>OU611982.1:3115659-4581713 GCA_914767915.1 Agriopis aurantiaria
AGCCAGACAAACGGATAGACAGACACCGTAGGTATTAGTAACAGGGACCCGTTTACCCCTTTTGGGTACGGAACCCTAAAAATAATTAACCGTAATGGCAGAATCGGGACGGGTGATTAGGTATGATTATAATTATGTTTGAATTTTTATTGAATAATGCAAAAAAAAGTAAACTACTATGGAATTTGAATGAAAAGAGACAGATGAATATTGTATACTTCTTTCTTAATTCTTATACAACCAGAGAACAACACAGTCATCATAATAATAAATAAAGTTGTAAAACTTACTTGTAAAATTTTCTATTATTTCTTGTTCCATGTCCCAGCTTTTCAATAGGTCACTCATTCCTTCTTGCCCTGACATTATGGAAAAAAATGTATCTCTTCACGACACACAAACACGACATTAAAATGACATGTAAATTGACAAATAATATGCTCAATTCTTTGCATTAAATTACCAAAACAAGCTAAACTAGCGAACGGAGCCGGATTTCGACGAACTGTACGTGAAAATCAGCCAGAGAGAGTACTGACACAGTGAGTGAATTGAAGCGGGCGAAGCGACTCGAGCCGTGGGCGCCGGTCGCGTCCGCGGCGGGACGATGTTGCCCTATTGATATTAATAAACTTCCCTGAAAGAATGTGTCGGAATGTACAGTATTAACATTTCCATTTAATTATAATATTGTTGGTGTTCTTTTGTATTAAAGACATACTGATAAAATAATTGCTTAAATTTTTACTCTTAAATTAATAGGTAGGTATAATATTTCTTAGGCTTATGTTGAACAAAACCAAACTTGCCTGCTTCTATTAGAAATGTAATGTAATGACCGAACACGACAAGGTGAAAAATCTAATGAGCTCAAAGTCTCAGTTCGGCGATATCGTGTTTATTTTAAAAATATAATTAATCGAGCGAATTGGCGTGTTTGTGTATGTATGTCTTTAAGCTAAGAGTGAATTGGTTTCTTCTAGGCAAGCGTGATCCATCGTAGACCGCATCATCGCTTAACATCAGGCGAGTTGACGGCCAAGCGCAAGCCTATTATTTAATATAAAAAAAAAACCCTAACTGGCATAAAGAGTATTGGAAAAAAAAAACTGCCAGAGACTGATATTCGTACGTATATATTTTTAAATACTTATTTAAATAGATATGAACACCATGACGTACAACAAATACAGATGTTCATTACATGAATGTTTGCCCTAGGTGGGAATCGAACCCACGCCCCCGAGCGCAAAAGATAGGTTCACTGCCAACTGAGCCACTGGAGCAGTCCGGGCCGGATCATTATGATTGTCGTAACAACCAAGTTGCAGCGCGCGCTAATTCAGGCGTTATTTCAATGGGGTTTTGTTCGATGTTTGTAGTGACCTACATCGATCTGCTAATTTGGTAAGTGTAATAATGGCCTCAAATCGAAAAAATATATTAGTTTATTTACTACTGACTAACAAGTTTTGAACCGGAAAGATAGACAGACATACGAACGAAGCCAGTTAACTAAAGTAATAAAGGCCTGCCTGGAAAATATATTTTCCCATAAAAACTTACTTATTTAATACTAGCAACACTGCATACTAGCGAAATGATTCCGACCAAAAAAGTCATTTCTTGGACTAAGACTAGCAGTCTTGGTTCATACTTAGGCATCCATCCATATTTTAACCTATTTAACACGCTTTTATTTTAACTTGATTTTCAACTACTTGAAAACGTCGAATTAAATTGAAATTTTGCACACCTATCAAGGACCGATGACAATGACAAAGCAATAATTTAAATACCTAGATTGTTCCATTATCCTTACCAGGATCTTCAGGAAAAGCGATTTTAAAGCGTGTTTTAGAAGATTTTAGAATTATTTACTTACAAGCTATAGGTAACAAAAGCGTTTTTGAAATGATAAGCATATTCTTCACTATCAACATAATAGGTACACTAGGTACCTACGCTCATCACTGACATGAATCCAAGAATGTGAATTTTGATATAAGACAAAAATTCTTAGTTGATAGGTAAGTCGGTACATACTTACTTACTTATGAAACAATTTGTTTGGAGAATGAATGAAAATCCTCATAGATAGAAGATATAATTATGTAGAGATGAGTCGGTATGACGTTGCAATAAACGAAACTATTGGTATTCTTGACAATAACGTGTTCCAAAACTGTTTATTAACAGACTTCAAAAAAGGAAGTAGTTCTATGTTCCACTGTTTTTTTATATGTAGGGAATTACCTCTTCCTATGTTCAGCGATTTTTCCGCCAATTTATATTTCCTTTTTTGTTTGGAAGGCCATACTTTGGAGGTGGTCCCAAAAAAAAAATCATCAAAATCGGTTTAGTAGTTTTGTTTTTAAATCAAAATACAATACGGATAGTTCATAAGATGTCCTAGCCGTATGCGGGTCATAATATGACCTATCTTTATTGTAAGTTACAAGTTTTTATGTCGTATAGTTTAGAAATGCAGAGGACCAAATTTTTGCCACTTTGGCGGGCTATACGGGTGTACTCTCGAAGCCAAAAGAAGGTAATTGTACTCATCATTATGAACCACTTTTACTATGGGACCAGCCTTAAAATCGCGAAAAAAAGATCAGCTGTTCTATAAAAAACGGTCATTGACACTCGACAAAATGTATGGAACAGATGAATTTTTATCCGCGATTTCAGGGTTGGTCCCATACTAAAAGTGTTTCATAATGATGAGTACAATTACCTTCTTTTGGCTTCGAGACTGTTCCCCTTACACTCTGTATTTCGCAAAGTATAGACTTTATAAAAAAGTGATGTATGAACATTACCTTTATTTTTTAAGACCTTTACAACTTTACCCCACACAAGCAAGTGCAGTGAAAAAAAAATCCTCATATCACATGTATCTGAGCCATCCCTAAAATGCAATATTAGCGTCGATTCTGTCATGCCACGCAGTAAACTAAACCAATCTGACAGGACTAAAATTGTCTGCCTCTCTTTTCATTTTAATACGTGAGAGAAGGATGGCAACAATTTTAGAGCTGTCAAATTTAGTTTAGTTTAGAGTTCATCAGAATCGATGCCATCAGCTATTTTCTATACCTACTTTTAAAATTAAAATCTATATTACAACTGTAATTGTAAGGTTCTAAAAAAATCGGACGGACGAACAGACAGACAGACGGACAGACAAGAACGAATTTATGAAATTTCCTTGTCGGGCTGTCAGGCTATCATTCTCCATCATGGGGTTATCCGAAATAATAAGGTCACTATCAAACTTCACATTGTCTTAGACGCAAGTGCTCGCACAGATAAAAATGTGTCACTAAATCAGATGTTACATGCAGGTCTGAATTTGCAAGGAGATATTTTTTGTACTTTGTACTTGCAAATTAAAATGGTCACTGACCATTCAAAATATTTGATATTATTATACAGGTTTAACCCAAGTGATGAGCTTCAAGTTTAAACGGCTTTGTTTTGGATTAAGCGTGAGCCTATTTTTGTGATGAAGAAGCCAAAACTATCCAATAACAGTGGATGTAGTGCGAAGAAACTTGTACATGGACGCACTTGCTGCAACTGAAGCCACTTTGCAGTTGACCTGTTTGTTCAGTACGTCTATATTATTTAGAAAAGAAAAACAATATCTTGAACATCACTTCCATATTCTTGTTTCGAGTGAACGTTTCTTAGATTAAGAAAATAAATTACTTCAGTTAAAAATAATTAAATTGTTTTAAGCCAAGTAAAGAAGTTCTTGAAACAAGCATATTTATTATAGATATACAAAACAATTAAGTCTTGAGTTGGAGAAATTTGTATTCTTACTATGAAACAAATTTAATTTTAAAACAAGATATTGAAATTCTTGGTCGAAGATTATAGACATTCTCGGGTCAAAAATGAGCGAAATTATTTGAATCAAGTTAAAAGTCTTCTTGCAATAAGAAAAAAAACTCTTGGTTTAAAGTAAGTCTATATTATTGGGACAAGAAAAACAATGTCTTGAACATCACTGCCATGTTCTTGTTTGGAGTAAACGATTCTTAGATTAAGAAAATAAATTACTTGAGTTCAAAATAATTGAGCTGTTTTAAGCCAAGTAAATAAGTTCTTGAAACAAGCATATTTATTATAGATATACAAAACAATTAAGTCTTGAGTTGGAGAAATTTGTATTCTTACTATGATACAAATTTAATTTTAAAACAAGATATTGAAATTCTTGGTCGAAGATTATAGACATTCTCTGGTCAAAAATGAGCGATATTATTTGAATCAAGTGAAAAGTCTTCTTGCAACAAGAAAAAAAACTCTTGGTTTAAAGTAAGTCTATATTATTGGGACAAGAAAAACAATGTCTTGAACATCACTGCCATGTTCTTGTTTGGAGTAAACGATTCTTAGATTAAGAAAATAAATTACTTGAGTTCAAAATAATTGAACTGTTTTAAGCCAAGTAAATAAGTTCTTGAAACAAGCATATTTATTATAGATATACAAAACAATTAAGTCTTGAGTTGGAGAAATTTGTATTCTTACTATGAAACAAATTTAATTTTAAATCAAGATATTGAAATTCTTGGTCGAAGATTATAGACATTCTCTGGTCAAAAATGAGCGATATTATTTGAATCAAGTGAAAAGTCTTCTTGCAACAAGAAAAAAAACTCTTGGTTTAAAGTAAGTCTATATTATTGGGACAAGAAAAATAATGTCTTGAACATCACTGCCATGTTCTTGTTTGGAGTAAACGATTCTTAGATTAAGAAAATAAATTACTTGAGTTAAAAATAATTAAACTGTTTTAAACCAAGTAAAATATATTCTTAAAATAAGACAGGACTATCTTGATTTAAAAGGTATTCAAAATTTTCAGTCAAAATCTGTAATATTCTTCAATTAAGACTGTAATAATCTTGAAACAAAAATATGTTCTTCGATCAAGAATAATAATAAAGAAATTATTATTCTTGATTTGAGTAAACCAGGTTTTTTGAATAAAGAAAATTTACTTATGTTAAGAAAATATTTACTTGGATCCAAACAATTTTCCTGAGAATATTGAGATTCTTGGTAAAAGACATCCTTTTTTTCCGTGTAGGAGTTCATGCAAATGAAGACGAGAAAAATGTATCCAGAAGTTATCAAAATATAGGGGTCGCAATGGAAGAGCGATAGTGGCTGGGCGCTAGCATATGCACTTTACAATCTGACAGCACCCGGTTTGATCCTCAGCCCTGCATCAATGATTTATTTAGTACTAAAATAAACTGTGCAGTTACGGTGCCATCCCTCAATAACGGTGAAGGCAAACATCGTGAGGAAACCGGTATGTCCAAGAACCTCAAAAAGTTCAATGGCATATGACATTCATCAACATGCATTGGGCCAGCATGCAATAGGTATACAAGGTCTTAAAATATTAAATGTTCATCCACTAACAGCCCTAAGGGCTAAATGATGAGTGAGGTAGGGTTAAATCTAATCAACTACAATAACTGAAAAGTCTTAATATCAACCATAAATTTAATATATTATGCCTATTAAAAAAATGGATTCACGTGCTCAATGTGCGCGTGCGCTGACGCCACTGACGTCATCGCAGCGTATCGTACATTGGACTAGGTAATGAAAGAGCACGTCACTAAAGCGTGTTTTCTTCATGGTAGTTATCTAGTTATGCAATACAGGAAATGTTAAGAACTTTATAGTTCTCAAGGCCATGACGATATTTATGGAGATAGTCATCATCTTCAGCCTATACTCATCCATGGACATCATCATCATCAGTTATCATCTTTATTGACCGAGCGAAGTCTTTATTTGAACGTCTCAGAGACGGAAACGGAAACAGATCGACATTTGTATCGTATGTATGTTTGTTCGACAATAACATACATACAGTTCATCCGATCAGCATGAAATTTTGTAGACAAGTAGGTACTTCATTCAAAAGTAGTTCATTCAAATACAATTTTATCTATACTAATATTATAAAGAGGAAAGATTTGATTGTTTGTTTGTTAGTTTGTTTGTTTGCATTGAATAGGCACCGAAACTACGGAAACGATTTAAAAAAATTAAAATATAATATAGCCTATGTTACCCGGGGATAGTTTAGCTTCCCAACAGTGAAAGAATTTTTCAAATCGGTTCAGTAGTTTCGGAGTCTATTCAATGCAAACAAACAAACAATTCAAATCTTTCCTCTTTATAATATTAGTATAGACTAGCTGACCTGACAGAGGTTGTCCTGTCTTAGAACTGTCAAACGCGCAAAGTTAAAATTGTAAATCTTAATTTTTTACACCTTGGGTTACATTATTGGAGTTTTAGTAAGGAACCCAATAAAAAAATAAAAAAAAATATCCTATGTTACCCGATAACCGATGGGGAAGAAAGGTTCTATAGTGGAGACCACGAACCGGAAGACGCAGCGTAGGTAGGCCTCCCACTAGATGGACCGACGACATTGTGCGAGTCGCGGGCATCCAGTGGATGCAAAAGGCAGGCTGTCGTTCAGTGTGGAGGCTAAAGGGGGAAGCCTATGTTCAGCAGTGGACGTCTTCTGGCTGATGATGATGATGATGACCCGGGGATAGTGTAGCTTACCAACAGTGAAAGAATTTTTCTAACCGATTCAGTAGTTTCGGAGCCTATTCAATGCAAACAAACAAACAATCAAATCTTTCCTCTTTATAATAATAGTATAGATAAACAAAAAATAATAATGAAGGGCTTTGAATTGCAATAACTTTTATACCTTTATAGAAGGACAGCTGACATCAAGAATATTGGAGGTATATTCTGGTCAAGAAAAGCTAATAATACGAAAGAATAGAAACAGCTGGAAGAGGCTTAAGTGTCACAGGATACGCTGAACACTACAAGTGTGGTCTTCAGTATGGAAACAGTAATTTATGCATTAAAATTGGTTTATTAATCATTTTAGTAACATCTGGTTTATGCATCTGTAATTTATAAATGGACAGCTGACATCAAGAGTATTTAAGGAAAATTCTGGTCAAGAAAAGCTAATAATATGAAAGATTAGAAACAGCTGGAAGAGGCCTAATGTATCACAGGATACGCTGAACACTACAAGACTGAGTGTGATCTTCAGTATGGTACTCGTCATTTTGGCATTAAAATTGGTTATATTAATCGTTAGTAACATCTGGTTTATGCATCTGTAATTTTAGTTAGATGTCAAAAACACGTGGTGCTAGTCTAGCAACCGCACCATCGAATGTCAAAGTCAAAATAATTATGACAACGTGATAGCAGAATTGAAATAATAGTATGAAGCTTAGACTAGCAAGAAATAGCGCACGATTCATCTCACGTGTGACCACAGAAGAAATAATACTACAATTGCGACTGAGAAATTCCAAGGTTACGAAAGCTTGCCCAAGTGAATTTGCCGAGATTGTTTACATTTTAGCAGAGTACTTGCAGAAATCAGTTTTATCAACCCAAGGTTGTGTATTTTTTTACATCGGACTGGGCTAAAGTTTGACCGCGATCTCGATGCGGTCGAAGATGGATCACATATGCCCAGTAATAACCTATTAACCCTAGACTTGAACACTCCAAGATTGTAATGGTTCGGAAACAATGTAATGCTAACTGAATGGGTGTTCCCCGATGGTTACAATCTGGGTGTCTTCAAATCACGAGTGAATCGGTTTCTTCTAGGCAAGCGTGCTCCATCGTAGACCGCATCATCGCTTAACATCAGGCGTGATGGTGGTCAAACGCAAGCCTATTATTTATAAAAAAAACAGAGACAGGGGCAAGGCATTCCATTGTTTTGCTGTTTTTTGCGTTGTCGCAAAGTAAAAAGGAAGAAGGGTAGATGGAGGGATGCTTAAGAGTCACAACAGATTCTGATAACTGAGGTGTCAATAGATTCCTCTATGTTCAGGGATGATCACTAAATAGCAGAAAAGATAACATACAAAGGGATGAAAAACAATTATTTGACTACATACCCTCATATGATGATAACAAACATTAAGACGTCACTTTCATAAAGAACCCAAGTAAGATCTTTAAAAATTAAATTTTGTTCAGGTGTACCGTTTGCAAAATATAAATCTGCCAAAAATAGCGTTGACAATTTTTATTTTTTATCCCCGACGCAAAAATGGGTCTAAAAGTATAACGTTTGTGTGTCTGTGTATCTTTATGTGGCAACGCAGCTCCCAAACTGCTGAACTGATTTTGATATACTTTTTTATATTTAAAAGTGGCTTTATCGAATTTTCTTAGCTATGATTCAAGAAAATTAGTTCAGCCGTTTGAATATTATCAACTCGTGCCGCATTGCGTCACAATCGACACCGCTTTATAGTTCATATTCCAAAAACCCGTACGAAGCGCTTTGATTCCACTTTTATTGTGCGAACTGCTAGTCTGTGGAATGCGCTGCCCTAATGGGTTTTCCCCGATGGTTAGAATCTAGGCATCTTTACAAATTCAAAATCACGAGTGAATCGGTTTCTTCTATGCAAGCGTGCTCTAACGTAGACCGCATCATCGCTCAACATCAGGCGAGATGGTGGTCAAACGCAAGCCTATTATTTATTTAAAAAAAACTACCTTCCAATAGCACTTGAGAATATGGCAGTAGGAACTATTACTCAATATGTGCCCTAGAAACAGTATAACCACAATGATTGGCAGCAGAGACACCATAACTCACAGCGCGCTAAACGACTTATCTTTCGTCGCTTGCGCATCGTAAACAACACCAATTTGGCACACAAGTCTTGTAATAAATGCCTGTATTTTTATAGTACAAGTCTTATACGACCTTTGGTTATCTGTCCAAAAATGCTAATTGAACTAAAGTAATGGTCTTAAGAGTCTTGAGGTGGCCGGAGGCCTATGTTTAGCATTGGACGTTTACTGACTGATGATGTGAAGTCATTGGTGGAGGCCCAAGGATCGAACCGGGTGCCGTCAGTTTCTGAAGCGCACATGCTACCGCTCGGCTACCATCACTCCAGATTCAAGACAGCATCGTTCTAATTTAGAATACATACCTAATGTGCTAGATTACTGACATGTCAGCAAGCCAGATGATTGCTTCGCGGCAGATTAGCGATGATTATGATTTATGAGGGACTAATTAGAGATATCAATGCGTGATGTCCTGATGATTGAGGCGAGAATTTGGGGATTAATAGGTAATTACGGAAGGTATACGAACCGTTACGTGATTAAATAAATAAATATTCGGGACATTTTCGCACATACGGACATCTAACCCCAAACTAAGCAAAGCTTGTACTATGGCTGCCAGAGACATACATACATAATATATATTTGAATACATACTTAAATAGATATTACCACCCAGATAATAGAACAAACACAATTGTCCTAGGTAGGGTGGTTGGTTGGTTGGGTGTGGGTGGAATCGAACCCACGCCCCCAAGCGCAGATGGCATGTTCAGTAAAAACTAGGCCAATAAGAATGGGGCTATCTAATTGCGAAATTTTGTCACCTTTCAATTTGTCTTTTCTAACAAAGTTTTAGTTTATTCTTATTAGTTAATTCTTATTCGTTTATCTTGATTAGTTTATTCTAAATATAATAGAATAGAATATTTATTTATTGCCAGAAGTAATATACCATAACCTTAATTATACTAAGAAATAGCAAACTCTAGATATTTATTGTCTAGATAGAATTGTCGGCGAGCCTCAAACTAAGCACGAGGCCTGTATCTTGAGGCTCGAGTGCCGAGTAGTAGTGTGGTAATAGACTATTCTTATTATTTAATTTGTTTCTTATTGTTTAAAAATGTCAATAACATGTTTTGTTCTAAAACAATTAAAACACACAAAAGTATTTTTGGTGAATTATTTTGAAAACGGTAAGTATACGTAAACAAAAAACTATGTACCAAAATTCACTTTCATTTAAAAAAAACCTTATTACCGATACGTCACATGAGGGCATTTAAATTAAAAAAACATCGCTTTTTACATGCTGCAGTCTTGTATGACTGACGTGACAGACTGTCCCTGAGATTAAAAGAAATCTATCGACACCATATCAAAATCGACTGAGGCGTTTGGGCATCATCGCATGACATCAGGTGAGTTGGCGGCAAAGCGCAAACCATTTTTTTTAAGTTGTGGGTAAATGTACATACATTATATACACTTTAACTACAATAAACACCTTACGTCGTCGGATACAGAGCTGTGTCCTAGCCCAAGCTTATCCCTTAGTACGTACATAAATATAAATTATATTTGTCTTAAGATATTTTAATTAAATGTTTTGTGTACTTTAACATTAAAATTAAACGTTTTTAACGGATATTATAGCGTAAATATTACATTATTTTAGTTCGTGACGGCTTCTTGTATATGTATTTCTATGCAAATATTTATTCATGATTAGTTAAACACTTCGAAACATCTTAAACGAAATATCTTTTGCAATAAATAACTAGACCAAACCGTAGGTATCTGAAACGTGCAAAAAACTCTCCCACGCGCTACGTCCGGACTTCCTAAAGTTAGTAAATATATTAACAGCACAATGTGTTTTATGACGTCATTAACGTAGCCAAATTCCGATGTAAACGCCACTGATTATAAACATCCAGAGAGACAACTCGCAGAGCAGTCCGCGTGGCTATGACATGGTTATTACGGTGTTCACTGAACATCTGAACATCGATGACTTGTAACAGTTCCGCGACAATTTTTGTTTATGGTCAGGCGGTTGGTAGTGGCGCTATGGTATTGTGCCTGTTTTTAATTTGTCACTTACTCAATTTATTCTACCTCGAAATCTACCGTTATTAGCTATACAGGAACCATTACTTATGTAAAAAAATCAGGATCACTAATTTTAATTTATGTCCTTGTTAGGTACATTTTTCAATTTCTTTTCAGCCTACTCGGTGGCCTTTAACGTGGCTGTTATCTTTTTAATATAGTAACCTGGACTTAAGGTTTTGCCAAATTTTTTTTATAATGGAATTTTTCTTAGCTGTTTTTTATACCTTCTATGAGTTAGTTAAACATTAATCATATATTGTCTTATATATTTTTTCTATTTAATTACTATTGTGATTTTTTGCTGTATTTCTAATGTACCTAGTTATGTCTATAAATTGTTTCTTCTTTTTTATATCTTTCTTATACTGTATACCCAAATTGTAAGCGCGTACGATTTCAGATCTCTAAATAGGAATTGCTAACTCATCAGACGCCAAGATACAGACTGAGCCGAGTAATGAGGCCACAGACAAAAGCGGCATATCGATGGCGGCTTCATTTTCTTTATACTTTTCTATCTGTCGCAATCTAATCTGTGAGTGCATACCAGTTTCCGGAATCGACCCTTCCTTCTAATCGTTGATTTATATGATTCTGATAAGGGTAGGTGCAAAATGGCACAATGAATCACAATTCATTGTGCCATTTTGCACCCTTGCCACCGTATCTCAACGCGTTCTTTTGGGGGCGATAAGTATATCAAAGCTTTTGAATATAGACGAACTACCTATTTGCAGTGCGTTTTTATTTCGCAACGTGAATATTACCTACTACTTCAAAGTGAATATGGTAGTATGAACTTGACTCCCACATATAGAGCTGGTCCACCATAGATGTTATAAATAGGAACGAAAATAGGGCAAAAAAGTTGGTACAGCCCGAGTGACCAACCCTGGTGTCAGATCTTTTTTATACCTCTGGCTTTCATGGTCGTAATTTTATTGAATCGTGTATAATTATTAAAAAGTTTTAAAATGTGGAACAACACTTCAATACAAACTGTATTTTCAGGATTACAGATACTGCTTGGAAACAATAAATTTTTGTATAAAATTCGTATACCCGTAAAGAATTTCAAATGTACCTTTCAGATGCTATACCTACGCACTATAAATATTTGAGTCCAGGGCCTTCTTGCCTATAAAACTTTGGTTTGAAAAAAATCCGAAAATAAATCCGTGACAAACAAAATCGCCTATTGTTTAAAGAGAAATAAAATAAATATTCCTTTGAACAGTCATCGTCTGTCTGTGAATAAATCGGCTGTGGACAGACAGACAAATAAATCGGAAACAGTTGTAGTTACGGACGTACTCAGAGAAGGGGTACTGGGGGCTTTTCGCTATACATTTCCTCATTGTACCCATACATCGAATTGGCTATTATTTATTTATTTTATTGACTTTTGATATTTGACTTTTTCGTTTTTTATTTATTAAATGAGATACATTACATTGGAATATTATAACCATATATTTTCGGACGTGAAATAGTGCAAAAAATCAAATGATATTTATGGAATTAATTTAATTAAACTTATATATTATGTTATACAGGGTTATAAGGAAAGGGTATGCTAAGCCAAAAACCCTTGAATTTATACATTGTAACCATTATACCCTGAAAGTTTCAAAAGGAAAAGAGCATATTTTGAATTTCATACAAAACTAAAAAAAAAAAAATCTGTTCTAAAATTGCACAACCCTAGCACGCGGTCTATCAGTACACGCACACTAGCACGCGCGGTTCGACACGCACACATCCCCAAGACGGGCGATGGGCGCCGCCCGCCCGCCCCGAAACTCCCCAGCGCCCGCGCTGCGTCCCGCGACCGAAAACAAAATTGAACACACACCATTGCCTACTTGGAACCAAACCCACAAGTACCTAAAGCTTAATGATTTAATAATCTCTAAACTACTTACCTGGTCCATTCACAAGAACGGTTCGAAGTGGCGTCCTTGCATCTCGATGCAGAGGGCAGCGCGGCGACGAACTGCTTTTGTTGCCTTTGAGAGCATCCCTGGAGTAGTCCGTATGCTCTCAAAGGCGGACACAATTCGTGCACGCATGTCGTCCTCGCTGCTGCATTCATCCGCATGCACCATGCACTTCACGTGGCCCCATAAAAAAAAGTCCAGTGGAGTGAGGTCCGGAGAGCGAGGTGGCCAGGGAACCGGTCCTCCGCGGCCGATCCAGGTGGAGAATCTTTCATCCAGATATGCCCTGCAGTCGCGAGCATAATGAGCTGGTGCGCCGTCGTGCTGGAAGATCAGTCTGTAATACTCGGATAGAGGAAACTCTTCCAGCGAATCTTCTAGTTCCGTCCTTAAAAAGCTTATGTAGTTTTCGGCACTAAGTCTACTCGGTAGAAATACCGGACCAATAAGGCGAGAGCCAACTATCCCCGCCCATACGTTGATGGCCCACCTTTGCTGGAAACTATTCTCTTTCGACACGTGGGGATTGTGATGAGCCCAGAAATGTTCATTGTGGATGTTTGCTATCCCGCCTCTCGTGAATGTGGACTCGTCCGTCCACAAAACTCTGTTCTCGAAACCGAGTTCATCGTCATTTAGCTGCTCCAGATACCAACGACAAAAATCTTCCCGAGGGGCGTAATCTCGCTGAAGAAGCTCCTGCGTGGGCTGTACGTGGTACGGGTGCTGGCCATCGCCACGGATTATCTTCCACGCGACCGGCTGAGAAATGCCAAAGGTAAGACCGGCACGGGTAGTGCTGCGTCTTGGGTCTTCCTGGAAGTATTCGAGCACACAGTCCTCCAGTGCTGTACGTGTTTGACTGGATGGTACAGGTCTTCCTTCCGAATGCGGCGCTCGAACAGAGCCCGTACTAAATAACCGATGGGTTAAATTACGAAAGCAGTGGTAAGAGGGTAACGCACGATTGGGAAAACGTTCTCCGTACAGTACCCGTGCTGCTGTCAGCACACCGTCACATTTTCCTACGCAAAGCATCATATTGTAATACTCCGCGTTGGAGTATTCTACCATTTTTAACTAAAACTATCACAAACACAACAAAACAAAGTAACGAAATAAATTAATAAGTAACAAAAGAAATTAACAAATAACAAAAGTAATCGCAAAAAAACCCGTTAACAAAAGCTGTCGATATACGCACGAATCGGTAGCCAGCAACAGACTGCATTCCTAAATAATCTAATTAAACAAAATACAAATTGATGAGCAGGTGAGTAGATTTTCCCGGTAGTTTCTCTCTTTCTTTCCAAAAAATGCCGCCCGCCCGCCAAAGACCGGCTTTCTTTTGCGGCTTTTTTAAAACAAGTGTTTACGCGCACCGCCAAGTAGTGATCAAAAACATTACAGAAGTGACAAATTAATCACAAAGTATTAAACCACGTAATTACCTAACGTTCCTTCCCTGAGAGTGGAGTGGATGGCCCTAGTGTCATAAGGCCAATTTTAATTTTTTTACGAGAGGGAAATCTTCATAAGATACCAGACTGCTTTGGGGTGCAGCCGGGTTATGTGGGATTATACCCACTAAAGCCCCCCACCCCCCGGTGGCCTGCCTTGGTGCTTGACCGAGGGCTCCGGGATCTCCAAGGGAACGCACCGGAGCCCTCAGCACCGCGCTTCAGATCCTCTCGGGACAGCTACAAGCTGTCCTGAGACGCTTCCGCCTGCCACAACGTCAGCCATTCGACGTTGTCGTCCTTCCCAGGCACGTTTATGCAGGTGGTTAGAACCTCACCGCTAGCTAGCCCCGAACCCAGAAGTCCCCTTTTAGTAAGCACTTTCTAAAGGCAGGGGATACCGATGCCGTATTCTAATCCCCCGCCATCAGGGCAAGTCATGAGGCCACCTAAGGGCCTCCATCTATGCATACATCCTAGATTAATGAAACACCCACAACAACCGCGTCTTACATTAACGTCAGCTGATAGACTGTCTGATTCTGATAGATAGAATAAGCAATCGAGATTTACATTTACATGTTATCTAAGTCATGGCATCACTCCAACGCGCAAAGCTCAAACATTGTCTTATCTGTACATCTTTTATTCTTTAATTGGGATTTTGCACACACGTGCGTATGCCCATATGTGTGCGTTTTATAACAATAAAGATGTACGTGTGCTCATCTGAGTGTCCCAGTACAGTGCGAAACAGTTGCCCAACTTACGACAAAAAAAACTAATTACTATTTTTTATTATGCCAGACTGGCAGATTAGGCATTTGAACATCGGATCGCCTGATAGTAGGTAAGCGACACAGTAACGGAAGTTTGTAGCAAGCCTAGTCTGGAATGGGAACTGGCTCTAAAGTGAGGCTGCTCAAACACTGTTAGGTGCTTGGTGACAGATTAGTAACTTGAGTCAGGCGAGCAGTAGTAGAAAGTATCCTATCATGATGCTATGGTTTCCTCACGGTGTTTTCGTTCACCGAAAGCTCAAGTGGAAGTGGATCGCACACAGAAGAGAAATTTTTTTCTACTTCTCTTTTCTGTGGGATCGCATAACCAACTGAGCTATAATTTCTTCAAAATGTTCATGAGTTCTCTTGTTACTTTTGCTTTTTTTTATTTCTCTTTTTTTTATTATTTTTTTCTCGTTCAATCTTATCGATTGATATCTGATCTTATCTTGGATTCTGAGTTTATGTGAGTCCTGGAATCAAAGGGGTCTTGGGGTATTTAAGTGACTCGTGCGAAATAAATACAGTCATCGTTGAGACAGCGGCGGCGCGGCGCGGCGACATGTACCTACTCTGCTCCGACAGCAAAGTTGGGTTACTGCACTGCATTGATTCTACATTTTGAGGAGTTTCGTGACCATTGACCTTTAGATCAGCTGATGCTAGGGTTGAACACGTAGTTTTTTCACGAGATCTTTGAAAGGCTGTATCTCAAAAACGATTAGGTTTTCCGGAAAACTGCCTGAACAAAAGTTGTTCAGAATGATGAGTACTTTAACGGGTTTTTGGCTTAGCATACCCTTTCCTTATAACCCTGTATAGCTGAAATAATAACGTGTCTCCGAAAATAAATGAACAATAGTTTATTTTACATTTTGAAGTCCTGCTTGAGACGGCTTACAAGCTTTTCCTAATCACATTCTCGCAATATGTATCTGCAAAAGAGTTCAGTTATACAGGTAATACCCCTATTACATCTCCTCCTTAATACGCCCCATGTGGTAAGGTATTTAGGCACACCATAAATACACGTCGTTTCACATTGGGTCATTACGGAGAAACAGACGTTTTTATTTTTATGTACGGAATATTTGTTCAAAATTATAGGGATTAGGGCGGAATCAGCATCTATCTGACTTTAGTTGCGAAGTTAATGAAGCTTTCAAGGCTCAGAAGTTGTTTTTACAAAGGTTTGTAAAAGGTTTGTAAATTGGCAGGTCAATTACAATCAACTGTTTAGCTGTTGGAACTACAGTGCTTACAGACATAAATACGACAAACATAAATAACCATAAATTAGTTGTCTAATGTACTTTGATTTCGTTAATAAAAGCTGAGGGCTGTGGAGAATTCTTTTTTTAGGTTTTCGTACCCAAAGGGGACCCTATTACTAAGCCTACGATGTCTGTTTGTCCGTCTGTCCTACCTTTAAACAGCTATAACTTTCGAACCGTAACAGATAGCCAATTGAAATTTTCACAGAATATGTAATGTTACGGCGGATTAACTAATAAATAATAAAAAAGTCAATGAGTAAAAACGAAAAGAAAACAAATTTCTGTTCATTACCAAGTTATAACTAGTAATTGGGTTATCTGGATGGCCTCATTTTCTTTCACCGAATCGTAATGCCATATTTTACTAATTTTGAAGTGGGTATTTTAAATTGATAATTATTGTATTTTGTGGTGGTACGGAAACTTCAGTGCGCGAGCCCGACTCGCATATGGCCAGTTTTATTTTTAATAGTTTAAGCTGACTAGTTTTCTAAACCTAAACGTACTCTATCCCCCTTATTAATAAACGTGGAGTAGGCTTGGAATAGTTACTCCGTCTTTTGTCTTCTTCGATCGAGTTCAAAATGTGAAAGAGAGAAGAAGACAAAACACGGCGTAACTATTCCAAGACTACTCCACGTTTATTAATAAGGGGGTAAATGATTTAACAACAAACCAACTTTAGACATAGCCCAAAAACTCAAGATTAATTTAAAAACCATTTCCGATGTAAATTAAAGCCTTTCATACCCCATAACCCCAATAAACACAATTAAAACAATTACCGACACCGTAACCAAAGCAAATGTACTAACGAGTAAAAAATCCTGACACGATACGTTTTTTATCGTCCCCCATATCAAAAGCGCCAGTGGTAATTAAAAACATTTTCTTTCATGTCCACGTTTATAGAAATAGGAGAAAAGACCGCTTTTAGCTCTTAAACCAAAGGGATAAGGTTGAAATTGTCTGTGGAATATTTTTTGGGTTAAAAAATAGGGGCCAGTCACGGCGCGTCGATAGTACGTAATAAACATGTGTAATTAATCAGGCATAGCTTCATTCGTGATGTAAATGAATATACCCTTTGTGGGAGTTTTTTAGAGTTTTACAAAGCGTAGATGCGGTTCTTCTGTAGCTTTCAAAGATCGTTTGGAAAATGAGGAATTTTATTGAACTATTGGTGAGTTGCACGGTATTTATTACCGCGTCTTTCATTTAGTAAATAAAACCGGCTAAGTGCGAGTCGGGCTCGCGCACTGAGGGTTCCGTACCACCACATAACTTGTTAGATACTAAAGTACAAAAAAATAGTGCAAAAAGACAACATCCCATCAACGCCCACGTGGTCACCCATCCAAGTACCGACCGCGCCCGACGTTGCCTAACTTCGGTGATCGACTTGCACTTGGCCATTTATTATTATTTGTTGTTATACTTTAGAGTGCGAACTATAATTATGCTAAGTTTGACGCTTTTACGTATTACAGTTTTTACATTAGAGCAAATTGAGCATCCCTTTGTTTATGCCACTCTCACTAGTCGCATCCACTCGATCCCGACAGTTCTTTTAATGTCGTCAGTCCACCTCATCCTCGGTCGGCCCGGGTTCTACCAACCAAGTCTCCTACATACGATACGGGAGCGATTACAGGCTACATCGTGACTAAAGCGATTCAAAATATAGCAATTGTGTGTTTGCACGCATTGGATCAAGCAAAAATGTCCCAGTGTTGCCAGTTCTGCTGCCCCAAGTTTGCACTCAGCTTGCGAAATAGACCGGCAAAAAAATAAGACGAGTAAGAGTAAAACTGATCTTGCATGACTCAGCAAGATCTCGTAGCCTTAAGACTTCTAGGACATGAGAGCTTTCAAGCAAGCAACAGACTTTGACGCTAGGATAGACCACTCAACCTACATGAAGAAAAGAAAACAAAAAATATGCCGTCACGGGACGCCCGCTGGATATGACCACGTGACAGCATGATAGAGCGTCATGTTGTTTGCTGTCACGGCATACGAGACGATTTCATCGCCGAGGTGCGCCAATAGATGTTTCACATCAAAAATCACCGCCGCTTCTTTAATCACAATTTACTCCGTGACTAACTAAAAGGTAATTAACTAACACAGCAAGATTAATCCTGCTAAAAGAAAAAGGAACCGCCTTTAATGATGACTCTTCGCGTAGAGTAATTATTATAAGCATTTAGCATAAAACCGAGTACGCCGCTAAGCCACAAAAAAAACAAAACGACAACAAAATAAAAAGTTAATTTGATGTTATCTCAATCTAGCCTCAACATTAACTGGCGAAGTAAAATTTCTGTGCGCTTTGATATAATTAGCTAATGATACTCAGATGAGCCATAGTATAGATAATGCAGTATTCTAAGTTCGTACGAAATCTCGAGAAAACAGTCTTTCTGCAAACCGCAAACCTTTAAGAGAAACGTACTCCATCCTAGATCGCAAGGGAAAAGTCAATCAAACGCACGTACCTAATTAAAACCACAATTTATATTCTCACTATAAAACCATAGATGATGCATAAAATATATCAAAGATATAGAAGATACAAACGCGTAAGCAAATCTTTAAATTATAACAGTAATAGAAGCTTTAAAATATGGTATTACGCACCGAATCCATAAAAACATTGTTCTTTAAAAAAAAACTTTTACAGGGATTGCAAAAGAAAATATTTTTCTAACAAAATGCAAATTTTACCTAATAATGTTTATTGAAATGTATATATATGTATGCCACCTATGACTGTGATTTACTTTGCTTGACTCTGACTATGACTTGTGTGACAATATATAATAAAACCTATTAAACATATTTCAATACTTGAACGGAAAAATGCACAAAACGTACGACACCAAAATCCTCACAAGAGGAAAGAAAAATAGAAAAAAAAAGAAGGATACCATTTTGTGTTTTCAAAGCCGCCCATCACGCGACCGTATTTCCCATCCCAATAATTAATTTATTTTCCATTTGATAGAGAATCCTTGAATTTAGCAGTCAAGTCTTTGTTTTTCTTGTAATAACACAATACTTATACAATTATACATTCTGTCAAAAGTTGCGAGTTTCACCGCTGCCTAACATCACACTGTGACACCAACTCTTGAAGCACATGTTTGCATCTTGAATATGTAAATTAAACAACTGGTTTCGCTAGATATAGAACTAGTTTTGATATTATTTACCAGCTAAAATATATAATCATTTTATGAAAAAGGTTTTGACTTTATGTGATAAGCATGATTGCATGACAGTTTTTTACCGACTTGAGGTAAAAAATCTTAATTCTTTCCTTATTTTTTTAAATGTATGTACACTGATTACTTCTTTTTTTAATCGAATTCAAAAAATGTTCTTATTTTTTTTTGTTTTGTTACTTTGCTGACAATATTATGATATCCAGGATTAGCTCCAGATAAAGGAATTCTTCAACAGTCAATAGCACATACACTAAATTTTATGTACGCATTTTCTTATAATAGCCGGTTTTCAGTTTTACCATGGAATGGTTGTTGCACTCAAGGCCTTGACTAGGGAACTCCTCAATGGTTAGCAGCACAGTCACGAAAAGATGTATTGGCATTATGAAAGCTTGTTTAAAAAAAGGTTTTATTACTATTAATTATTTATATTGCTAACTAGCTGTTGCCCGCGACATAACATAGCCTGTAGTTCAACATGGTCATAGCTAAGTATATTCGTGAAAATCACATTTAAATCAGTTCAGTGTTTTAGGAGATATGGGCGCACAAACAAACAGGCAATATTTCTAAAAACTGTCTTAACATCTTTAGCTACTTATTTTACGACGCCATGTGTGATTTTTTTGTTGATATCTCGCAATTGCAGATTTTTTATCTCTACGATTTTATTATAATGTATAAAATAGTATAGATTATACAAAAAACTCAATCAACTGTTAATAAACAATTGAATTCCAGTAACTGCGGTGTGTTTTGATCGCAATTTCTTGCTGGATACGCAACAGTGGACAAACATACTTTAGTAAACGTATATTTAATAGTCTTGCGTTTGTCTACGTTTTACTTGTATTTATTGTAAACTATTGTAACTTAGAGTCCATAAACTAACGCCAGACGTTCGGTATGCAACCACCGGCCAATTAGCCAGAGGAAATGTCCTTTGAAGCAGTTTACGAAGCGTCTTTGGAATTTTTCTAGAGGACGCGTAGACGGAGCGATTAGAATAGCTCCGCATATTTAGCCGGCTTAGGAAGATGCAGTAAACCATGTTCAGCCATATTGTAAGACTAGCAGCGCTTTGAGGTTTCACTCGTAAACTTAAGCGTATTTTTTAAATTTCCGTAGGCAAGTAATATTGTAGTTTACCTTACTTTCTTTGAATATATCTATTCAATTATACCCTCCACATGAGGAAGTGCAGTCAATAACTTTTTCATCCCCGCTTTAATTAGCACAATCAGCTTTTTATCAGTCCACTGCTGGACTTAGGCCTACCTCCGAAAGAGCGATTGGGCCATATCCACGACGCTGGCTGTTGCCGCTGTTGTGGGTTGGTGGATTCACAGATGCGCCATTAAATGTCTTCTCCATACGTATGCAGGTTTCTTCATGATGTTTACCTTCACCAAAAAGCCAGTGGTATAAAAATCCAAAGAGCTCATTGGTACGGGCCCGGGATTAGAGCCCGTGACCTCACGTTTTCAAGTCTAGCGGTCTCCCTAATAGGCTATACGGCCTTTTGTTACCACGGCTTTTTATTGAGAGCTAATCTGTGCCATCTTGTATTTAGGACGACGTCACCAACCCAATGACCATGCATTAACTTAAAAAATCTGGTTGAGACCAGAAAATACAAACATATAAGAATGCCGACGACGCAAACTCAAAAATAGGGTTCCTTTTGCATCGTCGGGTAAAAACTCGGCAGCTTGCCCGTTCCTCTTAGGTGGATATAAACTAATTCCAGTTAAACCTAAAAGTGCCTTTTTATTGTCGGAATTTGACCTAATATATCTAGTGCTAAATTCATTTGCATGATTGAGTAAAAATCAAACATCTGATCTTCAATACCACCAATGCAAAATTGAAAGAACGTTTAGTTAAGATACCGTTAAAGTTTTGTACTGTTTAACTCGCACTCTTAGAAATAAGAACAGCGCCGCACAAAAGCAATTGAAGTTTTTTTATTTTTGCATAATCTTCGTTCAAATAAAGGTACGTATAAGAAGCGTGTTATGCGTGTAAAATAAAGAATTTATGGACTAAAGTAGTCCTAGCAATGAATTGAACTCTATAAATAGAAAGAGGTGTAAAATTGTTTATGCTTTAACACCTAGTTTGGGTAACAACATTGAAAGAATTAATAGAACAAAGTGGTAACAATGAAAATGCAATAGAATGAAGAGGAAAACTAATTAAGTAAAAATGTAAATACGTAAAAAAACAACAGATGAAGACAACTATGATGGAACTAAAAATAAAATTCGCGAATTCAGCTGCATTGCAAATGTAATATAAATTACGAATTCTAAAACGACTCATAGTGAATATATTTCGGCACTAAAACAGAGAGCTAATGGTTTTAGGCGTTACTTTACGGATAACAGAAAACCTCTATAAAAATTCAGATTCTTTTAGAGCAGAGTTAAGTATTCGTTTTGATCCTGTTTCTAAAAGAACGATTAACGACCTAATTGTGAACGAACCTGATTAACATATTGTAGAAGATAATAATGCATATGTAAACAAAACTATCATCGCTATTATTTAACACACTAGTACAATCATCGTTCACAGACATGAATAATTATTGTTAAAATTTTAGTTCTATGTCACAATTAACCTTCTCAATTCTCAATACTACCCAAGACGATTGTTAAAAACATTACCAAGACAAAGTACTAAAATGATTACAGTATAGGAACAAATTAACATATATTTGCCAATTGCTGCAAACATCTTGAAGGTCACGTTTCTACGACATATCTGTACGGAGTAATTTTTTTCGTCTCGAAGATATACACAAATTATTTTTACTGCCTTAGTATTTTAACGGCTAGTTATTATCAATTACGTACGGCAATGCGGATAAAAATAAAACGTAGAAGTAAACAGCGTAAGATCGTCACACGAGAAAAAAAAAATTGAAAATGAAAACGTTGATATAGAAGAACGAGGATCACTGATATAAATAACACTGATATAGTCCATACTAATATCATAAAGAGGAAAGATTTGATTGTTTGTTTGTTTGCATTGAATAGGCTCCGAAACTACTGAACCGATTTGAAAAATTCTTACACTGTTGGGAAGCTACACTATCCCCGAGTGACATAGACTATAATCCATACCCGTGCGAAGCTGGGGCGGATCGCTAGTATTTAATGTTTTAATACGATATCAGATGATCGTGTGCTAAAATATCTCGAAAGTCCTGAATAATAAAAATACATGTTTATTCAGAGCATTCTATCAATTTAAATAATAAAATAATTTATGCCTTAGATTCCTAATACCTATACAAAATAAAGCAATATTGAATTTATGTGTTAAAGTAAGTATTCTTTATAATTATGTTTCTTTGTAAAACCAAAATTTGCATCCAATCTATCTACAACAAAAAGCGAAATACTGACTTACTGACTGAATATCTCATCACGAAATCACGAAAGCTGCTTGACCTCTGAAGCTGAAATTTGGCAGTTAGATTCCTTAGTGTGTAGAGATTCCCTAAATAAGAATTTTGCGAAAAGGCCGAATTAAAGGGGGAAATAGAGGTTGAAAGTTTATTTCAAAGTCTACGCGCACCATGTCGCAGGCAACAGCTAGTAGGTACATAAATATTTTTGTACCTATGTTGTATACTGTTTTTGTGTTTAGTATTTGACATTGCAAGACCTGTTTGTGAACTTCCTGGCATATTAGCACTTTTTGCTATCTCACCAGTTTTTATCTTTTACAAGTATCTTATTAAACCCCAGAATAATAACTTTTAAAACAAAAAGTAAAGACTTTGATCTCATCTCAATTTGGTATATAAAACAGCTAGCTTATAACTCATAGCACTCATCACAGGTGTCTGGTTGTACTTTAAATTTATGTTTAATTGAATGAAAATAGAGCATGCAAGACAAAGTACTTAATTTTAGAGTAAGATGTATGACCTTTTTTTTACTTATTTCATTGTGAATTACAAAAGGTCAAAGGAAACATAAATTATTTGTAGCTACCCAGTGTACTACGAACTAATGTACGAGTAAGTGACATTGGGACTACAATCAATAAAATCAAACGGAGTTTATCACGATCACAGGACACTTTGTCAGGCAGAGTGGACTGAAGCGTTGACGGATTGGTAGCGTAGCGTCGGGCACCCAGCAGCTTGCTAAGTCGACGATATTGCGAGAATCGTAGGTCGAACTCGGACATGGTAGGTGCAAAACCGGGATAAGTGGCACACAAGAAGAGAGGGCTATGCTCAACAGCGGGCAAACACGGACTGAAAATTATGATGATGATGATGATACCGGGAAAAACAATAAGTACTTTACCTACCTGTTTCATGTATATAAAACCAACTGTAAACGTACTCTAAAGTACAATGCCAAAGCTAAGATGTATAGTAAACAGAATGGGGTCGCACAAAATCCCGACAGACTATTTGAAAAACATAGCAATTGTAAATGTACATCAGAGCGGACAACCGTTTACATAAACCGAAAGAGCGTACGTGTAAACATTCCCATGTTTATGGAAACCAATATGAGCCTAATGAAAACAATCAAGACTGTTTCCACATAGCCTATAAAATTTTAAACGCACAAGAAGCAAACTCCGTCAAAGATAATGTTAAAATTATTAAGATAATGATTGAAGTTATGGCTGACGATAAAGCTTCTGAGGTTTTAAAATGTTATTGAAGATTATTTTACAATTACGCATAGGAATAATACGTTGAGATAATTTAAAACAAGAAGATGATCATGCCTAAGATATGTTTGGATGTAGTAGACTGGTGTGACAATGTATTTAGATATACGAAAACTTGTCCATAATTATGAAAACATAAGTATCCAATACATATATTACGTATCAAGTAAGAGTACTAGACTATGAAATTTGGGATAGGTATCGTGATTCT
This sequence comes from Agriopis aurantiaria, assembly GCA_914767915.1. Lineage (NCBI taxonomy): Eukaryota > Metazoa > Arthropoda > Insecta > Lepidoptera > Geometridae > Agriopis > Agriopis aurantiaria. Next base: position 3,140,094 of record OU611982.1, read on the forward strand.
ATTAATGTAGAGCTTTGAACATCTTGACACAGGTTAACACGCCAAACGTTTTAAAAGTGGTATCTATCAGTGAAAGTTTTTATATGTGGGTAGATTATGACAGTGGTAATACTAAAACATATACTAGTACACAACAAAATATATTCATTCATTCGTTTGAAGTGATAAAAGATGAATATTCTAAACTACCGAATTTCGAGTCGTCAAATTTAGACTGTCATTCAAATGTCTTTGTGAACAGTCAAACGTGACATGGCACTACAAACAAATGTGTCTTGTCCAATACCTAAGTTTTAATGAACGAGTGTACTAGATCGAAAACTAACCAATTGTAAATCTAGAAAAACATATGTTTTGACAACTGGGATAATTGATATATCCGGGGTATACATAAATCTTAACGCTAGTGAGAAATAGCTATATTTCATGTAAGTTCCATCATATTTATTCATCTTTAAAATCTGAAATAAATAAAACCTCGAAGACTTGCCTCCGAATGTTTTTTCACCTTAGTAATAAATTTTAATTATGCCTGTGAGATATTTTTATTAATTGTTTTTTTTTTTTTTTTTTTTTTATGCCATAGGTGGCAAACAAGCAGACGGGCTGCCTGATGGTAAGCAGTCACCGTCGCCTATGGATACTTGTAACACCAGAGGCATCACAAATACGTTGCCGACCCTTTAGAACTCTATTAACTCGCCTTTTGAAGAACCCCATGTTGTAACTTCTCGGAAACACCGTAGAAGGTAGCTCATTCCACATTTTGCAGGTATGAGGCAAGAAAGATCGTGTGAATCGCACAGTGTGCGATTTCCACTGATCTATGATGTGTGGATGAGCCTTCAGGTGGTGGCGGTGGCATTGTTATTCTTTGATTTACATCATCAACATTATTAACGTGGCAATGCCGCCAGCATGTTGGATTCGACAGCGTAATGTTAATTGGCTTGATAATCTGAATTTTGTCTAGACCTTCATCGGTTTATGAGTAAAACCACAGTTTTTTGTGTAGTAGGTCAATTGTTATTGATTAAGTAGTAAGGTTGTACGTATTTTGTTCTAGTTAAAAAATAAATCACTTGCCCGTTAAAAACAAAACAATATCGAGCAATTTTAATATCAATAGACAATGTTGAGTACATACAAATCATATAACACCGGCATTGCTTATGTCAGAGATATTAAGTATCTTTAAATAATGTCGTTGTGGGAGGGAGTCTATTGCTTATTGCTTGCTCATATTAAAGGAGCAAGTTATCTAAAAACAAATTTAGTCATACAGATATGCCACACTATCTTAGAATGTATAATTAGATCTCATCATTACGCTCGCATCAATAAAAACTAAACGAACGTTAAAAGTAATCCAAACGGGACCGGATATTCAATTTGATAAACAAACACAAGCAATTTAATGTGAAAATCCGTTGAAATATTTTTAAATACACTGTCAGGTCTGTCTTATACAGTGAACACTTTTTCAGAAAAGTTTTTGAAACGGAAAGCTTTAAGCTTTAAAACGTTTTTTTTGCTAGCTTTGATATTTAAGACAATTCCGGAAGTGAATTACACGATAGCAATGACGTTAAAGTTTTTAAATGTATTAACTTTAACGTAGCTTTATTAAATTCATATGGAAAGGAAATAATTTGACGTCATAAAAGTGAAAACGCTGATATACGTAAAACCTAGAAATTACTTCACCGACAAGAGCCATTCAGTTAGATGATGATGATAAAATTCAAAACATTGTATTGATCACTGTACCGTATTGATCACTGTATACTTCTGTTCCGTTTCTGTGAAGTTTTCGTTCTCCCACGAAACTCTCGTGCATTTATTCAAACTGACGAAAATTAAAGAAAACTGCTGAGCAGAAATTATATTAAAAAAAGTTTACACTACTTGTCATTGGCTTTCGTATGGCCTCAGAACTCTGACGTTAGAACTAAAATGATTTTCATGTTTTTTTTTCTAAATGGTCTACAAGATGAAGCACACACTTGATTTAGGTATTTATTATTCCATACTCAGTAGGTTCACGCACAATGTCTCCACGCGTAAATGTTGTCCCTTTTTTCTTGTCCCAAACATTTATATTATTTTAATATTTGCATGCTCCTGTTGACATTACGATGAAATGTCCACATTAACAATATGCAAATATTAGTAAAAGAGGTCAATGAATTTAACTTTGAAAACAAACTGTTTAGAATGGTTTTGTACTTTTGAATTTCAGCCAATTTCTTCTCTGCTGCGTACAGTTACAAACCAATAGGCATAAAGTATTCTATTATTATCGTTTCCAAGGACAATGATCAGGTATTATATAAATATCTAGCTATATATCTCAAAGGCACAATTAACATATCTTTAGTATTATCTAAAGAGCTAACGCGACATTAGCATCGTTGACAATAGCACAACAGCTGAAAACTACACAAATTATGCATAATAAATCTACTAGAATATAGTCTTCTTGGCAACACTGGCGCATTTACATTTTTTTTATCGGCCGACCGAATTGTGAAACAAAAGGTTTGAGTGTTTTAGAAATATGTGTAGATTTTTTTACGAAAATAAAATACGGAAAGTTAACGTTAGCCAAGTATCTGTCGCTAGAGTCGGATATGCGATGGAAATAGACCGGGGTTTCTAGTTCGACTTTACGAGTCAAAGCGGCAACGACAATCGCTTGGTTTGCATTAACATTATTCAGAACGTCTTTTTGTCTGGGTCTATTTTCGTACGCTTGTATCCACTCGACACGTGTTTGGCTGGGCATATTGGAACACCGCGATTTCCTCGTGTTGGATTTTCATTTCGTATTGAGAGATTGGTCGTAAAAGCTTTGGTGGCGTGTATGCAATTGTGTGTATTAGCGGATTTACGCGTTTTTAGTTGCCTTGCTTTTCAACGCTCGGAAGCTCGCAGGAAATTATCTATAAGTGTGCTATGTTTTCTGTGCTATAAGTTAGTATTCTACATCCATCAATAAGGTTTATTTCTCTGTGCTTTTGAAGACACGACGTTAGTAACAAATAGTTTGTTATCAAAACCTTGTTCATTTGACCCAGTTTACATAACTTGGTCTTTATCTTAAAATCCACCATTAAAATATATATTTTTTATACTTAGTGTTTATAATTTACTTTTTACAGTATCAGCAATATATATTAAACAATATTTCATTAAATACGTATCAAATAAAAATATCAAAAAACATTTTTAATATTCTTTTTTAATACAACATTTTTTTAATCCTATTTTTGTGAAGGCCCTTTCACATTATCACATGTCATCCTCATCAGTCTGACCTTAAAACTATTATTTTCTGGTAATTTTTCTTATTTATATTTTATACTTCCATTTTTATAGACACCCTGTTAACAATAGTTGATAAAGACACTATACCTGTATGTAAGTTGAACATCAATTTTAATGTCAACAGTACTGTTAGTAATCTTTACATAGTTTTTTCGTACACCCATTTGACCGGGCTCTATTATTACCTGCATCACAAAGGGCGTTTTCCCTTTTGCGTCTCATATTCCCAACCCTCCAACCGCAGGCTTTAGGTCACTAGTCCATTGAGTCAGTAGGTCCCTTTTCCCGTGGCTTAGAAACTTTGTCAGCCCACCGCAACAATTTATGATGTATGGAAAACTTTATACGACGTAAGGCAAAAGCGAGCTTTAGCCATTTTGGAATATAAATTTATGGTTACATGCATCCCTCACTTTTATCGTTATATATACAAGGAATATTTCCATTATAATAACCGCATATAAACATTTTTTTATTTTATAATTTTATTTTCTATTACTGCAATAGCTACGACTATAAATTATTTTTGCATTCCGTATGACCGTTTATATGACACGAGGAATTCTAAAACGATCAGTTACTTTCTTTACGGTTATTGTTTATTTGATCTTGTATTAGTTTAGTATTTATATATATGTTATGGTTATGTATTGTTTTGTACGTATGAATTTAGTTTTAGGAATTTAGTATGCATTACCTGCTCGCCGGAAATCTTCTGCGCAACATCTGGTATCATCATTCAGACGGTAGACTAGAATCTTTTGCTATTTTATTGTTCTTGTTACGCGCAAGCATATTAACTTCTCACTATGTTTCTTTATAAACATCTATATAATTTATTCAATGTCTAATGTCTAATTTATTGTATGTCATTTTTGTCACTGCGCATTGAAAGATATAGTTTCTTAAATTCATCCTAATGAAACATTGAAAAGTTGTATTTTTAAATTAAGTATTTACTTAGGTGTTGTGAAAATATATCACTCATAATACATTTTTGGGGACATTAATAACGTAAATTCAAAAAACAAATTGTATTATACCATTCTCCATACCGTGTTTATTTACTCCATTAAACATAATTGCTAACAAATCAGATTTGGATTTTCAAGATAGAATTCAAGAAAATGACTCGACCGTTTCGATTTCTTAATAAATAATGAGATTCTTATCGTTCACAATATTGCCACAACATTTTTAGCAATACGCTACATAATTATCAGTCCTTCGTTTGTAAAGTTCTAAAATGTTTGTTATTTTTCCTCAGTGAAACGTTTTGATCAACTTCAACCCGAAAGTTTCTTGTCCCTTATTGCGTTTGTAACATTTTCTACGGACTCGACGCTGGAGAGCGTTAATATTTTATCAGGAGAACTTTTGGGACCATTGATAAATATTCTAAGGATGACCCTTGTAACGAGTTACTACATCTTGACAAATATATTTGAGGCTAGAAACTGTCTGCACAAACGACATTGTACGGATAAGTACGCAGCTGACATTAAGCTCACACGGTAAATTTATATTGTTTTGTTTTACTCAGAAATTAAATATTAACTAATAGGCTGAGTTTAGGTTGAGGAAAATTAAATATTAATTACCTATTTTGTTTCATGTTGTCAAAGTGTAAAATTTTAAGGATAGAAACTGTCTGTATATATCACATTGAGTTTATACTAGTTTTTGTTGTTTTATTTCAGAAAGATTAATTTATTCTACGACTAAAAATTTAATGTCAATTACTATATTTATTATTCGTCATGTAGGCATACAATTTTAAGGATAGAAACTGTGTTTTTAGGTAACAATATTGAAATCGAATCGAATTATTTATTTCCTTAATTTGGTACACCACTGTACACTTTTGAACGTCGAAACAACAAAAACACATTGTTAAAGACAAGTACATAATATTTTTTATTATTTATTTACAAATTAACACTGACAATAATATTAGTCATAGGTTCAACATTAGGCAGGTATAACATAGACACGAAGTACAACAGAGTAATGAAAGAGAGTTTTAATTATATTAAAATAGAGAGTTTTAATTATAAAATATCCTGAATATTAAAAAAAAAAAAAAAAAAAAAGTTTTTCAATTCAATAAAATTTAAATTATTGAGGAAAATTTAATATTAATTACTGTTTTGTTTGCTGTGTAGGGTCAGTGTTAACTAAAATTATAACTGAAGCTATACCTAAGCCCCTATACAAGGAATATGGTTTGAAATATTCAAATCATAATTAATTACGTGTTTATTATTCATAAACTTCCGTTAAATTTGGCACTGCTGCAAGTAATGTTACGATGCATTAACGCAGTAACAGACAACAAATAACATTAATAATAAACGCACCGTAAGTAAAGTAAATTCCAGTGTTGAAGTCCCTGACACGCTCGGAAATAAATCATCTGTCCCATTATTAACTAACTTGTAGAAACGTAACGGAAAACAATTCATAAAACTATGTAAGAATTTAGACAGACAATATTTATGATCGTCAACTCACCGTATGTGTTTCGCAGGAAAATCTAAACAAAATCCGAGCACGTCCTTTTGCTAACAAATCACAAAATTTCAAACACCACGACAGTTTATTGTCGCAGCAACAATTAAACGTCACACAACAATATTAACAATGCAACCGGAATTGTAAATTTCAATCCAGAAAGAAACCGGTGAAAATTCGAACACGTAAATTTTCGCGGGAATCACGGAGGGAGCGGCGAGACGTACTACCCACGCAACGTCCAAGACACGACTGTTCAAGCGGATTCACCTGCAATGCGTGCGCTCGTCGCTGGCGACAGAGCGAGACGACAACAGCACTACCGCGCTATGCTAAAGCGAGAGAGAGTAAGACACACGTGCTCATACCTTGGGGCTAAAGCCGTTTTCAGGAAAGGGGCGCGTTATTACAAAGCTGCGAATGAATAGCTGTTCTATGTATTTTATATTATGAAGCCTCAGACAATGGCACGAGTTATGCCTTTTGTTGGAGCCGCAACTCAATGTGACGTTTTCGTTGGCGCTATCTTCTTTCGTTAATGAACCGTGCCTTTAGATGCGTGAAACGGGTTCTTTTGTCGAGGAGTTTGATTAAAGACATGTGTAACATTACATCATCGTGTAAAGCTTGCATTAGTTAAAATATGGGTGTGATAAGCATGAGCTCTTTCTTTATTTTATAATCTAGAAAACCAACTATACATATATTTTTGAAATTGAACTCGCAAAAAAACTTGTAGTGACACTTAAGAACTAAAGTTAGTATTGTATTATTATTTTTTTTTTTTTTTTTTTCTATGTGTAATTTTTGTATTTTATATTTTCTAATAATCAATTAATTAATGTAATTTGTGTAATAAGTTATGGATGCAAATGTTTTTTTTTATTTTTTTTATTTCATTTCATAATAGTCCACATGCAAAAAGAGTAGGTCGTCTGCTGGGTCAGTTCGACTAACTAAAAGAATCAAGATTGACTTAGTATAGAATTATAGATGCATTCGCACACACCACTTTACCATTTCTCCCTTTTTTGTCTTCATCATCATCATCATTTCAGCGATAGCATGCTGGACATAAGCCCCTATCGATTTCCAAAAAGGCCGGTTGGAAGCGGCTTGCGTCCAGCGTTTCCCTGCGGTCTCTTTTAGGACGTCTGTCCATCTTTTTTGTCTTACCCTCAGAAAAAGGACTAAAGTACAGAAGTTGTACTAATTCAGCATAAACGAATTAAGCATGTTACATTGTTTACTCATATGCCAAAATTGTTGTTGCCAGAACGAAACAGATATATTTTTGACAGGACGGCAAATTGCAAGGTTGTACACTATTTTAATGTACTAAGGATCTGTAAAAGGCTCCAAAGGCTACATACTATTTGACAGATGGCTTTGTACGCTTTGTAAATCACGTGGTTGATTCTATGCTCTTTATTATTTTGTGGTCTGACCTGAAATTGGCACAGAGACTCGAAATGTGCCTTGAGCTCAGGAGTCCTACTCGTATTTTTTATTACTATCAAGAAGCTCTCAAGGTTATCCCACAAATCGACTTCGGCTCAGTTATTATTTAACTAGCTCCAATAATACGAATAATTTGGAAAATTTTAAAACGCGCCCTATTTTCTGCTACATTCTCAGATCAGACAAACAAGGGAGATATGGTAAAGTAACGTCTAGCCTAAATCGAGCTTGACGTCTTTAAATTAGTCGAACTCACCCTGCAGACCTTTCTGCCCTTTTACTTCTCTGTATCTAGGTCAAACAAAATCTATATCTATCTATACATATAAAAGCGAAATTCATCTACTCACTCATTCATCACGAAATCTCAAAAACTACTTGACTTACGAAGCTGGATTTTGGCAGGTAGATTTCTTATAGGGTGTAGAGTTCCGCTAAGAAAGGATTTTGCGGAAGGGCTGAATTAAGGGGGGCAAATGAAGGTGGAAAGTTTGTATGAAAGTCCTTTGTTTTTGATGTTAGGGAAATGAAATTTGGTATTCAGACTAATAGTTTAAAATAAATAAATACTCTATAATTTATTTCCGAAAAAGACGGATTAAGTTGAAGAAATGGGGGTTCAATTTTTTTGTTGACAGTTTTATAATTACGAAGCTGAAATTTGGCAAGTAGATTCAGTGGTCCGCTCAGAAAGAAAGGGAGAGAGAAAGGGGTTGAAATATTAGATGAAATTCTACGCGTACGAAGTCGCAAGCAACAGCTAGTGGCCTATAATATAATCTCAATTCCCTTCTGAAGCAGTCTGATATAATTATTACAACATTAAAACATCGTCTAAGGCCGCTACTAAGGGTTTCTCGCTCATGTGTATTTAGGTGTGATATAATATATAGTCTAGGTACAGATAATACCCCGTAATAGCTGACTCATGAAATTTACTAGAAGCGCTGTGAGAATCAAAAGGAGAGGTCGTGGGTTGTTTTACATTAGATACTGTTCGTGTAATGAATATGCTAATGCATGTACAGATTTACAGATAGTGGCAAAAGGTTTCCGAAAACTCGATGTTTATGCGTGGTATTAGAGCAAAAATTAACAGTAGTAATTTTTTAAACACATGTTTTAAATGTTTATCGGGACTTATCACGTATTATTCTACCCACCAAAATACAGGTGTTGCTACACCTAGTTTGGTGGCTATGGCTGCAATCTTAATGTTTTGTACTTTAAAGTATTTTTTTTTTTTAAGTAAAAATAGGTATCTTTCGCTCGACGTTTCGACCATGTTACAATGGCCGTGGTCACGAGCTGACTGAAAACTGCGGGTGTGCCCGGCGAGAAGAGCGGCGGGTGGGCGGGAAAATAATACGTGATAAGTCCCGATAAACATTTAAAACAAGATATAACAAGTTTATTTTTAACCCCCGATACAAAAAGAGGGGTGTTAATATTCGTTCAACGTATCTGTGTGTTTGTGGCATCGTAGCTCCTAAATGGCTTAACCGAATTTAATTCAGACTTGTGTGGTGTTGTGACTTGTGTGTGTGCGTGTGAGTCTATGACTTTCTTTTTATTCTATTACAGATTATAAATTTGGCTCAGATAATACTTATGTTCATATCTAATAGAAATGTGGAACACAATCTCTACGTAGAGAATATTAATATTCTAGATAATCATTATCAAAATCAGACGACCAGCAACATTCGATTTAGCAAGTAGAGCCAAAGATCTCTTAAGCCTTAAAATATTTAGATAGTAACTTTCTGAGTTGCGCGATTTGAACACATGTTTTTTATTATCTATCGCAGGAGCGCGAAGTATTTTACATAAATATTTTTAATGCGCGATAATGTCCTTAGATAATAAAAACATTATTTTGACATGTAATCCATCCTACTTCCTACTAATATTATAATCTCGAAAGTTTGTATGTATGGATGTATGGATGTTTGTTCCTCTTTCACGCTGCAACGGAACAACGGATTGACCTGATTTTTTGCATGGGTATAGTTCAAGAGCCAGAGAGTGACATAGGATATATACTTTTCATCATCATCAATATTTTTCATCACTACGCGGGTGAAACCGCGGGGCGCAGATAATCTATTTACAATTTACACTTTTTAATATAAAAAGCCTTAAATATTACTAATTACTAACTATTATACATTATTATGATTGGACATAAAATTAACAAGTTTTGTGTTTTTTTCATCAACGTGTTAAGATCTATGTCTTTAAGTATTTGCTTATTAGGGGGGTGTTTTTAATTAATATAAAAAAAAACTAGGTGCACCACGCCATTTAACGCGAGTTTAATAAAAAATACACATTTTCCGGGCAGAAAAAAAAAACAATTTATTTGTGTTGAATGTAGAAAAATTCCAGTCAGAAATGGTCAATATTACTGTTTAAAACATTTCATTACGCACGAGTAAAAATAATTTATTATTTAATTTGTGTGATCTAAATATTATACAAGTTACCTCACTAAAACCACGATTAAAAGAACAAAGAATCTTAAATATTCAATTACTGAGGCATCTATCTGTCTTAGTAAAATAAATAGCATTTAAAAGATCAAAGACCAAAATAGCCGAAGCGGCGACAGTTTTCGATAAAGTTTGAAACAGAAACCAGATTGAAAAGTCCAGATGATTTTATGCCTTTAGGTTGGACGGTCTGGTTTTATGGGAGGTTCATTTTAGAATTGTGGCATTTTTAAACACATTTCTTGAGAAGTTTGAGTAGAATGATTATTTTATGGTTTTGTGAAGAAATCTTTTAAAAGACCACCTTTGTTGTGACGTGACTATGGATCACTGTTTTAAGCTATAACGGTTGGTCCACAACCTAACCACGGTAAATGTCCCGTAAATAGTCATATAACTTTATTAACTATGGATGTATCGACGAAGAATGCGATGGTTTACTTTTGCGAAACAAATGACAATTGAGTTTTAGTAGCGGAATTTATGTCAGTTCATTTGTTAATTCACGGTTACGGTGACAAGGAAGTTTCATAGACGAGTCACAAAGTAGCCGGTTAACCGGTTAACCGGAACCACAAAAAATATGTTTAATTTAGAAATGCTGCCTAGGTATTTTTGTAAGAAATTTGTTGTAGCCAGTTGCACTCATATACACGAAACGTCAGTCATTCAAAATCAGTTGGCAACTGTGACGCGGACAAAGAACTTTGAGACCTAACCCAAAAAGGTAAGGTCCAAGTTCTTTGGATGCGGAGTTCGACGCGTTGATCTAAATAAGAATATTCAATCAAGGATCACTATGATGCCTGGCGACAGATTTTCCTTCTCATTTCCGTTCTACTTACTTCTCTTTTCTGTGACCGGTACATTTGCTGTCAAATTGTCAAAATTGACAATAAGCAATACGCTGACGGACACATTATGTACCTAACTATCACCTAACTACTACCAACTTCTTTCAGTAACGTTACGTTCTGTCTAATCAAATACAGAAACGTTATCGGGTCTACATCCAACTGGATCAGAGCTATTTTCAGGTGGGATAATACCTTTGCGGAAATCGAGTTTGGCAAAATGTGTTACCAAATAGAGCTCTGTACATGCGGGGCTAGGCTTACAGTAATCGAGATAACAGGGCCCCGATTCTAGCCAATATCCTCAATTTTGATTTTTACTGTTATTACGCTAGATAACTAGAATGTGATTATGGTTTCTATTAAGATATAAAAAATGGCATATAATTATTAAACTGTCAAAAAAACTTAGAACGAGTATAAACGTTTTTAGCCCCCGACGCAAAAAGAGGGGAGGAGTCTTTATAAGCTTAACGTGTGTGTCTGTGTACCTATCTGTATATCTGTCTGTTGAATCGTATCTCCCAAACGGCTTAACCGAAATAGATTTAGTTTTTTTTTTGTTTGGAAGCTGACTTGATCAAGAGTGTTCTTAGCCTTGATTTATGAAAATCTGTCCAGCTGTTGGAATATCAACAGCTCTTTTATCACAGGTTTTTAATAAAATTCTTAGTTTTTCTTAATATTTTTATTTTATTAATAGTACAACAGCACAAATGCTAGTACAATATTTAGTTAAACTTATCTTATATTTCAACCAATAAAGGGCTTAATCCTATTAATTAGTTTAGGTATTTAAACACAACAACACGCGCAGCGCTCTGACCAGGGCCCTGATTCACTGACTATACCTAAACAAGCACGTATCGCGTCGCGTTAAGTTAACCTCAAAAAGTTGGTCTTTATTGCATACCAAAGGACCCAGGTCGTGTTCAGAGCGCTTTAAATAAATGAAAATTTCTTTACATTAAATTAATCCATACTAGCGACCCGCCTGCCCGGCTTCGCACGGGTGTAATTTACATGCGAAGCCAGGGTAGGTCGCTAGTTATATATAAACCATCTGTGAAAATGTACCTAACTGATGGTGAAAACCGCATCAAAATCCGTTGCGTAGTTTAGGAGGAGTTAGCGGCCATGACTCCAGCAGACAGACAGACGCGGAAAGCGACTTTAATTTATAAAAATATATAAAAAATTAAATAAAAAATTACTATATACTATAACTAGAAGAATAGAGAAGATATAGATATAGAGAAGAGAAGATTCATATATTATTTTAGTTTGAATTTTTATAACCACTAGCAAATGATCACAAAAACGAATAACCATATAACCCTTCACAGGGTTGCCACTCAGTCGAGTGGTGTCCCACTTACGACCCTACGAATCGATTCCGCGACTACCCCTCGCTTTACGACCCCTATTTCCTAGCATTTTGACAAAACGGCAGAGCTATTTAAATAATAACACGTTGGAAACGGGTCAAGGTTCGTCGTCATAGTTTTAAAGCGAATAAAGTGACGTCTGTGATACAAAGTTTGTAAAAGCATGGACAGTGTCTAAAATAATGCTGCATTCTCGCACACTAAACATGATGTCCGGCTAGGATAGGTAGGCATAACAAAAGGTTACCACCATATGCTTTAGAGATGTCTATCGTAAATAGTAGAACGCGTAATACGAACGGATAATTTTCAGGGTTCCGTCCCGCAAAAAAAAAAAAACGGAACTCTTATAGGATCACTTTGTTGTCCGTCTGTGTCTGTCTGTCCATGGGTCGAAAGCCTTTTTTTAAGAAAGCGTAGAGCTACGGTCCCTACCTCCCACTAGATGGACCGGCGACATTGTGAGAGTCACGGGCATCCGGTGGATGCAAAAGGCAGGCTGTCGTTCAGTGTGGAGGTTAAAAGGGGAGGCCTATGTTCAGCAGTGGACGTCTTCTGGCTGATGATGATGAGAGCTACGAGTATCTAGCTGAAATACATATCAAATACTAAGATCTGAGGTCCCTTTAGCCGTGTAAAAAAATCAAGATTAAAGTCAATGCAATCAAAATTTACTATTTATGTTCGCAACTCACAAATCGAAACCTATAGGATACTTCCCGTTGACCTAGAATAATAAAATTTGGCATAATATCTTTTCTTAGTGCTAATTTAACTGTGAACATTACAGGAATAAAAGTGTTATATGTGTTAAAACAATGTATAACTGCAGAATAAAATAATACGCACTTAAATTTTGTAAAACAACAAATTATTCTATTTAGGATGCTAGCGCATCGTCTGAGAGGTTTAAAGTTTTGGTTTAGTGTGTCCATACTAGAGTTGTTCTGTGCATCTTTCCATTAATATCGGCCAGTCAAGGCTGCCTCTTGAATATTTATGAAAATCGTGTTTGCATAATTTGAGTATCTTTCAGAGGAATCCATTGAGTTTGTATAGGTATTGACATTTGATTTGCCACATTTCTAAAGACATTTCGTATTGACTCCGGTTGAACCATCGTCGGAATAAATTGTAAATCAATGTAAAAGATTATCATTTACAATATATAAAAATCGCTTTGTAGCCTTAAAATTATGGATAGCTCCCATTAGTTGTATAGGTTTGTACTTTGTAACGTCATAAAACTTTAGCGCTGTTAGCAAATTTTCAACTAGGATACCTGGCAACACTGTTTGAATGGCTAAGTTTTAGCTACTACTCTCAACTCGAAATTCTTTCGCCACGCGTAATCCAGCAGCCGCACTTGAGAGACAGGTCCCATTCGTGTTCACCACTACAAAATCGATTGCGTTGTACTCAATACTTTACCCATCCTAAAGCTTATGAGAATAATTAGCACTATTTTTAATAAAGTTCAGGAAAGAAGGTTCCAGATTCGGTCCGTTTTTGTACTCCATATATATCCGATGCCATGGTCGCGGTTTTACCATCGCTCTAGCCGCCACCGTCTGAAAGCTTATCTCGATATCATAGATGTGTAGAAATCGCACTGTGCGATTCACGCGATCTTTCTTGTCTCACACTACTTACCACACTACCACACTACTCTTGAGCTACCTCCTGCGGTGTTTCCTAGAAGCTACAACATGGGGTTCTTCAAAGGGCGAGTTAATAGATTCCGTAGTTGTGATACCTCTGGTGATACAAGTATCCATAGGCGACGGTGACTACTTACCATCAGGCAGTCCGTTCACTTGTTTGCCACCTATGGCATAAAAAGCATTTATGTATGATTACTCCGCCATTTGTGAACCGATTTTGCGTAATTATATAGACGATAGAGCAAAATTACGCGGCAATCCCATTGATATTTCACTGGATTTAGTTCAATAATTTGTAACAAATTCTAATAATACGAATAATTTTGTACGAGCGCCTGTTGATTTCGCAATATTGATAATTTTGTTCGGGCGCTTACTAATAATACTAATTAGTCGGTTTTAGGGTTCCGTGCCCAAAAGGTAAAAACGGAAACCTACTACCTACTAACCTACGATGTCTGTCTGTCTATATCTTTCGAACCGTAATACATAGCTAGTTGAAATTTTAACAGAATATGTGATGTTACGGCGGATTAGCTAAGAAATACAAAAAAAAGTAAAAAAGTAAAAATACAACAAACGCGTTTTTAACGTATTTTTGTATTGGCTTTAATGTAAAAACAGTAATACGTAAAAACGTCAAACTTGGCATGATTATAGTAAACACTTTAAAGTATAACAACAAACAACAAATAATGGCCAAGTGCGAGTCAACGACAAGTTTCTGTTCATTACAGGGTTATAACTGGTAATTAATTTCGTTGTTGAATTTTATGGTTGTACAGAACCCTCAGTGCGCGAGCCCGACTCGCACTTGGCCGGTTTATTTATTGATTATTATCATACACATCATCTGTTGAGTGAGACGTGGTCCTTAACTGTTGGCCTTTTAGAAAAACTCAGAGTCACACAGCGGGCAATGGAGAGAGCTATGCTCGGAGATTATTTGCGCGATAAAATCCGGAATGTGGATATTCGCCAAAGAACCAGAGTCACCGACATAACTGTAAAATTTTTCAAGTTGAAGTGGCAATGGGCAGGCCACACCGCTCGAAGAACCGATAACCGATGGGGAAGAAAGGTTCTGGAGTGGAGACCACGAACCGGAAGACGCAGCGTGGGTAGGCCTCCCACTAGATGGACCGACGACATTGTGAGAGTCGCGGGCATCCAGTGGATGCAAAAGGCAGGCTGTCGTTCAGTGTGGAGGTTAAAGGGGGAGGCCTGTGTTCAGCAGTGGACGTCTTCTGGCTGATGATGATGATGATGATGATGACTTCAACTGTTCTTGTGAAAGCCGTCTTTAAAATACCTATTACCAGTGACACTAATGCCATTAAAGTGACTTTTTTGCAAAAATGGCTAATGACTCGTTTCCTGTTAAACATTTGTATTCCTCCTTTGTATTTATAATTATGTGACTAACCTTGCGTGAAGGTCGAAACCGTAAAAACTTTGAAAGAAATCTTTGAATTAAGTCGTGTTGTAAAAATATAAAGCTAGTGATTAAAAAAGGCTATTATGACGTCACTACTATTTTAAAATCTAAAGTTATAAAACATGTCACTGGTTTTCTTTGCGTATTTTGGACGGTCGATCCTCCTTAAATCGTATTCCTCATGTCTGAGGGTCGTGACCACCACCTTCCATCAATCTCTCTCTGATGATATCTTTCCATCGTCTTCTATCCTCAGCAACATGGAGTGCGTCATAGACTGGTGTCGAGAGTGGTGCGATTCTGATCGGACCAACGTATTGGGCTGCGGCCTCGTGAACTTTTGCCGGTCTGGACGCTCGATAAGACGTTGAAAACACGCAAAAAACAGGGTTAGTCCCATAGTAAAAGTTGTTCATAATGATGAGTACAATGACCTCCTTTCAGCTTAGTACAGTATATACCTATGCGTAACCCTGTATAATAGAATACGCTTGTTTAACTTGCATACGCTACGACGAAACATCACAAGATTGTCACAGACAAAGTTCCACATTCTGAATCCCACTTCTGAACCGGAGCACGTATCAAGTAAAGGCAAAGCTTCTCAGAACGAATTTTCCTTTGTTCAAAAGTTAAACATGTCTATCAATCAGAACTAGGGGCGTACCTCAACAACTCAAGCATCCATACTTCAGTTTACCTTGAACTTTCTATCTTTCTCTCTACGGTAGGTAGAGCGAGAAAACCAGAGTAAAACGGAAACGTATATTTTTATAAGAAAAACCAAAACCAGATGGTAAAATTTTAACCTTTAACCCTGCGGACATAACGACGAATCTAACCATGGCACTTCGCATTCCAAAATCTGTCCAGTTGTTTATGCTACATAGTTTTTTCTCTTCATTGAATTCTTCATTTCTTTCATCTGTTCAGTTTTTTATGATACAATAAAAAAACATACGTAAATACACATATTCGAAAAACACTGGCGTACTTAACATTAATCTGTAGGGCATAACTCTATTCCCCAGCCTTCCCAACGAGCTTTAACGTAGAGATTCCGCGCTGAAAGAGCATTGTAGTATTGAAACTATCCTTAGGTATTTAGCGCTTAAAATCGTGCGGATGGTACGCATATTTCATAATTTATATTTTAAAAACCGAAGCAGTCCGAAAAAAAGAATTCTCTTAAAATATTCTTTAAGAGATTGTGGTTGGTCCCTGATTCAATTTAACGAACTCCTGTAGCTTTCCGTTCCGTTTCACATAGACACATTTCGGCTGCGTGCGGTAAAAAAACCGTGGCGGGGATTAATGGTAACATTATGTTAATCCTTCCCCCTGTTCACCCCAACACCCATTGACCCACCCGTGATAGCGGAAGTGTTTCGTATGAACGGCCATTTTAATTATGTCGGGTAGTGAAGTGACGAAAAAACGTTCTGGGCCCGATTTTACCAAGCCAATTGTTTTTAAATTGTAATTGTTTCAATTTTAATTTTTAAGGCTCGGTTGTACCATAGTAGTATTTAAAGTTAAGGGTTATCACAAATTTGACAATAACATTAACGCTGACTTTAGCAGTTACTGCAAAAGGCGTTGCACCAGCGTATTCACTAACATAGTTAAAGTTACCAGGGTTGCAAGTCAAATGAGACCTTATTTACTCCAAGTGTATTTACATACACCATTTGTATTTACATAACTGGAATTATATTTTATGCGTCTGACAGATATTTAAAATAAACAATAGTGAATCGTGGGCAGTAACGGTTAACAGCTAAAATTAAGACGTCATTTAACAATAGTCAGTTGGTGCAACTAATTTTTTGCCTAACTGGTACTTTAACTGAAATGTCGACGTTTGTTAAAGCTAAAGTAAGATGGTGCAACCCACCCTAAATAATGGCCTCAAAACTGACCGTTTTTTTATACTAGAAAAATACCACCACCTAATATGAACGTGAATTCGTATTTTTGGAAAATACAATTATCTATCTTATCATTAAACATAACCCTCTTCTTGCTATACGTTCTCGCGTACCTAAATACAGTCTGCTATATTAACAAAAGTAAACAAAACCCCAACTCCCTAAAAATAAGCCCCCACTGCGTGTAATTCAAATTTTCCTCCAGGATAAACTTTGCTCCACTATAATCATGCAAATACTTTTTTTTATAGCAAGCGTGAGGCTCTGATGGATCGGCGCGGTGGCAGCTCATTTGTTACTCTGTTATTAGTAAAGTGGTATTTAGGGGTATTTAACGTTCATTGCTGGTTTATTGAAAAAACTTTGGGGGACGGACGGACCAAAAACACAATGATAATTCTAAATTCAAACTAATTTCATTTTGGTAAAAGCCCATGTACAGCGAAACAGTAGCTAATAAACAAAACAATAAATAACATTAAGGTCACACATCTCTTCTCTATCTCTACATAGTATAAATTAAAGTCACTTTCCGTGTCCTTCTGTCTGTCTGTCTGTATGGCCGCTAACTCCTCCTAAACCACGCAACGGATTTTGATGCGATTTTCACCATCAGTTAGATACTTTTTCATTGAAGGTTTATATATATGTCGGCGCGTTGAAGTTTTAGCATTCGGGCGCAACTACCGTCGGATAGTTTTTAAGGCTTAGATTATGTAGGTAGGCGTCACCTAGCTTTGTTTTGGTGGACTAGTGATGGAGGTGGCACCGTCACTGGTGTAACGCTGCAGTAACTTACTCTGCTGAAGTTCGTTGTGAAGTTGTGTCGTTGACAACCAATCAGAGTTTAGTAAGTTGGTATACCGTCCGGCAGAGGCGCTAGTGAGCGCGGCGCAGCGGACACGTGCGCGAGGCTCGGTGGAGCACACTTTACTTTGGTGTCTGATTTGGGATTGTCACTTTTTGAGGTTAGAAATTGGAATTGTTGGTTGGAGGGTGGTAGCGTTCGTTACAAGGCGGAACACCTTCTCCCCAAGTAATTTTCAAGTAATTTGGATATTGTAATTAGTAATCCTAGCGCTTCGAAATAAAAACTGTAACAATGTACGTGCGATGTCTCATTCTCCTCGGCCGCTATACTCACGCCATAGAAACAAGATTTATCTGATGAAGATCGGCCATCCACCGACCGGTGCCCCCGCCTCACGCTTCCAGGCTCGCCCCGTCATATATAACAAGCGATCCGCCCCGGCTTCGCCCGTAAATTATACCCGTGCGAAGCTGGGCGGGCGGGTCGCTAGTGTCTTATATATTATAGTCAAAATATCATATAATAAAGTCAAAATAATAATAATTAACAAATCAAGTAAGTCATCAAAAATAAAATGTCATTAAAATATAAATCAAATGTAATAATGATAATGATAACTTGATTCATACATATAATTACTTGCATGTCAACAATTTAAAATAATCACAAAATAATTATAATTATAATTAAAAAAAAGTTATAATTAGTCATAAGTTATTAACTCCAAGTTGTGGAATAAATTACTACGCTCTACGGTGCCATATCGTATATATATATATATTCTAAATCCTAGTAAATTTTTCGTGGATATCGCCTAGTCTCAAAAAGAATGCCAAGTTTTAATAAACATATATTATACTTACTAGCAGACCTGACGTGACGTTGTCCTGTCTTAGAAATGTCAAAAACGCAAAGAAAATCTTATTTTTTTACACCTTGGGTAACATTATTGGAGTTTTAGTAAGGATCCCTATTTAAAAAAAAAAAAAAATATAATATAGCCTATGTTACCCGGGGATAGTGTAGCTTCCCAACAGTGAAAGAATTTTTCAAATCGGTTCAGTAGTTTCGGAGCCTATTCAATGCAAACAAACAAACAAACAATCAAATTTTTCCTCTTTATAATATTAGTATAGGTAGTATAGATAACGACATGGTACAAGTAAAAAAACAAAAACATACAGTCGAATTGATAACCTCCTTTTTTTGAAGTCAGTTGAAAATGAATTGTTGAGTCAAGAAATTAAAGTATTAAATATAATGAACATAAGTTAATACTATCATACTATACTATCATACTCCTTGCTGTGTTAGTCATCGGTGAATATTTGCTGCAGCAATGAACACATATAAACAAATCCATTGATGGATTATAGCGGAAAACGCTTAGAATCAAATGGATTAATAGTTCAATGGCTTAGAATGGACAGGGCTGCCCGTTTTTTATTCTAGGCTTGCTCTTGACCTCGGCTAACGTTAAGCGATGAACTGTTGAAGTTTCAAATTCTGGGTGGTAATCTCTGAAGGATAAATCCTGTTAGGATAGCAAGTGAAACCGCTGGACGCTGCTTGTTGTTAGCACCCGAAACATTACCCTTCTTCTTGAGCAATAGGGAAACAATGGTGTCGATTCTGTTGTACCATTATCTAAACTAAACTAAATTTGTCAATTCTTAAATTGTTGCCATACTTCTCTCACACATTGAAATGAAAAGAGACGGTTATAATTTTAGTCAGTATCGACGTCACTGGCATCGATTCTGATGTTCTCTAAACTAAACTAAACTAAATTTGACAGCTCTAAAATTGTAGCCATCCTTCTCTCATATATTAAAATTACAAGAGAGGCAGATAATTTTAGTCCTGTCAGATTGGTTTTGTTTAGTGAGTGACATGACGGATGATGTGGTATGACAGAATCGACACTGACATCTTTAAAACAAAAGGTTAGAATACTTTCCCACAGCGCAGTTTAACCCGCATTAACACCATTTACGATCTCAACCTATTAAAATATGCAAATATCAAGGTTTCAACAGATAACGTGTGGATACAGCAGTGCGGCTCATTTGTAACTCCACCATTAGTGCTGGAAGTTTCAAAGTCACTGGAACTAACGAACCTTGAACTGTTTCGCTTTTGAACAAAGACTAATTGCATGAGCCTATGAGACTATTTAAAACCATTAGCAGGCTTTTCCTGTAGTGTGTATTAGTGTAGTTTTTATGGGCTTTTGTTGTATTGTCACACAGATTTTATTTGGATAGTAGCAGTAGCAAAATATATTTATTTACTATGTTTTTAAAATTAAATTAACTAGTATAGAAAAAAGAACAAAGGGTGTACCTAATCGACGAACATATCGTGTAACATACGATAAGTAGAAATTAGAACCTCTTTTATTCCTCCTTTTTTATCGGTTAAAAAACAAGATAGTTCTGACATGGAGCCTAGCCTAGCCTTATTTTATAAAAAAAAAAAAAAATACAAATTAATGTGCTGCTATTTATTTGCCATGCGTTTGACTGCCATTTCGGCAATGATGCGGTCTACGAAGAAACATGCTTGTCTAAAAGACACCGATTAATTTACGATTAAATATAGTACTTACTTTCTATGTTGCTTATTGACAGCAATATTGTGTTGTGACAACATTTATACTGAAAGACGTACCTGTAAAAAGAAAAAAAATATTAAGTACAAAAAAAAGCGTACACAAAAATAAATAATTGAATTAATCATTATTCAATTATTCAATCATAATTAATTAATAAAATGATAGCCCGTTGGTCCAGTTGGTAGTGAACCTACCTTCTGAGCTTGGGGGCGTGGGTTCGATTCCCATCTAGAACAAACATTTGTGTGATGAACATTTGTGTTTGTTCTATATCTGGTTGTTAATATCTATTTAAGTATGTATTTAAAACTATATATGTATGTATATCAGTCTCTGGCAGCCATATCACAAGCTTTGCTTAGTTTGGGGTCAGATGACCGTGTGTGAAAAAATGTCCTGAATATTTAAAAAAATAAAAAAAACAAATCATCACTTTTAGGGATAAGGCCGCCACTACCGTACTATCGTTCTGCATGTAACTTATATTTTTGGTGTGCACAACAAAGATGGCGTTAAGAAACAAGCAAGGCGTTTTTAGTTTTATAGTACCTATGCGGTAAGTACTACGACATATTATAGTACGAATATAGCACGATAGATCTTAAAATAGACCCTGAATAAAATGACCGTGATAAACACTACAAGGATTCCATTCGGCGCGGAACCCTATAAAAACCGCCGATACAAGTAAACAACGAAGAAATATAGTAAAGCAGAGCGTGTGAAAACCATTTCTTTTGAAGTACAAATACAACAATCAGTCATAGTTCAGTAAGTTAGACACATCATAAATCATAGTAGGTATACTATTAGTTGGTGTTATAGTGTTATTGCCTATTCCACTATTGTCCTAAGTCTAATTACTACAAGATTAGCATCGCGTTACAAAACGGCGTCTATTATGAGTAGTTATATCGCAGCTCTGCACAGAAGCATAATTTTCAGATTATCATGGCCGTCGAGGTGTCTCGAACATCGCGTATTAGCAGTAAGGGTAAATAATTCAGAACGAAAGTCATGGAATATCAGGAACTAAGGTTCAACACAGATTGAGCCCTAATTCTGCATGAAACCACAAATAGGTACATCTTAATGGTCCTATCACATTTTTTGAAGAAAAAAGCATCGAAAACTGGATTTTTGGTATAATTTTTGTTTCAACTAATAATATCTGTAGAAAATTCAGTTGCTGTATTAAATAGATCTGTATTTTTTATTGAATGTAGCGGCTTTAGATTTTTACATTTTGTAGTTTTTATGTATGTAAGAACCTTATTGTAAACTACAAAATTAAGTTTGTCTTTCAATATAACAACGTTAGTTTTTTTTTTTGGACTCGCGCTCTGAGGTTTCCGTCCAACGGAACCTTTAGAGCACCCTACTCGGTACTTGTCCGGTTTTTTTTCGCGATTTCAGGTTGGTTCCATTGTAAAAGTTGTTCATAATTATGAGTAACTCCTTTCGGCTTAGTAAAGTATATATGAAGTATAGCCCTGTGGAGGAAGTTACTTTTGCAGTGAAACGAATTTCATGCAACTCTAATTCAAAATGTTGTAGCCAAATCCCTTACCGTTTGCACAGCATTGGGTTTTACGATAAAAAAGAACAATTAGTATAATTATAACAATAATTGTTGTTCCATTGCCAAAGGCTTCTTACTGAGTACAGATCTTTGTTCAAACAATGCAAGGTTAAAGATGATTGCAGGAAAGACGGTCAGTAAGATAAGAGTGACTATAAAGTTAAGTTATGTTGTGTTAAAGTTGCGACCTTGCTTGATTTTGATACAACAATTGATAATTCACTTTTTCACACATTAAAACGTTATAAGATTGCATTGTCTGTGATATAATTGATGCAAATTAAACTAATTTTAATACTAATAAACAAGATCTACTTGCATGATCACTGATTAGAGTTAGAACGAAAATTCCTGGTTAGTTATTGTGAAATTGAATCACTTATGAATTATGAATTTGTCTGAGATGTCGAGCTTTCCGTCAAGCACTAAGGCAGGCCACCGAGGTAAATATATAAATTCTACATAACCTAGTAGTCATCGTAACTTATTAGGAAGATCGTTAGACTTGAAACCGTAAGATCGCAGTTTCAAATCCGGGCTCGTACCAATGAGCTCTTTGGAGTTTATGTACGGATTTTAATATCACTGGCTTTTCTGTGAAGGAAAAACATTGAGAGGAAACCTGAAAACGTACGGAGAAGAAATAGGCATGATGTCAATTTTTTTTTATTACCTCATAAAGAAGCTGATCATATATAGAGCCCATCAACGAAAACAAAATTAAAATTAGTTCAAAAATAAATAAGATATAAGCAGATATAAGCATTTAAATTTCATGCTAGACAGAGCGCACTATACTGAGCCGTGACGTCACGGCTCAGGAGCACCATACAAATGCTATACTAACACACGCTTTGTGAGAAAGGGATTGAGCATCCCCACCCTATCCCCACCTAAAACTTTAAACGCTCGTATCTCAGAGATTAATCAGCCAATTTCAATTATTTTTTTCTGTATGTGTAATGTATTTAGTTATATTCCTCGCTAAGCCGGTTATTTGTAATAAATTAAACATGAGGACACATGCCTATTCAATGGCGTATGTCTATACTAGCTACGCCCCGCGGTTTCATCCGCGTAGTGATGAAAAATGGTGATGATGATGATGAAAAGAAGCAACCTATACCCATGCAAAAAATCAGGTGGATCCGTTATTCCGTTGCAGCGTAAAAGAGGAACAAACATCCATACATACAAACTTACGCGTTTATAATGTTAGTAGGATAAATCCACCAACCCGCAACTGGACCAGCGTGGCAGATATGATCCAATCGGGCTTTCGGGGGAAGGCCAAAGTCCAGCAGTGGTCTATTAAAAGGCTGATTATGCTAACCTAGTTAGTCAGTTCCATTTGAGTTTGTCTGTCTCGTCAAATGGAACTGGAAATGTCACGTGATCCGCATGCACCAGGCAATATGGACGAACTGGACAAAGATCACTCAATGGAGGCCTACAGATGGCCGACGACGCTCCATGGACGGCCTCGAACGTGACGTAACGACATTTGCTCTTTGAACTTGGTGGAGAATAGAGATGCGTGTAAAGAAATTAAGGAAACCTATGCCCAGTACTGGGACAAGACAGACTGATCAAAAAGTTCGTGCTTAAGACCACACGACAGAAGTGAAAACTTCATCAAGGTCGACTATATCTTTCTCGCTCCCTTAGTCGACTCGAGCCGACTTTACCCGAACGAGTATCTGAGTGTGCCGGTCACGTGAGCTCAGTCCTTTTCCCCCATCCCAAAAAGTGTCCAACGTGTCTAAAGACGTTTTCACTTTTAAAATCAGTTGCACCCCAACAGAATCGACTTAAATAAAATGGATGGGCCATAACCGTTGAATTTGTTCATTAAAAACGAGTCAAAACCGTCGGACATATACTTCAACACCTAATTATAACCATGTACAGTACATTTGTTACAATAATAAATAGCGTTTTTTATTTTGTTGTTACACTTCGGGAAAGCACACGAAGGCATAATTTTTTCAGATGTTTCGTTATCATGTAACAATAGTCACGTGTTGCACTTCCTACGGCACGAAAACGAAGTGAGCGCCGGCGCTCATTTTGTAATCTTCAAAAATGCGCTCCTTCTGGGCCCGTCCATTCATTTTATTTTGGTCGAAGCCCAACAGTATTTAATCTTCGTAGAAAATAGTGTTTTATACATCATGTCATGAGGTCAAACGATGAGCTCATCCAAAAAAGTAAAACAGTAACGTAGAAAGCGAAATTTTATAGCAACGAAAATGTACTCCATCATTTTCGAGAATAAAACTTCAACCAAATTATCTACCTTACCTTAGGTTAGTGTTTTTTCATATCTAGTCATCGATCAAAAAAATACATCTAGTTATCAATTTCGTTCGATAAAAAGATCGGACCATAATAAAACCGATAAAAGTCAATAAAAACGTTCCTACCTATAAAATTACAAGCATAAAGTGAGCTGTAAATCCTGCTTTATCAAAAAGGATTTCCGTTGAATACTTTATGAAATATAAATAAATACTACTTTTTATTTTTACAAAGACTGATAATACGGCAAAATACAAAGCCCACAAATCGCGAGTGGACTTTACCTTTGCGTCGTCGCGTCGGCGCTATGCCAAGCCCTAAAGGTAGCATTAATATCTTGGCGAACACGATCGGCGGCAGCGGCTGCGTCGCGCGACCCACTACTGAAGTTTTATGGAGCTAAACAATGCAAGTGACCCACACGTCGCGCGACGTGTGGGTCACTTGCATTATTTAGCGTGGGTCGCGCGACGCAGCCGCTGCTGCCGATCGCGGTCGCCAAGATCGGAATGCTAGCTTAAGACGACCAACGACGAATAAATAAAAAATAAAATAAATATTTTGGACATTTTTGCACACACGGTCATCTGACCCCAAACTTGTGATATGGCTGCCAGAGACTGATATAGTTTTAAATACATACTTAAATAGATATTAACAACCAGATATAGAACAAACACAAATGTTCATCACACAAATGTTTGTCCTAGATGGGAATCGAACCCACACCCCCAAGCTTAGAAGGTAGGTTCACTACCAACTGGACCAACGGGCTATCAAATCAATAAACATCTAGGTAGTCTTCTTTACCTCATATCACGAACTTACCTCATAACCTCTGATTTATTTGTGAGTATCGTTCGTACCGTTGCTTGACTAAGTGGTCCTAACAGATCGTTAAAGTTTAACAACTGACGATTTATCAGTAGTGTCTCAGTTGGTTGTGCTAGAAAAATCTTTGAGTCACGCTGGAGGTCTTTTGGATATCGAAAGATGTGAAAACTGAGTGTTTACTTAAAGTTTTGGTCTCTTGATTAGATGCACATGGCCGTGGTTAGCGGTCCCAATGCAGCGTCAAGCTATTCTTTGTAACAGACCAAATGAAACTGTGTCTTAAATTAAGAAGCATTTTAACGTCTTACTAGGCAGAAAGTGCATCAAAAATGACATCACTTGTTAGTACGCCTTACGAATTTCATATTAACAGTCACTTTCCGGAAAAAACCCAGAATATCCCTTCCTAATTTGACCAAAAACTTTAAACGCTCATATCTCAGAACGTAATTAGCCGATTTAAATATTTTTTTCAGTATAACGTATTAAATTTGATTCATTTCATTTCACCCATTTTCTGCGTATCCTTTTTATCGACATATATTTTATGTCAACGCAGTTTATTGGTCAAAACGTACCTACGTGACACAATACCTTAGATAAGCTAGTAAGTATTACAACCATTGCATGACGTCTCTAGAATTAAATCAGCATACATTAGCATTAATTGTGCGTCCTAGATTCAGGGGTTTGCGTTCCTTTTTAATTTTTACAAGGTTTTATAACTTGCACTGTTCGTATATATTTTAGTATGGAAGTGTGTTTTTCGGTTCATATTATATCTTAGACTAGCTGTTGCCCGCGATTTCGTTTGTAGCAGTTAAATAATTCGTTCTAAATTATCCAGTATCATAAAGGATTAACATAGTGATAACTTTTAACAGCGCATAATCTTAGCACAATTTATCCAATGCCAAATGTTTATTGCACTGTTTGTCATTGATAACTTTTACAACTCTGATTACATGTACTTACAATACCTACAGACTGTTTGATACGTGAAACCATGAAAATAAAACCAGACAAGTGCGAGTCGGGCTCGCGTACAAAGGGTTCCGTATAAATTATTCACTACCAAAGTACAATAAAGTAGTGCAAAAAGACAACATCACGCCCAGGCAGTCCAAGTACCGACCGCGCTCTACGTTGCTTAACTTCGGCGATCGTACGAGAACCGGTGGTGAACAGAATATTATCACCGACTTGCACTTGGCCAGTATTTATTATTTGTTGTTTTATTTTAGTTAGAGTGTGTACTATAATCGCTACTACGTATTACACAAGAGCAAATACAAAAATACATTAAAAAAAAAAAACGTATATTGTGTATTGTATAATTCACTTTGGATTTTACTTTTTGACTTCATTCTTATTTTTTGGTTCATGCCGTAACATAACATATTCTGTAAAAAACTAAACTAAATAAAATAAATAAATAAATATTCGGGACATTTTGAAACTGGCTGAATGGTATCTATTACGGTTCGAAAGATACAGCCGTTAAAAGGTAGGACAAACAGACAGACAGACAGACAGCGTAAGCTTAGTAATAGGGTCCCGTTTTTTTTTAAATGCCATAGGTGGCAAACAGTGGCCAACAGACGGACGGGCTGCCTGATGGTGAGCAGTCACCGTCGCCTTTGGGTACTTGTAACACCAGAGGCATCACAAATACGTTGCCGACCCTTTAGGACTCGATTAACTCGCCGTTTCCACTTTTTGGTTACAGAACTAAGAATGGTAGGTAGAGGTAACCATTGACAGTGCTCATGTTCTTCAATGCCATTTCTTCTCGTATATAGAACAGCTAACAATTATATTCGGTGCTACATAGTTTTAGTGCAACCTTGAAAAAAGTGATGATGATGATGATAAAATCCTATGTTTTAATCCAGGGTTTAAGCTATCTCTATACAACATTTCATCTGAATCGGTTTAGTAGTTTCGGCGTTGAGTCCAGCCAAACATACACACTTACACACAAACTTTCGCATTTATAATATTAGTAAGATTAGTTAACGGCTATCAGCTACACTCTTATATTATTATAGACGCAGCGTAAGTAGGCCTCCCATTGGACGAACCAGCGACATCGTGAGATTCGCGGGCATCCAGTGGATTAAAGGCAGGCTATCGTTCAGTGTGGAGTTCTAAGGAGGAGGTATAATAACACTTGACATTCTTAGCTCTCCACTAAGATTCTTTGTCTTGGGGATGTCATGAAACACACAAAGACACAAAAAACTAACACCCCGATCCAGAGCACAGGTTTAAATTCATCATTCAAACATTTTTGCGGTCAGGAATGGAACCCGAGACCTACAGCTTACAAAGCATACGCGCTACCACTATGTCTCGTCACTGAACAATTTTCAAGTTACTACAACAACAAAAAAATACAAGCTACAATTCAACGAGAATTCAAAGAAATGTCTATAAAGCTATCAATTTGTCCCGATCTCCCCTCTAATTCAACGTCTAGAAGGGACCTAATGAGATATTGTTCAAAGGGAACGCGACTTTCGTTTCCATAGCATAAAGTCTCCAATCAGTTGGAGCAGACTTAGGGTTGGTAAATATAATAATCACATCTCACATCAGGAGGGAACCCTTTTGGTGTTTGGTGCTCGGCTGATAGCATTAGAAGGTCCAACCCATTCAATCTGTTATGAAGTATACCTTCAATCTGTATTGCCATCCGGGCCCTCAAATTTAAATCATTGTGTTTTGTACAGCATTTTAAATGCAAAAGTAGTTTTTAAACTTTCGCGATTGGAACATATGTTTTAAATGTTTATCGGGACTTATCACGTATTATTTAATTTAGGTAAAAATATGTACCTTTCGCTCGACGCTTCGACCATGTTACAATGGCCGTGGTCACGAGCTGACTGAAAACTGCGGGTGAGTCCGGCGTGAAGAGCGGGTGTTTTGTTCTCCTACCCTCACTTGATCTTGAAAAATCGCAGGGTTGTCACTACGACACACAACGCTGACTGTATCGGTAAATGTCCTAGTACCTACACCGCGGTTTGTACACTTGCTTACTATGGAATTCCACGACTCCGCTAACTTAAATCCATCTTTCTTAAATTCAAACATAGAAATTTGACTAAATTAGGCGTTACTTTGCGGTTACTAAGTTTATTTTCAAAACTATTTAACGCAAACTGTTTAGTTGGCATCATCGAATTCCTTATTGTAACTTAAGCGACCTAGAAGCCAAAATACACTACAGATCCGTCAAAAAAACAGTTTTTCAAACTTAGCATCACAGATTTTTTACAAGATAGATGCCACAAACATTTAAAATAGTCTAAAAAGCCAGCGTGCCGCAATTTTGTACCAACTATCACGTCAAGAGAGCAATTGAGTAGTTCTACTGCATTCGAGGAGTTTTTACAGTTAAGGTGCTTGCAGAAGATGCGTAGTACAAGTAACATGTAGAAGTAGCAAATACAAGTAGGCGCTCAAACGATAAGTAGCCATTCGAGCGGTGACGCCACATCGCGCGTGCAAGTACGTACGTTCGAACGAGACGAACCATGCGCACTGCGCAGTGACCGTCGCGCGAGCAAGGCGGGGAAACGAAGCTTCATTTGGCGCCAAGTATCACTGCCATTTGCACAATGCAAACCGTTGCATACGATGCGTAGTAGGCACTTGCTACTTCTACTTGTTACTTGTACTACGAATCGTCTGCAAGCGCCTTTACTATTTCGCTGGCAATTTGTCATTTTCCCGACGCAAACAGAGGTGCGTGTTATCAGTTTAACGTGTGTATCTGTGTGTTTATATATCAGTGTATTTGTATGTCTGAAAATCTGTTCAATGTTTGACAATTTCAGTTCTTTTATCGGGGGTTTAAAAAAGCTATGTTTACTTGTTATTATTGACGTCAAGAAAATATATATATATATATATATAATATATATATATATATATATATCGAGGGTAACATTCAAATTTCAAGAAAATCATCATCATCATCATCATTTCAGCCGTAGGACGTCCACTGCTGGACATAGGCCTCCCCCATCGATCTCCAAAAGGGCCGGTTGGAAGCGGCCTGCATCCAGCGTTTCCCTGCGGTCTCTTTTAGGTCGTCTGTCCATCTTGTGGGTGGACGTCCTACGCTGCGCTTACCAGTCCGTGGTCTCCATTCCAGAACCTTTCGGCCCCATCGGCCATCCGTTCTGCGTGATATGTGCCCTGCCCACTGCCACTTCAACTTACTAATCCGGTGGGCTATGTCGGTGACTTTCGTTCGTCTACGGATCTCCTCATTTCGGATTCGATCTCGTAGAGAAACCCCGAGCATAGCCCTCTCCATAGCCCGTTGTGCGACTTTGAGCTTGCTTATGAGGCCCATAGTGAGAGACCACGTTTCAGTGCCGTATGTCATCACTGGTAACACACACTGGTCGAAGACTTTCGTCTTAAGGCACTGAGGTATTTTGGACGAGAAGACGTTGCGTAGTTTACCGAACGCTGCCCAGCCGAGTTGGATTCGCCGATTGACCTCTTTCTTGAAGTTGGACCTACCTAGTTCGACTGTTTGTCCTAGGTAGACGTACGCGTCAACAGCTTCAAGAACTGAGTTCCCAACTGATACTGGGGTGGGCACAACATGGATATTTGACATGACCTTTGTCTTGTCCATGTTCATTTTAAGGCCCACCTGTTGAGAGACTCGATTGAGGCCTTCGAGCATCATGCTGAGATCCTCCATCGATTCTGCCATGACCACAATATCGTCGGCAAACCGAAGGTGAGTGATGTACTCGCCGTTGATGTTGATGCCGAGTCCTTGCCATTCCAGGAGCTTGAAGGCATCTTCCATTGTGGCAGTGAACAGTTTCGGAGAGATAACGTCTCCCTGTCTCACGCCTCTTCGCAATGGAATTGCCTTCGAACTCTGCTCCTGTACTCGGACCGACATGGTGGCGTTATTGTACAAACACTTCAACACTTCGACATACCGATAGTCAATACGGCATCGCTGGAGAGACTCAAGCACCGCCCATGTCTCGACCGAATCAAAGGCTTTCTCATAGTCCACAAACGCTAAACATAGTGGCAAGTTATATTCTTCGGTCTTCTGTATAACTTGGCGTAGCGTGTGGATGTGGTCTATGGTACTATAGCCTTTTCGGAAACCGGCTTGTTCGATAGGCTGGAAGTCATCGAACCTGCGATCGAGACGATTCGTGATGACCCTCGAAAACAGCTTATAAACATGGCTCAGAAGCGAGATGGGTCTGTAATTCTTCAGCAAGGTTTTGTCACCTTTCTTAAAGAACAGCACCACCACGCCTCTGTTCCATGCTTCTGGCGTTATACCTTCGAGTAAGACAGAATTAAAGAGCTTCTGAAGGACTCTGAGTACCGGTGTTCCACCCGCTTTCAGAAGCTCTGATGTGATTCCATCGTCCCCCGGCGCCTTGTTGTTCTTGAGCTGTTTCAGGGCCATCCTAATCTCGTACAGGCTGATGTCCGGGATATCTTCGGTATAGTGTCGGCTCAGCTTGGCTCTTGGGTCTTTGGCCGAGCTGCTCACAGGTTTAGCAACCGAAGTGTATAGCTGTCCATAGAACCTTTCGATTTCTCCTAAAACCTCAGCTTTGGTCGACGCTACACTACCATCTTCCCTCTTCAGCTTTGTCAGCTGGCTTTGCCCAATAGACATGTCTCTTGCAAACACTTTGGAGCCTTTGTTTTGCTCAATCGTCTCTTTAATACTGTTCGTATTAAAGGTACGTATGTCGTGCCGCAATGACTTCCAAATTTGTCTATTGAGCTGCCTATATGAGTCAGCGTCATCGGAACATTGTAGTTGTAACGAGCGTCGATCAGCCATGAGGTTACGGGTATGGTCGGATAATTTTTGAGGTCTATCTGTGCGCCGGCCAGGTCTAAAAAACTTAGAACCTACCGCATGGACAGTTTCCACTAACCTGTTATTAATCTCATCCACGGAAGCAAAATTCTCCAGGCAATCAAAGCGATTAGACAGCTCGAGTTGAATGCTCTCGGGGTTTTGAATATGGGCATGGTTCGGTCGGAGCGTGGACTTCATTAGGCGGGACCTCTCAATTTTAACGTTAATATTCAATGTGCCTCTTACTATTCGGTGATCACTACCGGTTTTCACCCTGTGAATCACAGAGACATCATTGAATATTTGTCTCTTGGTGGTCATAATGAAGTCTATCTCATTTCTCGTAGAACCATCGGGGCTCATCCAGGTCCATTTCCTGTGAGGCGGCTTCTGAAAGAAAGAGTTCATCATAAAAAGTCCCTCTTTCTCCAGAAAGTCGGCCAGCCTCTGTCCCCTAGGGTTCCGTTGCCCACAGCCAAATTTCCCCACTTTCAACTCATCATCACTTCTCTTGCCCAACTTCGCGTTAAAGTCCCCCATAACAACAGTGAAGTGGGTCTCGGACGTATGTATGGCTCTACTAATGTCCTCATACATAACCTCCACTTCATCATCTGGGTGTGACGAGGTCGGTGCGTATACCTGAATGACCTTCAACGAATATCTCTTGGATATTCTGAGTATTAGGTATACAACCCTGCTCGAAACACTGTCGATGGTGATAATGTTGTTAATGAGGGACTTGTGGATGAGAAAGCCGACACCACCTTGGGACTGTTGGTCGCCCTCCCGGTAGTAGAGTAGGTTACCGGATTTCAGGGTTATCGTGTCCTCGCCCTCTCTACGGACTTCGGATAAACCCAAGATATCCCAACGTACCCTACCCATTTCTTCTTCCAGCTCAACAATCTTCTCATCAGTCCTCATGGTGCGTATGTTGTGTGTTACCAGGGCCAGTCGTCGTCGTTGGGGTTGGTAGCCGGGCGTCTGCCGGGGATTCTTAGCACCCCTGGCCCCGCCGTTACCATGACCGCTACCGTAGCCAGGAATAGCGGGGCTGCCGGGGACCGGGGGCCTGGTCCTTTTTGTATCTATCATTGAAGGGGGGGATTGCCAATACTCGCCACGCTTGGCAGGCGGGTTGGCGAGCGCAGTCGGTGTTTTTATACTCAGAAGACGCTGCTGCCCGTCTTCTGGTTTATCCCTTAGCCGACTTCTACGGCACCCACGGGAAGAGAAGGGGGAGGTCTATTCTTAGGCCGGACCTCCGCAGCAAAAATGTTTCAAGAAAATGTTTCTTCCCTAATGTGAAAATTAAGAGAATTCAACATTTTGCGAAATTGACGTTATGGGCCTAGAGGAAAATTTACAGTAGGTATGAAGATTTTTTTACAATGTTTGGAGTATCGGTTGTTGAATATTCCGTATATTTTTGTATGTGTGGAAAAACGAGAAAAGCACGGGTGAAAGCTTTTAGTAAATTCCGTAATAAAAAAATCTTAGTACATAATATTTCTTCTCATGTTTTGGTCGTCATTTTGAATGGAATTTAGTGTGGATGTAGCTTGTATCCTGAATTAGCACATAGGCTACTTTTGTACTTGGAAAAACTGTAAATTTCTTCCATTGTAAAATCTAGAGAGCGCAGTGAGTTCATAAGCAATTCTTCCTAACAATTTCAATAGGTATGAAAAAGCGAGGTCTGAGATATCGACAGAAAAGGAATTTAATTGGTGTAAAGCTTGGAAAGGAGATCACCTTACCCACAGCGATGATGTTTGGTGCAAATTACAAGCGAACAATTTAAATGTCTTAATTTTTTATTTCATTTGTCCAGGACTTTTATTTTGTACTTTTTTACACCACGCTGGCTACAAAAAAACTAATGTGCTTTAAAATTAAATCTATGATTTTTTCGCTGACGAGAAGTGTCACGGGGAAAGATTTTTTTAATGAATAGAGCGAGATATGTGAGTGACATGGACAATTAGTAAATAAAACGCCCCGCGGTTTCTAGCGTTATATCTGTGTGCGTGTTTTCCGGGGATAAAAATTGTGTATGCATTAATCCAGGGTGTAAACTACCTTCAGACCAATAGAAGGAGAATACGAAATAAAAATTATACAACATTAAATTCAATACCTATGGCGAACGCCCAAAGATGTCGGACAAAATATTCTTATCTATACCATCATGATGATCATGAAAAGATAGTTATAAAAAAAAGTTTTTGAATGTAGTTTATTTTGTTACAACTTGAGTATACGACGAAGTTAAACACCTTTCGTTTATAAATGTGATCGTTATTTTTGTGGTCACACTTCGACATACAACGCTACGGCTTACATTTGTACCACACCGAAATCCGACAGTAATTATTAAAGAAGTTCGCACGTTCGTTCGGACTGCGAAGGTAAAACTGGATTCAATTAAAACTTGAGCTCTTGGCTGTTTGATTTTTGATTAAATCAATATCATTTCAGTTTCAGTCAGATCATCGCTATGCGACTGACGCGCTTAAAATATCTGGAGAAAACTCATCAGGTTTTTCAAGATAACTCTTATTTTTAACCTATTTCAGGAGACTATTTTAACGGTTCTCAATACTCAATAACTTTAAGAGCAAGACTCAATTGGCTGCCAAAAAGCTGGGTAACCCTATCGAAGGTGCGACGGTACTTCGCGTCGGAACAGTTGCTACCACTGTACCAAGCACAAGTTTGGTCGTGCATGGAGTACTGCTCTGCTGATGCCAGCGACTCTCACGATGTCGTCGGTCCATCGTAGTCTCCACTCAAGAACCTTTCTTCTCCATCGGTTGTCGGTCCTTCGAGCGATGTAGCCTGCCCATTGCCACTTCAACTTGCAAATTTTTATAGCTATGCGGTGACTCTGGGTCTTCAGTGAATATCCACGTTTCGGATTCTATCGCGAAAAGAAACTCCGAGCATAGCTCTATCCATTGCCTGAGTGTGGCTCTGAAATAAAAATATATCTAAAAACTATAATTAGTTTTGTCTTATTTTTGCACTTGGCATTTTCATTAGCGAGAAGATAACAGAGCCATTTGAGCACAGATTAAACCGAACTTTCGTTTTTAAGTAAAGCTGGAATATGTTTAGAAATTTGATAGTGAATTATCACGGAAACTTAAAATTGCAAAGTCGAATGTACTATTAAATTATCTTGGTTTCTAGAAACAACAAGTTAACGATTTTGTTTTGCTGGTTCAGTGCTTCTTTGTTGGTACGCAGCTCGTTCTTATTTTACAGGTAAATAAAAACTTTTTAGTCAAAATAACGCAATCTAAAAGGCTTACTGTTAACAACGAGAAACAGTTCGACCCTCCACTTTTTAGAATAAAAATCGAATATTGTTTTAACTACACCGATCTCATAGAAATCAACCCGCTCCGAAAAAAGGTAAAAGGTCGAATGACATTTTCGCCCGCGTTTATTAATAAAGTTAATCGTTTTAAAAGATTACACGTTTAAAAAAAGAACCTTTCAATTTGAAAAACGAATCATCGAAGCGTTGAAATGGAACCCGCGGGATTCGGTATATGAAAATTGCAAATTGTAAACATTACATGCGAAACAAAGATGACGATATAAAAACAAGCGTAGTAAGAAAGAGAAGCGTCTGTTTTTATGGAACGGTATATGATAAGTGCGGTTTATAAAATGTTTGCCTTTTACGCGAAGGCTTTATGATCCCGCAAGGGTTTTGTTTGAATTTTATATTTCAGGTCAAAGACTTTTCGTTTTAAGCGTTCTACTATATTTTTTATGAGTAAAAAAACAAGCAGGTCTTAGGTATAATGATAAGAGCGGTTGTCCACAACTAACGTCAACAAGTCGTCCTCGAGAACGAGATGACTTCGCTAAAGTAATGCAAGGGCGAGTGTCTACCGCGCGTCATCCGATTCGAGTACCATCATCTCGGCCGCCGAGAATGTGAGAACATCGGCGCTACTGGTAGAAGTCGACTCGAAATTATGACGACACAAGTGCCGGCAATACAACAAACCTCTTGTCCTCACTCGAGACAACCGGCACGCAGTCACCCGTTTTTTTTGCTAGTGTTTCCACCGGATCAGTCGGAGAAGGTCGCAGTAGATATTGCCATCAATTCATTTCAGATGTCGTAACGTTGCCACGCATCGTGATCCAGGAAAATTCAACTGCTAAATGTTTTTGCGACATATCACGCGGTAACGCTAAAATCAAAGTAGTTGCACGTCATAACCCAGGAAAACTCGACTATTGAACGTTCTTGCGACGCATCACACGGCAACGGTAAAATCAAAGTTGTCGCACATCGTAACCCAGGAAAACTCGAATATCGAACGTTCTTGCGACGCATCACACGGCAACGGTAAAATCAAAGTTGTCGCACATCGTAACCCATGAAAACTCTACAATCGAACGTTCTTGCGACGAATCACACGGCAACGGTAAAATCAAGGTTGTTGCACATCATAACCCAGGAAACTTTAACCGTCGAATGTTGTTGCGACATGCCGCGCGGCAAGACCAAGGTCAACGTTCTCGTGTGTCGTACGTAAACCAGGAACAATTAACCCTCCAGTGTTCCTGCGACGCGTCGCGTGGCAACGTCAAAATGGACGTTGCCATGTCATCATCATCATCATTTCAGCCGTAGGACGTCCACTGCTGGACATAGGCCTCCCCCATCGATTTCCAAAAGGGCCGGTTGGAAGCGGCCTGCATCCAGCGTTTCCCTGCGGTCTCTCTCTTTTAGTCTCTTTTAGGTCGTCTGTCCATCATGTGGGTGGACGTCCTACGCTGCGCTTGCTGGTCCGTGGTCTCCATTTCAAAACCTTTCGGCCCCATCAGCCATCTGTTCTGCGTGATATGTGCCCTGCCCACTGCCATTTCAACTTGCTAATCCGGTGCTAAACGTTGCCATGTGATGTGTCCTAATCCAGAAAATTTGACCACGTGATTCTTGTGATACGCCGCGCTTCAATGCTGATTTTAGCTATGCAATTTTTATGTGTTTGTATTTGGGCCTCTGGAAATATCTACCAATATATTTGTAAGTCGAGACGTCAGAATACCTGTGTTATCTCAACGCGGACACAAATATTTTCGGCATTGTCCGTGAATAAATCTCGCTGTCATATTTATACACAAAAAAGCTATAAATCTTGTTTGTCCGTTTGTGAGGAATGAACTATGCATACCTTATGTTGGCTATCTTGTTGTAGTTTCATTTGTTAGATATGTTGATAGCCCGTTGGTCCAGTTGGTAGTGAACCTGCCTTCTGAGCTTGGGGGCGTGGGTTCGATTCCCACGTAGAACAAACATTTGTGTGATGAACATCTGTGTTTGTTCTATATCTGGTTGTTAATATCTATTTAAGTATGTATTTAAAACTATATATGTATGTAATCAGTCTCTGGCAGCCATATCACAAGCTTTGCTTAGTTTGGGGTCAGATGACCGTGTGTGAATAAATGTCCCGAATATTTATTTATTATTTATTTATTATTAGGAGATCTTTTTACGCTTCTTATACAAAATGCTAGTTTCGTAAGAGTTTGATTTATTGAGTTAGTCATGGATACATATCTATACACATATAGTCTCTATTTCTAATTAAAATACATCATTATCTGTTTGTTTGATACTTGTGTAAAAAATAAACGACTCGACCGAATTTAGTAAGTCAAGTAGTAATCATCATGCGACCCTCATGTTAACATTTCTTCACCAATATTATAAAGAGGTAAAGTTTGTATGTATAAACTATTTCACTGATAGAAGAGAACATCCGTGGGTAGCATTTACTCGTAATACGTTTTGTTCACAATACGGACAAAATAGCAAACAAAGTTATAGTTTTTTTATTCCAAAAAAGCAAGGAAACTGGAAAATCGTTGCCAATAAAACTCTTAGGGATATAATTTTCATTATTTTAAGACCTAAGATTTTTTAAATAGACTAGCTTAACCCCGCGTTTCATCGTGAATTGCTCCTTATATCATCGGCTATCTGCAAGTTAAAGTCCCACCAAAATTGGTCCAACCGTTTAGGGAACATACGTCATACATACATTCATCAGGGGAGATGGTGGTCAAAAGCAAGCTTATAATATATTTTTTTTTTTAAACATTCACACACATCTCCATCTCATGTAAACGGAGATGAAGATAACATAAATACCAGTATCATAATATATATACGAAATAAAAAGAACCACTATTGTGAATCAAAGGTGAACGACCACCGCCTACGAGGTGCTACGCACGCTACGACTGCACGTCAAGTGCGCTCTACGTAGCAAAGTGCTACGTCACTGAGAAAAATGCAGCTTACGATTCCTTGAAAAGAGCAAAGCGTAAGTATCTTAGCGGAAAGATTCTTAACATTTTTGCAGCACAGCTTTATGAGGATTTTATAGGAAAAATATTTGTTTATTAACGGCGCCGCAGATATCTGGATGTGTTTATACTTTCATACAAACGTACTAGTAATTTTAGGAAATTGCTTGTCGAATTTTTATGGCAATTGATAAGTATATTTAAACTGATAAATGAATATTGTAATATGATTAATAAAAAAATATAATAAATTTGTTGAAAAAAAGTTAATCGTACCTATTTAAATATACTTGCCAAGTTTCATCAAAATGAAACGAGTACTTTCCGATAATTATGACTAGTTTTGGAAACAACAAGCGAGATTGGGCAAACATATTAACATCAAAATAAATAATCGCATAGCGACTAAAGGCCAAAACAAAAAATTTAAAATTTAAAATTAAATACTGTGAACAGATTTTCACGCCTCATCAACTTCATCATCTTCTTCTTCATCATTTTCACGCGTTTATTTTACATTGTTTTAATTCCAGGCGTTTCAAACACTTTGTAGAGTCAGTGGTCACTGTTAGACTAGATGACGGATATTTATAGAAATGTTATGAAAATATTAACAAGTACAATGCGTAATAATAGCAAAAACTTGAAAAATAATTGATATTTAGGTATTTTTGGCTTGTATTTCGTTTAGGCACTTGGCAGTTAAAAAACGAAAACACGAAAAAAAATATGACTGGAACCTGGATACCTCATTATAATGAAGACATCATTTCATTTTACAGCATTTAATTCAACAAATATTCATTTGCTCGGCAAAAGAAAACTAAATGTTTTGAACAAAAATATTTTAGTACAACACGTTAATATATAAAACTATGACGAATGTGTCGGTGTCAGACACATCAACTGTGTCTACGTCCGCATTTATTAAAACCCTAGCCAACTATAGAGGCAGTAAGGGATTAACGTCAATACAATCTAATCTGTAACGTTTTGTACTGGACCCAGAATCTTGCGCATAATTTTCCTCTGCGCCACTAAGTCTTAGTAGACGGAGTAAACGTGGAGATTGAGTAGCTTATCGCCGAGCCAAACGTCATGGGGGAGACCAAAGCCCAGAGACCCCACTGGACAGGCCACCCGCTGAAAATGGGAGGTCGCAATGTCAATAAGGCGTAACTTGGTGTTCTCATGGCCTAGATATAGTTGGGAAGATGCCGTAGAGTCGGACTTGCGTGTGCTCCAAGTCACCGACTGGTGAGAGACAGCACGAGACCGGGACCGATAGCGTTCTACATTATTCGGGTCGCTGCGCCAGCGGAGTTTTGATTCAACGTTTCTAGTCAATACATCCAAAAATTAAACAACATGTCGGCTTTTTTGTTTCCTGAGAGATATAATTTACATATTTTCAAAGTTAGAGTGAAGTATCTTCTAAGTCTCATCGAGTAAGACTTCTAAGTCGGAGGATGGGCAGGCCACATCGCTCGAAGAACCGATAATCGATGGGGAAGAAAGGTTCTTGAGTGGAGACCACGAACCGGAAGATGCAGCGTAGGTAGACCTCCCACTAGATGGACCGACGACATTGTAAGAGTCGCGGGCATCCAGTGGATGCAGATGGCAGGCTTTCGTTCAGTGTGGAGGTTAAAGGGGGATGCCTATGTTCAGCAGTGGACGTCTTCTGGCTGACGATGATGATGATCTTCTAATTCGACGTGCTTCATCTTTCATCACGTCGTTGCTTACCAACAGGTGAGTAAGTGGTAAAACACGGACTTATACGCGATAAAAAATGCACGGACCTAATAAAATATATTACTGTTTCAGCCGATAGGTTCATGAATGGCTTTCGGGGTCCTTCTTTATCGAGAAAGGCCCCCAAAACCATTCTTAAACTTCTGGATCGCGAACTATGTCTTCTCCAAGGCAGTAGAGTGTAGGAGGTTAACCTCGCGAGCCAAGGCGAGCGATAACTCACGGTCATCGATACTTACGTCTGCATTCGACAAGCAACTTTGACAGATATCTTTGAGCACAGAAATCTTGCTGATATTATTTCTGATTGGGCCACTAACTTGCTTGATACTCAGCGACGATGTGGCCACAGATGTAGCATACAGCTAAAAGACGACATATCACCAGATATACCGACCGCGTGGCTGGTTCGAGGCACTCTCGGGAAAAGCAACGAGCGCCCGAGAGGGACATTCACTTATACGTACATTTATGCTGACTGAACTTTGTTCAATAAACCCATACTGTGTTCGTCACTGTATTGGAACATCGAACCGCCATTTAGGTAACATTCAAAGGAACATTTCTGAAAGAACTGGTCTAATGATCTATTGTCTTGGGTTTTGGGTTGACAGTTGATGTTTCATAGGACAGGTTGAAAGTGATGAATCCCTTCGACTATTTTTGAAATGAGCTTGTCACCATTTTTTTCAAACAAAATAACGATATTGGAAATATATTTTTAGGTCTGACCTAATTTTATGGCAGTTATTTCGTTTATTTCTACCGGCCTTTATACTAAAAATATTTTTCATCGTCATCAGCCTATCATGTTCCCACTGTTGGGATACAGGCCATCTCTTAGATAAAGAGCGTGGGCCCTAATCCTCCATGCTGGCCCATTGCGTGTTGGTGAATGTCATATGTAATAATTAATGTATAATTTAAGGTTCTTGGACATACCGGTTTCCTCACGATGTTTTCGAGCGATAGCATCGAAACTGCACATAATTTATTCAAGTACTAGATAAATCATTGGTCCAGGGCCGAACCGGGTGCCGTCAGATTGTAAAGCGCAAATACGGTCGGCCACCATCGATAAAATATATATTTTGGATAAGGTTTTTTAATAAGATCAGTGAAATGTTAAAAGAAAAGGATTTTGTTCAGCTTTTTATGATGTCATTGAAATTGTCAGAGTAAAGATGCTTGGACCGAATTAAGTTTTAAAGTTTCAAAACGATACTACGAGGTAAAAGTAGCTTTGGGTAGAAGGCGATTGCCTTATCGCCTTATCGCCGAGCCAAACATCATGGGAGAGACCAAAGTCCAGAGATTCAGCTAGACATGCCACCTACTGAGAATGGGAGGGGATCGCAATGTCAAGAAGGCGTATGCTTGGAGTTCCCATAGGTCGCCAACCTGCCGGCCTTAGTGTTTGTGTGAAAGATTGTTTTTATCTTTACGGGGTGGCATAGTAATTTTATGACAAAACACCATTTCAAAAACCTGCCGGCCGCCCTTGATTTCGGAAAGATGCCGTTGAGGCGGAATTGTGAGCGCCAAGACCCAGAATCTTGCACATAATTTTCCTCTCCGCCACTAAGTCTTAGTAGACAGAGTAAACGTGGAGATCGAGTAGTTTATTTCCAAGCCAAACGTCATGGGGGAGACCAAAGTCCAGAGACTCCGCTGGACAGGCCACCTGCTGAAAATGGTGGAAGGTCGCAATGTCAAGAATGCGTATCTTGGAGTTCTTATGGCCGCCGTCGATCCGTCGGCTGGCCTAGATATAGTTGGAAAGATGCCGTAAAGTCGGACTTGCGAGAGCTCCAATTCACCGACTGGTGAGAGACAACGTGAGACCGAGACCGATGGCGTACTCTTGTGTCGGAGGCCAAGACCGACTCCGGGTCGCTGCGTCAGCGGAGTAAGTAAGATCAAAATCAACATGATTTGTTTACATTAGTAACAAGTGAGCTAATAAAAGCGCGTTTAAACAGCATGCATTTAACCAATCTAAAAGTCTAGATCGCAAACCAATAAAGATATCCACACCCAAACATCAAAGACTTTAGTCTTAAAAAGCTTTAGCAAATCAACATTAACCCGTATCTATACGCACATAACGCGTATGCATCTACGTCATCAATACGTAGATCCACGTGATATAATCACGTTTCCTTCGCGTGTCCGATAAAAAATACTACTCGTAGTTGGGCGTTGTTCCAACTCCAGCGTAGAGAATTTTTTTGAAGTGATCGTTTGTGATGTCATGGTCCCATTGAGATGAGATTTTGTAGCGTTCATTTTACACGACGATTCGGTGAAGTGATTTATTAAAGAAAATTTAGTTGTATTGAAAATGTTTCGTTTGTGCTTAATTGTATAAATGCATTGGACGAGTTGAGAAAAAGGCGAGATACAGCACGAAACGAGTAAAAAAATTTACTAGACGCACAAAGTGACGTACTGTCGAATGTGACCTATAGGGATAGCGCCGAAAAGCCGTCAGAACCACAGGATTGTTTTAAATCTTTTATATGGTCCAGAACCATCAGGATACAGGCTTACTTCAGGATCCCGATTCGATACACATGTTTGTAATTATTTTTTATGATTTATTTATGTTATCAGAAATGTATGGAATCCGTCATTGTACAGAATTCCTAGAAAATTAATAAAATGCCTAAAAACAATAGGAAATGTGTGAAATAAATTAGTTTATACTCGTATATATTTCCTAGGAGTTTAATACATTTCCTAATCATCAATTGGAAATGTGTTAAATTTGGGATGAGTAGGGACTCTGTGTCGAATCTGTCACTCACTTTGAACCTTACCAATTCAAATCAGACACCGAGTGGTGATCCCGCCAGAAGCTCTTGCGGTCGCTCCTGAGTGTCGCTTCGCCACACTAGACCTACACTTTGCCTCCACTCAGTCTCATATGGCTTGTTCCAGTATGCTTGATGTTGGAGCTTCTGGCTCCTACGGTTTTGTGTATAGCTACACTCTGGTGGTAGGTACTACAAGTCTAAAGTCTTGACAGATACCACCTACAGGTGGCATCGGGGTGCTCCGTGTCGTATCTGTCACTCATGCCGCACCTAACCAACTCAAGTCTTGGTGCTCCATATCAGATCAAACCGATATACTTCCTAAATTCTATACAGTTCTTAGGTCTATTTAGGAACTGCATAAATGTCTACATTTCCTTAGAAATTTATGTATAGTAAATGTTCAATTTGATAGCACTGCGAGTAGGTACCTAAGTACGATAAAATGAGCCAAATACCTGTTCGCCACTCACTCCCACATATTTTCTACAGGAAATATTTATCATATTACCTCTAAAGCAACACATTCTAAATACTAACATTCTCCTTGTTCAGTTATCCAAAAACAATCTGACATGAAAACCCAATCACAAACGATTTATCAAAAGCAGCAGCCCGTCACATCGTGCCCGAAAAGAAGCCATCAAAAAACCGCACACTGTCAGTCGCTCTGAATCTAGGTCGAGACGAATTCGCCCTTTACGATATTACAGTGCCGGAGGTCTCCCTTTTGT
The DNA here is from genome assembly GCA_914767915.1 of Agriopis aurantiaria. NCBI lineage: Eukaryota > Metazoa > Arthropoda > Insecta > Lepidoptera > Geometridae > Agriopis > Agriopis aurantiaria. The sequence continues at coordinate 3,182,857 of OU611982.1, forward strand.
TTTAAGCCTTGAGTCCGTCACCGGCGACAAGCGCCAGTGTCGCCACGAGAAGTGTCGCCAGTGTCGTCCGTCGTTATCGCCAGTCGCGGCGGTCGGTAAATTCTAAATTAAATTCTAAATACAGCGAAACTTTCCAATCGGTTGCTTTGAGGCAGAACATCGATAGACGAACTTCAAGTATACCGCCTTTTGTTTGAAGAGGAGGACACTGATGATGATTTTTAGGTTTCCGTACCTCAACAGAAAAAAACTGAACCTTTATAGTATCACTTTGTTGTCCGTCTGTCCATCTGTCAAGACCCTTTTTCTCAAGAACGCGTAAATTATCAAGTCGAAATTTATATCAAGTACTCGGGTCTACGGTTTCTTTTAGCTGTGAAAAATATAAACTTGAAAGTCAACGCGATCAAAAGATATGACCGTTTATGTCGCATATTTTCGCATATTTTGCGATTTCCCAAGGAAATCAATACCTATAGGGTACTTCCGTTGACCTCGAATCATGAAATTTGGCAAAAAGCAAGGTCTCATAGCACATGTAAAGGAAAAAATCCGAAAGTTGTTAATTTGATATTACATCACATAAAAAAAGGATTTTTCATATTACAAACTTACATTTTGTAGTTCGTATGTACCCAGGTATGGGAGCACCCATTTACCAACTACAAAGTTAACTTTGTCATTAAATATTCAATATTTTTAACCTTTTATCGTCCAGGATTCGAATTCCGGGATGGATCTACATTCTACATATTTATTAAATTTGTACCGAACCCTCAGGGTGCGAGTCTTACTCACACTTGTCCGGTTTTTTTATTGTCACACCAAGTGAAGAAAAAAAGTTATTTATATACAAAAAAGTGCTTGCAAACGTATTGACCCTGTCCAGAGCGTCACTACTGGTGTGTCGTCGCGACAGTGCCACTTGTCGCTGCTTCTTGTCGCCAGTGACGGACTCAAGCCTTTAAGGCCGGTCGGTTCGGGACATAAATATACTTATAGAAGAACAATGGAATTCCGTACAAAAAGCGCATAGAATGCGTCGCGCGTTCGGCTCCAAAGGAAAAATGCGAATTCAAGAATCGTCAGCGAAGTCCATTTATTTGTGTAGGGCAAATTCCAAATGTGTCAAATTAAATTAAACGTTAGCGTTGGAAGAAATCAAGCTTAAGTGGTTTCAACCGAAGGTTTATTTTTCTACTGACAAGAGAAACGCTTGATCACAATTTTTCTGCATTGGTTCAGAATCAGTCATTAAAATTAGTATTTTTGAGACTTAAGTGTAAAAAGAAAGAAAGAGCATTTTAAAGCATTAAAAAAATGGTACGGATACGGACTTGGTACTCAAACATTTTATTTAAAAAAAAAGAAGACTTTTTTTGTTTTGACACTTTTTTATAATCGGCTTGCGTTTAACCTCCACCTTGTTTAGCGATAGCGTGGCCATCGATGGAACACGCTTTCCTAGAAGAATCCGATTCACTCGTGAATTATTGATTTCGTGATTTGAAGACAGGCATAGTCATAATATTTTATTAATAACAAATTATAGTTACACGTCACAGAAAAATAAATAGTGATAAAATCATAAATTCGGATCAAACCAATTGGTTTTAACTATCTGGAACACCAAAGGCTTTAGCTATCTGGAGCACCCATTCAAGCAGTGCATTTTACAGATTAGCAGTTCGCACAATTAAAGTGGGAGTAATTTATTTCTACACAATGCGAAAGTAACTCTGCTACTCTGTCTACCATGTTACATTCTTATAGTGTTAACACACGTATGGATTTGATTGACCTCAACCGCCGTCTGACCAACGGGAGAAAAAGAGAGGGAAATATGATATTCTCACTCTTTCTCTCCCGTTGGTTGGACGGCGGTTCGTCAACCAAATCCATACGTGTGTTAACATTATTACGATTGAACGACAGAACCAGATTGAGTCCTTAAGGGTCGGCAACGTATTTGTGATGCCTCTGGTGTTACAAGTATCCATAGGCGACGGTGGTTGCTTACCATCAGGCGGCCCGTCTGCTTGTTTGCCATATATGGCACACAAAAATGGACAAGGCTTAGAATAACTACACATAGAAACCAAGTACATTCGCAAAATTTAACCCATTCAAATGGAGTCATATATGGCTCCAAAAAAAAAAAAAAAATATACTATGACAATTTGCGCGAAGAAATCGTACCACAACAAATCAGAAAAGCAGCATAAGAGTTATGGTGTGACATTCCACAGGTAATCCATTAATTTTCTTGCGTAAATCGTTTAAAATACCAATCGAAACGTAAGCTACAAAGCGAATTTGTAGCTTACGTTTAGAGAAGGCGTTGTTTGGAAACCTACCTTCTCTGAGTAGTTATTCTAAGGGACAAGGAAACAGTGTGAGTCACGAAGACGAAAAAGTAAACTTTTTATCACGGAAAATTTAAAAAATCCTAGAAAACCGCAGAGCGCATACAATCGCATCGAGAGCGAGTGATCCCTTCTAAGATATTAAACCGAGATTTCTGTGGACCCTTTTCAAACAAACATCTTTTCTGAAAGCTTTACTATTTCTTTATAGAACGAGATTATGTGAAGTCAAACTGGGTATTTCAATTCAATGGAGACGCTGAAGTGTAGGTTTTTTACACTACGTGATAGAAACAGTATGGAATCTACGCTTTTGCGCATAGCTTGTCACCGCTACTGCCGCTAAACTATGCTATCCAGTTTTACACTCAATACTCAGCATTTTCTCAGTTATAAAACTGTTTTCAGACGAATGTGTCTGTTTTTATCTAAGAAACAGTAGAAGAGGAACTTCTACGAAGTAACGCCCGATTTAATCGATTGTCGCAGATTAAAAAATCCCAAACTAAACTAAACTATTGAAAAAAAGGAAACTATTGAGATCTCGAAATGTCAGAATTGCAATCGAGGTGATGGTCTTCAACTCGCCAGTGCGTGGAATCCAGTATTAGGTTGCCTCAAAAATAAAAATAAAAATTCGCGTTCAAAATGTGTTCAAAATACTATACGCAGTGATACAGTGAGTGTGTTTTGTCGGGACTTAGGTTCGAGTTCGAGTTCCAGTGATAACCGTAGCAAAAGACTAAAAAAGAGGGTAGATCGTTATGTCTGCACCTAACTTTTTAACTGTTCTCCAACCACCCGCATTCTTCAGTCTTCCCGTGAACATGGTGCATGTAACTGCGCCGAAATATCGGGAGCTCATTCCACAACCTTACCACGGTAAATATCCCGTAAATAATCATATAACTTTAAAAACTCCCAGTAAATAAAGAATCTCTTTTTTTAATCGAATTATTTGACCGATTGTACATAATCAAATGGGACAAGTCAGCGTATCTATGTACGAGTATGTTTGTATATTTGTTCGATAACTTGCGTGCTATTGCCGTTGATCCGACCTTCATGAAATGTTGTGGGCAAGTTGTCCATTTTTTTTTAAAGTTTGAGTTTAAATTAAATCTGTCGAGGGATTGCGGATATAAACGGGTCGCGAGTTCACAGTCCCGGACGATCAACATGCATAGTAACGCCGACTTGTCCCATTAGAATCTGGGACCTCTCTTTGCTTTTTCAACAATTTGAACCCAGCATAAACCGAAAAGACTAACTGAATTACTTTTTTGGTAGCTTGCACGCCGCGATGGCGTGTCGATTATCCCGTCGGCATTAGGTCGGACTTGGAAGGTAAGTAGTAAACGTTACAAAGCGCTAGCTCATAAACGCTATTATGTGCGAAAGTGAATTTAAGGTGGTACGATTCACCTATGGCGGGAAATTCAAATTTTAAACAGTTTTTTGGTCCTAGTAGCCAGGCCAGATAATTATTTTTAAATAACACAGTATTTGCGCAAAATATTGGCTGTTCTTTACATTATAATGTACAACAATTTAATAGTAACGCACCATATTACTTACATTTGTCAATAAACCGTTTAAAACAGCAAACATTTGTTAATTCACAAATGTAAGTAATAATGTGCATTAGAGATAAATAGCTTTACATGATTTTGTAAAGAATAATAATCAATTTGCGGTAACATAATAATAATAATAATAAAAAAATTACCGCTGTCATCGAAAGTCCATTTTTTCACAGTTCAGTTTTATAAATTATTTTTTGCCATAAAGATTATCACAATCAACAAGATATTGCTATACAAAAGGAAAATAAACATAATAGATCATTGTACACCAGTTAAACAACCAAACAACCAACAAAATACATTAAAAATGAAGAAACGAAGAAAATTTTATTACTTTGACACATGTTGTCAAAATTTGGAAAATGAAAAATATATGAAATAACAAGGAAATACCAATAAATAATGATCACAAGATCACGGACGAAACAAGCGGACACAAAGAGCGCACGCCTTCCATCACCGCCCGCCTCGTCGTCGTCTCCGAGCACCTCGTCGGGTGAAGATGAGTACCACACCACCCGCGAGGCAAGCGGCTCGTCGAGCGACACGAGCGGGCCTGGGACACCGCCGCCACCTCCACCTGCGCGACGGGGACGTCCCCCGCTGCCGGCACGCTTGGGGCCTGTGGGGCATTCAGCCGCACGCCCGGCCCCCGCTACCGGTGGTGTAGTGCGTCGCATGCGATGGTCTACAATAATGAATGAAGACTGCATGCGCGCCTATTACAGGGCTACAGAGGGAGGAACAAACTTGTCAGCGTATTGTGCCAGGATGCTGCCTTTGTTTCAGGCTCTTCAACCAACCATCACCGTGTCCGCCCAGCGACTATCGGATCAAGTGCGGGCTATCCACCGGTGTAAGCTGCTGGATGACTCTGTGCTTGATCGGCTCCGCCAGGAAGAACTACGTGCTGGCCCAATTCCTGTCTCGACGCGGGATCCGCCCGTCGCGTCGTCTGCCCCGACATTGGCGTCAGTGCCGGCGTCGGTGGTGACACTAGCGGCATTGGCGGATCCTGTAGTCGATGAGGGAGATTTGGCGAGTGGTGTTTCTGACCAGGTGAGAGAGCAACTGAGGGGGGCTTTGGAGGACGCGATTTCACAGTATCGGTTCACACCCGATTCTAGGCCGCGACTACCACGTTTGTCCACCCATAGGCGTAACTTGGCGTTAATGGGAGCCTTGAATGCTTTGCTAGCTCCATATTTGCGGGCTAGCGAAGATTTAGTTGATACTCACTCGATCTTGTACTGCGGTGCCATCGCGGCGTGTCGCGTTGCACGTGTTAAGTTCCCGGACACTAACCGTGCACCGCGAACCGCCGGGGGGGTACCCGCATGGCAAGTGCGGATCGAGCGGCGTATCAGCACGTTCAGGACTCTCATTGCAAAGCTAGTCTGCTTCAGGCGGGGGAATAATCGCCCCCGAGTCATGCGTTTCGTGACTCAGGCATTCGCTGGGACCGATATAAGGCCTCAGCACTATCTAGCCAATGTCACGGAACGCATCGACTATCTGAAGCAGAAAGTCTATGCATGGGCAAACCGTATTCGCCGCTACAGAGAGCGTGTGGATAGATATTGGCAAAATCGCCTCTTCCAAAGTGACCAGAAGAAGGTGTACCGAGGCTGGGAGGAAACTGACCAACGTGTGAGTGACGGGCAGCTGCCGGATGCAAGCGCCATGATTAATTTCTGGCGCGGTATCTGGTCGGTGCCCGTCGAGCACACGGAGGGTGATTGGATGCGTGTTGTCGAGCGGGAATGCGAGTCCATCGAACCCATGGGGTCTATTTTAATAGACTCTATAGACGTTAGTTGTGCGATCCGTACGGCACAGAACTGGAAAAGTCCTGGGCCGGACGGGTTGCACAACTTCTGGATAAAATGGATTCGATGCTCGCATGACCGCTTGGCGACACAATTCCAAGAAGCCCTTGAGCTCGGTTCCCTTCCCAGCTTCATGACCACCGGTGTCTCCTTCCTGCTCCATAAGTCCGGTAGTACCACGGAAGCCAAAAACTACAGACCCATCACGTGCTTGCCTACCATCTACAAGCTCCTTACATCCATTTTGAGAAATAAAATTAACGCGCACATTGTTGAGAACAACGTTTTGGCCCATGCTCAAAATGGATGTAGGGTTGGGTCCCGTGGTACTAAGGAGCTCCTCCTCATCGACACCGCCATTAGTCAGCAAGTCCGGCGTAACAAGGGAGCCCTTTCCGCTGCCTGGATTGACTATAAGAAGGCCTATGATTCAGTGCCTCATTCATGGCTAGAGAGGGTTTTAGAGTTGTATAAAATTGATACAACTCTAAAATCATTCTTAGGCGCATGTATGAGGCAATGGACCACAGTCCTTCGTCAACCAGGTGGTGGGGATGGCGCCTTTGGCCCGCAGGACTTGTTAAGGATTGAGCGGGGCATATTCCAGGGTGACAGTTTTAGTCCATTGTGGTTTTGCCTAGCTCTGAACCCTCTCAGCACTCTGCTGAGGGATTCAGGACTAGGCTATCGACTTCGAAGAGATGGTCAAGTCATCTCTCACCTGCTGTACATGGACGATCTCAAGCTGTTCACACCGAAACGCCAAGACTTGGTGGAGCTGCTAAAAATCACAGAGGGTTTTAGCAGTGCCATCAGGATGGAGTTCGGTGTAGACAAGTGTGCGGTCATGCATGTACAGCGAGGAAAAGTTGTGAATTCTCCAAATTTACAGCTTTCTGAGGTGATGACTCTCAGATCTCTCTCCGAGGCCGAGACCTATAAGTACCTCGGTATGTCAGAGTCGTTGGGTATATCGGTAGAGAACATCAAGAAATCGGTGAAGGAACGCTTCTTTTGTCGCCTTACAAAAGTACTTAACAGTCTTTTGTCTGGCGGCAACAAGGTGCGTGCCTTCAACGGTTGGGTGATGCCTTTGCTGATATACTCCTTTGGCATATTGAGGTGGACTCAAACTGAGCTGGACGCCCTGGACAGGAGGGTCCGTCAACTGCTCACATCACATCGCATGCTACACCCACGCTCGTCTGTTATGAGACTGTACATTCCGCGGAAGTGGGGGGGTCGAGGCTTTTTAAATGCCAAGAACCTACACAACCGCGAAGTGTGCAGTCTCAGGGATTTTTTCCGTAACAGCGAGAGTGGGATGCATCGTGATGTTGTGGCTGTTGACAGGGGGCCTCACGGCGCTCTCCTTGGCAAACGAGAATTGGCGTAAACCATCGGTGCTGAGCATCGAAGATCGCAGGGATGTATGGAAGGGCAAGGAGCTGCACGGGCGGTTCTATCGGGCCTTAACAGGGCCCGATGTGGACTTGCTTGCGTCGGTGAACTGGCTACGATTCGGTGATCTCTTTGGGGAAACCGAGGGTTTTGCCTGTGCAATTGCGGACGAAGTTATCAAGACGAACAACTACCGGAAATATATCATGAAGGACGGTACGGTCGACATCTGTCGGGCATGCCACCGTCCCGGAGAATCTCTCCGTCATATCATTTCCGGTTGTTCGCATCTTGCTAACGGCGAGTACTTGCACAGGCACAACCTAGTGGCCAGGATCATCCACCAGCAACTTGCCCTTCGATATAGCCTTGTCGAGTCTGAGGTGCCGTACTACAAGTACGCACCAGCGCCAGTTCTCGAAAATGGTCGTGCTTTGCTCTATTGGGACCGCTCTATCATCACGGACAGGACTATTGTCGCCAATAAGCCTGATATCGTGTTGGTCGACCGATCCCAGCGCCGGGCAGTGCTCGTCGACATCACCATCCCACATGACGAGAACCTCGTGAAGGCCGAGAAGGACAAACTCAGAAAGTACCTTGACTTAGCTCACGAGGTTACCGCCATGTGGGATGTTGACTCGACGATCATTGTCCCGATAGTAGTATCGGTGAACGGTCTTATAGCGAAGAGCCTCGACCAACATCTTAAGAGGCTCTCGCTAGATGGTTGGGTCAAGGGTCAGATGCAGAAGGCGGTAATCCTGGACACGGCACGTATTGTCAGGAGGTTCCTCACTCTGCAGCCCTAACCACCGGTAGCTTGGGCCCTGCCCCGCTGCCGGCGGCACTCTAGGTTTAGGTTTTTTTATAATATTTTGTTTTTATAGGAAATATTGTAAAAAAACGTAAATTTAAGAAGTAAAATAAATACCTGAATAATAATAATAATAAAAAAAAAAAAAAAAAAAAAAAAAAAAAATTACCGCTGTCATCGAAAGTCCATTTTTTCACAGTTCAGTTTTATAAATTATTTTTTGCCATAAAGATTATCACAATCAACAAGATATTGCTATACAAAAGGAAAATAAACATAATAGATCATTGTACACCAGTTAAACAACCAAACAACCAACAAAATACATTAAAAATGAAGAAACGAAGAAAATTTTATTACTTTGACACATGTTGTCAAAATTTGGAAAATGAAAAATATATGAAATAACAAGGAAATACCAATAAATAATGATCACAAGATCACGGACGAAACAAGCGGACACAAAGAGCGCACGCCTTCCATCACCGCCCGCCTCGTCGTCGTCTCCGAGCACCTCGTCGGGTGAAGATGAGTACCACACCACCCGCGAGGCAAGCGGCTCGTCGAGCGACACGAGCGGGCCTGGGACACCGCCGCCACCTCCACCTGCGCGACGGGGACGTCCCCCGCTGCCGGCACGCTTGGGGCTTGTGGGGCATTCTGCCACACGCCCGGCCCCCGCTACCGGTGGTGTAGTGCGTCGCATGCGATGGTCTACAATAATGAATGAAGACTGCATGCGCGCCTATTACAGGGCTACAGAGGGAGGAACAAACTTGTCAGCGTATTGTGCCAGGATGCTGCCTTTGTTTCAGGCTCTTCAACCAACCATCACCGTGTCCGCCCAGCGACTATCGGATCAAGTGCGGGCTATCCACCGGTGTAAGCTGCTGGATGACTCTGTGCTTGATCGGCTCCGCCAGGAAGAACTACGTGCTCGCCCAATTCCTGTCTCGACGCGGGACCTGCCCGTCGCGTCGTCTGCCCCGACATTGGCGTCAGTGCCGGCGTCGGTGGTGACACTAGCGGCATCGGCGGATCCTGTAGTCGATGAGGGAGATTTGGCGAGTGGTGTTTCTGACCAGGTGAGAGAGCAACTGAGGGGGGCTTTGGAGGACGCGATTTCACAGTATCGGTTCACACCCGATTCTAGGCCGCGACTACCACGTTTGTCCACCCATAGGCGTAACTTGGCGTTAATGGGAGCCTTGAATGCTTTGCTAGCTCCATATTTGCGGGCTAGCGAAGATTTAGTTGATACTCACTCGATCTTGTACTGCGGTGCCATCGCGGCGTGTCGCGTTGCACGTGTTAAGTTCCCGGACACTAACCGTGCACCGCGAACCGCCGGGGGGGTACCCGCATGGCAAGTGCGGATCGAGCGGCGTATCAGCACGTTCAGGACTCTCATTGCAAAGCTAGTCTGCTTCAGGCGGGGGAATAATCGCCCCCGAGTCATGCGTTTCGTGACTCAGGCATTCGCTGGGACCGATATAAGGCCTCAGCACTATCTAGCCAATGTCACGGAACGCATCGACTATCTGAAGCAGAAAGTCTATGCATGGGCAAACCGTATTCGCCGCTACAGAGAGCGTGTGGATAGATATTGGCAAAATCGCCTCTTCCAAAGTGACCAGAAGAAGGTGTACCGAGGCTGGGAGGAAACTGACCAACGTGTGAGTGACGGGCAGCTGCCGGATGCAAGCGCCATGATTAATTTCTGGCGCGGTATCTGGTCGGTGCCCGTCGAGCACACGGAGGGTGATTGGATGCGTGTTGTCGAGCGGGAATGCGAGTCCATCGAACCCATGGGGTCTATTTTAATAGACTCTATAGACGTTAGTTGTGCGATCCGTACGGCACAGAACTGGAAAAGTCCTGGGCCGGACGGGTTGCACAACTTCTGGATAAAATGGATTCGATGCTCGCATGACCGCTTGGCGACACAATTCCAAGAAGCCCTTGAGCTCGGTTCCCTTCCCAGCTTCATGACCACCGGTGTCTCCTTCCTGCTCCATAAGTCCGGTAGTACCACGGAAGCCAAAAACTACAGACCCATCACGTGCTTGCCTACCATCTACAAGCTCCTTACATCCATTTTGAGAAATAAAATTAACGCGCACATTGTTGAGAACAACGTTTTGGCCCATGCTCAAAATGGATGTAGGGTTGGGTCCCGTGGTACTAAGGAGCTCCTCCTCATCGACACCGCCATTAGTCAGCAAGTCCGGCGTAACAAGGGAGCCCTTTCCGCTGCCTGGATTGACTATAAGAAGGCCTATGATTCAGTGCCTCATTCATGGCTAGAGAGGGTTTTAGAGTTGTATAAAATTGATACAACTCTAAAATCATTCTTAGGCGCATGTATGAGGCAATGGACCACAGTCCTTCGTCAACCAGGTGGTGGGGATGGCGCCTTTGGCCCGCAGGACTTGTTAAGGATTGAGCGGGGCATATTCCAGGGTGACAGTTTTAGTCCATTGTGGTTTTGCCTAGCTCTGAACCCTCTCAGCACTCTGCTGAGGGATTCAGGACTAGGCTATCGACTTCGAAGAGATGGTCAAGTCATCTCTCACCTGCTGTACATGGACGATCTCAAGCTGTTCACACCGAAACGCCAAGACTTGGTGGAGCTGCTAAAAATCACAGAGGGTTTTAGCAGTGCCATCAGGATGGAGTTCGGTGTAGACAAGTGTGCGGTCATGCATGTACAGCGAGGAAAAGTTGTGAATTCTCCAAATTTACAGCTTTCTGAGGTGATGACTCTCAGATCTCTCTCCGAGGCCGAGACCTATAAGTACCTCGGTATGTCAGAGTCGTTGGGTATATCGGTAGAGAACATCAAGAAATCGGTGAAGGAACGCTTCTTTTGTCGCCTTACAAAAGTACTTAACAGTCTTTTGTCTGGCGGCAACAAGGTGCGTGCCTTCAACGGTTGGGTGATGCCTTTGCTGATATACTCCTTTGGCATATTGAGGTGGACTCAAACTGAGCTGGACGCCCTGGACAGGAGGGTCCGTCAACTGCTCACATCACATCGCATGCTACACCCACGCTCGTCTGTTATGAGACTGTACATTCCGCGGAAGTGGGGGGGTCGAGGCTTTTTAAATGCCAAGAACCTACACAACCGCGAAGTGTGCAGTCTCAGGGATTTTTTCCGTAACAGCGAGAGTGGGATGCATCGTGATGTTGTGGCTGTTGACAGGGGCCTCACGGCGCTCTCCTTGGCAAACGAGAATTGGCGTAAACCATCGGTGCTGAGCATCGAAGATCGCAGGGATGTATGGAAGGGCAAGGAGCTGCACGGGCGGTTCTATCGGGCCTTAACAGGGCCCGATGTGGACTTGCTTGCGTCGGTGAACTGGCTACGATTCGGTGATCTCTTTGGGGAAACCGAGGGTTTTGCCTGTGCAATTGCGGACGAAGTTATCAAGACGAACAACTACCGGAAATATATCATGAAGGACGGTACGGTCGACATCTGTCGGGCATGCCACCGTCCCGGAGAATCTCTCCGTCATATCATTTCCGGTTGTTCGCATCTTGCTAACGGCGAGTACTTGCACAGGCACAACCTAGTGGCCAGGATCATCCACCAGCAACTTGCCCTTCGATATAGCCTTGTCGAGTCTGAGGTGCCGTACTACAAGTACGCACCAGCGCCAGTTCTCGAAAATGGTCGTGCTTTGCTCTATTGGGACCGCTCTATCATCACGGACAGGACTATTGTCGCCAATAAGCCTGATATCGTGTTGGTCGACCGATCCCAGCGCCGGGCAGTGCTCGTCGACATCACCATCCCACATGACGAGAACCTCGTGAAGGCCGAGAAGGACAAACTCAGAAAGTACCTTGACTTAGCTCACGAGGTTACCGCCATGTGGGATGTTGACTCGACGATCATTGTCCCGATAGTAGTATCGGTGAACGGTCTTATAGCGAAGAGCCTCGACCAACATCTTAAGAGGCTCTCGCTAGATGGTTGGGTCAAGGGTCAGATGCAGAAGGCGGTAATCCTGGACACGGCACGTATTGTCAGGAGGTTCCTCACTCTGCAGCCCTAACCACCGGTAGCTTGGGCCCTGCCCCGCTGCCGGCGGCACTCTAGGTTTAGGTTTTTTTATAATATTTTGTTTTTATAGGAAATATTGTAAAAAAACGTAAATTTAAGAAGTAAAATAAATACCTGAATAATAATAATAATAAAAAAAAAAAAAAAAAAAAAAAAAAAAAATTACCGCTGTCATCGAAAGTCCATTTTTTCACAGTTCAGTTTTATAAATTATTTTTTGCCATAAAGATTATCACAATCAACAAGATATTGCTATACAAAAGGAAAATAAACATAATAGATCATTGTACACCAGTTAAACAACCAAACAACCAACAAAATACATTAAAAATGAAGAAACGAAGAAAATTTTATTACTTTGACACATGTTGTCAAAATTTGGAAAATGAAAAATATATGAAATAACAAGGAAATACCAATAAATAATGATCACAAGATCACGGACGAAACAAGCGGACACAAAGAGCGCACGCCTTCCATCACCGCCCGCCTCGTCGTCGTCTCCGAGCACCTCGTCGGGTGAAGATGAGTACCACACCACCCGCGAGGCAAGCGGCTCGTCGAGCGACACGAGCGGGCCTGGGACACCGCCGCCACCTCCACCTGCGCGACGGGGACGTCCCCCGCTGCCGGCACGCTTGGGGCTTGTGGGGCATTCTGCCACACGCCCGGCCCCCGCTACCGGTGGTGTAGTGCGTCGCATGCGATGGTCTACAATAATGAATGAAGACTGCATGCGCGCCTATTACAGGGCTACAGAGGGAGGAACAAACTTGTCAGCGTATTGTGCCAGGATGCTGCCTTTGTTTCAGGCTCTTCAACCAACCATCACCGTGTCCGCCCAGCGACTATCGGATCAAGTGCGGGCTATCCACCGGTGTAAGCTGCTGGATGACTCTGTGCTTGATCGGCTCCGCCAGGAAGAACTACGTGCTCGCCCAATTCCTGTCTCGACGCGGGACCTGCCCGTCGCGTCGTCTGCCCCGACATTGGCGTCAGTGCCGGCGTCGGTGGTGACACTAGCGGCATCGGCGGATCCTGTAGTCGATGAGGGAGATTTGGCGAGTGGTGTTTCTGACCAGGTGAGAGAGCAACTGAGGGGGGCTTTGGAGGACGCGATTTCACAGTATCGGTTCACACCCGATTCTAGGCCGCGACTACCACGTTTGTCCACCCATAGGCGTAACTTGGCGTTAATGGGAGCCTTGAATGCTTTGCTAGCTCCATATTTGCGGGCTAGCGAAGATTTAGTTGATACTCACTCGATCTTGTACTGCGGTGCCATCGCGGCGTGTCGCGTTGCACGTGTTAAGTTCCCGGACACTAACCGTGCACCGCGAACCGCCGGGGGGGTACCCGCATGGCAAGTGCGGATCGAGCGGCGTATCAGCACGTTCAGGACTCTCATTGCAAAGCTAGTCTGCTTCAGGCGGGGGAATAATCGCCCCCGAGTCATGCGTTTCGTGACTCAGGCATTCGCTGGGACCGATATAAGGCCTCAGCAATATCTAGCCAATGTTACGGAACGCATCGACTATCTGAAGCAGAAAGTCTATGCATGGGCAAACCGTATTCGCCGCTACAGAGAGCGTGTGGATAGATACTGGCAAAATCGCCTCTTCCAAAGTGACCAGAGGAAGGTGTACCGAGGCTGGGAGGAAACTGACCAACGTGTGAGTGACGGGCAGCTGCCAGATGCAAGCGCCATGATTAATTTCTGGCGCGGTATCTGGTCGGTGCCCGTCGAGCACACGGAGGGTGATTGGATGCGTGTTGTCGAGCGGGAATGCGAGTCCATCGAACCCATGGAGTCTATTTTAATAGACTCTATAGACGTTAGTTGTGCGATCCGTACGGCACAGAACTGGAAAAGTCCTGAGCCGGACGGGTTGCACAACTTCTGGATAAAATGGATTCGATGCTCGCATGACCGCTTGGCGACACAATTCCAAGAAGCCCTTGAGCTCGGTTCCCTTCCCAGCTTCATGACCACCGGTGTCACCTTCCTGCTCCATAAGTCCGGTAGTACCACGGAAGCCAAAAACTACAGACCCATCACGTGCTTGCCTACCATCTACAAGCTCCTTACATCCATTTTGAGAAATAAAATTAACGCGCACATTGTTGCGAACAACGTTTTGGCCCATGCTCAAAATGGATGTTGGGTTGGGTCCCGTGGTACTAAGGAGCTCCTCCTCATCGACACCGCCATTAGTCAGCAAGTCCGGCGTAACAAGGGAGCCCTTTCCGCTGCCTGGATTGACTATAAGAAGGCCTATGATTCAGTGCCTCATTCATGGCTAGAGAGGGTTTTAGAGTTGTATAAAATTGATACAACTCTAAAATCATTCTTAGGCGCATGTATGAGGCAATGGACCACAGTCCTTCGTCAACCAGGTGGTGGGGATGGCGCCTTTGACCCGCAGGACTTGTTAAGGATTGAGCGGGGCATATTCCAGGGTGACAGTTTTAGTCCATTGTGGTTTTGCCTAGCTCTGAACCCTCTCAGCACTCTGCTGAGGGATTCAGGACTAGGCTATCGACTTCGAAGAGATGGTCAAGTCATCTCTCACCTGCTGTACATGGACGATCTCAAGCTGTTCACACCGAAACGCCAAGACTTGGTGGAGCTGCTAAAAATCACAGAGGTTTTTAGCAGTGCCATCAGGATGGAGTTCGGTGTAGACAAGTGTGCGGTCATGCATGTACAGCGAGGAAAAGTTGTGAATTCTCCAAATTTACAGCTTTCTGAGGTGATGACTCTCAGATCTCTCTCCGAGGCCGAGACCTATAAGTACCTCGGTATGTCAGAGTCGTTGGGTATATCGGTAGAGAACATCAAGAAATCGGTGAAGGAACGCTTCTTTTGTCGCCTTACAAAAGTACTTAACAGTCTTTTGTCTGGCGGCAACAAGGTGCGTGCCTTCAACGGTTGGGTGATGCCTTTGCTGATATACTCCTTTGGCATATTGAGGTGGACTCAAACTGAGCTGGACGCCCTGGACAGGAGGGTCCGTCAACTGCTCACATCACATCGCATGCTACACCCACGCTCGTCTGTTATGAGACTGTACATTCCGCGGAAGTGGGGGGGTCGAGGCTTTTTAAATGCCAAGAACCTACACAACCGCGAAGTGTGCAGTCTCAGGGATTTTTTCCGTAACAGCGAGAGTGGGATGCATCGTGATGTTGTGGCTGTTGACAGGGGCCTCACGGCGCTCTCCTTGGCAAACGAGAATTGGCGTAAACCATCGGTGCTGAGCATCGAAGATCGCAGGGATGTATGGAAGGGCAAGGAGCTGCACGGGCGGTTCTATCGGGCCTTAATAGGGCCCGATGTGGACTTGCTTGCGTCGGTGAACTGGCTACGATTCGGTGATCTCTTTGGGGAAACCGAGGGTTTTGCCTGTGCAATTGCGGACGAAGTTATCAAGACGAACAACTACCGGAAATATATCATGAAGGACGGTACGGTCGACATCTGTCGGGCATGCCACCGTCCCGGAGAATCTCTCCGTCATATCATTTCCGGTTGTTCGCATCTTGCTAACGGCGAGTACTTGCACAGGCACAACCTAGTGGCCAGGATCATCCACCAGCAACTTGCCCTTCGATATAGCCTTGTCGAGTCTGAGGTGCCGTACTACAAGTACGCACCAGCGCCAGTTCTCGAAAATGGTCGTGCTTTGCTCTATTGGGACCGCTCTATCATCACGGACAGGACTATTGTCGCCAATAAGCCTGATATCGTGTTGGTCGACCGATCCCAGCGCCGGGCAGTGCTCGTCGACATCACCATCCCACATGACGAGAACCTCGTGAAGGCCGAGAAGGACAAACTCAGCAAGTACCTTGACTTAGCTCACGAGGTTACCGCCATGTGGGATGTTGACTCGACGATCATTGTCCCGATAGTAGTATCGGTGAACGGTCTTATAGCGAAGAGCCTCGACCAACACCTTAAGAGGCTCTCGCTAGATGGTTGGGTCAAGGGTCAGATGCAGAAGGCGGTAATCCTGGACACGGCACGTATTGTCAGGAGGTTCCTCACTCTGCAGCCCTAACCACCGGTAGCTTGGGCCCTGCCCCGCTGCCGGCGGCACTCTAGGTTTAGGTTTTTTTATAATATTTTGTTTTTATAGGAAATATTGTAAAAAAACGTAAATTTAAGAAGGAAAATAAATATCTGAATAATAATAATAATAATAATAATAATAATAATCGTATTCGCCGCTACAGAGAGCGTGTGAATAGATACTGGCAAAATCGCCTTTTCCAAAGTGACCAGAGGAAGGTGTACCGAGGCTGGGAAGAAACTGACCAACGTGTGAGTGACGGGCAGCTACCAGATGCAAACGCCATGATTAATTTCTGGCGCGGTATCTGGTCGGTGCCCGTCGAGCACACCGAGGGTGATTGGATGCGTGTTGTCGAGCGGGAATGCGAGTCCATCGAACCCATGGGGTCTATTTTAATAGACTCCGTAGACGTTAGTTGTGCGATCCGTACGGCGCAGAACTGGAAAAGTCCTGGGCTGGACGGGTTGCACAACTTCTGGATAAAATGGATTCGATGCTCGCATGACCGCTTGGCGACGCAATTCCAAGAAGCCCTTGAGCTCGGTTCCCTTCCCAGCTTCATGACCACCGGTGTCACCTTCCTGCTCCACAAGTCCGGTAGTACCACGGAAGCCAAAAACTACAGACCCATCACGTGCTTGCCTACCATCTACAAGCTCCTTACATCCATTTTGAGAAATAAAATTAACGCGCACATTGTTGCGAACAACGTTTTGGCCCATGCTCAAAATGGATGTAGGGTTGGGTCCCGTGGTACTAAGGAGCTCCTCCTCATCGACACGGCCATTAGCCAGCAAGTCCGGCGTAACAAAGGAGCCCTCTCCGCTGCCTGGATTGACTATAAGAAGGCCTATGATTCAGTGCCTCATTCATGGCTAGAGAGGGTTTTAGAGTTGTATAAAATTGATACAACTCTAAAATCATTCTTAGGCGCATGTATGAGGCAATGGACCACAGTCCTTCGTCAACCAGGTGGTGGGGACGGCACCTCTGGCCCGCAGGACTTGATAAGGATTGAGCGAGGCATATTCCAGGGTGACAGTTTTAGTCCATTGTGGTTTTGTCTGGCTCTGAACCCTCTCAGCACTCTGCTGAGGGATTCAGGACTAGGCTATCGACTTCGAAGAGATGGTCAAGTCATCTCCCACCTGCTGTACATGGACGATCTCAAGCTGTTCACACCGAAACGCCAAGACTTGGTGGAGCTGCTAAAAATCACAGAGGTTTTTAGCAGCGCCATCAGGATGGAGTTCGGTGTAGACAAGTGTGCGGTCATGCATGTACAGCGAGGGAAAGTTGTGAATTCTCCGAATTTACAGCTCTCTGAGGTGATGACTCTCAGATCTCTCTCCGAGGCCGAGACCTATAAGTACCTCGGTATGTCAGAGTCATTGGGTATATCGGTAGAGAACATCAAAAAATCGGTGAAGGAACGCTTCTTTTGTCGCCTTACAAAAGTACTTAACAGTTTTTTGTCTGGCGGCAATAAGGTGCGTGCCTTCAACGGTTGGGTGATGCCTTTATTGATATACTCCTTTGGCATATTGAGGTGGACTCAAACTGAGCTGGACGCCCTGGACAGGAGGGTCCGTCAACTGCTCACATCACATCGCATGCTACACCCACGCTCGTCTGTTATGAGACTGTACATTCCGCGGAAGTGGGGGGGTCGAGGCTTTTTAAATGCCAAGAACCTACACAACCGCGAAGTGTGCAGTCTCAGGGATTTTTTCCGTAACAGCGAGAGTGGGATGCATCGTGATGTTGTGGCAGTTGACAGGGGCCTCACGCCGCTCTCCTTGGCAAACGAGAATTGGCGCAAACCATCGGTGCTGAGCATCGAAGACCGCAGGGACGTATGGAAGGGCAAGGAGCTGCACGGGCGGTTCTATCGGGCCTTAACAGGGCCCGATGTGGACCTGCTTTCGTCGGTGAACTGGTTACGATTCGGAGACCTCTTTGGGGAAACCGAGGGTTTTGCCTGTGCGATTGCGGACGAAGTTATCAAGACGAACAACTATCGGAAATATATCATGAAGGACGGTACGGTCGACATCTGTCGGGCATGCCACCGTCCTGGAGAGTCTCTCCGACATATAATTTCCGGTTGTTCGCATCTTGCTAACGGCGAGTACTTGCACAGGCACAACCAGGTGGCCAGGATCATCCACCAGCAACTTGCCCTTCGATACGGCCTTGCCGAGTCTGAGGTGCCGTACTATAAGTACGCACCAGCGCCAGTTCTTGAAAATGGTCGTGCTTTGCTCTATTGGGACCGCTCTATCATCACGGACAGGACTATTGTCGCCAATAAACCTGATATCGTGTTGGTCGACCGATCCCAGCGCCGGGCAGTGCTCGTTGACATCACCATCCCACATGACGAGAACCTCGTGAAGGCCGAGAAGGACAAACTCAGCAAGTACCTTGACTTGGCTCACGAGGTTACCGCCATGTGGGATGTTGACTCGACGATCATTGTCCCGATAGTCGTATCGGTGAACGGTCTTATAGCGAAGAGCCTCGACCAACACCTTAAGAGGCTCTCGCTAGATGGTTGGATCAAGGGTCAGATGCAGAAGGCGGTAATCCTTGACACGGCACGTATTGTCAGGAGGTTCCTCACTCTGCAGCCCTAACCACCGGTAGCTTGGGCCCTGCCCCGCTGCCGGCGGCACCCTAGATTTAAGTTTTTTTATAATATTTTGTTTTTGTATAGATATTGTAAAAAAACTTTAATTTAAGAAGAAAAATAAATGTGTGTATATAATAATAATATATAACTTTATTATACACCGAAATAAAAAAATACAAAAATAGGTAACTTATAAATAATACAAAAACCGGCAGTATAATAGGCGGCCTTATCGCCTTAAGCGCCTTAACATCATGATCGTTTACAATAATTACCCGGCCTAGCTACAAGGACAAGAAAACTGTTTGCAATTTGAATTTCCCGCCATTTGTGAAACGAACCACCTTAAGTCCCAGTGACAACTTACGTAACATGACACTCGCGTGGCTTTACATTTTACTACGTCTAGCAGTGACGCGGTTGAACCCATACTGTTACAATTTATACCGAAACCATAATTTTCTTTCATGTGATATGAAGCGCGTAATACTGTTTACTACTCTGTAAGAGTATTTCTTTTTGTGTCTATTTATTTTGGTAGCGGAGTCGTTGGACGTGATGGAAACTATTTACAGTTAAAGGTTACTCACTTCACTGATTCACTAAAGCGTGGATATTTAAAGGAAAAACTACCCGGACTTTTCTTTCCATTGTAAAAAACATCATTTTGGTAAACCAGCAATGTACTAGTCACTATTTCGACGTTAGTATATATATATATATTTTTAGTTTTATTATATTATTTTATTCACAATTTAATTTACATCCGCTAAAACAAAATAAAATAAGATCACAAAATATTTTAAACATGATCACTAGATAGTTGGGAGGACGAATGCAATTTGATACCACCAATCCCCACAGATCCATTGCTATCCTATAAATATAAATCTACCTAAAAACTAACGCTAAACTAAAGGAATAATATTGTATTAATTATATACGTGCCATTGTATGATTTTAAAACGCTAAAAATATAATACTATTGACAAATTTTTCCCATGAGGTTATGGCTGACTCTTTTCTGATAAATTCATCAATATCGTATGGTGATACACCCAGGAAGGCACATAATTTCGACGTTAGTTATGATACAAATTAACGAAAAGGTTCCAACTCACGTATGGTATATGTGGAAAAAAAAGAACGCTAAAAAAGGCGGCTGAAAAATGAGCACTAGCAAAAAGCCGAGCGTCGAAAAACTCGGACAATTTAGCTATACAGCCACACATCCTTTGAAATAAATAAACCGGCAAAGTGCGAGTCGGGCTCGCGCACTGAGGGTTCCGTACCACCACAAAATACAAAAAATAGTGAAAAAAGACAACATTACGCCCAGACGGTCACCTATCCAAATGCCGACCACGCTTTACGTTGCCTAACTTGGTAATGAACATAAATTAGTCGCCGACTCCCACTATGTGATTATTTATTATTTATTGTTATACGTGTAATATAATCATGCCAAGTTTGACGCTTGTACGTATTAACGTTTTTACATTAGAGCAAATACAAAAATACGTTAAAAATTTGGTTTGTTGTATCGAGACCTGTCTATAATTTTAATTCTCTTTTTGACCTTTTTATTGTTTGTTAGTCAATCTGCCGTAACATTACAAATTCTGTTAAAATTTCAACTGGCTATCTATTACGGTTCGAAAGATACAGCCGTTAATAGGTTGGACAGACAGACGGACATACAGACAGCGTAGGCTCAGTAGGGACCCTTTTTCACCCTTTGGGTACGGAACTCTAAAAACGTGCAGATAATGGAATGATATTCAAGAGCCCGTGAAAAATTAACGAGTGAAGAAAGGCAAGAAAAACATACGAAATTTTTCATGACAAATAATTTTTAATCCTTTAAAAAGAATCATCCAGAAGCAAAATGGTACCCTCGCCAACCCTAATCCTTTCAGATGTCAACGTTGCAACCCTACGCCGCCATGACAGGTTAAATCGCGTCTGGTTAGTAGGTTCGAATTCAGAACAGTTTAAAAATAAAAATCACGTTGCGAATCTAAAATTTATACAGCCAGCTTAGGATGGTTTAACGCAGAATTTACTAAGCCTCGAGATTTGGGATACTTTGAATGGCATGAGTGTTTTTGTACGATTATTCGGTAGAGTTACAAAAATTTGCTTGGTTTTAATAATGTTCAGTAAATTTTGTAATTTTAGATAGAAAACTAGCCTGTTTGTCTAAGTAGTAATAATAATGGCCAGTCTAATTCCATGAATTTGATTTGGGAATTTCTGCTCTGCTAGAGTTGATTTCCAAATATTCAAGTGCTTCAATACTTTTACACTAATAAAAATTTACAAATTGTGCATTAGAAGTAATTTTAAACGATGTAAACCGGCAAATAGCAAATTTCAGGCATTATTATTAGCAATTTGGGTCTTAGTTTTGAATATCAATGCTTCTACTTTCGGTATTTATCGGAAACTTGGATAGTTCATGTCACCGTCAACAACAAGGTTGATTTTTAAGGTTCCGTGACTGAAACGGTGCCTTATTACAAAGCTTAAACTCTGTGTGTATAGATATAGATATTAATATAAAGAGGAATATCTATCTTTTAAGTCGCAGCCAAAGTTGAATAATTGTTCAGGTAGTGAAGCTTTCATGATTTGAAAAAAATGTTACCCGTTTACACTTTTTAGGTACGGCACCCTAAAAACCACCTCCTGAAGGAGGTACAAAATTACTTTTTCTCCACGGTAAAAAAATACTTTTCAAGATTTGACTGTAGGAAATTGGGTGCTAAGATAAGCTGGAAGCCCTTGAAGTATTGTAGATCATTCTTTAGTTACCTTCATCTGTTTTTATATCTTAATTTCTGCATAAAAGAGGTAACCAATAAACAATATGCCCACTTACCCGTAGCTTACACCGTGGTCCAATCACAGCGCGTATAAAAGTTATATTATATAACACGGGCTTACCTGTTGCCTAGACTTTACGCTGTTGTCGTTTGGTCGGTAATAAAGTCCCTCGCTGATGAGAATTTTATCCGGGCATTGGCGTAATATGGGAGAGAAGTTTTCTTGTGGAACTCGCTTGGTTCGAAGGTTTTTTCTGTCTCTTTTTGTAATATGGGGGTAACTGAGAGCGAATATTAGGTTTAGAGGAAGGGTTACTTTACTAAGCCGTAGCAGATTTTCGTAATTTACAGTCTTGCGGTATTTTTAATTTTAGGTAAATAGTGCTTTGTTTCGTTTTCGCGCCTTGCATTCACAATTTATAGCGGTTACATTAAACGTTTGTGAATGTAAATGGTTAAAAATAGTGTCAAAATTGTAGCTTATTAGGTCTGTTTGTTAGGTTATTGAATATACACTAAATTCAACGTCTATAAGCTTGTCTTAATTTCACTGCCAAAATTACTGCGTCAAAATTGTGCTATAAAGTTTTCAGTCAATGGCGATATAACCACTATTATCTTTGCTTTCAGTGCTCAGTTCAATTGGAAACCAATATAAATGGTCAAAGACTGCCGTAACGGTAGCCACGTAAACAACACAAACCAAACCTAGTGAAAATAAATAAATCCAAACGTATTGTTTGACCAACTTACCCGTAGTTTGTATCACGGGGCTACTATCGTATTTTCTGAGCAACTGACAGCCATCCGTAGAATTGTTTTAATTGTATAATTTGGCCACCTCTACAAATAACTTTGTAAGATCGCTTCAAACGGCCTGGTCTCTAGAAATAAATCATTGAGAGCAAATATATAGTCTACCACTAAACGAGCCATAAAAACTCTTTGGACGTAAAACGTCTTAATGATTTCAGCTATTACTAAAAATAATCGTGACTACTGAAAATATTAGCACTAGTCGAGATGGTACAAGCAGTGTCACAATTTGGTAATTACCTGTGGTACAGTTGTTTGGTTTGGCTGATTGCACTATGATATTTTTAGGGTTCCGTAACCAAAGGGTTTACTCTTTAACGGGACCCTATCACTGAGCCTACGCTGTCTGCCTGCCCGTATGTCTGTCCGTCCTACCTTTTAACGGGTGTATCTTTCGAACCGTAATAGACAGCCAGTTAAAATTTTCACAGAATAAGTAATGTTACACGGAATAACTAGGAAATAAGAATTAAAAAAAAAAACAGAAAAGATAACCGTATATTTATCCCATATTACAAACATATTTTTTTTACGTATTTTTGTATTAGCTCTAATGTAAAAACGGTAATACGTATAAGCGACAAACTTGGCATGATTATAGTACACACTCTGAACCGTTTTTTTTTTATCGTGGAACTGTTGACCTTACAACCGTATTTAACCGACGTTCCAAGGAGAAGGGTAGTTTTCGTGCGTATGGGCACGCCGGTTTTCATATATTATATTTTATCACCAAGAATAGAAAATTAGGGGATAGTGGCGTCGTCAAAATATCACACTAATAAAACAAATTGCGAAAGTTTGTGTGTAAATGTGTAGTGTGTATGTTTGTCATCACTGAACTGCATAACGGCTGAACGGACTTGGATGAAATTTGCTGCAGAAGTAGCTTATACCCTGGATTAACACATGCTCCTTATTATCGCGAAATATAAACGATTCCCGTGGGATGGCGAATAAAACCGCGGGACGTCGCTAGTGGTTCCTATTTGTCTACCGATTTTAGATAGTAGTTTAGGTAAGTTCTATAGTAATCCACGGAAATGAAGATAGTTAAATTAGACGGATTTCTGGGACTGTGAAACTGGACGCGTAATTTTACGACGTAAAAAGTCGTAAATCTCAGTTTTAATAGTATTTGGATGTTTGTCATTGTCAGGTATTTCTGAATAAAAAATCGCTATCTCTTCTGTACATAGTATAAATTAAAGTTGCTTTCCACGTCTGTCTGTCTATCTATCTGTGTAACCGCTAACTCCTTCTAAACGGATTTTGATGCGGTTGTGGTTTGAACCACAAATCCGCCGTAACATTACATATTTTGTGAAAATTTCAGTTGGCTATCTATTACGGTTCGAAAGGTATAACCGTTAATAGGTAGGACAGACAGACAGACATCGTAGGTGTTTACGCTACTCAATTTATTCGATGCCAACATGTTTCTTACTTACTAATTCTGCGAACGAAACGTTTGCGCGTGTTAGCATTCCACTAACGCCATCTAGTGCATTTTCACGTAAACATTCCGCCCACCAAGAACTTGTTTCTTAAACTATACTTAAAAAGACAAAACTCTAAACAAATGTCAAATATAAAGTTGTTCAACTATGCAACAGTAACAGTGAGGGTAGAAAATATAAATGAATACAAAAGAAAAAGAGAATTACCGCCCACCGTGATGTCTTTCTAATACGAAAAAAAATGTAAACTACTTGGCTTGAAATAGCTCTCAATACCATATTTGTAAGTACTAACTGTACTTATAAAATCAAACACTTAACTTAAATGAACCTCAAAACAACAGAAACTAAAATATACTTAATTAAGTTTCTTTTTTATACAAAACATAACTTAATAAGATGTATTAGAATCTTTTCTGGGAAGGAAACACAATTTGCTAACTGGGCGTTTATATATCCCATTTTGTGTTTTGATTGTAGCTACGCGGACAACATTGTCCCTTCCCGGATGGACTTCGACAATTCTGCCCATGAGCCACTTAGCAGGAGGCAAATTTTGCTCTTTTACAATTACTACGTCATCAATTTTTGGCTCATCCTGCTGAGTAGTCCATTTGTATCGCTTATTTAACGTAACTAAATATTCTACACTCCATCGATTCCAAAAGTCATTTACCATTTTTGTTGTTAATCTCCATCTATCTAGTTGACTAAGTGGCATACATTCACCGTCCGCGACATTTAACAACGGTTCTCCTACCAAAAAGTGACCGGGTGTCAGTGGTAGAGGGTCGTTTGGATCGTCACTAATTATAGTTAACGGACGTGAATTCACACATGCTTCCACTTGTGCTAACACTGTCGAAAGTTCTTCATATGTGAGTGTACTCTCGCCGACGACTTTACGAAGGTGTGTCTTGACCGAGCGCACGCCTGCCTCCCATAACCCACCGAAATTCGGTGCTGAGGGTGGTATGAAATGCCAATTGGTATTCTCCAATGTCAACAATTGCGCAATTTCATTAGACATATTCGATTTGGCACTGTCAAACATTTCACGCAGTTCTCTACTAGCACCAGTGAAATTTGTTCCATTGTCACTGTACAAATCTTGACAATGACCTCGTCTGGCTGTCATGCGTTTGAAGGCAGCTATAAATCCCTTAGAAGTCAGATCGGAAACTACTTCTACGTGTATCGCATGCGTCACCATACAAACAAAAAGTGCTATGTAGCCTCGATAGGATTTAGATCCTCGTCCTGGCGAAAACCGAACGTTAATGGGTCCCGCATAATCGACTCCACAAGACTTAAAACATTTGCTCGGTTTTAATCTTGCTGCGGGAATCTGTCCCATGAATGGTGTTTTAGTAGCTCTTGATAATCTCAAGCATATAACGCATTCTCTGTAATGCTTCTTCACTAATTCACGAGCTCGTAAAATCCAGTAATTGCCTCTGAGGTGATTCAACATGAGTTGTGGTCCACCATGCATTGTTTTGCTGTGCGCATCCGCTATTATTAACTTGGTAAAATGATTTTTACCAGGCAAAATAATAGGATGTCTTTTTTCATAACTGGCACCAGACAAATCAATTCGTCCACCAACTCTTAGGATCCCATCCTGATCAAAGATAGGACAAAGAGGATGAAGCGCGCTCTTCTTAGGAACACTCCCTCGCGTCTTCAATTGCTTGATTTCTTCTGCAAACTCATGCTGTTGTACTTGTTTGATACATTTCTTCAATGTTTGATTTATCTCTTTTGATGTAACATAATTTTTCAAACTCATTCGATCTGATTTTGGCGTCTTCAAATTCAAAATTCTTCGACAAAACGACAAAACCTTTAGCATTCTTGTAAATGATGAAAATCTCTCCCATGGTTTATCTGTCTTATCCGGTTGTTGTAGTGTACATAATGCTTTTACTTTCTCTTCTTCATGTGTATCTACCACTTCGACTATCTCTTTCTTCAAAGGTTCCTTCAACCATGTAGGCCCATTCCACCACAAGGAATGCTCAGCTAATTCACTTGGTTTCAAGCCTCGCGAAGCACAGTCACTTGGGTTCATATGTGTTGATACATGTCCCCATTGCTCATAATCTGTCATAGTCAAAATCTCCGATACTCTATTGCTGACAAACGTAGTCCATCTGCAAGCTGGTCCCTTGAGCCAAGCCAAAACTACAGTCGAATCGGTCCAGGCGTATCTATTTTCTTTAGGGATACCCATAACTTCCGCGATTTCAGACAATAGTTTAGTTACTAGAGCTGCTCCAGATAATTCTAATCGTGGAATTGACATTTCCTTCTCGATTGGAGCAACTTTTGTTTTAGCAGACAACAAATTAACCGAGACGTGATCATTCTCGTCAATCACACGAAGGTATACACTTCCGGCATAAGCTGACATCGATGCATCTGCAAATGCGTGTAGTTCTGTCCTACATCCGGGTGAGCAATTAAGCCATCTTGGGATGCATACATTCTTGATCTCCTCTAACTCCTTCCTGAATCTAATCCACACTGTTGACAAATCTTCGCTCAAATCATCGTCCCAATCTAATCCAGATTTCCATAGCTTCTGGATAAACAATTTTGCAACTACAACCACAGGTGCAATCCACCCCATCGGGTCGTACAATCTTGCTATGTCAGATAGTACCTGTCGTTTGGTAAATTTCCCTTTGACCTCGGGTAAATTTATTGAATACTCAAAATTGTCTGTTTCTTTGTTCCAGCATATACCTAGAACCTTCCCTTTTTTATCTTGCTGTATCACTATGGAATTGTTTGCACGATGTTTGTCTTTGCCAATGTGTTTTAACAACTGTTTGTTGTTGCTGCTCCACTTCTGAATCTCGAAACCTCCAGCGTTCATCAATTTATTCATGTCTTCGTAAATTTCAATAGCTTCATCTTCCGAATTACATCCCGTCATCAGATCATCCATGTAATAATCGTTTTTTGTGATCTTGGCAGCAACAGGATAGTTGCTTTGTTCATCATCAGCTAACCTTTGTAGTGATTTAACTGCCAGGTAAGGCGCACATGCCGTACCGAAGGTTAACGTCAGGAGGTTGAAATGCTGAATGTCTTCATTCGGATTGGGTCGCCACAAGATCCTTTGGTAATTTATGTCTTCGTCAGCCACTCGTACTTGGCGATACATTTTGATCAGATCAGCTATGATGCATATCTTGTGAGTTCGCCATCGCATGAGTAAATGCCTTAGATCTTGTTGAAGTTTAGGACCTACTAAGAGGTTGTCATTCAACGCCACATTGTTGACTCCTTTGCAAGAAGCATCAAAAACGACTCGCACTTTGGTTGTAAGTTTGTCCTCTCGTATTACCGCGTGGTGAGGAAGATAAACCGCTTTCGGACTATCAATGTTTTCCTTGTCTACCGGTTTCATATGGCCTAATGTAGTATATTCTTCTAATACATTTCGGTATTCTTCGCAGAGCTTCGGCTTCTTTTCAAGTTTTCTTTCTAAATAGTTGAGCCTTTTCTCAGCAATTTTTATGTGCTCGCCATATTGACACTCCGGGTCTTCACTGTTAAACGGCAATCTCACTACATATCGTCCGTCTTTTGATCTTACTGTAGTCGTTTCATAAATTTCTTCACACTTCTGCTCATCGCTTGTCATCTTTTTTTTAATTGATGGAGGTTCGTTTTCGACTTCCCAAAATTGCTTCAATAGGTCGTCTATTCGGGTTTGCACATGCAAACTGACCACATTTGTTGATGTGACTTCCTGTGACATTCTACCTGATATGATCCAGCCAAGGATTGTGTTTTGTGCTAATAAATGTCCTTGAGGATGCTTCATTACTCCACTGAGTAGGATGTCACTGTAAACTTCTGCACCCAGTAAAACGTCTATTTTGCCTGGGGTGGTGTATGTTGGGTCTGCTAATAGAATTTCTTCTAAAGGCATCCACATTGGAGAGGGAATCTCTCTGCTCGGAATCGTTGACGGTAGTGCACTCAATACATACGCTTTTACTTGGATAGAATTATTAGGGTTGTGGTTAGATTCCACATTCAGTGAAACCATGTGCTTGATCCTTGTTTGACCGTCCCCTAAGCCTGACACCCAACCACTAATTGGTATACGTTTCAGCCCTAGTAATTGTACGGTTGATTCAGTAACAAAAGAGGCTTGTGAGCCTTGATCTAATAAAGCCCTAATAACATATTTAATGCCACTCCTCGACTTTGCCTTAATCACTGCCGTTGCCAGCAAAACATTGTAGCTTTGATGCTGCTCGTTCTTTGAGAAGTTCGCTACAATGTGTGTGTCTGAGGGGGTTGATATAGCATTGTCTACTGCTATAGGTTGTTGAGCACGTTCCGTCGCCATAGTTGTTACGTTTGGTATTGTAGTGTTAGAAGTAGCGCCTTCTTGGTCCTTGATAATATGTAACAGCGAGTGATGTCTTCTGCCACACTTTCTACAGTTGGTTGTCTGTCTGCAATTCTTAACTGAATGAGCAGATCCGAGACAGTTGAAGCAAAGTCTTTTGCTTTTAACGAAATCATATCTGTCTTGAACCGATTTGTTCCCAAATTGTTTGCAATGACATATGTGATGAAAGCCGTTGCAACATGGACATGCCGTACTATTATTCTTCTTATCTTCTTGAACAGTTGCATTAAAAGCCTTAGTCTTTACTGTTTGTTTTGCAGCCTGCGATGCAATCTTGTTGGGTGTCTTACTGCTTTCAATCATATCTA
Source organism: Agriopis aurantiaria (assembly GCA_914767915.1). Taxonomy (NCBI): domain Eukaryota; kingdom Metazoa; phylum Arthropoda; class Insecta; order Lepidoptera; family Geometridae; genus Agriopis; species Agriopis aurantiaria. Next base: position 3,211,498 of record OU611982.1, read on the forward strand.
ATCCTCGGAATCTTGATTCTAAAAATTCTATAAGTTGGGTCCAAGTAGGTAGTTCTTCAGACATTAAGCTGATTTGGTACTCCCATTGTTTGTGAGATTCTTGATCTAGCCTTGATACAACCATATACACAATGATTGCGTTCCATGTATCTGTATTGACCCCAATGTTATTCAGACTCTTTAAGCACGAGGAAGTAGTGTCCAACAAGTTTTTCAATGCAGTTGAAGATTCTGTCTGTATCGGCTTCTGTGAGAATAATATTTGCATGATGCTGTTGCAGTTGTATTTCTTGTTATTATATCGCTTTAACAGCTGTTCCCATGCCTCATTGTAATTTGCATCAGTTGTGCTAAAGTTACGAATTAGCAGCTCTGGCTCTCCAGACAAACAACTCTTTAGGTAGTGGAGTTTTTGTACTGGCGGTAGGCTTGCGTTTTCATGTACTACCGACGAAAACATGTCGTAGAATGTCTGCCATTCATTGTATTTTCCACTAAACGTAGGCAGCTCAATTCGGGGTAACTTAACAACTTCATTGCAGACAGATTTAGATCGTTCGATCGTTCTCTTTGGTTGTGTCTCTAAGGTAGTGAATGTTTGGTATATTTCTTTTAACAAAGTTTTATATGACAAATATTGTTCTTGAAACTGATCATAAATATCCTTTTGGAAATAATCTTCCTTATCTCTTTGCTCCTTCGATGTATTTGCCATAGTCTCTTTATGTCCTGTTTTAAAATCTTTCCATAATTCCTCTGCCGCTTCTAATCTTGTTTCTATCAGTGACTTCTTAATCTTTTCTTTCCCTGTTTTCCGAAAATTCTTCTCTGCTTTAACAAGTCTTTCGTATAGGTCTATTTGAGGTGCAACAAACTTCGATATTGACTCCATTTTGAAGGTAAGTTACACGAAAATATACCAAGTCTGTACAGCAAATAAAATAACCAAAGTCAATGAACACACGAAATTTTCTAAGTCTTGAGAATAAAATCTTCTATGTGAAAGAAGCACCAATAGAAATATTGCAAGTCCCGTGTAGTATAAAAATATCAAAGTTAATGGGAACTTCAACGTGATTTTTCTAAGTCCAGTATTCTATAAAATTGACAAAGTCAATGGAAATATCACTCGGATTTTTCTAAGTCCAGTAATCAGTAAAATAAACTATGTTAATGGAAAGTTCAATCTGAATTTGCTAAGTGTTTGAAAATCGTTAAAATTTTACAAGTCCAGAATCACTATTCACTGATTTTTCTAAGTCTTTGCACTGTACTCACGGTTTACCAAGGTCCTTAACACTTTAATCCAAACACAAGTCACTGTTCACTATGCACTTAACACTTCCTAACTTCCCTGGTTTCGGCACCATAATGTTTACGCTACTCAATTTATTCGATGCCAACATGTTTCTTACTTACTAATTCTGCGAACGAAACGTTTGCGCGTGTTAGCATTCCACTAACGCCATCTAGTGCATTTTCACGTAAACAGTAGGCTTAGTAATAGGGTCCCGTTTTTACCCTTTGGGAACGGAACCCTAAACAAGAAGATTCCTTCTAAGCTTCCGTGGATATGCCAGTAAATAAAGTTTTAATTACAACTTCTTTTAAAGCAATGCACTTACACGAAAATGTACTTTATTTCTCTAACAATAAAGTAGACATTTCCGCTTAACTCCCATATGTAAAACCACATATCTGTACAAGGTGAAGGTCTGCGGTTAAAACCATAAAAATCTTGCTGAAAGCTTATTTACCGCCTTCTAGAATCTATGACAACAATAACAGACACTAACATTATTTTAAAATCAACCTTATTTCTTACGTATAACGCTGAAATTGTCCTGAAAGCCAATATGTTTGGATTGTTCGGTTTCAGTATTTGATCGACATTCATTAGACACGTAATTGTTTCGCCGAACGATTTCCACCGAAGGGAAGCTTGCTGCTACCTGCCCAGTCTATTTCCTCTCAAGGTAAACAATTTTACCGTTCCTTGTATACCTACAGGATGTAAACTTAATTCGGGACAGTAAAGAATTTCTACAGTTATCTATACTAATATCATAAAGAGGAAAGATTTGATTGTTTGTTTGTTAGTTTGCATTGAATAGGCCGAAACCAACTAAACCGATTTGAAAAATTCTTTCACTGTTGGGAAGCTACTCTATCCCCGGTTGACATAGGCTATAATCTATACCCGTGCGAAGCTGGGGCGGACCGCTAGTCTATACTAATATTATAAAGAGGAAAGATTTGATTGTTTGTTTGTTTGTTTGTTTGCATTGAATAGGCTCCGAAACTAATGAACCGATTTGAAAAATTCTTTCACTGTTGGGTAGCTACACTATCTCCGGTTAACATAGGCTATATTATATTTTAAAAAAATATTGGGATCCTTACTAAACTCCAATAATGTAACCCAAGGTGTAAAAAAATTAGATTTACAATTTTGACTTTGCGTGTTTGACAGTTCTAAGACAGGACAACGTCTGTCAGGTCAGCTAGTAATATTATAAAGAGGAAATATTTGTTTGTTTGTTTGCATTGAACAGGCTCCAAAACTACTGAACCGATTAGAAAAATTCTTCCACTGTTGGGAAGCTACACTATCCCCGGCTAACATAGGCTATATTATAATTTCAAAAAAAAAAAAGGGATTATTACTAAAACTCCAATGATGTAACCCAAGGTGTAAAAAATAAGATTGTCAATTTTAACTTTGACAGTTCTAAGACAGGACAACGTCTGTCAGGTCAGCTAGTAGTTACATAAAAATTGCGGTTAGATACCACTAATTGTTTTTAGAGACAAATTTTAATCGACTTTAATATATTTTAGAAACAATGTAGGTTACCATTAACAACATATAAACTGATTTTGTAAAAAAAATGCCGTATATTTTTAGGGTTAGTGAAAACTGGCATATACGGACCAGAAATTTTTGAAATAAAAAAAACCAACTTGTTTCATACATTTTACTACAAAATATTTGAATAATAATATAAGGCAACATTATAAAATCTTATCATGCATTGTGCATGGCTATTGGCTCATGTCCTTACAAAAAAAAATACATCCTGTATTTTACCCGGTATATATTTTTAACATTTTCGATATATATTTTTCGTTTTCGGTGTATATTTTCCCATTTGTGCTGTATACTTTGTAGGAACCGTTTTATTGGTATACGAGGACGTGTTTGCTTTGCTGAAATTGTTTAGTACGGCGAAATATCCAATACGTAGAAATAATCAAAATGTATGTAAGTCCAAGCAAAATACTGATTGCTTGTTTCCCTGAGCAAGGGAATCAACGATCTTTAGAACTATAGATTCATCAATCATCATATTAATGTTATGAATACGAAAGCGAGTTTTTTTGTTTGACACTTTTGAAAAAAAAAACTGCTTTATGTTTACGCTTCCGCCCCAGTTTCGCACGGGTATAGGTTATAGCCTATGTCACCCGGGGATAGTGTAGCTTCCCAACAGTGAATGAATTTTTCAAATCGGTTTAGTAGTTTCGGAGCCTATTCAAAGCAAACAAACAAACAATCAAATTTTTCCTCTTTATAATATTATTAGTATAGAATTATAGATAGTATAGATAAGAAAGGAAGGTAATCGCCCGGCAATTGCTCAGTCACGCACTGCTCAGCATCGTGGCTGGACGTCACTTCCGCCAGTACATGTACTTACACTGTTTTATTGCAATTATGTTGGCATTAATATCATCATCATCATTCAGCCATAGGACGTTCACTGCTGGACATAGGCCTCCCCCCATCGATCTCCAAAAGGTCCGGTTGGAAGCAGCCTGCTATCCATCTTGTGGGTGGACGTCCTACGCTGCGCTTACCGGTACGTGGTCTCCATTTGATAACCTTTCGGCCCCATCGGCCATCTGTTCTGTGAGCTTTTACCCTGCCCACTGCCACTTCAACTTGTTAATCCGGGGGCTAAGTCGGTAACTTTCGTTCGTTAAATATAAGTACAAATATTTTGTGGCCTACTATTTTGTGGTTCTATTTCCTGTCCGATTTGTTTAAATGTCATATAGATAGTATCTTCTATATATATATATATATAAAAATGAATCCCTATTTACCTTGGTCACGCCATAACTTGAGAAAGACTTTACAGATTTTATTCATCTTTTTTCAAAAGATTTCTAATACTTTGTAGAAGGTTCTTACGGAAAGAAAAATTAAGGAAATTGCGCAGAAAACTGGAAAATTTCAGAAAACTTAACGAATATTTGAACTTTGCGCGTTTGACAGTTCTAAGACAGGACAACGTCTGACGGGTCAGCTAGTTTTTATATAAATTTGTGCTAACTGTAAACTCAAGGGTTCATCTAAAAACCAGTGCTGGTATCCTTTAGTTTTTTTGAAGCAATGTCGAATAAATTTTATTTTCTTTCTTTCTTGCATACGAGTATATGCATTCATTATTTCACTCATTTTTGTCGAATATAAAACATTTAATTTAAAAAATTTAATTCGACTGTCCGGCTCGTTAGCATTAGACCTGGACGTAACAGTTTTCCAAATTATTTCCCCGAACATTCTAATACAACTCGGTACAAAAACTCATGTTTTTCTGGGTCATCAATCTTATCCCGGAGCTACGAGTCATGTATCGGGGTACGTACCGAAAAATGCCTCGGACATAACGAAGAGAAATAGCTTTCCATATCGTAAATCAAAGCGTATTGAATTACTGACCGGCGGAGCCTACCATTGTAGCAACTGCTGTATTTATCATGTAAATTTTTTTTTCGAGGGGAAATCTTCCAAAAGTACCCGACTGCATTGGGGTGCAGCCAGGTTATGTGGGATTACACCCACGAACCCCCCACCCCCCATCCCCCACGCCACTTCACAGTCAGAACGACTAAAGAACATGTTAGTATGATGTTGAGTACAAAGAACAAAACATCTTTCAGCTTTGTGGTAGAAAGCTAAAAGATGATCTTTGTAAAAAGAAGACGAGAAACAAACAAAAAAAAAATTCTTCTTTTTTCGCCATTTTATAATAATATCAATACAAAAAAAAATTTGCTTCGTTATTCTAAAGATAATGCCCAATCCCAGCTGATATTTTTTTTCCTTATTTTAAGGTTGGTCCCATAGTACAAGTTATTCTTAATAATTATGAGAATAAGACCTCCTTTCGGCTAAGTACAGTGTTTAAGCGTTACCCTGTATAGAGCTGCTGTTTTTTTCTTACATTTTTTTAAAAAAATTTTTCGAGAACCGCTAGTAAAGGTTCACATGTCAACAGATGGGGCGTCATTCGTTCGCGATTCCAATATAGGCAGCGTTGTATCGCTCCGATGGATAGCGCTTATTCGGCAGCCAGACGTCGTGTTGTATTTTATTTGACTTACTGCACGGTTTTTGATAGCTCAAAGATAGCGCGTTCGAAACCAAACCGCAGGGCGAGCGCTTATAATATTATCAGCCTTATATGTTCCTACTGCTGGTACTTCTTTAAGAGAGAGAGGATGTGCCCTTATCCACCATGCTGGCCCAGAATGTTGGTGAGTCATATGTCTTTGAACGTTTTGAGGTTCTCGGGTATACTGGTTTCCTCACGATGGTTTCCTTCACCAATTCTGAGCGATCGCATCAAAAGCTGCATATATTATAATTTATGTAAGTACTGATGACATAATTATGGTACCTACTGAGACTTGGTCCTTAACTGCAGGCCTTTTGGAAAAACTCGCACAGCGGGTAATGGAGAGAGCTATGCTGGGAGTTTCTTTGCGCGATAGAATCCGGAACGTGGATATTTACCGAAGAACCAGAGTCACCGACATAGCTATTCAAATTTGATAGTTGAAGTGGCAATGGGCAGTCCACACCGCTCGACGAACAGATATCCGATGGGGATAAAAGGTGCTTGAGTGGAGACCACGAACAGGAAAACGCAGCGTACTAGATGGACCTACGAAATCATGAGAGTCGCGGGCGTCTAGTGAATGCAGATGGCAGGCTGTCGTTCAGTGTGGAGTTCTAAGAGGCATATGTTCAGCAGTGTACGTCTTTCAGCTGATGATGGTGATGGTGCAGGGTCGGGGATCGACCCGGGTGCCAGCAGATGCTACCGCTGGGCCACCATTGCTCTTTACGATTATAATTACATTACAATAATCTTGACAGCTGTTAAATATTATTCATCCTTCATCTTTACAATTTAGCAACGTCTCCGCCCGGTCAGGATTTCCGTATAAAACTTTTCACTCCTCGAAACTCCTTACAACTTTAAATCCTTAAAATCTCGTCGTGGCTCGCTCTCACTAAATATTAAGAAACCGAATCTCGCCAACACATTTAACTAGGTCACAGAAGTTGAAACAGAAACAGAGATTGACACGAAAAATTGTTGGACTAACGCACACAGACGCGCTTATCGTCGTACCTTTTAAGTTTGTGAGCTGTGCAACGTGCGCATGCTTTGTGACCACGACCACAAAAGAAATAATTATTAATCTTCTCTTTTCTGTGGCTACGACTAAGATCACAACTTTTTTTGTACTTTTGATTGGCTACTGTTTGTTTTATGGCAAATTTTGGGTATGGTCTAATTAAGGAAAGTTCAGAAACCACCACCGTATGAGCTCAAAAAAACAATATTGCAGAACTTGGGTTGAAAACGAAGTTTGGCTAGGTAGGCGTTTTAATTAACCTCACTTAAATTATAAAATACTAGCCTGACGTTGTCCTGTCTTAGAACTGTCAAACACGCAAAGTTAAAATTGTAAATTTATTTTTTTACCCCTTGGGTTACATTATTGGAGTTTAAGTATGGATCCCTATTTTTTTTAATATATAACATAGCCTATGTTACCTAGGGGATTGTGAAGCTTCCCAACAGTGAAAGAATTTTTCAAATCGGTTTAGTAGTTTCGGAGCCAATGCATACAAATAAACAAACAATCAAATCTTTCCTCTTTATAATATTAGTATAGATAGAATCGGTGATACGGTTAATGGCAATTTTATCAAGGGTAACTAAAGCAAGTCTTTCGGTCCTAGAAAATATAATCTAGATGTTAGAATTAAAACTAGAAGGTTCAATTTAAAATTACTTTCATAATTCAAATTCCTTCGAGTGTTAAGAAGTTTTGTGCGGACAAGCACACACTTACCCACTGCTTCACCAGAGAACCAACACTATTCACTCTGACCATTAAGTATCTTTATTAGCCATCGACTCGTTCGTTAGTTCGTTCGACTGCTGAGTATAGGCTATCTGTATAAATCATCATTCATCATCATCGCTTTAAGCGATAAGGCCGCCTTGTAAAAGCCTATTTAATAGTTTCATCGTAATCTATAATTAACAAGTTGAAGTGGCAGTGGGCAGGGCAAATATCACGCAGAACAGATGGCCGATGGGGCTGAAAGGTTCTGGAATGGAGACCACATACCGGTAAGTGCAGCGTAGGACGTCTATTCACAAGATGGACAGACGACCTAAAAGAGACCGCAGGGAAACGCTGGATGCAGGCCGCTTCCAACCGGCCCTTTTGGAGATCGATGGGGGAGGCCTATGTCCAGCAGTGGACGTCTTATGGCTGAAATGATGATGATGATGAATCTATAATTATGTTATCCTTGTTTTGTGGTCTGTGAATGAAGAGTTATCTTATTTTATCTTATCATTATCCCACTATAACAATTATCATCATTAGCTTATCATGTTCCCACTGACACAGGTCTTCTTTCAGAGAATCATCTTTGCTCTAAACAAATTTTCCAAACAAACCAATCTTCAGTACTGTCTCCACTGTATAGTGAAACAGCGGGAACAGTTGTAGTAACTTGGGAACAGGCGACACTTGTACACAAAGGCGCCCTCGACAAAAGGAGCCGCCTTAATCGAATTCAGTCAACTTCAGACGCCTGTGGCGGCATTAGCTTACTGGAGAATTTTACAAAATGTGCCGGGAACGTAAGAATGTGAGCCGTTTCTATCTTTCAAGGAAACTGTAGCCAGCTTTAATTATGTCATATATTTTATACTAGCTTATTTCACTCTCTGGCTCTTGAACTATACCCATGCAAAAAAATCAGGTCGATCCGTTGTTCCGTTGCAGCGTGAAAGAGGAACAAACAAACCAACAAACAAACACACTTTCGCATTTATAATATTAGTATGATTATGATAGCAGATGTTATAAGAAGTTAATCACTGCGGATGAAACCGCGAGACGCAGCTAGTAAATCATAAAAGACAAAAATATCTTTTTTGCAACATGCAACTCTAGTATATTGGATTAATCCACAGCTGAAAAAGGGCCTTTTCTATCTCCTTTCAGATATCATCTTCAACCAAATTGTGCTACTTCTGTTGAAATTTTTAAAGATCACACTAGGATTTTCTATCTTATATAGCTGCATCGTTCTTTAGTAACCCCTTTATATGGTTTATTTAGATGTAATTTTTATGGATTGTGTGTAGAGAGCCCTTTTTCAAAGAGATAATATATCCAAGAGTAAGCATGATTTGATTCTCTCCTGCCTATTTTTCTATCGGACTGCCAGAGTGGGCACGAATAATCGACACCGCTTTATGGTTGATATTCCGAGAACCCATACGAAGCGCTTTGATTCCACATTTTTTGTGCGAGCTGCTAGTCTGTGGAATTCGCTGCCTGAGTGGGTGTTCCCCGATAGTTAAAATCTGGGTGTCTTCAAGTCGAGAGTGAATAGGTTTCTGTAGTATCTTGGGGTTGCTATTAAACGCAACTTTATAGTACAGACGTGTGAAATTATCTGAGCAACTACTGGTTTGTTTTGACAGTTAATACAATGGGTACAGGCTATAATGAACCGTGCAACATTGTGATACAACTCAAGTGTGGTTTTGTGGACAGGACGCAGATACGCATAAGCTTTCGTGTAATACTTGTAAATAATTAAATACATCAAGTTCCCTCATAAAACTATCTTTGATTCAACACGCAAGATCATACAATACAGTTTCTTCTAGGCAAGCGTGCTCCATCGTAGGCCGCATCATCGCTTATCATCAGGCGAGTTGGCGGCCAAGCGCAAGCCTATTTATAATATTTAAAAACAAACACATTTTAGTTGCCCTTCTTCATAAACACTTCTGTTCGAAACAAGTAAGTCAGTAACTTGGATGAGGCAGTTCTTGTCTTGAGGCGCCAGCTTGACACCGAGAGCTTTAATTGGAATTGTTAATTGGATTCATTCAGATTTTTATTTTATTCTCTAAAAGTTTGAGGTTGGATTTTAATTTTAAAGCCAGTGCAGCTGGTGCTACTTACAGTGCTGTAAAACTAGAAGGCCTCAGAGAGCTATTTTTGTAGCGAAATCAGGGAAAGGTATAAGGTTGCCCCTCTGGCGCCAAGACGCTAAGCAGCTTTTATGGACGTGGCAAGTCATTACCCGCGACCAGATGATATGAGGCATAGTTGGCAAGGGCCGTACCTCATATCATAGATCAGTTCAATATCATCAAGGACTCTCAAAAGTACTATACAAGCCTTGGCGGCATACTCACGCATGATGGTCTCGGCTATGTTTCGGTCCACATTCCCCCTCGCGTCCATAAATTCCGCAGCAGTAATGTACTACATAAATCTAGTAGGAAGTTTTAAATCGTAGCAGTAAATAAAATCGTATTAACTAGACTGTTTGGTGCAGATTTATCCCCATTATTAAACACAAAATTGTTCAGTTTAATGTAGAATTTTGTTTGCACTACCTGCAACTTTAGTACATATAAAACTTTTTCTCCATTTGTTAGTTATAAATATCTAGTATTTCCAACTTTATCATCATCATCATCATCATCAACAACTATTTTCCACTCACTGCTGGGTATAGTATAGTGTAGTAGGTCTCTTCAGCGCGCCATCTTTTCCGGTCCTGTGCAAGCCTTGTCCTTGTCTTTCATTCCAACTTAGTAGCGGAAAAACATAACACTTGTTGACCGAGGGACAAGAGGAAGTTTGAATCTCAGATCTCAAACATAGGGGATATGGTAAGATGGCGTAGCGGGTGCGAACGCATCAGCCCTAAACTTTTTCTTTATTTCTTTCTAAATCAGGCTCGAGTCGAACTCAACCAGCAGACGACCCCGTCGCCCTTTTTTGCTGTGGACTATTAGTTATTTCATTACTGTAGTCACAAGTATTTTAGTTTGCGAAAAAAAAAAATAAGTGAGCCGAACTTACACTTTTTGATAAGCGGTTTAGCGGTATAGCGAAAACAAATATTTAGACATTTGAACACGAACGATAATTGTACTAAGACATATTATCCCTTGTTTGTCTGATCTGTGGTTTCAATATAAGCAATATTGGTCCAGGGGTTGCGAATATAAGGGGTTGTAAAGATATGCCCTAATCCACCATGTTGGCCCAGTGCATGTTAGTGAATGTCATGTTAAGCTTTTGAAGTTCTTAGACAGACCGGTTTCCTCACGATGTTTTCCTTCACCGTTTTTGAGTATGTTCCCCCATCACCTTTTCTTTACCGGACGTCCAGACGAACGGCAAGGCGTCACCCTTACTTGGTCGAAATGTCATTTACTCGCACCAAGCGTTTTGACTCCTCTTTCTTAATTAGAACAGCAAAACAATGGAACGCCTTGCCCCTGTCTGTGTTTCCGCAGCATTACAATCTTGTAATGTTCAAGTCTAGGGCTAATAGGTTATTACTGGGCAATCGTGCTCCATCTTCGACCGCATCATCGCTTTCCATCAGGCGAGATCGCGGTCAAAGGTTAGCCTAGTCCGAAGTAAAAAAAAAACGTGTTCATAAGTTCGACGCATGATTAAACTTTCAATGTAAATGTACAGAATAGTGCTTCACTGATGGTCTCGTTATTTTGCCATATAAAAGCAATGCTGACGCACGTCAACACATATCACGACACAAAAGTGTCGACATTAAATTATCGACACCTGTCAATTCGTCGAATCACAAAATATGCCCACAAATTGTAAAGCGAAGCACGAACCCGAATAATATTACCTCAAAATAATACACCTCAAACGCGTTGATGAAGGCCCTATCCCTTTTCAGACTAAGTACTCCTATACAATCTGACAGCACCAGGTTCGATACTTGGCCCTGCACCAATAAACTTTTGCCATTGAACATTTGCCCTGCATTTATTGTGCAAACTGCTAGTCTGTGGAATGCGCTGCCTGAATGGGTGTTCCCCGATAGTTACAATCTGGATGTCTTCAAATCACGAGTAAATCGGTTTCTTCTAGGCAGGCGTGCTCTACGTAGACGGCATCGTCGCTTAACATCAGGCGAGATGGTGGTCAAACGCAAGTCTATTAATTATAAAAAAAGGGATTATTAAGCCGCTAAATAAATTTTGTGCAGTTTCAATGCAATAGCTCAAAAACGGTGAAGGAAAACACCGTGAGGAAACCAGTATGTCCTAGAACCTTAAAGTTTAAAGACATGACATTCACTAACATGCACTGGGCCAGCATGGTGGATAGTGCCCACTCTGTCTCTCTCTCTCTCTCTCTCTCTCTCTCTGAGAGAGAGCCTGTGTTCCAGGAGTGGGAATATGAAAGGCTGATATTGAATCATAGCCTTAGTTCTTACATAAAAGTTCGGGACGTGCCGTCGGTACCGCATAAACGAATGTACGGCACAGAACACGTAGGTAAGTGAAGAGGTTACAGGTGAAATAAGGTAGTGACAGAATGGGGCCGAGGCAAGGTGAGTGGAGCGATGGTCGTCTAGCTACGAGATGGATCGAAAGAGTTGAAATTATACCCAGTTAGCACATAAGTAATTGGCAGATTGCATTACACACAGAAAATAATAATTAGAACGGCTGTCAAGGGATTTTTGTAAAAAACTTGTTGTAGCCAGTTGCACCCATAAAAACGAAACGTCAGTCATTCGAAATCAGTTAACAACTGTGATGCGGACAAAAAACTTTGAGACCTAACCCAAAAAGGTAAGGTTCAAGTTCTTTGGATGTGGAATTCGACGCGTTGATCTAAATAAGAGTGTTCAAGCAAGGTTCTGTCATAATGCCTGGCGACAGATTTTACTTCTCATTTCCGTTCTAGTTACTTCTCTTTTCTGTGGCATTACGTTTGCGGTCGCGAAACTTGTCGCAATCACCTAAACAAAATCGCTTAAAACGGGTAGCCATAAGACCCCAGATTAATATTTTAAATGTCCATCGGATCAACTAATCGCTTTTATTTTATTTAAGTGCATGTGTTCAAATCGCGAAAGTTTAAAAGTTTTTTATCGGATCAATTGTACGCAACATATGGCAACATCCCTCCCTACATCAGCAACAAGAGGAAACTCAAAAGCATGACACGAGTGCAATATAAGTAAATATGTAATCAAAATTAAATGTATTGCAATAATAGTTAACTATAATTACCTCATTGTCATCATTATTAGTATTTGTGTTTAGATTGGTTTATTTATTATTTTATTTATATTTATGTTTTGTAGTGGTGTACTGTGTGTGTGCCTGTACCGAGACATCACCAAACGGCTCCAACGGAAGACCAGCGCTGGTTAACAGCCGGCATTATGCTGAGTTGGGGCCGATTTGTGACCTTATATTCCTTGTGTCATTAAACTGTTAAAAAAAAAACGTAACTGGTCACAAATAAACTTTTTCTTTCTTTCTTTCCCTAAGAGGCATTTGTTAAGCAGTGGACGTTTACTGCCTGATGATGATGAATGGTACGCAAGTCGCTTCGCTCGGTCATTCGCGTAGTCTGAAAAGTCCCCCATTCGTATGCATCATACGCTGTGTTTACCCTTTTTGCTGAAATAGGGGTTGGAGGAAAAAGAAATAATTTCATATTTCGAGTTGAGTTACCTAAATATGAGTCTTAAGATTGTTATGCGCGATAATGAAAGATGGGTTATGTTTTATGTTTATAACACAGAACCTACTTTTAATAAATAAAATATACAAGCTGAATTAGAACCACATTCTCTTATCTTGCGGATTTTACATGTTGGTTCATTTCCGACGACAATGCATTTTCATGGTAAGCATGACCTGCAGTGCAAGTACCGTTGTTTATCGATCGTCAAATTCGATAACATGCCATTTGATCAGTACTCGCTATGATCGATTCTATGGCATTTTATCGACTTTGAGGATCGACAAAGAACGGTACTTGCACTGCTGAATCGAGACCCAGGATGTTCAAACCAGGTTTTTTGAAAAATTTGTTCAAATATGTTGAAATATTAACCTTTCAAAATGACCGAAGCACATTTTTCAGAAGCAGTAAGTCATTTTATATAAAAAAAATAAAACATCAAATGTACGATTAGGTTATGGCGCGCCATATTCAGGGCCTTAATTCAATTAAATACGCTAAAAACTTATTTCAAGTCTATCTCGTCCTATTATTTACAAACTTTAAATGTAACGACTACAACACAAATCGAAAAACAGCCAAGTTTTAATTAAATTTTAAATGTAACATTTACCAAGTTTTTCCATACTCAATCCACACAATACAATGGCATTGTTTATTTTTCGCCGTCAACTTTTGTAATAATTTGCGAAACATAGGCCGCTGTTTTTGCTGGTGTACACTTTACTAGTACTCAGGGAACACTTTTTGTATTTGATATTTTATTTAACAAGGAAAACGTACAGCTGCTAATTAATACAATGGATATGAGATAAACAGTTACACAAAAGCCATAAACCTGTTTTCACTAATATAAACTAGAAACAGTATAAATGCGCCGTTGCAACACCAACTTGGTCCTAGATACTCGTAGATAAATAGTATTCGGAAAACAAACATTCGAAGTCTTTAACATAAGAGATAATAAGTTAGTTACCAGAAAGAAAAAATAAATAACATCCAAATTCATCGAAAACTAATACAAAAATAAATGTTAAAAAAAACGTTTTTTGTCATTTTATTTTTTGTATTATCAAATTACACATTTAATGTGTCGAAGAATTTTTTGGAAATTGTATTTTTATAAGTATTTCGCCTCATCATATATAAGTAAACGGTGGTTGAATAGTAGCTATTGAAATTGAATAAAGAACAAATTTTTCACCCACTTTCACACACTCACATAATTGCACACTTTCGCAGTCACAAAACTTACTCTCTCACTTACACTTACACACGTATGATTTTGTTCAGAAAGTGTACGTCACATTGGTTACTAAGATAAGAACTGATAGCAACTCTGCCAAGTTTGTCTTGTTCCTGTCATGTCCTGTTAGTTTTACTACCTCTATCTCCCTGTAAGTTTTCCTTACTGCTTCTCAAGAATTCCGAGCGTCTGCAAGCTGCAACAATAACTTTTCAGAACTGGGCCGGGCAACAGCTGCCTCAGTCCTACTACTGTTGGAATTGATTTGATAAATGGGTTTACAGATTGAAAATAGAGATTTGTTCGATCGTGCAAAACCTGCGTGACTGATCTGATGCATTCATATTTACTGTGGAATCTTGGTATTGTCATATATTAGTATAAACTTTATACTTACCAGTAAGATTTACATTTTTTTAAATTAAAATCTAAATACATAAAAATGATTCCCTATTTAACTTGGTCACGCCATAACTTAAGAACGACTCTTCGGATTTCATTCATCTTTACTTTTAGTTTACTAATTCTTAAAAGGTTTTTACGGAATGAAAAAATAAGAAAATTGCAAATTTTCAGAAAACTTAAGGCCATTTTAACTTTTCGCGTTTGACAGTTCGCGCGTTCGATGAATGTGAATCTACCAGAAAGCAGTTTTATTTTTAACCGACTTCAAAAAGGAGGAGGTAATCAATTCGACTATGTTTATTTTTATTTTTAAGTTTGGACATACATAGCTAATACAGGACAACCTCTGTCGGGTCAGCTAGTAGATAAATAAATTCAGTTCTGAGTGTTTGACTCCGGCCAAAGACTCTACGTAGTAGCTTCATCTAGTCTGTAAAACTACGTTAAAGTCCGTAACCTTTTAAAATGTCAATAAAGGATCTGCTTACATTTTCACTTTAAAGCTTTCAATTCTACTAAAACATTCTCAATTCTGTCCCAATTTACGTTCGCAATCAAAGCCGTAAAGTCTGATAAAATCATCTACGTTTCTGAATACATAAAACCTATCTCAAACCAGCAATACAGAGATCTTGCTAGGAAGTTCGATTTCTCAAAGTAAATAGCAACAAGTGTAAGACGTTACTGAGTCTAGATAGAAACTGCACTAGAAGTGCACTAGTGCAATCATAATTTGGAATTCGGAGCTCGCTTTGGTAATGCGATGCATATTAGGGGAGTTTGGAGCTCATTTGAGCATGTCCGGTTAACCATAGGGAATTTCTTGTAACCAAGGAGTTGTATGTACTCGTATATGGGTACGTTTGATAGTGCAGTTTTAAAACATATTCCTTTATCGTTAGAGAGGCGGCGTCACAGCTTACAAGCAAAGCAGCGGCAGTGGAAAAGTCAACTCTTTCCAATTTACCGTAAGTTTAAAATTGTTTAGCCGCGCCTTGACTGTTATAAACTCTAGTTAATAGTTGATATATAGTCAACTTGGGTTGCGTTGCATAGTTACTACTTTCATGAGTGTTTTCGTACATGCTCGCCGATTACGGGTACTTTTGATGAGGCCTTCAACAGGTCTTCAATTTGGTCGTGATATGTTCGCCTACGTCGACTCTTACTGGCTTGCCCATCAGGTGATCAAAGTGTTATAGACCCATTCACGCTTGCCACATACATTTCTTTCGTCAATCTTCTTTCATCCGTCCTCTCTATATGTCGGAACCATCTAAACATAATGAACATCCCTTTCTCTATCTTTGTCACAACATCCTGTACCACACCGTAACGTTCCCTTGTCACTGTTGTTCTTTATCGTTGTTGATTATAATGTACAGACTTACATCAATGGCACAGACTAATTAAAATTAGCTCTGCATATATTTCTAAGATGCCGTAGAGTCGGACTTGCACGAGCTCTCTAAATCGAAAATCTGTGAGACAGCGCGAGACCAAGAACGATGGTGTTCTCGTGTCGGAGGCCAAGACCCACTTTGGGTCGCTGCGCCAGCGGACTAAGTCTATATCTTTCTCTGTCATCATAAAATCTAAGACAGCCCTAGCATTCTAAAATGTAGGCAATGTGAAGCCCTTCTGGATCGATCCCATCTTACAATTTCAAAGCTACCTTCCCATAAATATCGGGGAGCCACAAAACTCGATCCATTGTCATAATACATTTGACATGACAGCGTCGAGGTGATGGAGGCGCGCCAACGAACGGTGCCGGAATCGCAACTGTCACGTGAGCTTTGACAATTCGAATCCAATATACGTACGTAATGCGTTTGCCAGTTCGAGAAAGGATTTGAAAAAGGATTTTTTTCCCTTTGTCTTTATTTTTTTTACTAAACATTGATATTTAACGATCTGGTTTTTACGGATTTATGAACGGTTTTTTTTTATAGAATAAGTGGCAAACAAGCTACGGGCTACCTGATGGTAAGTGGTCACCGCTGCCTATCCTCCTCCTCGCGTCGTGCTCCTTATGTCTGAGGGTCGTGACCCCCACCCCCCATCAGTCTCTCCTTTATGATTTTACGCCATCTTCCCCTATCCTCGGCGACATGCAGCGCATCGTATACTGACCGCTGCCTATAGACACCTACAATACCCGGGGCATTGTCAGTGCGTTGCCTACCTTTGAGGACTCTATTCACCCTTCGTTTGAAGCAGTCCAAATTATATTTCGGAGGAAAGACCGGGGGATATTTTTATGCTTGGGTTTCACACGCGTTATATACCTCCTTGAAGCAGTGGCAGCAACCTCATTTGACTTAGATGATAATTTCTATGATGTAATATAATATGTTAATGTTCAGTTCTTGTTCTTGTTTTTTGTAGGGAAAATATTAAACACATAAAAAAACGGTTAACCCGATCGCTACCAGACTTCACAGGATCACCAGCTGGTTTAAACTGAAGATTGCCTGATAATTTCATTAAAATCGGTCCAGCTGTATCTTTTTTTTACATCGTACCTACTAGGTTAACGTTTGACCGCGATCTCGCCTGATGGAAAGCGATGATGCGGTCGAAGATGGAGTACGTTTGCCCAGTAATAACCTATTAACTCTAGACATGAACACTCCAAGTTTTTAATGCTGCGGAAAAACAGACAGGGGCAAGGCGTTCCATTGTTTTGCTATTCTAAATAAGAAAGTGGAGTCAAAACGCTTGGGGCGAATAAATGGCATTTCGACCAAGTAAGGGTGACGCCTTGCCGGTCGTCTGGACGTCCGGTAGTGAAAAGGTGATGGGGGAACCAGTTCGTGAAGTTCCGTTGCTCACTCTCCGTGGAAAATCCTATAAAATACCGACATGCATGCGACTTTACGCCGGTGGTTCAGGTCACAGAAAGTTTATTTTTTATTTTTATTAGATCGGCTTTCAATGCATTTTTGTGAGAAATGTGTTGTAGCCAGTTGCACCCATATAAACGAAACATCAGTCATTCGAAATTAGTTAGCAACTATGATGCGCAGTTCAACGCGTTGATCTAAATAATAAGGTTACACTCATAATTCCTGGTAACAGATTTTCCTTCTCATTTCCGTTCTATGTACTTCTCTTTTCTGTGGTTCAGGTTCTGAAGTGTCTTTCCAACCAACACTTCGTCATCAAGCTTAGGAGTCCATAGAGAACATAATATGCAGCACTACTAAACTAAACTAAATAAATTTTAATGAAACACCACTCAACTAGTCTTTTGTGGTGAAGTCTCGATAGAAACGACTAATTCTACGTAAAAGCTAATTAAAGTGTGTAAGAATATTTGTATTCATAGTTCAGAATGACAAAATAAGACCAATCTTTGAAATATGATTTTTTCATTAATAAAATATCAGAATACGAGACAAAACTGAACCCTAGTCCGAACAAAGACGTTTGACTTGACACGGCGTGACGGGACTGACAGTCGCGGAATGACGGAGATGTGCCAACAGCTTGCCGGGACAGGCCTGTCAGGGAGATGCGTGCCCCTGTTTTAGACATTTCCAATCTGATAGAGGTGAGGAAAGTTTAAGTATAAGCACAGAATACATATAAGTACAAGTACATAACATACACTCCGCAAAATCATTTAAATAAGTAGCGACTCTTGCTACTACACAATAAAGTGCAATTCAGGACGTGCGAGCGCTGACTACCTACAGCTACTTCATCAACTCATCAAAACTCGCGTGAGGATTCATTATAAATTATTATAACACCGGCTTGCACTAACGATTATGTTTCTTACGGTCGAGACGATCGACAGGTTTCGGAGCCATTAGAGCTCCTTCCTCAGGGAATACGCGCGGTTCTGGAGAAGGTCGCCCGCGTACTGGCGATACCAAGGCCGCGGCGGCAGTGCGCGCACGCGCAGAGCGTGTTGCCGCTCTTGCTGTCCTTGCACCCGCCTGCACTGCGACCTTTGCTTCCGGTACTAGTCTATTCTCTTCCGTTTCGCTTGTACATGGTGACACTTGTGTCTACGCACAACACACTGACCGTGTCGAACGGTGTACTGACAACTGCATCCGTCTTGCGCACCCGCGTCGTATTAAAAACCGGCTTCCACGCTGAGGCCAAAGTCCAGCCACTGTCCCGGTTGAAACCTACAACTATATTAAACTAAAGTTATATGATTATTTACGGGATATTTACCGTGGTAAGGTTGTGGAGTTATGTCTGCACCTAACTTTTTAACTGTTCTCCAACCACCCGCATTCTTCAGTCTTCCCGTGAACATGGTGCATGTAACTGCACCGAAATATCGGGAGCTCATTCCACAACCTTACCACGGTAAATATCCCGTAAATAATCATATAACTTTAGTGAACAACCGTGATAGTTTAAAACAGTGTTATATTAAACTAGACGTTGCATCTCTGTCTATCGCGCGGCAGCGAACGCGCAGCTCCGAAAAGTCGGCTATTTGTAGCTTCATATCTAAAGTGCGGAGTGCGAAAAAAGGTTCTTAATTCGACTGTAAGTATAGATAAAAGGCGATGTATATGTAAATGTAAATTCGTGAGATTCATGTGGTTAAAGTTTATGATCGTGTTTGGAACGGATGCTCTGTCACATTCCAGCAAAGTGAGTGTCAGTCGTCAAACAAAAAAACAGACATGGAAACTAACAGTTTTCTTTTTTTGCCTATCCCATAGTTGGAAAACAAGCAGACGGGCTGCCTGATGGTAAGCAGCCACCGTCGCCTATGGATACCAGTAACAACAGAGGCATCACACAAACAATACCGACTCTATGAGACTTAACTCACCAATTATGTCTCACATCAAATTATTATTACAGGTGATGACTTACCGCCCACTAAATGGTCCCCTCATATAATGCTGCTTTATATTGGCGCCGGAAGGGCGCCATTGGCGTAACTTGGCATGGTTTCGGGCTGCACTTTGATTAAACGCTGCTTGCGGCTTTATTATGGTTCTAACGTTGCAGACTTTAAAACCACCATTTCGGTTTATCGTTTCATACTCTGTGCGTGGTCGCACTCCACCAAAATGTTAATTTACTAACAGCTTCAGGTTATAAACCGTACATTTGATCGTCCTCAAGAACATTACATTGGATTAAAGTGCCATCTGGATACATAAAAATGTCGCACCTACAAAAATGTACGTGAATAAAGGAGTACCTAAATTATAAAAACTGAGTCCAAGTCCACGAAATTGAGCTAGAACTCGGATTCGAAATATTACACAAAATTTCCACACCCTATATCTATAGGCTATATATACAGAGTCAAAGCTAACTAACGCAAAAGCATCAAGACAACAACTTTTGGGCTATTTGGCGCCTAGAGCGAGTGCCTGTTGGTTTAGCAATATCAATAATTTTGTTTCAGCGCTTACTAATTTTGAAGAGCTTTACCTAATATTGATAGTATGCCTCGAGCATTCATGCTCACCATCGAAGGCACCTTCTTGCGGCGGCGTCGTGTGTCGGGTCGCTCTCTTCCCTCAGATATGGTTGAGGAGGGCGATGGCTGGCACATGTGTCATACTCGTGATAGGGTGCTGCTTGCGGGTCGCTGGTCTGCTCGCGGTATATACGCAACACTAGTACCGAATTGTTTTAACCTTAGATTAAGATAGGTATTAAAACTAATTTTCCTCTCCCTGTATTGTGAATAACCATGAATAACTAAGTAAATTCGTTTAAGTTAACAAAATTGTAGTCAAGTATAATAAAAGTCACGGACCTGGAGTCCGTGGACTTGCATTTTAAATAATAAAAAATAATAAAAAAATATTGATAGTTATTGAACAAGTACTCGTAGTATAACGGGTAATAGTAACAAATGGGTATGTCGAACTTTGTATCAGACCTAAAACTAAACCTACAGTTTCTAGCTAAATAGTTAACAGAAGTAAAACAATTTATGTATTTTGGCTGACCGCATACAGTTCCGAAACTAAAGCATTTGTGCCGATATCTGAATAAACAGTTGAATCCGCACACGAGTGCAAACTGGAAAGCCACAGATATTCATTAGCATTGTAGGAATCTCACCGCAATATACTGGGAGAGAGTACGTAAGCTTTGTGAGAAAAATCGGATAATCATATTTGGAAGGCAGCGACACACTACTCGGCCGATGTGAAATGTGATAAAGTCAATAATATCAATTTAAAAATAAACTACTTCAAAATTAGGAAAATACGCGATTTATATGCTTATATGTTGATTTAAAAACCAAACTACGAATTTGATAAAATTTCTATGAACCAATCTGAAAGCCTCAATCCTTTCAAATAAAAATATTTTTCAAATTGGATTATAAATGACGAAGTCCTGAATTAACAAACTTTTTTTTTAAACTACCGAATTGAGAGCACCCGTCGATTTTGACGTCGGTTTAAAAACGACTACACTTCGTGTAATGCCGAGCAAATTCTATATTAAGGACGTTAAAAATGTACGCAAAAAATATCTCACTTTATTGGCGTAACGAATAATGACGTTTCTCGCGTCATCCTGACTACAGTACAGACTATAAGTTATCGATCTGTAAAATAAAATTAATCGAAAAACTGTTACTTTTCAAATTCAAAATCTAGATTTGCAATTAATTATTATTAAGTTTTGAACGTGATGTTCACAACGTGACCAGTGATCAAGAATTAATTATTAACAAAAATATTATTACTTATGTATAATTTTGTTTATTGTTTGATTTTATATTAGTAACAATAGTCGATTATAATGACCGGTTTTTAACATCCCGGCCCCTACTATTATGTCTTCTGTGCCTTAGGCTTGTCACTTTGAGTACTGTCACAGATCTCAAGCTACGTTTTACGAACAGTAAATACTAAATAAGTACTATGTTTATTACAACGTCTTGCAATTTCACCTCGCACAATTTTTCTTTAAACGTATGAAAACGTTTTCATTCCTTTTTATCAGAACGATAAAAATAATGGAACGTTAGACCGTTGTCTGTCTATTCGTTGAATAAATATCTATGTATTTAAATGTTATAGTTGGTTATAGTTGGACGGCGGATCGTCAACCAAGTGCGTTTCGTCTGTTAGTACTATTACGCTCCGAGCGCTTTAACCGCTAAGCTGAAAACGCGTAATTTTCATGCAATATACACAGTACTTTAGGTACTGCATTGCATGAAAATAGCGCAATTTCATTTCGGCAACCATTGTGTGTTCTGCACTTTAATGTGGTCGCGCCTTAACACGTGGTACTATGGGCAAAAGTATTGGTTAGTCCCATTTTACTTCGTTACTTTTTCAGATCATACAAACACGAGAGATATGGTAAAGAGACGTGGCGGATGCGAACACATCTGACCTAAATCAGAGGTTGATGCCTTTTTTGACCTTTCGTCCTTTTTGTAGACTGTTACTTAGTTCCACAGTCCTATATCCAAGTTGTCGACCTGTTGTTGTTGTTGTAGTTGTTGTCATATTTCCAATACAACTACGATAAATTGTCGTAGTTGGGTCTAGCTAAAACCAGTCTGCTCAAACAGTGCCGCGACAACACGTGTCAGTTTGAAACGAAAATGGGTAATTGTGCAATACTGAGTTGTGAGAATACTAATATTATATTTATTATTTTACTATAAAGTTCGTATAATATACTATAATTTTATTATGCCAAGTATGACGCTTGTACGTATAACTGTTTTGACATAAGCGCAAATACCAAAATGCGGTTAAAAATACCTTTGTTGTATCCCTATGGAACATAATTATATCTGTTCCATAGATATTCTGTGTAATATATATGTTTCTTTTAGTTTTAACTTTTTGGCTTTACTATTATTTTGAGTTAATCCACCGTATCATTAAATATTCTGTGAAAATTTCAACTGGTTATCTATTACGGTTCAAAAGATTAAAACAGCCGTTAAAAGGTAAGACAGACAGCGTGGGCTTAGTAATAGGGTACTTTTCACCCAACCCTAAAACGTACGGTTAATGTAGGATAGCGGGTAAAACCATAAGGCGCAGCTATGTATACTTACGTCGTACGTCAGAACGATAAATTGGGAACAATCAACACAAACTAGCCCACTTCCAATGATAATACGGACGAAGCCCGCACTAGACTACAGTACAATAAATTGTATTCACTCAATATACTTTTGATAGCAGTTCCAAATTTACTAAAATTATGATTTTAAATATTGGAATAGGTTAAATAAATTCTACAAGATATATTGGTTTTTATTTTATACGCGAGATTAATACACACATTGATAAAATAAAAATATAAAATTCAGCGATCCGCCATTATAATGAAACGCCAATCAGAGCGAATGACGTCACGATAATATCAGAATAGCTTTTATTGTAAAAACTGATACATAAGGCGTTTTATTTGAGTAGTATCACAGTTTACTCATTTGAGGCATACAATGTTTTGTTTGTTACTTACAAATAAATGTTCAAAAAACTTATTTTTTATTTAATACTAGATAGATAGATAAACTCTTTATTGTTCACACCACAAATTTCATACACACGATAAAACAGCTTAAAAACTAGTGCAACTATCGGCGGCCTTATCGCTAAGAGCGATCTCTTCCAGGCAACCTTAGGATGGAGAGGATTCATACAGGAGGTAGAAGGCGGGGCGAGCAATATTGAATAATGTGATACTTAGTTATAATATAAACCGTACATTCTAATAACAGTACATACTAATACATATACTTACTACTTAAAATACTAGCCGACCTGACAGACGTTGTCCTGTCTTAGAACTGTCAAGCACGCAAAGTTAAAATTGTAAATCTAATTTTTTTACAGTTTGGGTTACATTATTGGAGTTTTAGTAAGGATCCCTATTTTTTTTGATCCCTATTTATTTAAATCTAATATAGCCTATGATACCCGGGGATAGTGTAGCTTCCCAACAGTGAAAGAATTTTTTAAATCGGTTCAGTATTTTCGGAGCCTATTCAATGCAAACAAACAAACAATCAAATCTTTCCTCTTTATAATATTAGTATAGACTACCTATTTGAGACACGTTCCTAAAAAACTTTCTAAAATATTTTTTTTGTTTAAAAAAAAAAAATATTAAGTATTTTTACCTCAATCAATTACGAGACGCATTGCATCCTTGTGTGACTAAACCCTAATTTACTTACACATGTAGATAATTTACACTGATGTCTGCTGATCCACTCTTTTGATCTTGCACTTGATGTATTTAAAATTATACGGAACCGATAAAGATAATTACGATGCGATTGGTTTATTGAATTTCGATTGGTTCCGCGAACCCTAAATATAAACATCTACAGTTGCTTCATAACCATCATCATCATCATCAGCCATAAGACGTCCACTGCTGAACATAGGCCTCTCTTTTAGCACGACACACTGAATGACAGCCTGCCATCTGTATCCACTGGATGCCCGAGACTCTCACAATGTCGTCGGTCCATCTAGTGGAAGGCTTACCTACGCTCCTTCTTCCGATTCGTGGTCTCCACTCAAGAATCATCATCAAGCATCTTCGCTTAACATCAGGCGAGTTGGTGGTCAAGCGCAAGCCTATCAATAGTTAATAAAAAATAAATAAAAATCTGTCATCCCTTCGGCTATCGGTTCTTCGAGCGACGTGGACTGCCCATTGCCACTTCAACTTGCAAATCATGGCAGCTATGTCGATGACTTTGGTTCTTCGGCAAATATCCTCGTTTTGGATTTTATCGGGCAAAGAAACTCCGAGCAAAGCTCTCTCCAACATCGGATCACGATTGTCACATTGAGTTAACAATTTAACTGCTTTTGTGACGTTTTATGCAATAAACATTAATCTGTTCTTTTATTTATACTACGAGATTTATATATTTTGTTGGGAGCTATGCTCCGAGTTTCTTTGCGCGATAAAATCCGGAACGTGGATATTCGCCAAAGAACCAGAGTCACTGACATAGCTATTAAAATTTGCAAGTGGCAATGTGCAGGCCACATCAGACCGATAACCGATAGGGAAGAAAGGTTCTTGAGTGGAGACCACGAACCGGAAGACGCAGCGTAGGTAGGCTTCCCACTAGATGGACCGACGACATAGTGAGAGTCGCTGGCATCCAGTGGATGCAAAAGGCAGGTTGTCGTTCAGTGTGAAAGTTATAGTGGGAGGTCTATGTTCAGCAGTGGACGTCTTCTGGCTGATGATGATGATAAAGTTATGAAGAGGTTGGTTTATGGTGATGAGGTGGCTACGAGAATGAAAGCTGTGTACCAAATCGAGTTATTAATGCTGTAAATAGAGCAGAACAATCGTTTGCGATTTCTCAGTTAACTCGCGATGTCGAATTTATTGCTCGAAGGGTCCCCGGCGTAATAAATTTCACAATAATTTGAAGTGATTTCACGTTTTGCCAACGAACTTGTCGGTTACAGCTTGGGCGGAAAGCGAGTCACAAACTTTCAAAGTGTATATTATTTGTGCAAATAACACGCGATTTAAACATACACGCTAAACTATTACCGTCTTACTACAAAAGATTTAAGAACACTTTAGACATGCGTTTAGTAGTTGTTTCACTGTGAAAAATATGTTAAACACATGTCTAACGCGTTCTTAAATCTTTTGTAGTAAGACGGTTGGTCTTTACGGAACTGACAATAAACCCAATAGCTGGCATAAGCATTGCCATTCAACGTGGTAATGCCGCCAGCATGCTGGGTACCACATAACTATATCTAAGGTCTGTGCTGGGTACGCTGCCAACTGTTAGTAGGCTTAAGTTTTTGTTGTCTTTCGACCTTAAACGGTCTATGGACAGTCTAACTGTTTTTGTAGTGTTAGCTTGTATTTTGTTTAGTTAATAAAGGCACTTGCTCGTTTAAAAAAACCAATTACTATGTTCATATAATTTTCCTTAGTTCAAGAAGCGAGGTCAAGTTAGAGTGGATATTGCTATACATGACTGTATGATTCCAGTGTAACATTGAGCTTTATTGCGTAAAATAAGCTCAAAATACTTCTACATAGATAAATAGATATTTAATCACTCTTTATTATTCACATCAGAAATGACTTACATAAGACAAAAACAACTTAAAACTAGTGAAACAATTGCCGGCCAGTGGGCTTACCCTCGACACTCGATTTCAATCGTAATTTGGGATTGGGATTGAAAACATGCCATTTGGTACTCTTGAATTCTAAACTAGCGCACGATTGGAACCGATAATGGTGGAATTTTATGGAACTAAATAAAATCGACTCAACTCGATGCTACCCTCTTTTTCGGTACTCTTGACGCGATTTTGACGTCGACAGATTGAATTGGAATAGAGTTTGCGGTAGAAACTATACAGTTTTCAAAAGCTGACTTTTTTGCGTTCGAGTTTGTTGTTACCAGTGATTAACAAAGAAAAAATGGCACGTTTGACGCTCAAGTTTCGTATTTTGGACAATGCTCATATAGTAGACCTAAGGCAAAGGCGAAACATGAGAAGAATGGCGCGCTATAGTAGCGCTAGTCTGCCTCTGCTGAGCTGAGGAGGGGAGTTGAAGCTCGTGCTCGCCTGGTCCAAGAACTATGGGTAGCACGGCGTCTTCATCATTCATCATCATTTCATCCATAGGACGTCCACTGCTGGACATAGGCCTTCTCCATCGATCTCCAAAAGGGCCAGTTGGAAGCGGCTTGCATCCAGCATTTCCCTGCGGTCTCTTTTAGGTCGTTTGTCCATCTTGTGAGTGGACGTCCTACGCTGCGTTTCCCGGTCCGTGGTCTCCATTCCAGAACCTTTCGGCCCCATCGGCTATCTATCTACTACCTACCTAGTTCGACTGTTTGTCCTAGGTATAGACGTACGCGTCAACAGCTTCAAGAACTGAATTCCCAACTGATACTGGGCCTTAATTCAATCTAATTTGTATAATATGTAGCTATTTTAGTTTGTGTTAATACAATAAAAAGCTTTTATTACACTCAAAATGTTTATTTTACATTCATAAATAAGCAAAAACTTTTTAAACAAGCTTTTTTGTATTCTTCTCAGCAAACCCTTTCATTTGATGCCGATATCACGATCTTCCATTAGGAAATCAGCAAGAGCCTCCAGCTGTTGGTAGGTTGGCTTACTCATTAGTACCTGATAATAAAAATGAAACATTTATTAAACATTTGCTGGGATTCTTAGAATATGGAAAAGTTACAAACTTACCTTGATCTTGGCCTTCTATAATTTACTAGCTTGACACTGGTTTAAGTTTTATTGTATCGTATATTGTATATTATTATATAAAGCTTCCGTGAAAAATTATCTAGCTGATGCTGATGGTGAAAACAGCATCAAAATCCGTTGCGTGGTTTAGGAGGAGTTAGCTATTACACAGACGCAGCAGACGCGGAAAGCGACTTTATTTTATACTATGTAGAGTTAGGCCAAAATTACGTTTGAATAAACTGTGCAAATAAAATATTTATATATTTTGAAATGAAACCACAACAAAGTTTGAATCTTTGAATGAAAAATTGAGAGGTTTTTTTTTTGTTTTTGCCCATAGCTGAGCAGGCTGAAGCCATTAAGAACATACCGCCTCATCTTCTGTATTTTACTAACGCTTTTCATTAACTTTATTGACTAAAAATCATAACACATGATAGATATATGGAAAATAATAATAATTAGTTAAAAATGTTGGAATAATAAGGACATTGCAAGGTAATTTCAAATTATATATTTTGTTGCGTTATGTATGGCCACACCTACATAGTGTTGTTCTTCTTTGAGTCACAATGATAAGTCGATCGAGTACCCGATTTCAATTTTAATCTCGATTTTGTTCAAGAGTGCCAAATAACTGTTTATTGGGATTGAAACTGATTGGGATTAGAATTTGATTGAGATTGGAACTGGATTCAAGAGTTAGCCCGCTGATCTCTTCCAGGCAACCTTAACATCTTAACCGCCACGTAAAAAAGCATGGTGTTCTATTCAGGCCACTGGGGGACACCGGTGACCGAAGGACGGGCCTCTGTTTGAACAGTTTTCATGGGCCAAGGAGCACTGATTCTATACAAAATCATTCCTAAAGTGACCGGAGTAGTAACAGTGTGTTCAGCTTGGTTTTTGAAAATTGTTCCGGCTCAAACTTTTATTAAGGGGACTGTTCCCGTCTGCAGCTCTCTCGCTCGCACATTTTCACATTATTGAAGATATAAAATCAATGAGTGTGAATTTCCAAAAAGTAACAAAATCATGTCTTGGTGTCTATCGTAACATTACAAACATACAAATGTTTGTTTCGATATCTTGTAATTTGACGGAATAACATGACACGAGAAATAAAAATCACTTGTTACCATTTTACTGTGTCAAATTAAAATATATCAAATTGTCAATTTTTTTGTTTGTAATTTTACGATAGACACCATGACATGATTTTGTTACTTTTTGGAAATTCACACTCATTGATTTATTGATTTTATATCTTCAATAATGTGAAAATGTGCGAGCGAGAAAGCTGCAGACAGGGACAGTCTCCTTAAAGTTTTTCTGTGGTGCTACTGTTGTTGCTCAATATTACATAATATAAAGAATCATGAGAATAGGCTAACAAATGTCAGAGTAATCAAAGTACAAACATAAAAGAACATTATTGAGAACTCGGTTAAAAACTAGACCATACGAAACCGGAACAGAAAGACCATAAAATATTATGGAAAGTAAAAACTATCATAGTAAAACGGTGACATAGTAAGCAGGGTAGATTATCCGATATACATCATAAAACTGAAATGGGCTATTATATAAGAGGATAGTGCAAGGGTTTTAAGTGTTGATAAAACACTAAAACTGATAGGGAAATGTTTTATTTATTGGAAACGGACCCAAAGTAGGTCAAGCTGGAGTTAGACTGGAAATTACTGGAATTATGGATTTAAGTTAGCGGCGTCGTGGAATCCCATAGTAAGCAAGTGTACAAACCGCGGTGTAGGTACTAGGACATTTACCGATACAGTCAGTATTGTGTGTCGTAGTGACAACCCTGCGATTTTTCAAGATCAAGTGAGGGTAGGAGAACAAAACACCCGCTCTTCTCGCCGGACGCACCCGCAGTTTTCAGTCAGCTCGTGACCACGGCCATTGTAACATGGTCGAAACGTCGAGCGAAAGGTACATATTTTTTACCTAAATTAAATAATACGTGATGAGTTTTTTTTTTTACATCGGACTAGGCTAACGTTTGACCGCGATCTCGCCTGATGGAAAGCGATGATGCGGTCGAAGATGGAACATTTACCCAGTAATAACCTATTAACCCTAGACTTGAACACTCCAAGATTGTAATGCTGCGGAAACACAGTCCCGATAAACATTTAAAACATGGAAATTACTCGGTTAGAAATGTTAAATAAAATACTTAACTGTTTAGAAACGTGCGAATGATCTTACGGGTAGTCACTAAATGTGGTTGAAACTAGAGGAATCTCGAACTTTAGCCGCTCTCATCGGCCAGAGCTTTAAACACAGACTAGGTAAAGCTACTAAAGTCTTTATCCTCAAAAGACATCAAAGAAAGATCGCCCAACCTCCAAAGATTACCCAATCGATTTTTTTTATTCCTACTTTACGATTATTTATCTTTTCGAATATTGTCGCTGAGCGCTGCCAACGAACGAATTCTTTTATTTTTAAGGCCCACCACCGACTGGAGAGTCGAGGCGTCTGTGCGTGTCTGTGTGTGCGTGCGCGCGCGCGTGTGTGTGTGTGAATGTGAGTGTATGACTGTATGTATAAGTATATGATCATGTATCTCCTTCTTCACCCTCTAATCTCCTGAACTACTCATAATATTTTTTATATTTTGAGGTGTCTATCAACGTGTTTTAATACGGCTTATCCTCTCCATATTATCCTCGTGTGTCATCTATACTAATAATATTATAAAGAGGAAAGATTTGTTTGTTTGTTTGTTTGCATTGAATAGGCTCCGAAACTACTAAACCGATTTGAAAAATTCTTTCACTGTTGGGAAGCTACACTATCCCCGGGTAACATAGGCTATATTATATTTAAAAAAAAATAGGGATCCTTACTAAAACTGCAATAATCTAACCCAGGTGTAAAAAAATAAGATTTACAATTTTGACTTTGCGTGTTTGACAGTTCTAAGACAGGACAACGTCTGTCAGGTCAGCTAGTAAGCTATAATTATGATGTCTCGCTAAAACCAATATGACGGATTTTATGACTTCATTTCGCGCGCCGAAAAAAGTTTTTTGGATAAGAGTCTATGCATGTATTATAATGTATTTACTTATGTGAGAATTTTCATGCTTCATTCATTGCTCCAAAACCACATTTAAATTATGCGTCTGAACATCCCGGGTGCTATAGGATATAATAATATGATGTCACCCAAAATCTAATATGACGGATTTTATGACGTCATTTTTTTTTGTATAATTGACCCAAAATAACAAGGCAAGTTAAATAAAAGCTTGTAAAAAGGGTTCTATTTCACACGTGACATTTCTAGTTGGTGCAAAGTTAACATATAATTATACAGCATAGATTAATATATTAAGCATTTATGCACAAGAAAATTTGTTATTAATCTACATAAACTGTCAGAACCTTGTTGTGTATTTATTTAACGTCACCATTATGAACGCAACCCGACTGCAAACAAATTTAACTCCGTTGCAACTTTTCACTGCATTTCCGATTAACTAAAAAGGTTTTTTAATGAACGAGCTAAAGCTTAAGTTGAATTTTATGTTCTCTTAAACTAAGCTAAGGACATTTATTTGATTGCTGAGCCAATTAAACTTTTTTTATTTGAACGCAAATTTCCATCAATGTAAATGTTTAGTAATTTTGCAAGTAAATATAATCCGGATGACAAAAAACAATTTGGTAGGTACCACTGAGCTTAGACTCATTTGGTTGGTTTTAACAAGTACCATACATTAAACTTGGTGGCGAGGATCTCATCATGAAGCCAAGAAGTTGATAGTAGAAATCTTGAGTAGTTACCAGTGAACTCTTCTAATTTGAGCTTCTTTGGATTGTGTTAACGAGTCACATAGGCGTGTTTTTAGGGTTGCGTACTCAAAGGGTACGGGGTACGGGTATACCTGAAGACGAAAGTCTTCGATCAGGGTGTCCTAACTGTACTAACTTACGGAGCCGAAACGTGGACACTGACAGTGAAGCTGGTCCATCGATTTAAAGTCACTCAGCGAGCTATGCTTGGGGTTTCTTTCAGAGATTATCCGACAAAGAACTAAAGTAACCGACATAGCTCAAAGGATCAGCAAGCTGAAGTGGCAAGGTCGTTAAAGAGTCGTGTACGATGCCAAAAGTTGTTAAAGTTCTACTCGAGAAATGATACTGATAGTGATTGATACGCGATGACAGCGCTGCGTCTGGGGGACTTCTTTCATGAAAAGCACTCTAGAGTGGAGACCGCGAATCGGCAAACGTAGAGTAGGACACCCTGCCGTCAGGTGGAGTGACGACCTGCGAAAGGCGGCTGGTGGCAAGTGGATGCGAGAAGCAGAAGATCGTGCCCTGTGGCGTTCTTTAGGAGAGGAATACGTCCAGCAGTGGACGAACATTAAATAGGCCGATGATGATGACTCAAAGGGTAGGGAACTCTATTTCTAAGCCTTCACTGTCTGTATCTCTATCCTACCTTTTAACTTTATCTTTTGAATCAATACAAGTAGCCAATTGAAATTTTCACGGAATATGTATAATGTACGGATTCACTAAGAAATAATAACAAAAGCAAGAAAATACAGGAGTGCCCCACAGGACTAACGTTTTTTTTGTATTTGCTCGATTGTAAGAATAGCATTACGTTGAAGCGTCAACACAACACACTCTAAAGTAAAACAACAAATAATAAACACCGACCAAATATGAGTCGGGCGCGCGCTAATGATCCCGAACTTAATGAAAGAAAACACCGTTGGGTGCAGAGCAAGTCGCGAGTCCGACTTGCACTTGACCGGTGATTATTTCAACTCTACAATTATGTCATCAAATTTAAAAAATGAAATAAAATAAAACTACAATTATTATTTTTATTACGAATAGGTACTTACTACAGAGATGATACAAATATCAAAATACAGGTGTGCTAAACTATTAAAAGATTACTAATTTATTACTGCGGTTTGCCAAACCATAAAAACTAGACAAGTTAATGGCGTATTTACAAAAATATTTAGATGTAAAAAAAGTTATTATCAGTTTATACATTTTACTACACAATATATTACCGTTGCTTTCCATCTGATCTAATAGGAAACGATGGGAGAGTAATAAATAAAATTAAACGGCTCAGTTGAAGAATTTAGGTATATTTTAAGAGTTGTGTGCTGCTGTTAGAGCAAATTTATATTTATTGTCTTAGTTTTTTGTAACAAATTGAATTGGCACATTCATTTAAAGAGAAGCTCTCTTCAGGTAGACCAAGGAGACCATCAAACGAAGGAGAAACTGAACGTCATGTCTTGAATTTATTTAAACTTAAATTTAAGAAAATTTAATTTTAAATTTAAGAAAATTTAATTTTAAATTTAAGAAAATTTAATTTTAAATTTAAGAAAATTTAATTTTAAATTTAAGAAAATTTAATTTTAAATTTATTTAACATCGGGTCGGTTGACTACAGAAGGTCAAAATAAGGCCAAATTCAGAACTTTTAAAAATTCACGAAAGTAAATGAAGTATTTTATTTATATTACCCGGGAATTACTCACGTAAGATTAAGCCGGTCACTCCGACTATAGTTTCAACCGCATTAGGCAGTCTTTTTCAAGGTGAATGCGCGCGCGCGGCTGCGTCTCGCTTGGCACTACGGACCGCCGCGCGGCGCGCACGTGATGTCAACGGCAGCTGATCGGGTGCGATAAAATGTGTGAAAACCACGTCAGTTTCTATAATAATAAATGAAGTATTGTTTTTTATTTTATTTTGATGTCTTATCCAGTTTAATTTGAGTCCATAGATCATACCTTAACTTCAACAGTGGAACAGCTGTAGTGAAGCTCTTTCTTACCTGGAACAAAAAAAAATGTTAGTTTAGGTTTTTTTTTAGGCCTTGGTTGGCAAACAAGCTAACGGCCCGCCTGATGATAAGCAATCACTAATTTATAACAACTAGCCCCACGATTTCACTGTATATCCCTCCTTATTTGTTTATTACTCAAAATAATTCTATCCACTTGTCCGTTACTTCTGATTCGTACAAAGTATGCTGACATTAATATGACCGGAAGACGTTACCCATATTCTACAGAACATTAATGTTAACACAAAACAGGTCACACACAACAAAATGATCTGTTCGCGTAACAGTTTATTGTACAAAATACATTAATAATCATCAATCAATCAATCAATCAATCAATCATTTATTTTATCAATTTGGTACAGTTATGTACACTTTTGAACGTCAAAAGCTATACAATGCAAATGATTTGTAATAAAAATGTATTAATAATAAATATCATAAATAATTATGTCAAATAAATTATACTTAATTAAATTCTATACAATGTCAATATTACCTATAGTCAAACATTTCCAAGCCCGTTTGTCCTCTAAAAAGTCATTAATAGTATAGTATGCTTTTTGATTTAGAATTTTTTTAATTGTTGTTTTAAAACATTTGTCATTTAAACTTGTCAAACATTCGGGTAATAAATTATAAAAACGCACACAGTTGATTCTAAATGACTTGTCAATCTTAACTAGTCTTGTCCTAGGAATTATAAATTTAGACTTATATCTGGAGTTGAAGTTCATCAATGTATTATGTACATTAAGCTGCAATCTTCTGATGACGCTGAATCATAAAGGCAGCTCAATAGACAAATATGGAAGTCATTGCGGCACGACATACCTATCTTTAATACAAACAGTATTAAGAGACGAATTATCAAAATAAAGGCTCCAGAGTGTTTGCAAGAGACATGTCTATTGGGTAAAGCCAGTTGACGAAGCTGAAGAGAGTAAATGGTAGCGTAGCGTCGACTCAAAGTCGAATCAAGAAGTTCTATGGACAGTTATACACACCTGTCAGCAGCTCGGCCAAAGACCTAAGAGCCAAGCTGAGGCAACACTATACTGAAGATATCCCGTACATCAGCTGACATCAATAATCGAAATCGATTCTGGAATGGAGACCACAGACTGGTAAGCGCAACGTAGGACGTCCACCCACAAGATGGACAGACGACCTAAAAGAGACAGCAGAGTAACTGGATGCAGGCCGCTTCCAACCGGCCCTTTTGGAGATCGATGGGGGAGGCCTATGCCCAGCAGTGGACGTCCTACGGCTGAAATGATGATGAGGTTATGTACAATAGTACTTAGTATTGTTCTTAAAATGGAAACATATTTTGATATGAAATATGCATTAAGTGGACTTAGAAACTTGCTTTAAATTAATACTGAAAATGAAGTAAAGCCATAAAGATGGACAACATGGTTCCCAAGCGACCGGCTAAATTGTTCACGCTAGAATTACTCTCTCAAGCGACTCTACATTACACTCTCAGCAATATCTACATACTTACACACACTCTACGAGTATACATACAGGGTGCTTGTAGATTGCAAATCTATCCAAATATATAAAAGCTTATTATAACTCAACTAAACTGACTCATCACATTTCGTAAACCTTCGAAACTGAAATTTAGCAGATAGATTCCTTGTGTAGCTTTTGTATATGTATATTATGTACATCGGCTAAGAAAGGATTTTACGACAGGGAAGAATTGAGGAAGTCAAAAGTTAATTAGATATTTAATTCAACGGGTACGAAGTCACAGCTAATTTTGTATAGCTATCAAGCTACGAATCACTTTTCTAAATTGCGAAACTCCAGTGTCAATCAGTGTGGAGGTTAAAGGAGGGAAGAAAGGTTCTTGAGTGGAGACCACTAACCGGAAGACGCAGCGTAGGTAGGTCTCCCACTAGATGGACCAACGACATTGTGAGAGTCGCTGGCATCCAGTGGATGCAAAAGGCAGGCTGTCGTTCAGTGTGGGGGTTAAAGGGGGAGGCCTATGTTCAGCAGTGGACGTCTTCTGGCTGATGATGATGATATATTCTACTTAAAAAAAACAATTGACTTGAGTGAATTTTTTTGGTCCAAGTTTTAGACTGAATCTAGTTGTTTTAAATGTTATCGGGACTTATCACGCATTATTTAATTTAGGTAAGAAATATGTACCTTTCCTTTTTTGAAGCTAGTTATTTTAGCGGGCGTACTTTTTCGAAACAGCCTGTATAATATGAGAGTTTTACGCTGCAACAGGCAGTTACAAAAGCCCAGACGTGCTGCTTCATATCTGCATAGGTATAATTAAGTACAGGTCTGTGGTCCATGTAACGTAAAATGAACTTTACTACATAGAAGTAGAGAAATACATTTCGGTCCCGCTCGACTATCCAATTCGGCACTTAGGTACTAAGTACTTCCATAACAGTTTTCGAATGGAACATTTATGCCACATTATCCTTAGCTCATTTGTTATCTAGTCCTCAAGTTTTATCCCATATAAATTTCGGATACATTTCGGAGAGTGTGCATCGGATCTGCACGATCTTACTTTCCTGCCCATTTTTCTATCGCACTACCAGAGCGAGCACGAAAAATCGTCACCGCTTTATGGTTGATATTCCGAAAACTAATCTATAAGGATAATCTATAAGGATAATGACATTCAGGATGTTACAGTTGCCAAATTTTTAGGTCTTCATTTGGATTCTAATCTGGACTGGATAATACACGCTGAATCAGTACGCTTAAAACTAAGTAGCTATTCATATGCCCTTTATATGTTGTCCAAGGTAGCAAATCAACAAGCAGTGCTCACATCTTATCATGCTTATGTAACATCTACTTTACGATACGGCATAATATTCTGGGGGAACTGTTCGGAACGAGAAAACCTTTTTAAAGCCCAAAAGAAATGCTCGAGGTCTATCTGTCACTTAAAACCGACAGATTCCTGTAAACCACACTTTTTGAAATTTAATATTTTGACATTCCCATGTCTTTATATTTACGAGATTTCAGCATTTGTTAGAAATAATTTACACATGTATGAGTTCCTCAGAAGTAAAGGAAGTAAACATAAAATACGCATGCCCAAGCACAGGACTGCATGTTTTCTTATTTTTTGTGTATATTGTAATTGAATGAGGTGTAATTGTAATTGGAATATAATTTAATAAATGCATGAAATTAGTTTAAGTAAATTATTATTGTATGTTCGCAATGAACTTGACTGTTGATACTTATAAGCATTAATTAAGACCTGACATGTAACACAGTTGAACAATAAATATAATCTGAATCTGAATCTGAAAACCCGTTCGAAGCGCTTCGATTCCACATTTATAGTGCGAACTGCTAGTCCGTGGAATGCGCTGCCTGAATGGGTGTTCCCCGATGGTTACAATCTGGGTGTCTTCAAATCACGAGTTAATCGGTTCCTTCTAGGAAAACGTGCTCCAACGTAGACCGCATCATCGCTTAAGATCAGGCGAGATGGTGGTAAAATGCAAGCCTATTTTTTTTAAAACTTATTTTAGTCAATCAAGGGAGAATGAGAATAAGAATAAAATATATTTATTGCCAAAAAACAAAAACAATGGACTTATACTATAAGAAACATAAGAAGAGATGTGTGTGAGAGATGTGGTGAGGTAGCGTGCTGGGTGCAAACTGCAAACGTATCATGCCTAAACCAAGCTTGATGTCAGAGCGGCAAGGTCATCTGCAGGGTGAGTTCAAAGTCAAACTTACCCTACAGACAATCTTGCCGCCCTTTTTTGCATGTGGACTATTATAGTCCTTTGCAAACAGCATGGCACTTGACAACCACCACTAACAGACTAGTTTTCATAGTAACATAGCTATAACGTTTTCGCCGCAAAATGTAAATCTTTAACATCGATCTATACTTCTTTGATCTTTAATTTAATTCTGTAGTTGATAATATGTATCTTGATAAGGTCGCCCAAGTAACCGAATTACCATTGGTAATGATCAGAAATTTCTCACCGACTCACACTTGGTCATTATTTATTATTTGTTATTATATTTTAGAGTGTGTACTATATATAATAATGCCAAGTTTGACGCTTGCATATATTACCAGCAATTACAAAAATACGTAAAAAATATGTTTGCAGTATGGGGACCCCTTTCGTTTTATTTTTTTATTATTTCTTAGTAAATCCACCGTAGCATTACATATTCTGTGAAAATGTCAACTGGTTATCTATTACGGTTACTAACAATTTTTAAAGATAAAGCCGTTTAATGGTAGTGCAGACGGACAGACAGACAAGAAAGCGTAGGTTCAACCCTAAAAACCACGAAAAAAGTTCCCTGAATTTACCTATAAACCTATAGGTATAGTAGAT
Source organism: Agriopis aurantiaria (assembly GCA_914767915.1). NCBI lineage: Eukaryota > Metazoa > Arthropoda > Insecta > Lepidoptera > Geometridae > Agriopis > Agriopis aurantiaria. Next base: position 3,248,497 of record OU611982.1, read on the forward strand.
ACTACCAGAGATGAGACTCACCAGAGACCAGAGTATACTATTGGCACTAGTTAGGTCTCATTTTTCGTGGCACTTTATCTTCGACAAACGAATTTTAACCATGTCAGTTTCCATACTAGAGTGCTTTTCATGTTTGAAGTCCCCCAGACGCGGCGCTGTCATCGCGTATCAATCACTATCAGTATCATTTCTCGAGTAGAACTTTAACAACTTTTGGCATCGTACACGACTCTTTAACGATGGAAAATTAATAAAAATCTCACTAGCGTCCAAACACAGTAACAACACCTGACAACTACAACATGGAAATTTAGTTCCGCTGTTTGCCGTGGGACTTCTTTCATGAAAAGGGCTCTAAGTCCAACCTATGAGTGTCACCGTTAGTTTTTCAGCCGCTACCCGCTGTTTCTAGATAAATATTAGAGAAGTGGGACATTGCGAGTGTAACCGCATGGCGCAGCTGGTCTTCTACACAATCTCGAAACTTCCCCAATTAATATATATGACACATTCACAATGCCAGTGTTCAGATTACGGTTATGACACTTTACCAACTGTTCGTTCAACGTTCACTCACATTTTACCGAATCCAGAGGAAGTTTCGATTGCCTTTAATTTATATTATCACCAGTTGGTATATAATTATAGTTTAACCGTTGAATGAATATTATTTGTTTTTTGTTGTAAGCAAAAATGCAATAATGTCATAATAAAATTATTATTCACAAAAAAATTATGAAATAACTTATAAAAGAGGTAATTTACGAAATTTAAATTAAAAACTAAAACTTAAAATAAAATCTAAACAAACTACTAATTAAATTTTAAATTACTAACTAAATATAAAAAATATATATAAATAACCCGCCCCTAACTGTACCTGGTGCGACGGTGCCAATAACACTAGCAGCATTGCCACGCTGAATGGCTTAAGGCCAAACTGTCATTATAAAAAAAAAGAAAAAAAAAAAACCGTTGAATTATAAATAATAAGTTTTTTGTCAATTGTGCGTTTTTGCATATTCATTTTTATTTTTATGTAAAAATAGTTTTTTTTAATTATCATAAATAGGGAAATATTAATCATTTTTACTAAAATTGTGAAAATTAGGTGCTAAGTTAAGCCCGTAATGCACCGCCAAGCTTTAATTTGAATTTATTGTTCCAGAATTAAAAGTATACCTTCATTTATTTTGTTATTATATTGAAAATAATCCAGATAATAAATGTAAAATACAAAAATATCATTAAATTAATCTTGTTTGTTTACAAATAATTTGAACTAATATTAATATGTAAAAATACTTAAAAATAAATATACAGTAAACTTCACCGTGGGAATTTGGTTGAACTCAACCGCCGTCTGACCAACGGGAGAGAAAGAGAGAGAAATATGTTATTCGTACTCTTTCTCTTCCGTTGGTCGGACGGCGGTCCGTCAACCAAATCCACACGTCTTTTAGGCCTTTTAAAGCCCCTAGGTAAAAGAAAAAGTGGTCAGAACGTACATTAAATTCCAAATCAATAACTAACGATCCAAAACTGGGAGATTTTTTAAATATTATATTATGTGGACTTCAAAACAAAATGAAACTTTTTGATAAGTAGTAGCTCGGCATTTGTTTACGTAAAACTTGAGTTAATAACTCGCAAAGTTTAAAAAAACAACTTGAGTCAAAACCCACTTGCGTATCGCGAGTATACGCCGAAATTAACATTAATTCCGCTCAAGCACTTCCCCAGTTTAATTACAAGAACAAATATTAATGCAGTGACTAATGGCGCACGCTGTTATCCACTTTGTTACGTGTACAGTAAGATTTATTATGCTATGACCACATTTTAATACAACGGTGATATTGTGGGCTCACTGGAGAACAGTGATTCAGGTCCACTGGAACGGCGGTGGTGACAAACTGGTTGGTAATCCGCCAAAAAATTGCAATTCCACAAGTTTTGATTAAACTTTTGAAACACATGAGAAACTATTATCGCTTTGTACAACAACGCGAAAAAACTTTGTGATTGAGTTACCCCAAACTTTTTTTACTGAGCGTAAAATTGTTGTTTAGATTTTATCTGTAAAACTTTAGGAACGTAGTGTAAAACTTTAGTAACAAATAGTTCATTAGCACCACACCATTAGCCATTAGCGCATTCACCTTGATAATACCGCCTAATGCGGTTGAAACTATAGTCGGAGTAACCGGCTTAATCTTACGCGAGTAATTCCCGTGTAATATAAATAAAATGTGTTAAAACCACGTCATTTTTCGTATTAAAATATGTCATTAGTATTTAGTACCATTAAATAAATTACATAACATTACACAATAAGAATATACATTATTTAAATGATTAAAAAAATATCTCTGCGTGATGGAAGGTTTTTTTAAACTGCTGTATGGAGCCCTACTTAGATTATATGTAACGACGTTGTAACAAAAATTGTGAATAAAGCTTCTGTATGAACTTCGTTCGGTCATTCGGTCGCGGGTATACAGTGGATGCAGATGACAGCCTGTCATTCAGTGTGGAGGTGAATGGGAGGCCTGTGTTCTGTTCAGCAGTGGACGTATTCTTGGCTGATAATGTATTCTTTGTTTCTGTACTTTTTGACGACATTTTGTGGGTGCTTTCAAACGTAGAACGCTTATGAAATTTCGAGCAAAACCTTAGTCTCTGCCTCAATTAGTATACCGCCGCAACATTGCCGGAATACACATCATACCGTAAATATTTACGGAACGCATGCGAATCTTGTTCTCTATTTGAACTTACGATCTCGCTGTATGTACCCAATAATAATTTATCGCTTCTGCTGAGCGATGCGTGTGGACGTGCTTTTGTTTACATGGGAGTGTAAACTCGCTTTTATGATATTGGGTATTTCCAAAGATATTTTTTTATATGTTGTGAAACATATTTTATCCAGATTTTCCCCCTAGGAGTTCATTTTAAATAAATATAATATATTCCGATTCACACCTTCGACCAAAATAAAATGAATGAACGGGCCATAAGCATTGAACTTGCTAAGTAAAAAAGAGTCCAAACCGTCGGACATATACTTCAACACCTAATAATAACCATGTAAATTAATCTCAATCAATCAATCAATCAATCTCAATTAATCATTTAATCTTAATTTGACTATTATCTGACTGAGTGTATTTAATCTCTTTAATTATTATTATTTTGCTTATTGTAGGTAATCTTGTGACATTTGTTATGATTTTGTGTTTTTAAAAATGTTATTGATGTCATTAGTGTAAATCGTTTTTGTGCGGTGCTAATTTGAAATAAATAAATAAATAAATAAATAAATGTACAGTACATTTGTTACAAAAAATAGATAGCGGCTTTTTGTTGTGTTTTTACACATTGGGAAAGCACACGAAGGCATAATTTTGTCAGATGTTTCGTTATCATGTAACAATGGTCTTGTGTCGCACTTCCTACGGCTAGAGACCGACAAACGAAGTGAGCGCCGGCGCTCATTGTGTAATCTTCAAAAATGCGCTCTTTCTGGGCCTGTACATTAATTTTCTTTTGGTCGTAGTTTCACACCATTTTAGCAGTGGGTGGAATTTTAGTAATGGCGATGAAATACTGGTCAGTATCGTAAAACGCATTCCGGAAACACTATTCTCAACTGAATAGCCTAATAACATTAGGATCCTATAAAATCGTGACAAAATACATTAGTAAGCTGTTCTTTTGTAAATTACGATGGCACACGGTCATTCAATGACATTATTCGCATAAATATACAAATAAAATAAACACTCAAGTTTCTCTTGGGTTCTAGGATTTTCCGCTATGCCATATTATATCTTTCAACAGATCCGTCAAATAAGCCACAGTGTGAAGTAGTGCAGTGACTTATCTTCGTACAATATAGACGTGTAGACCTAGCAAACGCAAGCACACACGAAAGCGTTGCCTCTCGTTTCATTTCAATGGAAACGGAACGAGAGGCAAAGCATTCGCGTTCGCTAAACATGTACACAAACAAGCAAACCGATAACCGATGGGGAAGAAAGTTTCTTGAGTGGAGACCACGAACCGGAAGACGCAGCGTAGGTAGGCCTCCCACTAGATGGACTGACGACATTGTGAGAGTCGCTGTCATCCAGTGGATGCATAAGGCAGGCTGTCGTTCAGTGTGGAGGTTAAAGGCGGAGGCCCATGTTCAGCAGTGGACGTCTTCTGGCTGATGATGATGATGACACGGCCATATTGTTCGAACATAAGTTTACTGCCTATGATATTTTTTTAGAAGTTATGTGTTTCAAATTTCATTTTTAAAGTTAAGGTGAAACTATAATTATACAGATTATATATAAAAATTGGCGGAGTAATCGCGTAACAAACATACAAAAAAAAACAACATACAGTCGAATTGATAACCTCCTCCTTTTCGAGGTCGGTTAATAAAAATAAAATAAATAAAATAACGTGTATTTGCTCAAAATTTTTAAAATTCGTAATTCTTTCAAAATAAGACACTGTTTTAAACTATCACGTAAATAAAAAAACCCCGTAAATAATCATATAACTTTTAACAAAATAAGAGTTAGTGGGTAGGTGAGAAATGTTTATTCATATTCATATTCATATTCATTTATTTTGTAAATATTATTTACACGTCAAATTATTAAGGAAAGGAAAAAAAGGTTATTAAACAATAATAATTAAAAACATAATAAAACATTGGTACACTAACAATTCTAAATATTAGTATTGGTAATATTGGTATACCAATTATACAGCAATTACATTATATTTTCCTTTCAAGGAACTCCTTGAAACTGTAGAACGTCTGATCGACGAGCCAGCGCTTTAAGCGACATTTAAAGCGCACCAGGTTGGGAGCGGCAATGACGTCACTTGGCAGTTTGTTATAAACCGTCGGTCCCATAACATGAGTGAGCTTGTCAGACTTAGCCAGGTTCCTAGGAACTTGCTTAAGCTGCCCTGCACGTCGAGTAAGGTCGCCATACGCCGTGTACATATGTAAATTTTTCCTGACGTACAACGCCACTTGTAGTATGACAATGCAGGGCAGCGTAAGGATTCCTAATTTTTTAAACTGTGGTTTTGCAGTTTGGTCACTCCCAATGCCTACTATGGCTCGTACGGCCCTTTTCTGCATACGGAACGCACGCTCCCACTCCGCAGCGTTCCCGTATAGCTCGGCGCCGTATTGTAGCAGCGAGTGCACCGTCGCAAAGTAGCACATACGCGCCACCTGCACCGATACTACTCGCGCCACACGCCGGAGCGCATAGCAAGCACTAGCAATTTTACCACATATTTTGTGGATATGATTTTCCCAAGTCAATACAGAGTCGATTTCAAACCCGAGAAAATTTGTGGCTTCTGTTTGTGTCAATTCGACATCATTCACGAGCACTTTAAGCCGTCGCAGTTTTCTTCCCGACAGATTGAAGTGAGCGTAGTTGGTCTTTTTTAAGTTCAGAGCCAGCCCATACACACCTACATTTACATACCTACTCCAAGTAAAGTAGCCCTGGATCTCACACTAGGTGGGTCCTGTGCCGTGAGATTCAGTTCTTCCTTCCGAGTTCAAGTTACAGTTATTAGTAGACTTAAAAAATAGATTAGTAATTTTTTTTTTTTTTACGTATAGTAGCTCAAACTTATATAGGACTACTTGCAAAGTAATACCTATTAAATGGAAACAAGTTGACATTATGTGAGAACCATTAGCCCTGATGGAACTGGTACGGATCCTAAAGTACAAGTATCTCCTCGCTTCAAATATTAATATTAAATATTAATAAATACGTTTTTTATTAAAAGGTTAAAAGTGAAGAGAAGAGAGAGTGAAAGGTCATCATCATCGCTTACCATCAGGCGAGATCGCGTTCAAACGTTAGTCTAGTCCGATGTAAAAAAAAAAGGTTAAATAATACAACTAAGGCAAAAGGCAGTACGAAGAGTGAAAAAAATTGTACTAAACTTGAATAGTTATTTATGATACAAGTGCGGTAAGTTGGTTATTACAAACGAGTAGACGAATGTAAGCCCGAGACAAAGTCGAGGGCTTACCATAGTCACGAGTTTGTAATAACCAATCCGCACGTGTGCCATACAACGTTTTACAACACATTTGCGAGAAAAAAAGGCTACAAATGAAAAATTTTTTATGGAAATGGAAATTAAAAAAATACCGTAAAGTACACGCACGGTGCTATACATCTGAGCGTGCGGTAAAATTCATTACCGCACGCTCTGTTGTATGATGCGTAATGTTTAACTTTCGAACGATGTATACAGGCTTCGTAAGTGCACTTTTTGAGCAAATGTGTTGTAAATACTGTTATTACAACAGGCAACTAAAAATAACTAACTATGGAGCTTTTGTGAAAAAAAAATATCTAAGGGATATAATTTACGTAAGTGTTTTTTTTTCTATTGTGCATAATTCCGCTTTGTTAACTTTTATTTTTAAATTTAATAATATGCTTGCGTTTGATCGCCATCTCGCCTGATGTAAAGCGAAGATGCGGTGTACGATGGAGCAGGCAAACTTAGAAGATACCTATTCACTCTGGCCTTGATAAGGCCTAGTATATATTATATTTTTTCATATTAGCCCAGGTTCATTTTTGGTTCGGCTGCAGTTACTGACCTCAGATCTGACAAGGGAGATGTGCCTTGGTACAATTATCGTTCGTGTGCAAATGTGTGTTCGTGTTTCAACCACTTTTTTGGGGTTCCGCACCCAAAGGGTAAAAACGGGTCCCTATTAATAAGCCTACGATGTCTGTCTGTTTGTCCGTCTATCTGTCATACCTATTAACGGCTGTATCTTTCGGACTGTAATAGATAGCCAGTTGACATTTTCACAGAATATGTAAGGTTACGGCGGATTTACTAATAAATAATAAATCTATATCTATACTAATATTATAAAGAGGAAAGATTTGATTGTTTGTTTGTTTGTTTGTTTACATTGAATAGGCTCCGAAACTACTGAACCGATTTGAAAAATTCTTTCGCTGTTTGGAACCTACACTATCGCCGGGTAACATAGGCTGTATTTTTTATTTTTTTTAAATAGAGATCCTTACTAAAACTCCAATAATGTAACCCAAGGTGTAAAAAAATAAGATTTACTATTTTGACTTTGGCGTGTTTGACAGTTCTATGATAGGACAACGTCTGTCAGGTCAGCTAGTAAGTCATAAAACGAAAGGAGGCCCCAACAAACGTATTTTTGTATTAGCTCTAATGTAAAAACAGTAACACTTACAAGCGTCAATCTTAATTATACACTTTAAAGTATAACAAAAAATGGCCAAGTGCGAGTCGGTGATTATGTTCCAAGTTTATGTTCATTACAAAGTTATAACTGGTAATTTCGTTATTGAATGTTGTGGTGGTACGGAACCCTCAGGGCGCGAGCCCGGTTTCTTTCACCAGACTTACTGCACTATTATGCAAAATAAGGGCGGCAAGCTCGTCAACAGGGTGAGTTTGACTAAAGTAATCGAGCCTGATTTAGGCCTGATGCTTTCACACACGCCACCTTAATGTTTGTCACATCTTAGGTACTGACTAAACAACTATACTGCGTTTCAGTGGACGATGTATTTTGCACTCTCTACATCATTACGTTGAGTTTCTTGGCTAGAGTCGCCGCTCGCTTTGATTCGTGAGTATATGAGTGTATATGTATAGTGTATATGTGAATATGAGTGACGATGGCTATTACTTACTCGCCTGAGTTATAAGGTAATTATGGAGTTAGTCAGGTATTTTTGTATATTTTCTAGTATAAAAAAACCTACTCTACTAATTTGTAAATAAGAATTTATATTTATGACGAAAGTTATCGTACACTAGCTACGTCCTGCGGTTTCATTCGCAAGAGCAACCCTACAGACAGTACATTTTTCAGGATATAAAGTATATTGTAATTTTCCTGGTCTCCAACTATATCTCTGCAAAAATCACATTGATACGTCCATTTATTATTCCGTAAAAAGGACAATAAACAATTTAGAAAAAGTAAGGAGTATAGAAATAGCTACGAATTTAAAATGAGAACAAGCCTGGAAGAGATTTCGCGTAGCGATAAGGCCACCACTTGTTGCTCTAGCTTGTAATTTTATCTCATCATCATTATCAGCCAGAAGACGTCCATTGCTAAACATAGGCCTCTCCCTTTAACCTCCACACTGAACGACAGCCTGCCTTTTGCATCCACTGGATGCCAGCGACTCTCACAATGTCGTCGGTCCATCTAGTGGGAAACCTACCTACGCTGCGTTTTCCGGTTAGTGGTCTCCACTCAAGAACCTTTCTTCCCCAAATTATTTTTCAGGTTATCGGTTCTTCGAGCGATGTGGCCTGCCCATTGCCACTTCAACTTGCAAATTTTAACAACTATATCGGTAATTTTATCTATTTATATGCAATTTATATATCTATATGCAAAAGTTTCGGTTAGCTTCTATTATATTTATAACTCGCAACAGTGCAACTCCATATGGGGTATAACTGCGTGGCAATGCCTAACTCAGACCTACTAACATCTCGACAGGTTTTGCATGCTTTATTTTCGTTTTTTTCTTTGTACAAAGCTAATGTGTAATCGTCATATGACCAACCACCTCTGTTCGGCGGAGGGTATTGGTATGCCATCTCACAGATTTTTCCTAGTTTGGGTACCAATGCACTTCCACTAGGAATATTAATATGTAATTACACCATGTATTACAATTATTAAGAAGACGTTTGTTATCAATAAATTTTCATTTCATTTCAACTTAGATAACTTTCATTATAAATTATAGCAGTATAGTGGGGTGGGATTAACACAAAATCTACTTTCCCAGTAAATACTACTTAGAATAACGGGTGAAAGTGCGGGCGCATCCAGTTTAAAATAAACAAGCTTATAAAATAAAAATAGCCTTAAATATTGGTAGGTTACATCACGTTTACGGCTCAGTAACACGATTCACCAATACATTTAGAACCAGGATGAAGCATACGTACGACACTTTAATGTTATCGCGGAGTAGGAAATGTATAAAGAAAAGGCTATTTAGACTGTAGAGTGGAGGTACCTCGCGCTACATGCGCTGCGATGTCGCCAAGCACTATTCGCTAGGGTATGAAATGAAAAGAAACATTCTGTACATAACAAACAACGGTACATTCTGGTTATCCGTATCATCACACATGTTTACCTGTAGATAGGTTGTGCCCACCACCATTTGACTAGACGAATGCAAGGCTGGCTGCCCAACTTCATTCAGACATCTCTCACAATCTCTCAGTCACGCACTCCGAGTGTCCACAACAAATTGTGTCTTTCTAACAACAGTTATAGCGTAAAAAGTCTTTCATATTCTTTCCCTTATTTCACAAAATGCGCATATACATGCGTAGGGAAGTAGATATAATATGCTGCGTTTAGTCAGTTTTTAAAGCCGTGTTGTTCGCGTATAACGTCTCTATTATTACACTTTACTGATCCGTCTTATTTATTCAGAATGCAAGCGAAATAAAGAACTTTAAAAAGATCGCAATTTACCGGTTAATTCAACGGGACACAACCACTGCCACTGCGTCATCTGGAGCGCAGTGTGGTACCGCAGTGGAAGGCTCAAACTCCAAGACATTGTGCTCGCTTCTCTGCTGCCGGACCGACAAAACCAAATCAAACCGACACTAAAATGGTTTATCGAATGAAATTGTCTCTCAGTCGTTCTTGTCGTAAAACTGTTATTGGAATAAATGAAACCGAAAAGAAGGTTCGCAATCTACTTGAAACTTAACCGACTCGAAAACTCGTTTTCTGTTTTTAACAGCTGTTCTTCTGCAGTGTCTACATCGCTCTTTATTTTACACTCTTCCTACCAAAGTTTCGTTATCATCTACGTTCGTTTGTTTTAAGTTTTATTGGTCACAGAAAAATAAAAGGAAAGCGTTAAAAAATTCTGTGTTATTGATCGAGCTATTCCTTTTTTGATTTTCCACTCTGTGTTCGTTTTTCAGCATTCATTGCTGCTACTATAAAGCGAGATACAATGTCGGTTTATAGACGTGGTTCTGTGGAAGTTAACTGCAATATTGACGCTGACATTAAGGGTGCGACCGCAATAGAGAATGTTATATGAGGAGAAGCGACTAGATGATTTTTTTTCTTGGAAACTACAAGATTTAGCTTGGAATTTCTACTTTTCTACTCTGTGACTAATTCAAACTCTCTCTATCGTTCTCTCTCTAGCTCTCTAAGTTTATAAGGACTATTTTAGAAGAAACAGCACCAAGAAATTTAACACAATTAAAACCTTAATTATAAAAAAAACACTTATTATAAGAGCTAATAATCTTCAAACGGCTGAACAAATTTTCTTGGGTCTCTAAGAACACTCTCGATCAAGTCACTTAACAAACAAAAAAAAAACTGAATCAAAAACAGTTCAGCCATTTGGGAGTTACGATGCCACAGTCAAACACACAGATACACACGTTACATGTTAATTAATAACATCCCTCTTTTTGCGTCGGGGGTGTTTGCATACACTACTAGTTCTGGTGACAATACAATATGCAATACCCAATATTGTATTACATTGAAAATTACAGCAAAAAAAAATAATAAAAATAATAAATTAATGTATTTTTTATTTTTTTTTATTAGATGTAAAAAACTTAAAAATTAAGACTCAAAATAAATAAAGTGAAAAAAAATAAAAATAATAATAATAACGTTTTATATCCTATACTGTACAATAGTTTTATAATCCATTTTATACACATTCAATAATATTGTATTTTATATTCAACGGGGCCTCTTGGTGTTGGCTTCGACCCCACCAATGCCTACCAAATGTCCGGGCTAGACCCGTGTTTATATTAAAATAAAAACAATAATTTAAAAAAAAAAAACGTTTATATTTTTTTTTATTAAACCTTGTTTTGAAAGAATAAAAATATGGAAACTAAATATGTAGTTCATCAATACACAAAAAAAAAACATTCACTCTCGACAAAGAGTATGAAACAGCTGTTTTTTTGGGAATTTCGACAACTTGTTGAACAAAATAGAAATAGTAATAAAAAAAGAAAGAAATCGAAAGAAGAAAGAAGTAGGAATAGAATTAGTAGTGTTGATGTACCGAAGTTCTTGAGAGGTTTTGCGTTAGTTACCTTTAACCCTGTACAGGCATTGAATTCAAGGACACGTCCGAGTCAAACTACTGCTTTAGCTTAGGTATATATCGACCTTGTCTAAAGAGCAAAATAAAATTGGAGTACATGTACGCCATTTAATCAAAATGTACTTATAGTGTTATTTTACGGGAAAACGATCTCCGAGTGAGACGTGTTTCTGGCTAACGAAGATAATTTAACGCGTATCTCGAAGACAATATTTTTATTTATTCATGTTAATTGGTTTTATTACTTATTGTATTGAAATTGATGTTAAACTCGTATACAGAACGTTGCAAATGTTTTCGATTTCTTGTGTTACTAGGTATATACAGGGTTAAAGGTAACTAACGCAAAACCTCTTAAGGGCGACTTTGGTGCATCAAGACTAACAACTTTTGTTCTACGACTTCAGCTGAAAATCAGCTGAGCGAATGATTTTTTTGTATGGAACACAAGTTTTAATTTTCGCGAATTTAGAAACTTGTAGAATAATAGTTAAAGATAAAGATAAAGATTATTTATTTGCACAAAACACAAGTAAATCATACACACATTTAAAACGCATGCACAATAGGTGGTTTACAATATTTGTTACTTTGTATCATGTTTTGCCTAGTTTATAGGCGTACAAATCTAGAGAGATGGTATAAAAATACCGTAAATATTATTTATATAAAAAGTATTAATTTAATTAACTGTCGAAACAATTTCAAATGTTTAGATATGATGTTATTAATATTATAATAATAGTTAACAGATAGACATTACTATTATTGTATGATAAACAAATTGACCTACTGTATTGATGCACCAAAGTCGCTCTTAAGAGATATTGCGTTAGATACCTTTGACCCTATATATATAATATGTACTACCTACAATAGCGCCACCTGTATTATACCACATATCATCGTCATCAGATCGTGCCCTTCCCTTAAGTTCTAATCAACGTAAACCTTAACATGTATATTATGTAATTTAATTACATAGCATACCCCAAAATTTCAGAGGTCACCTTACACTGGCGTTAACAACGCGATGTACGGTAATGAACTAATTTGTCTTGCCCATAATGGAGCCCTTAAATCTGGCCGCGAAAGGCAAATGGTAGCTAGTAACAACGAACATTATGTTAAATATAAGGATTTTACTAATAAATGCGAGGGACCGCTATATGGGCCATTCTACTACATGGGGTTACAATTTGTTTACCCTGCAAGGGTATTATTTATAGTACCACTCATTTTACATGATGCTGGTAACATTTTCTATGTTTAAAGTGTTTATATGGCCACCATTTTACAAGGAGAAATCTCGGAAATGTATACAGAAATTATATTAAGTGTGATACAACGACGTTCCTATGGAGTTTTATTGCAGCTATGTATATAAAGTAATACTAGAGTTGGAACACTGAACAGCTAGTAGTAAGTTAGGTACAGCTACAAGCAGTTGCAAAATTGACGAAAAATAAATAAAGCATCAGCATTCTGTTGATGAATAAATAAATAAATTAATAAATAATTTTCATAAATTAATGAAAGCCGTGTTCTTCGGCCAGAGCTAAATTTTTCCCCACTTTCAACACATTTGAAGAAAAAAATAATAACTCTAAGCGAGAATTAAAAAACAACAACTCAGCATATTATTTTTTTTGCTTTATTAGTTATCTTTTATTATAAATAGTATATAGCAATTTTCGTGTTGATATTTTACAGGATGGCAGAGGATTTTATTAAATTTTACTTTTCTTTATCTTTTAAAGTTTTGAATAAATGCGAAAGACATTTCTTTCTGGTAACGGTGGCCGTAGAGAGGGCGTTGTTGCAATAAGTAGGCATTTAAATAAATACAAAACAGATTTCGCCCAGACATACTTATGAGGAAAGTATGCATTTTTTCATAAGTGAATCTTTCCAGAAAACAATAATCTTAGAATATATCGTATATTGTAGATCTTAAGAATGTTATTGAATGAGAACCGACTCCGCACCCAAGTGGGTCCAGGCTGTATTCGAATAAGGAGCGTCCACTGCTTACAAAGAACGCCGATACGGAAAAAACAGCTTATTACACACTCAGTAGGGTTTACATCCATCCGGATTAATCCGGAGATGTCCGGTGTTTCGGCCCTTTTTACGGACTTAGTAAGGCTTTTTGATTTGTCCGGATTTTCGACTTAGATCGAAAAACGTGAGCAATAATTATGAAATTTTGTGTCTAAAATTTCCGGATTTTTTTCTTATGCACAATGAAATTAAAGGTTAAAAAACATAAATTAAATTATTAGTTTTTGAATTTTGAAATCACAGATTTTTTTGTCAAGACGTTTCTAATTTCGAAATGGACACCCTACATACAGAGAACAAAAGGACCGGGCAGATTATGAGGCCAATGTTTCAAAAACAAAACCACTTTGTCGGCGGGAAAGTTTCTTTGTTTTAATCTGATGTGTAATTTTGAGTCGGACTTAGTTTTTTGGATGTTTCTGTTTGTTCAGCTTTGGGGGAAATTAAAACTTTTCAATGCGACTGTTGGAACTTTTAAATGGACTTTTGTTAATGACGTGTCAGGGTCGGCGTTGTTTACATCTGATAATTAGGTTTGAGTCATTGTTTTTAGCTCTTCTGTAATATTTAACAAGTTTTATTAGTTTCAGTTGTAACTAACAAACGATATAAACAAATATGCATATTCAAATGAAAACTTTTTGAACTTTTAAATGGACTTTTGTTAATGACGTGTCAGGGTCGGTGTTGTTCACATCCGATAACTAGGTTTGAGTCATTGTTTATAGCATGCATAGCATGTGTTTTAACTGTACACTGCTGGACTTTAGCTTACCCCCGAAAGGGCCATTGGATCATTTCCACCACGCTGGCCCAGTTACGGATTGGTGGATCTACATACGCCATTGAACGTGACGCTTCTTTCGAGCACAAAAAAAATAAAAAATAACGACTTCATTTTTAACTGCCTTCAAAAAAGAGAAGGTTTTCAATACAATTGTATGTTTTTACGGAGAAGGAATTCAATGGCGTATGTGAATCCACCAACCCGCAACTGGGCCAGCGTGGTGGATATGGCCCAATCACCCTTTTGGGGGTAGGCTAAAAGTGCAGCAGTGGACTGTTAAAAGGCTGATTATGTGCGTGTGTATGTTTGTTACGCTATAACTTCACTAATTATGAATAGATTTTAATGATTCTTTTTTTGCTTGGTAGTTCATACTTCAGGAACCTTATCGCGCCCAGATACGGTTTGCGGTCGCGTGATTTTCCAACTGAGCGGATTAGGTGCCTGTAATAGCAGTTGTCCGTAAGGCCTCGAGGTGGTTCTATATAATTTAATCGAAATTGAATCAACATTTTTTTTTAAACAACTAAAACCAAACATGTATACACACAGTGACGTTTTGGTTTGTGGTTTCCTTCAGCAAAAGTTTTGATGAGGACTTTCAATCACTGTTTTACCTATAATTATTCAACTTTTTAGTTTAAGTTTGTATAATTATATGTAATCTGGAAGTCGGTATTTTCTTTTTCTTAAAATTAACTTTATTTTCGCAGAGGGCTGGAGAGTGACATATTACGATAGTTTTATTCCGAAACAATTTGCCTGTGATAATCCCACCAGGTATCAAGTCTACTAATCATTTTAGTTACGCACTATATAACCAAGTCAGTATACCCTTGAAATGTATATTTTTCTCCAAGCTAAATAAAAACAGCTCGACAGCTGAAATGGCGCAACTGTGCTCATTAACCTCCAGCAGGAGGGCAAGTCTGCCCTCTTCAACGAGAGAGGGAATCGTGAAAACGTAGCGACTGTCTAGGGTTGACACTACAGTTTAAACTTTGACCCTTGGCACTTTGGATTTTAGTAATTTTTAATCTTTTGCTTTTAACACACCAAAAATGAACGCCAATAAAATAATACATGATAAGTCCCGATGAACATTCAAAACTTTTGGGTTTTATCTAGTTTTCTAATAGTTACTTTAGAAAAAAATAATTAATAACAACATCAGGGTATGGTATTACAGTTATCATGGTATTCCTAATCGTTTTTTATCTCATTCATTACCGCAATAATGGTAGGTGCATCTAGAAGTACTTATCCACTATTTAAAACATTCGAGTATACCCTCTTTTAACATCAGGTCAAAATCACATATTATAAATTTAATGTATGTAAGTGTTTGTCCCATCTCAATTGCGTAACGGCTGAAGGGATTTCGATGAAATTTGGTACGAAGTTAGCTAATTATTAGTTAATAAATTTTTCATCTTGTAAACTTAACGGTTCCCATAGAAGATTCGGTGAAAACGCAGGATGCTGCTAGCTTAGAAAACTCTACTCAGAGAAGGTAGGTTTCCAAACAACGCCTTCTCAAAACGTAAGCTACAAATTCGCTTTGTAGCTTACGTTTCGATTGGTATTTTAAACGATTTAAGCAAGAAAATAAATGGATTACCTGTGGAATGTCACACCATAACTCTTATGCTGCTTTTCTGATTTGTTGTGCTACGATTTCACCGCGCAAATTGTCATAGTAAAATTTTTGTATTTTTTTTGGAGCCATATATGACACCATTTGAATGGCTTAAATTTTGCGAATGTACTTGGTTTCTTTGTGTAGTTATTCTAAGGCTGCTAGTAATGAAATATGGAAAAAATACTTTTTTTTTCTGTATAGTTGGTAACCCTAGTAATGCAACGCAACCCAGTTGCATTGTTGTTTTTGCAGCCACCGTGTAGCTGTTTGAATGTTTACGTTATGAATGTTTTACATAGGATAATTAAATTTTATGAATTAAAATTAATAACATTCTGGTTTCAAATACGTGTCATTATACATAGGAACATCCAGTTGATCCAGTGGATGCAAAAGGCAGGCTGTCGTTAAGTGTGGAGGTTAAAGGAGGAGGCTTATGTTCAGTAGTGGACGTCTTCTGGCTGATGATGATGATGATGAACTGGTATGGTACCCCTTTAGTTAAGCTTCTTAGTTAACCCGCCGTAACATTATTTATATTCCTCCTCCTTAAATCGTATTCCTCATGTCTGAGGGTCGTGACCACCACTTTCCACTCTCTGATGATATCTTTCCATCGTCTTCTATCCTCAGCAACATGGAGTGCGTCGTAGACTGAGGTGTCGAGAGTGGTGTGTTATTCATTATATTATATTCTGTTAAAACAACTGGTTATCTATTATGAATCGAAAGATACAGCCGTTAAAAGGTAGGACAGACAGACAGACAGCGTAGGCTTAGTAATAGGGTCCCGTTTACATCCTTTGGGTACGGAACTCTATGATCATACAAGGAAAATATAGCTCAACATTTTCCGCCGCCTATTTATCGCCGTCCCCAGGCCGTTCTAAAAATAACCCCAGGCGTTATATGAAAACCCTGAAAATAAAACTGCTCGTTAACTGTACGCACTGAGCCGTTAACTCTAACGCTCTGAATGGACCCTTAAGTCTTAGCGCGATTGTATGCCCTAAGAAAATAAGCGACGCGTTTATGGTTCTGTCTAAAGGTACGCTTTGAAACCGCGCAGCTGCAGCCAGGTGGTGGTGGCTGGTCAATTAAAGGAAACCCTGCATAGTAATAGTTTTGTGTAGAACACAATGTTTCATTTCTTTTTTCATTCCCCCGTCTCGGAAAGTATATTTTTGCTCTTCGATATCTGAGTGCAAAAGCCGTTTCTATCAGCTAGACGATAAAGTAAATTGAATTTAGAACATTGTGCGTGCACTAAGTTTGTGAATTCAAAACATAATTAAACCTATTTACTTCTACCTCCAGGGTGCCGAATATATCATACAACCTTTTTTAATATAGAAACTGACGTGGTTTTCACACATTTTATTTATATTACACGGGAATTACTCACGTAAGATTAAGCCGGTCACTCCGACTATACGTCGTATTACGTGAGTAATTCCCGTGTAATATAAATAAAACCTTTTTTAATTTGTTAAAAAAGGTTGTATGATTCAGAACCTTCTTGGTGTACTTTTTTTTTAATTGGTTTTGCCGCGCCATTTTTTTCCGTCATATTGTTAAAAACAAGAAACTTGAAAACAAGTTAAAAACCTAAAATTAGTGATACTAGCGACGAGGAAGTTTATTTGACGTCAACAGAATTAAGTAAATGTTTTTTTTTTGCATTTAGTCATTTCCTCGCTGAGGTGGGATGACGAGTTACGGGTTGCACTCGAGAGCAAATATTTTTCACCTCGTGCTCTTTTGATTCCCTCGCTAACGCTCAGGATTCTAATAGAATCCTTCCCTTGCTCGGTCATCAAAATTGAGCACGCGGTTACAAAGCAACTTTGCACTCTTGTATAACAAATAAGTATTGTTCTTTGTAGTAGCACAATGTTTGTGTTTTGTGGTTCTTTGAAGTCGGTTTTTAAGACGATAAATTATTGTGTTGTGCAATTGCATGGCACGCGCACGACTTGAAATTATGACGTCAATCTTATAGTGCCCTCTCTGCCTAGCATGAAATTAAAACACTTGGGTATAACTTATTTCTTTTCGAACAAATAAACATTTTGTTTTCGTTGATGGGCTCTATTTATGATCAGCATTTTATGGTAATAAAAAATTGGAAACAGGCCTATTGTGAACACAAAAAACCCTAAACACACTATAGCACTAAACTTAAACGACAAAAACAAAACGAAACAAAAACAAAACACGTTTTTTTTTTTTTTTTTATTTTTATATTAGACGTTTGACCACCATTTCGCCTGATGTTAAGCAACGATGTGGTCTACGTTGGAGCACGCTTGCCTAGAAGAAACCAATTCACTCGTGATTTGAAGACACCCAGATACTAAACTCAGTTTCCATGAGTTTGTTTGTAAATCTAAGGTATGGTATTCTTACGTGCGAAATTCATGACTGTAAGTTATGGTACTTCCAACCATACTTTCTTTTAGTCATAAATAAGATTAATTTTGAGAATAACAAAGGACATTTCTCATACAGCCCCATCTGAGGAACTAATAAAAAGCAAAGTTTTATAGCATCCAGCTGCGAAGAAAACAAATTCCACGCGGCCTGTTACTGAACTTGCGGGTAACAAACAAACATACGTACAAAATGAAACTTATTCAAGTACGGCTGAATTCATCTGCATATTGTAAGAAAGAAGATTGTTGTGGGGATGTGTTTGGTATCCGGCCTTTCACTCCGTCCAAACCACAGCAAAGTTTTTTTTTTGTTTAAATTAGAACGACTGTCTAGGCATTAGTTGCACCCATATAAACGAAACGTCAGCCATTAAAAATCAGTTAGCAACTGTTATGCGGAGTTCAACACATTGATCTAAATAAGAATATTCAATCAAGGTTGAATATCACTCATAATGCGTGGTAACAGATTTTCCTTCTCGTTTCTGATCTATTTACTTCTCTTTTCTGTGGTCCACACTATATCCGGACCTCACTAGTCAAAATACGCGGTAAGTTACATTATTGCCAGTGATGACATAATATTATCGTAATGTTACTGAGACATGATCCTTAAATACTGGTTTTATGAAAAACTGAGTCACACAGCGGGCAATGGCGAGAGCTATGCGCGATAGGATCCGGAACGTGGATAATAGCTGAAGAACCAGAGTCACCGACAGCTATTAAAATTAGCAAGTTGAAACAGCAATGGGTGGGCCACATCGCTCGAAGGAGCGATAACCGATGGGGACACAAACCGGAAGACGCAGCGCAGGTAGGCTTACCACTAGATGGACCGACATGTTTTTTTTTTTGTCAAGAGTCGCGGGCTTCCAATGTAAGCAGAAGGCAGGCTATCCTGCCAAGGGGGGTGCCTATGTTCAGCAGTGGACGACTTCTGGCTGATGATGATGATGGTATTTATCTAGAGTTTCTAGAGTTTCGACATCTTGCAATATGTTATTTTGTTGTACTAGGTTGTGAAGTTGTTATTTAGCGCAAGTGCCTGTATGAATCCAGAATAAACGAAGGATTAAAAAATAAACGCAATTTTTACCTATATTATGATTTAAAAACCGGACAAGTACGAGTAAGACTCGCTTTCTGAGGGTTCTGTTGGACGGAAAACTCAGAGCGGAAGTCAAAACAAAACAAAAACTGGACAAGTACGAGTAGGACTCGTGCTCCGAGGGTTCTGTTGTACAGAACCCACAAGCGCTAGTCCAAACAAAAACAAAAACATCAAAAAGAATTGAAATATTGAAAGACAAACTCAACTTTGTAGTGAATTATAAGGTGCTTCCATAAATACCAACAATAATATGTAAGATTGATATCGCATTTTTTTTTGTATGATCTAAATTTGAATTTTTTTAAATTTAATTTTTTAAAGTTAAACTTACTAACTACTACTTACTAACTTTAGTTTTTTTTTTACTTTGGACTAGCCTAACTTTTGACCGCAATCACGCCCAATGGAAAGTGATGATGCGGTCGAAGATGGAGCACGTTTGCCCAGTAATAACCTATTAACCCTAGACTTGAACCCTCCAAGATAATAATGAATTATATATATATATTTTCCTTTATATGCTGTGAGACTTTATATCTTGCTAAATTTCATGATTCTAGGTCAACGGGAAGTACCCTATAGGTTTTGATTCCCTTGTGAAATCCCAAAATATGCGACATAAACGGTCATATCTTTTGATCGCATTGACTTACAAGTTTTATTTTTTCACAGCTGAAAGAAACTGTTGACCCAAATTTATTCCAAGTAAATTTCAACTTGATACCTTTACGCGTTCTTGAGAAAAAGGGTCTTGACAGACGGACAACAAAGTGATTCAATGAGGGTTCCCTTTTTTATTTTTGAGGTACGGAACCCTAAAAATTTAAAGAATATAAGAAAAAAGATTTTCACAAAGACGCGATCATCACTTCTTAGAAAAATTTCATGAATTACGTATAATCGAGGATAATTTTTTGTTTCTTGTTTGCCGAAACACTTGTTCAATAATGATGAAAGATGAGAGTCGCTTATCTTTCCAATATCCGCCCCTAATGTTTTATTCAACCAAATATGAAATAACAAAACTCGTCGTAATTTTTTTTATAGATTTCTGATTAAGGTGGTATGTTTCACTTAAGGTGGCAGGCAATTCAAAATTCAAACAGTTTTCTCGTCCTTGTAGCTAGGCTGGATATACAATATACATGCATATATATTTTGTAAATACATACTTAAATATATAATAACACCCAGATATAGAAGAAACACAAATGTTCCTCACATGAATGTTTGTCCTAGGTGGGAATCGAACCCACGCAAGCTCAGAAGCAGGTTCACTAACAACTGAACCGACGGGCTATCAAATATATATGGACAGCTATACTATCGTTTTATATCAGTGCTAACATAATACCTAGGTCATTGACCGTTTTTCGCTATGACCATAGACTATAGTGAAAAATTAGGTCTGTGAGCTATACGAAAAATGTGAAACAACTTCGAACTACTGCACAAACTTAGGATGAGCATTATTTTTTTATTTTTTTTAATGAAATACATACCTTGAATGGGCATTACAGCATGGGCATTATGTAAAGTAGCTAACAGACGAGACGGACTTGGTTGACGGACCGCCGTCCAACCAACGGGAGAGAAAGAGGGAGAACACCATATTTCCCTCTCTTTCTCTCCCGTTGGTTGGACGGCGGTTGAGGTCAACCAAATCCACACGATACGCAGCGTAGGACGTCCACCTACAAGACGGACAGACGATCTAAAAGAGACCGCAGGGAAACGCTGGATGCAGGCCGCTTCCAACCGGCTTTTTTGGAGATCGATGGGGGAAGCCTATGTCCAGCAGTGGACGTCCTATGCCTGAAATGATGATGATGAAATCCACATGTCTGTTACCACTATAATTTGTGTGACTTATTATTTTTCAATATGAACTACTGATGAGTAGCTACAAACTCTTTAGTAAGTAGGCATTCAATACAACCAGAGCAAAGCAGACAAATAACATGTAAAATATCGCATTCACGAACAGGTTTTCATAAGTTTTCATCAAAGCCCGAACGTCAAAGTATTTTGCAATGAATTTTCTGAATGTTATGAAACATAGCTTGCATGAATATCAATAGACCCAAATAACTGCGATACCCTTTACCCTCTGATAAAAGCGTATGGAAAGTATTGGACGTTAGAAAGAACTATTTTATATTTCCATACTATTTATATTATGAATTGTCTATTATTCCTGGGAGGTTAGACAAGACCCACTTTCTATTAGCGTTAACGCCTGCGGAAAGATGAAATTGTATGAAAATGACATTAGTTTGAGATAGCTGACCTGACAGACATTGTTTAGAACTGTCAAACACGCAAAGCCAAAATTGTAAATCTTTTTTTTTTACACCTTGGGTTACATTATTGGAGTTTTAGTAAGAATCCGTTTTTTTGTTGAAAATATAATATAGCATATGTTACCCGGGGATAGTGTAGCTTCCCAGCAGTGAAAGAATTTTACAAATCGGTTTAGTAGTTTCGGAGCCTATTCAATGCAAACAAACAAACAATCAAATCTTTCCTCTATATAATATTAATAGTATAGACAAACTATGCTGGTACCTCAGAATACAGTGGTACTATAAACTGAGCGCTGTAATGCTCTAGACAGCATGCAAGCCTGTTTTGCATCCCCGTGGTATTAAGTACAGGCACAGAACAGTACAGAAGGTCAGCTGCATACATCACGCACACAAAAACGCGCACTTACAGCGATCTCGGATCCCATCGGCCGACGCCAGTCGCGAGGGTGCTACACGTAATTATAGTTTCACGCGATAGTTCGCCCGATAAACACAACATTATAGTTGCTTTGCCAACCCTAGCGCTACTGCGAGTTGGTAATTAAAATAAAGGTCAGCCGGAGCTGACTTTCTGTACCCTTTATATTCTGTGGTACGGGCGACGATTATTTCGCTTACTTTGCTCAAACTTATTTCACTCAAATCGCTCATTTCGCCCCTGTAACATAAACAGGGAAGTTTGTAAACTTGCGACAGATTTCTTGATAAGGTAATGTTGTTTTTTCTGTTCGGTATTACTTGGAATTTTGTTTCAAACAATTCTGAAATTTGGACAATTTGTGGAACAAATTACTTCATTACCAAAACTGTAATTTTGCGATGTTTTAGGAATCAACGGTACCTAAATAAATTTGTCATTAGTTGTTTGTGGGGAGGCCTATGTTCAGCAGTGGACGTCTTTTTCAACTTTTTAGTCCTGTCCATCCAAAGGTTACCTGGAAGAAATCGATAAGGCCGCTCATTATACTGTCGTATATATTTTTTATGCTAGTTTAAGATTCATTTGTATTTTCGGTGTGTAATAAAGAAATATTGTATTGTATTGTATTATTATTATGAAATTGAATCGATTATGAAATATGGCCTAAAGGTAGACTAGGTAACGTCCGCACAGCTCGGTATCTTCAGCGAAAGAGAGGGCGGGATTCAGCTGTCAGAGACTTAAATACGCATGGTGTTGCCAAAAACTTTTTTTTATTGTCTTGTACTGTTGGCCTTCTGGCCTCTACAGCTTGACCGGACTAGTTAGCGAACGCAGAGTGCGTTCGGCATAACTTGGTGTTGCCAAAAACTAGTAAGTGTGCTGCATTTATAGTTTTTGCTATGGTGAAAAATTGGGACAAAAAAACTGGGAATTGATAGACTAAGGCATATCTCACTTGTTTGTCTGATCTGAGAAGCTACCACTAGAAATCTAGTGTGCCATACCTCAGTACAATGCAATTATGCAGAAACAGTGGCTTTGACTGACAAACGACAAGGCTTAACAACACCGTGTATAGCCAGGAACATTTCCATTGGAATTACCATTCTCACTAGGTGCTAAGGCTAGCATATTCCATATAGCCTTCTGGCCAAAAGGATGAAAAGGCCAGAGATACAGCTATAAAAGATCCATGCTCGGCATAAAAATCCAAGATCAAGTACTTTTATTTCAGTAACTTAAATAACATTCCATCTGTCTACGTAATAATAAAAAAAAACCGGCCAAGTACAAGTAGGACTCGTGCTCTGAGGGTTCCGTTAGACGGAACCCTCAGAGCGCGAGACCAAAAAAAAAAACGAACTGAAGTTAAAATATTGAGAGACAAACTTAAGTTTGTAGTTGACAATAGGGTTCTTCCATACATTCCAACTACAAAATGTAAGTTTGTAATAGCAAAATAATTATTTTTAAATGATTTAACTTCAAATTTATAACTTTCGAATTTATTCCTATATATGTACTATGAGACCTTGTCTCTTGCCAAATTTCATGATTCTAGGTCAACGGGAAGTACCCTATAGGTTTTGATTCCCCTGTGAAATCGCAAAATATACGACATAAACGTTCATATCTTTTGATTGCTTTGACTTACAACTTTTATTTTTTTACAGCCGAAAGAAACCGTAGACCCAAGTATTTAGTATAAATTTCAACTTGCTACCTTTACGCGTTCTTGAGAAAAAGGGTCTTGACAGACGGACAGACGGACAGACAGACAGACGTACAACGAAGTGATCCTATAAGGGTTCCGTTTTTTCCTTTTGAGGTACGGAACCCTAAAAACAACAAATTAATACCTAACTAAAAAACTAATCTATCCTATCTCCTATACTATCTATACAGGGTGTAAGGGGAACACTCTCGAAGCCAAAAGAAGGTAATTGTACTCATCATTATGAACAACTTTAACTACTACCAACCCTGAAATCGCGGAAAAAATATCAGCTGTTCCATACATTTTGTCGAGTGTCAATGACCGTTTTCTATATATCCTATATAGTATCCTATCCTATATATCCTGTCTCAGCCGGCGAAAACTTTTTTTAAGATTATCAGATTAAGTTTTTTTTAAGTTTTCCTGATTAATACTCACTAGTTGTTGCCCGCGATTTCCTACGCGTAGATTGTCATATAAACTTTATGTTAATTAATTTGCTATTAAATAAATTTGCAATAGGCCTCCGTAGTAAACTCCCCGAATGTCCAAAAACCGATGAGTTGTTTAGTAATTCTTTACCGATACAGCCAGTGTTGTGTGTCGTAGTGACAACCCTGCGATTTTTCAAGATCAAGTGAGGGTAGGAGAACAAAACACCCGCTCTTCTCGCCGGACTCACCCACAGTGTTCAGTCAGCTCGTGACCACGGCCATTGTAACATCGAAACGTCGAGCGAAAGGTACATATTTTTTTACCTAAATTAAATAATACGTGATAAGTCCCGATAAACAATTAAAAGATGAGTTGTTTCTCTGCAGTACTCTGTGCTATTCTTCTATTCTCTCTTCTGAAAGCCACTTACCACCCGGCGTCGCTCCGTACTTGACCAATTTGTCCCGACATTTTCTCGATTTATTAGACCGGAACACCCAATTTGGAAGCAGAAGACAAGCGACGCGCTTTAAATACCTTTGTTGGACAGTTTGAATAAAAACACGGTTTTAAATCACTACTGTTGTTCACTACAATTACAATATTTAACGTGATAAGGTAGGTTTCTTCAAATCGCGATATAATCTTCTTTTTCTTTTAGGTCCCTTTTAGGCAAATGTGCTCCATCGTAGACCACATCATCGCTTAACATCAGGCATTTTTTTTTTTTAAATAATAAATACGTTTTCTTTTGACCACCATCTCGCCTGATGGTGGTGGTCAAATGCAAGCCCAATAAATATATATGTTTTTTAAATGAACCAACAATTTTCGAGGAAAACGAAAATCAAAACTTATTCAAAACCGACTTTTTCTGAAAGAGAAAATATTTAAATCTTAATCATTCAGGGTCTTTTAAACGTCATTTCAAGCACCCCTAAAATAGATCCAACGACTAAGCAGAATTTCGAATAAAATAATAAATTATCGTGTAAAACGTGGCCGATTCAGAAAGGTTTGCAAAGGAAGCCATTTCTGATTAGCGATTCTATTTAAGAATTGAAAAGGAAGGATGGTAAATATTTGCTTCATCAAAGAACTAATTGGCTTTTAATAACTCGTCTACTCGCAAAAAGAGTTCTAAGTTGAAGATTAAGGACAATGGGTAAAAATTTATGGAGTCTTTCATCAGCAACCCATTATGGGGTGTATATTTTGTGTCTTTATAAACTCGAATCGCTAACGGAATTTCAGACACTCTGGACTTGAGAACAAGTCCTCGAACATTGCCTAGACTAACGCGCTTCAATCTTTTATCTATTCCGAGTTCTAGCTCTAACAAATCTAGCAAATCTTCATAGAGTGTACGTCTGTTAATACCTAAAGAAGTGAGAGTACATTATACAAATATGACAAGTTTAGTTATGTTATCGGTCCACCTCACGTCCTAAAGTCACGTCCACGGCGGTCCTAAACTGGTTTTGTATTTGTCGGGAACGAGTGGTTGCGACTAGCTAGAGACCAGGAAGAGTAGCATAAACAAAGAGAGAGCCCAGCAGTGGGCCATTCAGGGCAGATGGTAATGATGATAAAGAAGTTTAATTTTAGATGCTGGGAACATCAAGATCAATACCTATAGAGTCACAATCTCTCAGTGAAAACAGTCAAAAATCATCCGAGCGTCGTTGTACAGTCCTATAGATCATCAATTATATAATTCGTAATGTCACATTTACTTACTCCAATTTAGAAGTTATTGCGCTTGCATAGTGTTTAACGTCAATTGTTCGCTATGTCATCTTAGCACTGCATCGTAGGCATAGCGCGGCGTTGTAGTCGAATCGCAGTTGCGTCACAACTAACCAAAAAGTCGGCGCAATGCGTAACGTGCGCCGGGTTTTGGTTCGGACATTTTTATTCACGTTTGAAACTCTATAGGTATTGTATCTCGATGACCGGGAGTTGTAAAGTAGCGTAAAATAATTAAAACAATGTTAAGGATCTTTATAAATATTATATTACGCTATAAGCAATGGCTAGCCTCTCAGTCTTAATGATTTTATTTTTAACTGGCTCACACGTCAGTCGTTTTCCTGTCCTAGTTAAAATAAATGTTTCGAGTGATGATAATATTTAAGTTCATGGAAAAAATTCATAGAAAAATCTCGGGCAATTCTTTCCATTTTTCTTTCCCTTAAATCCTTATTTGGACTATTACCAATATTAAAAATAAATTATGCCATGTCGTCCAGCTTTTCTCTAGTGATGCGTTTACCAACGATGCTAGCTTTTACCATGACAGTCTATAGGTGTACTTCCACTCGTGCTATTAAGTGTAAGGCTGGTATGATAGCCATGTGATAGCCCGTTGGTCCAGTTGGTAGTGAACCTGCCTTCTGAGCTTGGGGGCGTGGGTTCGATTCCCACCAAGGACAAACATTTGTGTGACGAACATTTGTGTTTGTTCTATATCTGGTTGTTAATATCTATTTAAGTATGTATTTAAAAATATATATGTATGTATATCAGTCTCTGGCAGCCATATCACAAGCTTTGCTTAGTTTGGGGTCAGATGACCGTGTGTGCAAAAATGTCCCGAATATTTATTTATTTATTTATGATAATACCATGCATATTTGGAAGTATTTTTCGAAAACTACCCTCACTATCCTTTTGTTGAAGCTTTTATCCCCGCTTCTCTACATTTCATACAGGTTGCCAACCCCTCTTAGGCATTGTTTCAAGTTCTTACGTGTCAGTGTAAAACAGTACGTAATATTTGTACTGTCCGTCTCACGAAAGAAGTCTTACAGACGCGGCGCTACAGTCGCGCGATGGAATGCTGCTGACATCTATTAAGATTCCCAAAAAAATCTACTCAAAATAATTTTAGGATGATATTGATTCCATTTATTTAGTAAATAATATGATTATATAAAACACAGACTCATTGACAACCTCTTTCCTGATGCCGTTTAAAAAGAGGATCAAAACTCGAAAAAAACTGTCTTTAAAACTCTACATGCAGATGGATATTTACCTACTCGAAGTGACTTTTTAAATGAAATAGCGGTAACCGGTACCCATGGACGTTTGCAACTTTAGTGGTGTTGGCGATTTGCCTTTCGACACTTTTTTAAAACCTCCATATTGAAGTTTTAAAATCCTCATAAAAGTCGCGACTTCAAGCACTGTCTACATAAAGATACTGCGCCTACGTGGTATTTATTCGAACATTCTGAACAATCGTCGATCGTTAGAACCGTTTTTGCTTCCTCGTTGTTTGCATCAGAGCTTCATTGTTTACCCCCTTACCCACCCTCCCTCCGTATTACGTGTTGAATACGATGTACGATTTTTTGCGGTACTTGTTGAGCCGAAATGAATTGCAATGAGTCTTTGAGATTGCGTAGCTTGTTCGATTGTGATCGAAGATATACTGACATTGAGTTGTCAATTGCCATCTCTCTTGTCCGAGACCTTTTTGAAGTTATAGAACAGAACAAATGGTTTGGATGGGAAATCAGGGCATTATCCTTATGATTATCTGTGAAAAGAAACTGTACCTATAGCATTAGACTTAGTTGTACCAGCTATTGAGTGGCTGATTTCCAATGACTAAATAAGCTCTTTGCTGATTTCACAGAATTTGAAGGATTTTGAAGTTGTCAATGATGACAAATTATGCCATTTATTCCCATTTTAGCTATTGTGGAAGTTGGAGGGTGGGCGCGGACGGGCGGGTGAAAATTATTCGGACAATAAGGACCACCATGTTTAAACAGGAAATTTTACACCGATCACATTTAGGTACATCCGCTCCCTTAGTTTTCCTACCTACCATGCATTTATTGAAGTTGTGGCTTTGCAATGATATCTCAGTGGTTGGTGCAATCGACTACCAAACCATATGGTGTGGGTTCAAATCCCAATAATGAGCTGCCAAAAAGCTGGGTATCCTATCAAAGGTGCGTCGGTTTTTCACGTCGGAACAGTTGCTGTAGCAAGCACAAGTTCGGTCGTGCATGGAGTACTGCTCTCACCTTTTGAGTTCAAAATCTGTTGTCAAGCACCTAACGGTTTGTTCTGGCAGACTTGCTACTTCCAAATCTTATTTCAGGCTAGGCGTGTTTACTACCTTCGACTCGATCTTCGGTGCAGTAGTTATTTTTTCATTCGCACTTTATATTATACTAGCTGACCTGACAGACGTTGTCCTGTCTTAGAACTGTCAAACACGCAAAGTCAAAATTGTAAACCTTATTTTTTTACACCTTGGGTTACATTATTGGCGTTCTAGTAAGGATCCCTTTTTTTTTGAAAATATAATATAGCTTATGTTAACCGGGGATAGTGTAGCTTCCCAACAGTGAAAGAATTTTTCAAATCGGTTCATTAGTTTCGGAGCCTATTCAATGCAAACAAACAAACAAACAAACAATCAAATCTTTCCTCTTTATAATATTAGTATAGATTATCATCATCACCAGCCTTTTATTGTCTACTGCTGAGCATGTATCTTTTAAATAACGCCATCTTGTATGTATGATTATGTAATTTGGCATCATCCCTAAACATAAGGAATCTATCGACAACTCATTTCATAAATACATAAGAATTGGTTTAGGCGTTTAGGTTATAGGTTATCTATATTATTATTAATATTATAAAGAGGAAAGATTTGATTGTTTGTTTGTTTGCATTGAATAGGCTCCAAAACTACTGAACTGATTAGAAAAATTCTTTCACTGTTGGGAAGCTACACTGTCCCCGGGTAACATAGGCTATATTATATTTTCAAAAAAATAGGGATCCTTACTAAAACTCCAATAATGTAACCCAAGGTGTAAAAATAAGATTTACAATTTTAACTTTGCGTGTTTGACAGTTCTAAGACAGGACAAAGTCTGTCAGGTCAGCTAGTATTATATAAAATCATGGTAAACACATGGTATTAAAGTAGGGCCAAAAAGGCCCGGTTTTATAAACGTCCGTAAGTAAAATGTCGTATCAAATTTCAGCAAACTTAACTTACTTTTATAAAACTGGATCATAGATCACATTTGACATCTGTCAGTCTATTGTTTATTAGGTAAAGTAAAAGGTAAAATTTTATTCTTTTGTAATTATTACAATAAATATGTGTTTGAAACTGAAAACAGTTAAGCAATAGTGCAGACCTAACTTAGAAAAAAAAAACGTTACAAGGTTCAAATTTGATGAAGTATCAACGTGATCTGTTAAATTAGCCCTACTTAACTGTTAAATTTGAAGTGAAGTCAGTCATTATTCGTAATTTGATTGAAAATGGGGATTTGTCAATACCGTTTTTATGAACGACGTTTTTGCTGATGCTATCTCCTCTTTCCAAACTTCCAGGCTTCCATCAGTGCAAAATGCAAGCTTTCATATTAAAAAAGGTTTTGAATGGCGCTCCGAATAGTTACTTGACGTACTTCATGCCATTGTTTTGAGGAACAATACTGGTTGATTGAGATTCTAGACGAGAGTTTTGGACGGAGTTATTAAATTGTTACCCTCTCGGTAAGTTTTGTTGAATGGTTAAGTGTTTTTCTTTTTCTTTTAGAATTTACAGCACAAAAGGGAAGTTTTAGTGACAGTAAAGAAGCATTTAACGCGATTTTACTCACAAGATAGCATGTGCGAGTAAAGTATCGCGAATTTAGTGACAAGTTCATTCATAACTTATTTATCTGTTAGTTATATGCTTAATTTGTAATAAAGAATAAATAATAAAGAATAACTTACTTAGCATAATCAGCCTTTATAACAGTCCACTGCTGGACTTTTGGCCAGTCATTCTACTCCGACGAACTGAACGAACCAACTAGTTGTGCAGAATGGAACTTAATGAAGCGTTTTGTTCCAATCAAATCAACTGTATGGTCAGATTTTTACTTTGGTAAAATTTTGTTCTTAAGGCGAAATGGTAGAGAACCGTACACTTGTATGACGGTAATGCAGCGTGCAGCGTGATGACATATGGTACTGAGACGTGGTCCTTAACTGTTGGCCTTTTGGAAAAGCTCAGTCACACAGCGGGCAATGGAGAGAGCTATGCTCGGAGTTTCTTTGCGCGATAAGATCCGAAACGTGGATATTCGCCAAAGAACCAGAGTCACCGACATAGCTGTTAAAATTTGCAAGTTGAAGTGGCAATGGGCAGGCCACATCGCTCGAAGAACCGATAACCGATGGGGAAGAAAGGTTCTGGAGTGGAGACCACGAACCGGAAGACGCAACGTAGGGAGGCCTCCCAGTAGATGGACCGACGACATTGTGAGAGTCACGGGTATCCAGTGGATGCAAAAGGCGGGCTGTCGTTCAGTATGGAGGTTAAAGGGGGAGGCCTATGTTCAGCAGTGGACGTCGTCCGGCTGATGATGATGAATGCAGCGTGCGCTCTTTCAAATATTTTGCATATTTATTTTTTCTTTATTTTCTACAAATAATCTTACGCTTTTCCAAAAAAACTGCTACCACTAAAGTATTTGAATGATTGTTAGGATAACACACCTTTTTTTTGATAACATATCTTCTTTAGAATTTGACTGAAGTTGATTCAATCCATTGAAAAACGGGTAAACGTAAAAACGGGTGTTTTTTTAGGAATGTTTACGATTTTTTCTATCGAGCCAAATTTCTTTAAACGTGTATCCATGAACACATTCGAATAAAATATTTCATATAGAAATAATGTCAATTAATCGATTTTAAAGGTCTACTTTTGAATATTCGTGATGACGAATCGTCAAATTTGAAGCATATTTCGTCTTAACGAACCAACTGGATAAATTGGTTCATCGAGTTCCATTCCGCTCAACTAGTTGGTCCGTTCAGTCGGTCGGAATGGAAGCACTACATTCCATTCCGACACCAACTGAACTGATCAACTAGTTGTGCGGAATGGAACTCGATGAAGGTGTATGATACATAAGATTAATTTTTTAGTAATACAAATAATACTTCAATGTAAATTAACTTACGTTCTATTATTATTTCATTTATTTAGATCTTAATAAAATTATAGTAGTAGGAGCTTAAACACAAATAAATGTCTACCCTCAAAAAGGCGATTGGACCATATCCACCGCGCTGGCCCTGTTGCGAATTGGTGGACGCACATACATACGCCATTGAATTTCTTCTCCGTACGTATACAGGTTTCCTCACGATGTTTTCCCTCACCGAAAATCCGGTGGTACGAAAATTCGTTCATAAACTCCAAAGAGCTCATTGGTACGGGCTCGGTATCTCACGCTTTCAAGTCTAGCGGTCTCCCAAATAGGCCAACGGCTTAATTAATAAGAATAGATTTATATGACAACTAGCTTGTGCGAGTAAAATCTGAAGCTATTATGAGTAATACCTACTGGTTGATTGAGATTCCAGGCAAGAGTTTCGGACGAGGGATATTTTTTTTAATCTCTTTAAGATTAGTTGACTGGTTAGGTATTTTTTTTTAATATTTTGTAGTACAAAAGTGTTGCCAGTTGAGAAGCATTCACCGGCTTTTACTAGCACAAGTTTGTTACCATGAGCGAATAAAACCACGGGCTATATGCGTGAGTAGATGCACAAGCTACATACATGGCGACGTTTTGGGAACTTTTATTTATTTATTAAAACATTACATCTATCATTACAGGAAAATTCTTAATCCAATAGAGTAGTTAAATCATGAAATTATATGTCGAGAAGTAAACTTTCAACCACTTTTTGCCCCGTTTATTCAGGTCTTTCGTAAAATACTTCTCAAATTCCTTCTTAAACCTCTACACTCCATAAGAAATCAAACCACCTGATAAATTTCAGCTTCGTAGGTCAAGCAGCAATGACAGCAATCTTTGTCAGGTAGTTTTCTAGATTTCGTGAGTCCAGTGAGTGAGTTAATGAGTGAGTGGCATTTTGCTTTTATAACAGGTGTATTTTTAGACAATATAATTTTCAAATCATTATAATCATTATATCATTATATCATTATATCATTATGTCATTATATCATTATATCATTATAATCATTATATCATTATAATCATCATATCATTATAATCATTACATCATTGTTATCATTATTATGAGCAACTTTTAATTACGATCAATCCTAATAGCGCAGAAAAAAATATGTTGTACCATCGAACAATTTCATTAAGACTCGCCTAAGTGTATGAAACAGGGTCCCAAAGTAAACGTTGTTTATAATGATATGTGAGCATCAGATCTGCATGATTTGATTCCCTCCTGCCTATTTTTCTATAGGACTGTCAGAGCGGGCACGAAAAATCAACACCGCTGGTTGAAATTTGGAGAAAGTGAATCAGTTTCTTTAAGGCAAGCGTGCTCCACCGTAGACCGCATCATCGCTTAACATCAGGCTAGTTGGCAGCCAAGCGCAAACCTATTTTTAATTTAAAAATAACATGTGTAAAGATGCCCTTGAATTTATCCGTCGTCTAGAGGTACTTATGGACATGTATGATTACCATACACAAAACAGAGTCAGTCTCTGTAATGAACTCAGACGCATATAACAAGCGAATATTAATGCTATCGGGATCCAATACAACAAGTGTAATGGCAACTTGCCAATTGACTGTATTTTCTTAACCAAGACCGAAAACGCATCTATAACGATCCTCCGATCTGTTTGTTAGCTCTGACATTTAGGCCTCGATTTGTGTGGTAAATCAAAATTTACTTTCATGAATAAATAATTTACTACCTCTATAATACCAACAACTACGGTAACTAATTTTACGGTTTAAGATATTTATTTCCTCAAAAGAATTTACAAATTCACTTATTGAGAAAACACAGTATAAATAGGTAAGTATTATAGCGCCATTGAGCAGAGTTTACAGAGATATGCAAACAATAAATTAACTAACAAAACAATAAAGTCTGCACACATATAAAATCTACACACATTAAAGCCACGCAGAATGCCATTGAGGTGGCAAAGTTTTGGTCTAAACTTGATATTAAAATAGTATTGTATTTTGCGGAACATCGACTCGAAAGAAGAAGAAGAACTACATTAAAAAGTCCAACTTAGAGGGTAGATTTACAAAGTTTTGAAGTATGTCTATGCATGCAAGCGGCAATTGGCAATTTTTTTGGAGTAAATTATTAAAACTTCGATTCAACTTTAATAAAAAATAAAAACTTTAGTTTAGGTCTTGGTTGACCTGAACCTGACCTGGTTGGTTCAAGTGGTAGTTGGTTTGACCCGACAACTCCAAAGCAAATAGAAGAATAATAAAGTAGAAGTAAAGTAGTCCCTGCACCAATGACTTATTTAGTAGTTGCATAAATTATGTGCAGTTTCGACGCCATCGCTCGATAACGGCGAAGGAAAATATTGTGAGGAAATTTTGTCCTCTTTAAAAATAATATAGAACACTTCGTTTGGCCACTATCGCTCCAAGACAATCCTTCCAAATACAAGTAGCAATTTTTCCTCCAGACCGTGAAAATTATTCATCTGTACTAGCAGTAAAATACGCGAACATTTGTTTTAGCAGGCAGGCTCGTTAGCTTTCAATTTGCTAAATTCCAAAAATGGTTCACTTGTAAAATATTTACAGTATAATTATATGTAACAAATTTAACAGTCCAAATTGTTATGAACTCTGTTTAAATTTATCATCGCGGCCCGTTTTAGTCTTCTATTGAACATAAAAATATAAGCCTCTCGCAAGGTACGCCACTTAGCCCAAATCTTTAAACTATTTATAAACGAAACACCACTCAGTGATTCATCTTCATCATCATTTCAGCCGTAGAACGTCCATTGCTGGATATAGGCCTCCCCCATCGATCTCCAAAAGCGCCGGTTGGATGCGGCGTGCATGCAGCGTTTCCCTGCGGTCTCTTTTAGGTCGTCTGTCCATCTTGTGGGTAGACGTCATCTGCTGCGCTTACCGGTCCGTGGTCTCCATTCGAGAACCTTTCGGCCCCATCGGCCATATGTTCTGCGTGCTATGTGCCCTGCCCACTGCCACTTCAACTTGCTAATCCGGTGGGCTATATCGGTAATTTTTGTTCGTCTACGGATCTCTCACTGATTCATCAATGACAAAATGCACTAAATCTACGAAGCTAAATTTGTGTAGATTTTTTTATGTGGTGTAAACATCAACAAAGGATTTCAGGACAGAAACGAACTAAGGTTTAAAAGCAAAAGGGGCAAAAGGAGTTTAAATGTTTTTATGAAAGTATACGTACGGAGTGGCGGGCAGCTGCTAGTAATATGAAATGCGAAAATAGCTCTACTTCTTTGACAGTCTGTCCATTTGGTTATTACATCTGGTCATAGTAAAGTTGTTTATAATGATATCTTCGAGTATGTCCGTCATCTACAGATACTCAACAATTGAAACTGTAAAATCACGAGCAAAACCGCAGACCGCAGCAAGCACTTCACACTTAACTAAGAAAAGAAAAAACGATCTAAAAACTTTTAAAACGTCGCAATTGATGTCCACGACAAGACATCGCATCGTAATCAGTTGATTCCACATCCAACCACTTCAACGATAACGTCTCGTCTCTGTAATATATCTTAGCCTTTTAGTCTTGAGTCTTTTAGCTAGTCTAATTAACTCAGTGGAACGAAGTCCGACGATGAGTGCAATCTATTTACAGTACCTGGCTTTCCATATGGCACGTCGGAAAGAAAAGTGAAATATTCGGTTAAAATCGGCAAGTTTCGGAGAGCGTTCTCTCTGTCGCACAATGCGCTGTAAAAGCCCTAATAGACATGTGGATTTGGCTGACGTACTGCCGTGACTGACAACAGGAAGGGAAGATAAAATTGTCTCTTTCTTTCCCGTTGGTTGGACGGCTGTCTATCTCGTCTGTTAGCTACTTTAATCCGATATCCTCTATGTAGCAAAGGGAGGTTTTCTGACCGCTGGAGGAACATAGTTCTGCAACCATCGATAGATGGCGCTGAGGAGACATGATTCTCATATTCTTTGCATATGTTTAATGAAACGTCAATACAAGGAAGAGGAGACATTTTATTACACGGTAAGGCACACTTATGTTCCTACTAATTTGTGTTGTGTTGTGGAATAACAAGTACCTACTTTGTTAGCAACAATAATAACCACACAAGCAAACAATAACCACAAAATACAATACTAACGAAATAAACAACACAAAAAAAGCAAGACAGTGTCAGACAGACAGATGTTATCTGTCTATGAGAATAAGCAAGTTTTTTATTGACCCTTCTGTCTGTGGTTTTGCAAAACAATCGCATTTTTATGAGTTTTTTAAAAATTGTCTTTCGGGAAACCATTATGCTCTGTCGGATGAGTAGGCTAGGCTTTTGACCACAGCTCATCTGATGTTAAGTGACGGTCTGGTCAAAGATGGTAAGCACGCCTATCCTGAAACGGGACCTGGCTCTCAAGTGATGCTTTTGAAACACCACTTGAGAGCACAGTGTTAGATGCTTGACGACATTATTTTTTTACTTGATGGTGATTGCCTGTTCTACGACTATGGCTATGTTTTTCGATGTTTTCCTTTAATGGCAGCTCAAGGTCATTGTTGGGATTTGAACCGAAAATGGATTGGAATTAGAACACGGCAACCACTGAACTATCATCGCCAAAAATCGCTATCTCTAGCCGTGACGTGCCATTTAATAAGCCGGGTACTGCACGACTCCGGTCAATTTAGGACGCCCAATTCTAGACCGACAATACTTCTAACTTGCCTTGCAGACTATAGCCAATCAACATTCACGCAAATGAGAAATGCTAAATTACTTGTAACACGTAAATAGTTCTCCTTTTCTGTTGCCGCCGACAGATGGCTTGGACTAGGGCCAAGGAGTACATTATCCACAGATAAACAGCTTCTCAATACAGATGAAATCAACGATCAGTTGAAACTATAGTCTGAGTATCATCCACTTTGATCACCTGGGAATAAAATCACATAGGCGACTCGATTTAAATTATTATTTGAGTATTTAATAACGTAAGCAATTCCAAAATAAATTATTATTTATTAAAAAAAATGTTTCCGTCTATTGCGTTCCTGCTGCTGCGTCATCGGCCTTGTCTCAGAGAGAGAGAGAGAGAAAGGGAGAGGATGAGCTCTAATCCACAATGCTGGCCCAGTGCATGTCTGTGAATGTCAAGTCTCTGAACTTTTGCGGTACTTTGACATACCGGTTTCCTCACAATGTTTTTGAGCTATGGCATCGAAACTGATAATTTATTGAAGTATTATTAAGTCATTGAACGGGGTGCCATCCGATTGTTTTCCTGCGCCGTTTTAGAGCGATAGGATAGAAAATGCACATAATTTATTTGAGTACTAAATAAGTCATTAGTGCAGGGCCGAAGATCGAACCGAGTTCCGTCTGATTATAATGCGCACATGCTATCGCTCGGCCACCATTGTTGGTTAGCTAGCCGTAAAAAATTACTATTTTTTAGGGTTCCCTACATCAAAAGGAAAAAAACGAAACCCTTATAGGATCACTTTGTTGTCCGTCTGTCAAGACCCTTTTTATAATGAACGCGTTTGGGGTATCAAGTTGAAATTTATATCAAATACTCTACGGTTTCTTTTAGCTGTGAAAAAAACAATCTTATAAGTCAACGCGATCAAAAGATATTATGACCATTTATATCGCATATTTTGTGATTTCACAAGGGAATCAAAACCTATAGGGTATTTCCCAACCTAGACTCATGAAATTTGGCATAAATCAAGGTCTCATAGCACATATACATGGACATAAATCCGAAATTTGTTAATTTGATATTAGATCACATAAAAAATGCTTTTGCTGTTACAAACTTCCATTTTCTAGTTGGTATGTATGGGACTCGTTTGCCAACTACAAAGTTAACTTTGTCATTCAATATTTCAATCTTTTTGATTCTCGAGATGGATCTACATACATATTTATTAAGTTTGTACGGAACGCTCAGGGTGCGCGTCCTACTCACACTTGTCCGTTTTTTTGCCTAAGAAATCCGCGCGTGCTATTGGTGCTGGGCATGTGACTTAGTTTTGTGCTGATAGGACTTGTTTTTCTGTAAAATTTTCTTCTCGGTGCTGTGCCCAGTCGGATCGATCATTTGGCTGGCAGCCAGAAGAAAGTTAAGAACTGGGAACAATTCTACAGCTAATATTTAGGACTGGAGAGCACGTGGGTGTTATTTTGTTATTCGGTTTGTTCTGCATGCAATTGTTTTGCTGACCTTACGGCTATCTGAAGTGAATACTGTCATCAATGAGCTTGTTTTGACATTTGATCAGTTTGTCATATGGTAGGACGTCAGACTTCTGTGCCGAAGGTCACGGGTTCGATTCCAGGCCGGACAGGGATTAAATAATGAATTTAAACGATATCAGTTTTAGATTTGGGTGTTATTTGTGTCTGTATAAATAATAAATAAATAAATATTCGGGACATTTTTGCACACACGGTCATCTGCCCCCAAACTAAGCAAAGCTTGTAATATGGCTGCCAGGGACTGATATACATACATACATATTTTTAAATACATACTTAACTAGATATACACTCAGATATAGAACCAACACAAATGTTCATCACATGAATGTTTGGCCTAGGTGGGAATCGAACCCACGTCCCTAAGGGCAGAAGGCAAGTTCACTACCAACTGGACCAACAGGCTATCTAAATGTATGTGTGAGTACATTAACATCGCGGGGTAAATCTGTCGCCAAACACTCTAACAGTGTGTTCCACCAGCCCCACTTGAGAGCCAGTTCCCATTCTAGACTTGCTGTGATTAGCATTTTAGACCGCATGAACATTTAACATCAAGTGAGTTGTGGACAGACGACAAGCTTGTCCACCAGGGAAGAGAAACATAGATCGGGGCAACTTACATAAAACTTTACTCTGGTAGATCACTCTTTAGTTTAACCCTCAATCATCATCAGCCAGAAGACGTCCACTGCTGAACATAGGCCTCCCCCTTTAACCTCCACACTGAACGACAGCCTGCCTTTTGCATCCACTGGATGCCAGCGACTCTTACTATGTCGTCGGTCCATCTAGTGGGAGGCCTACCTACGCTGCGTCTTCCGGTTCGTGGTCTTCACTCAAGAACTTTTCTTCCCCTTCGGTTATCGGTTCTCCGAGCGATGTGGCCTGCCCATAAACCATAAACCCATAAACCCTGCCCTTAACCCTCAGTGCGTGAGCCCAACTAGCACTTGGCTGGTTTGTTTTTTTCTGATACTTTCTGATACTACTAGTTTCATATGAACAGGAATTACCATTTAACAACCGTTAATTGAAAATTCAAAAAAAAATTACGCAATTTTGTAAATAGTATTTCTTCGGTATTTCTGAGCAACTAGTAGAATTACAAATTAAAACAAATAATGGCCAAGAGCGTGTCAAGGCATGCATGGTAGAGTTTCGTAGCGGAATCCATAGAATTGGGGTCATTTTCACAGTTCAGAATTTGGTGGTTATTAAAAAATTCGAACGAACGAAGCTCGGTGGACTAAATTTCAGAGATGTATCGTTCCGACATAAAACATATGGGTACAGTTTATGGGTTAGTCGATAGAAAAAAAATTTAATCAGTTATTATGATCATACTGGCAACGCACCCCGACTTTGCACGGGTGTAAGTTTAATTTTTTTACACCTTGGGTTACATTATTGGGGATTTAAAAAGGATCCCTATATAAAAAAATAAAAATCCTATGTCACCCGGTAATAGTGTAGCTTCCCACAATGAAAGAATTTTTCAAATCGGTTCAGTAGTTTCGGAGTCTATTCAATGCAAACAAGCAAACAATCCAATCTTTCCTCTTTATAATATTAGTATAGATTTGCAATCTATACAAAAACTACAATAGGATATAAGGTTTATTAATTCACAAAATACTTATAATATACACATACGCGTCGACTAGAGAACTTCCTCCTTTTTTGGTCGGTTGGTGAAAGATAGTTATCTTTTTAAAAGTTGTTACCAGAACTGATTGCCATATAGCACACCAACTGTGTGTCCCAAATAATCCACGTAAGTTTTTTTACTGTAATTAACGGTGACATCTCAAACATGTGTTCTGCAATAAGACAAGAAATATTAATATCTATCGTTCCATAAATATAGCTTATCTGCCCGTTGGCGGATTGTTCTACATTTTTTATAATACAAAAACTACACGGTTACACGGAAAGGGTGTACTAAGCCGAAAGGGGTTCGTTATACTCATCATTATGAACAACTTCTACCAACCCTAAAATAGCAAAAAAAACTGATCTCCATACATTTTGTCGAGTGTCAACATCGAGATACAATTCCTATAGAGTCACAATCTCTCAGTGAAAACAATCAAAAAACGATCGAGCGTCATTGTACATACATTGTATCAATTATATACTTCACAATGGAACATCAGGAACAATTATGTTTGAAAAATGGTCGAAATTGACATAAAGTTCAAATGATGGAGAATGGGAGAGGGTCGCAACTGGACTTCAGCGGAGTCTCTGGGCTTGGCTTTTGGGACAGCGTATCTTGCAGTTTTTAACGGCCGCCGACCTGCCGACCGGTCTTTTTTTTTTGTTGACGTGGAGGAACTCTTCAATAGATACCCAGCTTCATTGGGGTGAAGCTGGGTTATGTGCGATTGCACCCTCTAAAACCCCTTCGGTGGCCGACCCTTGTGCCAGATGGAGGATACCGGGAACGCAACGGTATCCTCCTAGCACACTGCCTGAAGCAACGCTCCCGGGAAATGCTCAGGGCATTTCCATTCATTACTTTTACAACAGCGTGGGCCACACCGCGCCGTTTTCTTCCCTGGGCTTGCTGAATGGGAGGTCAGATCCCCAAATCTGACCACAAGCCCAAAGGCCTCCCTTTTAGTCGGCTTTTACGACAGGCAGGGGATACCGAAGCAGTATTCTAAGACTGGCTCCAGGGATCCGCCGACCGGCTTAGATATTGCTGGGAAGATGCGGTAGTCGGACTTTCGCGAATTCCAAGGCGCCATCTAGCGAGAGGAAGCGCAAGACCGAGACCGACAGATATGGCTAGCAAAAGCAAACTTAGTTTTAAAGGTCATCAGCATTGTATGTGTAGATCTAGGAAGGCTTCGGACGGGTCTTAATAATAAGGCGTTTTGCATCTAGGTCTTGTATTCGTTTCTCTTCGAAGTTATTAACAGCTATATGACCAGAGATGTACCAATCTCGAAAAAAAAAAAAAAATTAATGAAATTGGAATGAAATGGATGGAATAAGAATGGAAGAATATAATGATGAATCAATGACTCAGCTGCCCCATAAAAGATTTCCCCAGTCGAAACACAGTTACGGGTGGTAATTACGAAGAAATCATAAAATGTAAAAGCAAATCAAGGCCGTTCCTATAATTTAGAAATCAGGTGAAGCAAAGTAACCCCCCTACGTTATATCACGTATAGCGATAAAAGTGAGACATTAAACTACTACAATGAATTAACATTTCACACCCGCTATTAAATTCGTAATATGAACATATAAACAGTGTCAGTAGATCAAGTGCTGCGAATGCCTGTTCTCGTGGCACCTAATTTTACGTGGTTACGAAGAGGAAGAGAGAAAGAGAGAGATACGTATTCATAGCTAGACTAGGGCCAGTTCTTCAAGTCTTACCTGAAACAATAAAAATAAAAAGTTAGCATTAAGTTCCAAAAATTATACTGTATTTTTTATATATATTACTTAACGGTTTACCACATCACATTTTACAGCCATAATAATATCAGTAATCATTTATTTTTATAACGAGTAGAGATTACAACCAGAGCCAAGTTAAATTCTCGTTGAGTGTTTTAGAAAAGCTACAACATGCGTATTACATTCAAAGAAAATGTATATGTATAAATATTTTGATTGTTTGTTCCCGCCCGACTTCGAAATCCGTGTCTAAAATATTATTTACAACACATTTGCTCAATAAGTGCACTTTCGAAGCCTGTATACATCGTTCGAAAGTTAAACATTACGGATCATACAACGGAGCCTGCGGTAATGAATTTTACCGCACGCTCCGTTGTATAGCACCGTGCGTGTACTTTACGGTATTTTTTAAATTTCAATTTTTTGATTTTTTCTCGCAAATGTGTTGTAAAACGTTGTATGGCACACGTGCGGATTGGTTATTACAAACTCGTGACTATGGTAAGCCCTCGACTTCGTTTCGGGCTTACATTCGTCTACTCGTTTGTAATAACCAACTTACCGCACTTGTATCATAAATAACAATTTTGTTCTTTTTAGTGACATAAACTTAGAATGTAGTGTTTTGTGGTTATTAGAAGTTGTTTTTATAAGAAAATTTATTCGAAAACAACTCGTTCGATTTTACAGTATACTTATAAGTATATGCAATATTTATTTCTAATTTGACTTATTTTTTTATAAAACAGAAAAAGGGGGTTTCAAAGAAGTAAATCATAATTAGTAATACATTTTGCCAATTTAAAAAGATATACTTATCAAGTCATCTTATGAAAATTATCAGCATGGAATGTGTGAAAATGATCCGAAGTCCAGGGCAACGCATGCCTTTAAATATTGCGCTAATTGAGCTACTGTCCACACTTATACTGCTGCAATGCTGCGCAGACGCCGCACCTGTCGGCCATAATTTTCCGCCACAATGCGGACAAACGCATCAATGTCCCGTGTCTAATTCATTCAGGCTAATCTATGTGAGTTTTGAAGCCATCGCCCCGATATTTAAAAAAAACAATGAATAAACGTGTGGGGCACGCATAATATATGATAGGGTTCCATAGAAATGACTGTTACCTCGTATTAATAAAGCTGGCGCCTTAAAAAATATTCTAACTCGATTAAATAAGACAAAATATGAAGTTCTACTTCAAGGCTACACAGCGTCTTTAACAATAATTCTCAGTAAAAAAAAATTTAAAAAATTTAAGTGTTCTAATATAATTGTTGCTAATGCCAAACAACAGGGGCTCGGACAATAATATTGGAGCTGTCTCAAAACTACTAAACCAAAGATAATGATTTTTTTGTGGAACTACCTCCAGAGTCTCCTCTACACTTCGATCAAAAAATACAAAGACGCAACAATGACGCGCTAATCGCGGCAATACTCAATCTGTCCCGACTCAATACGGTGACGGATTGCACCCACAGTACGCGATAGTTGTAAAAGCCGTAACAATGCCCAAGTGCTCCGTAAAAAATGCAAAAATAACAAAACTTTAAAGATGGCTACGGTTAGTAAATGCTCCATATACACTTACATTACTGTTTATCATCCAAACAGTCACAAATACCCTAGAAATCAAATATTTTATCATTATAATTATATTATTTTGATTGCGCAGCATTCCCTTTCACACACGTACTAAGACTATCGCTATTTCACCTCAAACATAGCACAAGTAGTCCATTTCTTTCCCACTTGCGATTCAGACATCACCGTCTCGCTTCATTCATCATTCATCAACGGCGGTTGACGAGTTTTAACGATGTTGTACGAATTACACTCACATTAGAGAACTGAACCGTAACTGCAAAGCAAGCCTATCTATTATAAAAATAAAATAAATACACGGTTTGATTTTGGTAATATAGTTTTGATTCGATGTAAATTGTACATAGCTATGTTTATATATGAAACTGCGGACGTTTTCTGGCTATAATTTTCTACGCGTTGTGCATT
Organism: Agriopis aurantiaria; assembly: GCA_914767915.1. Taxonomy (NCBI): domain Eukaryota; kingdom Metazoa; phylum Arthropoda; class Insecta; order Lepidoptera; family Geometridae; genus Agriopis; species Agriopis aurantiaria. Next base: position 3,291,374 of record OU611982.1, read on the forward strand.
CTATGTATAATTGTTCGAAGCCACTAAATAATGAAAAAAAATATCACGTAAATTGGTTCACAAATGTCAGAATAATTGGTGTAATCCAGTGTAATCGGTAATTGGTGTATTGGTGTATTCAAAAAAATACTGACTTAATTGAGAACCTGAAGGCATTCTGGAGACCTAGCACGGGCCACATAATTTTTCCTTCCATCGTTTTTTCCGCGCGTAGATGCGACAAATCTACAATATCGATCCGTTTGTCTCTTTCTTGCAGGATAAAAGCGGTGGAAAGGTAATAAGTCCATAGACCATGCTAGGCCTGCTAATATTATATGATTATAAAACATAACAACCGTGATAATTTAAAACTGTGTCTCCCTCTTGAAGGCGGTTAAAAAAGTTATCCAAGACACGTTTTTGGGTCGCTGAGCTCATGAAGTAGTTCATTAGTTCATTGAGAGTTGGGCTGGAGATAGAAGCGTATGCGGCGACTTGTGCCTAGAGCTTCATCCCATCATTATCACTGTAACAGTTCATCACAAATCATAGATCACAAGTGTTAAAAGGCCGAGGGATTAAACTAATCGCAGACGACTACTGAGACAGCTTCTAAGCATCAGTTGATTAATCCCCTTTTAGATTTATTCGTGCGCAATTAAGGATGCTAATTTGAAACATTTTGATTTATAATTAAATGCAAGCTCTGAGGTTATTGGGAAGCGCGAGTTAAGGTGGTATGTTTCGCTTATGGAGGGAAATTCAAATTTCAAACTTTTTTCTTGACCTTGTTGCTAGGGCGGGTAATTATTGTAAAAGATTACGACGTTTGCGCAAATTATATAATATATAATTTTTTACAAAATCATGTAAAGCTATTTAATTTTAATGCAAATTATTATTGAAATTTGTCAATAAACAACTTTTAATTATTTATTTTATTTTATTTTACAAGGAAAACATACAGCTGCTAATAAATACAGTAGATATAAGATAAACAGTTACACAAAAGCCAAAAAACATGTTTTCACTAATACAAACTAGAAATAGTGTAAATGCCCCGTTGCAACACCAACTAGGGCCTGGATAGATACATAGTAATTGGAAAACAAACATTCGAGGTCTTTACATAAGAGATAATAAATTAGTTACCTGAAAGAAAAAATAAATAAATAACATACAAATTGCTAATATATAAAACCTAATTCTAATGAAATGTTTTTTTAGATTTAATTTTATGTGTATTTGCCATTTTATTAGGTGGTTTGTTTTTGTTTTTTTTGCTGTTTTAAACGGATAATTGACAAATGTAAGTCTATGGTGCGTTACTTTTAAATAGCTGTACATGATAATGTAAAGAACAACCAACGATTTACGCAAACACTGTATTATTTGAAAATAATTACCCGGCCTAGCTACTATGACCAAAAAACTGTTTGTAATTTGTATTACAGACCATTGCTGAAACGTACCGCGTACGTACGTGTTTCTAGTGACCTGCCTCGGATTAGTATATGTTGCAATCGGTTCTTGGTCTATCAGTGCAAACTACGATAATCTAAAGAAGTTAGTACGATTAGTTAAAGAACAGTTTCAGTGCAAAAAAGTGAAATCTAAAAAATCACTTTCCTTTACCAAACGCATTACTCCACACCTCTACAAGGTACTGATTATTTACAAAGAGGACCATCTGCAAATGAGATAATCTGCGAATTGGACAATTGTGAATGAGACCAATTGCGAATTGGACCAATTTTGAATGACATTAATTGCAAATGAAACATTCTGCTACTGAACCAATCATTATATGACATGCTAAAGTCTGCTAGAGATAAGTTGAAGCGTAAAGAAAAAGTTGCAGTTGTATGGCATTTTTTAGAAGAGACATAATTATGTCATTAGATCAAAATTGCATGCGACTGATGTTTCTGAGGTTCAATGAATAAGACTTTGCTTGTATTAAGTAAAGATATTCTTTAAGTTATTCCAGTAATCATTAATTCGTTTTTCTTTTGAGTTACTTCGAAGAAGTCACTATATATTTGACATGGCTGTATTTAAGCTAATATTAGGAATCTTTAATTAATTTGCCTTTGAGATTCCTGGAATATTCTAATTGAAAGTATATTCAAAGAGTACGTAAATAGAATTAGCCGAAAGTCTGGGGACAGAAATCAAAACGATTCATGGCGTGGGATTGTGTTATGAAAAAATACTTAATAATTATGGAGTTTGTTTTATTACAATATAATGGGCACTTTTGCACCAGGAACGGTCCGGGGCGGGCTGTTTGATGAGACGTGAATTTATTTAATTTGAATTAGTTTGTGACATGTATAAAATTGGTTATATTGGTGATTGGTGAATTGGTTTAATGTTGTAATTGTATTACCTTTTAATTATAAGACAATGAAATAAATATGATATTGACTTAGAATAACTACACAAAGAAACCAAGTACATTCGTAAAATTTAAGCCATTCAAATGGTGTCATATATGGCTCCAAAAAATATATATTTACTATGACAATTTGCGCGGTGAAATCGTACCACAACAAATCAGAAAAGCAGCATAAGAGTTATGGTGTGACATTCCACAGGTAATCCATTAATTTTCTTGTTTAAACCGTTTAAAATACCAATCGAAACGTAAGCTACAAAGCGAATTTGTAGCTTACGTTTTGAGAAGGCGTTGTTTGGAAACCTACCTTCTCTGTAGTAGTTATTCTAAGGATATTGATTAGTTTAATTTGTTCATTACATGAATGTTGCCCTGGGTGGGAATCGAACCCACGCATTTATAAGGCAGGTTCACTACCAACTGGACCCGCAAGTCTAACAAAGGCTTTATTTGGAATAACCGGCTTAATCATACGAGAGTGAGTAATTCCCGTGTAATATAAACAATATTTTTTACGGAATAACCAAATACGTAAGAGAATAACCGACCACGTTCTATCCTATGATAGAGTAAGGCAGAGATAGATTCGTGGTTGAGGCTGCTAAACCATATATTATTCTACCTATTGAAATGTAACAGCCGCCTTTAGAAGTGCAATGCACGCCGACAATGCATTGTATCTGGCAGTCGTCCAGAACACCTGTTGCGTGGGCACTGAGAAGAGGAAATATACTGATAGAGTATCAATGTCGCAATAAGCCGCGGATACGAAGATAGGAATTTATTTTCTATGTTTTATCTATCTATTTAATGGCTACGCCCCGTTTTTCATCCGCGCCATACTTCCTTGAAGCAAACCAAACTCCATCTTCGACCGCACCATCACTTTCCATCAGGCGAGATGGCGGTCAAACGTTAGCCTAGTCCGAAGTAAAAAAAGAACCTCTTTGGTAGCGACAGTAACCTCCTTCGACTAAAATGTTTTTTTTTTCTATGGTGTAATAATTTCAATGTACCTACCTATAGACTTCAATTTCTGGAATATGGGAAAATTAATTTTCTTCATAATTTTTTTTTCGTAATTTTTTTCGAAATGTTTTAAGCCAGTTAAGTTATAAATGGTGTAACTAACCCGACTTTGTTTTATACATATCGATTAATAAGACAAGTTGCACACTGATGTAAAACTGGTCAAGTGCGAGTCAGGCTCGCGCATTGAGGGTTCCGTACCACCACAAACATGTAGTATAGTATGAAATATTTGACCACATAAAAATAATTTTTAGAAAAAAAAAGAACCGACTTCATGACTATACCTTCATTTACGAACTGAAACTAAAAAGTAGAAAATAATATTTAAATAACTTCAAAGCAATGAGCATTAAAGGACAATCAACGAAATTATTAATACATAATATATTACCTACTTATATACATATTTACAATTTATAATCAGTTATTTTTGGAGTCATTCATCAAAAATTATCTTTATTTTTAAATTTTTAGTGGGATTTATTCCGCAGAGATAAAAAAGTGTGTGTCGGGCTCGCGTACTGAGCTCGCTCGCGTACGTTCCGTACCACCACAAAATACAAAAAGTACAAAAAGACATCACGTCCATCACTCGTCACCAAGGATGGTATATATACCTAATAACTTCCTTGCTCCGTCGCCCATCCAAGTACCGATCGCGCTCTACGTTGGTTAACATGGTATTAAACAGACATTTGTCACTGACTCACACTTTGCCATTATTTATTACCTACTGTTTTACTTTAGAGTGTGTACTATAATCATGCCAAGTTTGACGCTTGTACCTACATATTGCCGTTTTTACATTAGACCAATTACAAAAATACGTAAAAAATACATTTGTTGTAGGGCCACTTTTAGTTTTTACTTTTTGACTTTATTATTATTTGTTAAGTTAATACGCTGTAATTTACAAGTTCTGTAAAAAAACTGGCTATCTATTACGGTTCAAAAGACGGCCGTTAAAAGGTAGGACAGACATCACATGCAGATAGCGTAGGCTCAGTTAAGCCGTAGGTCCCGTTTTTACCCTTTGGATACGGAACCCCAAAAAGGAATAATAAACCCTAATAAGGGTCCAAAACTCCATAGAAGCCTCTTGTAAAGCCTCCACCACTTTACTGGTGCATGAGTTTGACTTGACCGTGCATGATTAGCTCTGCTTGACTGGCTTGTTTAACGCTATTGAACACTATATAAAATATTTAATACTAAATACACGACACTATTTAATATTACGACTCAAATACTCTGTATCCATGGTCATGAAAAATTTAACGAAAAACAACAGGGCATGGTCGCCATGGAGACACTTCTTTGTTTTTTGAAGTCTGACCCTCTATGTTTGCTGTTTAGTTGACAGCGTCGCTAGTGGAGAACAAAGTATGAAATTCACCAAGAAATAACTGTAGTTCCAATATTGCCCACCGTAACGGCTAAGTTGGTGGCACTGTACAATGTTTACAGTGTAAATTGAATATGTAGATATTTTTGTAGATTTTTTAAAAAAGCACTGAATCAATGTCGATAAAAAAATTATGGGACCACCTATGAGATATGACCAACCAATCAAAAAAAGAATCATCAAAAACAATTCTAAATTGGCGGAGTAATCGCGTAACAAACATTTAAAAAAAAACAGTCGAATTGAAAACCTCTTCCTTTTCGAAGTCGGTTAAAAATACAACCAGTTATTGCTCGGCTTAACGGCTTCCAAAATAGTCGAAGCAATTGCTACGCAGTCACATAGTTAATATTTTCTACCGTGAAATTCGAGTAAGTATAACACAATTATAACTTGGTAATGAACAGAAATTTGTCACCGACTCGCACATGGGACATTATTTATTATTTGTTGTCATATTTTAGACTTTGACAAATAATTAGAACATTTTTGATTTTAGAGATTGTACTATAATCGTACTAAGTTTGATGTTTGTAAGTATTATACTGTTTTAAACCATCACGGTTGTTCACTAAAGTTATATGATTATTTACGGGATATTTACCTTGGTAAGGTTGTGGAATGAATGTGTGTGAATGTGTTTTTTTTTTTGTAAGTATTACCGTTTTTACATTAGCGCTAATACAAAAATACGTAAAAAAATACGTTTGTTGTATGAGGACCCCCCTTTCGTTTTAACTTTTTGTATTTTTTGATTATTTATTAGTTAATCTGCCGTAACATTACATATTCTGTGAAAATTCAACTGAATTTTCAAATTCGATTTGTGACCTTATATACCTTGTGTCTTTAAACTGTTTAAAAAAAACGTAATTTGGTCACAAATAAACTTTTTCTTTATTTCTTTCTTTCTTTCTTTCTAAATGTGGAATCAAAGCGCTTCGTTTGATCATTTGTTTGTTTTGTAATGTGTATATAGCCTGTGAAATAATTTAGGCTGATATCATCATCATAATTCTTATTTCTGGTGTACACAATAAAGAGTTTATATTTATCTATCTATCATTATTAGCCAGAAGACGTCAACTGTTGAACATAAGCCTCCGCCTTAGATCTCCACACTGAACGACAGACTGCCATCTGCATCCACTGAATGCCTGCAACTCTCACGATGTCGTCTATCTATCCGGTCTATTAGTTAGGCTTACCTACGCTGCGTCTTCCGGTTCCTGGTCTGCACTCAAGAAACTTTCTTCCCCATCGGTTATCGGTTCTTCGAGCGATGTGGCCTGCCCATTGCCACTTCAACGTGCAAATTTTAATAGCTATATCGGTGACTCTTGTTCTTTGGCGAATATCCACGTTCCGGATTCTATCGCGCAATAAAACTCCAAGCATAGCTCTCTCCATTGCCCGCTGTGTGACTCAGAGTTTTCACAAAAGGCCAACAGTTAAAGACTACGTCTCAATACCATATGTCATCACTGGCAACACACACTGGTCAAATAACCTTGTCTTTGACCAAAGAAATATTACTTCTCTAATCCCTAACCTAACCCTAATCCACCCTGCCGGTTAGCACCAGTGTACCAGTATCATGGATTAGGGTCCATCCATCATCCGTCTCTGTGATAAAGCCTGTACCTATCACAACAGTAGGCATGATAAGCTGATACTGTGTGACTCATTTGTATAAAAAAAAATCGTCGTTGTAAAAATAGATTTAATTATTTTATTCAATATTAGTCTTGCGTTTGGCTCTCAACCTGCCTGATGTTAAAGGATGATGCGGATTACGGTGCAGCACGCTGGCCTAGAAGCAACCAACTCACTCTTGATTTGAAAACACTCAGATTATAACACCCTTGCACTGACTAGCAGTTTGCACTTTAAAAGTAGAGTCAAAGCACTTCGTACGGGGTTTTGGAATAGCAACCATAAGCGGTATCGATTTTTCGTGCCAGGTCTGGCAATCTGATAGAAAACTGGGCAGGAGGGGAGTTTTGGCGCCAAAGTGGAAAAAAACATGTCGGCTCGTTGGATTATTTTCCTAAACTTGTGTATTTTCGAGTTTTAATGTAAACTATATGGTGAATTATTATTCATTAAGAGCTCGTAAATGTGCTCGAGTGTGGGCAAGTGATATAACGAGGTGAAACGTGTCTTTACGTGTTGTTTCCAAAACTCCATAGGAGCCTCTTGTAAAGTCTCCACCACTTTACAGGGGCATGAGTTTGACTTGACCGTAACTTATTTAGCTAGACTCTGACTGTGACTATGACATGTTTGACGCTATTAAGGCTATGTAAACTGTTTAAGATTACGACTAAAGGACATTGAAACCACGGTCATGAAAATTTTAACAAAAAAAAATGGGCAGGAGGGTATTATATTTTTGCGCTTATACATTTTCTCTTCTTGTGTAGCAACATTCCTAATGTAACAAAATAATAAAATCCCTTCCATCTTGCGCCGGAGCAGGGTTATTACTACCATTTAATCTGTACCACAGACGACCACCAATCAGGTCAACACGTCAACAATAAGACGCCTACCGACACAAAGCCACACCCACAAGCCGGTGACACGACGACCCTGGCGTCACGCCAGCGGCGCCGTGTGATAGAAAGGTTATCCCAGCAAATTTATGGGGAGGTATAATTGAATGAAGCAATTCAATGAGACAATTTAGAAAAGCATTTTTTGATTTATGGGTCTGTGGTTTGATATTGTATGGTCCTTCGATGTATCTAAAGGCTTGGACCAAAGGAGTCCTTGAAAGAGTTTTTAAATCAATAAATATATTGAACATTTTTTAATGGGTAAATGCCTTTATTAACTAAACAAAATATACTGACAAGCATTAGCTTGGTATTGTCATATTCTTGAACTTAATGTATGCTGTGCTAGGAACATTTGTAATAAATACTTTGTATCATACGACTTTGTATCTTATTATAATAACCATAATTCTGATTTGAATAAACACAAATAAATTTAATTTAAACTCACCTACTTTTAATTTAAATTTATTTCTGTTCAATTTAACTCTCCTAAGCGCGCGCGTTAAATCAAATAGGTATAGGAAAATCTATTTCACATGTCACCAAGAGACCAGCCTAGCCGAGTTTGGGGCCCACTGTTAAGTCAATTATAACCTACGTTAGACACAATTGATAACTGTGTATAGCTACGATGTGATATTGTAAAAGCGTTTAAGAAATCAATATTTACTTTACTCTAATTTAATATTGTAAAATATAGTTTTAACTAAAGATTTATGTCAAAAATTATAATTCCTAGGACAAGACTAGGTAGTTAAGATAGACAAGTAATTTAGAAACAACTGTGTGCGTTTTTATAATCTACTAGCTGCGCTCCACGGTTTCACCCGCGTGAACAACGATGAAAAATATCCTAAGTTTAATTCCAGTACCTAAAGTATCTATATACTTACCAAAATTTCACACATTTAACAAACATTCACACTCACTCACGGAAATGGAATGGAGATAGCTTGTACGTTGGATTAACACATGATGTACTTTTCATCACCATCATCATCAATATTTCATCATCATTTCATCATCATTGTTCACACGGGTAAAACAGTAGTAGTAGCAAGCAGCAAGCCAAAAAGAGAAAAAGAACACAATTTACAAAATAACAAAAATATTCATTATTATTTTTAATTTATAACATGTTTGTGTGTTTTAGTAGGGTTAAGTGTTTCAATAGATCTATCCATTATATTTTATTAAATACGTAGACTGTCTAACTAAAGTTTAAAACTAAAAAACAATTCTATATTGAGGGAGTAATCGCGTAACAAACATACAAAAAAAAAAAAAAAAAAACTTTTGAATTGATAACCTCCTCCTGAAGTCGGTTAAAAAGTATCGATAGCTTGAATACTCGATAAAAAACAACGACCCATCTCTATAACATTTCATTTGTATTGCCATGACGCTCTACTCTCTGATTATAAGTCTGTGAAATACATAAGTATCATATGACATAGACACAATCAAAACAAAATAGGCTTCTCCGCAAGATTCGTCTCGAAATAGATAATGACGTCACTGTACGCACACACGCCCCGCTATGTTTACATTCGAGATTAAGAACAGAACACGGACTAATGAGGGAGAATAAACATGATATTCTGGTGGGCTGAAAATATTATATCACGTAATTATACAAGTTTTATTTATTTAATTAAATTTGGAAAAGACTACGTCATCTCTGTGTGTGTTATTGTTTCTCATCATCATCATCATCATCAGCCAGAAGACCTCCCCTGCTGAACATAGGTCCCCGTTTAACCTCCACACTGAATGACATCCTGCCTTTTGCATCCAGTGGATGCCCGCGACTCCCACAATGTCGTCGGTCCGTCTAGTGGGAATAAAAATATAAATTATTAATTTAAAAAAATCCTTTTTTTTGACAACAACTTAACAAGCTTTTAGGCGCCCGCTCATTATCTAGGACCAAAGTGCTTAGGAAGACAAATCTTACGAACCAACTACAAGACTACACAGGGTTACGTCGTTTCGGTTAAGAGTTCCTATGGCCACCTTCTGTCTCCATCAACCAGCTCGATGGTAGCATAACATTGCATTGTCACCGAACTTACATAAATATGCCAAATTTCAGCTCTATCGGTCGAGGATAACTGGTCTAAAATTCAGTAGCAAGATTTCCACACATACCGCGAACGTAAATAAGCACTAACAGGACAAGTTTCCATCAGGCGAGATCGCGGTCAAACGGTAGCTTAGTCCGACGTAAAAAAAAAAAAAAAAGTTAGATAAAAGCTTTTATAAAGCTGGCATCATCATTAATCATTACATTCCTTCCTTTTCATTCATTTCATTTCTTTTCCTTTCATTTTCCCACTGCTGGGACACAGGCCTTTTCTCAGAAATTGAGGATGGACCATAATCTACCAAGCTCATTCAGTGCATGTTGGTGACTGTCATAATGTCCTTGAACTTTTTGAAGTTTTTGGACATACCGGTTTCCACACGATGTTTTCCTTCACCGTTTTTGAGCGATGGCATCGAAAAAACTGCACATAATTTATTTAGGTACTCAATAAGTTATTGGTGCAGGGCCGAGGATCGAACTGGGTGCCGTCAGATTGCAAAGCGCAAACGCTACCGCTCGGCCACCACCGCTGTCTAAAAATACTTGAAATCTGAACAAAGAATCTAGTCTATCGATTTTTTATCGGATACATTTCGGAGCTTTAATATCCTCCTAAGATCCTTTAATATCGGATACAGCAGCTCTGCATGATTTGATTCCCTCCAGCCCATTTTTCTATTGGACTGCCAGAGTGGACACGAAGAATCGACACCGCTTTATGGTTGATATTCCGAGAACCCGTACGAAGCGCTTTGATTCCACATTTATTGTGCGAACTGCTAGTCTGTGGAATTCGCTGCCTGAGTGGGTGTTCCCCGATAGTTACAATCAGGGTGTCTTCAAGTCGAGAGTGAATCGGTTTATTTTAGGCAAGCGTGCTTCATCGTAGACCGCATCATTGCTTAACATCAGGCGAGTTGGCGGGCAAGCGCAAGATAATATAAAATTTAAAAAAAAAAAAAAAAAAAAAACCACCTCAACTTAAGTTTCTACGCAAGAAACTCATTTTTTATAAATATCCGACATTCTACGCAACATTTCAGTACAAAATAGGCAACAATAAAGCAAGGACAAGAAATATTACCTCGTAATGTTGTACGACGTCAGGAACAACTCCTAACGTAGTTTATAACGACGAACATTGACCTCAGAGGTGACTTTTGGCGAGAAGTGCTTGAAATATTATGATACCAATACATTTACTACATAAATAAGCTTAAGATATTAAGAGTTTATATGTCGTGAACTTGGGTAGCGTTATGGCAAACAGCAACATTTTTTTTAATGCAATAGGTGGCCAAAAAGCAGACGGGCTGCCTGATGGTAAGCAGTCACCGTCGCCTATGGATAATTGTAACACCAGAGGCATCACAAATAAGTTGCCGACCCTTGAGGACTCGATTAACTCGCCTTTTGTAGCCCCATGCCTCAGCCCCTTTATTAACCCCATGTTGTAGCTTCTCGGAAACGCCGTGGAAGGTAGCTCATTCCACATTTTGCAAGTATTCATATTTTGGTTATAAATAGTTAAGTATACAAGTAACTTAAATGTAATTTTGGAAACATGATTGGTGAAACTTTTCTCGATAGAATAATTCGGCGAAAACAGGCTTTCTAAAACACGTTTTAAGTTTTTTCTCCGCGTGTGGAATTTCGTAACAATTTGTTTATTCATATTCTAATGGTCATTTGTATAATGGAATTCAATGTAAATTCGTTTTATTTAAAATTAATATAGTTCTTGAGTAATTTGAAGTTTTTAGCATATGTCGCTTCCGTAATTTAGTTCTGATGCGGGTGCCGATTCGTGCGTATATCTTCCTGCAGGCATAGATAGCATATTTTTGTCCCTGTTTCGCGCAGAGGCAAAACTTGAATTTGAGCTGACGACCCTTAAATACGCATCGCAGAAAACGTTTAAACATATGTGCATATACTAGGTTTAGATCGGAAGGGTGTACTAAGGTGAAAAGGGTCAACAGTATCCGTCATAATAAACAACTTTTGCAATGCTAGCACCTCTGAAATATTAGCTAATCCATAGAAAACGGACATGATGAGAGGACTGGCCTTAATCCACCATACTAGCCAAGAGCAACTATTACGGTGAATATCATTATGACTTTGAACTTTGAGGTTCTTGTTGCTACATACATTTTTGGAAATCAAAATCTGTTCAGCGGGTTGGGGACACGATGCCACAGACAGGCACACAGATATACCTACAGACACACATGTTAAATTTATAATATCCCTCTTTTTGCATAAGGGGTTAAAAACATAATCGCATAAGTACCTCTTAACCGAAACGAATTAACGTACATACATTATATTTTGTCGTAAGTCAAAATAAGAGGGAAAACCAAACCCAGGTAAGTCGCCCTTCGTGTCCCATACTTTAAAAATAACTCTCTCCATCTAAAATGTCAGATTTTTTATAAGCTTTCTAAATTGCTGTGAAATTACGGCGTCGCTTCCGTATCAAATTTGCGAGTCAGCGCCGAAATAAATCTTAATTACCATCGTACCCATCCATCTTGGAGAGGTATTTTTAGATTCCGACCGTAAGTGGTTACATGTTTTACGTGTCTTTATATATTCTATATGTATACATATTGAGCTGATTTTAACTAAAGTATTTTGTAGCGCTGTTATATTAAGTAGTACCAAAGATAATATCTATATAATCACCAGCTGACCCGACAGACGTAGTCCTGCCTTAGAACTGTCAAACGCAAGAAGTTAAAATCATCGTTAAGTTTCCGAAATTTTCCCATTTTCTGCGCAATTTTATTTATTTTTATTTCCGTAAGAACCTTATTCAAAATATTAGGAAACTTAAAAAAAAATAATGGAATCGTTAAAGTCATTTTCAAGTTATGGCGTGACCAAGGTAAATAGGGATTAATCCTTACTAATATTATAAAAGAGAAAGTAACTCTGTCTCTCTGTCTGGATGTTTGTTCGCTTTTCACGACTAAACTGCCAAGCCTATCTTAACGAATTTTGGCAGGATGATAGTGTACATCATATGGGCGGACATAGGGTACTTATTCCCCCAGAAAATGCGGGAAAACTGGAAAATCGCGGGAGCACCGCGGGGTTCAGCTAGTTTTTATATATATAGAAGATAGAATATTAGGTAGTACGTATAGGTACTGGGTGACTGGTTACACAGTGGAAATATTCAGGGATATCATTGTACTTATCATTATGAATTACTTTTGCTATGAGACCAACGCTGAAATCGCGAAAAAAACAGCTGTTTTACACACTTCGTCGATTGTCAATGAACAGCTGATTTTCTTTTCAAGCAAGGCCACAGAAGGCATGATTAAGGCCGGGACAAAAAACTCCACAAGTATACAATACCACACTTTCTAGCAAAATAGGGATGATAGTTATACCAGCGACCCAAAGTTGGCTGGTTTGGGTAGGCTGACATGGACAAATGCACAATACAGCCCTACCAGGAATTTCATTACATTTCTTATCACAACTAATTGAAAGTGGGGACTTTAAACAAGAATATTTTATGTTTCTGAAAAAAAAATGGTATCAACGAAATGGTACTATTTAAAACACTGTTTTAAACTATCACGGTGGTTCACTAAAGTTATATGATTATTTACGGGATATTTACCGTGGTAAGGTAGTGGAATGAGCCTTCCCGTGAACACGGTGTATGCAACTGCGCCGAAATATCGGGAGCTCATTCCACGACTTTACCACGGTAAATATCCCGTAAATAATCATATTACTTTATGGTACTATTTGTTTGAAGATTATTTATGGTCATAAGAGTAATTAATATTGAGACCAAATGCGCGCGAAAATACCTAGTTATTATTCAAAATAGTAGACAGATAAACAATAAAATCTGAAATTGTCTAAAGCACTTCTAGGGACTAGGGAACAGGACGGTGGTATTTTTGATCGGCAATATAAGTAAAGAATGATTAATTTCGACAGTGAAATATTACTTTTGAAATACCTTCTGCGTACTTTGGCAGACTGTACTTTGTACAGCAGATAGTCCATTGGTCCAGTTGGTAGTGAACCTGCCTACTGAGCTTGGGGGCGTGGGTTCGATTCCCACCCAGGACAAACATTTATGTGATGAATATATGTTTGTTCTATATGTAGTTGTTAATATCTATTTAAGTATTTTGGTAGTAGTAGTTTTAAGCTTTAAATATCTGTGTTTTAATTAAGTATGTATTTAAAACTATATAAGTATGTATATCAGTCTCTGGCAGCCATATCACAAGCTTTGTTTAGTTTGGGGTCAGATGACCGTGTGTGAAAAAAATGTCCCGAATTATTATTTATTATTATTATTTACTTACGGAATTCCAATTCTCAAAATACACAAATTCAAGGTTTCTAACTTGGTATATCGGGTAACCGAACATTAGGGCATTACATCGCCCTTTTCGAAACAAGCCCTCGAACTCCCTTCAATTTCTCTTTCATAACTATACCAGCGGGACGCCCAAAATTACACTCTTTCGTTCTAGCCTAATATCACCCTTTTTCTGTACAAATAGAGTCCAAATTTCTACGTTGGTTTTAGATTTTTTTAGTGCTCCGGGTTCTGAGAGAAGGTAGGATATAATCAAGTTAATGAGATGGTAGCGTCGGATGTCGTTACGTTTTGATCTGGAATGTCAAGTCAACAGGGTGCGATCCAGCTCAATGCGAGGGGACTAGAGGTATTTTCAAAATATTAAGAACTCTATGGGGATAATAATAGAGATAACGATGTCTCAAAGATTTGTAATTTTTAGGGTTCCGTACCGAAAGCTTGTAAACGGAACCCTATTACTAGCCTACGCTGTCTGACTGTCCGTCTGGTCCGTCGGATGTGTCTTTCGAGTCGCAATACATAGTCAGTATTTTTTTTTCAAAATATGTAAAGTTACGGTGGATTAACTAAAAAAAAAAAGGTTAAAACTAAAGGGGGTCATCATACAACAAACGTTTTTTAAACGTATTTTTGTATTTGTAGTGATCATGGTAATACGTACAAGTGTCAAACTTGGCAAGGTTTATAGTACACACTCTAAAGTATAACAACGTATTATAATAAATAATGGTCAAGTGCGAGTCGGTGACAAAATTTCTGTTTACCACCAAGATAAGCAACGTCGGGCGCGGTCGGTACTTATATGGGTGACCGCCTGGGCGAGATGTTGTCTTTTTACATTACTTTACGGTACGGAACCCTCGGTGCGCGAGTTCGACTCGCACTTGGCCAGCTTCTTTTTTAATCGCAATAAGTCAGAGTTTAATTACCAACTCGCCTGTTGGTAAGCGACGCTCTATACTTAGTTATACTATTCATCTGGGCATGTAATTGTAAGTTAGCACCCGTAGCTCTCCGAGGTCTCTAAAAGACCACCGAAGTAAAGCAACAAACGATCCAATCAGTCTTTGGATGGGTGACCGTGAGTGGTATTTACAACTGAGCGCTACCGTAGTACGGATGAAACCTAAATTGTAGGTCCATATCCACAGAAAAGAGAAGTGAATAGAACGGAAATGAGAAGGAAAATCTGTTACCAGGCATTATGAGTGAACATTCTTATTTAGATCAACGTCGAGCTCCGCATCACAGTTGATATCGAATGACTGACGTTTCGTTTTTATGGGTGCAACTGGCGACAACAATTTTCTTACAAAAATGGCTTGACAGTCGTTCTAATATAAACATCTACAAAAAATATTTTCTGTGGTCATATCAACAATAATATCTAAGCCGTGAGTTTTTGGCGCGAACGCGGAAAAAACATGTTGACTCGTTGGATTATTTTCCTAAACTTGTGTATTTTCGAGTGTTAATGTGTGCTAAATGGTGAATTATTATTCATTAAGTGCTCGTAAATGTGCTCGAGTGTGGGGAAATGATATAACGAGGTGAAACGTGTCTTTTCGTGTTGTTTCCAAAACTCCATAGGAGCCTCTTGTAAAGTCTTCACCACTTTACAGGGGCATGAGTTCGACTTGACCGTGACTTACTTAGCTTGACTCTGACTGTGACTATGACTTGTTTGACGCTATTAAAACAAAGTAAACTGTTTAATATTACGAGTAAAGGACATTGACCACGCTCATGACGATTTTAACAAAAAAAAAAAACTATGCCGTGTTAGAGGCATGGCTCAGCGGTTGGCATTCAATTGTTTTCTCAAATAAAAGCAAGCACCAGGTTTCATTGCCAAAAAACGCTTGAAATTCTCAAATTCTCCAACATCTCTCACGCACGCACTAAAAGGAAATTCATGCGCTAATATACATACATATAATCTCTAGATGTGTAAACCTGTAAAAGCCTATGTACCATTCAGCACACATTAGATACGTAATTAGGTACTACGCACTTCTGTTGACTTGCTAAATTGAAAGGGTGGTGAAATTTGCGTACTGAAAAAATCTCCCTCATCTCTGTTATACTTGCTTCAAAGTAATTCAAGCTGTTGAAGCGCTTTTTCACGCACGCAATTGGTTTGATTAAATTCTGCCGAGTGTGAATTCTGTCAATTCTGGAGGATAAATTGGCTGCAAATAAGATGATATGCGTAAGAAGATTATGTCTAGGAATTAAACAATCTTTTGTTTAAATTATGAGGAAATTTTTATTTAAATGTTTTTATTAGAAAGAAAGAAAGAAAAAGTTTAGGGTTCCTTACCTAAAGGGTACAAACGGAAAACTGTTACTAAGCCTACGATGTCTGTATGCCTGTCCGTCTGTCTGTCCTCACTCAAAAATCACTAAAAACGAGAAGTTTTTTCGTATTGTTCTCCGCAAACTTTTTCATTTCATGCCCATATATTATCATGATGTGAACATTTTGTCCGCCATATTGAATTTATCATCTAGGACCAAAGTGCTTGGAAGACAAATCCAATGAACATAAACTCGACGGAATTACGCCGTTTTGTTTGGGAGTTTCTATGGCCACCTTCTGTCTCCATCATCAGACCAGCTCGATGGTACCATAACATTGCATTGTCACCGTACTTACATAAGTGTGCCAAATTTCAACTCAATCGGTTGAAGATAGGGTACTGGTCTGATTTTACGAAACCATCTTAAATTGTTTATTATTATAAAATACAGCATTCTTGTAATTTATTTCTCATAATTTTCAGTATTTGTGTTTTAAATGGCAGATCAAAATTTAAATTATTAGACTCCCGCGTAAACGCTTAGTTTAGGCTTAGTCACCACGTGACATTAGTGACGTCCCAGAAGCAAACGAATGTTTGTCGCCATACAATTGTTGCCTCTATTTACTTATGTGTGACGTCATAAGGACATTCGGCCTTCGTACCTTCGTGATTGCATTCAATTCTCGTGATCAATAAAAATCATATTAATATTTTGTATTTTTCTGAAAATCGGTACATTTGTTTTTAGTTTTTAATAAATAAATAATTTAAAAAAATAACTTCCAGGATTACGCCAGCTCGAATTATATTTTGAATACAGTCAAATACCTTATTGATTTGCAAGATTCCACCCGAACAAACATAGTGACATACATAAAAAGCTTGTAAAAAGCTCTTACCAGAGCGCACCTTTAATACCAGTAAACTTAGAAAGCGAATGAACTGTAACTCTACGACGCCGTCCATACTGCTTATGTGATTTTTATATAAAGTAACGCCCTCGTAAACCTAGGTATGTACAGAAAGAGTTAGCAAATTTACCTTCGGTTCCAGTCTAGAAGATGGTAATGAAATTTGCAATTCAAGGACTGCGGGTGACTTTCAACTAACGACGGTCAAAGGTACACGCGTTGACTACAATAGCGTGTAAGGTCAATACCGTATAAGGTCGAGACCGTGAGGTCAATAAATATAATATATGAGTTCACTGACGTCAAGATAAAATTGGATATAATCTTCGACCAAAATAAAATGAATGGACGGACCCAGAATTATTTGAAGATTACAAAATGAGCGCCAGCGCTCACTTCGTTTCAGTCAGTCTCTAGCCGTAGGAAATGCGACACAAGACTACAAGTGTTTACAAACTGCTATGCAGTTTGGCAGAGTTTTGTAACAATAATTTTTTTGTTATTCACTAAGATAAATAAAAAAAACTAACGGTTTTGTAAATGTAGTTTTTGAGGAAATGTCCACGCGGGTGAAATAGCGATCGAGGCACAGCTAAGTTTAAGTACTGACAGCCACGGTACCACCACTGACAGTATTTTCATTTTGATTCGGAGCAAAAATTTGTCAGGGGTCCTTGTAGGGTCAAACTGACCTTCACATTTATTAATAACAGCAGGTAACAAAGCAATTCAAAAACTTTGCGACGAGCCATCGCCGCAAATTCCGTAGGGACGAGCCATATTATCATAGTCCTGCTTATACCAGTCGAGTGACACCTCGAAGTACGGCACGACCCGCGAGAGGTTGTTTTATATTTCAAACAAATCAGAAAGGTCTCGGTTATTTTCCAACGTCAGAAAAGCGTGTTTGGAAAATGTTATAACATCTATGTATAGTATATGTTACGGGTAATTTCATTTTCCCATACATTTTTATGGAACGGAAGAATTAAATTCATGACATATTACATCATAGAAAAAAAAGGAATTGTCATCTAAGTCAAGGAGGTTGCTGTTGCTACCAAGGAGGTTGCTTCATATAACGCGGGTGAAACCGCAGGTCGCAGCTAGTTTGTAGCAAAACATTGAATACCGGCTGTAGTTTAATAAATAGCGGAACACGCTGGGATAAACAAGATTTTCCTATTTTTCTGAAAATTACAATAACTATTTAAAAAATATATACCCAGTGAAATAACCGAAACACATTTGTAAAAAGTAGACAGTAATTTTATCATGATTTATTTGTCAATTAATACATATTATTAATATTACTTAATACGTCACAATTTCACAAACTAAGTACTTAATTCTAATTATAATATAAACTAATCTAGTCAAACAGCCCGCCCCGGATCGTTCCTGGTGCAAAAGTGCCCATAACACTGGCAGCATCCCCACGCTGAATGGCAATGGCCAATCTTTGCACCAGAAACGAGCCAGAGCGGGAGTCGCCACCGTTATCTCGTATTCTGCGGCCAACTTCTGCGCAGTAATTTTATATATTTAAATAAGCTTTATTAATAAAATATAATAAACATTCTTAAAACAAGCTTTTTCGTTTTCTTCTCAGCAAACCCTTTCATTTGATGCCCATATCATGATGGTAGATAAGAACATTTTGTCCGCCATCTTGGAGCATCCGCCATATTGAATTTATCATTTAGAATC
Organism: Agriopis aurantiaria; assembly: GCA_914767915.1. Taxonomy (NCBI): domain Eukaryota; kingdom Metazoa; phylum Arthropoda; class Insecta; order Lepidoptera; family Geometridae; genus Agriopis; species Agriopis aurantiaria. The sequence continues at coordinate 3,310,143 of OU611982.1, forward strand.
AAAGTGCTTGAAGACAAATCCAACGAACCATACTCGACGGGGTCTTTTCGTTTAGGAGTTCCTATAGCCACCTTCTGTCTCCATCATCAGACCAGGGGCCTTATTATGATTCTTTGATCGGGATCGAAATTGCATACCATCCCGTTCGTATCTATTTACTCGCACCACGTGCGTAAGTGAGATGGCACGCGATCGCGATCACGATCCGAATCATCCATAATAAGGTAGCAGCTCGATACTACCATAACATTGCATTGTCACCGAACTTACATAATAATGCCAAATTTCAGCTCAGTTCAGGGTAATCAGTTCAAATCAGTTGAAGGTCTGGTCTAAGATTCAGTTGCAAGATTTATCCCACACATACGAACGAACACACTAACAGGGCAAGCTTGTAAAAACATCAAATGCGCGAGTGAGATAGCTAGCGCCATAGGTATTCTCGGCTGTTCACTACAGTTAAAATAGTAGAAACGATTGGTTTTTTAATGTCTGCCACCAAAATTCATCCATTGTTAGCATTGCCCGAAAAACACAAATAAAAAGTAAGTTACAAACCAAATTGAATATCGGAGCGAAAACTCGACTTCTCGTTAATTGAAATCCAATTTTTAATCCAATCACGTAATACTTTCTGACGAGGAAATATCGTCAAAAATCCAATAATCCTCTTTGAACTTTCCAACGGAAATGATGTCAGTTACCACAAAATGGGATGCAGATTGAATGTGCTGATAATCATCTCGGTAGTCTACTACTAACATTGATAATTAAATAAAAGCTTGTCAAGAAAAACTCCGGATATAAGAGCGGATGATTTTCAAACGGCTGAACACATTTTGTTGAATCATAGTTAAGAACACTTAATCATGATATAACCACTTGACAGCTAGTCGTTTCCCCCCCGCGATGAAATTATTCTAAACTAGCTGACCTGACAGACGTTGTCCTGTCTTAGAACTATCAAATACGTAAAGTCAAAATTGAAAATCTTATTTTTTACACCTTGGGTTACATTATTGGAGTTTTAGTAAGGATCCCATATTTTTTTTTTTTATAATATAGCCTATGTTACCCGAGGATAGTGTAGCTTCCCAACAGTGAAAGATTTTTTCGAATCGGTTCAGTAGTTTCGGAGCGTATTCAATGCAAACAAACAAACAATCAAATCTTTCCTCTTTATAATATTAGTACAGACTAGCTGCGCCCGCAGGTAACTGGGTTTCACCCGCGCAGTGATGAAAAATGGTGATGATGATAATGAAAAGTAGCCTATGTCATTATCTGGCTCTTGAACTATACCCATGCCTTGGGAGTCCTTAGTTATACAGGAAACCGGTTGTGGCGGGGAGCCGGTCTAATTCCCCGCCACGTGCTGTGTCGTCCCTACAAGTCGTACATGAATGGATATATAAAAAACAGTTCTACAAACTGATTATGAATACATTGTGAACATGCAAAAAATCAGGTCGATCCGTTGTTCCGTTGCAGCGAGAAAGAGGAACAAACATCCAAACATCCATACATCTATACATCCATACATACAAACTTTCGCGATTATAATATTAGTAGGATTTTCAGCATAATCTTTTTAGAGCGGGCCTAGGAATCCTAGACGCAATTTGTATGAATTACTTTTGAGACTCCAATCACAAGCACCATTCGATACCATAAATTTAAATCCCCTAAATTTAATCGGCTTTATTTAAATCACCCGTTTGGCAGCTACGATGCCACAGACAATACACAGAGTCCACCATATTGGATTTAGAGTGACGTCACTTATCTGATTAAGCATTGTTGTCCAAAATAAACATGTATGCAAAATTTAAGCTCAATCGTTTGGGGGTAGCTGGTTTAAAATTCAGTTGCAATATTTGACCCATACTAAAAGGGCAAGTTAAAAGCGTGCAAAAAGCGAACAACGAATAGCAACCCTTAAAAATAAAATACTCATGTTTTGTAGTTATAGAACGGAAATTGCTTAATTGTACGAATAAACGACGTTTAAACGCTTAACTAATTCTTTCCTTAACAAATTCTAATCAAGCAGGCTAGAAACAGCGAGAACATAATTAATTAATTTCTAACTTTGTAACTCACCTGAACCATAATACGGTAATTAAAACTAATTCTTTGAGGGGTTAGTAATTTAAACAAGTTTTTCTTTTTAATAAACTAAACTACACTTTTCTCATTATATTCTTCTGTGAACCTTCTTTGTAATATGTGAAATAATTAAATTGATCAGGGAATAAATTTATTTACTTTACTAGCTGGAACCCGCTACTTCGTACGCGTAGAGCTCGGCCTTCGGCCTCGCTACTACAACCCGTTATAGCCTATGTGTTATTCTAATATATAAGCTACTAGCTGACCTGACAGACGTTGTCCTGTCTTAGAACTGTCAAACACGCAAAGTTAAAAATGTAAATATTATTTTTTAAACCTTGGGTTACATTATTGGAGTTTTAGTAAGGATCCCTATTTTTTTGAAAATATAATATAGCCTGTTACCCCGGGATAGTGTAGCTTCCCAACAGTGAAAGAATTTTTCAAATCGGTTCAGTAGTTTCGGAGCCTATTCAATGCAAACAAACAAACAATCAAATCTTTCCTCTTTATAATATTAGTATAGATATTATTATAAAATTTCATTAAAATTAATTCGGTAGTTTTTGCGTGAAAGAGGAACAAACATCCATACATACAAACTTTCGCGTTAATAATATTAGTAGGAAGTAGGATTCAGTTACACAATTTTACATGTCAAATAAATCCTAAATATATGGTATTCACCAACAACTTAACTAATACCTATTCAATCAGGGAATACAAATATTATTATTTTGCATGTCTCGCATAGTAGGTAGTTTTGTTCCAAATTTACGTCGTTGCTTGTGCTGGCTATTAGATTAATTTAAAAAAATCATTAGAGAAAATGGTATTTCTCACGAAAATAAAAACCTCCTCCTATTAATAGTTATATTAAGATGGCTCGTTGTAATAAAAGTGAAATACCACTTACTGACACACATCGCGAAATTTCGAAAACTAATTGACCTACGAAGCTGAAATTTGGTAGAACTTTTGGGGTGTACAGATCTACTAAGAAAGGGTTTTGCGAAAGGGCCGAGTTAAGGTGTCCAAAAAAAGGTTGAAATTTTACATTAAAGTATTTGATATAACTTACCTAATTATTTTAATTAATGTTCTTTGTAGTGCTTCTCATAACATGCAACACCAAACACAGAACTGGATAATACCTGAAACAAGTTATTTAGTAATTATTCCCTCCATTTTCTTATCCTGCAAAATTTGATCGGGTGCTACAGCGTTTTATACCACATGTGGTGTCGTACCACGGTGTGAACCGAATCGCCCAAATATATATTTTCGAATTGGGTGATTAGCACTTCTATCAAAATATAGTTTTTAAGGTTCCGTATTCAAAGGGAAACAACGGGACCCTATTACTAAGCCTACGATGTCTCTCTGTCTGTTTGTCTTACCTTTAAACGGCTGTATCTTTCGAACCGTAATAGATAGCCAGTTGAAATTTTCACAGAATATATATGTAAAGTTACGGCTTAACTGAGAAATAATAAAACATTCAAAAAATCAAAACGAAAGGCAATACTTCCCGCCCGATATCTTCCAGGTAGAGGTCAAGACCTATGGCAACAAAATAGACATGTTCAGGTTACGAGGCTGAAACATCAGGGCGACCTCTGTAGGTGGGCGACGTGAATGATTGTACCTTGAACTAAACGATAGACGTATAAGCTAAAAGAATAAATATTATTCTTAAAACTAAAAAAGAGTGTTAGAGTGGTTCGGACTCGAGGGGTTTACTGGTCGCTATTGAAGAATTCGACTATCCTTCTCACACGCATCCTATTCACTTAAACGCGCACGTAACGCGGCGCGTTAAGTTCTTCCTCTAAATTTGACTTCTATTCCCTAGGAAATAAAGGCAAACTTTTTGGGGTTAACTTAACGCGCCGCGTTACGTGCGTGTTTGTACTTAGTGAATCAGGGAACTGACTCCTTCATCATCGTGTTTATGTACAGTTATGGTATTAATTAATTCAGTATTTGTAGGTATGTTTATAGTATGTAGTCTATTTTGTGTGTAATATTTATTTGTAGCCTAATGATTGTTTGTAATTTGTTTCGGTATTTTATTATCAGTGTTTCAAATTCCCACTGCTGGGACACACACTTTCTCTCAGAGAGAACGAGAGAGGGAGCGAGAGAGAGAGAGAGAGGGAGAGTGAAACGATGTGCTCTAATCCACCATGCTGGCTTAGTACATATTGGTGAATGTCATATATGTTTGAACTTTTAAGATTCTTGGACATTTTTCCTTACGATGTTTTCCTTCACCGTTATTGAGCGATGGCATCGAAACTGCACATAATCTATGTAAGTACTGAATAAGTCATTGGTGCAGGGCCGAGGATCGAACTGGGTGCCGTCAGATTGTGAAGCACATGCTACCGCTCGGCCACCAGGGTAGGGTATAGTATGTACTTAGGGTATAGTATGTACTTACTTGTCGCGTCTGTATTATGTGTGTTTATACATCTATATATATATATATATATAGATATATATATTTATTATACTATGTATCATTTAGTAGTATCTATTTAATGGTATCATTAAAAGTGTTTAGCATCCCCCGTCGTTTCTGTTAATCGTAAATTCTTTCCATCCAATGGTTGCCTGGAAGAGATCGCTTTTAGCGATAAGGCCGCCACTTGTGGCACTAGCTCGTAAATGTTTTCTATCGTGTTGTAATTTTTATTTCTGGTGTACACAATAAAGAGTTTCTATCTATGTACCGCTCGGCCAACATCGCTTTCAGTGAGATTCAAAATCAGTCTTACTGTCCTATTTTTAGATTCAAATTCCAAGTACATGACGCCGCTTACCACCTATCCCTTACACCATATGCGACTAACCTGAAGAGTTAAGCTCACCCCTAGAGGCCAGGATTTGTGGTGGAAAAACTTTGTCCATTAAGAAGTGGCGGTCATCAGACCGGGCTAGGTTTGTTTTGCTTGTTGTTTAAGCACTTACACGTGTTAGTACGGATTGAAATGATTACTCTAAGTTCGCAAAGTCAATGTCGGGAATAGGCTACCGAACTGTTTTTTTAATTCTATTCTAAAAGAGTTGATCATAAACAGAGCCGAACACCGAAAACAAAATTGAAATGTGTTCAAAATTAAGGAAGATATAAGCATTTTGATGTCTCGGTAGACTAACTAACATATTCATAGACGTAAATAAAGGAATTTGGAATCCTCACGTCACCCTCAAGTGGTATTTTTGCATATTAAAAAACTATTGAGAGTGACATGTTGCTTCGAGGTACCTTTATTTACGTCTATGAATATGGGGGTAAGCTCCTAAACGAATGTAAGGTAACTAATCATACTAATATTATAAATACGAATGTGTGTTTGTTTGTTCCTCTTTCACGCAGCAACAGAGCAGCGGATCGATCTGATTTTTTGCATGAATATAGTTCAAGGGCCGGCAAATGACATAGGCTTCTTCATTTATTCATTACCATCACCATTTTTTATCACTACGTGAGTGAAACCGCGGGACGCAGCTAGTTACAAATAAACAATCAAATTCATTTAAAACTATATATTATATACGCATCGACTAGGGAACCTCTTTCTTTTTTTTCGTCGGTGAACATTAACTTATATACAATAAGTTATGCATTTTTCTATTGGGGTAGACAGAGACCACCTCTCCACTTGCTACGATCCTGACACACATCTATCGCTTCTTCTACTTTTATGACTGTTTTCATACAAACTCTTTGGATACGGGTACTTTTGAAGAGGCTTTTTCAGAAAGGTCTTTGGTTTGATTAAATTATTGAGGTTTACAATCGTGTCATCCGACCCACAGTAGCAATCAGATGTAAATGCCGCTCGCGGTCACCCATCTGAAAACTGACCAGTGACGTAACTTCAAGCATGACGTAACCAAACTACGCTTTGGCAAGAGCTGTATAACTACGCCAAGCCCAATTAGACATGCATCATCCAATATTAGTATGTAACCAATCAACTCGTCCTTAATTGCTTTTCCTTTGTAAACGAACTTGGATTGGTTTGTTCGAGTTGAGATGTTTGCATGTTGACGTCTTTTCGATCAGTGGATGCGGGTACTACGACCATCCTATCTTTACAGTTAAATGGGGGAGCCACCATCGTATTTTGTGTACAAAAATGACAGCAATACGAAGAAAAAAAATAAGTTCTTTTATTTGGCTATCTCTACTGATAAGTTGGGAGGATTGGGTCCCGGCGGCATTTCTCTATCAACTAGATCGATTTCGTTCATGTAAGCTAAGTAACATCACTATTTAAACAGAAATAAGGTCGGAAAAAACTGTCAAACGGACAAATGTTTATTCATTATTCATATACTTTATTTCAATGTAAGTAGGTACTTAATAATGTTATTTTGTTAGCGAGATCAATGTTTAACGTGTTAGTGTAGACACGGCTTTGTGGTGTGGCCATGTGTCACTATTTAAATTAGAATGGACACATCGTACTAAAATATCGTTTGTCCATGTTATTAATTAAAATAATTAATTATTAATAATAATTAATATTATTAATTATAATACGCATAAACGATATTTAAACCACAGTATATTAACAAAAACAAACAGTTTTCACGGGAAGTTCATTAAACGAGGTTCGTCCTCTAATTTTTCACCCTTAGAGGTGGAATATTTTCTCCAAATCCAAATAAATAAATAAATAAATAATCGGGACATTTTTTCACACACGGTCATCTGACCCCAAACTAAGCAAAGCTTGTGATATGGCTGCCAGAGACTGATATACATACATATATAGTTTTAAATACATACTTAAATAGATATAAACAACCAGATATAGAACAAACACAAATGTTCATCACATAAATGTTTGCCCTAGGCGGGAATCGAACCCCAATATGCGCCCCCAAGCTCAGAAGGCAGATTCACTACCAAATAAAACCACTAACCTAACCAGAATCATACCACAATATAAAAAATTAAAAAACTATCATTTTTAGGCTTACGTACCTAAAGGGTGCCTTTTGGCAGGCTGTCGTTCAGTGTGGATGTTAAAAGGGGAGGCCTATGTTCAGCAGTGGACGTTTTCTGGCTGATGATGATGATGATGAGGACCTAAAGGGTGTAAACGGGTAACGGTGTATTACTAAGTTGTCTGTCTGTCCGTCCTACCTTTTAACGGCTGTATCTTTCGAACCGTAATAGACAGTCAGTTATTTTTTTTTACAGAATATGTAATGTTACGGCGGATTAACTAACAAATAATAAAAAAAAATACAAAAATAAAAACTAAAAGGGCTCCTCATACGACGAAACGTATTTATTAACGTATTTTTGTATTTGCTCTGGTGTAACAATGGTAATACGGACATGTACAATTGTACAAGCGTCAAACTTGGCATGATTACAATACACACTCTAAACTAAACAACAAATTATAAATAACGGCCAAGTGCGAGTAACATATTTCTGTTTATTACCAAGCTCTAACTAACACAGGTTAATTCCTAGCTTGGGTGTTACCCTACTCCTCATCATGGAGTATTTATTTAAGGAACAAACTATTGTTAAAAAATTATGAACATTTTTTTTTTTTTTTATTATTGGAAAACTCATTTACTTGGACGACCATATTATGTTTTTCACGGAATCGAAGTTGCATATTATTTAATTAATTTTGAAGTCGGTTGTATATTGCATTTTTTTAAACAATTAATAGGCTTGCGTTTGTCCTCCATCACGCCTGATGTTAAGCGATGATGCGGTCTACGTTGGAGCACACTTGCCTAGAAGAAACTGAATCACTCGTGATTTGAAGACACCTAGATTGTTGCATGCTGCATATTTAACAAATTTTGAAGTCGGTTTTTTTTTAAATTATATGATTATTTACGGGATATTTACCGTGGTAATCATATAACTTTAGTGAACAACCGTGATAAGTAGTTTAAAACAGGGTTTTTTTAAATTGATAATTATTGTATTTTGTGGTGGTACGGAACCCTCAGTGCACGTGCTCGACTCTCACTTGGTCGGTTTAATTGAAGTCGGCTGATTAAGGCGCATTTTCTCACAGACATCTAACATTATTACATTACATATGTACCTATATGCTTAAAATAGCTCGTCTCGTTTTCACGTGTGACCATTGCCGTCAGCGATAAGTTAAGAGATTACCGTTAACGGTTTAAAGTAAGGCCTTTAGTGTTAAGGCCCAACAACAGCAAACATTCTTGCATACCGTTTCATTGTTAGCCATCACGGATTCCTGCTTTAGTTATCGCCGCCAAGTCCCAAATTGGAGGACTCGGGAATGAAAACGGCCAAAACTGTTCCTTAATTTACTGAAAACGTATCCCTTACCCTATTCAGACCCGCTGGGACTCGGATTGCCGTATTAGGAATGATTAACAGGAATATTAAATTAAGAAATAGGAGGATAGATTTAACAAGGATTGGGATGTAATTTTTGGCGTAATTTTGGAGTCGGATGTTGGTATCTTAATTTGGGTTAATTTAATTTTGTTTTAGCAATGTATGGAGATTGGATATTAAACGAGCGATTTAGCAATGAAATTCTTAATTGAGTTGCTTATAAAAGCAAAAAGGCTTAATTTACCGTCAATTTTTACACAGGTTTAGCCGCAACTTAGAAAAGCATAATTTTTTTTGTTTCAGTTTTTTTCCTACCAGTTTCTCTTAATAGACTACTGTTTTGATTTGTCTATAAAAAAGCTGACTATAAATAGAACCGACCATTGAAAACAAAATCAAAATTTGTTTAAAATTAAAAAAGATATTAGTATTTTAATATTTTGTTAGACAGAGAACGCACTATCTTACCAAATGACGTCACTTGTGAGTACGCCTAAGAAACTCCATACTGACACTCACTTTGCTTTAAAATTATAGTTTTCACTAAGCCTGCTTGTAGCAGTTCTAAAAATAGCTTCCGAACATGAAGCAATACTGGCAAATGGCACGGGCGCGAGTAGCCAAACCAGGTAATAAAAAAGTCACTAAGGTGACACAAGGAACGTTGACAAGTGAAGGTGACGTAATAGTGATTAAGAGTTTTGGCGCCAACGCGGAAAAAACATGTCGGCTCGTTGGATTATTTTCCTAAACTTGTGTATTTTCGAATGTTAATGTGTACTAAATGGTGAATTATTATTCATTAAGTGCTCGTAAACGTGCCCGAGTGTGGGGAAGTGATATAACGAGGTGAAACGTGTCTTTTCGTGTTGTTTCCAAAACTCCATAGGAGCCTCTTGTAAAGTCTCCACCACTTTACAGGGGCATGAGTTCCGTCCATCCTAATCCTTCCTATATCCTAATTTTCGCGTATCGTTTCCCTACCTTTAAATTCTAAAACTAAACTCATACGACTTGAATATGGCAACTGCATCAATCATGCGGAGCCAAAAGCCCCAACTCGGGGAAGAAGAAAAAAAAAAAATAGTGATTAAGGTAATGTCAGTTCGCTTGTGTGAAACGTAATTCCGGTCTAAAGTAGAAAACATATTTCATTGAAGCGCCGGCCCACTGCTAGATAGGACACCAATCAAGGGGTCCGGTAGCCTATACAGGATTACTAAAGAAAAAAAACGGAGATTTTTAAAGTTGTGCGGTCAACAGCAACAGCTATCTCATTCGCACATTTTCGAAAATAATCAATGGGTAATAATAACAATAAAAACGTTTTTGCATTATCTTTAGAATAAGAAGTATTTCGTGTAGATATTTGACAGGATGGCGAAGGAGATAGACAAATATTTGTTACCAACAAAATAAGTCACGAAACGACTTACGCACAAAATTTACTGTTTACGCATCTTACTGGTCAAGTTTAGTTGAATAAACACTAAATGTCTTATCTGCTAATAACTTGTAAATCAAGCGTAAGACATCCGCCTACACACAAACACTACAATTTACATCCTTCAGGCATCCGCTTAAGAGTGCGTATAAAGCGAGGAAAATTTCTGATTTCACCCGCGCGTCTCGCATCACCCGCATTAGTGTGAAACACAACCACGGCAGCGCGGCAGTCGCGCGCAGCTCCAGTACACATAACTCGCGTAGTCGAACTCGTCATGCGGCAAGGAGTAATAAACACAGGATAAGCATAATGTTGGCGTTTTGGCGATTAGCTGGGTTCGGTCGCGGCGCGCAAAACCATAAATTGTTTATTTCAATTTTCAAAATTGTGTTTGTTGTATATTTTTAAACTTAATTTTTAAGTTTTCTACAATATCAATATAAAATTAATAAATTATATAAATTAAATTGAAATTGCCTAAATTAATTTTGAAATTAAAATTTTACGCTTGATACAGAGAGCCAGAGATCGTTAAACATTAAATCAAACTAAACTAAACTAATGCTATGCTATGCTATGCTACGATACGCTATGCTATACTATACTAAACGAAACACGCGAAACGAAATACCCGAAAGCCCGTTGGTCCAGTTGGTAGTGAACCTACCTTCTGAGCTTCGGGCGTGGGTTCGATTCCCACCTAGGACAAAATTAATGTGATGAACATTTTGTGTTTGTTCTACGAGTATACCTGGTTGTTAATATCTATTTAAGTATGATTTATTTAATTTAATTTAATGTAATTTAATGCAATGCAATTCAATTCCATTCCATTCAATTCAATTTACTAAAAAATATCATCATCATCCTTCACAGAACCTTCCTCATTATTTGAAGTCGGCCTAATATACCTACTGTTTGACCTACCAGTACCTACCCGAGCCAACCCGGCCGGTCTAACAGTAGGTATTACTACTTACCTTTTTATCCGACTTCAAATAAGGAGGAAGGTTCTCAATGCGACTTGTATAATCTTAGTGTCTCTGTCTACTTGGTCCACAGTGTTGCACCGCAGTGTTGTAAAGCAGTGTTGCACCGCAGTGTTGCAACGCAGTGTTGCAACGCAGTGTTGCAACGCAGTGATTGATAATTTTATTGCATACCTACCTTGCCAAAAGATTCGCTTTTTTACCAGCTAAGGAAACATTAACTTTTTTCTGAGATTCGCCACTGTCAAGAAACATTTTACTGTTTAAAGGCAAAGTTTATTTTTATTGTTTCATTCAAGAGCAATGTTTATAACCTCAAATAAGCCACAAATGACAGCACCAGCGAAGGTGGCGCCATCTGAGATAAGTTTTGCCGTGGTTTGCCTGTAGCTTCTCATTACCCAAAATGTATGAAAAATACTGCGTTAGTTCCCTAATACTCACCCTGTGAAATCATTTACCACTGAATAAAACTCAAAATATGTAGTGATGGTCAAAATATTTTCGGATTTGAATTAAATAAAGAAATTTCGTTAGTGAAGCTACTTCTCAAAATCTCTGAAATATTGGTGCCGTCGTTTGGCTTTAGACCTCAGCAGCCATAAATCGATGCCACAGACTTAAAATATTCAAGGATGGCTGAAATATTTTCTGATTTAACGTCTTCACTGAAATATTGAAGATGTCTTCTAGTATTAGAACTGAACAATCTATAATCACCGTTACTGATTTAAAATATGCAAGGATGGCAGAAATATTTTACGATACAAGTCATGATTCTCTGAAATATAAGAAACATTTTACTGTTTAAAGGCAAAGTTTATTTTTATTGTTTCATTCAAGAGCAATGTTTATAACCTCAAATAAGCCACAAATGACAGCACCAGCGAAGGTGGCGCCATCTGAGATAAGTTTTGCCGTGGTTTGCCTGTGGCTTCTCATTACCCAAAATGTATGAAAAATACTGCGTTAGTTCCCTAATACCTAGTATATAATCTTTGCTAATACTCACCCTGTGAAATCATTTACCACTGAATAAAACTCAAAATATGTAGTGATGGTCAAAATATTTTCGGATTTGAATTAAATAAAGAAATTTCGTTAGTGAAGGTACTTCTCAAAATCTCTGAAATATTGGTGCCGTCGTTTGGCTTTAGACCTCAGCAGCCATTAATCGATGCCACAGACTTAAAATATTCAAGGATGGCTGAAATATTTTCTGATTTAACGTCTTCACTGAAATATTGAAGATGTCTTCTAGTATTAGAACTGAACAATCTATAATCACCGTTACTGATTTAAAATATGCAAGGATGGCAGAAATATTTTACGATACAAGTCAAGATTCTCTGAAATATAAATGCTCTCATCTAGTGTTGGACGCAAATCACGCAAAACCTCACCTAATCCTCAAAAAAGAAGTCGGTTAAAAACATAAGTACCTATTGTTTGACTTTCCACATTTAAATTTTTTTTTATTAGAAGATGTTTTTTTGCTTCCATTATTACCAAGCTATTTTTTGTCTGTTAAAATTGAGAACCTTCCTTCTTTTGCAGAAAGCCGCTTCTCGTAAAAACGTGAGAAAATGTGGATGGAACTCTCAAGTCAAATTAACCATCACATTAATTTAAATGATTTTTAATTTTAATTTTATAAAATTATAATGAATCTAAATTATTTTATAATGTCATTTAATTTTTAGTTTTATCTTTCTGACTCTCTCTCTCTGCTTCTCTCCGTCTCTCTCTCTCTCTCTCTCTCTCTCTGTCTGTTTGTCTGTCACAAAGAAACACTCCGACTCTAATAGTTATATTACTGAGCATACATAATAATGGATTCGTTAGGGCCTAGTCGTATCCATTTTATTTGTATCTATGTTATTTTTTCGTAGTAGCTTTACCTAGTCTGTGCTCTAAGGTCATTGTCACCACTTGGTAGCCGCATCAAGTGGTCGCGTTCGAGCCATCGATTTTTTATATTATCCTTTGTTTGAAAATACAGTAGGTGTTGATATAATCGCACTCGGAAGATAAAACCAAGGCGAAAAGCAAGCGCGTGCGTCCTTCCCCGTTGAGGCACAGTGCGGTACTGAGGTTAAACGGAGCATGTTTCGCTATTTAGATGCAAAGCGCAACAGAATAAGACTGAATATCGGACTTGCCGTTTGACCGAATAGTTGCTTAGAACTAAAGGACGTAAGTCTCAAATCGAATATAATTTATTATGAGAGTACTAATTAATCTAGGTAAATTTTGTCTTAACACTGGAAAACAAACTATATTTTCCTTCGGTGAGTATTTATTTTAGATATGTAACTGAAGTACTTTCCAAGTAAAATCAAAAAAATTCGCAAAAAGGCACCATTTTCAAAACATTAAAGTATCGAGTAAATATCTTGCTATTATGTTTCTGTCTTAATGGCGGAAAGAAAATGAATTGAAAATTCACATATATCAATTATTACGGTGATCGGATATTTGGTTTAGTTAGAATATCATGGCAAATTAGCATAAAATTTCGGTTGCCCCCTCTTAACTATAAACCCCACAATTCTACATCCGCCTACAACTTCAAGTGTATTGTCTAAATTAAAATAACTAGGTAACTTCCAAGTCCCTATCAGAAACTATTCAAAACATTCACAAGTGCCGGAATGTATTACAATCCCACTATATCCAGATAACCTAATTGCTTTTGCTTTGCGTAACGAGGCTGAACTAAACTTGTACGGCTTTGTTAAGCAGAAATGTATCTTGTGACAGTATGCCAAGAAAATATAATTAAACAACAAACCTTCGTGGTTTTAAAAGAAGTTTGCAACCAAAAAAGTTTTGTTTGAAACTTGCACATAAGCTAAAATGAGTACAAAGATTGAATTTTCACCCGCCGGGAAGCCTGTTTTTCTTTCAGAAACTCATTACAAGGTTATAAGGAAATGGTATGCTAAGCTGAAAGGGGTCTGTTATACTCATAAATATAAACAACTTTTAATATAAGACCAACCCTGAAATCACGAAAAAAAAAAACAGCTTTTAAATGGTTATTCACAGTTGAGAAAATGGAACAGCTGAAAAAACACTGTTAACAGCTGATATTTTTATCGATTTCAAGGTTGGTCATATAAAGACAAATATAATTTAAAAACTTATATCTTAATGATACAATCGGTGTTTAAGGCGCGGAACAATCGCAAAATTAACCATAAAAAGTTGTTTTAAACGCTTAGTGTGATGTGACGAAATTAATTGATCAGATTAAATAAATTACTACAAGTACAAAAAGGAACAAATTTTTGAAATACTCTGAATTATCGGCGACAAAAACATATATTTTTACGAAATGTATAGCTAGACTAGTGTTTCAAAACAGTTATTTGTCAATTTTTTTTTATTTCATATTTCGTTAAATTAAATAAAAACCCTCAATAATATAACCACAAGTATAAAGTCATCATCATCATCATCAAATATGATGATATACGACTTTGGACTTTAAACAAAGCCGTTTGAGATAGCAAATAGGTCATTACGTGAGCGGGTGAAAACGAATTGGAAATCGTGATCAACCCGCGCCTTAAAAGTATATCTTTTAATGCTAAACTCTAAAAAGAAGACACACCGCCTGAGTCAAAACAAAAGCGACCGCAAGTTAACTAATTAATTAAGACTAGGGCACACAAACAAGGGCTTGCGAAAACACGGACGGCATAGTAAGTAGTTTGCATCAGGAAGTGGGGGATGTGGGGTCGCAACTTACGAGGATTTAGTTCAGACTTACGATAGTTTGTTAAGTACAGATAATAAAGATAAAGATAGAGATAATTTATTTGAAAAATATATAAAAAAACTATAAAACAGCTGATAATTGTCGATTTCCTGATCAATGATCTTAAAAGATTGATTTTGAATTAATCATTTTTATAAAATAATGCAGTATTTTCTCAACAATTTTGCGTCAAGAAAGCCACCTAATGTTAGAGTACCCTTTTCTCTGAGTAAAACTTATTTACTTCATCGCAATATCGCCGGAAGAATCAGAAGTAATTCAAAGCAAATTTCGTATAAGGCCAATATTAGGCGAAAGGAAACATGTCACTTCATAATTCAATTAAGGCCTATTCAGATTTACGCTATATTAGCTTCCGCTGAGGGTAGCGGAAAATATCACGCGGAACTCCGTGAGGCATGTACAGCTAGAGCGTAAATAACGAAACATGACACAAGACATTTAATACTATCGTAGGTGTGAACTACGTCGATCTAGAGTTTTAACCGAACAACGTCAAATTAACGTACAATCCGCAATGTAGGACTCAAAACAAAAAGTTGTGAAAAAATATATATCTGATTAATTCCAAAAATCGTGGAAATTTTGGCAGCTGTCCTACTGGACACTTGCAATAGGAAGAATTATGAAGAAACAACCTCGTTCCATACCAGCAATGCAAGTACCGTTCTTTATCAATCGTCAAATTCGATAAAATGCCTTAGAATCGATCATAGCAAGTAATGATCAAATGGAATTTTATCGAATTTGACGATATCAACTGTCAAATTGGACGATCGATTTAGAACGGTACTTGCACTGATGAGTCGACAGCGTACCTTGCAAGTTTTGATAGGAATTTTGATGGAGAATTTTGGTGTCACAAGTATTGTGCATTTGCCAGTGTCAACTATTAAAATATTTTCGAGGTTTCGACTATAGTAAAATAATTCATAGTCACAGTCAAAATCAAGCTAATTAAGGCACGGTCAAGCCAAAGTCATGCCCTAGTAAAGTGGTAGAGGCATTGCTAGAGGCTTCTACGGAGTTTTGAAAATAGCACGAAAAGACATGTTTCACCTCGTTATATCACTTTCTCACACTCGAGCACGTTCAAAAACACTAAATAAATAATTATCCACCATTATTACACGTTAACACTCGAAAATACATAAGTTTACGAAACAAAATATAATGAGGTGACATGTTTTTTTTTATGTAGGCACCAAAACTGCTACTTTCTCGAATCGGAAGTGAATATCGTATATCTGAATAGGCCTTAATAAGATTACGTTACGCAGCGAAAGTTTGCATGTATTTGGAGCGCGCCGCGCGCTGTGTAAACTTTTCAACATTGTTTATATTGAACAACTGAACGCTTGTGACAATTTTGCTTGTATTAACGCAATTAGGCGCCTTGAGGTTGTTGTGATGGAAATTAATGGAGGAGTGCTGATTCAACGGAACTTAGAATTGTGCCAAAGACGTATCTACTTTGGTTGATCCACAAAATAAACACTTCATACTAATATTAAGACTACAAAAGTAACTTTGTTTATAGCTTAAATTTTCTTACAGAACGAGCAAAACAAAGGCGTCAGTCTCATGTAACAGATCGGAATTTGTATCTATTTTGGGAGTTTATATATTTTTCCGACGATAACTTGCAATGTATACAAACTAGCAACACCATTGTAACAAAACTGTACATCACAACTTGTCGGCTCGTTAGATTATTTTCCTAAACTTGTGTATTTTCGAGTGTTAATGTGTAATAAAAGGCGAATTATAAATTATTAAGTGTTCGTAAACATGCTCGAGTGTGGGCAAGGGATATAACGAGGTGAAACATGTCTTTTCGTGTTGTTTCCAAAACTCCATAAGAGCCTCTTGTAAAGTCTCCACCACATTACTGGGGCATGTGTTTGACTTAACCGTGACTTACTTTGCTTGTCTCTGACTGTGACTATGACTTGTTTGACGTTATAAGACTATGTAAACTTGTTTAATATTACGACTAAAGGACATTGAATCCAGAGTCATGAAAATTTTACAAAAAAAAAAAAAACTGTACATTGAATAGTATTAGCAAACGTCACATGTAGTCGTTGACAGTTGACCAGTGACAACTGTTAACTAACACAGTATATAAGTTGCGGTTGCGTTGTAATCGCCCTCACCCCATCGCCGTCGTCACCGCGGCGGCGCTGGGCTCGCCCGATCCGACTGCTCCTAGCAATAGGAAATATTCAGTTTTTGGTACAGGCGTCGGTTACCAGAGGCACACACACACACAGCGATCCCGCCGGCAGGATCGTAGACCCACAGGATCTGTTAGAAGATCGGTTAGATTCTCTCCAAATAATCATTCAGTTCAACAAACCGTTAGGGCTCCAGGGCACACCCCCTCTGGGGTGCCTGGACAAGTCTGATTCCCACTCCCGGCGACGGCCCAAGCCGAGGTTCGTACCTTCGAGGTGCCCTTGTGCTAGTCGCCTATAAACTTAACCACCAAGTTATGCCGAACGCACTCTGCGTTCGCTAACTAGTCCGGTCAAGCTGTAGAGGCCAAAAGGCCAACAGTAAAAGTCACTCATAAAAAAAAAAAAAAAAAGTAATCGCCCTCTTTCTGTGCTCGAACCTCGAACCGAGAAAAAGTGTACATAAACGAATTGTGTGTAAAATAGTTTAAGAGGTGATTTCTTGGCCGAAAACTAACATAATATAGACAGGTATAAATAGGTAATTGGTGTTTTTTTTCCTTTCTTTTATTAATCTATACTAATATTATAAAAAGGAAAGATTTGATTGTTTGTTTGTTTGCATTGAATAGGCTCCGAAACTACTGAACCGATTTGAAAATTTCTTTCACTGTTGGGAAGCTACGCTATCCCCGGGTAACATAGGCTATATGATATTTTCTAAAAAAATAGGGATCCTTACTAAAACTCCAATAATGTAACCCAAGGCGTAAAAAAATAAGCTTTTCAATTTTAACTTTGCGTGTTTGACAGTTCTAAGACAGGACAACGTCTGTCAGGTCAGCTAGTCCTATATATAAAAAACGATGTGTGTATGTATATTCCATATAGATTCCAAAACGGCAGGACCGTATTTTATGTGTCAAATATTCGTAGTTTGATTTAGTACTGAAGTGACATCGATAAATTAAATTATTACTTGTCTCCTCACCACAGCACGTATTCACCTCCTTGCACCTCCTTGCACGAAACTTTCGAACACCACACAAATCTTAATTTGCATAACCAACACAAACATGATATATTTCAACCCCGTGCGATATTTTATCACTGGCAACAGCTAACAAATTGTCGCGTGACTATGGAATATCCTACGTTTTGCTGAGTATAAATCCGTCGTCGGAAATTTTAATTGTTGTTCGTAAGAAATTATTTTACTTGGAAGTTGTACTTTAACCGTTTATTGTATTGTCTGAGTTTTTAGACTGTCGTTATTTTGGGGAATGTTTCTTTTAGACATGTTTTCAGTGGGGAGTTGGAAGTTTTTAAAAGCGGTGAACGAGCGTGTCCATAAAAGTTTTTTTGAAGTAATAACTGCGTCTGCAGTAACACCTGTGGGGAAACCTGTGTGTGAGGGAAATTGGAAGCCAAACGCAGACATACGCGATAAAATAAAACCGGCCAAGTGCGAGTCGGGCTCGCGCACTGAGGGTTCCGTACCACCACATAACTTGTTAGCTACTAACGTATAAATGGTGCAAAAAGACAACGTCCCATCAACGCTCAGGCGGTCACCCATCCAAGTAACGACCGCGCCCGATGTTGCTTAACTTCCGTGATCGTACGAGAACCGGCAGTGAACAAAAATTGGTCACCGACTTGCACTTGGCCATTTATTATTATTTGTTGTTATATTTTTGAGTGCGTACTATAATCATGCCAAGTTTGAAGCTAGCAACGTTTTTAAATTAAAACAAATAGAAAAATACGTTAAAAAATACGTTTCTTATGGGGACCTCCCTTTCGTTTTAACTTTTTGACTTTTTTTATTATTTCTTAGCTAATCCACCGCAACATTACATATTTTGTGAAAATTTTAACTGGCTATCTATTACGGTTCGAAAGATACGGCCTTTTAAAGTTAGGACGGACAGACAGACAGACGGACAGAGAGACAACGTAGGCTTAGTAATAAGGTCCCGTTTTTACCGTTTGTGTACGGAACCCTAAAAACCATATATATATTTTACCCAAGTTGTATTTCTCGAATACCTTGAAAAAAGTGATGAAAGGATGTTGCGTACTCTGAGATCTCCAGCATATGAGTCATAAAAGAGTTTACGAGACCTAGTAATCCTTTTATAGATATAACCCTTAAAGACGTGGAGGCTGTTCCGTAGCTTAGGGTTCAAGAGCGTTTAAGTTAGGTTATTACTAGCACTTGGTTTATTTCTAAAAAATTACCCCGCTTTTTTTAAACGCATTATCATCTGAGTCGTCAGGTCATAAATCATTGTTTGTTTATCTCGCACGCACCCACATGTCATATTTGTCTATCTCGCTCGCACTTACAGGTCTTATGGTATGGCGTTTATTGCTCGACGACTCAGATGATAATGCGTTTACTAGTATGTAATTTGTGGTGTAAACAATAAAAAATTTATCAAAAAGTCAAATAATTTATTGCACATTATGCTAAATAGGTAAAAGTTATATTAACATAATGGGCAAATTAGCGTATGCCATACCCTGACCAAATTAGGGTATGCCGGCTCCATACATAAATTGCCATACCGGGTATGGCAATTTATGGAGCGGTCCGATTTATTTTATGTTTTGTCATTTACAAAATTATCTACTGCAAAATTGCACATTTCAATTAATAAGTTTCAAATTCTTTTTTGCAAAATTTCTTGCGTTTTTGTGACTTATTAAGTCATCAGGTGATTTATTAAATATTTTTATAGCCATTCCATGAGGGCCACTTATATGCATTTCTAGCCTTGATTTTGGTATTGCTAATTTATGCTTAAAACCGAGCGGATGTTTACGTGGTTTTTCTGAAACTTTATTAAAATATTCGGTGTAGTTTATCCAAACTTCAAACTTCAAAGATTTAAATTGACATGACGGTTTTAACAAAGTACAGTTTATGGAATTATCTATCTTATCTATTTTGACATAAGGTCTAATTGGCCGGTGCTGTCCATCATGCTATAGACCAGCCCGATTCTACTAAACAAATTGTCTTTAAATTGTAATTGTTGCGATTTTAATTGTTAAATAATTGCCTCAACGTTGACAGTTTTTTTTTACACTAAGTTATAATATTAGTTGGTTGTATTCTTCTAGTATAAAAAAATATTTAAAACTCAATTTTGAGGCAGTTATTTACTATTAAAATAGCAACAATTTCAATTAAAACATTTTTTTAGTAGAATCGGGGCTCAGCTCATCACCAGCACAAAACTACCAAGAACACTACTAATAGCCGCGGAATTTTTAATCCTAAACAGTTACTATACCATAGTTTTATGCTAACTTTTATACACATTCCATAATTGTATTTAACTGCGAATCCGGGGTGGGGACCCCGGATTCGCACGGTTTTTATTATGTACTAGCAGACCTGACAGACGTTGTCCTGTCTTAGAACTGTCAAACACGCAAAGTCAAGATTGTAAATTTTATTTTTTTACACCTTGGGTTACATTATTGGAGTTTAAGTAAGGATCCCTATTTAAAAAAAAAAATATAATATAGCCTATGTTAACCGGAGATAGTGTAGCTTCCCAACAGTGAAAGAATTTTTCAAATCGGTTCAGTAGTTTCGGAGCCTATTCAATGCAAACAAACAAACAAACACACAAACAATCAAATCTTTCCTCTTTATAATATTAGTATAGATATAAACCTTCCGTGAAAAATTATCTAACTGATGGTGAAAACCGCATCAAAATTCATTGTGTGGTTTAGGAGGATTTAGCGACTAAACAGACAGACAGACGCGGAGAGCGAGTTTAAGTGGAGATATAGATAGGGAAGAGATATATTCAACAAGGACTGGTGGTGTTTGCTTCGGCCCATCTAATGCCTCTCAGATGTCCTGGCTAGACTCGAGAATCTGTATAAATAAACAGCACATTTTTTTTCATTAGCCAAAAAAAAATTACATTAAACATTAAATTAATATTAACTCAGCGGTACTGATAACAGTAGTATGATTAAGCACCTGAAAGAGAAGTTAACTGGCCCAAACTTATTACTTAAAAAACAAAACAAAAAACTAGGCAGCGCCTGTGTTTTGGGCACCCGGTGTCCAACCTGATCCTGTTTTAGCGCTAAAATTAAAATAAAAACGTTTTTACTTTTTGTGTTGGAGGTAGGTGCAATGAATGTTTTATAAAGGGAGAAGACGCGTGACATCCAAACATTGTACCCAATAAATATGGCTCTATTTCGGCTCGAGTCAGCCGCGACGTTGACGTCTACACTGTAAACGTCAACTTCACCGCTCCATTAGACACTACACTAGACCATAGAAGTGACATTTAAAGAAAATTAAGTTAATTGTTTTTAGGTATTTACGAGTGAAAAGTAATGCCGTGAAACTTGTTTTTTGTCTTCGAACTGTTGGTGCACCTTGTGAAAACGCAGGAAGTAATTTTTGCTGCTTTATTTCACACAATTTTGACAAGTAATTCACGTGCTATCAAAACGCCAGTTCGATTGTGACTGGAGTGGATTGTGCCCCGGAGCCTATATTGTGCGGTCCACGTCAAAAAGTACGTACTGTATCTTCCCCCTATTTACGTACATCTATGGGTAGGTGTCACTTATTTTGTTATATAAACTATATTACTACGGTTTAACCTAAAATAGAGTTGTATTATAGAAAACGAAATTCCAAGAAAAAGTTGCTTTTAGTTCCAGAAACTTGAGTCACGCAAAAAAGTAAATGGATTTTCTTTGTTCGAGCTTGAGAGAGTTATTGGCTGTGACACTTATTGGAGGGTAGAAGCTTGTTTGGTTATAGCTCCGTATTCATGTACAGGGTTATTGGTTACTAGCTAACAAACCTCTCGAAAGCACCTTCCCTACATTATTTTAACAACCAAACTGCATTTACATATAAAAAAACTAGCGACCCGCCCGCCCGGCTTCGCACGGGTGTAATTTACGTGCGAAGCAGGGACGGCTTGCTTGTTATATATATAAACCTTCCGTGAAAAATTATCTAACTGATGGTGAAAACCGCATCAAAATCCGTTGCGTGTTTTAAGAGGAGTTAGCGGCCATACATACAGACACGCGGAAAGTGACTTTAATTTATACTTTGTAGAGATGACTTTTCTTGTAGAGATGACTTTTCACAAAATTATTTACATTCTCCAAAACGTTTTAAAAATTTAAACACTTAATACGTTACATTTCAAGTTAGTAAGTTGTCTTAAAATCTATGTTAGATTTATCCAGACAACTGGTTCTCGGTAAGTTTTTTTACATACAAGTTTTGTTACTTTGCACAAAATGAAGCGCGCGAACACACCAGACTGCTGTTGATATGACGACCCATATTGTTGTGTACGAATCTTTGTAATTTCCACGAGGAAAGGGTGGTAGCGTGCAGTCCTTCTACTTGTTCTGTAGTAAAAGGGGGAGGGTGGAATAAGGTGGAATAATAATTGCCCACCAGATTCGTCTAGTTAGTCTGGAACGCATCGAAGTCATCTCAAAAACTTTTGTTTTGTTCGGCCCGTCTAACTCATACACATTTTGACTTGGAATGATTAAAAAAGATTATTCCGTTCTGTAACACAAATATACGGCCAAGATACATCTGTTACAATAAACCTTTTCAATCATCCCCTGGGACGAGAATTTGAGGAAAACTGACGAGAACACGGTCGCAGCCATGGGGCCGGTCTGTATTTATGACTCATTTGGGAAGGATGTGCTCATTTTGGAAGTATTGAGACGTTTTTGAGATAGACTTTTTTGCTACAGTTGACGGGATATTCACCGTGATAAGGTTGTGGATGGAGCTCCTGATATTTCGGCGCAGTTACATGCACCATTTTCATGGAAAATTAAAAACACGACGAACACGACGGTACGGTGTTTTGGTTCACACAGCATATTAGACCTAAAACCCAGTGGCGTGTCCCCTGTGTGAGGGTGCATGGACACTGAAGAAACAGCCGCCCATTTGCTGCTGTAGTGCAACAGCGTGGCAGAAAAACGAAACACTATCTTCGGATCACCGAGGACGGTCTTGGAACCTTGCGCAGGTATCAGCGAGCTGCTGGTTTTCCTGGAGGAGACCAGGTAGCTGAACTAGCTGCAGCCGGGGCCAATGAAAGCAAAATGGGCCAATGAAAGGCTTAGTTGCGGAAAATGCCTGCTAGACAAGTAACAAGTAAGTAACAGTGGCGTGTCGTGTATTATAAATGCAAAAGTTAAAAATTTATATTCATGTGTATATTATGTGTAAGTATTTTGAAAAGACTCAGATGGGTTTGGGTATGGAGGTAGATTAACTTCGATTACCATACAAGCTGCAAAAACGCATGATCTGGTTTTCTCCAGGCTATTTTTCTTTTGGATTGCACAGTGGGCACGAAAATGCGACACCGCTTCATGGTTAATATTCCGGGTTGGGGATAACTGTTATAAAATTCAGTTGCAAGATTTGACACATACCGACAAGGCAAATTAAATAAAAATTTGCAATAATATCGTCGCTCTGTTGTCCATATTATATACACTAAGTCGATTGTTTTGACTCTATTCAAGCCTCTCAAGTATTGTTAGTGTCTGTCTATGGTTAGTTATAATTACTACACCGCAAACTAGTTCTAGAAAGTAGTCACAACTTATAACATAATTGATGCCTTGCAGCTGAGTTTTGAGTTTGACATTTCAACGCTCAGCTTTCGCCTTTTTGCTTAACGGTTAAAACACCTGCTAGGAAAGTAAAAGGTCAAACTGAATTGATACCAAAATTAACAATGTTGCTTGTTATTTATATTATTGTGCATGACCAAGTACTGTTTTTTTTTCTGAGCAAGTGCCTTTATTAACTATACTAAATACAAGCTAAAACTAACATTACAAATACAGTTAGACTGCCCATAGACCGTTGAAGGTTTAAAGATAATCCAAAAGCTCAAGCCCACTACCAGTTGGCAGCGTACCCAACATGCTGGCGGCATTACCACGTTGAATGGCAATGCTAATGCGTTGAGTCAGAAGCACGCCAGCATTTTGGTCACACGTCGCATTAACCAGGCGCTCTGAAAGATTTTTGAAAATGAGGTGAGCTCTCGGTTCCCAAGGGCCCAATGTCTCGACCACAAACGCCTCAAATATGTAACCACTGCCGAGGTTAGCACTGTTGCAAAAGTCTATGCTACAAGCAGAAATAATCAAACCTATGGATATGGGACCAACGCCCAACATTGTTTGAGCGTAAAGTAAGATAAGTCTTTACTAAAAGACGATAGAAACAATGATAACATATAAGTACATTACAATAAACTTGGTCCTTAACTGCTGGACTTTTGGAAAAACTCAGAGTCGCACCGTGGGCAATGCAGAGAGCTATGCTCGGAGTTTCTTTGCGCGATAGAACCCGGAACGTTGATATTCGCCAAAGAACCAGAGTCACAGACATAGGTATTAAAATTTGCAAATTGAAGTGCAATGGGCAGGCCACATCACTCGAAGAACTGATAAACTATGGGGAAGAAAGATTCTTCCCATGGGGTATATTATAGTATGGGGAAGAATCTTTCTTCCCCATAAACAGTTCTCGAGTCACCAGTCTCGAGTTACGTTTGTTTACGTCTATCAATGATAGAAGAAATTCTTCTCCATACTATAATATACCCCATAAACACTCCTCAACAAACGTAACACAGCACATATGCCACTAAGCAGACTCGCCTAGAAATATAGCCATAAAATACAGCCACAATAAAATATGCTTCAACGTCGGTACTACAGATGTTTATGCGACCGTAAACTTACAACATGCAAGAGCGTTCGAGACCAATGAAAGCCTGATATATTTTTGGTATTTTATGAAAATAGTTTTAGCAGAAATGCTTTCAAGCTTGCCGTTTGAGTCTGGAACTGCATGTATAAAGTACCTGGAAAGGTGCCTTGGAGTTGCGCACATTATTTCTAGTAAGTCCGTTTTCTATTTCGTTTGAATACTCTTACATTAACTTCACTAGTGACTGTAAGCAAATTTTGAAGTCGATTTTAACTTAGTTCTAATTGTGACATCGATTTGTAACTTGGCAAATGTAAGTAAGTAATCCGGATGACAACACAATAATTTATAATCCAATGATCCTTGCTCTAGCAAGGAGGTGGGTAGTGGAATTCTTCAATGATTACTAGTATCCCTCGAGTTTGGGATCAATTGGTTTCTTTCAATGAGTGATACCCAATATACTTGGTGACAAGGGTCTGATAATAGAACCGTGTAAAATTGCTTTGTGGAACTTTTCAATAACTAAGAGTGTTTTTTGTTTATTTTTATAATTAATTAATCATCATACTAGTATACTGGCTGGTACACACTTATTATTATCAGTTTAAAAGCAATTGTCAGCAATATCCCGCTGAAAAAATTATTTTTATTAATTTTTCTAGTTAGAGTTCCGTACCCAAAGGATAAAAACGGGACCCTATTACTAAGCCTACGATGTATGTCTGTCTGTCTGTTTGTCTGTCTGTTACCGTAGTACCTATTACCGTGTACCTATTAATGGCTATATCTTTCGAACCGTAATATATAGCCAGTTGAAATTTTCACAGAATAAGTAATGTTGCGGCGGATTAAATAAAAATAAAAAAAGTCAAAACGAAAAGGGGATCCCCATACAACAAACGTATTTTTTACGTATTTTTGTATTAGCTCTAATGTAAAAACGATAATACGTACGAGCGTCAAACTTGGCATGATTATAGTACACACTCTAAAGTATAACAACAAATAATAAATAATGGCCAAGTGCGAGTCGGAGACAAATTTCTGTTCACCACCGGTTCTCGTACGATCACTGAAGTGAAGTTCAATGGGTGACCGCCTGGGCGTTGATGGGTTGTTGTCTTTTACACAATTTTGATGTAATTTAGTAGCTAACAAGTTATGTGGTAGTACGAAATTCTCAGTGCGCGAGCTGTGCTTTTACCTCACGTACGGAACCCTCAGTGCTTTTATTTTTTGTTAATTTATAGTCGTTTGTATATATTTAATTGCAGCTATCAGTGATCAACCGAGAACGAATGTACTAAGGAATACCAACAGAGTGCATTGTACGCGTATCGAAGTTAAAGTTTGAGCTTATATGTTTGGAATAGTAAAACTTTATTACGCAAACCTAACTAACTTATATACAGTTACGAGCACTTACTGTGAACAGTGAACGCGTCTTCTAGTCAAAGTTTTGGCTCATATTATTGGAGAACTAAAGAGCTATTTCATCGCAAATAAACCTAACGATTAAAGTCACTTATACAGATGAAAAACCGTGCAATAGTAAGTATACTATTTTAGTATTAGTCAAGCTATAATTTCTGCTTTTGCTTTGTAGAAGGGTAGCTAATCTAGCATTCATCATCATCAATTCAGCTCATTATGTTCCCACCGCTGTAACTCAGGCCGTCTCTCAGAGAGAGATGATGAGCCCTAATCCACCAAGCTGGCCTAGAGCATGTTGGTGAGTGTCGTATGCCTTTGAACTTTAGAGGTTCTTGGACATACCGGTTTCCTCGCGATGTTTTCTTTCACCGTTTTTGAGCGATGGCATCGAGACTGCATATAATTTATTTAGGTGCTAAATAAGTCATTGGTGCAGGGCCGAGGTTCAAACCGGGTGACGTCAGATTATAAAGCGCACATGCTACCGCTCGGCCACCACCGTCATCGCTTTTTAAAGTACTTATTGAGGTATAATGCTTATACTTAAACACCGTTTTCATGTTTCATGGCTAAACACTACGATTCCTCACAGTTTTTTTACATAGATATTAAACATAATTTATTTGTAGCAAAGAAAATACAATATGCAATTGAAAATAAAAAGTTTTTTTTTAAAATCAACAATCATACCCAAATAATTCAAAGAGGTATCATGAATGCTCTGCCGCGTAGTGAACAAAGCATTGCTTATGTCAGTCTGTAGTAAAGCATTCTATCAGAGAACATCAGAGAAAGAATTTTCAGTTTTTTTTTTGGAAGTTCTGTTGTGATAAATAAAACGTTTAATATGTATAATCAAATGATGATTTATAGAAGTACGCATATAGATTTAAAAGTACTTCTTAAACGGTGTACAGTATTGTTATAAAACAACTTGTATACATTTACATATCAGAATTTACACAAGTAAAACAACAAACCGGTGAATTCTGTATTCAAAAGCTCGATAATACCTCTTAAATATTACTGAAGAACATATTTACTTAGCAGATCACATTTCAATAAACAACACGGCATAAAATTTGCCCACCGGTTCGAAGTCTACAATATTTAAGTGGTCGTAAAGTAACTTAAAAAAAAACATGATTCACCATCAAACTTTCAGGAGGAAAAATCTGTAGTAAAATGATATCTTACCGTGGTCAAGGGTTAGAATGATCACAACAATAGACACAGAAACAAACGCGAGGGTCGATACGCGGAGGGCGGACGCAGTCGTGCGATCGGCGCGGCGGCGTGACGAGCACTGGGGCGGGCGGCTGAAGGCAGTATTGCCAGCGCTTACTTGACAAAAGTGCCCCAACCAGGGCTGCCACCTGTCCCGATTCTGCCGGGACAATCCCGATTTTGATGAAATTGTCCCGCGTCCTGATAATTTTCATTTTTGTCCCGATATTTATGGCACGCTCAATTCGTTAAGAATCAACAGCACAATGCCGCGTCGCAAAAAATACGCGTCGACTAGAGAGCCATTCCGCAATTAATTACGTGAGGACGATTTTGGCCATTATTTTTTACCCATTCACGCCACAAAAAGGTGGCAACCCTAGCCCCAACGGTTACACGTCCACCCTGTTTGTATCAATATTATTCTCCGTTTCTATTGATACTTTCAGTTTTTTTGCCATGTCTGTCTTACTTAAAACGCTCTAGATTTTCTAGTAAACCTAAGTAAGTATATGTACTTTCAGAGCATTTTAAGCAACAAAAAATAAATATCAATATAAAATATCAATAGTCGCAGGGTAGTGTAGCAAAATTAAAAGTAACGCCTAGGAATAAATATATAACGTTACTCTATTAGAAAACTTGTTAGCACTTAATATTTTCATCTAAACCTTTAAAAAACATTGTAAAATATATGATCTTGTGTCAAAGTAACGGTTTTAAGAAAACCAATTTTTCAGCGCCTATTAATCATCCATTCACAGCAGAAACAAGTGATATGGGCCGGAGAAGTAACATCAAGGAATCAAAAGTAACGAAAAACGTTACAGAAGTAGCAGTCTGGCAATGTTGCCCGAGGGTGGTAAGCACGGCAAGCGACGAGATTCGATTGGATCAAGACCGAGCCTCCGAACGCAAGGGGTCGTTGCGTTAGACAAGTTCAACTTTTAATGGTGAAAATATTGAAGGAACTTTGTATGAAAACAGAACGCGGATAGAATTCTAATGTTTTTTTTAAAAGTTTTTTTACAATGCTTTGTTCTTACAATGTTTAACATATACACTTGCGATCATAATTAAAAAGTCAATTAAGCAAATTAAATATGTTTTGTCTTGTTTCCCTGTATGACAAATTCAGCATAGAGAGTTGTTGACAGATGTTATAAGCACTATTTAACTTAACTAACGTTCTAGTAAGGTCGTTAATTTAATACAGGATACACTTAAAATAAAACAGCGCTTTTCTCTATCGTCACAAAACGTAAGAAACCAATTTTTAACTCCTACAAAAAGCAAAAAAAAATCAAAAGAAAAACCCGTTGTCTATACTAATATTATAAAGAGGAAAGATTTGATTGTTTGTTTGTTTGGATTGAATAGGCTCCGAAACTACTGAACCGATTTGAAAAACTATTTCACTGTTGGGAAGCTACACTATCCCCGGGTAACATAGGCTATATTTTTTTTAATAGGGATCCCTACTAAAACTACAATAACCCAAGGTGTAAAAAAATAAGATTTACAATTTTAACTTTGCGTGTTTGACAGTTCTAAGACAGGACAACGTCTGTCAGGTCAGCTAGTATAATATATATTTGTACATATACCTGCCAAAGGAATAGAAGTCGTGACATTGGTCATAACCCGTAACAGGTGAGGCACCTTATAACTTTTATATAGCTTTTTTTGTCACTCAATCTGATGCGATACTCGTGTGGGAGACATATTTGGTAGAGAAACCTTATTATTTTGACAGACTTCAAAAAAGGAGGAGGTTCTCTTTTCAAATGTATATTTTTTTATGTGTTTGTTACGCGATTACTCCGCGAATCATGAATTGAATTTTAATGATTATTCTTTCGAGGTCCCACCTAAATTTTATCGAAATTGAGCATCGCTTTTTAAAAACAAAAACGAAAAATATCAGATGACGAACAACAACAGACGATGACAAACGATGACGATGACAAACGATGACGATGATGATGAGATGACGATGAATAACAGATGACGTTTTGGATTGTGGTTCCCTTCAGCAAAAGTATTGTGGACTGCGGAATGCGGCGGACTTTCAATCTTAGTTTTAACTGTCGTTTTCCTAGTTTTTAGGGTTCCGTACCCAAAGGGTAAAAACGTCACTCTATTACTCGTAAACATTTAAAACGTATGTGAAACCAATGTGACATAACACGATCGGAATTTGTCGGATTCCAGGTACAGCAATTTTTCTAAACCAGTATGTAATCTACTTTTAAAAAAGTTCTACTGAAATTAAAAACTTTACTTACCTTTTGGAGAAACTCAAGAGTCGCACAGCGGGAACCGGAGAGAGCTTCGTAGTAACTTTCCGCGATAGAATCCGGAACAAAGATATTTGCCGAAGAACCACAGTCACCGACGCCTGCTCAGATTTGCAAGTTGAAGTCATGCATGGTCACTTACCATCAGTTGTGGTCAAACGCTAGCCCATTTCATCATAAAAAAGTGGTAATGGGCAGGCCACATTGGTTGAAGAACCGATAACCGATAGGAAAGAAAGGTGAGTGGAGACCACGAACCAGAAGACGCAGCGTAGGTAGGCCTCCCACTAGATACTTAGCTGCGAAATGTTATTGTAAGAAAAGTTTTTTGTTATTGTCTCAAAAATGTTTTTAGCT
Organism: Agriopis aurantiaria; assembly: GCA_914767915.1. Lineage (NCBI taxonomy): Eukaryota > Metazoa > Arthropoda > Insecta > Lepidoptera > Geometridae > Agriopis > Agriopis aurantiaria. The sequence continues at coordinate 3,340,129 of OU611982.1, forward strand.
GTAAGTTTTTGAGAAATTGTAATAAAATAAATAGATGTTCCGAAAACATCGTGAGAGTCACGGGCATCCAGTGGATACAGATGGCAGGCTGTCGTTCAGTGTGGAGTCCTAAGGGGAGCCTATGTACAGTAGTGGAAATTTTCTGGCTGATGATGATTGATTGTATACTTAGGATGATTCTTTTCGTCTTTTAAGTAAGATCTTTATCTGTTAACTAGCGGTCCGCCCCGGCTTCGCACAGGTATTATTGGAGTTTTAGTAAGGATTCCTAATTTTTTGGAAAATATAATATAGCCAGGCGGGAGACTAGCTAGCCGGGAGACATACTCCCGGGGATAGTGTAGCTTCCTAACAGTGGAAGAATTTTTCAAATCCGTTCAGTTGTTTCGGAGCCTTTTCAACACAAACAAACAAACAATCAAATCTTTCCTCTTTATAATATTAGTATAGAAGTATAGATTATGAATTTATCTCAGTCAGTATATAGGTAGTCATGTTTTTCATCTTTCTAATTTAAAAAGCTAAAATTAATAACAAGAACTATTACCTAAACCGTGTCTGTAGAAAGCCATAAAGCACAGTGAAGACATTTCACACGCAAGGTGGCTATAAAAATTGATCAATGGACACAATTAAATCCCACGACCTCCGTGATATATTGTAGAAATATACCTATCTGGGTATTTATCGAACCAACTCTAGGCCAGGTTAGTCGTAAAACTAGGGCTTATACAGGGTTACATTTAAACTCGGTAGTCTAGTTTAAATGTAACCCTGTATAAAGCCCTAGTTTTACGACTAGATGGACGATGTCATAGTGTAAATTCAGGAGCATAATTGAATTTGCAAATGAATTGGTGCTCCTCGATGGTTACAATCTGGGTGTCTTCAAATCACGATTGAATCGATTTCTTCTACGCAAGCGTGCTCCATCGTAGACCGCATCATCCCTTAACATCAAGCGAGCTGGCGGTCCAACGCAAGCCTATTATTAAATTTTAAACAAGTTCATATCAAAAATATATATATTTTATACCCTATGATATAAAACGTTTGTTGTCAAGCTGTTTATAGTTCCCAAAGTACAATTCATTGATTGATTGATTAAGGCTTGGTTGCACCAAGTAGTAGTTAAAGTTAAGGTTTATGACAAAATTGACAATAACAATAACCCTGAATTTAGCAGTTACTGCAAAATGCGTTGCACCAGCGTATTCCTTAGCATAGTTAAAGTTACCAGGGTTGCAAGTCAAATGAGACCTTATTTACTCCAGATGCATAGCTGGAATAATATTTTATGCATCTGACAGATATTTAAAATAAACAATAGCGAATCGTGGGCAGTTACGGTTAACAGTTAAAGTTATGACGTCATTTAACAATTGTCAGATGGTGCAACAAATTTTTAGCCTAACCGGTACTTTAACCGAAATGTCGACGTTTGTTAAAGCTAAAGTAAGATGGTGCAACCCACACTAACTCTTTATTGTTTACACAATTAACGGCCTCTTATACCAAATTTGACGGTTTTAAATCAATTTTATTCAGTTAAATTACAATATTTGAGCTGGAAAAAAATACATGTCACAGATACATCTGTGTTTGAGTTTATGATTTGGTTCAAAACACGATAGAATAAACTTTCCTCGATCAAAAAAAAAATCTGAAACAAAGTCGAGTTAGTTTATTTTTTTCGTTTTATGCTCTAATGAAAGCTCGTAACAACCTGGAAATTGCATGTACTGAAAGGCAATTTTATTCATCATTTTTTTATTAGGATAGATTTTTGATAGTGAATAGAATTGTTTTTTAGTGAAATTAAAAGCGTAATAAGGTCGCGAGAATTTGCGCGCGCCGCGTTCAGTACCGCGCCAGGCGTCATCGAGGTCGGACCTATGTTCGTTTTTGTCGTTGCACGCCCCCCGCGGGCGTCCTGACTCTTGCGTGGCAAAATACATCGTCGCTATAACTTGGCAGGGGCTGAGGGAGCGTTTTGTTGCCTACGCGACTCGGATAACCGGCCGTTAAACTTGATACAGAGGACAAAGAACTCCTTAAAACGAGTGTAACAACTGGTGGCCTTATCGCTAAAAGCAATCTCTTCCAGGCAACCTTAGGATGCAAATAAATGGAGATGGTTAATTTGAGTTTGCAGAGCCTTTGGACATCAAAACATTACATACATACATCCATACATTCATATTAGATTACATCAAAACGTGGATATAATAGTAATTTAGGTATTCGCGTTACTTTGTTCATGTTTTATGGAAAGCAGCAGGAAATAATTTGGCTCGGATCCCATGCACGGAAATGTGATATTTTGCAATTTGGTATTGTAAAACCCAAGCGTGTTTTAAAGCTAAAAAAGGAACTTTGTTCTCATCGTAATTCCTAGGTTTACACTCTATAGTGGGTAAGTAAGGTATGGCTTGCGTTTGGTGCCAAAATCTCATTGCGCCTAAAAGCATCGTATATGTACCCAATGAGATTGAGTGTACCAGGTGTACCTATTAACTTTTAGACAGAGACATAATATTATAGACATCGTACATATGTGGCAAAAAAAAACGGAAAAGTGTGAGTAGGACTCGCACCCTGAGGGTTCCGTACAACTTAAATATGTATGTAGATCCATCCCGAAAATCTAGTCTTGACGAAAAAAGATTGAAAGACAAACTTAACTATGTAGTTGGCAAACAGGTGCTCCCATACATACCAACTACAAAATGTAAGTTTGTAATAGCAAAAACATTTTTTGATGTGATAAATATTAAATTAGCAAATTTGGGATTTTACCTTTATATGTGCTGTAAAATTTTGCTATTTTCCGAATTTCATGAGTCTATGTCAACGGGAAGTACCCTATAGGTTTTCAGTCCCTTGTAAAATCGCAAAATCTGTGAAAATATACGACATAGAAGACCATATCTATTGATCGCGTCGACTTACAAGTTTGTTTTTTTTTACAGCTAAAAGATTAAATTTCTACTTGATACCTCAACGCGTTCTTAAGAAAAAGGGTCTTGACAGACAGACAGACGGAAAACAAAGTGATCCTATCAGGGTTCCGTTTTTTCCTTTTGAGGTACGGAACCCTAAAAACGTCCGAGCATCATTGTACATACGTTGTATCAATACATTCACAATGCCACATTTACCCCAATTTAGACGTTATGTCGCTTGTATAGTGTTCAACGTTAGTTGTCCCCTATGTAGCTACGTAGTAGCTTTGGCATCGCGCGGCGGCGTTGTAGTCGGATCGCGGTTACTTTGTCCCAAAAGATATCGCAATGCGTAGCGAGCGCCGAGTTTTGGTTCAGACAATATTTTGGCTTTGAAAGGTTCTGGAGTGGAGACCACGAACCGGAAGACGCAACGTAGGGAGGCCTCCCACTAGATGGACCGATGACATTGTGAGAGTAGCGGGCATCCAGTGGATGCAAAAGGCAGGCTGTCCTTCAGTGTGGGGGTTAAAGGGGGAGGCCTATGTTCAGCAGTGGACGTCTTCCGGCTGATGATGATGATGATGATGATGATGATGATGATGATGAAGAAGAATATTTTGGCACGATTGTGACTCTATGTATTGTATCGCGATGACTTTCAGACAAATAAAACCACACTGTAATATGAAAGTAATATAAAATTGAGCCCTTATAATGTCAATATAGATCTTGAAATCAAACGGTATCCAATTCCCCAAGTACAGGCCAAAGGAACATGTTTGTAATAACACGGGTTTGTCTACAACCTAGGTACAATATAGGTAGCCTAGGTATAAAACCTAGACGGCAGACGTCTCCGGGGAGCCGTAAGGTAGAAATCTAGATTACCTCTGCTAAGGTGCGTCCAGATAGTTTTGTAGGATACCAAGCTCGTTACAGGGGGGGTGGGGGTTCAGCTTTAACAAGGGTAGCTAAGTAAGGTAGCTGTTTCGTGGGCTAAGTTACGATTCGGGACTTTCTAAGGCTTGGTAACACGATAGTAGTAGTATTTGACAATAACAGTAACGCTGACTTTAGCAGTTACTGTGAATGCGCTGTACCAGCGTATTCACTAGCATAGTTAATGTTACCAGGGTTGCAAGTCAAATGAGACATTATTTACCCCAGATGCATAGCTGGAATTATATTTTATGCATCTGACAGATGTTTAGCATAAACAATAGTGAAGCGTGGACAAGACGGTTAATGTTATGACGTCTAACGAAAAAAAGAAACACGCTAATTGGTTTACAGATACAGCGTAATCGACATACATTTTTTTTTGTAAACGGTATCCAACGGTGTTTTTTCTAGGCAAGCGTGCTCCATTGTAGACCGTTATATCGCTTAATATCAGGCGAGTTGGAGGCCAAGCGCAAGCCTATTTTTTTTTTTTTAAGCGGACTGAATATTCCTTTTTTTTCGAAGTCGGTAAAAAAAATATTTTGTCACCCACAACACAAAAAAAAAGTCACATACGTCGATACTTCCAGGTGAACCGATCTTTACAATGTGCCAGTCCTTTAATATTGAACCGGTTGCATTTCAGAATGGAACCAATCGCGTTTGGACGACAAACAACAAATACGTAGTCTTTTATTATTTTTAGGGTTCCATACCCAAAGAGTACAAACGGGACCCTATTACTACGCCTAATCAGTCTGTCTGTGCGTCCGTCTGCCCTACCTTTTAACAGCTGTATCTTTCGAACCGTAATAGTTAGCTAGTTGAAATTGTCACTGAGTATGTAATGTTGCGGCGGATTAACTATTAAATAATAAAAAAAGTCAAAAAATAAAAACGAAAGGGACATACAACAAACATATACAACAAAAATATACAATCGTGCCAATTTTAACAAAGCGTTAAACTTGGCACGATTGTAGTACACACTCTAAAGTATAACAACAAATAATAAATAATGGCCAAGTGCGAGTCATAAATAAAAACTGAAAGGAGGGAGGGGGACTTTTCAGTTATTTATCTTTTCAACTGGCTTCCTTCTACTCTTCTCCGCACCTATAGGTACACACCTCTTTTCTCCTCCGCGTCAGCCGCGCGCGTGTATTAATCTTGAAAAAGACCGCCTAATGCAGTTGAGTTGTAATGAGTTGTTTAAAGAAAAACGGAGTAACCGGTTTAATCTTGCGTGAGTAAATCCCGTGTAATATAGATAAAATGTGTGAAAACCACGCCAGCTTGCATTTATTAACTTAACAAAATACAAGCTAACACTAAAACGACAAAAACAGTTCGACTGCCCATAGACCATTAAAGGTCTAGAGACAATCCAAATGTTCAAGCCCACTACCATTTGTCTGCGTACCCAGCATGCTGGCGGTATTACTATGCTGAATGACAATGCTTATGCGTTGAGCCAGAAACACGCCAGCATTTTGGTCACGCGTCGCATTAATACTTCTTTGGATTCTTCTGATCAAAACACACGACCGCGAGGAATGGAAAAAGGGAAGGAAAGGTTTTGCCTTGCAGTGGAAAAGTCATTGCTAGAATAATAATTAATGAGAGCACTTAAATAATTAAATAAGAGTGATTTATAGATGCATAGTTTAAGTTGTTAAATAGAAAATAAATGTTACATAATTATATCGTCCAGTCCGACGTTGTCCAGTCTTAGATCTGTCAATATTTAAATTGTAAATCTAATTTTTTTACACCTTGGGTTACATTATTGGAGTTTTAGTAAGGACCCCTATTTTTTTTTGCAAATATAATATAGCCTATGTTACCCGGGGATAGTGTAGCTTCCCAAAAGTGAAAGAATTTTTCAAATCGGTTCAGTAGTTTCGGAGCCTATTCAATGCAAACAAACAAACAAAGAAACAAACAAACAAACAAACAATCAAATCTTTCCTTTTTATAATATTAGTATAGATTTACAAAAGTAACAATGAATGTACAAGACCTCAGCATATGACTAATGGAAGGAACTACATACCAAGACACGGGTTTCCAATACCCAGTTTGGCTGTTAGAGCCAGTAACAACTTATAATGTACATTTCTTGAATAAATAATAGGCATGTGTCCTCATGTTTGGTATTTCTATTTATTTCTGTTTGTCTTTTATAAGGTGTTTTTGATGCACGCCTACCTACCATTTGTTCCAACCTGGTGGATGACTGGTAGAAAATGCTTAGCATTAAGTCCTCCAATTGTACATATCTACTTAATTTGTAAGTGTGCAATAAAGTATTAAATAATAATAATAATAATAATGTTTAATTTGTTACAAATAACCGGCTTAGCGAGGAATATAACTAAATACATTACACATACTGAAAAAATAATTTAAATTTGCTGATAAATCTCTGAGATATGAGCGTTTAAAGTTTTAGGTGGGGATAGGGAGGGGATGCTCTATCCCTTTCTCACAAAGCGTGTGTTAGTATAGCATTTGTATAGCGCTCCTGAGCCGTGACGTCACGGCTCAGTATAGTGCGCTCTCTGTCTAGCATGAAATTTAAATGCTTATATCTGCTTATATATTATTTATTTTTGAACTAATTTTAATTTTGTTTCCATTGATGGGCTCTATTTATGATCAGCTTTTTTATGAGGTAATAAAAAAAAAAAAACATCATGCCTATTTTCGAATTTTGAATTTTTGAATAATAGTCAAACAAGAATTCTTTACGTGCAGCTTAAACTGTTTAATGCACCTATTTGAGTTCTACAATTTCCAGCTGTAAAACCACAGCTTAATTCACCTCTTGCCATAAAACATCATTAATATTGAGCACAGGTAGAGAAAGCCGCAATTGGCTATAAAGTCCGCCGGTATGGCTACGTGGCCGCGAGCCAACTACAGTCACGTGGCTAAGCAAAGACTGAACAACACTGTTTTAAACTATCACGATTGTTCACTAAAGTTATATGAAAACGAACCACGGTAAACATCCCGTAAATAATCATATAACTTTAAAGACTGGGACTTATAATATTAAGGTGCTGTTCCATAACTTTAGGATTTACTATTTAAATGTTATGCACAACTAGCCCGCGCCTTCGTACGCGTAGAGTTATGTTGAAATTTTCAAACTATATTTGTCCCCTGTATCGAAACTTTACACTGTATAAGGAATCTAACTGCCAAATTTCAACATTCAAAACAACAACAGAAAAAAAGTTTTTTTTTTTTTAATTTAGAACGGCTGTCAATGCATTTTTGTAAGTGTTGTACCCAGTTAGATGCACCCAAATAAACGAAACATCAGTCATTCGAAATCAGCAACTGTGATGCGGAGTTCGACGCGTTGATCTAAATAAGAATGTTCAATCAAGGTTCACTCATAATACCAGATAACAGATTTTCTTTATCATTTCCGTTCTATTTACTTCTATTTATGTGCTTTCAACAGGACAAAAAAAAAACGAAAAATATGTTTACAAACTATAGTTACAAGGTTTTTGGACAAAATTAAGTACATAATATCTACTTATTCGTCAAATGTATGACATATGACACTAGTGCCATTTAATGATGTGTTAAGTATGTAACTTACCTCGATTTACCAGATTCTTCCTCCTCGATATCAGTTTTATTTTTATTGGATACCTTATTTGAACTATTATATAATTCTTAAAATCACCGTCACGGTAATTCTGTTTATTTATTTATTTATCGCCTCCTTAATTTCTTATGTATAAACAAAATAAATATGTATAATCAAATGGCACTTCATCGAATTTGTCGATCTCAACTGTCAAATTTGACGATCGATAAATAACGGTACTTACACTGCAGGTTCGACATAATTATTTTTATTGTTAATAATTGTAATATAGCAAGCAACACTAGTTTTTACGTTGCACTTTTTTTAGGCCTTTCATCTATACTATATACTAATATTATAAAGAGGAAAAATTTGTATGTAAGTATGTTTGTAACGAATTGGCTCAAAAAGTACAGGACCGATTTTAAAAATTCTTTCCTATTTTGAATGCTACATTATCACTGATTAATATAGGCTATTTATTAATCAGTGCGTACTATATCTATACCCGTGCGAAGCTGGGGCGGACCGCTAGTAAATAATATTTTTCTTTATTTTCAATCTAAATGACTTGCTAAAAGAGGAAGCCTTGACAACTTATCTAATAGAAAACAAAACAGCAAATACGTTTTATATCATTTATGATAATAAAATCCTAAAACACTTTAAAATTTTCTAATAAATATAAAGAAGCAATAAAAGTATCAATAAAAAGTATGAACGAGCAAATCGATTGCTTCGAAGATTCTTTTAAGGAGCTTTCAAAGAATTCACTGAAAGAAAAAGTAAACAGTCGAGTTCGGAAACTTTCAGGACTTTTCGCTCGAGATTAAATTTCTTTCGACGATTTTTCTAGTGAATAAAAAATACTTTACATAACCATGTAACTAAACTGTATTTGAATTAAGTAAATCATGTTTTCTTTAGTATGGCTGCAAGTGAAATCGCAAGTAAAATGAAATACTATAAGATGTAAATGCGTCAAGAAAGAGTAAAGTAGAGTTGGTGGACAAAGGCGGACTTATCAGGGTTAAAAACAAAAAAAAAAAGCGTCAAGAAAAATCTAGAGTAGAAATATTTCTACAAAGTTTAGCAAACCCGTAGACATGCTACGAAAATATCTCGTAGCAGTTCTACGAGTGTAGACCATGGTACCAGCTACGAAGCTATGTAGAGGAACGCAACGTGCATTCAATCAAAGTTAGCAGCGTTTTTTTATGGCTTTAAACTATATTTGAAAAAGCAGCGAAAGCCCGATCCTAATTAATTTGGCCATGTTTATAACGTCTGTTGTTTGTGTGTGCGGAAAGCTTAATCCTTTTTTTGGCCATGCTTTTAATGTCCGTTTTTTTTGTCTAGTTCTGTACATTACAAATCATTACAGATAACAATGGTATGAAGGAAAGGTATACACAGCAGAGGGTCGATACAAGCTGAAGATGACCACAAATCATAAGGAAAAAACAAGCAACGTAAGATACCTGACAAGCAACGTAAGAAATGAATAATCACAGACAAATCATTAGGTTAAGAAAATTGATACCATTATCTACACTAGTAGTATATCTATACTAATATTATAAAGAGGCAAGATTTGATTGTTTGTTTGTTTGCATTGAATAGGCTCCTAAACTACTGAACCGATTTGAAAAGTTCTTTCACTGTTGGAAAGCTACACTATCCCCGGGTGACATAGGCTATAATCTATACCCGTGCGAAGCTGGGGCGGACCGCTAGTACTATATAAAAACATAACGTTTGTATGAGGTAATGTCTGTAACTACTGAACCGATTCTAAGTAATATTAATCTGATAAAAAGCTACACTATCCCAGAAAGACATAGGTTATGTTGTGTTCACAACACGAGTGAAGCCGCAGGCAAAACCTGGGTTTAAATAAGGTACTACAATCAAGGCTAGAGTGAATAGATTTCTCTTAGATCTACGTGTTCCATTCTCGGACATACCGTTGATTACCATCAGGCAAGTCGGTGGCCAAACGTAAATCTATTATATACTAGCTGGTACCCGCGACTTTGTCTGCGCAGGATTACAAGTACTTCGAGTATCTTATTTCAAATTAAAATTATACCTATACTTCGTTCACAAATCTTAGATATTTTATGTAAACAAAGAAATGTCACGAAGAGTCACTGTCTAAGTGACGTGCTAGAATTGCTTTATTTTACACAGATTTTTTTCCGACTTACTTGACAATTATCCTTATATTTAAGACAATTCACACACTATCTTTAAAAATTATAGTCTATGTGTTATTCTAATGTATAAGCTATATTATTGTAAACTTTCATTAAAATCCATTCGATAGTTTGCGCGCGAAAGAGGAACAAACATCCATACATCCATACATACAAACCTGCGCGTTTGTAATATTAGAAGGATTTATTTTTTTATGTACTCAAAAAGGTCGCACAACATAGCGACTCAATGTCTTCTTCTGCCATTAAAATTCATAACCAAAACAAAACGAAAGATAAAACTTATCTCACTTTCAAGTAGATGCAAATAAAACCTCCTTGAAATGGCGGCACAATAAGCTATTGTGAGTCGAAGTAAAATGGAAGCTGAATTTCACGAAACAACCCGTCAAATATGAATAATATTTTGTTCTCGCTTATACAAAACAAGACTTCAAGTGAGGACTGAAATTGACACATAATTTTACGGTTACGTTAATAACGGTATCAAATCTTTACCTTTCCAAAGCGTTGGTGCTTCAATCTTTATCGATTTTGGTATTAAAAGCTTCCCCTATCTCACCCCAGACTCTGATCTCTGTATGCATAGGTGCCGAGATATGAATGAGACGATTTAATGCTCAAAATTATATAGGTACATACATAAAAGGCATATGACGCCAGTAAAAGATGTTTTTATTAGAAACTGTTTTTTTTTGCTATAATATTAGAATGACAAGTTATCTATTTCTATATCAAAAGATTTAGTTTTTTGATCAGAACGCATAACGCCGTGGTAAGCCGTTCGAACGCAGCGTCAAGCTTTGCTCTTATCGCTGATACATGCTTCGTCGGAACAACAGACCAGTCTGGACGTTTTTCATACAATTCTCATGAGCACATGTGATGTTCATCCACTGCTGGACGTAGGCCTCACCTACCTTTTCGCATCCACTTGCCACCAGCCACTTTTTGCAGGTCATCGTTCCACCTGGCTGCAGGGCGTCCTACTCTACGTTTGCCGATGCGCGGCTTTACTCTAGAATCCGTGTAGTTGTTAGTATCTCTACCCTTATAGTTCTTTGTCGGATAATCTCATTTCTGATTCTATCTTTCAAAGAAACCCCAACCATTAGCTGGCTGAGGTAGACTTTAAATCGATCTTCACTGGCAGTGAAGCCACGTTTCGGCTCTATAGGTAGGGTGCACTGATCGCAAAACTTTCGCGTTCAGGTATTGTGGAAGGACGACTAGATGACATGCAGAACTTTCACCAAAATCAAGCCTTTGTCAAAAAAAATCGCGATTGAGTAAACAGATGAATGTTAAGAAATAAATCAATTTGTTTATATTTACCGTTATTTTGTAGTAATTCGGTCCCTGATGCATTCAGTTGTACCGGTTGTGATTATCATAATAATAGACATATCTTTTGTATTGTAATTTTGAGTAAAATCCGTTCCAATTAAGAAGCTGACAAATTTTTGGGACTATTCCTGGAGTACATTTTTTCAAAATAAATAGAGTAAATGTTCTTTGTGTATTTAAAAGTTCTCAGTAAGAATCATTTCAGAGCTCTTCAAGTCGATAAAATCTAATTCCCAAGTAGCAGATCCAGCTTTTATTTCGTGCTGATAATCTCAATTAGAAAGTTTACAGTAACCTAACGCTTATCTCAGGCGCTGAAATTAATCCGGTATTTTCAGTTAGGAACTTTTCACGGCTTTCCTTCGTAGTTGTTACGAAGTATTGTTCTCGTGTTTCAGAGACCGATTCTAACCACAATCACGCAGGTGTCATTGTGAGTGCGAAATGTGATGATAACCTACTGCGAGAAGTTTCAAATGCAGTTCAGGTGCTCAATTGAAGTGTGACAGTGAACTTGTCTTAGAGTAATTAGTGTTACTTTTTGTGCGACATTTTCATTTTGCAAAAAGCACTTAAAATAAAGATAGTAAAAAAGTTTCTTGTTTAGTTTTTGTTATATTTTTCTTTCGGTTCGTTTTGGCTTTTGTCAATAAGATTGTGGCAAAAACAAAGATGTCAATAAGTAAGGATATACACTCGCCTGATGTTAAGCGATGATGCGGTCTACGATGGAGCGCGCTTGCTTAGAAGAAACCGATTCACTCGTGACACCCAGATATGTACTATGTCACATAGTTCTCTACAATGTCACGCCGCTCTCGAATACGACGACCGCTCACCAACAAAGTTAGCGTACAACTGAGTTTACACTGGTGAGCAAATTAACTATTGCCATAGTCGGTAGCTTTGGAAAAAGTTCCATTGGCTCGGTCCTTATGAAGTAATTCTAAGTCAATGGAAAAAAAAAGTTTTCTAGCTAAAGCAAGACCGAGTTAGTCAGCATAGTACTGACTAATACTTACAATAGTCTTAACAAATCCTACCAGTTAGAAATGTTCTTTCTAATTTTGATAATATATCAGGGCCGTAGTATACATTCGTACAAAACGTTGATTTCAGATACTAAAGTAACTATCGAATCGGCGGTATCGACGAAATATGCTTCAAATATGACGATTCGTCATCACGAATATTCAAAAGTAGACATTTAAAATCGATTAATTGACATTATTTCTTTATGTGTAACTAGCAGACCTGACAGACGTTGTCCTGTCTTAGAAATGTCAAACACGCAAAGTCAAAATTGTTTTTTTTTTTTTTACAATTTGGGTTACATTATTGGAGTTTTAGTAAGGATCCCAATTTTTTTTAAAAATATAATGTAGCCTATGTTAACCGGGGATAGTGTAGCTTCCCAACAGTGAAAGAATTATTCAAATCGGTTCAGTAGTTTCGGAGCCTATTCAATGCAAACAAACAAACAAACAATCAACTCTTTCCTCTTTATAATATTAGTATAGAGTATAGATAAATGTTCTTGAAATATTTTACTCGGATATGTTAACCGATACACGATTAAAGAAATTTGGCTCAATAGAAAAAAATCGTAAACTTTCCTAAAAAACCGTTTTTACGTTCCCTTCAATGGATTGAATCAGCTTCATTCAAATTTTATGGAAGACATTTTTATCAAAAAGAAATGGTGTGTTATCCTAACAATAATTCAAATACTTTAGTGGTCGCAGTTTTTTGTGAAAGCGTAAGATTATTTGTAGAAAATAAAGAAAATAATAATATTGAAACTATTTGAAAGCGCACACGCCGCATTACCGTCATACAAATGTACGGTTCTCTACCATGTCGCCTTTAGGAACTATTTGTGTATCCTATTTCGGAATTCAATAGCTTCAGAATATATGATTTTGAGTTCTATATTCCGGAGTATCGTAGTACAGTCGTCGGCGAAACTTTTTCTCTGAACCCTTAATAAAAACTTAATAAGCTCTAACAAAATTTAAACTTGGAAAAAAGCGGCGCTAAAAATATCTTTAGCAAATTCGGGTCCAATATAATATTCTACAGAGAATATTACGGTATTTTGGAGGGAAAATAATATAGAGACGCCTCGAAAATTATTTCTGGAGACTAAATTGAAACGTAGGGTTCGTCAATTACGGTATTAAACGGAATTGAATCGAGATAGAATATTAACAGCGTTTTATAAACGACTAGCAACGCACCCCGGCTTCGCACGGGTGTAAATGTTATTTTTTTACACCTTGGGTTACATTATTAAAGTTTTAGTAAGGATCTCTATTTTAAAAAAAAAATATAATAATATAGCCTATGTCACCCGGGGATAGTGTAGCTTCCCAACAGTGAAAGAATTCTTCAAATCGGTTTAGTAGTTTCGGAGCCTATTTAATGCAAACAAACAAACAAACAAACAATCAAATCTTTCCTCTTTATAATATTAGTATAGATAAAATGTTGTTTTATTGCTATTGGTTGATATCTAGTGTCTCTTTTTTAAATTCATTCTACCTCGATGAACGTTTTGCGCGCTATGCCATTCTAAAATAATATACGTACACCGAAGCCCTGATAAGCTCACCCGGCTAAAGGAGAACAAAAACGGTTTCTCGTCGAATGCAATGGCCGCTTATTCGAGTTATGAGGGCATATCGTGAATTGATCTAGAATAGACCCTTTTTGGGATAGAATTTAATGGTTTGAAGTATCATTACGATAAAACTACGATGTTTTATAAGACAGCTGTGCCCCACAGTGTCACACGTCGATTACTTCTTATAACATCAGCTATCTGGCAGTGAAAGTCCCGTCATAATTAGTTTAGCCGTTTTGAAGTCCACAGGGAACACACGCACAGACACACACACACACACACATACACATGCATACTTCGCTTTTTATATATAGACAGTTTTTTATTTATTTATATAATAGGCTTGCGCTTAGCGACCAACTCGCCTGATGTTAAGCGATGATGCGGTCTACGATGGAGCATAGCATATTAATGGCCTTAAAGAGTATACTTCGTGCGTCTTGTATCTCGCTCGCGCATTACTACATGTTTAGGGTTCGTAATACGTGAAAAAAATATGTCTTTACAAAAAGTAAAAACGAAAGGGGGGCCCCTTTCGTTTTTACTTTTTGTCATTTTTTATTGTTTGTTAGTTAATCCGCCGTAACATTACATATCCTGTGAAAATTTCAACTAGCTATCTATTACAATTCGAAAGATACAGCTGTTTAAAAGTAGGAAGGACAGACAGACAGACACTATAGGCTTAGTAATAGGGTCCCGTTTATACCCTTTGGGTACGGAACCTAAAAAGTGTATATAACAATTTGACAGTTCATACTCTAAACATTTTCCAAGTGAATCATTTTTGGAATGTAGCAAATTGAAAGCTAACGAGCCTGCCTGCTAAAACAAATATTCGCGTATTTTACTGCTAGTACAGATGAATAATTTTCACGGTCTGGAGGAGAAATTGCTACTTGTATTTAGAAGGATTGTCTTGGTGCGATGGTGGCCAATCGGTAACATGTGCGCTTTACAATCTGATGGCACCCAGTTCGATCCTCGGCTCTACACCAATGACTAATTGAGTACTTGAGTAAATTATGTGCAGTTTCAATTTTTCAACAACGATAAAGGAAAACATCGTGAGAAAACCGGTATGTCCAAGAACTTAAGGTTCAAAGACATAATTATTTACCAAGAACTTGACATTCACTAACATGCACAGGACCAGCATGGTAGAAAACGGCCCATCCTCTCTCTGAGAGACTGTGTCCCAGCAGTGGGAACATGATAGGCTGATAATGATGATGATGTCGTTTCCGTGAACTAAGTAAACATAATAATATCAACAAGTAAAAGATATGATAAGGACAATCAATGAATGTATCTACAGCTTCATCATCATCATCATCATCATCAGCCAGAAGACGTCCACTGCTGAACATAGGCCTCCTCCTTTAACTTCCACACTGAACGACAGCCTGCCTTTTGCATCCACTGGATGCCAGCGACTCTTGCTATGTCGTCGGTCCATCTAGTGGGAGGCCTACCTACGCTGCGTCTACAGCTTACGAACGCTCAATTTACTTTCATGGGGTTTCACGTTCCATGGCCACTTTATAAAACCCAAATGAGACGTGTTTTTCATCCACCCAGCTATTTCGGTAGTTTTATTTACAACCAACGACGACGATATCATACGATTGCGACCCGAAAACTCTGCGATCTCAAAGTTTTGTTTGCGTATCTCTAAGTAACAATATATCGAAAAAAAAATGTGTTCTTCGATTATGCAGCGACTAACAAGTTACTTTATTTAATAAACACCAACATGATATACAGAAAACGCAGGACAGATGACCGATGGGGCCGAAAGGTTCTGGAATGGAGACCACGGACCGGTAAGCGCAGCGTAGGACGTCCACCTACAAGATGGAGAGATGACCTAAAAGAGATCGCAGAGAAACGCTGGATGCAGGCCGCTTCCAACCGGCCCTTTTGGAGATCGATGGGGGAGGCCTATGTCCAGCAGTGGACGTCCTTAGGCTGAAATGATGATGATGATGATGAACATGATGTACGAGTACGTCATTGTATCAAAAGGGGAAAAAGTTTTTTTTTTTCTTTTATTACCTATATTCGGTCAAACGTTTTTACCGATTGAATATTAATGTATTTTATCTATATTGCACGGGAATTACTCACGTAAGATTAAGCTGGTTACTCTAATCAGGAGCCGTTGTCAGTACTAATGGTCAACGGTAAAAACGTCCGAACCAAATGTAAAAAAATTCTAATTATTAAGGACTAGCTGATCTAACAGACGTTGTCCTGTCTTAGAAATGTCAAACACGCAAAGTTGTAATTGTAAATCAAACACCTTGGGTTACATTATTGGAGTTTGAGTAAGGATCCCTATTTAAAAAAATATATATAGCGTATGTAACCCGGGGATAGTGTAGCTTCCCAACAGGGAAAGAATTTTTCAAATCGGTTCAGTAGTTTCGGAGCCTATTCAATCCAAACAAACGAACGAACAAACAATCAAATCTTTCCTCTTTATAATATTAGTATAGATAATAACTTTCTTGAAAAGGAAATTCTTGAAATGTTTATTAAACCCAACATTTTGTTGTTGTACCATGTCGCCTATAGCATTGTTTTTAGTGTCAATCGTCACACCAATCGGATGTCGTGTCGCCAACTCTAAACAAGTCAGCGAAACCTCTCGATTCTGCTCACGGCCTAGACCTACAAACATTGTATTATTCATTCATTGCAATAACCGAGCGATATCTCGAATGGCTTTTGAACCCTTCACTTGGTATCTATAGGAAGTGAAGTTTGTGTAAACAAACGGATGGAAAATCTATTCACTGCCTGGAGTTTACTATATAACAAGTTTATTTTTGGGTAAGAGATCGAATCAGAAATGAGGAAATCCGTAGACGAACGAAAGTTACAGACATAGCCCACCGGAATAGCAAGTTGAAGTTGCAGTCGGCAGGGCACATATCACGCAGAACAGGTGGTCGATGGGACCGAAAGGTTCTGGAATGGAGACCACGGACCGGTAAGCGCAGCGTAGGACGTCTACCCACAAGATGGACAGACGACCTAAAAGAGACCGCAGGGACACGCTGGATGCAGGCCGCAACCAACCGACCCTTTTGCAGATCGATGGAGGATGTCCAGCAGTGGACGCCCTATGGCTGAAATGATGATATTGAATGATGAAGAGGTTGATATTAATATTGTAAGCCCAACGTTAACTTGCGAGTAAAGGCGGCGAGGTTTTTTTTAGTATACGTTGTCGTTGTTAAAATTTACGTGGTGACTCGTCACTCTAGGGCCCTAATTCCGTAAAAATACATAAACACGGCAATAACAATATGCAAACGTGTTATAATACAGTGACCATGGTCACTAACAACACGGTAATCATTGTTTCATCATTGAATCGATTCTCTCCTAAAATGATGAACAGACGGAGTCTTTAGGATCCTTAATAATGTTATTATCCGTATACATTGGCAAACTAAAGCTAGTTTAAAGATTATCAAACAAAAGGAACTAAGTAAAAGTTTTTTTTTATGTGACTTACGCTGTTGGCCTTGCGGCCTCTACAGTTTGACTGGACTGGTTGGCGCAAAGGGCGTTGGGCCTGACTCGTTTTTGGTTTTTGGGCGACTAGCTCAAGGGCGCCTCGAAGGTACGAACCCCGGCTTGGGCCGTCGCCAGGAATGAGGAATCAGACTTACCCAGGCACCCCAAAAGGGGTGTGCCCTGGATCTCTAGCATGTTGTTGAACTGATTGATTATTTGGAGAGAATCTAAACTATCTTATTTTACCTACTTGTTCTATTGGTAGAGCAGATGGGAAAGACAGTCTTCTGACAGATCCTGGGAGTCTTCGATCGCGCCGGCGGGAACAGTGTATTTGTGTGCCTTTGGTAACTGGTGCCTATACCAAATACGGAATATGTATTTCCTAGTTCAAGGTGCTGTCGGATCGGGGAACTATAAGCAAACACGGCTCCTCTAAATATCAGTTAGAGGAATTAGGGATAAACTTAAAATCTCTCGCAATCAAAGCTATTACGATCCGAGTGTTCCGCATACACTAGTCGATCTCCACTTCAGCCGGTGCGGTGTCTCAAATATTTATCACGCTGCGGCCCAGACAAGACATGACGTTGACTATCGCTGCAGCAGACATTTTGTATACCTACAATGCTATCGGAGCATCTGCGGTAGAGATGAGAAATTGAACGTCAATTCGAAAGATTTATTTGAGTTGTTTGATTATATGAACACTTTATAAGTTGAGACAATATTGTGGCACAGGGCATATAGTTATAGCTTAGCTTTAGATATATATTGCTCACCTGTCTGTATTGATTATCATTGCTGATGTTACAAAATAAAATTAGATTTATTTCTCCCTTTCTTTCTTTTTAGAATTCCGTACCCAAAGGGTAAAAACAGGACCATTTTATTATTACATTCATTTTATATTACAGGATTGTTTTATTTCCAAGCCTACGCTGCCTGTCTGTCTGTCTGTCCGTCCGTCTGTCCTACCTTCAAACGGTTGTATCTTTCGAACCGTATTAGATAGCTAGTTGAAGTTGTCACAGAATATGTAATGTTACGGCGAATTATCTAAGGAATAATAAAAAGAAAGTCAAAAATAGAAACAAAAGGGAGATCCCCATAAGAAACGTATTTTTCTATTTGGTTTCTGATAAATTATGTTTTTAGACTTTTTTACTTTTGATACTTTCAATGCCCATCCCTACGCTCCGGTGTCGTATGCATCGTACTATGCTTCCGTGTCTATTCCGGGACACGCATTGGCACCCGCTTTACGTCTCTGTAATTTATCCTGGACAAGAATTAATTGTTAGATATCGCATTCGCAATCGCGATGCAAGGTGATTAGGTTTTTTCTTTTATTTTGAGGGACGAATAATTGCAGGTAATTGTAACTACGAGTATGTAACAGTATCAGAGAGCGTATGAATCTATATGAGAAACAGCTACATGAAAATAACGATAAAACCAGCTGTGTGTGTAACGATAAAGACAGCCTGCCTTTTGCCATCCACTGAATGCCAGCGACTCTCACAATGTTGTCGGGCTATGTCAATGCGTTCGGGAAATTGCGTGACATCTTCTCGTTCAAGATACCACAGTGCCTGAAGACAAGGGTCTTTGACCAGTGTGTGTTGTCAGTGATTTCATATGGTACCGAGACGTGGTCCTTAACTGTTGGCCTTTTGGAAAACCTCAGATTTGCACAGCGGGCAATGGAGAGAGCTATCCTCGGAGTTTCTTTGCGCGATAGAATCCGGATATTCGCCAAAGAACCAGAGTCACCGACATAGCTGTTAAAACAAGGATGCTCCGTTGAAATTAATCTTCAAAATTATTTCACGCTGTATATCTATACTAATAATAATCTATACTAATATTATAAAGAGGAAAGATTTGATTGTTTGTTTGTTTGCATTGAATAGGCTCCGAAACTACTGAACCGATTTGAAAAAGTCTTTTACTGTTGGGAAGCTACACTATCCCCGGTTAACATAGGCTATATTATATTTTTAAAAAATAGGGATACTTACTAAAACTCCAATAATGTAACCCAAGCTGTAAAAAATTAGATTTTCAATTTTGACTTAACGTGTTTGACAGTTCTAAGACAGGACAACGTCTGTCAGGTCAGCTAGTTCTCAATAAAGACACGTCATCCCGATTTTATAACATCGATAGACCGCGCTGCGTAACAACAAAGGGTAACATAATTAGATCTTGGCACAGAGGACGGATCCAATTGAATTTATTATCGAACCGGCAGACGAATATCTCAACATGGTACGCATTATTGTGTGTGCATACGACGTCAGTAGGATGAATCAAACTGAGAGTACAGGCGCGACCAACAAAATAAACCGGCAATGTGCGAGTCGTGCTCGCTTACTCAGGGTTCCGTACCACCACATACGTTGTTAATTCATCATCATCCACAGCCTTCCTTATCCCACTGCTGGGTACAGGCCTCTCTCTTGCTATGCCATCTGCCTCGCTTCTGTACTAATCGAGTCCAGGTTCGACCCGCGATAGTAATAGTAATCTCTAAATAGTATAAATTAAAGTCGCTTTCCGCGTCTGTCTGTCTGTATGGGCGCTAACTCCTCCTAAACCGCGCAACGGATTTTGATGTGGTATTCACCATCAGTTAGATACATTTTCAAGGAAGGTTTATATATATAACTAGCGACCCGCTCCGGCTTCGCACGTACATTACACTCGTGCGAAGCCGGGCGGGCGTGTCGTTAGTAATTGTTAATTTCTAAAGTACAATAAAAACCGGCAAATTGCGAGTCAAGCTCGCACACTAAGGGGTGCGTACCACCACAAAATACAATAATTATCAATTAAAAAACCACCTTCAAAATTAGTAAAATATGACGTTTCGATTCCGTGGAAGAAAAATGAGGTCACCCAAATAACCTAATTACTAGTTTAAACTTTGTAATGAACAGTAATTTGTCACCAACTCGCACTTCGTGTTATGTTTGTTTGAGGTAAACTTCGAAACAACTGATCCGATTTAAAAAATATTTCACTAATAGAAAGCTACACTATTCGTGTATGTGTATGTGTAATGATTCAAGTTAGTTCTTTTTACTAAATAACCGTATCAGTAAAACGTGTTGGAGAAAATCAAGTTGATTGGCTCCATTATCAGCGTGAGCTGACCTAACAGTTTGAGATAACTAAATACAATGTGTTAGCTTTTCAGCCAAGAAATCACCTTTTAAACTGTTTTACACACAATTCGTTTACACTTGTTATCGCTTCGAGGTTCGAGCAAAGAAAGAGGGTGATTGCAATGCAACCGCCACTTATATACTGTGTTCGTTGGCAGTCGACAAAAGACTGTCAACTGTCAACGAACACGTGTGAACTTCGCCAATACAGTTTCATTATAATGGTGTTGTTAGTTCATCTATCCATTAAATGATTAAACTAAAGTTGTTCTACATTCGGCCATCCGACTCAATACACGTCCTCGTGTATACGTGTCATGTATTATATGATAATAGACGTTATACGTGTTAATTAAATGTGTACTTTACAATCTTATTTTGAAGTCTTATCCTATCGTTTTATGTTACATAATATCAGAATGCAACTGCATACTGAAAAGCACATCATATCAGACTAAAACCGAATCTGGTTTAGTTAAGTCAGTACGCAACTGCGTACACTGTCTCTTACGCAACTGCGTACATCGGCTCTTACGCGACTACGTACACCGGATCTTACGCAACTGCGTACAATGTCTCTTACGCAACTGCGTACATCGGCTCTTACGCGACTACGTACACCGGATCTTACGCAACTGCGTACAATGTCTCTTACGCAACTGCGTACATCGGCTCTTACGCGACTACGTACACCGGATCTTACGCAACTGCGTACAAACAATGTCTCTTACGCAACTGCGTACATCGGCTCTTACGCGACTACGTACACCGGATCTTACGCAACTGCGTACAATGTCTCTTACGTAACTGCGTACTGGAGGCTCCGCTGCAGGCTCAGCTGGCAGGTTCGACGGCAGGCTCAGCCGCAGGCTCGACAGCAGGCTCAGCCGCAGACTCCGCGGCAGGCTCCACTGCAGGCTCCGCTGTATGCTCCGCTGCAGACTCGACCGCAGGCTCGACAGCAGGCTCAGCCGCAGGCTCGACGGCAGGCTCGACAGCAGGCTCAGCCGCAGGCTCGACGGCAGGCTCAGCCGCAGGCTCGACAGCAGGCTCAGCCGCAGACTTCGCGGCAGGCTCCACTGCAGGCTCCACTGTATGCTTCGCCGCAGACTCGACCGCAGGCTCGACAGCAGGCTCAGCCGCAGGCTCGACAGCAGGCTCAACGGCAGGCTCGACAGCAGGCTCAGCCGCAGGCTCAGCCGCAGGCTCGACAGCAGGCTCAGCCGCAGACTCGACAGCAGGCTCAGCCGCAGAATCGGCGGCAGAAATTTGCATATATAACAATAAGTACACTAATCGGATATATAATCTGAAGAACTTTTAACATGAGCACAGTTATTTAGTAATTAGTATTAAATTAATCATTAGTAAATAAATTATAATCAAGAAAACGCAAGGAATAAAACAGCCACTTTGTAAAATAACTATTAATTAGGGCTCTAAAAAAAAACATGACTAGCAAACAGGTTTTGAACCACTTAACAAAAGACAAATTACACTCTGTGGACATGGGAAAATAAGAAGACATCTGTAACTTATTAATCCCGATTCTGATTTGTTAGCTTTTCAGCCAAGAAATCACCTTTTAAACTGTTTTACACACAATTCGTTTACACTTGTTATCGCTTCGAGGTTCGAGCAAAGAAAGAGGGTGATTGCAATGCAACCGCCACTTATATACTGTGTTCGTTGGCAGTCGACAAAAGACTGTCAACTGTCAACGAACACGTGTGAACTTCGCCAATACAGTTTCATTATAATGGTGTTGTTAGTTCATCTATCCATTAAATGATTAAACTAAAGTTGTTCTACAAATGTTTGACAAAAATATATTTTTAGGGTATGATTCCGAACTCGGCAGCACGCAGCAGTGCTCCCACAACAGTGCTGCCGCAGCACTACTGGTCCCCATACATTCTCTATAGGTTTATATTTTACTAGCTGACCTGACAGACGTTGTCCTGTCTTAGAACTGTCAAACACGCAAAGTCAAAATAGTAAATCTTATTTTTTTACACCTTGGGTTACATTATTGGAGTTTTAGTAAGGATCCCTTTTTTAAATATAATATAACCTATGTTTCCCGGGGATAGTGTAGCTTCCCAACAGTGAAAGAATTTTTCGAATCGGGTCAGTAGTTTCGGAGCCTATTCAATGCAAACAAACAATCAAATCTTTCCTCTTTATAATATTAGTATAGACAATGAAGTCTAGAAATATCTTCATACGCATAAGCATTTGCACGTTAAAGAAAAATGTGTAAACATCAAAAGATTTATGCACAGTTGGTACGTCTAATTTTTTGCAGACATTTTTGTTGTCATTACATACGCGGTAATTTTTTGCGGATATTTTTGTCACTACAAACGCGGGCACCGCAACGCGAGTGACATTAACATATTATGCTGGACTATTTAGTGCTATTCAAAACGCACGGTTTACGACACGCAGCAAAACAGTCGTTCAACTAAGGTAGATATATTTATGACTTACCTAGACAAATATTGTAGACGAATGACCGAAATAGTTGCTTCATTTGTTGCTGAAGTTTTATCGTACGCATCATCATCATCAGCCGGAAGACATCCACTGCTGAACATAGGCCTCCCCCTTTAATCTCCACACTGAACGACAGCCTGCCTTTTGCATCCAATGGATACCCGCAACTCTCACAATGTCGTCGGTCCATCTAGTGGGAGGCCTCCCTACGCTGCGTCTTCCGGTTCGTGGTCTCCACTCCAGAACCTTTCTTCCCCATCGGTTATCGGTTCTTCGAGCGATGTGGGCTGCCCATTGCCACTTCAACTTGCAAATTTTAACAGCTATGTCGGTGACTCTGGTTCTTTGGCGAATATCCACGTTTCGGATCTTATCGCGCAAAGAAACTCCGAGCATAGCTCTCTCCATTGCCCGCTGTGTGACTCTAAGCTTTTCCAAAAGGCCAACAGTTAAGGACCACGTCTCAGTACCATATCGTACGCATGTTTGGGATTTAATGAGTTTAGGATAAACGTTTCATAGGGAGAAGTGAGCACTTAAATGACATGGGGTCGTAACGTCATCTGTTTTAAGCGACTTAGTTTAGGTGATTCCGTAAAGTTGCGCGACTGCAAACCGTATCTCGACGCGTTAAGGTTGACGTTCGCGTGATTTTTCGCAATCACCTAAACTAAATCCCGTAAAACAGGTGACTGGTCGGTCTGGCGGTTAGGTTTGGCGTCAAGCAACCGCCAACTCGCCTGAAGTTAAGCGATGATGCGGTCTACGATGGAGCACGCTTGTCTAGAAGAAACCGATTCATTTGCGATCTGAAGACACCCAGATTGTAACTATAATGTATTTATGTCCCTTTCGCAATTATGTCAATCCGAATCAGAGGAATGGTGACAAAACTTATATCGCTGTCCTGGAATACTGAAGGAAGACTGCAACGATTGTATCTTTTCTCAAACGTGATATTTCATGTTTCCATTAGCTGAACATCCTTAGAAAGTGGACTCTTAAATGTGATCGAACTTATCTGCGCCGCATTCAACGGAATCCATACGGATTATTTACTGGTCTGTGGCGTTTTTATCACAGCTTAGTAAGTAGTTTGTAGTACAAACCGTCAACAGAGTCAACAGAGTACAAACTTTGTTAACTGTTGACTACGGCGCAAAGGGGACGAAGTGTGCAGCGGCCTCGCTTATCTTTAAGGCCCTTTTTTACGACTTTTAGAAATTTTGGGCTTCGGGCGGGCGGGCAGACGGACGGACGGACGGACGGACAGACAGACAGACAGACAGACGGACAACAAAGTGATCCTATAAGGGTTGGGCTTTTGTCCTTTTGAGGTACGGAACCCTAAAAATATTGAAATTTCCATATAGCTGTCCTATGATTGGCTCATAGTACCAAAGCCATCTGTTTTTATTTTTAAACTTTTCAATAAAATGTTTTTTATTGATGAAAAAAGGAGGAAGTTCTCAAGTCGACGAAGAGGTAGGTTCTATTTTTCATTACTTACCTACCCCAAAATATCTGTCACTACATAGATATAATATGGCCATTACCCATCCTCAGCACATAGTTAGTGGCCAAACTTACATCTAGAAAAAATAATGCAATTTTGCGAAATATTTGATTAAAGTATTATACAAGCCTCTGTTACGCTTTTTTAATGGTTGGAATACTGAAAGTTGTTCATCATCATTAATAACCTCCTTCTAGCTTAGTATACCAAACGGTGTAACCTTATATGTTATAAGCTCGTTATTTGTTACGCCATCAAACCACATATTGCAAGAAACTCCTGAAATACAGTCGAACATACTTATAGAACAAGTCCTTTAGGTAGGTTCTCCGAAACATACTCCAACCGTCGCCATCTGTTAGCCGACACGAGTACAATTTACAAATGGTCTATACGGAGAAACCGTACGAAAGCTTGGAAAACAATAAAACATTATGAGCCCTAACAGACGTGTCGGACTTGGTTGACGGACCGCCGCCTTTCAACCAACGGGCCGTCAGCGAAATCGATCACGTCTGCTAGCCACCAGAAAATTTTATTTTTACCCGACTGCGCAAAAATGCGGCTTGTTTTTCGAGAGTATGTAGGTATGTATGATGGTTTCTTTGGCACGGCCTGCAGCCTAAACGGTTTAATGGATTAAGACATGTGGAGCACGTGATGTGGCATTGTGAAGCCAGTAAAGAAAGAAGAATCGCTGCCTTATGAGGCATCATCATTATCCATATCACCATAACATCTTGACTGCTTCTCATCATCATCTACACGAAAGAACGAACTGCGACCTGCTAGTCTGTGGAATGCGCTGCCTCGAATGGGTGTTCTCCGATAGTTACAACCCGGGTGTCTTCAAATCGCGAGTGAATTGGTGTCTTCTAGGCAAGCGTGCTCCTTGAAGACCACATAGGTGGCGATCAAACGCAAGCTTTGCAAATCTTGAATATAAATAAGGACAAGCCGAATATCGCAAAAAACCGGAAGGCATAGCTAATTTGTAGTAAAAAGATGTTCAAATTAGGATCCCAAATTCCCCGAACCTTCAACTTAAACTATGAGTTCTTCTTTGCAGTCTCTTTTCACCAAGTACTTTGGTACGTTCGCCTCTACAAATCTTAGAAACTGACAAAGCTGCTACAGTACAAGCCTACCTAAAGCCGGCCATTCACGGCACGGCTGCATGTTAATATCCTCAACAGCGTCCGCTTTGTGCCAAAAGGTCGGATTTATCGTTCTTGTTGTTCGAGTGGCGTGTACGGAGAGTTGTATGCGGACGGAGCATAAAAATGAGGGTACTTTTATTTTATTATAAGAGAAGTCGTAAATCTCGTTATTAGACCTTTTTGTCACAAGGCGGACGTTTGTAGGAACGTGTGAAGCGAGCTTTAGTAATTACTGAACACTTAAATCCAAACCAAGGTTTGATGATCAGGTCATGTGGGAATAAAATCACGGCCTTGTATTATGGATATTTACCAGCTTTTCACACATTTTATTTACATAACATGGGAATTACTCACGTATGATTAAGCCGGTTACGCCGAATATAGTTTCAACCGCATTCGGCGGTCTTTTTTAAGGCAAGTGCGCGCGCGAGACTCCGTTTCGCTTTGCACGGCCTTATTCATTCAGTAATTTACAACTTTTCAAAAAAAAAAAAAGTTAGCAAAATGTTTTAAAATTTCGTTATGAAAATTCTAAATAAGGCCCCGTAGGTGGAAAGATAAGTATTGTAGAATTTTTTATCAAAAGGTTTTACGTGTCAGATTAATTTTTAATAGATTTCATGTGAAAAAAAAAATGTGTATGTCAAAGCAAAGCTGAAATTGACGATGAATTTTTACACTTTATGTCAATGTCATAGTTTGTCAGAAAAAGTAGGTAGGCAGGTAGGCGGATTTAAAGACTTACTAAAGACGTTATACAACCTTATGTTTACGTACAAGTTGTATGTTTGTAGACGCCATTTCTCAAGTCGTACCTGCAAAAAAAAAAAACAGCAATGAGTTTTATTAAGTACCCACTAACAGCTATTATAGTTACACAAAGTTTTCTGAGCCGGTGGCGGCGCTACGACCGATTTTACGATCAAACCACACGATGCACTTGCAAAGACATTTTATGAGAGGCATGACATAATGATAGTTTCTCAGATGTTTTAGTATGGCGTCGTTAGTTCCATTTTTACTCACCAGCAGTGCAAGTACCGTTCTTTATCGATCGTCAAATTTCACAGTTGAGATCGTCAAACTCGATAAAATTCCATTTGATCAGTACTCGCAATGATCGATTCCATGGCATTTAATCGAATTTGACGATCGATAAAAAACGGTAATTGCACTGCAGGTCTGATAATTTTGTGTAACTATACTTATATTTACAAATATTTAGGTGGAGCAAGTGCTTTAAAAGGCAACGTAGTTGGACAGCACCTTAATAAAAACTAATACAATGATTCCGACATTTTTTTTTTTTATAATACAATTGACAAACAAGCGACAGCCACCTGATAGTAAGTGGTCACCACCACCTATGAACATCGTCTATATACGGGGCACTGTCTGTGCGTTGCTTATCTTTGAAGACTCCCTTCATTTGAAGTAGCGATTGTACTTCAGAGGAAAGTGCGAAGATGGGTAAACATTCCACACCTTACAGGTGTGCGATAGAACTGATAGGATGACGATGGTGGCCCAATCGGTGGTGAAACCGGGACGGAGCGGGATGATGCCATGCTCGTATGAGTTCCTGGGTTTGGTTTCCACCCGGGCAGATGTTTGAATCATGAATTTAAATGTTTGCTCTGGGTCTGGGTGGTAGCTGTTCATGGAATTCATAAGCCAGACGTCCACTGCTGAACATAGGCCTCTCCTTAGAACTCCACACTGAACGACAGCCTGCCATCTGCATCCGCGACTCTCACGATGTCAGCGGTCCATCTAGTGGGACGCATATCTACGCTGCGTCTTCCGGTTCATGGTCTCCACTCAAGAAACTTTCTTCCCCATCGGTTATCGGTTCTTCGAGCGATATGTTTTGCCCATTGCCATTTCAACATGCAAATTTTAAAAGCTATGTCGGTGACTTCGGTTTTTAGGCGAATATAATCGTTCCGGATTATATCGCGCAAAGAAACTCGGAGCATAGCTCTCTCCATTTCCCGCTGTACGACTGTATTTTCCCAAAAGGACAGCAATTAAGGACCACGTACGATATGTCATCACTGGCACACTGCATGGTTAAAGAGCCTTGTCTTTAAACACTACATCGTCTATATATTCGGGAACTATAAGTGTGAAGCGTTATAAATCCTATTCGAATTCGCGGTTAGAACTGCTTATAGCATCGCGAATTTCATCGATATCCTACTAGCTAATATAACCACTGATATTCACGGAATATCAACACCGAAAAATATCCACGCTAATTTAAACTCTACCACTGTCAGAATAAAACACAACTTGCAATATAACGAGCTGATAACACCCCCTACTGAAAATTAATTACGTCTAATGAAACACGCGCTCTGGAGACGAGACATCAACTCGGTGCTAATTACTCTGTATGAACATTATAGTTATAGTTCAGGATACTATTTTGTTTGCATCACTAGAATTCAAGACAAGTTGTTTTGTTGTATCTGTAACAAGTTGAATGTAGATAATAATTCATTTTTTTTATTAAACTTCATAATAACTGGCAACACGTCGCGATTTCACGCGGTATTGGAGTTTTGGCGCCAACGTGAAAAAAAACATGTCGGCTAGTTGGATTATTTTCCTAAACTTGTCTATTTTCGAGTGTTAATATTTAATAAATGGTGAATTATTATTCATTAAGTGCTCGTAAGCGTGCTCGAGTGTGGGAAAGTGATATAACGAGGTGAAACGGGTCTATTCGTGTTGTTTCCAAAACTCCATAGGAGCCTCTTGTAAAGTCTGCACCACTTTACAGGGGCATGAGTTTTACTTGACCGTGACTTACTTAGCTTGACTCTGACTGTGACTATGTCTTGTTTGACGCTATTAAGACTATGTAAAATGTTTAAGATTACGACTAAAGGACATTGAGTCCACGGTCATGAAATTTGAAAAAAAAACACGTGGTATTGAGTTTTGGCGCCAACGTGGAAAAAAAACATGTCGGCTAGTTGGATTATTTTCCTAAACTTGTGTATTTTCGAGTATTAATATGTACTAAATGGTGAATTATTATTTATTAAGTGCTCGTATACGTGCTCGAGTGTGGATAAGTAATATAACGAGATGAACCATGTCTTTTCGTGTTATTTCCAAAACTCCATAGAAGCCTCGTGTAAAGTCTCCACCACTTTACTGGGGCATGAGTTTGACTTGACCGTGACTTACTTTGCGTGACTCTGACTGTGACTATGACTTGTTTGACGCTATTAATACTATGTAAACTTGTTTAATATTACGACTCTGTATCCATGGTCCTGAAAACAATACAAAAAAACGCGCTATATTACAAGAATTGTAAAAAAAAAAACTAGAAAAAGTAGCCAGCATGCTTCGGGTATAAAGTTATAAACTACATCACAAATTATATCCAAATCCGCTTAACTGTCATAGAGTTAGTGGTAATTCTGTCCAAGATAGCTTATAAGTTTGACAAAAATTAAAATTTTGCTTAAAATTATCTGTGAGCCTGGGCTGAGATGCGCTAGCTTCAATTAAGTAACGCAGATGTTGCAGATGTTACAAGGCGACAGCTTTCCATCAGCCGCAGTCCCGCCATCTGTTGTTCATCACTTGTAATGAAATACCTTATTTCGCTTAAGTATAATGGCAACAATAGTCCTTTCTGTCAGTTCCTTTTCTTTGCAAGACGTCCAAATTTTCGTTTTAGGCTCGTTTAAGTTATACAGGATTACGCGGAACGCGTACTAAGAGTCAACTTCATCAACTTTTACTACGGGACCAATCCTGAAATTGCAAAAAAATACGACTGAATTACGCATATAGACTATACTAAGCCGAAAGGAGGTCATTGTTCTCATGATTATGAACAACTTTTACTATGGGGGAAACCCTGAAATCGCGAATAAAATATCAGTTGTTCACGTGGTGGCCTATTTGGAAGACCGCTAGACTTGGAAGCGTAAGATCGTGCGTTCAAATCCCGGGCCCGTACCAATGAGCTCTTTGGAGTTTACGTACGAATTTTCATACCACTGGCTTTTTGGTGAAGAAAAACATCGTGAGTAAACCTGCATACGTACGGAGAAGATATTCAATGGTGTATGTGAATCCATCAACCCGCAACTGGGCCAGCGTGGTAAATATGGCCCAATCGCCCTTTCGTGGGTAGGCAAAAGTCCAGCAGTGGACTGTTAAAAGGCTGATTCTGCATTAATACACGCCTTTTGAGGACGTGTAATCTTAGTGTAAACACGAGAAATCATGTTAAAATACGAGCTCATCCTAGACACGGATCCAAGTTATAAACTACTAGCTGACCTGACAGACGTTGTCCTGTCTTAGAACTGTCAAACACGCAAAGACAAAATTGTAAATCTTATTCTTTTACACCTTGGGTTACATTATTGGAGTTTTAGTAAGGATCCCTATTTTTTTTGAAAATATAATATAGCCAATGTTACCCGGAGATAGGGTAGCTTCCCAACAGTGAAAGAATTTTTCAAATCGGTGCAGTAGTTTCGGAGCCTATTCAATGCAAACAAACAAACAAACAAACAATCAAATCTTTCCTCTTTATAATATTAAGTATAGAAAAAGCAATTTCAAGTACCACAAATATTTAGTTAATATCTTTTACAGCAACTGGTGGTTGGAGCTAGCTTTTTTTCTAGCTCAGAGTTTCTCAAACTGGTTGCTCTCCGTACCCCTATTATAATTTAGCAATAAACCGCGAACCTCTTCAAAAATAAAATTGGTCTTATTTTCTGGCCAATGATGAACAAAGAACGGAACGGTCGTGCTTTTCAGTTAAATAATAAGTGACAAGTTGAGGCAGACAAGACAGTCATGCGTGTCGCCAAAACCAAGCCAGCTTGCTAACCAGCCGCCATGACGTAAATCTCGTCGCGAACCGCCTTTGATCAACTGTCAAACCCTTAGGGATCGCGAAACCTAATCAGAAAACCCCTGTTTTAGCTTAACGTCTCATAAGTAGCTAACAGATGTGAAGGATTTAGTTGACAGACACCCGTCCAACAAACGGGAAAACAAGAGAAAAAAAATGTTACTCTCCCGTTGGTCAGACGGCGGTCCGTCAACCAAATCCATACGTCTGCCTCATACGTTGCCATTCAGCGTGGTGATGCCGCAAACTACTACGCTGCTAACTGGTAGTGGCATTAAGCATTTGGTTTATCTTTAAGCCTTCAGCGATCTATGAGAAATTAAACTATTTTTATATAATAGGCTTAAATATTCTTATGGAAACTGACGTGGTTTTCACACATTGTTATTTACGTATGATTAATCCGGTTATTTCAACCGCATTCAGCGGACTTTTTCAAGGTGAGTGCGCACGCGCAATATTATTCCATCTGTCAGAGCAAATAAATGCCTGCATAAAATTTAGTAAAAAAATGTGTTTATTGACCTAAAACTATTATCGCTCTTAGCTCATCGCTTGAACGACCGAAATGCAAGCACGTGCTGGTTAACTCAGTAATCCAGTCGAGCATTCCAGCAGAAATTATAACCAATTTACATTACAGCCGCTGGAACGCTTCGAATGCTCACTTTGCAAATTGCGAAATGATATTTGGAATAGCAAAATCAGAATAGAAGATATCATTTAACCAAGCTTATAAAAAACAATTACAATATTGTGTCAAATATTTAGTTTTTTTTATTTTATTAATTGGAATTTCAGCAGTATCACGATGTATAATGAAGGGTATAGGGGTGCTTTACCTAAGAGAAAGGAAACATTTTGGTCTATTTTAAGCACCAAGGCAGGGCATCGGGGGGTTTTAGTGGGTGTAATTTTCAATAACGCCGTTGCAAATTACGCAACGCGTATTTCGTGAATACTATGTACAAAAAATATATATATGTGCTACAAAGTTATCTAACACATGCCGAAACACCCCAACCAGGACGTCAGTGCTTATCACTCCCACTTTAAATGACTAAGGTGACCTCATCCATGTAACTTCAACGTTGGAAACTCAATATATTATGATTATAAATTAATAATCAAGCCCAAAAGAATAGCCTCTGAAGTGCTTTATTCTTCAAAGAATCATAAAATGTGGACATTCCTTACGTACGTGCTTCGATGACACATTTTTTATACCCATAGCAAGGGCGTGGAATTATCTGCCGGAGTCTGTGAATCCCAAAAAGTACAATATAGTAATATAGAAATCTTCAACCAACCAAGAACCAGAGTCACCGACATGGCTATTAAAAATCGGCAATGGGCAGGCCACGTCGCACGAAGAACCGATAACCGATGGGGAAGAAACATGATTTATTGGAGACCACGAACCGGAAGACGTACCGTAGGAAGGCCTCCTACTAGGTAGACCAACGTCATTGTGAAAGTCGCGGGCATCCAGTGGACGCAGATGGCAGGTTGTCATTCAGTGTGGAGGTCTAAGGGGGAGGCTTATGTTCAGCAGCAGACGTTTTCTGGCTGATGGTAATGATAAAGATGAGATGTCTTTAAATAAAGCGACAAATGAAAGCGTTGAATAAAAAAAAAGGTCACAAACGAATATTTAAAAACAATCTCACTAGCTTTACTCGTATACCTACAGTTATAATACAGCGTATTAACTCCACAGATGAATGCATCGACCGTTCATAACCGCTGACCACTTTTGAGACTGCTCCGCACGGATTACCATCACAAGGCATACCTTAGATGCTAATACGGGAAACATCCCCGTATTGCACAGCATGGATCAAAGATTTGGAGACAGTGAATGAGCTTTAGAGAGGCTCGTGTTTATCCACATTATGCCTGATGCTGAAGGATGGTGGCTGAGCGGTAGCAGAGCGATAGTGGCCGAGCGGTAGCATGTGCGCTTTACAATCTGAGGGCACCTGGTTCGATCCTCGGTCCAGCACCAATGACTGATTTGGTACTTAAATAAATTATGTGCAGTTTAGACGCCATCGCTCAACAATGGTGAAGGAAAACATCGTGAGAAAACCGGTATGTCCAAGACCTCAAAAGTTGAAAGACTTGTGACATTTACCAACGTGCACTGGGCCAGCATGGTGGATAGGAGAGGCAGTGGAAGATATTTTTTATATTTGTTATTCCGCATTTTAGGTGTTGTTTCTTTAGGTTTTGGTATTGTTTTGGTGTTTGTTGTTTACTATTTAAATGTAATACACAATTTAAAACATTACGACTGCGAGTATACACGACCCCGAGTTACGTAGCTTAGCGGATAGAGCGCTCGGGACGTGAACCCAGACGGCGCAGGTTCGAAGCCTGCCGATCGACAAAATTGTAATTGTCTCTAACATTTACATTCCTAACTTAGGTACTGAGCTCCACTGTGCACTGGGCGGCTTGAATCGTGAGCAGTCAAGCGAGAATATTTCCGTTATTGCGAAATGGTTCCGAATAGAAGTTGACGTGGATAGTCGATTTCATGTTTATCTCGCCCAAAATGCCTACAGATTCGGATGGGGTTTTGATTATATTCTATTTTTAGATTGTTTTTCGAAAGGGATGAACTTGTGAATCGGACTATGAATAAATATTCTGGACAAATATATTCGGGACATTTTTGCACATACGGTCATCTGACCCCAAACTAAGCAAAGAAGCTGCCAGAGACTGATAATAAGGTAAGGACTGATGGTAAGGTAATATATTTTTTTATACACACATATAATTTTACTATTGTTTAATACTTAAATAGACAACGGACCGGTAAGCGCAGCGTAGGACGTCCACCCACAAGATGGACAGACGACCTAAAAGAGACCGCAGGGAAACGCTGGATGCAGGCCGCTTCCAACCGGCCCTTTTGGAGATCGATGGGGGAGGCCTATGTCCAGCAGTGGACGTCCTACGTCTGAAATGATGATGACTTAAATAGATAATTATTAACACCCAGCTATGTATAGAACAAACACAAATGTTGATCACATGAATGTTGTCCTAGGTGGGAATCGAACCCACATCTCCAAGCGTAGAAGGCAGGTTCAGTATCTGCCATACCAACAGTCAAACCGAATTACCTATTTCGGGTACCTGCTATACATTCAAAACTCTAGCGGAGGTGATCAGTATTCGTGGTTTTCATTCGCTCGAGAATAAATGTAATATTTTTGTTTTATTATAACGTGACATACATACCTAGTACAAAAATAATACAAAATTATATGCGTTACGAGATTTTACCTCAAACCTTTAATAAATACATCAAAATAAATTTATAAATTAGAACTGGCGCACCGAAATTTAATATTGCTGCCCAACATAAATACTCAAGGTATAAACAGGATGTAAATAAATTTAAAACAGTTAGCAGTAACAGTATTACAGCTTTAAACATCGAAAACGAACAAAAATACAATGTATGCTTTTTGCAGTATAAACATAACTTAAATCATTAACACGTCATCGCTTAACAATAGGCGAGATGGTGGTCAAACGCAAGCCTATTATTTATAAAAAAAACTTTTGGGTTTTACGAAATCTTGTAACAATTAAAAAAAAAAACCTTCCTTTTTTTTTTCATTTGACCGCGATCTCATCTGATGGAAAGCGATGATGCGGTCGAAGATGGAGCATTCTTATTTTACGTTTTGAAGATAAGGGATACAACTACAAAACAGATACATGGAGCACGCTTGCCTAGAAGAAAACGATTCACTCGTGATTAGAAGACACCCAGAATGTAATTAAGTATTGGAGAATAACTATTCAGATAGCGCATTGTACAGACACACAATAAAAGTGGAATCAAGGAGTTACGTACGGGCTTTCGAAAAATCTACTATAAAGCGGTGTCAATTTTTTGTACTCTGGCAGTCCGATAGGAAAAAATCAGACAAGTGTGAGTAGGACTCGCATCCTGAGGGTTCCGTACAAACTTAATAAAGATGACTGTATGTAGATCTATCCCGGAAATCGAGTCTTGACGAAAAAAAACCGGACAAGTACGAGTAGGACTCGTGCTCTGAGGGTTCCGTTGGACGGAACCCTCAGAGCACAAGTCCAAAAAAAAAAAATTACTGAAGTTGAAATATTGAAAGACAAACGTAACTTTGTAGTTGACTATAAGGTTCTTCCATACATTCCAACCACAAAATGTAAGTGTGTAATAGCAAAATAATTATTTTTAAATGATATAACTTCAAATTTGTAACTTTCGGATTTATTCCTATATATGTGCTATGAAATCTTGCCTTTTGCCAAATTTCATGATTCTAGGTCAATGGGAAGTACCCTATAGGTTTTGATTCCCCTGTGAAATCGCAAAATATGCGACATAAACGTTCA
This sequence comes from Agriopis aurantiaria, assembly GCA_914767915.1. NCBI lineage: Eukaryota > Metazoa > Arthropoda > Insecta > Lepidoptera > Geometridae > Agriopis > Agriopis aurantiaria. The sequence continues at coordinate 3,375,010 of OU611982.1, forward strand.
TATCCTTTGATTGCATTAACTTACAACTTTTATTTTTTTACAGCCGAAAGAAACTATAGACCCAAGTATTTAGTATAAATTTCAGCTTGATACCTTTACGCGTTCTTGAGAAAAAGGGTCTTGACAACGAAGTGATCCTATAAGGGTTCTGTTTTTTCCTTTTGAGATACGGAACCCTAAAAAACACGAAAAATTTATAAAGTATAATACATGCGATCAAATCCGTTAAGTGTTCAATTTCAAAGCCTATAACATTTCTGCATTTGCGTTACTGTTTCCGTACATATATATTGCACGCTAACACAGTTTTAATTGAATAAATTCCACCCAGACAAAGTGAAACGAAACAATTCGTGTAACAGATGATGGATAACTGAATGTTAATGCGCAATGTTATTAAATTTCATATTTACGGACAGCCAGTATATTTCACGGACTATAAGCAATTGTGTGGCGTTTTGAGAAGGTTCATGACCGCTGCAGTAAAAAGTGTAAAATTAAACGAGGTGAATAAAAATATAAACTTTTAACGAAAATTACGTAGACTTTTTTATGTATTTATTTAATAACTAGCTGACCTGACAGACGTTGTCCTGTATTAGAACTGTCAAAGACGCAAAGTCAAAATTTTAAATCTTATTTTACTACACCTTGGGTTACCTTATTGGAGTTTTAGTAAGGATCCCTATTTTTTTTAAAACATAATATAGCCTATGTTACCCGGAGATAGTGTAGCTTCTCAACAGTGAAAGAATTTTTCAAATCGGTTCAGTAGTTTCGGAGCCTATTCAATGCAAACAAACAAATAAACAATCAAATCTTTCCTCTTTATAATATTAGCATAGATAAAGGCTTGCGTTGGATTGCCCACTCGCCTGATGTTTAAGCGACGATGCGGTCATTCATTCATTCGGTTATTACGTCAAATTACGAATCTATAACAAGGTTAACAAGGTTATACGGAAAAGGTATGCTAAGCCAAAAGGAGTTCGTTTAGGTGTATACTCATCACTATTAACAACTTTTACTATGGCACTAACCCTGATATCGCGAAACGCGTATGGATGTTTGTTCGTCTTTCACGCTGCAACGGAACAACGGATCGACCTGATTTTTTGCATGGGTATAGTTTAAGATCCAGAGAGAACATAGACTACTTTTCATCATCATTATCACCATTTTTCATCACTACGAGGGTGAAACCGCGGGGCACAGCTAGTTTAATATATTTTGGTACCGTTAAAACTGTGAGTACGGCACACTTAAAAATTTTTATTGCAGCGAAAAAAACTGTTTTGTTTGTAGTAGTCTGTTCTGTGTTTTTAACCGACTTCAGAATAGGGGCAGGTTCTCATTTCGTTTTTTTTGCGTTACGCAATATCTACGCCGATTGGGAATAGATTTTCGTGATTATTTATTATTATAATAGTCTATTATCCCATTTAAATTTAAAGAAAATATTCCATATCAGAAGCTGGAAAAGTAGAAGTTCGTTCCCATTTATTAAATTTCACCCGCTTCCAGCAAAGTCAGGTTTTCTAGTTTTAGAAAAAAATTGTTTAGGCTTTATAAATCTAATTTTATTGAAATGGTACTAAGGTGGGTACATTTTCTCTCTCAAAACAAAAAATAAATAAAAATTTACATATATCAAGGCAAAAAAAGCACCAAAATGCCTGAAACCCTCGCTTTTACCGAACACACGTTTATAATTCACACCATCAAACCTTTTAGGGCTTTACACGCAAATCCCATCGCGCCAGACGACTCCGTGTCTCATAACGTCTGAACCAGGCCTAAATCTCGGTCGTCGCCCTCCGAAGGCGGTGCACTCACTGACACTACATCGAAAATCTGACGCAAAGTGAGTGATAGAACTTGTAGCGTGGCTCAACTAGCGAGTCTTGATATATTAACACATTAAGACACAAGGGCAGACTGAGAACACCTGCTCACACGCTCGCAAAATCCACAAAATCAGTGTATATAGGTGGCGCTATTATATACAACCATCTGCCCAGGATCATGAAAGATGCAGCTTCCAACAACATATTTAAGGCCAGATTAAGACAATTATTGATCGATAAAGCATATTACTCTGTCAAAGAGTATATTAATAACAAATTATAATTATATATATAAGTACCTAGATGTACCTTATAACTCACTGACGTGTAAATTCTAAAATTTATGAATAAAGAATCTGTATCTGTATCTGTATCAGAAAAGTTAAGCAAAATCTGGTCTAATCAATAAAGTTCCTTTATGCACTAAACACAAGTATAATTATATAGATTTGTCCTACACATACGTACGTATATACAACATACAAGTACACACGCTCACTCAGCTGCTACAACCATGGACTATTTGAATACTTCGGGGGTACAAATGTTACCCCATCCTCCGTACGTCTCAGATTAAGCTCCATGCAATTTTTTTATTTCCCAATAATGCTTCTTGCCGAAAATTTAACACTGCATAAGAGGCCGGTAGTAATTTTTCGAGCACCCGCAAGATTTTTTTTTAAGTTTCGAAAGCTGGTTCACTCTAATGCACTGAGTTGGAGAGGAATACCTTGAAAAACTATAAATAAACTTTTTCATATTCCACAATTTTTAATTTCACAAACAACTTTTGGAACACGTACATACTAACTGACAGAGCAAGTTATAAAAGCTCGTATAAAACATTCAAACTGCTGCCTACCTTAAATCACAGAAGAAAAAAAAAAATTTAATTAGAACGGCTGTCAAGGCATTTTTGTAAGAAATTTGTTGTAGCCAGTTGCACCCATATAAACGAAACGTCAGTCATACGAAATCAGTTAGTAACTGTGATGCGGAGTGCGACGCGTTGATCTAAATAAGAATGTTCAATCAAGGTTCACTCATAATGCCTTATAACAGATTTTCCTTCTCATTTCCGTTCTATTTACTTCTGTTTTATGTGCCTTAAATGATGAATTAACTCAGTTCTCCTCTATGTGAACGTTACGAGAAGCTTGAAACGTCATCCAAAAGCCAGTTTCCGAGCCATATGCAGCCGCACTAAGGACGCATACGCTTAATTAAGACAAGCAGACGTACAAACGGATTGCTTTCCATATACATGGCATTGTGAGGCAGCGTGGAATAATTGCATTGCTGACGGGAAAATGCGGATTATGCTTCTGAGTAGTGTTGCCTTAATGCAAGACCAAGACGAGACTAACATAGTCTTGATATACCCGGTCTTGTTCTCGGTATTACACGATCAGTCTTGGTTTTTGTCTTGGCAGTCTTACAATAATATATTTTTAGTTATCATAATTATACAGAATTACAAAGAAAGGGTGCTAAGCCGAAAAGAGTACGTTATTTGTAAACAACTTTTAAAGTGGGACTCCTAATATCGCGGAAAAAAAAAACATTTTTTCAAGGGTGAATAATCTTTTTCTATGGAACAGCTGATTTTTTTTTTCAGGGTTGGTCTCTTTGTAAAATTTGTTGATAATGATAAGAATAACTCCTTTCGGCTTAGCATACCCTTAGTATAACCCTGTAGTGTTTTTTAAGGAATAGATTTTTATTTTTCTCACGCTTTCCTTTAACTTTAAGGTTTTTGCGGTAAACAGTTCAGTTGAGAGTTGCGACGGCAGAAATTTTGAACTGTCTACCAAAACAATTTAAGACTGTTCTTACAAAAAGTGGCTGAAACAAAAACAGAGTAGGCGAGAAGCAAATGTCTCACAAAGTCAATAGGCTTAATTCTTGCAGGGTTTGTGTCGGTCTTGTTCTAGCAAAAATGCAAGACCAAGACAGATTTGAGCAACACTACTGAGCTTGCTGCTTGTTATTGGATTTGCGTTCGGCTTTGTTCATTACTTTTGGTTATACAATGGATGTACTCATATTTTGGTATGACTTAAATGGTGGTCTGCGGAAATAAAAACAGAATGAATTTACGAATCCATGTAACGAAAACAACTATAACAATTTTGAAGTTACTGAATCGGTTAATGTGTTGTTAAAATTGATGCAAATTAAGAGAGAGAAAAAAACCTGGAAAAAATAAATTGCGTTTTTTTAATGGAATTTTTGTACGAACATAAGACCATAATTCAAACAAAATTATTAAAATTTGGACGTCCTGTCCTGCAAGTTGTCCTAACTTATATGGCTCGCACACAATAAAAAAAGCGGCTCGAAATACGAGTAGATCAATTTATTGAGACCAATAGATTTACCCGTGTTTAGTGCAAATACGTTAATTATTTTTGTATTACCTTTCAACACAATAGTCAATAATTATCAATTAAAATTTGAAATCTAAATAAAATAAACATAAAACTCAAAAATAAATAAGAAAAAAAAAAAAAAAAAACACTTCAAATTTAGTAAACGCTATTTCGGTTACTTGAATGATATCTTTTTTCCAGTTATTTTGATTTAAAAACCAAACTACTGAACCATTACTGGTGAAATTTATAGGGGACCAATCTGAAATTATATATTTTCAATTAAAAGAAGAATCCAAATCGATTTATAAATCATGAGTTCCGATATAACAAAAAAAAATACAACCAATTTTAGAACCCCCTCATTATATGAAGTCATTTAAAAAGAAAATGTTTAAATTAATTGGCGTCTCTAGTATCCCGCTATCTCCCACCCGGAAATGCAGAAAACATGGAAAAGACAACGCGGATTGCATCCCGCACCCCGCTGGTTCAGCACTAATTAATCAAACATGGCAGCCGAATCAAAGCTTTGATGTGCATCTGTGATGTGTATGAAAACAGAGACCTAACTCCAAAAGACGGCGAAATAGGGCCAAAATTTTAACACGCTTATATTCATCATCATCATAATCATAACTTCAGACATTGGACGTCCACTGCTGGACATCGACCTCCAAAAGGGCCGGTTAGAAGCGGCCTGCATTCAGCGTTTCCCTGCGGTCTCTTTTAAGGTAGACTTCCGTTCAACGCAGCCTATCGCAGCCGTGCGCGTCTGACGCAGACCTTGATAGCGCCACCATACATTTATCTGCATAGTACAAAAAAAAACATTCATCGAGATAATGCTGCCGGCATTTTGGCCACGTTTCCTTTCACTAAAAGGGCTTTAAATATAGATTTTTTTCTAAAAGTTTTTAGGTTTTGAAAAACATGCCCGACCGATTAATATCTCGATCTAACGAAATTCAAATGTTAAATCGCATGGAAATTTTTGTTAAATTTAGATTTAAAACAGATTTAATTTGTAGTGCAAGCCGACCTAAAACTCATAATATTTTACTGTAGTATATTGGCTACCAGTTTTTTGATCTTACGACGTTTTCTGGCTGATGATGATGACATGCACCATGTTCACGGGAAGACTGAAGAATGTGGATGGTTGGCTGGACAGTACAAAGTTCGTTGCAAACATCTTTTCGTAGAAAGTGCTACACGAACTATGGCTTTTCGTGAAAAGTACTACACGACGTATAGCTCATCGTAGAGACTGCTATAGCGTTATTCGTTAAAGGTGCTACGCATATTGTGGCCTCGATGAAACGTTTCACAACTGTTTTACAATCTGTGTCTTCATTTCGTTTTAATTGCTACATAATCTGTGACTTTTCATAGAAAATGTTACAATACTTTTGGCTTTAGCCTTCTGTATAGCCTGCTACAAAGGTCTTCGTAGAACTACTCATTCCACAGCTCGCAGAAATATCGCAAATGCTTCACAAACTATGGTTTCCAGCATAAATTACACGATCTGTGGTTTACAGGAACTGCTACAGTCTATGGTTTTTCATAGTAAATAATACACAATCTGTGGCTCTACAATCTGTCTGCATTGATTCGTCTAATTGTTTTCGAGAGTAGGGCGATTGATTCGAAGTTTACGATTGGTGCAATTGGATTTTGGCTGAAAGTTGATTTCGACGGAACGTAGTTCGCGTCACTTTGCATTGCTTTGCGAAAACATTCAAGTGATATTGTTTGGGAGTTTGAATTTTTCCGGGTTTTTGGAATGTTTTTCTTTGAAATGGCTTTATTAGACGACTAGCGGTCCGCCCCGGCTTCGCACGGGTATTATTGGAGTTTTAGTAAGGATCACAATTTTTTTTTTAAATATAGTATAGCCTATGTCACCCGGAGATAGTGTAGCTTTCCAACAGTGAAAGAATTTTTCAAATCGGTTCAGTAGTTTCGGAGTCCATTCAATGCAAACAAACAAACAATCAAATCTTTCCTCTTTATAATATTAGTATAGATTATTTGAGTAACGTAGTAGACAGAACATGCTTGTTTGTTTGATTAGGACGAATAAAGAGTTCAAAACGTATTTCGCATAATTAGGACCAGATCTAATCCTGGATGGGGATTCAGGTGATGTTTATCATAAAAATGCATTTTCATCGGAACTGACCCAACATGTGAAAATTCAACTCCGCAGGATAAGAGAAACTATGGTTCTAATTCAGCTTGCAAGATTTGACCTTAACAAACAAACATACAAATCATCATCATCATCATCAGCCAGAAGACATCCACTGGTGAACATGGGCCTCCCCCTTAAGCCTCCACACTGAACGACAGCCTGCCTTTTGCATCCACTGGATGCCCGCGACTCTCCCAATGTCGTCGGTCCCTCTAGTGGGAGGCCTACCTACGCTGCTACGGTTCGTGGTCTCCACTCTAGAACCTTTCTTCCCCATCAGTCATCGGTTCTTCGAGCGATGTGGCCTGCCCATTGCCAGTTCAACTTGCAAATTTTAACAGCTATGTCGGTGACTCTGGTTCTTTGGCGAATATCTAAGTTCCGGATTCTAACGCGCAAAGAAACTCCGAGCATAGCACTCTCCATTGCCCGCTGTGTGACTCCAAAAGGCCAACAGTTAAGGACCACGTCTCAGTACCACATGAACATACAAATATTGCAAGTTAAATCATCATCATCATTTCAGCCATATGATGTCCACAGCTGGATATATGCCTCCCCCGTTGATCTCCAAAAGGGCCGGTTGGAAGCGGCCTGCATCCAGCGTTTCCCTGCGGTCTCTTTTAGGTCGTCTGTCCATCTTGTATGTGGACGTCCTACTCTGCGCTTACCGGTCCGTGGTGCAAGTTAAATAAAATATTGTAAAAAATACAACATCTCAAGCAGGACTTCAATGCAGTCCAAACATCATCACAAAGTCCAAAAAGTAGACAAATCTCTAATCTATGATCAAATAGTATAGCTACGCCACAATCGCCTCAAGATCGTTCCCAAGGTTTAAAGCTCTTTGTACACTAGGTAACACAAGTATCTGATCTTTAACTACTAGCTGCGCCCCGCGGTTTCACCCGCGTAGTGATGAAAAATGGTGATGATGGTGATGATGATGAAAAGTAGCCTCTGACACTCTTTGGCTTTTGAACTATACCCATGCCAAAAATCAGGTCGATCTGTTGTTCCGTTGCAGCGTGAAAGAAGAACAAACATCTATACATCCATACATACAAACTTTCGCGTTTATAATAATAGTAGGATTCTAGTAGAGTTGCGACTCTCGCCGTGCATTTATTGGAGCTTGGCACAGAATAAATATTACTAGAACAAGTACGAAAGACTTATTCTCAAAAGACATTTAAACAAATAGAGAATCCAGCTCTCCAACTCAATAATATTTAAGTAATTATGCGCTGACAAATGTCCAACAGCTTCGCGTTACCGAAATGAAGATGCTGCGGTGGAAGTGCGGCGTTACGCGTACGGATCGTACTCGTAACGAGCACATCCGTGGCAGCCTCGGAGTACGGGACGTAGCGGGTAAGCTTCAGGAAAGTCGCCTGCGGTGGATGGGCCATGTTCTCCGCAGACCGGCGGAGTACGTCGGCAATCAACTCTTGGACCTTGTGCTCCCTGGAACAAGACCTCGTGGGCGACAATGGCTTGACGTCGTAAGAGATGACATGAGAGCCAATAAACTCACCAAGAATGACGCTAACGACCGTGCGAAGTGAAGGAGTCGCAGTAGGAAAGCGGACCCCGGCCCGTGCCGGGATATACCTACGCTAAGCAGAACAAGAAACGCAGAGCGTTTAATTTTTACAAGCTGGTTTTAAGGTTTTCGTGTGGAACAAATCTTGCAACTGAATTTTAGACCTGTTAGCTGATATTTGGCATATTTATGTAAGTTCGGTGACAATGCAATGTTATAATACCATAGAGCTGGTCTGATGATGGTCATAGAAACTCCTAAACACAACGACGTAACCCTGTCGAGTTTGGGTTCGTTGGATTTGTCTTCCTAAGCACTTTGGTCCTAGATGATAATTTCAAAATGGCGGACGCACCAAGATGGCGTTAAAAATAATCTTATCTTCTTCATGATATGGGTATCAAATGAATGGGTTTTCAGAAAAAAACAAGGAAAAAGCTTGCTTTTAAAAAGTATTTTATTTTATTTGATTTATACATTTTATTATTTGATCATATAAATAGATGGGATAGCTCATACATAGAACGCGTAGCTTTGAGCACAACGATGCCTCGCGTTCGCAGTGAGTTAGGCCGGCTATTGTTCTGCATGCGATATTCTTTCAGTCCCTATCGCTCTTTTGTTAGTTAGAATGAGAATGTCAACAAACGTAAAGACTAAACTTAGGCTTTGTAACAGGTTTTGTGTAAACAAATCGACAAAGTGTGAACGATGGGTGATCACTGCGAGAGTCGCTTCCCTACTCCAGTCGCTGAGTATCCGATAAACTTACGTCGCCATATGTACGAACAAGCTCTCAGAAGTATACTGTGTTCTATTACCCTTCGCCCAGTCCTTGTGTCGGTGTTGTGCACATAAATCTTGCTTACCTCGTCGTAGATGTCTAGATGTAAATATAGAGCCGACAGTGCTGTTTCTTAGTGAAAAGTTTGCGGTATTCTAGTCGCTAGTGTTCATACTAGGTTAGGTAGAAGATATGGAGTTGAAACTGATTATTAGCCTGAAATACTTTACTGTTAATCTGCCTACCTACCTAGCGTCCTACGCGTTCCTATGTCTGTCTACCAAAGTCCAACTAGGCAGGTCCAACTTCAAGAAAGAGGTCAATCGGCCAAACCATCTCGGTTGGGCGGCATTCGGTAAAATTTGCAACGTCTTCTCGACCAACATACCGCAGTGCCTTAAGACGAAAGTATGTTGCCAGTGATGACATACGGCACTGAAACGTGGTCTCTCACTGTGGACCTCACAAGCAAGCTCAGTCGCACGAGCTATACTTGGCGTTTTTCTACGAGATCCAATCAGAAATGAGGAGATCCGTAGACGAACGAAAGTTACCGACATAGTCCACCGGATTAGCAAGTTGAAGTGGCAGTGGGCAGGGCACATAGCACGCAGAACAGATGGCCGATGGGGCCGAAAGGTTCTGGAATGGAGACCACGTACCGGTGAGCGCAGCTTAGGACGTCCACCCACAAGATGGACAGACGACCTAAAAGAGACCGCAGGGACACGCTGGATGCAGGCTGCGTCCAACCGGGCATTTTGGAGGTCGATGGGGGCGGCCTTCGTCCAGCAGTGGACGTCTTATGGCTGAAATGATGATGATGATAATTTTACTGTATGATATAATTTCCTTCTGCTCATTTTTCTATCGTACGACCAGGGCGGGTACGAAAAATTTCATGGTTGATCACTGTTTTAAACTATCACGGTTGTTCACTAAAGTTATATGATGTGATGTGTGTTAGTGAGTGTGTTTTGTCGGGACTTAGGTTCGAGTTCGAGTTCCAGTGATAACCGTAGCAAAAGACTAAGAAAGAGGGTAGATCGTTATGTCTGCACCTAACTTTTTAACTGTTCTCCAACCACCCGCATTCTTCAGTCTTCCCGTGAACATGGTGCATGTAACTGCGCCGAAATATAGGCTCATTCCACAACCTTACCACGGTAAATATCCCGTAAATAATCATATAACTTTCATGGTTGATATTCCGAAAAGCCGAATCGAAAGAAACCATGTGATTACACATTTACTGTGCAAACTCCAAATACAAAGCTTTTATTTAACTTTCCCTGTTAAAGTTATATGATTATTTACGGGATATTTGCCGTGGTAAGATTGTGGTATGTGATTGTGAATATCCCGTAAATAATTATATAACTTTAGTGAACAACCGTGATAGTTTAAACAGTGTTTTCCTTGTTAGTTTGTATGTATGTGTGGGACAAATCTTGCAACTGAATTTTAAACCAGTTATTTTCAACCGATTGATCTGAAATTTTGCATACACGTTTAGTTTGGATAACAATGCTTGGTTAGGTGAGTGAAGTCATTCTAAATTCAATATGGTAGACTCTGAAAGATGGCGGACCAGTTATTTTGTATGCACACCCATAATATGTATCAACTGAAAGGGTTTACTAAGAATAAGAAAAAAATGACGTCACCTAAATTCAATATGGTCGACGCCTAAAAGCTTGGTTTTGAAAGGTATTTTTTAAATCAATAATATATAGATAGATAGAAACTCTTTATTGTGTACACCAGAAAAAAAATTACAACACGATAGAAAACACACACAAGTGGCGGCTTTATCGCTAAAAGCAATCTCTTCCAGGCAACCATTGGATGGAAAGAATTTACGTAACAGAATCGACGGGGGATGCTAACACACTTTTAATGATACCATTAAAAATAATAATAATATTTATTATCGTTTACTGTAAGTACTACATTTCTAGTAAAAAATCAAAACCCCTTGTGAATCAAAGGACAGTCACGTCAATATTCGATTCTGACGTCACTCTACTCGAGTGAATTAAGGTCGAACCTGATTGACGCAATCTTGATGGATGGTTGAGGATCAATCATTTCGAACATGATACCGCTTACAGGTTAAGTTAGGAGTTTGGAGGATTTAGGCGGTTTGCCAAGAGAATATAGGATTCGTGCATCTTCTATCTTGTTCGCGCAATACAATATTTTATCTATACTAATATTATAAAGAGAAAAGATTTGATTGTTTGTTTGCATTGAATGGGCTTCGAAACTACTGAACCGATTTGAAAAATTCTTTCACTGTTGGGAAGCTACACTATCCCCGGGTAACATAGGCTATATTATATTTTCAACAAAAAAAATAGGGATCCTTACTAAAACTCCAATAATATAACCCAAAGTATAAAAAAATAAGAATTACAATTTTAACTTTGCGTGTTTGACAGTTCTAAGACAGGGCAACGTCTGTCAGATCAGCTAGTCTATACACAGATATACACAACCAGATCGGCAATATATTTTAGTGAAAGAGACAACTTGATATGGCTCAGCACAAGTACGAAAAGGACATAAATAGATTTTGTTGTCCTTATCGGCGTGACCTGTTTTTGGTACCTCAAGTGTCAAAATCTGTAATAATCAGTGACAAACAAAACGGGTCTGAATCACAGATCTACTACCTATAGATTTTCAATGAGCGTGGCTAGCTCAGTGCCTCTCGCTTCAACAAGGTGTGTTGCCACATTAAAATGATTTGCTATAAGTTAGGGTAATTTACCTACTATGATGGGTAGTGAATCTTCAATGAGTACTTTGGAAACAATACTACCTTTTAAATATTTATATTTTATACACTATCTGCTGCAACCCGCGGAGCTACCTACAATTTTCTGGGAAGAAAAGTAAGTTGTCTGTCCCCATGACACACCCCTATCGTCCTTACAAAATTTGACTTAGCCCATGATCTAAGAAAACAAGGTCTAGCAATTTGAGAGTGGTCCCGCAATGAAGTCACTGTCCAGTTGCCACTTTATTCAATCAGCTGTTACGTGGTGTATCGTCATCTCTCTCAAACCAGTTGTAAATTGACATCATGACATCATTGCGGGACGCCCACGTAAACATTTTTTCTCGGATTGCTATACCTGGCGGAGTATATTATTATACCATGACTTAGCCATTTCCTCGTAAAAACAGACAGAAAGTTACTTGCGTTTTTATTATAATTATTTGTTAGGATTAGAATATAGTACTAGAAAAAAGGTTGAAAAGTAACCATAGCATGACTTTTTATAATTAATAAAATATAATTAAAAAGTCAGAGTTAAAACGGAACGGGGGTCCCTCATGCAACAAACGTTAAACGTATTTTTGGATTTGTTCTAGTGTAAAAACGGTAATCCGTACAAGCGTCAAATTTAGCGGATTATAGTGAACATAAGTAAAACAACAAATAATAAACACTGGCCAAGTGCAAGTCAGTGACAAATTTCTGTTTACCACTAAGCTAAGCAACGTCGGGCGCGGTCGGTACTTGGATGGGTGACAGCCTGGGCGTGATGTTGTCTTTTTGCACAACTTTTTGTATTTTGTGATTGTAAAGAACTCTCAGCGCGCGAGCCCGACTCGCGCTTGGTCAGTTTAGTTTTTTCATGAATGGAATTATGTATAACATTCCATTTCCAAATAATTAGATAAATAGACTCTTTAATGTTTACAGTACAAATTTCACGAACAGCGCGTAGCTTTTTGAATCGGTTCGCCGAAATCGCCTTTTGCTTTTCCAGCTTCATAACTGTGGCCTCATTAATATATATTTAATATTAACATTCACCATATTCATATGGGCATAAAAGGGTCGGTATTTTGCACTTCTTGCAATGTGCCAGCTTTTTTCAGCAATGTGACAGGATCAGTTGGAAACCTGCAGAACGAATAATTTATGTTAGTTGCGGTGGGTAATTTCTTTCATAAACTGGCAGCATTAATAATTTATTTTCTAAGTGAATAATTTGATAAAATTCATAGAATTAAACCACAAATCGACCTAAAAACTGACTAATTATGAATAAAATATTTGCGAATTGATATCCTGAATTTATTTAGGTGATCGTTACAAGCTTTATATGTTTACTTACGTGTGAAATGATATTTCATCGTATTTTCGCTCACTGCGCTTCTTGCAGCCCAAAATGCTACAACCAACCATTGTAAAATATCTTTTACAATTATTTCTCAGAGGAAACACGCATTTATCACATTAAATCGCCAAAAAAGGCAATAAATATAATTCAGACCCGTTTTGTTTGTCACTGATTATTACAGATTTTGACACTTGAGGTACCAAAAAGAGGTCACGTCGATAAGGACAACAAAATCTATTTATGTCCTTTTCGTACTTGTGCTGAGCCATATCAAGTTGTCTCTTTCACTAAAATATATTGCCGATCTGGTTGTGTATATCTGTGGTCTGAATTATATTTATTGCCTTTTTTTGGTGATTTAATGTGATAAATGCGTGTTTCCTCTGAAAAATAATTGTAAAAGATATTTTACAATGGTTGGTTGTAGCATTTTGGGCTGCAAGAAGCGCAGTGAGCGAAAATACGATGAAATATCATTTCACACGTAAGTAAACATATAAAGCTTGTAACGATCACCTAAATAAATTCAGGATATCAATTCGCAAATATTTTATTCATAATTAGTCAGTTTTTAGGTCGATTTGTGGTCTAATTCTATGAATTTTATCAAATTATTCACTTAGAAAATAAATTATGAATGTTGCCAGTTTATGAAAGAAATTACCCACCGCAACTAACATAAATTCTTCGTTCTGCAGGTTTCCAACTGATCCTGTCACATTGCTGAAAAAAGCTGGCACATTGCAAGAAGTGCAAAATACCGACCCTTTTATGCCCATATGAATATGGTGAATGTTAATATTAAATATATATTAATGAGGCCACAGTTATGAAGCTGGAAAAGCAAAAGGCGATTTCGGCGAACCGATTCAAAAAGCTACGCGCTGTTCGTGAAATTTGTACTGTACACATTAAAGAGTCTATTTATCTAATTATTTGGAATGTTATACATAATTCCATTCATGAAAAAACTAAACTGACCAAGCGCAAGTCGGGCTCGCGCGCTGAGAGTTCTTTACAATCACAAAATACAAAAAGTTGTGCAAAAAGACAACATCACGCCCAGGCTGTCACCCATCCAAGTACCGACCGCGCCCGACGTTGCTTAGCTTAGTGGTAAACAGAAATTTGTCACTGACTCGCACTTGGCCAGTGTTTATTATTTGTTGTTTTACTTATGTTCACTATAATCCTCTAAATTTGACGCTTGTACGGATTACCGTTTTTACACTAGAACAAATCCAAAAATACGTTTAACGTTTGTTGCATGACCCCCGTTCCGTTTTAACTCTGACTTTTTTATTATATTTTATTAATTATAAAAAATCATGCTATGGTTACTTTACTACTAATCCTAACAAATAATTATAATAAAAACGCAAGTAACTTTCTGTCTGTTTTTACGAGGAAATGGCTAAGTCATGGTATAATAATATACTCCGCCAGGTATAGCAATCCGAGAAAAAATGTTTACGTGGGCGTCCCGCAATGATGTCATGATGTCAATTTACAACAGGTTCGAGAGAGATGACGATACACCACGTAACAGCTGATTGAATAAAGTGGCAACTGGACAGTGACGTCATTGCGGGACCACTCTCAAATTGCTAGACCTTGTTTTCTTAGATCATGGGCTAAGTCAAATTTTGCCAGGACGATAGGGTGTGTCATGAGGACAGACAACGTACTTTTCTTCCCAGAAAATTGCAGGTAGCACCGCGGGTTGCAGCAGATAGTGTATAGAATATAAATATTTAAAAGGTAGTATTGTTTCCAAAGTACTCATTGAAGATTCACTACCCATCATAGTAGGTAAATTACCCTAACTTATAGCAAATCATTTTAATGTGGCAACACACCTTGTTGAAGCGAGAGGCACTGAGCTAGCCACGCTCATTGAAAATCTATAGGTAGTAGATCTGTGACAAACACAGTGACAAAAAATCAGTTTCAATTCAAACAAACAATAATAAATAAATACTAATTGTCAAACTCAAATCTCCAACGATCATTTATTCTGAAGTTCGGAATCAACACCAAGAGCCGACAACACTAATATGAGATGAGAACCAACCCAACAGTTAGATGTAAACTGTCATTGGTCCAACATTTTTTTTTTTGGTACAAAAGGGTTTTACTCCCAATAGCTGTTCGTTGGTAAGCATCAGTTGAGAACGGCTGGATCGATGTGGTTATTTTTTTTAATTTATGTTCATAATAGTCTGAATTTGTTGTAATAGTTATCTTTATTTCATGCCGCACGCCCCGAGCTTTGCGCTTTATGCGTGCTTTCTTTGTTGGCGTGGTTCGGAACGCGTGACAATGTGACAATACAGTCACGTGTTATGATGATGGCAGCAGTGTTTTTTACGTGAATGATATGGGCCACGCTAAAGTATTCAGACCATACCGCCTTATCTATTTCTTGGTTAGAATAAACTAACTTTTAATGCATAAAACTGGTACATGAGATGTTAATAAAATAATACATGATTATCACTTTTCGAGCGTACAATGTTTTGAGATTTTCGCCTTAAAATTATTATTTCCTTAAATTATATAAACCGGCCAAGTGCAAGTCGGGCTTGCGCACTGATGATTCCATACCACCAGAAAATACAGAGAGTAGTGCAATAAGACAACATCACGCCCAGGCGGTCACCCATTCAAGTAATGGCCGCGCCCGACGTTTCTCAATTTCGTAATGAACAGAAAAGACAATGACCAAATCACTATGGGATGTGGCGCATTTGGTTTTAATCCGTGGCCATCGTTGAAACCTTAGCCCACGTTGGAAAATACTATCAAAAGAATGAATGAATTATTTTTCTACAAACACAGTCAGACATGAGATATTTGACTTTAAATCTAATGAACATACCTCACTTTAAAAAAAATACGATATACTTTAATTTAGACTGATGTAAGTAGGGTTGCCAGATTCTGGCTTATCAATAGGGTATTTGCACAGATATACACAACCAGATCGGCAATATATTTTAGTGAAAGAGACAACTTGATATGGCTCAGCAGAAGTACGAAAAGGACATAAATAGATTTTGTTGTCCTTATCGGCGTGACCTGTTTTTGGTACCTGAAGTGTCAAAATCTGTCATAATCAGTGACAAACAAAACGGGTCTGAATATTATTTATTGCCTTTTTTTGGTGATTAAATGTGATAAATGCGTGTATCCTCTGAGAAATAATTGTAAAAGATATTTTACAATGGTTGGTTGTAGCATTTTGGGCTGCAAGAAGCGCAGTGAGCGAAATTACGATGAAATATCATTTCACACGTAAGTAAACATATAAAGCTTGTAACGATCACCTAAATAAATTCAGGATATCAATTCGTAAATATTTTATTCATAATTAGTCAGTTTTTAGGTCGATTTGTGGTCTTTTCCTGTGTTTTATCAAAAAAATTACTTAGAAGAATAACAATAAATGTTACCAGTTTATAAATGAAATTACCCACCACAATTAACATAAATTATTCGTTCTGCAGCATTTCCAACCGATCCAGGCTTACGAATAAAATGGATCAGTGCTACTGGTCGTGAAAATTGGGTGCCATCAAAACATGCTAGAATTTGTTCGAGTCATTTCAATGCCGAATCCAATATCAGAACGGGAAAAATTAATTATTTAATGCCATGTGATTTGTATGGACAGATTTGTATCTTAATTTATTAATTTGTTTTGTTGCTTACTATTTTTCAGATTATCCTTCCATCCCTTTTACCTAGGATATTTTTTATTTTATTTTTAACACCATGCAGACGAAGTCGCGGGCACCAGCTAGTTATTATTATAACACACTGTAAGGTACTTCCTACTTACCTACAACTTGAAGGTTGTAGTTAGGCAAGCCAAGCACTACAAAGTGCCCAGCCAAAAACGAAAGTAACTTTCTGTCTGTTTTTTACGAGGAAACGGCTAAGTCAACCTTAACAAAATTTGTCAGGGCGATAGGGTGTGTCATGAAGACAGACAACGTACTTTTCTTCCCAGAAAATTGCAGGTAGCACCGCGGGTTGCAGCAGATAGTGTATAAAATAGAAATATTTATAAGGTAGTATTGTTTCCAAAATTACTCATTGAAGATTCACTACCCATCATAGAAGGTAAATTACCCTAACTTATAGCAAATCATTTTAATGTGGCAACACACCTTGTTAAAGCGAGAGGCACTGAGCTAGCCACGCTCATTGAAAATCTATAGGTAGTAGATCTGTGAGTCTATACTAATATTATAAGGAGGAAAGATTTGATTGTTTGTTTGTTTGTTTGTTTGCATTGAATAGGCTCCGAAACTACTGAAACTACTACCCCGGGTGACATAGGCTATAATCTATACCCGTGCGAAGCTGGGGCGGACCGCTATTCGTTAATAACCATACAACTTTAGTGAACAACCGTGATAATTTAAAACAGTGTACCATTAATTAATTTTAAATTTATACTTGATGCAAAATTATTTGTATCTATCTTGTATAGGCCTATAAACTTGAAAATTTGAGGGAATAACCCCTTACAGCAAATCCTGATTGCCCTGACACCATTGCATAATTCTGGGCATTAACCGTTTACAGTAACTGGCGTTGAAAATGGTGAAATTGCGTAATTTAAGCGATTATTTTAACGAAATCGTCCCGGAGTGGAAGGCATTTTAATCCGGGCCGGTTTTAAGGTCAAAGTTGAAGTCTGCGGTATGATTATTTTTGGATATGTGAAGTGCCATTGAAGCCTCTCGAGTGAGAGCTACTCTTTACGATATGGGTTCACACAAGTACTTTCAAAGGAAAAGTTTTTGAATACCAAATTCGTTACGCAAGAGTTACACAGAATAATATTTTTTGCATCAGATTAGACTGACGTTACCTGAAGCAAGCAACAGTTACAGAGTTTTTTTTTTTTTTTACATTGGACTATATTGACGTTTAACCGCAATCTCACCTGATAAAAAGCGATGATGCGGACGAAGATGCACACGTAAATTGATCCTAGACTTGAACACTCCAAAATTGTAATTCTGACCAAGATGTAATTCTGTCCACGTTTGTAATTCTGTCCAAGATTAAATTAATAAAATAATAAATAAATATTCGAGACATTTAATAAATTTTTTTGCACACACGGTTATCTGACCTCTAACTAAGCAAAGCTTATGTATGGCTGCCAGCGACTGATATACATAGATACATAATATATAATTTTAAATACATACTTAAATAGATATTAACAACCAGATATAGAACAAACACAAATGTTCATCACATAAACGTTTGTCCTAGGTGGGAAACGAACCCACGCCCCCAAGCTCAGAAGGTAGGTTCACTACCAACTGGACCAACGAGCTATCTAATTGGAGGGGATTGGCTAACGAGATTGTAATTCTGACCAAGATTGTAATTCTGGAATGTTTGTTCCGAAGAGTTCGTATAATATTTAGCCTAAATAGCGCAGTGTCCTTACGACGGAACGATAGCCTCAGATCAGACAAACTAAGGAGATATGATAAGGTGGCGTGACGAGTGTGAACGCATATGGGCTAAATCAAGCTTGATTTCACCCAGCAGCCGACCTTGTCGCCTTTTTTGCATTTGGACTATTAATTCGTTCATTGGTGTTGCTACAAAATTCATAGTGTGCGTGAAAAATGAGTAAGTGAGACGTAGTAACAATATTTGCGTTAAACGGTTTTGGGGAATAGAGATTTTTTTTTATTGCATAATTAAGACATTTTAACAAGAACGATAATTGTACTAAGGCATATCTCACTTGTTTGTCTGATCTTGGTCTAAAAGTAAAAATCGTTCATCACACTAATCCTACTAATATTATAAACGCGAAAGTTTGTATGTATGGATGTATGGATGTTTGTTCCTCTTTCACGCTGCAACGGAACAACGGATCGACCTGATTTTTTGCATGGGTATATAGTTCAAGAGCCGGAGAGGCTACTTTTCATTATCATCATCACCATTTTTAATCACTACGCGGGTGAAACCGCGGGGCGCAGCTAGTATTATAATAATCGAGTCCTAAAGGGTCGGCAACATATTCGTGACGCCTCTGGTGTTACAAGTGTATCCATAGGCGACGGTGACTGCTTACCATCAGGCAGCCCGTCTGCTTGTTTGCCACCTATGGCATAAAAAATATATATATACGAAAGTTTGTGTGTGTGAGTGATTGTGCGTGTGCGTGTGTGTATGTTTGTTACTCCTTCACGCAGAAATGGCTGGACGGATTTGGATGAAATTTAGAATATAGATAGCTTATGTCCTAGATTAACACATAGGCTAGTTTTCATCAGCATCATCATCACGATTTTTCATCTATACAATACGTGAAAGAATGTATGTTAAATTTACCCCGTATGTCCTGGACATAAATAACTTTGGATTTGGACAAAGTTCGCGTTATATTTTCCCTTTCAACTGACCTGAATCGCTACCCTACAGCCTATATACGTACGAGTGCCGTTTTCGATGACATTTGGAAAGTTTTTGATTTATGTCCTGAACCCCGCGGGACCAGTGATGTAGGTAGCGGAATACGGCCCCTCTGACGTGGTATCTATTGTCGTAAGGCTGTTTCTGAAAGAGTGGATTTTTAACAGACGTCAAAAGGTGATTTTCTATGCAACTGTTTTTTTTCGTGTTTTTTAAAGTAAATAGACTGTTATACCTTTTAAATTTAAACACACTCTTAGGGTGGACAATTAAGGGATGAATCCTGTTTATTGCATTTCACCCACATAAATTATATATTTTCCGTACGAAGCGCTTTGATTGCACATATATTGTGCGAACTGCTAGTCTGTGGAATTCGCCGCCTGAATGGGTTGATCCCCGATGGTTACAATCTAGTCTTTAAGTCGAGAGTGAATCGGTTTCTTCAAGGCAAGCGTGCTTCATCGTAAACCACATCATCGCTTAACATCAGGCGAGATGGTGGTCAAATGCAAGCCTATTTATAATAATAATAAATAAATAAAAAAGGGAAAGAGCTAAGTATAAAAAAAAAACTTTACTTATTATTAGAATGAGCATGGGCTGACGTAGACATAAAGTAAAAAAAAAATAAAAAAATATGTGCCTGACTGAGGAAATCTCAAGTTGAAAATCTATCGCCAAGATTCCATACTTACCTAGGCGTGACTAGCATCTTCGATCAAGCGCTTATCTAGCGGTTAAAATAATGATACGTATAAAAATGGGTAAGGGTCATAATTATAGTCTGAATCGTAAAAAGTCTATGTAAACGAAATGACTCAATTGCAGAATTACTGTGTAGGCAAAAGTGCTCGTTAATTTCAATCAGTCCCACACAAACAATCACCATCAACGAGTAAATCTCGTTCTAAATGGTAAACGCATCGATCGCACTGAAGTGAACATTACACTAAGTGGTCAATACATAACTGCTCACAGCTCCATAACCCGGTCGGCTAATGTCGCCCGCTCTTAGTATAACCGCTCGCTTAATACTGTAAAACTTTAATGAGGTCGAACCAGATTGATGGTATGAAAACGCTATTGTGTTTCACCGGGTTAATGGTCCCACATAATCTGCGGCTGCAACCCAATGCAGACGGTTACATGTTTATGCCTTAGGTGGCAAACAAGCAGACAAGCTGCCTGATGGTAAACTGTCACCATTGCCTATGGATACTTGTATTACCAGAGGCATCACAAATATTATGTTGCCGATCCTTTAAGACTCTATATTAATTCGTCTTTTGAAGAACTCAATTATGTAGCTTCAGGCATGTTGTAGCTTCTCGGAAACACCACGGAAGGTAACTCATTCCACATTTTGCAGGTGCGAGGCAAGAAAGATCGTGTGAATTCCACAGTGTACGTTTTCCAATAATCTATGATCATCGGTCCCCGGATAACAAAATGGCAATTGCAAAAATTCAACTTATCAGGAGAATTAAAATACCAAATTTTGTTAATAGCTTCCGAATCGCTGGTTATTGTTAGAAGCGAGATAGTTTTAATGAAAGCAGTTTTTTAAAGTGTTCTTCATGTTGCAGTATATTATTAATAACGTTATCTGTTAAAATTATGTTAACAAAATAAGATATTAGTAAGCCGCCACCGCCTGAAAGCTCATTCACATGTGGTGGCTAGTGCAATAATAAACCCGCGACGCCAGCATCATCGAACAAACAGATAAACAGACTCTCCGTTGCAAATGCGATAAAAGATACAGAGAGACCCAAAGTCTCGACGCATGTTGAGCAGCTCTAGGTGGTTGTCGAGCTTGGGAACGTCAACAATTCTTACAGCTTTTCGGTTGACACGGTCAGGTTCGGTTCGGAGATTCCCCCCCCGACAGCAAAATGGTGGAATTCACTGTCTGAATGGGTTTTCCCCGTCAGTTACAATCTGGGTATCTTCAAGTCGAGAGTGAATCGGTTTCTTCTAGGCGAGCGTGCTCCATCGTAGACCTCATCGTCGCTTAACATCAGGCGAGATGGCGGCCAAGCGCAAGCCTATCTACTGTAAAAAAAAAGTTTAAAATAGACTTCCAAAATTTGTTTACACATTTCGATAATTATTTACAAGTGAAGCTAATAAAATTGTGTTCAAAAGTACTGCTACACTGATTGTGACTGCTAAAATACGTCCGTAGGTAATTATTAGGTAAAACATGCGTCAAATTAACCTTCAGTCAAACAATAAAACATTCCTTTCATACCAAGTAAAATAAAAGCATGCGTACGTGTGAATTCGGAATATTGTATTAAACTTCCCCCTAATTTACGTTTATTATTAGGCGCATTTGGCACGTAAGCTGTTGAAATATGGCGCGTAATTCGTTCCAGTCCATTATTGTTCCTGGATGTACGAAAGTTATGTTTGTGAGGAATGAAACTGGGGCGTTTGTCCCTGAATTCCCACCGCTGTGAAAGAATATGAGACGGGTCGGAATACCTAATCATTCTAAAAAGCCAGGTAAACGACAGGATTAAGACACTTAAGTTTAAATGAAAAGAGAATGTTTTTTTTTTCTTAGTGCCCTCTTTTCGGCTTTTAGCGTTTTTGGTCATTCTAGTTTAAGTGGTTCTGCTTTCATGGTTAGCTTAATATCATAAAAATGGTGTCATATCAAAATTGAATGTTTTATCTAGGAAACCCCAGAGACCGAAACACGATTAAAGTCTTACTATAGAAACTGACGTGGTTTTCACACAACTATAGTCGGAGTAACCGGCTTAATCTTACGTGAGTAATTCCCGTGTAATATAAATAATTGCGTAGGACGTCCACCCACCCACAAGATGGATAGACGACCTAAAAGAGACCGCAGGGAAACACTGGATGCAGGCCGCTTCTAACCGGCCCTTTTGGAGATCGATGGGGAGGCCTATGTCCAGCAGTGGTCGTCCTATGGCTGAAATGATGATGATGATGATGATAAATAAAACGATTAAAGTCATGTCGCTCGACAGAAGATAAAAATGAAAGTAACACTGATTTGCGCTTTCCTCTCTGCATTTTTTTTTTGTTTCGTTTTAATAAGTGATGTCGATGATATAATTGTTAATATACATATATGTATATTAACAAATATTTATTAATAACAAGTTACCATAATTATGAATATATTCATAATTATGGTAACTTGTCTATAAGTTAACATAAGAAACAGGAGGCAACTAGAAAGCCGCTTGCCTACAGTGGGACTGGACCAGTCACTTCAGTCGAATTTCAGTGAATTTTTCTCTGTTTTGGGCAATTTGAGTCCAGTCTTACGAGTAGGAGTCCATTTCGTCCCTCCATCTCCGTGTGACTGACGACATCAAAAGTACTGTCGGGAACGAGTGGATGCGACTAGCGAGAGACCGGGGAGAGTGGCATAAACAAAGGGAGGCCTATACAAGTGGGTCATTCAGTGGCTGATTATGATGAATAGAAAATCTTTTGACACAGAAATAGAACAAGTAAATTGAAATACATTCTAAGTGTGACTAGTATAAATTAAATAATTATACCCTTCACGACTACAGAGAAAACATACCTACGCTTTATACCCACTAGAGAACCGACGTGGAATATTAACGAGTTTATTTTTATACTTTTCAGAGAACGTAAGAGGATTTCATAAACAGGCAGAATGGAGTAAAGTCTCGGTTTCTTATCGTATAGGGTCGTATGTGGCAAACAATCAAAAGAGCTGCCTGATGGTAAGTGGTCACCGTCGTTGATGGACACTTGTAACACCTGAAGCATCACAAGCAAGTTAGTTATCATAGTTAAAAGATAATAAATTTTTAAAAATAAACCGACCAAGTACGAGTCTGGCTCGCACCATGAGGGTTCCGTACCACAATAAAATACAAAAATTATCAATTCAAAAATCGACTTCAAAATTCGTAAAATTTGGCATTTCGTTTCCGTGAAATGACGACAATGGTCGACTGAGAAAAGGTCTTCTCCTTAGAGGGGGTGTTGCCATGATCCCTACGCTTGGCAAGCGGCTTGAGGATTGAAGTACGTTCACCGTGTACTAATGGACACTGCTGCTCATTCTCCGGTGGTTCTGGTCGCAGTTTAGGACATACCCGGGTCCGGGTGTCAGGGTGTGGTTGGCACAATGGTTAGTTAAATTTGTTGTTAATGAGCATAGCATAGCATAATCAGCTTAGCATATACTTTCTGAATAGCCCTGTATACTACGTTACTTACATCTACTTTTACGGACAAATAATGTGCAACAACCTTTTTATTATAGGCGGCCATGATAAAATTTCCATTTTGTTTGGTTACGACGTTTTTCGTGCCGATTTAATAACGTCGTAAAACACCAATATTAATTCGGACGAAATTATACGTAAGTGTTATTCACAATCAACATTACTGGTTATTGTTTCCCGGAGTTAATAAATTTAGTTCAGAAACTACAACAATTATTGTGAAAGGGGAATGTTGAAACTTTTGCTAGTAAATTGGGGAATGCGGATAAAATTGAAATAATTTAAATTCTAGGATAGAAGTACTTTTTGGTAACTTTTATTTTAAAGTTCTATGACTTTTTACGGGATATTTACCGTGGTAAGGTTGAGGAATTGTACCGCCATACCACGGTAAATATCCCGTAAATAATCATATAACTTTAGTGAACAACCGTGATAGTTTAAAACAGTGTTTAAATATTTTAGTAGGTATAATAAGCATTTACTAAATTAGCTGAAATAAAGCCTCCCTCATCTATCTCCAAAAAGGCAGGTTGGAAGCGGCTTGCAACCAGCGTTTCCTGAGGCCTCTTTTAGGATAGGTGTTGAACATCCTATGGCTGAACTGATGATGATGAAAATAATCATTTTCTTTCATGATGAACCAAAAACCGGACAAGAACGAGTAGGACTCGTGCTTTGAGGGTTCCGTTAGACGGAATCCTCAGAGCACGTGACCAAAAAAAACTAACTGAAGTTAAAATATTGAAAGACAAACCTAAGTTTGTAGTTGACTATTAGGTTCTTCTATACATTCCAACTACAAAATTTAAGTTTGTAATAGCAAAATAATTATTTTTAAATGATATAACTTTAAATTTATAACTTTCGGATTTATTCCTATATATGTGCTATGAGACCTTGCCTTTTGCCAAATTTCATGATTCTAGGTCAACGGAAAGTACCCTATAGGTTTTGATTCTCCTGTGAAATCGCAAAATATACGACATAAACGTTCATATCTTTTGATTGCGTTGACTTACAACTTTAATTTTTTTTTACAGCCGAAAGAAACCGTAGACCCAAGAATTTAGTATAAATTATTATTAATTATTATTAATCATTTATTTCAGACCAGGTCCATATACATTTTGACACAAATTACATAAAAAAATAATAAAGTAAAACAAAATTAGAAATAGGTACATGTCAATAGTAACAATAATTAAAAATGAATTAAATAAAATACAACGAATAAAAATAGCAATGGAAATTATAATGTCAAAAAAATTAATAAAATAGAATCAAATGTGAGTGGCTTACTTATTATTAATATTAACATGTAGCCGCACTGCATGTTTAATGACCGGACAGTCAAACCGACCTGCCACAACACGTAGGATGCTATTGGCGCTGCCCCGGACACGTCTGAGCATTGAGGTGGCTCGTTTGCGTATTATGGCATGAAAGCCGTCTACCCGAGCGTCAGCAAACATTCCCGATGCACTACAGCGCCAGGGCAGCCCCAGCAGCATCCTAAACGCGTTATTGTATTGCACACGCAGGGCGCTGATTGTCTTCTGCGTATAGTTGACCCACAGACTGCACGTATAGAAAGACTGGCAGTATGCCTTAAAAAGCGTGATCTTGACTTCTGATAAATTTCAACTTGATACCTTTACGCGTTCTTGAGAAAAAGGGTCTTGACAGACGGACAGACGGACAGACAGACGGACAACGAAGTGATCCTATAAGGGTTCCGGTTTTTCCTTTTGTGGTACGGAACCCTAAAAACGGTTCAAGACTTGGACTCTGGTTTTTTATTCAAGACAACAACAAACAATACCTATCAAGTATACGGCAAATGACTTTCATATACACAAATTCTACAATTCGGTTACACGTCTCGAAGCCAGCTTTAACACAGTTTCAGTTAGCAGTAAAACCATCGTAAAACCGCCTATGTGTCGA
Organism: Agriopis aurantiaria; assembly: GCA_914767915.1. NCBI lineage: Eukaryota > Metazoa > Arthropoda > Insecta > Lepidoptera > Geometridae > Agriopis > Agriopis aurantiaria. Next base: position 3,400,569 of record OU611982.1, read on the forward strand.
CTGCACCAGCCTTAAGAACGCCCTGAACATCAGATTTCGAAATGTTATTTGTTACATGTTTTTATTTTACTTGCCTTGTTAGTTTGGGTCAAATACTGCAGCTGAATTTTAAAACAGTTATCCCTAACCGATGGAGCTGAAATTTTGCATACACGTTTAGTTTGGATGACAATGCATGGTTAGGTAAATGACGTCATTAGAAATCCAATATGGTGGACTAGGGACTTACTGCTACCTGTTTGAAGCGATTCTGTTTAGATGATGCGAAGCGTTGCGCAGCCGCAACCGTACCTATCTCGCCGCGTTAAGGTTCACGTTCGCGGTATTTTCCGCACTACGCTGTTTTAGCGCTAATTCGAGCCCGCATTAAGAGTTAGCCATAAGTTTAAGGCCCCCGTATTTTTTTAAGCAACCCCATGATCATCGTCATCATTTCAGCCATAGGACGTCCATTGCTGGACATAGGCCTCCCCCATCGATTTCCAAAAGGGCCGGCTGGAAGCGGCCTGCATCCAGCGTTTCCCTGCGGTCTCGTTTAGGTCGTCTGTACATCTTGTGGGTGGACGTCCTACGCTGCACTTACCGGTCCGTAGTTTCCATTCCAGAACCTTTCGGCCCCATCGGCGATCTGTTCTGTGTGATATGTGCCCTGCCTACTGCCACTTCAACTTGCTAATCCGGTGAGCTATGTCGGTGACTTTCTTTCGTCTACGGATCTCCTCATTTCTGATTCGATCTCGTAGAGCCAATCAAAGCCAATTTAAATATATTAAGTTTCATTAAAATCTGATGAATTAAGTTCGTCTTTTTCCACACAATCGTGCTTCGTGGGCCCACTTAATGCGTTGCCGTCGATAAAATAACCAAATAGTGTGGCGCGGTGGCATCGCGATCGGATCGAATCCAATTCCTTCGAGCATTGAGGTGTTTTAGATCAGGAACAAAGATGTTTATTTCGTTGTGAGCCATTTTCAATGGGATTTCAAAAATAAATAGAATGTACCACGCTTATGGTGGCTTAACACGACTGTTATAAAACTTTAGTGTTAAGTCACGCAAGAAACAAGCAGATAAAACACGTTGAGAAAATAATGTTGTTGTTTGTGTAACTAATCATATTAATTAATTTTATATTTTATGTATTAGTATATTATCATAATCTTAAGTAGTAAGTATATGTATTAGTATGTATTGTTATTAGAATGTACGGTTTATATTATAACTAAGTATCACATTATTCAATATTGCTCGCCCCGCCTTCTACCTCCTGTATGAATCCACTCCATCGTAAGGTTGCCTGGAAGAGATCGCTCTTAGCGATAAGGCCGCTGATTGTTGCACTAGTTTTTAAGCTGTTTTATCGTGTGTATGAAATTTGTGGTGTGAACAATAAAGAGTTTATCTATCTATAAAACCTTTTTTATTTCTATATACTCAGGGTGTTGTGTGAGTTGTGTCCAACATTATTCGGCATTGATAAGTGATTCTATTGACGTCATCCTTTTTATGAAATTAATTAGGGTAATTAAATTCCCGTAGAAAACGTTAAACATTGTATTTAAATAGACAAGCTTAGATGGCAACTAGATATGAATGCAAAATACTGAATATAGATAATTTTTAGAAAAAAAAGAACCGACTTCATGACTATACCTTCATTTACAAATTGAAACTAAAAAGTAGAAAATAATATTTAAATAACTTCAAAGCAATGAGCATTAAAGGACAATCAACGAAATTATGAATACATAAATATTACCTACTTATATATTTACAATTTATAATCAGTTATTTTTGGAGTCCTGATCCTGGAATTCTGAGTCCAGGTCCTGTCCTGGTGGTTTGAGACCACCTATGAGATATGACCTACCAACCAAAAAAAGAATCATCAAAAACAATTCTAAATTGGCGGAGTAATCGCGTAACAAACATACAAAAAAAACCAGTCGAATTGATAACCTCCACTTTTTGAAGTCGGTTAAAAAACAAATGTCATAGGCGATCATGACGCTATAAAATACACAAGCTTACGTAATAGTAACGTGAAATGAATACCACCCACTGAAAAAATAACAATGTCATAGGCAAGCGTGACGCTATACGCGGTGCTTGCCGTGAGTTTTCATTTCCTATAAGTTATTTTTGAGGAAATTGTTATTTTATTTCAAAATTTGAAACGATAATTACTTTTAAAACAGAAATATTAATTTTATTATTTTTGTCTGGATGTTAACTGGGACTCATTGCCTCTCGCGGGTCGAACACGACTTACACAACATCGTGTATCAAAACGTGGTTTATATCGTCATTTATCAAAACTACATATAATTTAAGATTAAAATACACGAGTCAATGCTTTATCAATAAGTAAATCAATACAGTAGTAGTTGAAAGTTTTCTCCACAAATTTACAAAATAAATTCTTTAACGACTTAAGATCTTGTACTCGTGAATTATAAGGTAGACAGATGAAACTCACTTCCCAGGAATTTGTTCAACTTTCAGCCAGCCATATGCAAGTCCTATTTCACGGCTAATTTAGTGCCCGTGCACTACCGAAAGATATGAATTATAGAGCGGTGAACTCAGCTCAAACTTGAGACAAAGTGAAGTTCTGACATACCTTAAAATTTAGTGTGGGTAGTGTAGGTTCGTTACTTCTAGAACATAAATCAAAGATATTTCGTGGGTAACAGAAAACATGAAGAATGTCCCAACTAGCATTTACTTAGTACTAATAGGTGTAATTGCGGACATGATTAGCGAACTAAACAATTATGGTTGGTCACACTATGCGTTAATCAATGCCTATTCACGACTTTGATTAAAGCACGGTGTGTAGGAAGACTACGGAGCGGCTTTACCTACAGAAATTAGTGTAATATTTATGCACTTTATTACAGCGTTTAATTCCAACCTCCAAAATAGTTTCGAATAAAATGACGAAACACCCTTTACAGCTATCAAATCCATCCAAATTCAATGACAACAACCATAATCTTCTGATCTTTTCTAGCGGTAATATTTCGACTTCTGGTATTGCAGGGACTGTATTGGTGTGTGGACAGTGGACAATATGGAAGCGATTTATTTCCTCTTGTTCCTCAAGCAACTTTCGTTGGGCTACACTGTTATTTATATTTTCACGCCAAGAAGCACATAAATGATTCAGCCGATTAGGCTGAGTATGCGGTGCGCGAAGAAAACATCGACCAATAGTATCGCTTCAATCCGTCTCGCCTGGCCTCCTATTGGTAGATTTATACCGCTCATCTTCCTCGCATATCTTTGGTGGATACGCAGCCTTACGGGGAACAAATGAGTTCGTATGAAGTCCGCTCTGCTGACGATGGACTAGTATAATGTAAACCAGACATTATTGTTGTACCAGTGAATCATCCCCCGAATCTGTGGGGTGTATTAGAAATTCAGTTCACGACGTGCCTAGTCGTGCTGTGGCGTGTCGTTGAACTTTCTTAGGGCTGCAGAATTTTTCTGTCTAACAAGATTAATTTATTTATTTATTATTAAAAACACTTATAACACCATTACAGATAAACTAAAGCGATACTATAACAAAAACTGAAACGGCAAAAAAAAATAGACGGATGATTTTTTTTTTAATTCTTTAATTTTACAGTTAATGGCATAAGGCTGCTAGATTTTTATTCAACAATTTAAGTTTTTTTTAACCCCGCTAGAAGGGCTGAATATTTTGTTTTTTTATTTCACTCAATTCATTTATGAATCACTAGCCGCGTCCCGCGGTTTCACTTGTGCGGATTACTTCTTATAACATCAGCTATTTTCCAGTGAAATGCCCGTCAAAATCGGTGCAGCCACACATACTTAACACACATCGCCTTTGACATATATCTAGATAGCTAAGAACACTCTGATCAAGTCGCAATTTAAATAAAAAATAAAAATAAACAAGTACGAGTAGGACTCGTGCTCTAAGGGTTCCGTTGGACGGAACGCTCAGAGCGCGAGTCCAAAATAAAACTAACTGAAGTTGAAATATTGAACGACAAACTTAACTTTGTAGTTGACTATTAGGTTCTTCGATACATTCCAACTACAAAATGTAAGTTTGTAATAGCTTTTTTTTTTAAAAATGATATAACTTCAAATTTGTAACTTTCGGATTTATTCCTATATATGTGCTATGAGACCTTGTCTTTTGCCAAATTTCATGATTCTAGGTCAACGGGAAGTACCCTATAGGTTTTGATTCCCCTGTGAAATCGCAAAATATGCGACATAAACGTTCATATCTTTCGATTGCGTTGACTTACAACTTTAATTTTTTTACAGACGTAAGAAACCGTAGACCCAAGTATTTAGTATAAATTTCAACTTGCTACCTTTACGCGTTCTTGAGAAAAAGGGTATTGACAGACGGACAGACAGACGGACAACGAAGTGATCCTATAAGGACTCCGTTTTTTTCTTTTGAGGTTCGGAACCCTAAAAGTCAAAATCGGCTCAGCCGTTTGAGAGCTACGATGCTACAGACAGACACACAGATACACATACACAACTTAAACTTATAACGCCCCTTTTTTTGTCGGAGGTTAAAAAGAACTAGCTATAACTTCCAACATTGCCAGGGCCAACCCTATGCATACTTGACCACAATGCTCGGTGTAGGTTACAGTGATGCTCTCAGAAGTTACTGCTCCTAATGAATAAAATAAGAAAACTCCGCGTATAGCTAGGGGAGCATTTCACAGGGACGTAGTAGATGTTCACTTCTTGGCCTGAATCGTCGTCTAGCAGTTTTCGCAGATGACTTTAGTCGTTTACTACTTAGACGGGAATGTAGTCAAAATGAAATTCGTTTTTCTTGGCAAATGTTTGCTGTTTTTGGGTTATTTCAAGGTTTATTTTTTATAATTATATTTTATGTACAACACTATAGTTATTTCATTTTTATTTGTATAATAGCACTGGCTAAGCCACGCGGTTTCACCCGCGAGTTAAAATCGTCGTTAAGTTTTCTGACATTTTCCAATTTTCTCCGCAATTTTCTTCTTTCCGTAAGAATATTCTACAAAGTATTAGAAAAAAAAAGATGAATGAAGTTGGTAAAGTCGTTCTCAACGGCGTGACCAAGGTAAATAGGGTTTCATTTTTATACTTATACATAGATGATGTTGCAAAAATTCATGGGATATAATCCAGAACGAGGATATTCACTAAAGAACCACAGTCACCAACATAAGGTGCGACATGAAGCCTATGACACTCTGGGTAGACGAGTCGACTCTAACGACACCTCAGACTTCAAAATCGGTCAATCCGTTGAGACTATTGGAGGTAAAATACAAAACTTACTAAGGTAACTTAGATAGTTGATTGAATCAGGCGTTACTTTGCGGAAGTCCATTTTAATGTGTATATGACTTTCTAGTGTAATTCCGCTTCTACGTCGTTTTGAGTACAATAAAGATTTGGGACAAACTATTTTACTCTATAGATATTTGTGATGCTAATTTAAACCTAACCTGACATAAATATTAATTACATAAAAAAGTAAAATTAACCTAACCTGAAACAAATTGTAATTAAATCTGTAACAAAAAATTCGTTTTAACAATTTGTACTAATGATATTAATTTTTTAATATTTGTTAATCTTGAAATTACTATATTTAATTGAAATGTAAATGAAAAATTTAACAATAAATACTGAAATTTACATGAATTTACTGTAAAGGTTACTTTTAGGTTAGGTTACTTTTTATCCCGAAAAACATCATCATTTCAACATTGATAGCCCGTTGGTCTAGTTGGTAGTGATCCTGCCTTCTAAGCTTAGGGGCGTGGGTTCGATTCCCATCTAGGACAAACATTTTGTGTGATGAACATTTGTGTTTGTTCTATATCTGGTTGTTAATATCTATTTAAGTATGTATTTAAAACTATATATGTATGTATATCAGTCTCTGGCAGCCATATCACAAGCTTTGCTTAGTTTGGGGTCAGATGACCGTGTGTGCAAAAATGTCCCGAATATTTATTTATTTATTTATTTCCATCATCATCACCATTTTTCATCACAATGTGAGTAAATCCATGGGGCTCAGCTAGTTTAAAATAAACGCTGTAATACTTGGAAATGGTCAGCAACAAAAGTTGTTTCTGATAAAGTAACTATACAGACATATCTTCGAAACTGCCCATTTAACGAATGTCAATTGGTGTTGTGCTGTCCATCAGAAAATTACTTTTAGCTTTTAGTGTTATTGCTCTTTGTGGTATATTATTGAAAAGAAGAGCGCGTAGTTTTTAGATAAATACTTTTATTCGCAAACGTCGTATATAAGCACATTTCAAAAGAAAAAGGCGTATCAGATATTCTGAACGAGATCATATGAGACAAGAAAAGATAAGATAATTATAAAACTTTATTTAAAAAAAAACATAAACAAGAAAAATTGCAATGATCGGTTTCTTCTAGGCAAGCGTGCTCCGTTGTAGACCGCATCATTACTTAACATCGGGTGAGTTGGTGGCCAAACGCAAACCTATTATTTAAATATAAAAAACAAAAAAAATCACTGTAGCCATCATAAAAAAGAGTGGAAATGAACCAAACCAAGATGTCTTTTTTTTTTAAAACGTTACCTATGCCAGTTCAAATCTGCACCGCAAAATCTAAAATTCAAATTTTCATGTTCGGAAAACGGTTTCATGTTTCCCTAAAATATTCGGTATGGATGAAAAAAAAAAACCTGAGAAGACCACTTTGCGAAATTTGCAATTCGTTCTCGCAACGCCAAAGGGTTTATTAAAATGCGACAGGGACGTACTCCAAAGTTCTGCTAACTTAAAATTTGGTATTAAGACTGGCAACTACGAGTTTTACTGTTCGTTCGTATTTTGTTTCAGTAACTTTTGCTGTTCCTTTATTTTTTTATTATATCTAAGCCAAGCATTAAAAATGAAACATGAAGCATATGCATATATCAATTATTGTAAAGATTCTAAACAAAATCAGTTATTTACTCCAATTCTTGGCTTCTATTGAGTCTACTTTCGTTGAATTAGGTATTCAGAGGCATTATTTCATTTGGACGTGATCACGAAATTCCAATATATAAATTCTTGCAGTATGTTAACAGAACAAGAATAGACCTTTCAAATGCGGCATTTCCTTGACGAGATAATGCGATTTTGTAATTACGAGCAACATTAGTTGGAAGGAATGTCGGGACTGCAGTTAATTGTTTAAATTGGGATCAAGGCATTATTTTGAACGACAGACAGCACAAATTGTAACACGACCCGCGTTCTTAGAGTTAGTCTGTATTATATTATGTAGTTTTAGTGAAAGTACCCAGATATTCACGGCAAGAGGAGATTGATCCATAAACTACTGGGCCATTTCCAGGCTCCGACATTAAATGTGAGCCATATACACGGAACCGTGGCATTAGTTACACGGAACCGTAATATTATAAGTTGCACGAAACTGTGTTATTAGTTACACTGAACCGTGATATTAGTTACAGGGAACCGTGGTATTAGTTACACGGAACCGTGGTATTAGCTACACGGAACCGTCGTATTAGTTACACGGGATCGTAGTATTAATTACACGGAACAGTGTTATTAGTAGCACGAAACCATGATATAAGTTACAAGGGATCGTGGTTATAAGTTACAAGGAACTATGGTTATAATTTACACGGAATCGTGGTATCAGTTACACGGAAACGTGGTTTTAGTTACACGGTATTATATACACGGTACAGTGGTAACAGTGGTATTATATACACGGAACTATGGTATGAGTACCAAAATATACCCTGAAATCGCGTAAAAAGCAGCTGGTTCATTAAAAAATCTCTTTCACACTGGATGAAACGCTTTGATTCCATGGCCATAGTGCGAACCACTAAGTTGTGGATTGCGCTGTTGTTGCGAATTAAAAAGAAGTATGGAACAGCTGCATACAATTTCATGATTTAAGGGTTGGTTTCATAGTAAAAGATGTTTTCAATGATGAGTACGACGACCAGCTCAGTTCCGGTTTCAGCGTAGTTCCGTGTAACTCAGATCGGATTATGAATTGTGTGGCCCTTATTCACGAAATTCGCCATGACGGTTTTTGACAGCTTTACCATACCAAATAAATCAAAGTTTGTAATTTATCAATGTTACATCGTCGTTACGAAAAATTTAACCCCAACGCATAGGGCGAACACTGCGAGAAATCTATTAGCAGTTTCTGAAATTTTGGCAGAGTATGACCATTATTTCAGTTAGGCCGTTTTGTAATTAACGTCAAAAGGACACTATGGAATCATACTTTTTTAAATATAATCTTTATTTAAAGTGCTTTTTTGCAAAGCGAAAATGTCGCACTTATAGTACTTAACATTAATAACTCATTTCACTTGAGCATCTGAACCCAAGTACGTTTTATACCCAAAAAAAAGTCCTTGCCTGAACCTCGGACCTGAGCCTCATTTGACACTGGTATATTTACTATCCCGGTGTCAAACGAGGCCCGATCTATTTGCCAAACCGGATTTAATCATGGCTAGAACCCTTCTTGTCGTTTCAGCGGTAGGTTGGGCCAAATAAGAGTTGCATAATCCAATGGAACTGCCGCAAAATAATATGCGTCTTAGTGCTTCATTCCGAACACACTCCATCAAAATATGGTAGGCGTCCTCCACTCTCAAGCAGTCGGCGCAAAGTGGCGATTCAACTTTGCGCATGAGGTGGGCAAACATATTTAACGGAAAGTGTCCGGAACGAAGTCGCAGCAATAAAACTAGACCCTGCCTACACAGCCGGCTATCATCTAATACTGTAACATGCTGTAACTGTGGATTCAAGTGCAGTCACGTTCATTTGTCTACTTCAACCAATAGTGATAGTTATACTTCAACTTTTTCACTCAATTGCAATCTCAAACAAAGCATTGTTAAGACGTCTTTTGTACAACAAAAGAGAATATTCAAGAAAAAGGGAGAACCCTCACCGGGCGAGTTATCATTACTCGTTCAGCTCAATTTGGTCGTTCCATTAATCTGAAACTAATTTATTAAATGGACCCCTGGAGATTGCTTCGTATTTCACTGTATTTGGACAGTGTTATGCAGTACCTAACGAAGGAAATAAGAAAACAGCGATCGTAGCCGAGCGGTAGCATGTGCGCTTTACAATCTGACGGCACCCGTTTAAATCCTTGGCCCTGTAAGAATGACTTATTTAGACGATATTTTTTTTACTTATTTACTTTGTAAATTACTAGCTGCGCCCCGTGGTTTCACGTGGATCTTATATCATCAGCTATCTACCAGTGAGTCCCGTCAAAATTGGTCCAGCCGTTTCGGAGTCCATAGGGAACATACATACATCGCCTTTTATATATAAGAAGCTGTACAGCTTCGATATCATCGCTCAAATACGGTGACGTTAAATATCGTGAGGAAACTGGTATGTCCAAGGACCTCAATAGTTCAAAGACATGACCATTCACCAACATGCAATGGGGCATGATGGTGGATTAGGCATTCCAATATTGTCCACCACGCACAAAGCAAACGATTGCATGATCACGTGTTTGGTAAAAGGCGAGAGACGGCGCGAGACTGGGGCCGATGGCGTTTTCTTCTGTCAAAAGCCACTTTGGTTCGCAGCGGAGTATGTGAGCAATTATAACGGACCCGGGTATGTCCTAAAACTGCGAGCAGAACCACCGAAAGATGGGCAGCAGCGTCCTATTAGTACACGGTGAACGTACTGCGATCCTCAAGCCGCCTGCCAAGCGCGGGGATTATGGCAACACCCCTCTCTAAAAGGGAGGCCTTTGTTCAGTGGTGGGCGTTTAATGGCTGATGAAGATGATGTTGATGTGAACAAATAGATTTGAAATAAACTTTATTAATTTAAATAATACTTCTTAAAGCAAGCTTTTGCGTATTCTTCTTAGCAAACCCTTTCATTTGATACTCATATACCGGATCATGATGGTAGATAAAACATTTTGTCCACCATCTTGTGAAGTCCGCATTATTGAATTTATCATCTAGGACCAAAGTGCATGGGAAGGCAAACCCACGAAGCCAAACTCGACGGGGTTACGTCGTTTCTTTTAGGAGTTTCTATGGCCACCTTCTGTTTCCATCATCAGACCAGCTCGAAGGTACCATAACATTGCATTGTCACCGAACTTAAATATGTATGCCAAATTTTAGCTCAATCGGTTGAGCTATTGAGGATAACTGGTCTAAAAGTCAGTTGCAACATTTGTACCACATATACGAACGATCATCATCATCATCATTTCAGCCATAGGACGTTCACTGCTGGACATAGGCCTCCTCCATCGATATCCAAAAGTACCGGTTGGAAGCGGCCTGCATCCAGCGTTTCCCTGCGGTCTCTTTCAGGTCGTCTGTCCATCTTGTGGGTGGACGTCCTACGCTGCGCTTACCGGTCCGTGGTCTCCATTCCAGAACTTTTCGACCCTATCGGCCATCTGTTCTGCGTGATATGTGACCTGCCCACTGCCAACTTGCTAATCCGGTGGGCTATGTCGGTGACTTTGTTCGTCTATGGATCTCCTCATTTCTGATTCGATCTCGTAGAGAAACCCCGAGCATAGCTCTCTCCATAGCTCGTTGTGCGACTTTGAGCTTGCTTATGAGGCCCATAGTGAGAGACCACGTTTCAGAGCCGTATGTCATCACTGGTAACACACACTGGTCGAATACGAACGAACATACTAACGTAAAATTATAAAATTATATTCCTAATTTGCTTAACATTAAGTACTGCCATCTAGCACTAATATGCCTCGGCATTAGCGTAAGAAAACGGGACAAGTAGGAGAATATCGGGAAAATAAGTCAGGTGTCTACTGAATAGGAAATTGTTTGTGGCGGTTCAATTAGATTTCCTCATTCTTTTGTTCACTGATTGCTATAACGAAGTTTCACACGATGTTTACTTGGTTTTATTGACGAAGTCAGTCTGCATGAAGTAATCGGAGTACGTACGTTTGTTTGTAGGTATGTTTGTACATTTGTTCGAAGGTAGAATTTTGTAGGTACCTTCTTAAGTAGTTAGTTTTACAACTTTTAAATTCGAATGTGAACGAAATTGTGGCAAATATGGCGAAGATTTGAGGGGTCGCGACGTCAACCAGTTTTATTGACCAAGTGAAGGTAGCTCACGTACATAAATAAATTAGGTGCAGTTTCGATAACATCTCTTGAAAACGGTAAAGGAAAATATCGTGAGGAAACCGATATGTCCAAGAACCTTAAAAGTTCAGACATAATGACATTCACCAACATACACTGGGTCCGCATGGTGGATTAGGGCACATCCTTTTTTATAATAGATAGGCTTGCGCTTGGCCGCCATCTCGCCTGATGTTAAGCGATGATGCGGTCTACGATGGTGCACGTTTGCCTAGAAGAAACCGATTCACTCTCGACTTGAGACATAGATTGTAACTAATTCTACAGACCTAGCAGTTCGTACAATAAATGTGGAATCAAAGCACTTCGTACGGGTTTTCGGAATATCAACCAGAAAGCGGTGTCATTAGCGGTGTTATTTTCGTGCCCGCTCTGACAGTCCGATAAAAAAAAATACTCTCTCTCTCTCTCTCTGAGAGAAAGCCTGTGTCCCAGCAGTAAGAACAAGATAAGTTGATAATGAATGATGACTCATCGGTCCTTCAAATATTTCTATGCAAAAAAATCACGTCAGCGACACAAGTTTTCGAAATTAATAAATGCCGCAACTTTTCTATATTAGCACCAAACACTCCATTAGATATTTACTTAGGTATATCATAACTAAATTTCTAAAGAGAATGGGACCAAAACCTAGACAAAGCCGATGTTAATTACTAATTAGTCTGCACGTTAGACGCAGATAAGCTTTCTAGAACGAGATAATACGTTCTCTGAGGAGAAATAAACCGAAATTAGTCGAAAACAGCCGAATGGACTGCATTCATTAGCATCAAAAGGTTAGCCAAGGACATTATCAGTATTGGTACAGCCGCCCCTTTGATCTGTTGTGATTGGTGTATATAAGTATTTAGGGTACGGTCACACTGGGATGAATTGAGCTACATTTATAATAGGATTTTTCCAGTCCGGGCGCTTGTAGGCCGTGAGCTATCCTACCTCGTCGGAGACCTTTCTACTCTGTTCTTTAATCCCCTGTAAAAAAAACCGGACAAGTACGAGTAGGTCTCGCGCTCTGAGGGTTCCGTTAGATGGAAAGCTCTGGATATCTTTATAATACTTATCATTATAGACAACTTGACACCAACCCTGAAATCGCTAAAAGGCAGCTGTAACATAAAATATCATTGACACTCATCGAAATGTATGGAATAGCAAGTTTATCCAGCTTTTACCTACAAACTGTTACCTGCGACTTCATGAGCGTAGACTCCTTTTGCCCCGCTTAAGTCGACCCTTTCGCAAAACCCCTTCACCGTCCTGCGCCAAGGGCATATTCCTCATTCAGTGGCTTTAGATGGAGGAATGAATGGACTTCTGCTTGAAGTTGCAGTAGGGCACAAATTGTAAAATTCTTAATTATTTATTTCAGAAAACGGTACATTTACAACTGTAAATTGCACTTATGCCCAAACTAGGTGTGAAAAACATGTGTGTATTAACAGAAACAACAATTTTGTGGTGCTGGGGTTGCGGTTCCCTGAGAAATTTAGCCCAGTGTGATTTTACCTTTATGAACCAATCAGGCCTAATCTGTGTATCTTGAGCCTAAACCAATATACTTACTAATATAAATTGGCGTCACTTTCGGACGAGAAGGTATGATAGAATAATAACCAGTTATCATATAAATTTAGATTGAACACAGTAATCGTATAACTTTATAGGAACATATATTTTAATGTTTAAATAAATCAAAATTTACCTGATCTAAACCTAATATAAAAATATTTTAAATCATACATACATCATCATCATTTCAGCTATAGGACGTCCACTGCTGGATATAGGCCTCCCTCATCCATCTCCAAAAGGGCCGGTTGGAAGCGGCCTGCATCCAGCGTTTCCCGGCGGTCTCTTTTAGGTCGTCTGCCATCTTGTGGGTGGACGACCTACGCTGTTCTTACCGGTCCGTGGTCTCTATTCGAGAACCTTTCGGGCCCCATCGGTCATCTGTTCTGCGTGATTATGTGCCCTGCCCACTGCCACTTCAAATTGCTATTTAATTCTTTTCATGCAATGGTTACCTGGAAGAGTTTGTTTTGAGCGACAAGGTTGCCACTTGTGACACTAGCTCGTAAGTTTACTGTCAGTGTTTTCTGTTTGTACCTTTTATTTCTGGTATACACATTAAAGAGATATTAATGTAAAAAATATTGTGTCCTAGCGTTTGTTTTCGTACCAACAAAGGAACGCCTTTGTGACGTACTCGCCTCATATCTCAAATCGTATAATTATTTTCAGATAAAATTATCTTTGCACTGTGTCTCTTCATTCGTTCTTGACAATATATATATAGCTGTGTGTGTGTGTAATATATAGCTGTTCTGACAATATATATATAGATGTGTGTGTGTATTATATAGTTGTTCTGACAATATATATATATGTATATATATATATATATATGACGGGGCGAGCCTGGATGCGTGAAGCGGGGGCACCGGTCGGTGGATGGCCGATCTTCATCAGATTAATCTTGTTTCTATGGCGTGAGTATAGTGGCCGAGGAGAATGAGACATCACACGTACATTGTTACAGTTTTTATTTCGAAGCGCTATGATTAATAGTTACAATATCAAATTACTTGAAAATTACTTGGGGACAAGGTGTTCCGCCTTGTAACGAACGCTACCACCCTCCAACCAACAATTCCAATTTCTAACCTCAAAAAGTGACAATCCCAAATCAGACACCAAAGTAAAGTGTGCTCCACCGAGCCTCGCGCACGTGTCCGCTGCGCCGCGCTCACTAGCGCCTCTGCCGGACGGTATACCAACTTACTAAACTCTGATTGGTTGTCAACGACACAACTTCACAACGAACTTCAGCAGAGTAAGTTACTGCAGCGTTACACCAGTGACGGCGCCACCTCCATCACTAGTCCACCAAAACAAAGCTAGATGACGCCTACCTACATAATCTAAGCCTTAAAAACTATCCGACGGTAGTTGCGCCCGAATGCTAAAACTTCAACGCGCCGACATATATATATATAGCTGTGTGTGTGTAATATATAGCTGTTCTAACAATTTAGCGTGACAGAGACAATAACATCTTCTTAAAATACTGGGTTACTGACAATCAGTTGGCATCCTTTTGAGGGCGGCTTCAATACGTCAAAACCTAACCTAACCATATATCGTTTGTTTGTCTGATCCGAGTTCATACTCATTTATAGGTATACTAGCTATTGCCCGCGACCGCCCGCGACTTCGTACGCGTAGACTTTCATACAATATATCAACCCCTCTTATCCCACTTTAATTCAGCACTTTCGCAAAATCCTTTCTTAGCGGACTTCTTTAACCCATAAGTAATCCTCTTGCCAAATTTCAGCTTAGTAATTACAAAACTTTCAACAAAAAATTAAAACCCCCATTTCCCCTACTTAATCCATCTTTTTGGAAAAAAAATACAGATTATTTATTTTAAACTATTAACCTGAATACCAAATTTCATGTCCCTAACATCAAAAACAAAGGACTTTCATACAAACTTTCAACCTCCATTAGCCGCCCTTAATTCAGTCCTTTCGCAAAATCTTTCGAACCTCTCTACACCTCATAAGGAATCTACCTGCCAAATTTCGGCTTCATAAGTAAAGTAGTTTTCGAGATTTTGTGATGAGTGCGTGAAAGTCAAAGTCAAAGTAATTTATTTATAAACATATGTTTACATGTCAGGCAATTGTAATATTATTATACAAGAAATGTATACAGATAATATACAACATTTAAAATAGAATCAAAATAGTAATAAAATTATATAACGGAAATAACAATAAAAAAATATGACATACATTAGATTTTTTTACCGTCAGTGTTTACCAGCTCATTAAAATCATAAAACGCTTGATCGATAAGCCATTGTCTTAATTTAAATTAAGTGAGTAGATGAACTTCGCTTTTATATATATAGATATAGATAGATCACAGTCATACAGTAAATGATTGAATACAATATAACTAATTAATGCAAGCCGAAGCAAGGTAAAGCAATCCAGTTTGGCTGAATAACTCATATGCTCCGTTAAGGCATGTCAATCAATACTGATGGCGTGTTTCAGAGTATCTGAATTCTGAACTTTATTATAAATGTATGTAACAATTGCTCAATTTCTGTTGATAAAAGTACAGTGGATTCAAATCAGTAAGCTGGTAGAGGCACATCATCGTGATCATGGTCAGGCTATCTTAATCATGCTCGCATTGTCATCTGAACTGAATCAACGTGTAAAAAAACATTTCCGTAGAATAAGAGGAATTGGTTCAAATTCAGCTTGCAAGATTTGACCTAAGCATACAAACTAACAATATATGGCGTGTATTTTCATCATCATCATCATCATCATTTCAGCCATAGGACGTCCACTGCTGCACATAAGCCACCCACCCCCACCCATCTCCAAAAGGGCCGGTTGGAAGCGGCCTGCATCCAGCGTTTCCCTGCGGTTACTTTTAGGTCGTCTGTCCATCTTGTGAGTGGACATCCTACGCTACGTGTATTTTACATTATTTTAATTCCTGAACTTTCGAACACTTTGCAGATTATAGGTAGACAGATCACAGGTAGTTGAACTAGTAAAACTAAAAAAAACTCAGTATTTCAGTCAATTTAACTGTTGATTGAACTACTGAGAATAGACGGACTAGATTACTATGAAATGTTATGAAATTATTAACATGTATCGCCAATGGTTTTCAGGCAAAACGTTCCCTGTCTACGCACGCAGTAGGCGTTAAGGAGAAATGGTAGAGACGGTACACTTGTTTGACGGTAATGCTTGCATACTCAACGTGCGCGCTTTCAAATATTTTCAATATTAATTTATTCTTTATTTTCTACAAATAATCTTATGCTTTTACAAAAATCTGCGATAATTAAAGTATTGAAATGATTGTTAGGATTACACACATTTTTTTTCAATAAAAATATCTTCTATACTAACCGAATGAAGTTGATTCCATCCATCGACGGGAACGTAAAAACGGGTGTTTTTTAGGAAAGTTTACGATTTTTTCTATCGAGACAAATTTCTTTAATCGTGTATCGGTGAACACATCCGAATAAAATATTTCAAGAACATTTATTGCACAAATAAAAATAATGTCAATTAATCGATTTTAATGGACTACTTTTGAATATTCATGAAGGACGAATCGTTAAATTTGAAGCATAATTCGTCTTAACGCAAATATCATTAAATGTCTAGTTAGAAATATGTCTGTTTGCCTTATGTAGATACATTATATATAAATAGCAGCTGTAACACAGGTCTTCCTAGAACAGCTGCTTACGAGACACCTACAGAAAAGGTACTTATACTCATAATGAATTGTTAATTTTAGATTTGTTAAAAATGTTAGGTTAATATTGTAAAATTATAAATATTGGAAATAAATGAATTGAATTGAATACTGCTTGTTTTGCTCGACCAGAAAAATGCGTTTGGATAGAGTTGCATATCTGTTTCATTTCACTGTGGCGACTTTATTACAGATACCAATATAATTATTTAGTAACAGACGACAATATTGTGAATTGTGCTGTGAATCAATTACTGTAATTGGATGCCAGAATTCGGGTTCATTTCGAGAAAAGACAATGAGATATTTATTGTGCAACTACCACACGCGTTTTTATAAAGGTAAGTACGGTGTTTTTAGTTTTCTTGGTATTTTGTGACTCCTAAATGTTTTTTTTTTAATTCAACGCCTGCTTCATACAATTTTTTAGATAACAAATAAATTGGCTTTTCACTTATTATAATCTAGTTGCACCCCGCGGATTCACCTGCGTAGTGATTAAAAATGGTGATGATTATGATGATGAAAAGTAAGTAGCCTATGTCAGTGTCCGGCACTTGAACTATACACATGCATAAAATCAAGTCGATACAGCGCCGGCAAAGTCGCACAGCGTGGTTCGGCCCGCGTCCTTACCTTACCTAACTCTCGGCACGAAGTGGCAACATCGCATTGTGAAACGCAACTGACCTTGACTACTACGTTCTATTCTGTGATGCATTCTGTGAGCGCCAAAATGTCTTATTATTTTCGTTTATTTTCCAGAATTACATAGAGTAATAAAAAAAAATCGTCAAAAAAGTATTCTATTTCAATCTCTGTGATTTATACAGCAACTCTTTATAAAATTTTACTAAGATCTGTTCAGCCGTTTAGCCGTGAAAACGCGACAAACATCCAGACAGAGAGACAGAGTTACTTTCGCTTTTATAAAGCGAAAGTAACTAAGCGATTTTTATTTTTTTTTATTTTAGTAAGGATAAGGATTCAGCTACAGTGCAATTATTATTATCCAACTTAACATCAAGCGAGTTGGCGGCCTTATCTATATTCATTATCAGCCTATCATGTTCAGACTATTGGGACATGGGACTTCTCGCAGAGAGAGAAGATGGGCCCTAATTCACCATGCTGCCCAGAGTATGTTGGTGAATTATCGCTATAAGCGGCCTTTTCCAGGCAACCTTAGTATGGAGAGGATATATAGAAAGCAAATACATAAACCCACAGCGCGAAATAGAAATGGATATACATTTTGGTGACTCACCTTTGAGCTTTAATTCACCTTCGCGAATCGTACTAGTAACTTGATAAGACCTACCATCACTCATCTCTATAGAGCGTAACTATGATAACGTTTTAAAGAAAAAGCTACTCTACATTTAAAAGACAAAGTCGGAATTCATCTAGGTGGTCTTCGTGGGTTAAGGTAAAAACGATGCCAAGTTCTGGTGTGGCGTGTAACACGCAACCAATGTTGCATAGACGAATAGCCGCGTCGCAGTTTGATGTCGGCCAATATAGATTCTGTTAAAGCGATATACGCAATTATAAAACTTTTTGTTTGCATTTGCGGTTTTAATCGATCTTAATGGCGCTGGGTGGTCTTGATAGCTTGGCTGTATTTTACTGGGAAATTAAACGATTGTGATCTCAGTTCAAAGCGAGAATAGTCATGATAAAAGTAGATACTTATTTATGAGTAGTACTTACTTAATTCCATCTAAACATATGAGTAAGAATCTTAAAATACACATCTTTTTTCTACATAGTATAAAATAATGTCGCTTTCCGCGTCTGTTTGTCTGTATAACTGCAAACTCTTCCAAAACCACGCAACGGATTTTAATGCGGTTTTCACTATAATCATTTAGATAATTTTTCACGGAAGGTTTATGTATATATATAACTAGCAACGCACCCCGGCTGCGCACGAGTGGAAACCTTTTTTTTACCTACCTTGGGTCACATTATTGGAGTTTTAGTAAGCAGCCATACTAAAAAAAATTGAGCCTATGCACCCGGGGATAGTGTAGCTTCCCAACAGTGAAAGAATTATTCAAATCGGTTCAGTAGTTTCGGAGCCTATTCAATGCAAACAAACAAACAAACTTATCTTTCCTCTTTATAATATTAGTATAGACAAGTGACCCGCTCCAGCTTCGCATGTAAATTACACCCATGTGAAGCGGGGGCGGGTCGCTAGTTTGCACATATTAGAACTAAATTAGCTACGCCCAGTTTTCAACCCCTTGACCGATTTGGTCATATTCGCTTGAAAATTATATATAGGTATTTGCATGAACTACAGATTTCGAGTTATTGTTGAACAAATATACAAACATACAAACGCCGACTTGTTCTGGTAGAATCCTGAGACAAGTTAAACAAAACTTAAAAGAAATACAAATTCACTAGTAAAGTATTGGTTTTATCTTCACCTTAGGTAAGCACTACCTATACCTACAAACTTTTAGCAGTTACCTAACAAAGTCTTATACGTTTCAAATGTTTATCAGGACTTATCGCGCAATATTTAATTTGGGTCCAGATAAAAATTTAAAACACGTTTTCAAATCGCAAAAGTTTAAAAGTTACTAAAGTCTTATAATTTTTGAATAAATATTCTACAACAGCGCTGACGTCAAAGAAAGAAAACAACGAAGTTCCATTTCTTATTCCAGCTCTTAGGGCTTAAAACATAAACTGTCTTGAAAATTCTAAAACTTTCGATTGCTCACCGAATCACCCTTCAATACAATTTCACAATTACTCAAGCTCCCAATTCTAAGAAAGTTAAAACAAAATAGAGTCCTTTGTTCACTTTGAACCATCAACTTCAATATAAATGACATACCCGGCGACATAGGGCGAGCACTTTCAGCCAACGCATTGGCACAAACTGTGCTTATGCACTAGTGAAATGCCACTATCGAATACGTGATTTTAAGGCTGCAGTTAGACGATGCGAAATGTTTCTCTCATGTAATTTACTAGCAAACGTGAATTATATTTCCTAGGCAACTCTGAATAACGTAACCGTGCAGCCGCCACGCGTACATCGCGCTTTGACCACGCGGCCGCCGCGCGACTTTCACGCGTTTTTGTGTCTTTGTCTTTCTTTTGTTTTTAAAACATAGTTACTATATAAATAAAGCGTATTATACTATAACAACACGTTCTTTACCATACACATTTTTTACCAATACATCGTAACTTTTCATCAGTTGAGTTCTGGTAAAATGCTAGGCCATTTCAACATTTAAAAGATATTGTGTCCTTAGGGTTAGCTCTTTGATTGCTAGATAGTCATTTCTTATAGTAGTTTCCTCAAAACTCTAGAGGAGCAAACACTATCGCTCCAATCAGTCTCCCCCCCCCCCCCTTCCCGAGATTTCCCCTTCTTCAGCCAGCCGATTTATAACTGGAATTAGCATACAGATTGGAAAGTTGGGGATCAAGCGTTTGAGGTCTTCGGCAAAACTGGAGTAACCTTATTAGCACCGAGCTTCTGGTTCTGATTAATAATTAAAATTCTAAAAGAAAACGATACAACTTCATTCTACCCACATTTCGAAAATGACGGCGTACAAATTAACTTCAAACTTTTAAATTCTCTTGCTGAGGGGGAACGCTATGGGGCAGAAAATATATTTAAATAAACCGGCCAAGTGCGAGTCGAGCTCGCGCACTTAGGGTTCCGTACCACCACAAAATACAATAATTATCAATTCAAAAAACTATTTGTTCTGACTTAACGCCTACCAAAATAGCCAAGCAATTGCTACGCCGTCGCATAGTCAATATTTTGCAAGTGACGCTCGGTATAGCTTTTAATGAACAGAAATTTGTCACCGACTCGCACTTGGCCATTATTTATTGTTATACTTAAGAGTGTGTACTATAAATAATCATACCAAGTTTGACGCTTGTACGTATTACCGTTTTTACATTAGAGCTGATATAAAATACGTAAAAAAATACGTTTGTTGTTGACCCCTTTCGTTTTTACTTTTAGCCTTTTTTATTATTTCTTAATTAATCCGCCGTAACATTACATATTCGGCGAAAATTTCAACTGGCTCTATATCACAGTCGAACGATACAGCCGTTAATAGGTAGAACAGATAGACAGACGGATAGACAGACATCGTAGGCTTAGTAATAGGGTCCTGTTTTTATTCTTTGGGAACGTAAACCCTAAAAAAGCACTAACAGCGCCCAGAGGTTTTACCTCCATACCTACCTACAGGAATCATTCATTTCTCTGGGTCAAAAAGTGTGTGGCAAGTACGCAGCGAGCCAATAAACGTGTGAACCCACGGTATAAGCTACCTCCATACTAAATCTTATTCAAATTCGTTAAACTGTTACCGATTGAGCGAGGACAAAAAATCAGACTCGCAAACTTCTTAAAAAATACACGTTTCACCCCATTGTACTTGTCATCGACCCACACTCGAGCACGTCCACGTATACTTAACAAATAATAATCCATTACTATTACATATTAACACTCGAAGTACGTTCGAACGATGCCTCAATCGCGCTTCAATCTTTTCTCTGCTCCGAGTTCTAGCTCTAACCTGGGATTCCCTTGTCTAGAATGGTGCGTCAGTATAACACTCTGTCTAAGACAACCGATATCGACATATTTGGTGACAGCGTTATTAGTTTTAAGAAGTCTTTGAGGTCTCTGACTATCTGAACCTCTTTGATCTGAACAGTTTTTAATCATTTGTATTTTCTTTGTGACATTTATTACTTGACATTTTAATTTTTAATCCTGACATAATTTTGACTGTTTTTTTTTTTTTTTCGTTTTATATCTAATTTGTGTGCAGCCTGTAATTATTGTGACAATTAGTTATATTTTTATTTCTGTTTAAAGTTTTGATAAATTGTATTGATGTACACAGTGTAGGTGGACAAAAAAAAAGTAACACCAATTTAGAAAAATAATACAACGAGGTGACATGTTTACTTAACGTTAGTGCCAAAACCTCTTTTTGTTCGACAAAAGTTATGTCTGGGTCTTTGATAATAACCTGATCTAAGGTTGTTATTAGAGACCGAAGCAAACTTCCTACATGAAAAATATTACAAACTGAACCTCTTTGAATAGTTTTAAAGAGGTTCTGTTTACTTTTATGCTCTAGTGCACAAAAATAAGCACTAGAGCAGGGGTGCCAACATACGGCCCGCGGGCCACAATGCGGCCCGCCAAGGTTCCTAATCCGGCCCGCGAATGAGTCAAAAGTTGAATAACTTTTAACTTTTTTTAGACGTAATTTTGTAAAGAACGCATATTCATATCTATATCATCTATATCAGTGTGCCTGTGCATGCAATTACAAGTGACACTTGCAGTGCATTCCGCCAAAAGGTTATAATTATACCTTTTCTACCATTTTACTTATATTAGTCTTGGTTTGCTCAGTTACGAAACATCTCTTCACCCGCCATAGTTACAAAGTTAATCAATCAGGCCCGCCACAAAATTTTGTTGGACACCCCTGCACTAGAGCATAACAATCAGCTTACACCGGGTCTAAACAAGAACTTTACAAACATGAGAATTAAAAAGGTTTTCGTTCATTTTTTTTTTTTAGGTGTACAACACAATAACAGTAATAATTTACAATATGTAATGTACATTAATAATTTATACTTTAAAACAACTCCAAGTTCCCGAAACTGCAAATCTTGCCACCTTTGAACATTGAAGGGTCCCAAGTACATCGAGAAAGGTCTTAATAGCGCCTTAGGATTCCAAAATGTCGCATCAAAGATTCTCAAGGGTTCTGGGCGGGTCGCTAATTGTCCCAGTAGAGCAGAGCTGCAAATTGTTCTGAAGGCTGGCCCAGTATTGTTTTCGTAATTAATAGATATTGGTTTTAGGGACTTGGGAATGGAGATTATTGAGGTGTGGTGTGTTTTGAAACGAGTTAGGGTAAACAATGGCTACTCAAAAATAGTTACTTAATTTCTTAGGTATTTAAATATTACTTTCAATGACGTTTTAGCGGTGCAATGAAAAAGAGCAGTATAGTCATCATCACCGCTGTTATCAGCCTATCATGTGCCACAGTTCATGTTGTTATTCATATTGGTGAATTTAATCATCATGTCATTAAACTTTTTTGACATTCCGCAACGTTGAGGACATACCGATTTCCTCACGTTTTTTTTTCTTCTTTTAATAAAGTTGCATGCGCTTTTTAACCGACTTCGAAAAAGGAGGAAGGTTTTCAATATGGCAAGTTTTTTTAGGCACACAGGTGTTAACCAATTTGCGTGTTTCTTTTTTAATCATGTAGAAGAAACCCGCGAGGTGGTCCCACAAAAATTTCATTAATTAGGATTTAGTAGTTTGTAAGCCAGCTCAAATATGGAAAATTATATGGATTTTTGCTAGAGCACCTACGAATTTCGCGATAACAAATCACTACAATACTTTGGTTTTGTCTTTTGTTTAAGTCAAAACAAGGAGGTATTCATGCATGTATGTGTAATCGTATCTATAAATAAACTAGTAGTTCGCCCCAAACAGAGTTAAAGAAGAGGTTGTAAGCATTCCACTGTCATAGGCGTTTCACTAAAAGTACTAAAATAAATTAACAAAAACCGCATTCAAAAAACTAAAAAACACAAACATTCTAAGTTAATATGTCACTACAAAGAACAAAACAATATTTAATATTATAAAAAAAAAAAAAAAAAAATTACACGGATTTTGAAGTTACATGGAAGGATGGGATGTTACAAAATCAGACCCAATCTGTTGTATGGGAATTCCGCGGTACACGTATATAGGATAACGCTAGCAGCCAATCACTGACATTTATTTTGAAAGCAGATTTTGTATGATCTGGTTTGTGGCTCTCTTTTCTTTCTCAACAACAGCCTTACAGCTTTTCAGGGAACCATAAACATTTCCCCGATCCATGCGTCGATACTGTAAGCGTATTAACGGCATTTTAATGCGGTGAAATATGGCGAATTCGATCAACCAACTGTTGGAGCGGCGCGCAATGTAATTGACAATAACGTATCGTTGGCAAACCCGAACATCGCCTCGCAATGTCAGTGCCAGCAGAAGGACGTTTCTTAAAAGCCCGCTTCCAGACAAACCCACCTCTTTCAGATATGTTTAAAATTTTTGAAGAAAAATAAAACACTTAGTGTACAATAAAAAAGACGGCATTATTATTATGAAAATATTATAAAGCAATTTTATTTCGTCGAAATAATAATGTCGACATGAAAATTTATGTCCATGTCCATGTTTTTCGAACTACTTTTTGAGGTTGTCTCGATCTATACAAAATAAACAAAAATATTTTTAAAATACTTCCAATGGAATTTTTTTGTAACCATTAGTTTTGTTTTAAAATACTCAAACTATTTTTCTTCAATAATATTCAAAATCGTTTGCTCAACGTTAATAAAATTGGTAAATTCGGGAAAAAATTAAAGTCCTGGTTTTCTGTGGATATTTTGGAAGAGCAAATAAACTTATTGAAATTTGTGTAAGACAACATCTGTCGGCTCAGCTAGTTTAAGAATAAAAATGATCCAACGTAGACCGCATCATCGCTTAACATCAGGCGTGATGGCGGTCAAACGCAAGCCTATTAATAATTAAAAAAAAAAAACATGTAATGTTTGAACACTCTATGGGATAAATATCCTTTAAAGTTAAATAGTCTAATTTATTTGTAATACATTTCGTTAATTTCAGTCTATATGAAATTCAGTAACAAAAAACCTACCTTGTGTTTGGTGACAAGTAAGGCTATATATAATTTATCTCGAATTTTTTTGCTACGATGGAATGCGCTTCGGCTTTCATAGAATATTTACAAAACACGCTGCGTATTGTGGTTGCACCAGAGTAAGTGGTCCACCGGACTAAGTGGAATCGTAAATTTTCCAGAATAAAAATATACTCGTGCCAAAAAACATGCCAATCCGTTGCTCTGTCACTGTATGATAGAGGAATAAACAAACCAACAAAAAACTAATAAATCAACAAACAAATACACTTTCGCGTTTACAACTTCTTTCGCATGCAGACGTAGAACATTTTGGTGTAGTTTGCACACTGACTTTACTGTGTACTAGGTCGGTATTTCGAAGTAAAATATAAACGCAATGGATCGTAAAATTCCATTTTAAAAACCCATATCAGTCGGTACGGCTGCGGTTTTCGTTGAGGTAAATAAATTTCTAGAATATTTTAGCCTTTTTGCGTATTTGGCCTTTTGAAGTACAACGCAAATGATGTGAAAAATGAGGGAACATATTTGTATTTCTTTTTTCATGGAACAAATTTTTGTTACTCGATATCCTTTAGAAATTTTGTGAATTCTGTTTTATTACTTGTTTATCAAACGCCAAGAGAATATTGTGTGCAGATAATAAATAAAATATAATTAAATATTAGGGGGCATTTTTGCACACACGGTCATCTGACCCCAACCTAAGCAACGCTGTGATATGGCTGCCAGAGACTGATATACATGCATATATATATATATATTTAAATACATACTTAAAAAACAAACACAAACAACAAACACATACTTAATAAATTAGATACGCAATCGGTTTTTGCAAATAAGATGTTTCCAACTTACATTATTGTTGCGGCATGCATGCATAATAGGCTATCGATGGAAGTAGATTTTCATTTGATATCCATAATCATGATGGCAGATAAGAAAATTTTGTTCGCCATCT
Organism: Agriopis aurantiaria; assembly: GCA_914767915.1. NCBI lineage: Eukaryota > Metazoa > Arthropoda > Insecta > Lepidoptera > Geometridae > Agriopis > Agriopis aurantiaria. Next base: position 3,425,854 of record OU611982.1, read on the forward strand.
TTGGAAGTCCACCATATTAGATTTAGAATGACGTCAATTAGGTAAACATGCATTGTCATTCAAATTAAACGTGGTACCTATGCAAAATTTCAGCTCAATCGGTTAGAGGTAACTGATAACTCATACTAACAAGGTAAGTTAAATGATTGTCAAAAAACTAAATCAAAATCGGTTTAGCCGTTTGGATGCTACGATGCAACAGACAGACATACAGATACACACGTTAAATATAACGTCCCTTTTCTTGCGTTGGGGGTTAAATATTAGTAATTAACGATCGCAGCCATCGAACATCTAACCAACAGAGCAAAATTTCTATTCAGCTTGCGAGTTTAACCTTTCACTTACCACTATTAACATTTTAACAAACATAGACGACACAATCCTCCAGTTTCCGCTGCTGCAGCAAATATTGAAACGTCATTTCCGTGTGGAATCCCGGCTTAAATCCCAGACTCCCGGGGAGCGGGTCACGTCCGGGATTGTCGTGCGAAAACGACACCCTACCGCCTAGACACCTCACGTAGGGTGAACATTTCAGTTAACTTATTAGCACAACACAGTGGCATAAAAATGCTCCGCCCACCAATGGTGTGTCAGTGTTGAAGTCTTTGCCAAGAGTGGACAAATCAGCGTCCAGTTTCATGAGTGTTAAACACCCCCAGCCTACAAAAGTTTCGTAAGCTATAACAGACAATCCAGTTAAGGCAAGGCGAAAATCATGGACAGAAAAACAACTGAACAAACGCATCTGCTCTTATATCTACTGTGCCCCATATACACTGGGTGAACTTTGGGAGTTAAACGCTGGCGCAGTTTTTGTTTTGTTACCTCAGAATAATTATAATTACATATCGATTTGCTGACTCGAAAAGAAGAAAATAACCTTATATTTGTAATTTTTTGGAGATAGGATTTTATTTGTTTTTCTCTGTACCATCATCATCATAATCATTTCAACCATAGGACGTCCACTGGTGGACATAGGCCTCTCCCATCGCCATAAAGGGACGGTTGGAAACGGCCTCCATCCAGCGTTTTCCTGCGGTCTTTTTTTATGTCGTCTGGTCTTTGTATCAACATATTTTTAATAGGTAAGATTTTTTGTAGTTACAATTTAACTACATTCTTTATACGTACTTTTTAACCGATAATATCTGTTGTCTGTCGTTGCGAAGTCAGATGTGATGTCTATATGGTATGAAGTCTTCGCCGTGTGATGTCGCACTCGCGCGGGTTTTATGCTCGGGTGTTATTGGTGCGCTCGTTTTACGTTTTCAATTCTATTCATAAGTGAAGCTAAGCAGGCTTGTAATGTTAGAAATGTTGGCAAACTTCGCACTACACAAGGCACTAGTAGGGACTTCACACTAAAATGTGATGCTTCTCATTCATCATCATCATCGTCGTCTACCTGTATCGGCCCACTGCTGAGTTTAGGTCTCTTCTCCCTTGTGCCATAGATCTCTATCTCTATGCTTCTCGTTATTCAACTGTTTTTAAGGTGAAACATTTCACCTGTGAGGGGAATTTAAATTTCAAAGTTTTTTTGGTCCTGGTAGCTAGGTCACGTCAAACATGTGTTTACGTCCAGTTCTGCACGCTTAATAATGACCCACTTGCTGCTTGCAAGTACGCACAATAACCTTGTGGGTGATCGGACGGATGATGGATGGACGGATGGACTCGAACATTCGCTGTTTCAGCAGTCTGCATCGACGGCAGTGATCTAGATAAATGTAAATGTGTACAGTAGGTTAACTTAGTATATAAGATAATTATGATGATGATGGTGATTACTGTAAATGATCACGGATGAAAAATCGATGATTATTTTTTACATTATCATGTAAAGCTATTTATCAGTAGCACTTACTGCCTTAGTACTTACATTTCTCCATTAAGAATTTTCTTAGTATACTATTTCAAACAGTTTATGGAGAAATAATAAGGTTCAGTATAAATAGTAAGTAATAAGGTGCGTTACTGATAAATAGCTTTACAGGATAGAGTAAAAAAAATCAACGTTTTTTTGAAACATAAAAAAATTGTTTCTTCCAATCCCTTTCGCCATATTAAAACAAATCAGCATAAAAATTACTTTAACACATTTGCAAGGTTATTCAAAGAACGCCTAATCATTTTTATGTACCTATTCCTACTTATTAAATGTGCGAAAGAGATAGCCGTCCGGTAAGAGGCCCTTAAAGTGACAACGTTTCGAGAACGCAATTCCTAGTTTCTTTATAGGCTAGCTTTGATGTCGGGACCAGATGCTTTCACCGAAATACGGCCCAAGCAAATGATTGTCGAATTACTGCAGTGGATTTGTCAAAGCAGTACGTAATCTTGGGTGAAACTGTACTTCGCTATACTTAATCCTTGTTTCTATTCAATAATTTGGCACTATCGAACTGATATGACGATGAAGTCAGAAGTTGGATAGTAGAACTCTTCAATAGTTATCAGTAAACCCCTCGAGTTAAGGGTCTTTTGGTATGTTTTAACGAGTCACATAAGCTTGTCTATAAAAATAAAGGCGTCAACGTTGCACGCTAAAACTTCGGTCTATAAAGACAAAATCATAAAAACAACTTTGCACGCTTGCTAAGACCTCTGTCTATAAAGATAAAACTGTAAAAACAACTTAGCACGCTAGCTAAGAGCTCGGTCTGTAAAGATAAAACCGTAAAAATAACTTAGCATGCCAAGACCTCTGTCTATAAAGATAAAACTGTAAAAACAACTTAGCACGCTAGCTAAGAGCTCGGTCTGTAAAGATAAAACCGTAAAAATAACTTAGCATGCCAAGACCTCTGTCTATAAAGATAAAACTGTAAAAACAACTTAGCACGCTAGCTAAGAGCTCGGTCTGTAAAGATAAAACCGTAAAAATAACTTAGCATGCCAAGACCTCTGTCTATAAAGATAAAACTGTAAAAACAACTTAGCACGCTAGCTAAGAGCTCGGTCTGTAAAGATAAAACCGTAAAAATAACTTAGCATGCCAAGACCTCTGTCTATAAAGATAAAACTGTAAAAACAACTTTACATGCTAATACCACGGTCTATCAAGATATAATTGTACAAAAAAAATGCACGCCAAATAAGCAGACCCGCTAACCTGGGAATAAATATGATTACTTATTGACGACTTCAAAAAAGAAGGGGGTTCAAAACTGTTTATGTTTGTTACCTCAGAACCCCATAATTTTTAAACCGATTTTTTTTTTTTTTTTTATGAAAGGATACTTGTTATTTTTTTTATGGTTCCATTGAAATTTCATCAAAATCGGTTGAGTAGGTTGGCTTTTAAATCAAAATATCTGGAAAATTCGGTTATTTGGATGACAACCAAGTATTATGTGTATAACCAAGTATTAGTATTATGTGACCAAGTAACCGTAGTTGTTTATTGTACAAATTTTGTGACGTCTTATTTTTTAAATTGATAAATATTATTATTTCTAATTAATCTTACTTTAAGTGTGGCACAATACGAACTCAACTATTTATCCCAGTCTAAAGTTATTTCACTGTTTATTAGGGTGAGCTGTCAATGAGACGGAGTTACGAGAATTGGTACAGTGCGACCTAATCTGTGAAGTTGATTGAGAGAGCCACTATCGTATTTTTAGAACGAAGCAGATACTGGAAACTTTTAGTTCCTTCGTTTGGCCATCTCTACAGATAAGTTGGTACCATTGTATGCGTCAGGTTTTTAGTGTTATGTTTAGGTACAATGGTAAATGTGGATGTTAGTTGGAATAAGTTATGTGTGACCTTATTAGACTGCTAATATCTCACTATCAATCATCACTTACAATCTTAATTATGCCATAGCTGGGTATAGATAGAGCCTTAGATCAGATCAAACAAACGAAAGAGATATGCCTTAACACAATTATCGCTCGTGTTCAAAGTTCTCTTTATTTTACCCACTTTTTAGAGTTCCATAGTACCTACTACAAGGAACTGTTTTAAGTTTGTTCGGTCCATCCGTCGTGTGTGTCTGTCCGTCCTAATGTTTTACAACTATCTACCTTTTATAGAGGTGTACCAGAAACTCATGGCATATTAAATAAAAAACAAATAAAGATTAAAAAGCAAACTAAAAAAAATTGGGACATTTTTGCTCACACGGTCATCGGACCCCAAACTAAGCAAAGCTTGTGATATGGCTGCCAGAGACTGATATACATACATATATATTTTTAAATACATACTTAAATAGATATTAACAACCAGCTATAGAACAAACACAAATGTTCATCACATAAATGTTTGTCCTACGTGGGAATCGAACCCACGCCCCCAAGCTCAGAAGGCAGGTTCACTACCAACTGGACCAACGGGCTATCTAAAAGTTTAAAATGAAGGTGAGACATCACTTTTTTATCAAGTTAAGCTATGCCACGAGCAATACTGACATTAGTGGGAAGTGTGTTAACGGTGTGTGTTTTATTTTAATTTCAAATAGAAATTAACGAAGTCTGTTGATCTACTCGTCGATTTTTCATGTTCTTACAAATAAATCCAAACCCAAATAGGCGAAAACAAACCATTTGTTGCACACCAGCTTTCAATCAGACCGATACAAAGGGTTGTCCAAACACTCCAAGCCTAGAGTCTTTCACATTTGTGCTCAAGGAATGCCTTTGTTACGATTTCACTTGCGAGAAGTCTGACCCCTTATGTAATTGAACGCTCAGTAACTTTGGAAAAGTTACGTAGTTTTTAGTTCTTTAAAATTAAAACAAAAATATGGGACCACTTATGATTTATGGTCTACCTAATAAAAAAGGAATCATCAAAAACAATTCTATATTGGCGGAGTAATCGCGTAACATACATACAAAAAAAAAATACATACAGTCGAATTGATAACCTCCTCCTGAAGACGGTTAAAAAGACAAAAGATGCGAAAGTGATTTATATATTATTGGAATCGTTTTTTCATACTAAATATTTAAATTTTATAAAAAAAATTGGCGATCGTTAAGCTTTAGTGACGCCATCTATAATTGTTGCAAGTAACTAGTCAGCTAAAACCTTACACCCAAAGCAAAAAAAAACAAGCAAAAGATGCGAGTTACGTCTCCAAGGCTACTCCGCTTTTGTTAATAAGGAAACGTAATGCTCAGCCCTATGTCCGAATTTTTAAGTCAGCACAGTCCTCGATGTCCACAGGGAAACGCTGGATGCAGGCAGTTTCCAACCGGCTCTTATGGAGATCGATGGGGGAGGCCTATGTCCAGCATTGGACGTCCTATGGCTGAAATGATGATGATGATGATGATGACAGTTCTCGGAACTCTTAGCGACGGACGATCCAATTAGTTTTTAAATGGGTGAACGCAGTGGCGTTTACAACTGGGCGCAATCGATTCAGATGACACGTTAAACTTTTTTGTCTTTAATATATAATATTTTTACTAGTGTCGCATAAATGTAATTTCTTTGTGTCTTTCTTTCTAACATATATTATATCAAACAAACACCAGTGTGAAGACCTTCTCCTATGTGTCGATGGGTTTCCGTCACTCGCCTCCCGCACCTTAACTATTCATGCGAGGTTTCTGAGGGACGAGCTCGGTTATTGTGCATTTTTAAGCTTCAGGGATTTTTCTTCGTAAGGGATTTGTGGGGATTGTAAGATGGATGGGCATCTCTCGAACCTTGTGAAGTATAAAGTATACAAACATGCTGTTTGTCGAAAATTGAACACTTTCGTTGATATTTGCCTGGTTTAGTAAAGTGGTCTGCAACAGTTTGGTTTATTTTTTAATGAAATTCTGTAGGGCTCTTCATCATTTCAGCCGTAGGACGTCCACTGCTGGACATAGGCCTCCCCCATCGATCTCCACAAGGGCCGGTTGGAAGCGGCCTGCATCCAGCGTTTCCCTGCGGTCTCTTTTAGGTCGTCTGTCCATCTTGTGGGTGGACGTCCTACGCTGCGCTTGCCAGTCCGTGGTCTCCATTCCAGAACCTTTCGGCCCCATCGGCCATCTGTTCTGCGTGATATGTGCCCTGCCCACTGCCATTTCAACTTACTAATCCGGTGGGCTATGTCGGTGACTTTCGTTCGTCTACGGATCTCCTCATTTCGGATTCGATCTCGTAGAGAAACCCCGAGCATAGCCCTCTCCATAGCTCGTTGTGCGACTTTGAGCTTGCTTATGAGGCCCATAGTGAGAGACCACGTTTCAGTGCCGTATGTCATCACTGGTAACACACACTGGTCGAAGACTTTCGTCTTAAGGCACTGAGGTATTTTGGACGAGAAGACGTTGCGTAGTTTACCGAACGCTGCCCAGCCGAGTTGGATTCGCCGATTGACCTCTTTCTTGAAGTTGGACCTACCTAGTTCGACGGTTTGTCCTAGGTAGACGTACGCGTCAACAGCTTCAAGAACTGAGTTCCCAACTGATACTGGGGCGGGCACAACATGGATATTTGACATAACCTTTGTCTTGTCCATGTTCATTTTAAGGCCCACCTGTTGGGAGACTCGATTGAGGCCTTCGAGCATCATGCTGAGATCTTCCATCGATTCTGCCATGACCACAATATCGTCGGCAAACCGAAGGTGAGTGATGTACTCGCCGTTGATGTTGATGCCGAGTCCTTGCCATTCCAGGAGCTTGAAAGCATCTTCCATTGTGGCAGTGAACAGTTTCGGAGAGATAACGTCTCCCTGTCTCACGCCTCTTCGCAATGGAATTGCCTTCGAACTCTGCTCCTGTACTCGGACCGACATGGTGGCGTTATTGTACAAACACTTCAACACTTCGACATACCGATAGTCAATACGGCATCGCTGGAGAGACTCGAGCACCGCCCATGTCTCGACCGAATCAAAGGCTTTCTCATAGTCCACAAACGCTAAACATAGTGGCAAGTTATATTCTTCGGTCTTCTGTATAACTTGGCGTAGCGTGTGGATGTGGTCTATGGTACTATAGCCTTTTCGGAAACCGGCTTGTTCGATAGGCTGAAAGTCATCGAACCTGCGATCGAGACGATTCGTGATGACCCTCGAAAACAGCTTATAAACATGGCTCAGAAGCGAGATGGGTCTGTAGTTCTTCAGCAAGGTTTTGTCACCTTTCTTAAAGAACAGCACCACCACGCCTCTGTTCCATGCTTCTGGCGTTATACCTTCGAGTAAGACAGAATTAAAGAGCTTCTGAAGGACTCTGAGTACCGGTGTTCCACCCGCTTTCAGAAGCTCTGATGTGATTCCATCGTCCCCCGGCGCCTTGTTGTTCTTGAGCTGTTTCAGGGCCATCCTAATCTCGTACAGGCTGATGTCCGGGATATCTTCAGTATAGTGTCGGCTCAGCTTGGCTCTTGGGTCTTTGGCCGAGCTGCTCACAGGTTTAGCAACCGAAGTGTATAACTGTCCATAGAACCTTTCGATTTCCCCTAATACCTCGGCTTTGGTCGACGCTACACTACCATCTTCCCTCTTCAGCTTTGTCAGCTGGCTTTGCCCAATAGACATGTCTCTTGCAAACACTTTGGAGCCTTTGTTTTGCTCAATCGTCTCTTTAATACTGTTCGTATTAAAGGTACGTATGTCGTGCCGCAATGACTTCCAAATTTGTCTATTGAGCTGCCTATATGAGTCAGCGTCATCGGAACATTGTAGTTGTAACGAGCGTCGATCAGCCATGAGGTTACGGGTATGGTCGGATAATTTTTGAGGTCTATCTGTGCGCCGGCCAGGTCTAAAAAACTTAGAACCTACCGCATGGACAGTTTCCACTAACCTGTTATTAATCTCATCCACGGAAGCAAAGTTCTCCAGGCAATCAAAGCGATTAGACAGCTCGAGTTGAAAGCTCTCGGGGTTTTGAATATGGGCATGGTTCGGTCGGAGCGTGGACTTCATTAGGCGGGACCTCTCAATTTTAACGTTAATATTCAATGTGCCTCTTACTATTCGGTGATCACTACCGGTTTTCACCCTGTGAATCACAGAGACATCATTGAATATTTGTCTCTTGGTGGTCATAATGAAGTCTATCTCATTTCTCGTAGAACCATCGGGGCTCATCCAGGTCCATTTCCTGTGAGGCGGCTTCTGAAAGAAAGAGTTCATCATAAAAAGTCCCTCTTTCTCCAGAAAGTCGGCCAGCCTCTGTCCCCTAGGGTTCCGTTGCCCACAGCCAAATTTCCCCACTTTCAACTCATCATCACTTCTCTTGCCCAACTTCGCGTTAAAGTCCCCCATAACAACAGTGAAGTGGGTCTCGGACGTATGTATGGCTCTACTAATGTCCTCATACATAACCTCCACTTCATCATCTGGGTGTGACGAGGTCGGTGCGTATACCTGAATGACCTTCAACGAATATCTCTTGGATATTCTGAGTATTAGGTATACAACCCTGCTCGAAACACTGTCGATGGTGATAATGTTGTTAATGAGGGACTTGTGGATGAGAAAGCCGACACCACCTTGGGACTGTTGGTCGCCCTCCCGGTAGTAGAGTAGGTTACCGGATTTCAGGGTTATCGTGTCCTCGCCCTCTCTACGGACTTCGGATAAACCCAAGATATCCCAACGTACCCTACCCATTTCTTCTTCCAGCTCAACAATCTTCTCATCAGTCCTCATGGTGCGTATGTTGTGTGTTACCAGGGCCAGTCGTCGTCGTTGGGGTTGGTAGCCGAGCGTCTGCCGGGGATTCTGGCCCCGCCGTTACCATGACCGCTACCGTAGCCAGGAATAGCGGGGCTGCCGGGGACTGGGGGCCTGGTCCTTTTTGTATTCATCATTTAATGGGGGGGGATTGCCAATACTCGCCACGCTTGGCAGGCGGGTTGGCGAGCGCAGTCGGTGTTTTTATACTCAGAAGACGCTGCTGCCCGTCTTCTGGTTTATCCCTTAGCCGACTTCTACGGCACCCACGGGAAGAGAAGGGGGAGGTCTATTCTTAGGCCGGACCTCCACAACCTAGGGACTCTTAGAATTGCTCAATTGCAGACAGCAATAAGTTGTTGTTTTTACCTGACTTGCGAGTAGAAAATGTGATTTTTAGGGTGTACGCAAGTATGTTTGTTTGTGTCTATATTACCTCTGTACATGTTATTTACATAGCATTATAGTTTGCTTGACGGTTGGCAGTAATTTGAAAATGCAATAAGATCGGTCTATAGGTTCCTTAGGATAGACCTATGTTCAGTATTAGACTGATGTGACTGATATTGACGATGATGGCAAGTTTTCCTGAGCCAGTTGCTTGACGGTTGGCAGCGACTGGAAAATTAAAGAAGATCGGACTGAGTGGATCGCCTTGTAATAGACCTATGTTCAGTAGTGGAGTGATGTGTCTGATATTGAGGATAATGGTAAGTTTGTTTGAGCCAGTAATTTTCGGATGAGGTTCCACTTGAGGTACTTGGTACTAAACTTGAGTACTACTATAGTTCAGTTGACACGAACGTTTGTTGTTGTTTCTCTGAGTACAATCACTATTAGAACAAGTGAAGAAGAACTCTGAGTACTTTATTTGGCGTAAAATATCCACATTAAGGCTGGCTATGTTATTCCTCCATTTTTTTCTACGACGAAAAGGAGAAGGTATATTACCTACGCTAAATTATGCTTGTTTTTGGTGTGTATGTTTGTATATCTCTTACAATTTTATTCTATGGACTGACTTAAATGCGTTTTTTGTTTGAAAGTAACTTTTCTTGCGGTGGTTCTTGACTATGTTTGATCAAAATTTGTTCAGCCGTTTAAAAGCTATAATGTTTTGCCCAAATCATACATGGTTTTTGTACAACGAAAAAAGCAGACTTATACCGCTACAGCAATAAAGAAAAAATAATCATATCTCAGAGTTTTTTTTTCTTAATTTATACTTTACTTTCTGCTTCGTATAGTTCCATTTAAAATCTACACTTGTATACTATCCACCATCTTAATTTTTGCCGTCTTCTTCGTATAGATCCCTTTTCAGCGCAAGTACCATTCTTTATCGATCGTCAAATTTGACAGTTAAGATCGTCAAATTCGACAAAACGCCATTTGATCAGTACTCGCCATGATCGATTCTATGGCATTTTATCGAAATCGACGATCAATAAAGAGCACCGTTCTTTGCACTGCACTGCTGCGTTTCTCAACTGTAAATACAGTGCCCTTATTTCGACAAAGTCACGAGTGCGCTCGGTGCCAGCAACTGAAATAACAATTCTACACATCATTTGACGCGCACAAGCGTTTTAATTACCGCTAAAGCTGCAGGACAATGTTAACTAGGTGCCAAAGCCAGTGTCACGCCGTGAATGTATTGTACACTGGATGTACCATTTATGTGCCACCAAATTACTGTTTGTGGACTAAATTAGTACTAAAATTCCCTGTGTACACGTAGCGTTCAGTTAGAACAGCAACGCTGTTTACATACAAACTAACAGGCTGGCATGCATACATAGGCAAGCATCTCACGTCACCCTCACTCATGTGATGTGTTTATATGGCATAACACCACTTGAGGGTGACGTGAGGATACGAGGTACCTTTATTATACGTCAGGGAATTTTTAAAGGCTGAACGTTCATGAAAAAGGTAGTCCAGTAAATAAGATTTATGTACCTATATGAAAAAAAAATACTTAAAGATCGAGAGCTACTTAGATCCCCGAAATTCCCGTGTCAAACGAAGTGTATAATGTAAGTGTGTGTGTGTGTGTGTGTGTGTGTGTGTGTGTGTGTGTGTGTGTGTGTAGTGTAAGTGTGTAATGTTACGATAGAAACCAAGATATGATTTTGTTACTTTTTGGAAATTCACACTCATTGATTTTATATCTTCAATAATGTGAAAATGTGCGAGCGAGTGAGCTGCAGACGGTATACAGGCCACTTAAAAAAAAGCTTTAAAATGGTTAAAAAACTACTGACCAACAAGTAATGACATTTCTGTGGGGCCACGTTGAAAGTTTCTTCAACATAATAAAATCAGAATCATGTTACTCGATTCCCAAATATCGGAGTAATCGAAGTACATATACAAAAAATATATATAACAAACTGTCTCATCAAGCCGGTAAAAAATATGTTTTTCTTACAAAAACCTCTCTGATTTAGAAGTTTTCAAGCGTCAAAATCATTAAATACCAAGATTAGAATGAATGTCACATCCTAAAACAAAATTAACGAGGCACCAAGCCCTGGTGAAGTATCACTACTTCAGTTAATTAGCAATTAGAATGGGAATCAACGAGTGCCACCGGGGGACTTCTGAGCAAAAGCTCTTGGATTATATTATTCCATTTTTAAAAGGTTGCACTGACTGATCTTTGTCCACATAGAAGCCTAAATGGAGGTTTGGCGCCAAAATGGAAAAAAAAACATGTCGTCATGTCGAATTTTGCTCGAGCGCCTACGAATTTGGAATCACTACAATCACACTACAATACTTTTGTTTTGTTTTTTGGTTCAAGTCAAAACAAGGAGGTATTCATGCATGGATGTGTAATCGTATCTATAAATAAACTAAAAAGTTCGTCCTGAACAAAATTCAAGAAGGTTTTAAGCATTCCACTAGAAAATAATTTAGATGTTTCACAAAAAAATCTAAAATATTATCTTTAAAAAAAAACATTCAAAGTTAATATGCCAATACTAAGAACAAAATAATATTTTTACACGGATTTTGAAGTCGGTTGGGAACAACTAGATCTAAGTTTGATAATAAAATACAGCCCGCCCGACTTTAAAAACCGTGTAAAAATAGTTATTTATGATACATGTGCGGTAAGTTGGTTATTACAAACGAGTAGACGAATGTAATTATACTTACCATAGTCACGAGTTTGTAATAACCAATCCGCACGTGTGCCATACAACGTTTTACAACACACATTTGCGAGAAAAAAAGGCTACAAATGAAACAATTTTTATGGAAATGGAAATTAAAAAAATACCGTAAAGTACACGCACGGTGCTATACATCTGAGCGTGCGGTAAAATTCATTACCGCACGCTCCGTTGTATGATGCGTACTTTCGAACGATGTATACAGGCTTCGTAAGTGCACTTTTTGAGCAAATGTGTTGTAAATATTATTTTGTTCTTTGTTGACATATTAGCTTAGAATGTTTGCGTTATGTGGTTTTTTGAAGTCGGTTTTTTAAAGATTATTTTTGCTGTTTGCTTTTATTAGAACAAGTATTTATTCAGCGTGAAATATTTGACAGTGACTATTCCCTTTCTCTACATCCGGGGTAGCAGCGAGTCGACGATGCGTGCCGGTTATCTTGACCGCGCACACCGGCTCTGCGATCACACAGTTAAAACAGTAGTAGCCCACGCCCCCAATCGCAGAAGGCAAGTTCACTACCAACTGGACCAACGGGCTATCTAATATGTATCTTTATTTCTATTAGGTACAAATATGAGTAATGCTATGTACTTGCCTCGCTCGCTGCAAGTTGTGTACTTACTTAGATATTAAAACATTATTATATAGTAAATCAGCGTAGACTAAAACTCCATAATTATGGCATTACTAATAAACCTTAGTGGTTTTTAAATGCTGTTGTATCCTATTTGTATACTTTTCTTTTTTAAATAATAAATAAATGAAGAAAAAAAAAACTTTTGAAAAGTCCGAATTAATCATTAAAGTACATAGTCGAAGCGAAAAAAGAATACATATATATATATTTTCGAGCTACGATGCCACAGACAGACACGCAGACACACAGTTTAAGGTATAACACCTCTCTGTTGGCGTCGGTTTTTTTTTACGTTACCCTTTCTAAACATTTTCAACTGTGACGCTTATGACGAAACGGACCGCGATGCTATAGCGTAATTAATTACACTTCTACTTTATATGCTAATTTTTAAATTAACTGCAGAACGATAGCGCCAGGAAGCTTCTGCCGTCTGTTTTCAATCAGACGCTTCTTGGCTACGCTTCGCTTGAGAGTACTTATGAGCTTAACTGCTTTTGCTTCACTTTCATCTAGTACTTTTTAGAGTTTCGTACCAAAAACGGGATCCTATTACTAAGCTTACATTGTCTGTCTGTCTGTCCGTCCTACCTTTAAACGGCTGTATCTTTCGATCCGTATGTCAGTTGAAATGTTCACATAATATGTAATATTACGGCAAATTAACTAAATAATAATAAAAAAGTCAAGAAGTAAAAACGAAAGGGCACCAATTACAACAAACGTGTTTTTTTAACGTATTTTTGTATTAGCTCTAATGTAAAAACGGTAATACGTACAAGCGTCAAACTTGTCATAATCAATAGCACATATTATAAAATATAACATCAAATAATAAATAATGGCCGAGTGCGAGTCGGTGACAAGTTTCTGTTCATTACCAAGTTATAACTGGTAATTTCGTTATTGAATTTTGTGGTGGTACGGAACCCTCAGGGCGCGAGCCTTGTACGTGTTCCGTTGTAAAATGTTGTAAATTTTTATCAATTCGTCAACTTGTTAAGCTATAGTATGGACAGGGACACGTCTCTCTTTCTCGCATGACAAAAATAGAGGATAATTTATTAGTTGAAGCAGAATATTATGCCTTATGGCAACACCTTCAATGGTTGATATAGGTACTGGAAACCGGAAAGAAGCGCTTTGATTCCACTTTTATTCTGCGAACTTTTAGTCTGTGGAATACGCTGCCTGATTGGGTGTTCCCCTGTAGCTCCGATTTTTTTTTTTTTGATCGCATCCCGGTTGTAACAAACTGGGTGTCTTCACGAGTGAATCGGTTTCTTGTGGGCAAGCGTGCTTTGTCGTAGACCGCATCATTGCGTTGGCGGTCAAACGCAAGCCTATTAAAAAAAAAAAAAAACTCCTTTTGCCCTCCTTAGTTCGGCTCTTTCGCCAAAAAAGCGAAAAGCGCAAAATAATCGGACCTGAGCATTCCATAAGAAATCTACCAGCTAAATTTAAGCTTCGTAGGTCAAGTAGTTTCGAGATTTCGTGATGAGTCAGCGAGTCACTCAATATTTCGCTTTTAAATAAATAGATTCAATCGAAACCAAAACAGTTTCCTAGAAAAATATGTATTTGTCGACTGCATTAATAAAGTACAGAGCTAAAGCAATAAATTGGAAATACGCGGCAATAAGTCTACGTTGACGAAATAAAGGTCAGATTACACAAAGCCGGTGATCCGAAGTGCGGTGTGTCGTCGTAACTACGATGCGATGTACACTTGTAAGCAAAAATTACTTTATTCGTGTGAAATACTCAGAAAATAGATATATCATCGTGTCATCTAGTACTGTCTTGCACTAAACTTAATCATACATGACTAATCATAATTATTATCATTTCAGCCATAGGACGTCCACTGCTGGACACAGGTTTGTATCCAGCGTTTTCCTGCGGTCTCTTTTAGGTCGTCTGTCCACTTACCTGCTCTTTTCGGCCCCATCAGCCATCTGTTCTGCGTGGTATGTGCCCTGCCCACTGCCACTTCATCTTGCTTATCCTACATGGCTAATGACTATCTATTATTAATCTCTCGACATCTACCGATACAGTCAGGGTTTAGTGACGTAGTGACAACCCTGCATTTTTGCAAGATCAACTGAGGGTAGGAGATCACAATACCCGGATTTCTCGCCAGACCTACCCGGTCTTCAGTCACCTCGTGACCTCAGCCATTGCAACATGATTAAAACGTCGAACATAACCTTCCTAAGCAGTTTTATACGGCGATAAATCCTGATCAATGATAATATAAATTATCTTTGATCTTGATAAACATTTATTTATATTTTGTTCCTTTGCGTTATTTCACATAAAAAATTCTAAACTTGATGTGGAAAATTGATGAAACTTGATGAATTTTTTTTTAATGTGGAGAACCACATTTACACTCTTTTACTTGCTCTGACATCTGCGATAACATTATAAACGTAACGCTGTTCGTTTTAACAGGGCATTAATCGCGTCGCAACGCGTCGCGCGTCCTGGTGTGCTCGTACCCTAACGGCAATAAGTCGCAGTTGACGGACGAACGCCAATATGGTGGGCAAACTGCAGTTCACATGCTGCAATAAACTGTGTAAAAGGCAACTTTGCTGGATGTTTAGCGTTTCATTTAGTTTTACGTGCATACATGTGAGAATTTTTGTTTTGTAGCGATACATGTGTTTGCTATCAAGTACCGTTTGAGAGATGAATAATTTAGGCTTATAATAAGCTTAGATAGCCCGTTGGTCCAGTTGGTAGTGAACCTACCTTCTGAGCCTGAGGGCGTGGGTTCGATTCCCACGTAGGACAAACATTTGTGTGATGAACATTTGTGTTTGTTCTATATCTGGTTGTTAATATGTATTTAAGTATGTATTTAAAAACTATATATGTATGTATATCAGTCTCTGGCAGCCATATCACAAGCTTTGCTTAGTTTGGGGTCAGATGACCGTGTGTGCAAAAATGTCCCAAATATTTATTTTATTTTATTTATTATTTATAGTTAAATTTGATTAAATTGTTGTCTTAATTAAACTAAAAGATGATTATATCAAATACTAGTAGGCCGCCCCGGCTTCACACGGGTAAAGATACATATATAATTATAGCCTATGTCAACCGGGGATAGTGTAGCTTCCCAACAGTGAAAGAATTTTTCAAATCGGTTCCGTAGTTTCGGAGCCTATTCAATGCTAACAAACAAACAATCAAATCTTTCCTCTTTATAATATTAGTATAGATACAAACATGTACTACAAAACAGAAACGTATTATTTGCCTTAATTACTCAACTTATATCGCTTAATCTACAGTAGAGATAGAGAGTGAGAGAGATACATTTACAAGCCCATATTTAACAAAGTTAAAACACGATAAGTTCATACAAAATCATAAAAATATATGTATCAACCAGCTACATATATAGTTATTATTTAGCTGATATCGTCATAATAAAATCATATATGGGAAAGTGTGTTCTGCTTAAAGCTATATGATTATTTACGGGATATTTACCACTATTTACCGGATATTTACCGGGATATTTTCATATAACTTTAGTGAACAACCGTGATAGTTTAAAACAGTGTTTGGACTCACCCGCAGTTTTCAGTCAGCTCGTGACCACGGCCATTGTAACATGGTCGAAACGTCGAGCGAAAGGTACATATTTTTTACCTAAATTAAATAATACGTGATAAGTCCCGATTAACATTTAAAATATGTGTTCAAATCGCGAAAGTTTAGTAGTGTTTTTGTGTTCTGCTTAGTTTGGGTTGTAGGGCCGGATAGTGACATAAGATACTGTTCCCCCAGAAAATGTACGATTCCTGAAGCAATGTTCAGGAGGGTGGAAATCACTCGCAGCGGATGGACCAACAAATTGACAGTTTTGGCGGTTAATATTTCGCAAACGGTACACTTGGCCATATATACTTACTCAGATAACTTTTTGGTTCCTGCAAAAAAATATGTGGAGTTTCAATCTCTTTTTAATTATTTTTAGTTTAAGTTTGTACTTCTAGGTATGGTCTTTAAATAGGTATAGGGTTATTTTTCAAAAAATTTTTTTTATTGAGTAGTTAGGTTAAAAACATTATCCAAGATTTTTGGCAACAAATAATTTGATTAAGTTATATGATTATTTACGGGATATTTATCGTGGTAAGGTTGTGGAATGAGCTCTCAAGCATCTTCTCATTCCACAACCTTACCACGGTAAATATCCCGTAAATAATCATATAACTTTAGTGAACAACCGTGATAGCTTAAAACAGTGTTAAATAATTTGGTATTTTATGATGACGTCACCTAGTACCAATAACCACCCCTACGCTTTAAACGAATCTACTGACACCTCAGATCAGATAAACAAGGGAGATGTGCTTTGATGATGTGGTACAGTTATCGTTCGCGTTCAAATGTCCTCGTACGTGTTTCACCAACTTTTTTCACTTTACCGCGTAAAAACTGTAAGTATTACATCCGTATTTACATTTTTGGCGTTAAGCGGTTTAGCAGTACACTGGCTCATTTTTCACGCAAACTAAGAAATTGCGATTCCAATTAGCCAATAGTCCAAATGCAATAATGGGCGGCAAGGTCATCCACGACACCTTAGCATATCTCCCTTGTTTGTCTAATCTGAGATTGACACCTCATTTGTGAAAACATCTCTCAGTTCTCTTCACATATGTACAAGTTTACGTAACATCAGTACATTTTCCAAGTTAACCCAGAGCACGCTTCCATATGACGTCACCCGACTTTGATCACGTAATTTTACGATCTTGCTACAAGAGCACGCTGTGATCGTCTCATCTCGAACTTTGTACCTACTTTGTACTTTGATATAGACAGCCTAATTTCGCTTTGACGCAGCAAAGTGATCGTTAACGCAGATTTATTCGTCACCCCGCGCGTGTTACGCGGAATGAAACGTTTGAATGGAGGAAAGCAATCGGTAAACATTAAACGGTATTGATGTTGTTGTTTTTTGTCGAAGCGCTTCGATTTATATTTATTGTGCAAACTGCTAGTCTGTGGAATGCGCGGCCTGATTGGGTGTTCCAGTTAGTTACAATCTGGATGTCTTCAAATCACGAGTGAATCGGTTTCTTCAAGGCAAGCGTGCTCCATCGTAGACAGCATCATCGCTTAACATAAGCGAGTTGGCGGTCAAACGCAAGCCTATTATTTAATAATAATAAAAACAGTTCAGTCTTGGGGCCTTACGGCTACCTCTGTTTAGGTGATGAGAAAAGTTGCGCGACCGCAAACCGTATCTCGGCGCGTTAAGGTACGTTCGCGTGATTTTGCGAACTGCACTGTTTCAGCGCTGATTCGAGCCCTCGTTAAATTTTAGCTGTAAGGCCCCTGTATCGTTTCTTGTACACATGTTCAAATCATGCCAGTCGCCGAAAATTAAACCGTTAAGTAACAATAAAATTACATAAAATCCCAAGTGTAGAGACACATAATAATCATACAAAATATTTATAAATCTATGGATGTACGGAGTGGTGGGACGAGCAAGTATTTCGACCGATGGTAAGCGCCATTTTTACCCATAACAGTAATAATGCTGCCTAGACAGTTTGAAACCTTGCGGCGCTGTACTGTCGATATTTTATGCCCCATAATTTTACTATTCCTTCAATCCGTAATGTAGGATTTAGTATCTCTAAACACTTTATGTAACCGTTTACGAATATAAGAAAAACGATATAATATAATATAAATCGAGCGCTAGTGACAGAATTGAAGTACTAAAACCAAATTTAATCGGTTATTCGGTCCTCACACTGGAACATTCAAATCGTCAAGGTGATTTTATTACCGTCTGAGCATCAGTTTTTCGTTCGATTTCGTCTGTAAGCGCCAATTGATCCGAGTTTCAAATGCGGGCGGAATATTGGAACGTCGGAATTTGAAGTTTGTATTGGCCTTTTCGGATTGATAACGAAGTGATGCCATCCAACGGTTTTCAACGCAAACCTTTAAAAAACTTAGTACTGATCTTTTGAGATTCACATTTGTAATTTACCTGTTTATTCAATCTTTAATTAAAGTGCTTTTTCGCAAAGCGAAAATATCGCATTAATAACGCTGTCACACTTTATTTGACCACCTGAACCCGAAGATGTTTATGAAAAAAAAAACTGTCAAAAATAAATAAGATAGTTCGTATAAGCTGAAACGTAGCCAACGTAGTGTAGGACACCCTGCGGCCAGGTGGAGTGACAACCTGCGTAAAAATGCGGGTAAAAACTGGATGCAAAGAACTGCCGACCGAGCTCAGTGGCATGCATTGGGAGAGACCTATGTCCAGCAGTTGACAATAAAAGGATGATGATGATGATAATGAGTCATAATCAGCCTTTTAACAGTCCACTGCTGGACTTTTAGTTTACCGGAAAGGGTGATTGGGCCATATCCACCACACTGGTTGGTGGATTCACATACGCCATTGAATTTTTTCTCCGTACGTATGCAGGTTTCCTCACGATGTTTTCCTTCACCGATAAGCCAGTGGTATGAAAATCCGTACATAAACTCCAAAGAGCTCATTGGTACGGGCCCGGGGTTTGAACCCGCGGCGACCTCACGCTTTCAAGTCTAGCGGTCTCCCAAATAGGCTGCCGCGGCCAGGCCTAATGTCAGAGTTTTTTGACAAACAAACTAACTAACATACCTACAAATATTGCAAGTTAAATCAAATCTTGCAAAAAATGGGATGCGAAAGCCTAAACGGAAATTACCTCAGACACATACACTGTTTACCTCGAACTGATAACTAACCTCAAACAGCATAATTACTCCGTCAAAAGACAGCATTATTGCAGCAGAGTACATAACTCAATATACCCATTATGCACTGGCACAATCGTTTAAACCATTCCACGTCACGTTACGGACAAAATTCGACATAAATCCCAACAGGGGGCGTTGGTGTACGCTTGGCGAATTTAATTTGTTACCTGCTGTGGTGACTAAGAGTTGAGTTTTAATAAGGACACTCAATGTTTTTAGTTATGTACTTAATTTTGTTTGACATAAGAACGTATTATTAAAACATGTATGAAAATAGATAAGATTTAGTGGCTATGTGTGCGGCAGAGCGGCCGCACACATAGCCACTAAACGCGTCCACGCGTGGCCGTCTAGTGGCCAAGCTGAGCCACCGGTGGCTTGAAATTGTATGAAAATGACATTAGCTTGAGATAACATCTCTCAAACTAATGTCATTGTCAATGTCATTTTCATACAATTTTCAGCAAGTGAGTCTTGTCTAACCCCCCTGGACGTGGCCACTTGGTGCGTGTTACGTATCCACATTCTCGCTCAGTATATTATGGGAGTCGAACGTGTTTGTGATTAAAAATGGAAACCTCTGGATTGCATTACTGATTTTAAAACATCGACGTCGAAATGAGTATCGATCGTACCTATGAGGACTTGCGTTCGGTGCGGTGCTTGCAGCAAGGCTGAAGATGCTGGCGTGGTGAAGCCGGCGCGTGTAGTTGTGTGTGAGTCGGCGGCGGGCGACAAAATGAGATCACAAGAAACAAGTGCCGCGCTTGTGGTCCTCAAACGCTCAGTGTGCGCCGATACCATATAAAATGTATGAAAAGTTTCGTCGCATATGCAATTAGAATAGTAGTTTTAAAGAGATGTTACTTACAATAATACTTTTATTTTATCGCAAGTAAATCGTTTCTTCTAGGCAAGTGTGCTCCATCGTAGGTCGCAGCATCGCCTAACATCAGGCGAGTTGGCGGCCAAGCGTAAGCATATTTATAATATTAAAAAAAAAAGTAAAAAGACGTATCTCGTACATAAACCCATTTTATCCTCTACTCAAATATCCGCTCTCGCCTTAGGCTCGGGCTGATAAACGCCTGGCTAGTATAGCTTCAATGGCTTGTTTTATGCACTCGTTGTACAGTCTATTTTTTCTGTTGTGTTCTGCTTGGATTGCTAATCCAATGTGCTTTGCACGCGTGGGTTCGGATCCCATCCTCTTCGCCACTGTGATGTACTTGAATGCTACGCGGAGCTAGGAGACGACCAATGAAACTACTGGCTGGTTGCGCACTCATTTATTCGATGCGGCGCGGGCGCAGCCACGCCTCAGGTAAACATACCTAACAGTTTCGGATAAGCGTAAGTAGTAATAAAAGTGCTTTCAACTAAGCTAAATTAGATAAGTTAGCTTGATAAGTTAGCTAAGTTAGATTTTTATACGTGAATCAACAAACGAGATGGCCACCCCAGCGACTCGCTGTCATATTACCGTTTGCGTACGAATCGCAATGAAATTAGTTGCAGCTAACATTTATATGTCGAGTGACCGACGGCAGGCAACGTGCAAATGCCAAGGGATGTGTTGGCTAGATTAAATATGCTTTTGTTCTTTTTCATTTTTGTGTATTTAGGTCAAAAGAAGAAGTTAGAAGTTGAAGTTAAAATTGAGCTCGACTTTCCTGCGTTTCCAGAGGGAAAATGTCCTAGGTTCGTACTTCATAAGTAGGTGCAAACATAGGCTTAATACTACAGTTGACTAAATGTATTAGATTAAAGGGTGTGGTTTGTATTATATCCAACTACCTACCTCATAATTATATTCGTGTCATTGCATACGCAATAAACCTCATTCTGCGATAGTCTGTCTTTCATTTATAAAATTTTACCAGGATTGGTCCAGTCGTGCGAGCAGAAAAAGGATAATTAAATCAGTCTCTTTTTTGTGAAATACGTGTATTGTTTTTACCCCGTGAAACAAAATGAGACTCATTTGTTTTTTTTCTTTTTTTCTTCTTCTAATTACGTTTACGTTATATTTTTTTTACTTCGTGTAACAAATGACTGGTCATTTAATAAACAATCAAAAAACTTAATAAATTTTCTAACATAAAATTTAACTTAACTTCTTAACTGTAACTCATAAAAAAGAACAAAAATGTTTCTTCAAAAGCCAATCAAGTAAATAAGAACATTTCAGCTGTGAACTCAGCGGAACAACAAAGGAAACTTCGCTAATAAAATCAGCATGTTTGATAAAGCGGAAAGACTAGATATGAACGAAGATGTATGGAGAGAGCTTGTAAATATTCCAGACGATCAAAACACTCGTTCGGCTCAGAGTTTGCATTCAATTCTGTTGAAGAAACTTTGTAGATATTTTGACAGTAACAAAGCTTCCACATTATACTTTTAACTTATAACAGTTTTGAGGTAGGCTAATCAAGAGAGTTGTGGAAGAAAGAAAGGGAGGCAGACTTTGTATAGCAGTGGGAAAGTAATAGTTGTTTTTTTTCTGCTTTCTTATAATATACTAGCAGACCTGACAAACGTTGTCCTGTCTTAGAAATGTCAAACACGCAAAGTCAAAATTGAAAATCTAATTTTTTTACACCTTGGGTTACATTATTGGAGTTTTAGTAAGGATCCCTATTTAAAAAAAATAAAAAATATAGCCTATGTTACCCGGGGATAGTGTAGCTTCCCAACAGTGAAATAATTTTTCAAATCAGTTCTGTAGTTTCGGAGCCTATCCAATGCAAACAAACAAACAATCAAATCTTTCCTCTTTATAATATTAGTATAGACTAGCGGTCCACCCCAGCTTCGCACGGGTATAGATTATAGCCTATGTCACCCGGGGATAGTGTAGCTTCCCAACAGTGAAAGAATATTTCAAATCGGTTCAGTAGTTTCGGAGCCTATTCAATCCAAACAAACAAACAAACAATCAAATATTTCCTCTTTATAATATTAGTATAGAAAAAGCGATGAGTGCATGTATTCCTTATGGACTCCAAAATGGCTAGACTGATTTTGACTTCCACTGGCAGATAGCTGATGATATAAGTGATCCACGCGGGTGAAACAGCAGGGCGCAGCTAGTAATAGATATGCATGCAGTACTGCTGAGTGGCGTGCTTTGGAAGAGGTTTGCGTCAGCGGACTAAGGGTGTGATGATTATGACGTTGATTAGTCTAAAGCCACTATGGTATGTAAGTTTTAAAAGTCTTAATGCGGCCTAAAAGCTCACAAAAATAAAACGATGAAAGAAAGCTGCCGTTGCCATCACGTGCGCGCCACGCGGCGGTCCGTAGTGCCAAGCGAAACGTAGCCGCGCGCGCGCATTCACCTTGAAAAAGACTGCCTAATGCGGTTGAAACTATAGTCGGAGTGATCGGTTTAATCTTACGTGAGTAATTCCCGTGTAATATAAACAAAATCGATGAAAGAAAGCATAAAGATTCTGTAAAGCACTATTATATTGCT
Organism: Agriopis aurantiaria; assembly: GCA_914767915.1. Classification (NCBI taxonomy): domain Eukaryota; kingdom Metazoa; phylum Arthropoda; class Insecta; order Lepidoptera; family Geometridae; genus Agriopis; species Agriopis aurantiaria. Next base: position 3,448,621 of record OU611982.1, read on the forward strand.
CGCTACTAGCTTTTTTCATTTTTATTTTTTATCAAAAGCATTTCCGGCTTACTAAAGAACCGTGTAGAAATGTATTGCAGTGTAACCGAGTAGAATAGTACTTCCCTTTTGTACTTGGTGTAATTGGAGCCGACTGGGGAACTTGATGGTAATCGCAGTCTGCAACGCCACCACTATCAGAAAAGGATATCTCAGTTTTTTGCAAAGCAATATACTGTGCTACGATATAACTTGGAATGAAAGCAACTATCAAAGATTTCATATTTTTGCTCCTTGCGCGAGATAACAAATCGTTTGCATCTACAAGTGAGACGTTTAACAAATTGTATATGTAACGCTGCCGAATCGATCTACCGTTTTGTCTGAGCGTGAATGTTTTCCTGAAGCTGCAATCTGTTTTGGCAGAGCAAGTTATTTTTTACGTCTGTTTCGTACGGTGTAACTAACAACTTCTGAGTAAGGTCTTCATAAGAAACGAAATATGCGAAAGATTCTAATTCATGCCGTGGTAGGCCGCCGAAACACTTCGTCCGACTTTGATGAAACTTGGTAAGTATACTTACGTATACTTAGCAAGCTCCTGCTAAATCGGACGAGGGATTTCCGAATAATTGTTTGCATGGAAAGTATAAAAATTACCCGACCTCCAGAGGAGCCTTAAATAGTGGACTTGATGCTCTCTGATTCAACCTATAAATATAATGATATTGGCTTTGTTTCTGCATCCATCATTGCATCAATGTCCACTTTTAGCGTGATAGATGATCACAATAAGATCTATTTCGACGACCAGTATAGCTCTATGGTATACATATCTCCTCATTTCTGATTCGTGGAAAACCCCGAGCATAGCCCTCTCCATGGCTTGTTGTGCGACCAGTGCGACTGTGAGCTTGCTTATGAGGCACTCAGTGACCACGTTTCAGTGCCGTATGTAATCACTGGTAACACACACTGGTCGAAGACTTTCGTCTTAAGGCACTGAGGTATTTTGGACGAGAAGACGTTGCGAAGTTACCGAACGCTGTCCAGCCGAGTTGTAATCGCTGATTGACCTCTTTCTTGAAGTTGGACCTGCCTAGTTCAAGTTAGTGGGTATAATCCCACATAACCCGGCTGCAACCTGGCCAATGCAGCCGGGTATCTTAGGAAGATTTCCCACTCCTCTCGAAAAAAATCTAGGTTTTCGTGGTGCGTGTGTTTGTGAATGCTCCATAGCACCCCCGACACAGGGAATTCTAGTGGGAAGCTATGAGTAGAGCATTATTGCCTGAGAAACTGTTTGTGAACTACCTGCTGCTTGTGTTGTTGTTATTAGTTGAACCACACAGAATTTTCCGGTTTTCATACGGTGTTTTCCTTCACCGTTTTTAAGCCATAACATCAAAACTGCACATAATTTATTTCGGAACTAATAAGTCATTAGTACAGGGCTGAGGATCAAACTGGGTGCCGTCAGATTGTAAAGCGCACATGCTACCGCTTGGCCACCATCGTCACACCTGTAACATGTGGAATGAGTTACCATCCGCGAAGTTTCCGAGAACGTACTTGGATGCCTCTGGTATAACAAGTATCCACAGCTGACGGTAACTCCTTACCATCAGGCGGCTCGTCTGCTTGTTTGCCACCTATTACATTACAAAAAATGCTACAACGCAAATAAAAGATAAGACTATTGAACTAAAATTAATTTAAACTCAAGATGGAGTAGACCATTAACTATCTAGTCTAGACAGACGATCTATCTCATCGATAAACTATATAAGATTAAAGGAAAATATTGGAGTCTTGTTGAATCGAAGTCGCGTCCAATAGTCATTGAAAGGAGCTCATTCAAGGAACGTCTTTGATACTTTAACTAAGAAGAACCCTCGCCGATATGAAAGAAAGCATTGGCTCCTAACCGTGACCTCGCGACCCCTTTATCTTCACAACCCCTGGAACAAAGATAATATAACCAATGGTGGTTATAGCGTCATTACCCTGGACCGATATTGCTCATGCTCATACATTATCTTGAAATTGTATAAATTTGCACGAACTATACTTTTCTATGAAATGTCATGATGATTGGATTGACGGTACGCAAGTTGTCGTATAATATACAAACATACATACAAACGCAGATTTGTTTCAGAAGAACCTGAAACTCCATTTCAACGAGTAGGTACATTATAAATATTTTTTATCTGTGAGGTGTAATAATATAGTCGTTATAGGCGATTAACACGGCATTAAAAACTGACTACACGCAAGATAAACCATAACATAGCATAGCTTACCTACGTATGTATATGTGCATTTTGTGAAATAAGGGAAAGGATATGAAAGACTTTTTACGCTATATCTGTTGTTAGAAAGTGACACAAATACAATTTGTGGTGGACACTCGGAGTGCGTGACTGAGAGACAACTGAACGAAGTCGGGCAGCCAGCCTTGCATTCGTCTAGTGGCGGGCACAACCTATATACAGGTAAAAATATCTTAGATTTTTATCACAAGTACTTAATGAATTATTTTTGTAATATTATTTATACAAACTATATCGTATCCCAAACTAACATACATCATACAAGCAAGAAATCGAAAGCACCATTAAGGCTCACCAGGAGACTTACAACAGCAAGTACAACAAGATCCCTTTACTTCAACCACTTATTTGGGAACAGGGGTCTTGTAGCCTGGCCAGGAGTTTCCCACGGCCATTTTACTAAGATTTCTCAAGTCTACCAACTTATGTATAGTAAAGGGTCTTGTGGCCTGGTCGGGGGTTTACTCAGGACTTGGTAGAGTAAAAGAATAGGAGTCTGCACTTAATATAGTTAATGTACGGTCATTAGGTTTCGCGGCTGCCATTTTCTTTATTAGAATAGTGTTTTTTTTTTGGGAAAACTTAGTATTGTACTGGTAACATTAATAAGTATATCCCTGTATTACAGTTGTTGGCGCCAACGTAGAAAAAAAACCATGTCGGATATAACGAGGTGAAACACGTATTTTCGTGTTGTTTCCAAAACTCCATAGAGGCCTCTTGTAAAGCCTCCACCACTTTACTGGAGCATGAGTTTGATTTGACCGTGACTTATTTTGCTTGACTCTGACTGTGACTATGACTTGTTTGGCTATGTGAACTTATTTAATATTACGATTGAAGGACTTTTTATCCATGGTTATGAAAAAAGTTAGTAAAAAACCCTGTATTGATAAAACTTTTATTTTGGTTCAATAATAAAACAAAAAAAAACTTTTATAAGGATTAAAGAATATACACTTACCGTCTTACTACAAAAGATTTAAGAACGCTTTAGACATGTGTTTAGCAGTTGTTTCACTGTGAAAAATATGCTAAACACATGTCTAAAGCAACGGATAGATAGTAAGACGGATGGTGTTTGTCTTCAAGTTTTTATGATATTTAAGACATTTATAGCTATGGTGTTCCGGCGTTATCATTATAAATATTAGGGCGTATACACAATAAACGTCACTTGAGCCCGAATTAATTTACGTTAGCGTTTAATTTATTCAGATCATCAAAAGATTCGTTTTGACTATGACAGAAAACAAAGCGGTATACGTTTTTATATGTATTTAATGGTCTTAGGATAAATCGTAAAAAATATTGTCGGAGACAGCGACGCTTTATCGGCGGAGAATTTTAAGTAAAACGAAACAGATGTCGATTGTCAATCTTTTGATTTTGTAGTTTTAGGTTTATGACGGTTACGAAACTATATCTCTGAAACTTTTTAACTGGCATTCCCAGACACGTTTTTAACTGATTGTTTATTGATATTTTCAGAGATGTTGATGTTTCTTTGCGCGATATAATCTGGAACGTGAGTATTCGCCAAAGAACCAGAGTCACCGACATAGCTATTAAAATTTGCAGGTTGCAGTGGCAATGGGCAGGCAGGAAGCACCAATAACCCATGGGGAAGAAAGGTTCTAGAGTGGAGACCAGGAACCGGAAGAAGCAGTGTAGGGATGCCTCCCACTAGATGGACCGACGACATCATGAGAGTCTTGGGCATCCAGTGGAAGCAGATGGCAGGCTGTTGTTCAGTGTGGAGGTCAAATTCCAATGCTCAACAACGGACGTCATCTGGCTGATGATGATGATGATTCAAATAGAGAAATAGATCCTATTGAATCAATTTATGGCTTTTTTCAACAAATTACAAAATAAAAAAATTCGTTTACTTGCAAGTAAACGAATTTTATGTGAACTTCATTCAGGATTACATATTTTCAGTTATTTTGATTTAAAAACCAAACTACGGGTGATGACATTTCTACGGTACCACAATCTTAAAGTTCCACCCCAACCTTAAAGTATATTCCTTCAAATAAAGAATATTCCAAATTGGTATATAAATGACAGAGTTCTGAAGTAACAAACATAGAAAAAATACAACCGAATTGAGTGTTTCCTACCTTTCCTCTTTTAAGCCAGTTAAAGACTATGACAACTGCAGTGCAAGTACCGTTCTTTGTCGATCGTCAAATTTGATAAAATGCCATAGAATTGATCATGGGGAGTACTGATCAAATGGCATTTTATCGAATTTGACGACTTCAACTGTCAAATTTGACGATCGATGAAGAATTGTACTTGCACTGCTGATTCGGAATGTTTAGTTTGGAGAGTGTTTTTACTGTGCAGTGATTATTTAAATAATTGAATTAGTTCCAACTAGTGACGTTTACCGCAAGAGCAAAAAAAAAATTTGTTTAAAATAAAATTGAGCTTGCAAGTGACTTCATTACTATATATTACTAAACAAAATATAAGCAAACTAAAACTAAATTATTACAAGCGCAATTATACAGAAAACAGTTGGAGTGTCCATAGAACGTTGAGAATCAAAATGCTCAAGCCCACTACTAGTAACGATTCTGAAATTAAGATTACTTCATTTCCATTTTCTCCTTTACGCGATGGAGTTCCAGAATTGCATTTTAAAATCAACTATTCTTCCTTCCGCAATAAATTGCGTAACTAGCGCGGTTGAGATTCAATATTGACGCACTATAACTTCATGCGTACAGTACATCAAGTCATGTCGTTATAGTTATTGTTTTGAAGAAATTACCTTATTTTTAGTTCCAACTTGATTGCAATCTTGGCTTTGTCATGTAATGCCGGATGTATCACCGATACAAGCCGATAGGGAGAGTGTACTAGACGCGATCGTTGGGTCTCGATCGCTCACGACTCGTTGCGAATGGTGTCGTTTGCATGTAGATAGTTTGCGCGGCCGAGTCAGAGACTCATCGGTTCGCACGAGATATACTAAAGGTTTCTAACTAAAGGTTTCTACCTGTATTTTGTGCTTCTTATATAACAATAAATAAATTTTGTATTTTTTTTTTTTTTTTTTTTGTTTCTTTAGTAAGCGAACCTGTAATAGAGACATCAATTACAGGTTCTCTTACTAAAGAAACCAATATATATACTCGGAATATTAGTAAAATATCGCATCCAAAAAACTCCCAATAGCGCATTTTCGTGTTTTTATTTTTTTTGGTGAAAATTAAAGATTTTTAGGTTTCAACTCATAAAATTTTTCGACGAAAATGTACGCCGGGTTGGGAATATCGTACGCTGGTTGGAAACGGCCATATCTTAGTTAGAGAAACTTGAGGCGATTATGCGGATCGTTGCATGTACAAATCTTGGCAGTCGATGAATTTTTTACCTTGTTAACTTTTTAAGTATGAAAAAACTTATTTAGTAAAACCGCTCACTAGCATTACCGAAATCATAACAGTATATGGTACAATCGATATATAAATGTCAGTTTCCATAGTAAAATTGTACGGAGTTATTTCACTGGGATGCGTTACTGCGATCGAGGTCGCAGGTGCCATTCCGACGAATGATGATATTCAATAAAGTTGGGTACATACACGATAAAATGCAGAAAACTTAAGTTTTATTCTGTATGCAGTCAGAATAAAACTATGTGTGAATATAACTCTAGCAAAAAGTGTATAAATTTACTATCTTTATATTCGCGCTGTATACGTACGTACAGTATACATTCTTGCCGAGAGAATCAGCGAGCGAAATTGAGACTGTCTTGTTGAGTTTCGCTCACTCCGCCTCGTCTCGCACGGTCTCGGTCGCGTGTCCATATTTTGCACATGAGTCTGAGGGATTCGCCGGTTCTCGCGAGATATACTAGAAAGTATCTTTCTCCTAGTTTCTTATATTGCAAGACTGTTAGTAAACTAGTTCTATCAATATACTCTACGTTGGCACTCGCACACTTAGAAAAAATGGTAAAAGCAATATATTTCACACTGGCACTGGAAAGAATAGGAGAAAAGTTGTCACGAGTCTTTGCGTTGTTCGTCTACAATTGAACTGTCTACGAATTTAAATTTTCTGCATTTTATAAATATATATGACACGGGAAATTTCTGGTTTTAAATCATCAAATGTTTTTTTTTAAATTAAATATTATCATAGAGTTGCAATTGACTGCAACCTCATCTGATGTTAAGCGATTATGCGGTCTACGATAAAAAGTTTTTTTTTTTTTACAATTATTTTGATTTAAAACATTTCAGAGTATTCGGTTAAAATAACCTAAATTCATTATTTGAGCATGAAATAATCTTGTATCTTATTTTTCTCTTAAACCAAGAATTAAAATAAAATAATATATATTTGTTCATCTGAGCAAATAGGTATCTTGAATTGAGAATTTTACTCTTTCAAAGAAAATATATACATGGACACAAACAAATTTCCTGACATCATTGATATTATTTGCGTAAGATCTCTTTTTACAAGATTTAGGTTTTTTAGGTCAAATCTTACATGCTGAATAACTAGTCCCTCCTAACCGATTTAGCTGAAAATGTCCATACACTTTTTTTCGTGACAATACAATATACAATACCCAATAGTTGTAATGTTTTCAAAAGGCCGCCGAAATAAAAACATTTACTTAGTTAAAAATTAAAGCATCATTCAAATAAAAGCTTTTTTCTAAAAAATAAAAGCTTATTCGGTGTACACCGCAAAGAAGACAAATGTTTGTTTTTCACTAATTGGTAAAAAACCGCTGTACCAGTCTAGGCTTTTGTAATACTTTGAATAATAAATCAGTCTTGAAATCACTCTGAGAACTTTTTGCTCAAAATCGCTTTCAATTTGCTCTAAAATGCAACAGTTGGTTACGCAGCCCAATCCCCCTCAGAGTGCTCTAAAAGGGCTTCCTAATGATAAATAATTATAACAATTTGAGCGTATTCTTACTGAGGGTAGCTTTCAGGAACGCTATTACGATGCGATTCCGAGAGACCGAAAAGGCCTTGTACTTCTCTTGCCATAAAAGCAGTAATTTTTTTTGAAACAGTAAGGCCATTGCCTCTTTAGTCACGAAATAAAAAAAACCGGCCAAGTGGGAGTCGCGCTCGCGCACTGAGAGTTCCGTACCACCACAAAATTCAATAACGAAATTACCAATTATAACTTTGTAATGAATAGAAACTGTCACCGACTCGCACTTGGCCAATATTTATTATTAGTTGTTATTCTCCGCATCGTCGCTTAATATCAGACGAGTTGGCAGTCTATTATTGAAAAATAAAAAGAAAAAAAATATACTTTAAAGTGTGTACTATAATCATGCCAAATTTGACGCTTATATACATATAACCGTTTTTACATTAGAACTAATACAAAAACACGTAAAAAATACGTTTGATGTATGGGGACATCGGGGACCTTTTTGTTTTGACTTTTTGACTTTCTTAGTTAATATAGACAGATATTTTTTATTTAGTTCTCCTGATTTTCCATTACTCGGCAGTGTCATAAAAATCGAAAGTTTAATCGGTGACGTATAGTTTTTAACCCCCGACTCAAAAAGAGGGGTGTTATGAGTTAAACATGTGTATCTGTATCTGTGGCATCGTAGCTCCCAAACAGCTGAACCGATTTTGATTTAGCTTTTTTGTTTGAAAGGTGACATGATCGAGTAATCGAGTTTACCCGTTTGTAGATTTTCAGCTCTTTTGTCGGGGCTTTTTAAATTTGTTCTGGGCGCTTTTTATTGATACGGTACATGTTCTTTAGTGAGCCAACATTTCAATGAGTGCTTCCAGACAGCTAGAGCGGGAAGAACCTTAAAACTGACTGAATAGAGAACCACGCTCCTGAAGACAGTTAGTAAAATTATCAATTATAGGAAGATGGACGGTGGACCAAAGCAGTCACAGAATGGTGGCCGCGGAATGGAAAGCGAATGCCGGGCAGACCACCAGCCCGCTGGTCGGACGACATCATTAAGACAGCAGGAAAGCAGTGGACAAATCTAGCACAGGACCGGAAAAGATGGCGCGCTGAAGAGATACCCAGCAGTGGGAGGAAAACGGTTGATGATTATGATAGGTAAGGTAGGTACATTAGTCGTAAAAGTACTCTTACTGTAATTTTGACGATTTCATCCCGGGAAGACAATAGGGAAGGTTTAATTATTAACAATTACAAAGATATTACGTAGTTACTGCTGTGTGTCAACTGTGTGTTAAGGAGATAGTGCTGTTTGTGACGCTATTTGTCGGTGTTAAGCGTTATTTCGTCTGTGTTAGTGATGCGTTTAATTTTATTTGTTACAGTTTAATTCTACACTGTGCCTAAATTTTAAGGATTCTGTCAGTCCTTTTGTGAAGTTTAATTTTTTTTTGTGTATTGTGTGTTTTTTGTGTAAGCGCAGATCTTATCTGTGTAGCTAAGAGACGTGCGGATTTGGTTGACAGACCGCCGTCCAACCAACGAACAACGGGACAGAAAGAGTAAGAATAACATAATATTTCCCTCTCTTTCTCTCCCGTTTGTCAGACGGCGGTTGAGGTCAACTAAATCCACACTCTGTTAGCACTTTAAGATATGACGATCTTTACTAAAAATAAGTGCCATCTTTGGAATCCTCGTATCTGTCGACAATTGGACATTGGAATGCCGCCTATGATATAAAGGAGCTTTTATACTTTCGCGTTTCAAGCAAAATCCGTTCTGAGTTTGTTCCATTCTCGACCTTAGCACAATAGCTCTAAAGTTTTCGTAAAAGCAAACGCAATTGCCAAAGTATGCACGACACTGTCAAAATCCATTGTAGTCATATATAATTGTAGTCATATTCATAGTTGAGAAATTGGTTATTTTAGAAAAAATCGAACCAATGAAGCTCTGTTGACTTAAGGCGGTCTTACGGACAAAAAAGGCTTCACAGAAAATTTTTCTAGGACAATATATTCATTTTAAAGCAGTAAAAAAAATATGTGGTAATCTTGATCATATTTCTGAGTGTACCATTAGTTCCAAAACACGTTTTCGATAAATTTTCTCGATAGAAAAAAATCATAAAATAACCTCTAACCTTGAAATTTACCTAAACGCATACAATGTTATCTCGACTATTGATGAACAAATCTTTACAAAATTTACAAGAATGATGTTAAATATTGTAACAAATAACATCATTAATTTTATTTATTGATTAAAATTCAATTTTTCTATCTATTAATTAATTTAATCATAAATTGGCTCGAACGTGTCGAACGAAACGTCGTGCCGCCGCGGCGTCTTTTCACTTCTCTCTTATTTTTACGCGATGTGACAGAGACCGCTGAGGCGCGCTGCTAGACGGACGTGTGTCGCTTTGTTCCGCTAACCGCTCCAAAATATAATCTCAACTTTATGACACAAAAACACCTTGACGCAAGTTGTAAAGTAAGTACCTACCTTATCTGCAATGTTTTCTTGCATTATAAGTACTAAAAAGGCAGGCGAATGAAAATTACATTTTGTAACGATTTGTTTGTATTTATTAGTTTACGAAGGATAATTTCACCACAATCGTCATAGTCCAGTTGGCCGAATGGTTTGACCCAATGGATAAGTTCTCTGCGACTCTGTGAGTAAGCTCCGGGTTCAAATCTCATAGTCACCAATAATTTTAATTTTTGTAATTTTTCTTTTGTTTTTAAAATAATTCGTCATGTTCGTGCGTGCGTGCGTGGGTGTGTGTGTGTGTTTGTGTTTGTGTTTGTATGCATGTGTGTAATGTTCTTTACTCGAAAATGGTAGGGCCGTTATTGACGGGATTTTCACTGTCAGATAGCTGATGCTATGAGGAGAAAAAAAATTGGCATCTTTTTATCATCATCATCATCACCATTTTTTCATTACTTCGCAGGTGAACCCGCAGAGCACAGTTAGTCTACTTTTTTAGGGTCCCGTACCTCAAAAGGATAAAACGGAACCCTTATAAGATCACTTCGTTGTCCGTCTGTCTGTCCGTCTGTCAATACCCTTTTTCTCAAGAACGCGTAAAGGTATCAAGTTGAAATTTATACTAAATACTTGGGCCTACGGTTTCTTTCGGCTGTAAAAAATAAAAGTTGTCAAATATAAGTCCGGTTAAGTCAAAGCAATCAAAAGATATGAACGTTTATGTCGTATATTTTGCGATTTCACAGGGGAATCAAAACCTATAGGGTACTTCCCGTTGACCTAGAATCATGAAATTTGGCAAGAGGCAAGGTCTCATAGCACATATATAGGAATTAATCCGATAAATTTGAAGTTATATCATTTAAAAATAATTATTTTGCTATTACAAACTTACATTTTGTAGTTGGAATGTATGGAATAACCTTATTGTCAACTACAAACTTAAGTTTGTCTTTCAATATTTTAACTTCAGTTAGTTTTTCTTTTTGGTCTCGCGCTCTGAGGGTTCCGTCTAACGGAACCCTCAGAGCACGAGTCCTACTCGTACTTGTCCGGTTTTTTTATGTGGCATAGGTGGCAAACATGCAGACGGGCTACCTGATGGTAAGCAGTCATCGTCGCCTATGGATACTTGTAACACCAGAAGCATCACAAATATGTTGCCGACCCTTTAGGACTCTATTACGATACTATAAAGGTTAGAAAGTTCTATACAACTTGGAATGGACAGACAGACGGATGGACAGAAGGAACTTATATGGGTTCCTTGTAGTTCTACGGAACCCTAAAAAGGTGTTACATTCTTCTTTGAACGTTCAGGGATTCATTACATAGTGATACGGTTTCGGTGTAGTTGCATTCCGGACCTAGTCTTCACGGTTTGCGCGGGGGAGGAGAGTGGAGTGACATCAGTCGAGAGGCATAATAATTACTTCCAAGCACAGATCTACTACCTATATATCTGTGCTTCCAAGTATCGGTGGTCGATGTACCACAAAAAAAAGAGTCTCGAGCATTTGCAGAGGTCACACAAAGTGGACAGTCAGCGACGTTATCATACAAAATAGCTTTCCGTCCAGTTTAATTAGACATTCCAGTTGATACCTTGAGAAGTACGTAATTTACGCGTAAAATTTACAAGTTGGTCTCACCCTTACTTCCTTTGGTCAGGCTTCAAGTAAGTACTTAGTACTAAACAGGCAGGCGAATGAAAATTACATTTTGTGACGATTTCTTTGTACATTTATATTATTTTATAGATTAAGAAGCATAATTTCACCGCTTGCGTCATAGTTCAATTAGAAGAGTGGTTGACGCAATGGATTAGTTCCTGTGACTCAGTAGGCTCCGGGTTCAATTCTCACATTTCCATTTTATTTTTGTTATTTTTATGTTTTTGAAATATTTCGTCTTGTGCGTATGTCTGTAATGTTCTTTATAGACTCGAAAACTGCAGGACCGATTTTGATGGGATTTTCACTGTAAGATAGCTGATGTTGAAAAAAATTCGAGCAACTTTTCATCATCATCATCATCACAATTTTTTCATTACTACGCAGGTGAATGCGCGGGGTGCAGTTAGTCTACTATAATGGTTAGGAAGTCCTAAACAACTTGGGATGGACAGACAGACAGACGGATGGGCAGAACGAACTTATATGGGTTCCTTGTAATTCTACGGAACCCTAAAAAGGTGTTACAGTCTTCTTTGAGTATATCTTTCTTCTATATACATATAAAAAGCGATGTATGTATGTTCCCTATGAAGGCTGATGATGATGATGATGATATTACGTATAAACTCCAAAATGGCTGAACTGATTTTTATGGGATTTTCACTCTCAGATAGCTGATGTTATAGCGAGAGGAAAAAATGCTGCTTTTCATCATCGTCGTCATCATCAGCACCAATTTTTAGTTTAGTTTAGTTTGAGCTAGTTTGGTAAGTCGTGATGTTACTTTCTCCAGAAACGGATTAACTGACCTGATCGAGGACTTCGGAGACTGCTACTGGAACTGCTAGACGGAAAGAGCTAAAAGTGTCGAGTTTGGGCTCGTTTCATTAGTTGTGATGAGATCTTCTTCTAGGAATATTTTGACTGACCTGATCGAGGACTTCGGAGACTGCTACTGGAACTGCTAGACGGAAAGAGCTAAAAGTGTCGAGTTTGGGCTCGTTTCATTAGTCGTGATGAGATCTTCTTCCAGGAATATTTTGACTGACCTGATCGAGGATTTCGGAGACTGCTACTGGAACTGCTAGACGGATAGAGCTAGAAGTGTCGAGTTTGGGCTCGTTTCATTAGTCGTGATGAGGTTTTCTTCTAGGAATATTTTGACTGACCTGATCGAGGACTTCGGAGACTGCTACTGGAACTGCTAGACGGAAAGAGCTAGAAGTGTCGAGTTTGGGCTCGTTTAATTAGTTGTGATGAGATCTTCTTCTAGGAATATTTTGACTGACCTGATCGAGGATTTCGGAGCCAGCTAGTGGAACTGCTAGACGGATAGAGCTAGAAGTGTCGAGTTTGGGCTCGTTTCATTAGTCGTGATGAGATCTTCTTCCAGAAATATTTTGACTGACCTGATCGAGGACTTCGGAGACTGCTTCTGGAACTGCTAGACGGATAGAGCTAGAAGTGTCGAGTTTGGGCTTGTTTCATTAGTCGTGATGAGATCTTCTTCCAGAAATATTTTGACTGACCTGATCGAGGACTTCGGAGACTGCTACTGGAACTGCTAGACGGAAAGAGCTAGAAGTGTCGAGTTTGGGCTCGTTTCATTAGTTGTGATGAGATCTTCTAGGAATATTTTGACTGACCTGATCGAGGACTTCGGAGACTGCTACTGGAACTGCTAGACGGAAAGAGCTAAAAGTGTCGAGTTTGGGCTCGTTTCATTAGTTGTGATGAGATCTTCTTCTAGGAATATTTTGACTGACCTGATCGAGGACTTCGGAGACTGCTACTGGAACTGCTAGACGGAAAGAGCTAAAAGTGTCGAGTTTGGGCTCGTTTCATTAGTCGTGATGAGATCTTCTTCCAGGAATATTTTGACTGACCTGATCGAGGATTTCGGAGACTGCTACTGGAACTGCTAGACGGATAGAGCTAGAAGTGTCGAGTTTGGGCTCGTTTCATTAGTTGTGATGAGATCTTCTTCTAGGAATATTTTGACTGACCTGATCGAGGACTTCGGAGACTGCTACTGGAACTGCTAGACGGAAAGAGCTAAAAGTGTCGAGTTTGGGCTCGTTTCATTAGTCGTGATGAGATCTTCTAGGAATATTTTGACTGACCTGATCGAGGACTTCGGAGACTGCTACTGGAACTGCTAGACGGAAAGAGCTAAAAGTGTCGAGTTTGGGCTCGTTTTATTAGTTGTGATGAGATCTTCTTCTAGGAATATTTTGACTGACCTGATCGAGGATTTCGGAGACTGCTACTGGAACTGCTAGACGGATAGAGCTAGAAGTGTCGAGTTTGGGCTCGTTTCATTAGTCGTGATGAGATCTTCTTCCAGGAATATTTTGACTGACCTGATCGAGGATTTCGGAGACTGCTACTGGAACTGCTAGACGGATAGAGCTAGAAGTGTCGAGTTTGGGCTCGTTTCATTAGTTGTGATGAGATCTTCTAGGAATATTTTGACTGACCTGATCGAGGACTTCGGAGACTGCTACTGGAACTGCTAGACGGAAAGAGCTAAAAGTGTCGAGTTTGGGCTCGTTTTATTAGTTGTGATGAGATCTTCTTCTAGGAATATTTTGACTGACCTGATCGAGGATTTCGGAGACTGCTACTGGAACTGCTAGACGGATAGAGCTAGAAGTGTCGAGTTTGGGCTCGTTTCATTAGTCGTGATGAGATCTTCTTCCAGGAATATTTTGACTGACCTGATCGAGGATTTCGGAGACTGCTACTGGAACTGCTAGACGGATAGAGCTAGAAGTGTCGAGTTTGGGCTCGTTTCATTAGTCGTGATGAGGTTTTCTTCTAGGAATATTTTGACTGACCTGATCGAGGACTTCGGAGACTGCTACTGGAACTGCTAGACGGATAGAGCTAGAAGTGTCAAGTTTGGGCTTGTTTCATTAGTCGTGATGAGATCTTCTTCCAGAAATATTTTGACTGACCTGATCGAGAATTTTGGAGACTGCTAGTGGATCTGCTAGACGGATAGAGCTAGAAGTGTCTAGTTTGGGCTTGTTTCATTAGTCGTGATGAGGTTTTCTTCCAGGAATATTTTGACTGACCTGATCAAGGATTTCGGAGCCTGCTAGTGGAACTGCTAGATGGAAAGAGATAGGAGCGTGGAGTTTGGGATCGTTTCATTAGTTGTGATGAGATCTTCTTCCAGGAATATTTTGACTGACCTGATCGAGGAGCCCAAAATCGACACTTCTAGCTCTATCCGTCTAGCAGTTCTAGTAGCAGTCTCCGAAGTCCTCGATCAGGTCAGTCAAAATATTCCTAGAAGAAGATCTCATCACAACTAATGAAACGAGCCCAAACTCGACACTTCTAGCTCTTTCCGTCTAGCAGTTCCAGTAGCAGTCTCCGAAGTCCTCGATCAGGTCAGTCAAAATATTTCTGGAAGAAGATCTCATCACGACTAATGAAACGAGCCCAAACTCGACCATTCTATCTCTATCCGTCTAGCAGTTCCAGTAGCAGTCTCTGAAGTTCTCGATCAGGTCAGTCAAAATATTCCTAGAAGAAGATCTCATCACGACTAATGAAACGAGCCCAAACTCGACACTTCTAGGTCTTTCCGTCTAGCAGTTCCAGTAGTAGTCTCCGAAATCCTCGATCAGGTCAGTCAAAACATTCCTTGACTAACACTTCTCACTAAGACTAAAAAAACGAGCCCAACCTTGACTTATCTCGCTTTCCCTATTTAGCAGTTTTAGCAGTCTCCGAACTCTACCATCAAGTTAGTAGAATTATACCAGGAGTAAGTCTATAAGTAAGGGAGGGTCCCTTTGCATAATGCGTAATGTTATGATAAAAAATTGAGTCCAAAAATATCTACATAGTACTAGATTTGAACCGGGCATTCGTGGTTTACCAGCGCGGTGCCAGACCACTAGGCCAACAGAGCTTTGCTGTGGACCGACGAAATTACATGTCTTTAGCTGTGTATAGGTGAAGGTCGTCACGTTTCTGCGAGATTCACGCGGTGCGCCCCGCTGTAGTCGGCCGCCACTGCCTCTGCTTCACCCCCTCAAAAACATAAAAGTCAGCTAGTCACGGCGCCTTAATCAAATTTCAAAGATGTATCATCCTGACAGAGCGATGGTGGCCGAGCGGTAGTATTGGCATGACCGAGGCTCAAAGTGGGTGCCGTCAGATTGTAAAGCGCACATGCTAACGCTCGCCCATTATCGCTCGTCCATCGGCAGCCTATGTTTGTTTAAAAAATCATAAAAACAAAAGCATAACAAATTCCTCTATATATTTACCAAAATCAGCACAAATATACATAAAATTATACTTATATAGAGTTGCTCGCACATGTTATTACGTTAATCTAGTAAACAGCCTCCTCTCTGGCAATTCCACGTGAAAAATAAGTGTGAACTCGTGTAAAATTCGTGACTTTGAGTCACGAATTTTACATTATGTGAATATTTATTCAACTCGTGGAACTGTTGATTTTTCACTCGTCTGTGCACTAACACGGTAATATTAGGTAGTAGAATAAAGAGCGAGGGCTTTTTAGGGTTCCGTACCCAAAGGGTAAAATCTGGACCCTAGTACTAAGCCCACGATGTCTGTCTGTCCTACCTTTAAACGGCTGTATCATTCGAACCGTAATAGAAAGCTAGTTGAAATTTTCACAGAATATGCATTGTTACGGCGGATAATCTAAAAAACAAAGTATAAAAGTAAAAATGAATGTAATGGGGGTCCCCATACAATAAACGTATTATTTTAACGTATTTTTGTATGAGGTCTAAAATACTAACGGTAATACGTACATGCGTCAAACTTGGCATGATTATATTACGCACTTTAATGTAAAAAATATATATCTATACTAATATTATAAAGAGGAAAGATTAGATTGTTTGTTTGTTTGTTTGCATTGATTAGGCTCCGAAACTACTGAACCAATTTGAAAAATTCTTTCACTGTTGGGAAGCTACACTATCCCCGGGTGACATAGGCTATAATCTTTACCCGTGCGAAGCTGGGGCGGACCGCTAGTATATAATAAATGGCCCAATGCGAGTTCGTGACAATTTTCTGTTAATTACCTATAACTTGGTAATTTCGTTATTGAATTTTGTGGTGGTACGGAACCCTCAGTGCGAGAGCCCGATTTGCTTTTGGCCAGTTTATTATTATTAATTGCACGTACAATTAGCGACAAAATTACATTTCCGTGACTCCCAGAGCTGAACCAGTAAACAAATAGGCATGATATAACAACAGTAGCGAAGAATCACTGAAATTATTACATTAAATAATGATATAGATTAGAATCATTACAAAAACTACAGAAATACGCAATGATAAGTGCAACGCCAATCAGAGCTAATGACGTCACGATAATGAAAACAAACATAACTTTGCATCAACGCGCCCGTTTTGAACGGTCAAAATTACGTGGAGCAAGCTAGCGTGTTTCGGGCACATTTGCCAAGAGATGGTATCCAATCGAAAGACGCATTTGATTCTTTTGAAATTTGTGACCAAGGCGGACGGCGTAAAAAAATTCTCAAATAAAATTTAAGCGTTATTATACTTACAGTTTCCCCTTTAGCACTTACACCCTCCTTGGTCGTCCATTCGTTTACATTTTGAACACATCGTTTACAGTTGTGTGCCGCTCAATATTGAAGTGTGTGTAGAACTAGTAAGAATATGTCAGTGTGTTCAATATATGTATTTCTCGCCCCTTCAGTTTATGGCAGACTTTTTTCGATATTAACTCGAGTTTGAGGCTGATCCAAACTATACATTAGCGAAGTTTATAACACGTTTATGGAGTGTTATTGGCGTGTTTTTTAGTTTTATACAGAACTGATCTGACAGACGTTGTCCTGGCTTAGAACTATCAAACGCGCGTTAAAATCGTCGTTAAGTATTCTGACCTTTTCAAATTTTTTACGCTATTCTCATATTTTTTCTTTCCTTAAGAATGAAATCAGTAAAGTCGTTCTCAAGTTATGGCGTGACCAAGGTAAATAGGGATTCACTTTATATATATATATATTATATAGAGGAAAAATTTGATTGTTTGTTTGTTTGTTTGTTTGCATTGAATAGGCTCCGAAACTAATGAACCGATTTGAAAAATTCTTTCACTGTTGGGAAGCTACACTATCCCCGGTTAACATAGGCTATATTATATATTTTTTTTAAATAGGGATTCTTACTAAAACTCCAATAATGTAACCCAAGGTGTAAAAAAATAAGATTTATAATTTTAACTTTGCGTGTTTGACAGTTCTAAGACAGGACAACGTCTGTCAGGTCAGCTAGTATATATATATGTCGGCGCGTTGACGTTTCAGCATTCGGGAGCAACTACCGTCGGATAGTTTTTAAGGCTTAGATTATGTAGGTAGGCGTCACCTAGCTTAGTTTTGGTGGACTATTGATGGAGGTGGCGCCATCACTGGTGTAACGCTGCAGTAACTTACTCTGCTGAAGTTCTTTACATTGTGAAGTTGTGTCGTTGACAACCAATCAGAGTTTAGCAAGTTGGTATACCGTCCGGCAGAGGCGCTAGTGAGGGCGCGCGGCCACGCGAGGCTCGAAGAAGCTCAGTTTTGGTTTTACTTTGGTGTCTGAGTTGGGAGTGTTGAGTGGCAGCGTTCGTTACAAGGCGGAACACCTTGTCCCCAAGTAATTTGATATTGTCATTATCAATCATAGAACTGGAATAATACCTGTGTCGTTGTACGAGTGTCGGTCGCTATACTCACGCCATAGAACCAAGATATCTGATGAAGATCGACTGGCCTCCTACGCCTCCCCCCCCCCGCACATCGCGCGTTCCGACATATAGATAGATTAGGGCCCTGGATTAACATATAGGGTACTTTTTATGCCGAAAAAATAAACAGTTCCAGTACCGCCGAGCTCGGCTTGTTTACTATAAATATAACTTAGCATACCACAAAACATCACGAAGACTTATTAAGCAAATCTTCAACATATATGTCTTGTTTGCCTCACAATAGTAGGCACAAGCGCGCCGTATAAGCTGCTACTTAGGAACTAAGCTTATCGCGCTCCTAAGCGGCTTCCCGCATACATTTGACGTATTTCCAGAACAAGTCGCGAACACGGAGATTATAATGCTGGATTACGGTGAATTCACGCTATAGTTCATTGAATATTTATATGTGTGTATTTAAATTAAAAATGCCGTTTGATATCAAATCGTGAGTCAACTTAGGCCAGGGGCCTTATACCTTTATAAGCGATTCTGTTTAGGGGATGCGAATAGTTGCGTAACCGCAAACCGTATCTCGGCGCGTTAAGGTTCACGTTTGCGTGATTTTCGAAAGGTACATATTTTTTACCTAAATTAAATAATACGTGATAAGTCCCGATTTTAAAACGAACATTTAAAACAAGTGCTGTTTCGAGCCCGCGTTAAGAGATATCCGTAATGCCGTGAAAGCCTTAGAAGTACAGTTTACAAATTACCTTGTAATTTACATCAAAACGCAAACTTTCATAGTGATCTTTCATGAAAAATTTTATTATCTGGACTAACAAAATTATCCGGATACATAACATTATGTATTACCCACTACGACTCCGTACGAGTGGGCTTTTATTTGAACTTTCAACCCCCTTTTCCCCCCTTATTTCGACCATGTTGCAGAATCCTTAGCAAACCTGTACATCGCATAAGAATAATCCGATCATTCCGATGCAACTCTCATTTGGCCCAATCTACCGCAGAAACGACAAAAAGGGTTCTAGCCAGTTAGCCAGATAGGTTAAATCCGGTTTGGCAAATAGATCAAGCCTCGTTTGACACTGGGATAGTAAATAAACCAGTGTCAAATGAGGTTCTGCCCAAATGACGTGTGACAGTGCTATTACTATTACTATTATGTACTAATATGTCACTATTAGTGCGAAATTTTAGGTTAGCGAAAAAGCACGTAAAATAAATATACAATACAATACAATAGCCATTTATTCCGAATAAGATGTTAACATAAATTATTTCTATAGTTTTATAAAATGTCCCTTAGTTCGGTGTGCCTTTGGCATAGGCCTTCTCCAACTGTCTCCATTGCTCTCTATCATCTGCCACTCTTGTCCAGTATGGCCCAAGGGTCAGTCGAATGTCATCATCCCATCTTCTTGTTGGACGTCCCTGTCTTCTTGTGCTGTCCCTTGGATACCATAGAGTGACCAGTAAATAAATAATAAAAAATAAAACAGTAAAAACGTTTTTATTTTTTACCTATTTTTGTAATTGCTCTATTGTATCGTAAAAACGGTAACACGTACAAGCGTCAAACTTGCCATGATTATAGTACACACTCAAAAAATTTACAACAAATAATATATAAGGGCCAAGTGTGATTCGGTGACAAATTCCAGTTCATTACCAAGTTATAACTAGTGATTTCGTTATTTGGATGACATCATTGTTTTCACCGAATCGAAATGCCACCATATTTTACTAATTTTCATGTCGGTTTTTTATTTAATTATTTTATTTTGTGGTGGTACGGAACCCTCGGTACACGAGCCCGATTCGCACTTGCCCGGTTTATTTCTATGATATTTTTGTATGAACTCAAAACCATAAATCAAACTTTATTTAAAGAAGACAATTTTTCTTGGGCCCACCAAAAATTTTTTCTTAGGCCCACCTAATTTAGCATATATTGATGGGACCAGCACTATAAAATTGGTCGTTTTTTTTTGTACCATTCGGACGAAAGATAAGGGAAAAATGAAACCGGAATAATAATATCAAGAATAAAATGTGTTGTTTTGATTTTAGCCACAATTCATTTATTTCCCTTATAGTCACTTGACCGGAACGTTATTGATACGAAAAAGGATGCATGCTCAGGAATTTATATACAAAAATAAATAGACCATATTTTACAACAGTGGCCATAGTAATCGGCTTTTAAGTATAAATAATTATACAATAGTCGCTAATGGTATTACAGACGCTTATAATTAGCGGTTTGAATATGTTTTTAATCCTAGTTTTAAATATTTACTAATATTGATTTACCGAAACTAATACTATGGTTTCGTAAAATTATAGAGGAATGGAACGTAAATCCGCCATCTTGACGTTTGTTGGTTTGAAATTGACAGCAGTTATGACTTATTTCAAGTTGCTTCACACTAGTGATGTCTCATACTTTAGTTTTTCTGACTCGAATTACTTAAGTAACTCGTGCTATTGACTCGAGTTGCAACTGGAGTCAACTTGAATCGGCGGTAGTGGGTTCTGGTGATGTGTCTCGTCAGTATTTGTATGAGTTGACACTGGAATGATTACTAACTCGATGCAAGTGTCAACGCGAATAGGTCCTGCTAGTTGGTACTACTCCGTTGATTGAACGTGGAACGTGGAACATGTGACACGCACTGCTTTCGTTTCTTTATTGGTATGTTTTTTTTTTTTTATGATTGACTTTTACTGTTGGCCTTTTGGCCTCTACAGCTTGACCGGACTAGTTAGCGAACGCAGAGTGCGTTCGGCATAACTTGGTGGTTAAGTTTATAGGCGACTAGCACAAGGGCACCTCGAAGGTACGAACCTCGGCTTGGGCCGTCGCCGGGAGTGGGAATCAGACTTGCCCAGGCACCCCAGAGGGGGTGTGCCCTGGAGCCCTAACGGTTTGTTGAACTGAATGATTATTTGGAGAGAATCTAACCGATCTTCTAACAGATCCTGTGGGTCTACGATCCTGCCGGCGGGATCGCTGTGTGTGTGTGTGCCTCTGGTAACCGACGCCTGTACCAAAAACTGAATATTTCCTATTGCTAGGAGCAGTCGGATCGGGCGAGCCCAGCGCCGCCGCGGTGACGACGGAGATGGGGTCGTCCGGGTCGCCCAAGATGTTTCTAGGGCGTCTACGGAGAGCAGGAGGGTCTGTCACGTCTGTCGAGTAGTTGGAGGATTTTACTACAAGAGGATTGGGGTGGTGAGGCGCCGCGTCAAAGTAGCGGCGGGAGGTATACTTAAGGTATTGAATCATGGATGGGAGTTCAACATCGCAGTGCAGATCGGCGTTTCGCATATACCAGCTAGCGCCGACCGCTCTGCGTATGAAGCGGTTTTGAATGACCTGCAACTTGTCCAGATCGATGCGGGAGGCGTGGGCGAATGCCACAGAGGCGTAAGTCATGACGGGGCGGATGCAAGTTTTGTAAATTGTCAGCTTATTTCTAAGTGACAATTTACTACGCTCGCCGAGGAGGGGGCTGAGGCGGCCTAGGAAGAACGCCGCTCGATTGCGGACTAACTGAATGTGTTTGGAGAAAGTGAGTCGGCGATCGAGAGTCACACCGAGATACTTGGTCGAGATGGTCCAAGGGATGGGCTTCCCGTTAAGCGTGATAGGCCTTGACGGGGGGTTCTTGGACGGGTGGAGGTACATTGCTGCACTTTTTTCGGGATTGACCGTGATGGCCCACTTCTTGAACCAATCACCTAGATGAGTGAGGGCTCGTTGAACGTGGGCCCGTTGGATGACTTTATTCCACCCTCTGGAGTAGAGAGCGGTGTCGTCAGCGAAGAGAGCTATTTCTACGTGGGGAGATCTAGGAATGTCACTAGCGTAAAGCGTGAAGAGGGCGGGAGCTATGACGGAGCCCTGAGGGACTCCGCTACCTATAGGATGAGGTGAAGACAGAATTCCATCGACGCGATAGCGAAAGCTACGAGACGTGAGGTAGCCATGTATGATGAGTACCAGACGGTCCGGCATTCCGATGTGATATAACTTGTATATCAACCCGTTATGCCAGACTTTGTCGAACGCTTTCGCAACGTCGAGGAATACCGCGACGGTGCCTTGGCAGAAGGGCTTGTGGGTGTAACCATGGGATGGTTTCTTATTGAAACCTTCGAGAACGTACTCCGTGAAGCGGTGCACTTGTTGGACGCAAGAGTGTCTGGCTCTAAAGCCGAACTGCTCGTCGGGTAGAAGATTGTGTTCATTTACATGGGACCAGATACGCTTCAGAAGGATGCGCTCATAGATCTTCCCCAGGGTGTTGAGAAGGCTAATGGGACGATAGCTGGAGGGCTCAGAGGCCTTTTTGCCTGGTTTGTGAATGCCGATGACGTCGGCAGACTTCCAGGCGTCGGGAAAGATAGAATTGTTGATGGCTGCATTGAAGATGCTGACAAGGAGGTACACAAGTGAGACAGAGAAGTGCTTGAGCACTTTGTTTGAGATGCCATCGGCACCAGGGGCTTTCCTGACCTGGAGGCCCTTGATGATCGACTCAACCTCAGAGGCCGTGACTGGCTCGAGGGTATCAACGGGGGGAGTGGAGGTTCTATGTTCGACCTCGCTGTCCACCGCTTCGCGGTGGGCAGGGTCGACCTGATCTAAGGAAGGATTATTGGTTTGAATAGTCGCTTGGGTCAAATAACCCACTCAAATCGCTTGTACATAGCTCGTAAGCGCAGTCACATCGCTAAGCGCATCCAGCTGGCCTGGCACCGACACGGAGCAGTTTATTGAGTTGAGTTGACTCGATCTGTCTCGCACCAGTGTCAGGCGCAGTAACAAACTGTTGACAGATTTGATTCGAGTTGCACAAAACTGGTCTCGTCAACTCGTTCATGATGATATGTGAATAGTGATATAACTCGCACCACACATCACTATTCATACTTTCCGTTTGTTTCAAATCGCGTGATCGTCTGATAGTGCTCTCAATTTTTTCCGTATCATTATGAAACTACAGTAAATCAACATGTACAATGTACAGCGCCTACTCGAGAAAACCGTTGTCAACTGTGCAGTAAGATTTCAACGCGTAGACAATTGTGCGAAGACATAATTACTGTCCGAGACAACTGAAGATTTTCCCAAAGATCTTACCTATTTGATTTGTACCGTTTGTGTGTGTGTGGATTTCTTGCGAGGTGAGTTTTTATTTAAGTAGGTGTTAGCTGATGCCCGCGATTTCGTACGCGTAGGACTCGGCCTTCGGCTTCGACAATATTTCTTTCCCTGAAGGTTACAAACATTTTAAAAAGTCAAATCGGTTCAGACGTTCACAAATTATGCCGTTACTTAAGAACACCATTTGATTTTTATTTATTACTAGCTGCACCTTGCGGTTTCACCCGCGTAGATGACACACTCCTTATGACATCAGCTATCTGCCAGTGAAACTCCCGTCAAAATCTGTCCAGCCCTTTTTTAGGGAACATACATACACACATCTTATATATATATAAGAAAAAGATGAAGGAGGTATAGATAACAATGCATTTAAACGTCTCAAACCATGTTGGTATCCGTACTTGTGTTGCTTATAATATTACTAACTTTATTATCCCTGTTTGTTTTAACTTACCTGCTTTTATTTACAGCTAAATCAACTAGCAGTTTGCAGATACTGCTACTATTAATTTTGC
This sequence comes from Agriopis aurantiaria, assembly GCA_914767915.1. Taxonomy (NCBI): domain Eukaryota; kingdom Metazoa; phylum Arthropoda; class Insecta; order Lepidoptera; family Geometridae; genus Agriopis; species Agriopis aurantiaria. The sequence goes on from OU611982.1 coordinate 3,472,494, forward strand.
AAGAAAATATCCATACTCCTGATGCAATAAGAAGATTTGGGTACCTATAGAAATATTTACATTCCATGTGGATGTTCCATTTTAAGAACACACCAAACACAGCGTTCTTGTTCTGCAGAAAGGAATATTGATTTTGCAGTTATCAAATTATCAGGTAATTTCAAAAATTCTTAGTGAAATCATTGAAAATAAAGATATTAAGTATATCTAGTATTAAGTAGTATTTTTGTTTAGTATATCTTTTTTCTAGTTTGCTATTTAGTACCTAGGTACTCCTGTATAGAGTGCAATAAATAAACGTTTATATACTAACCATCCCTTTTTGTGCAGATAGAACGCTTAGAACAAGTCTGTATGGCTTGGTGGCTGAAAGTTTCCAGCACTGTGAGCAGGCAGAGGCTACGAGATGGTAACAGAGCTGTGGCAATTCGTCTTATGGATATTGAAGACAGCAAGAATATCCCACAACCAACCTCTATGCCTACTCTTACTGTGCCCGGTATTTTCAGGGCAGCAGCAGCACTTACTATGTATAATTATAAGCGTGCTGCTTCTACTTTCCGTATTAGGGTCTAACGTAGGAACATTTCCGTATGTCCTAAGTAATGTTCTCTGGTGTTTTTACAATACCTATGATACGCGAAATTGCATCATGTGCTAGATAATGTATAGCTTTGCTGTCACTTTTCGAAGGTTTAAAGAATCTATTTCTGAGTGGGTTACCTATTTAATTATTATTATGATAATAATATTTTGTTACCTACAATGTCTTTTTTTAAATTCCGCCTAGCCATACAATATCGCAAGTAATCATTACTCGTGCTGATAATGATTATCAGCACAATTGCTAGAAAAAGTGCTGATGCAAAAATGCGAAAGTAACTCTGTCTCCTTATGCTTTCACTGCTAAACTGCTAAACTGATTTTGATGAAATTGAATATGTACATAGTTTTAATCTTGATAATGACTAGGCTACTTTATATCCCGGAAACCTAGGTACATAGTTTTCATGGGATGATCACTTATTTTTGTGACAAACCAAATCGCGCAGGCAATCGCTAGTATTAGGTAGTAAATTACTAGAACCTAAGTAATAAAGTAACTTATATATTGTTCATTGTGAGGTTTTAGGTTATTGTGAGATTCATTAACTGATTTCTCAATACTCCGGTTAGATCGGATATAGCTAATATTACCACTGAATCTAGAGATTATGAGGAACAAATCGACATGAGTTTCATTACTATATGCTATAATTTAAGGGTGGCCTATTTTTCAAACAAAAGAAATTGTCTCCTTTGAACAAGACAACGTCTGTCAGCTAGTGATTTATATAGATTTAACTTTCTTGAATTATTAGATTTACAAAATGGAACTTTATTGTCTGCGTCTTTGTATCATAATCAAAATGGTACAATTATTTATTCGTTTAAAAACAATGGCGATATTAAATTACTTTTCATACCCGCTACTATTTAGGAAAGTTTACTTATCGTGCCACTATCCAATGCAGTTATTCGAAGGTACGGCGAAATTGCTTTATCACAACGGCCAAAGTTTGATTGGTAGTTGGCTAGTTGGGCGTTTTTAATTTTAGCTTCGGCGAGGGATCGCCTCTTCTGCTTTTACGAACAATATTGTGCTAGAACGTGAAACAGGATAAAATATTGTGGTTATATTCTTTTGATTTATGTCGCTTTCACACTATGAGACTATGAGACGCTGCAATGTTACTAAACGCTACGAAGGCGTTTAGCATGGTTTCACATGATATTTTCGTGCGAAATATCTTACGAGCGATTTAAAAATAGAGCTCCTGGCTTACGTTTATTAATGCACTTATTGCTACGCTGCTACGAAGCTACACCACTACGTGTATACAATGCTACGAAGTTCATCTCTACGAGCCACGAGTTGGTACCCGTAGCCCATAGATATGGACTTGGTTTACTAAAAACACTTAGCTGAGTACACTATGTAGACAAGACACTGTTTTAAACTACAGTTATATGAAAATACGCGTTCAAAATTTGTTCAAAATACCCTACGCAGTGATACAGTGAGTGTGTTTGGTCGGGATTTATGTTCGAGTTCCAGCGATAACCGTAGCAAAATACTCTACGATTGAAATGTTCTAAATTCAAATTATTTATTTGTCAGAACATGGTAGGTACACATACATATAAAGTAGCATACATGGTCGTAAGAATGGAGACGTATCTCATGTCCTTGCCTGTTACAGCGTACAAATGTTAGTTTTTTATTAATATTTTTATTAGTTTTTGTTAAAACTAAAAAGGAAAAAAATAAACAAAATTATGTCTATGTTAGAATATTGTTAGAATCATATTTTGGTTTAGTTGTATTTTATACCTTAATTAGATGTTTATTACTACTTATCTAAGCTATTATTATTATTATTTTATTTGTTTATGTCTACATTACATATCAAAACATTTTTATCATTAAGGAATTCTGAAATTTCATAGTAGCTTTTTTGTGCTAATAAAGTTTTTAGTTTATTTTTAAACATTCCAACATTTAATTCTCTGATGATTTTAGGAATTTTAGTATATATTAAAGGAGCCATACAGAATACACTTTTTTGCATGAGTGCAGTTTTGGCCGTACGTGGGCAGAGCTTCATCTCGGCCTGTGTGCGAGTTCGAATACCAGCATCAGTCCAACTACCAAAGAGATGTGGATTTAATTTTACAAAAGTAGCTATTTCTAATATGTATAGAGATGGTAATGTCAGAATATTGTGTTTTAAAAAGAACGGTTTACAGCTATCAGTCTTATGAAGATGAAACATTGCCCTGACGCACCTCTTTTGGGCTTTGAAAGCAATCCTTTTGTCAGTAGAGTTCCCCCAGAAAATAATGCCGTATCGTAGAATAGATACTGCCATGCCATAATATGCAGTATATAGAGCTTCTTGATTAATAACTAATGACAATTTAAATAGTGCGTATGCCGTCGAGCTTATTCTTTTAGTTAATGTATCTATGTGTGCTTTCCAATTAAGTTTACTATCGATGGTCAATCCAAGAAATTTAGTTGAGTCCACTTCCTGTATGACTCTACCATTATATTGCAAAACTATTTTATCACGTACTGTACGCTGCAGAAAGTGGATGATGTTCGTTTTGTCAAAATTTATTTTTAGGTTATTGTCATCTAGCCATTGAATGATTGATTTTAAACTATTATTTATTTCCGATTCGTAAGTGATTTTATTTTTACAATTAATAGTAACTGTGCTGTCGTCTGCGAAGAGAGTCGTAGGATGGTCTAGTGCTTTAGGCAAGTCATTGATATATCCTATAAATAGAAGAGGGTCCACTACACTGCCTTGCGGGACTCCGAAGTTAGGAGTACGTGCTTCCCTCTGTAGATTGTATCGAGTGCACTTAACTTTAAAGTTTATGAACCAAACACCCGCATTCTTCAGTCTTCTCGTGAACATGATGCATGTGTAAAGCAATTTGTATTTAATGTATATAAAATGGCAACACCATTTTATCAAAACTGTATTAGCAAACGTCATGTGTATTCGTTGACAGTTGACTGCTGACAACTGTCAACGAACACAGTATATAAGTTGCGGTTGCATTGCAATCGCCCTCCACCAAGTTATGCCGAACGCACTCTGCGTTCGCTAACTAGTCCGGTCAAGCTGTAGAGGCCAAAAGGCCAACAGTACAAGTCAATATAAAAAAAAAAAAAAAAGGAATCGCCCTCTTTTGGTGCTCGAACCTCGAACCGAGAACAAGTGTAAACGAATTGTGTGTAAAATAGTTCAGGAGGTGATTTCTTGGCCGAAATGCTAACACATGTAACTGCGCCAAAATATCGGGAGCTGCATTTTTATCCTTATCAAAGTAAATATCCCGCAAAAAATCATACAACTATTATGTAGACAGCTTATAATTCTTTTGAGAAAATTGAGTTTAGTATAACACGAATTTTCGTAAATTTTCAGATATAAATAAAATTACAAAAAATTATCTCAAAAGATAAAATCACATCGTCAACATTTTTTCGGTAAGATGTTTGTAAGGGTTTTAACAAAGATCAAAGATTCTTTAAATTAAGCTAAATCAGCGCGATACCTTTAAAGGTAACCTCCCTTAATCATTAATCAGCTATTTCGGGGTTAATTAAGAGAGGATTAAGTTATTTAAGCGTTTTTAAGAGATTTTACCTTTAGATCTCTTGTAAACAGGCTACTAAATAAACAAGCTTAATTAAAACACAAAGTTATAACCCTACTTTTGTACTTAGGCCCATGTTTACTCTTAACAACGGATTAGTTGATTGTCTGTTTATCTAATATTGATGGTTTCATCATCGATGATAATGAACCATCCCATTTATTGTTTTTTTCCGTGCCGAAGGGTAAAAACGGGACCCTATTACTAAGCCTACGATGTCTGTCCTATCTCAGCTGTATCTCATCATCATCATCATCAGCCAGAAGACGTACACTGCTGAACATAGGCCTCCCCCTTTAACCTCCACACTGAACGACAGCCTGCCTTTTGCATCCACTGGATGCCAGCGACATGGAATATATGTATGTTTCTTAGTTAGTCCGCCGTAACATTACATATTCAGTAAAAATTTCAACTGGCCATCTATTAAGGTTCGAAAGATACAGCCGTTTAAAGGTAGGACAGATGGACGGACAGAGAGACAGACAGACATCGTAAGCTTTGGGTCCCGTTTTACCTTTTGGGTACGGAACCCTAAAAATGTCCAAATTAAGTACCTAATTTAAAAAAACGTATTTATTTAGGAATATAAACTCGCAGTTTTTTGTTAATTTGTTTTATGGCCTCCACGAGACAGGCTTTGTCCTAGTGTAACCAACAGTAAATTATTATTTTTAAGGTGCTACTTTTTAAGCAATAAAAAATCTTTAAATCTTTATCTTTAGCAAGGAAGATAGACTATTTGTATGAGTTGCTCTTCTCTTGAAATGTTGCGAAACTTGACCGCGATACTAGCGCTACGGTAATTTGTAGAACTCTTTCGTACATTATCTGACTTCAGCGCTTACGGAAGTTCGAGACAACCTATAGGAAGCTCAAATTACAGCGCCATCTAAGTTCATACCGTTTTTAGGCAAATTTCCGGGGTACGCTCAAATGTTCCGCTATTGTCTTTCCTCTTACGGCCGTTTTCAATAGCTTACTTACTTTTAACTGGTAGTTGCTATCTTTACCTACCAGTAAAAGTATCACTGACTGTTACTTCTATTCAATAACAACATCTTCAAATGCCTATCGGAGTTATGCGACAGATAGAATCCATAACTCTAGTAAGTTCGGCCCTCGTTTCGTTCATTGTGTTTATCAATAATGAAGCCATATTTTTGGATAACAGAGTGACCAAATTCACCAAAATTCTATACATATTTAGTAATTATTGTATTTTTTTTAAATTATCGACTGATATTGCAAGAATTTCGAAGAATTAATAAAAGAATCGGAAATTTTAGTTAATTTTTAATTTAATTTTTGCTTTTTACTATAAACACAGCATTAATATTGTTTTTGTACTTTTAATTATATATCTTACTTATTTGCAGCTAAAAGCAAGGCCGATGTACAAAGATGGTCTTTATTTATTATTGGAATTCATCGCTCACAAAAAAATAATCTTATTATTTCATTAGACATAGAAATAGACATAATTTATTTGTGGCAAAATTATAATAACACAATATACATGGAAAATAAAATAAAACTAAATAAGAACTTATTAAATTAGGACTTCGTGAATCGTCTTCGCCAGCTTCAAACTGTTCATTATCACTATCATCACTTAATAACTCCATATTTTAAGTTAAAACTTTTAAAAATACCACTCAACTACAAAAATATCTGTGTAACCAACCAATTATCCTCCGAAATTGAGAGATAAGTGAAATCTCTAACCACCTGTCATTCAAGCTACTGACAGTAAGCACATCGCACTGTGAAATGCATTTTTTTCTTCTTCTATGAAACATTCTATCTATGGTTAGACATTTTGCCTCCGGGCCCTCAGGTAGATAGATAAGCATTGGGGATAGATTATACCTGTCTATCCTTGTTTATTGAAATGCAGATAGCTACCATTGGTAGGCATTTTAACTAGTGGTCAAGAGTAAGTTATTGAAAACGGCCGTTAGTCTATCTTTTTTGATCTTTAGTTACACGAGCAATCAGTAACTAAACACCATCGATCGATGCGAATCGTAAACCGTAACCCACAAACATGGGATCTGTAACATATATACAACTTTAACTATTTTATCCCGTACTTCGATTTACGATAAACCCTTTCCAAATACCCCGTATTTTATGTGCAGGGGCTAATCATTGCCTTAGGATATAAGCCATAAGTTTATTTATGGTTAGAAAGAGGAAATGGTTAAACGAATGAAAGAGTATACAGTCCATTAGGGTCGGTCCCGTATGTTCTACTCTTTGTTCTGCCAATAGAACAAATGGGAAAAATATTTCCCGTTTGTTCTATTGGTGTCACCTGTTTCATGTTTATTGTACCAACTAGCTGACTTAACAGACGTTGTCCTGTCTTAGAACTGTCAAACACGCAAAGTTAAAATTGTAAATCTTATTTTTTTACACTTTGGGTTAAATTTTTGGAGTTTTAGTAAGGATCCCTATTAAAAAAAAAAAAATATATAACCTATGTTACTCGGGGATAGTGTAGCTTCCCAACAAGGAAAGAATTTTTCAAATCGGTTTTGTAGTTTCGGAGCCTATTCAATGCCAATAAACAAACAAACAATCATATCATTCCTCTTTATAATATTAGTATAAAAAGCGTTTTGATTCCACATTTATTGTGCGAACTGCTAGTCTGTGGAATGCGCTCTCTGATAGTTACAATCTGGGTGTCTTCCAATCACGAGTGAATCGGTTTCTTCTAGGCAAGCGTGCTCCAACGTAGACCACATCATCGCTTAACATCAGGCGAGATGGTGGTCAAACGCAAGCCTATTACTTATAAAAAATAAAAATAAAATAGATATCAAAAACCGTCATTACGAGATTCGTGAGTAAGATTCCAGATTTCATTTAAACAAAATCACGAAATCTCAAGCCTTCAATTTTCCATGACATAAAAACTTGCCTAACTTAACTTTACCTGTTAAAATGCCTCGAGCCTATCACTCTGCGGTATAAAAAAATATTTTTTACGCTTTCCAGACGTGTTTACATTTGAGTAAACTTTTTATCACGCGCCCCAAGAATGAACTACCCTAGCTGGGGGGAATTTTAATTATGTTTACATTCTTTTCGAGCAAAAACAACTCACTAAAGGTAAAAACCCGCTTGTATTGTGCCTTTGAAAACTATACGGTTTAAAATTATAGCTCTGTCTATCTGTCTGTTTGTTTGTTCGCTTCTCTCGACAAAATGGCTAGGCCGATCTTAACGAAATTTTGTAGGATAACAATATACATAGTAAGATCACGCCAATCACAGAAAAACTGAAAGAGTCCAGATTACGGTGGTATGGACACATCATGATGGATGATAACTACGTCGTAAAAAAGGCAATTAACATCCCGAACAAACCCAAAGGCAGAGGCAGAGCCCCAGCCACGTGGTGGGCCAATGTACAAAAAGATGGCCCAGCCAGCGATGAGAACCCAGGACCGAGAGTCCTGGCGCCGAGCAACGAGGAGGCCCGACCTCAGATGAGCTGGGACCAGGGACAAGTCAAAGAAGATAGTGTACATAGTAAGACATAGCATATATAACATAGTAAGAGCGGACATATGGTACTTTTTCTCTCAGAAAATGCGGCAAACTGGAAAACCGCGGGTAACACCGTACCGCGGGATTCAACCAGTACTGGAGTTTTGGCGCCAAAGTGAATAAAACCATGTCGGCTCGTCGTATTATTTTTCCTAATCATGTATATTTTCCAGGGCATTAATTTGTAATAATATAATAATAATAATGTTAAGAGGCTCTCGCTAGATGCACGGGTCAAGGGTTAGATGCAGAAGGCGGTAAACCTTGACACGGCACGCAAGAGGAGGTTCCTCACTCTGCAGCCCTAACCACCGGTAGCTTGGGCCCTGCCCCGCTGCCGGCGGCACTCTAGGTTTAGGTTTTTTTATAATATTTTGTTTTTATATATTTATTGTAAAAAAAACTTAAATTTAAGACAGAAAATAAATATATGCGCATAATAATAACTTGGCTTCAACCCCACAAATGCCTTTCAAAGGCCCGGGCTCGACCTGTGAGCTATATTAAATAAAGAGAAATAATAATAAACATCATTTATTTCAGTAATAATAATGGATTATTATTTATTGAGTGCTTGTGAACGTGCTCGAGTGTGGATACGTAATATAACAAGGTGAAATATGTATTTTCGTGTTGTTTCCAAAACTCCATTGAAGCCTCTTGTAAACTGGACATAAATTATTTAAGTACTAGCTGACCTGACAGACGTTGTCCTGTCTTAGAACTGTCAAACACGCAAAGTTAAAATTGAAAATCTTATTTTTCTACACCTTGGGTTACATTATTGGAATTATAGTAAGGATCCCCATTTAAAAAAAAATATATATATATATTATAGCCTATGTTACCCGGGGATAGTGTAGCTTCCCAGCAGTGAAAGATTTTTTCAAATCGGTTCAGTAGTTTCGGAGCATATTCAATGCAAACACTCAAATCATTCCTCTTTATAATATTAGTATAGATGTAGTGACGGGTGACATAGGCTATAATCTATACCCGTGCGAAGCTGAGGCGGACCGCTAGTATATAATGTAGACAAAAATCTTAATGTTCTTTTGTCGCGTAACAACTATGACCCAGTGGGGTTTATATTCTCAAAGGTCGCAGCCGACCAACCAACTTTGATATGCACTTTTCAATATTAACGTTAACTGTAGAGGTCTAGTGGGTACAGGTTTCCAGCAATTTTTCACAGCGTCCGCTTGCGACTTGTGCTATTCCGTTTAATTTAACGAAGTTGGTACATTTTCTGAGTGCATCAGTGTTTTTAATTATGAAATTCAACAGCGAGCGCTGAGTAAGCAGTAGTTATAGCAATTTTTTGTTCTTTAATATATTTTATCAATTTTCTAAGTGAATTACTTATGGCATTAACTTGTAGGAGTAACTTTAAATGCTTTCAGGCTTAATACATTCCATTCATCATATTTCTAATTTACTCTTACGAAGTCGCGTAGGCCGTCTTTCTTTCTATCCGCTTTTATTTCTATATTTAAGAGCCACATTGAATATGAAGGTATATGTCCTCTTTAACTTTTATTTAGCTTGCCTTGTTAGTGGAACATATTTTGCAACTGACTTTCAAAAAAGTTATCTTCAGCCGATTGAGTTTTTTTTTTTTTCCTTTTTTTTTTTTTTTTCACACACGGTCATCTGACCCCAAACTAAGCAAAGCTTGTGATATGGCTGCCAGAGACTGATATACATACATATATAGTTTTAAATACATACTTAAATAGATATAAACAACCAGATATAGAACAAACACAAATGTTCATCACATAAATGTTTGCCCTAGGCGGGAATCGAACCCGCGCCCCCAAGCTCAGAAGGCAGATTCACTACCAACTGGACCAACGGGCTATCTAATTAGTTGCATACTAATCAACTTTCTCTACAAACAAAAAAGCCATCCTCATATTATAGATGCGTGGAAGTCTCGCACTGTTCGATTTGATCGATTGTTTCTGCCACGCACCTGGAAGTTGTGGAATGGCTTACCACCTTCGGTTTTTCCTCCAAAATATAACCTCAATTGCTTCAAGCGAAGAGTGAATAGAGTCTTCAAAGGGCGGCAACGCACCGCCAATGCCCCGGGTATTGTAGGTGTCCATAGGCGACGGTGACCACTTACCATCAGGTGGCCCGTCGCTTGTTTGTCGACTATTATATTTAAAAAAAAAAAAGAAAAAAAAGTGCTTAGCAAGAAGGTCTTGAGATGAAAAACAGTTAAGGCAGACTAAAGTCCCTCTTTGCCAACATCCTACCACATTATCTTTTTCCTACCCCCAGACAATCGTTCTTGGTTCTCACTTATGCTGAGACTCCCAAGTCAACACGTTTCCGAACGCCATCTATACTAATATTATAAAGAGGAAAGATTTGATTGTTTGTTTGTTTGCATTGAATAGGCTCCGAAACTACCGAACCGATTTGAAAAATTCTTTCATTGTTGGTAAGCTACACTATCCCCGGGTAACATAGGCTATATTATATTTTCAAAAAAAAATAGGGATCCTTACTAAAACTCCAACAATGTAACCCAAGGTGTAAAAAAATAAGATTTTCAATTTTGACTTTGCGTTTTTTGACATTTCTAAGACAGGACAACGTCTGTCAGGTCTGCTAGTCTATACTAATATTATAAAGAGGAAAGATTTGATTGTTTGTTTGTTTCTTTGTTTGTTTGCATTGAATAGGCTCCGAAACTACTGAACCGATTTGAAAAATTCTTTCACTATTGGGAAGCTACACTATCCCCGGGTGACATAGGCTATAATCTATACCCGTGCGAAGCTGGGGCGGACCGCTAGTTTTAAATAAAAAGACTGTTTGTCAAATTAGATACCAAATGGTTTAAAACCAAGATATCACAAAGAAACAATTGAAATGAGTTAGAAATCATGACTTACACATGGTGGAATAAAACAGCAGAATATTAAAAACACATTGTATAAGCGGATGCCCCTTATAAAAATGGCCTCTATAAAAGTTTGAAAAGCATATAAATATAACACTACAGTACGATTCATCACAGAGCTCCAGTATTCCGATTTACATAATATTCCCACAGCCAGGAAACTTCGTATGAAACTATTTTGGGGTTACAAAGGTGGGTAGTAAATCGCTTTTTTATTTGTGTGATATTTTTTGGGATAACTTTGCAGTAAGTAGTAAAATTTGGCTGGAATTTGTATGTTTTAATGTGGTTCGTGCTCATAAAGTTTAGAATTCATTGAAAAATTTAGTTTAGGAGTTTTAACGCGGATAGCACACCTTCGCTGCAAAATCGAAAGATTGAAACTGCTGTTAGTTTAAGCGTTTCTTTTTAATGCTATAAAAAGCATATCTATAACTAGCTGACCTGACAGACGTTGTCCTGTCTCAGAACTGTCAAACACGCAAAGTCAACATTGTAAATCTTATTTGTTTACACCTTTGGGTTACATTATTAAAGTTTTAGTAAGGATCCCTATTTTTTTGAAAATAAAACATAGCCTATGTTACCTGGGGATAGTGTAGCTTAAATAGTGAAAAAATTTTTCAAATATGTTGAGTAGTTTCGGAGCCTATTCAATGCAAATAAACAAACAAACAAACAATCAAATCTTTCCTCTTTATAATGTTAGTGTAGATAAGAAAACCACAAACTAAAATTAATTAATATCTAATACTTAAAAACTAAATCAAATATATACAAACCAACACGTTTTTAAAGTAAAGTTTAAATAGGTCGAATATAATCTAATCTAAATGTGAAATGTTTTGTCATCATCATCATTTCAGCCTTTCATGTTCCCACTGCTGGGACAAGCCTTCTCTCAGTGAGAGAGGATGGGCCCTAATCCACCATGCTGGCCCAGTGCATGTTGTTAAATGTCATATATCTTTGAACTTTTTCATATTAAGCATCCTCACGATGTTTTCCATTGCCGTTTTTTTAAAGGTGGCATCGAAACTGCACATAATTTATTTGAGTACTAATTAAGTTTTAAGCAAATTCAAGGATCGAACCAGATTGTAAAGTGCACATGCTACCGCTCAGCCACCAACGCTCATGAAATTTTTACATTTACAGTTAAAATGCCTCCGTCATTCGATGTTTGTTGTTTTAATTTCTGCTGTACGTTACACGGTTTCGCGGCGGTGCGGCGGTGTGCTACCTGCTTTAGGAAGCCTTTGAAGGACTCCAACATGGCTAAATGTTTAGTATTCTAGGAATCCAGCACAAATTAACGGGACCTACAAGTTCAAGTGTACGATTCAGCTGTAAATGCCACTCGCGGTTACCTATCCAAAAAGTCTGCCTAGATCCATTGCTGATTGCATCACTGGTGTTAATTCTAGCTTGATAATTAAACCAGAAAACAACCACTACGCTTGCATAACAATAAAATCATAGCATATACCTTTGCAAGCCTCACATAAGTGTTCCCACATCCTTTCCAACGGCTTATATATTTACACAATCCATCAGAGGCAGGTTGGAACTCGGCCATAGTTTAAATAATAGTTACGACTCTACCACTACCATTTGTTCTCGAGAACATGATAAATGAGGGAGGTTTTTGTACTAAGCTTTCGGACTTGCGGTTTCTTTAGATGAATAGGGAGTCTTTGGCCAGTGCGCAGTGTAAGAGGGGACAATTAAGTTTACAGATTGCTGTGATGATTTTAAGAGGTAATTTCACTAAGAAAATACAAGCTACCTGTTACTAAAGACTGAATATGTAAACTACTTAGCCTACAATTACAAAAACACATTAAAAAAAATAAAACAAGTTTTTATAACATTTTTTCTCAGCAAACACTTTCATTTGATACCCATATTACATGATTTTCGATAAGAAAATTTTGTTCGCCATCTTGGGGCGTCCACCATATTGACTTTAATGTGACGTCATTTTATTTTTCGTAATCTTATCAGCGAATCTTTTCTTTTGATACCCCTTTTGGTACATAAAAATTACTGTCTGCCTTTGGAGTCCGCCATATTAGATTTAGAATAACGTCATTAAACTAACCATGCATTGGCGTCGATTCTGCCATACCACTTACTAAACTAAACCAATCTGACAGGACTAAAATTATCTGCCTCTCTTTTCATTTCAGTATGTGAGAGAAGAATAGCAACAATTTTAGAGCCGTCAAATTTAGTTTAGTTTAGTTTAGTGCATCAGAATCGATACCATTGTCTTCCAAACTAAACGTGTACACAATTTTTTATTATTTTTAATGTTCAGTTACAAGATTTGACCTACAATAACAAGGCAAGTTAAATAAAAGCTTGCACAAAACATTTGGATATATTTTTTTTCGCGAAAGTTTAAAAATTACTATATTTGGATTGCCCATAGACCACTCAAACCGTGGAGTCCGTCCGTCTAAAGATAATCCAAATGCTCAAGCCTAATTACCAGTTGTCAACGTACGCAGTGTACGCATTTTTACAAGTTTCATACTGTATTGAAGGTCCATTTTATCTCAGGGTTGACAGTACCTGTAACAAACAAAAAAAGCTGTTACAAAATAAAGTGAGTTCAGCATTTAAAGAAAGAAAGAAAATACATTTTATTCGACACCTTTACAAAAACTTTATTTTTATTTTTTATGATGTAATGTGCTAGCGTTTGACTACAACTCACCTGATGGTAAGTGACGATGCAGTCTAAGATGGGGCACGCTTGCCCATGAGGTGCCTATTCACTCTTGTCTTGAAGAGACCCAGGTTGTACCTTATAGGGAACACCGAGGCAGGAAGCGCATTCCATTCCTGTGCAGTTCGTATTAGGAATGAAGTTTGGAAACGCTGCGTGCGGACTTTACCAAAGTTCGTAAGGATGGAATGTCCGCCTCGATGATCTATATCGTTTTGTTACAACGATACTTGTAACAGAACACATAGGTACCAGGTTTTTTAATGCCATAGATGGCAAACAAGCTAATGCCACTTGATGGTAAGCGGTTACCGTCGGTGGTGGCGGCTAGTGCGATGATAAAACCATGACGAATTAGTTACTTCGCAGATTTTTAATATTCTCTATTGTAATGAACAGATTTTTTCGTACGACAAAGGATTTCGAAAACAGTAAAATTCGTAAAACAGCTATGCCTGAGGCTTTTCTATATGTACCGTTCAACCCCATTTTTTCCGTTTTGGTAAAAAACCAACTGGATATATAGGGTTACGCATATAGACTGTACTATGCCGAAAGGAGGCCATTGTACTTATCATTATGAAAAACTTTTACTATGGGACCAACCCTGAAATCACAAAAAAAATTGCAAATAAAGACGGACGATTTTGTCCATAGTGATAATGAATTTAAAAAAAAAAAGCTGAAATCTCGAACAAAAACAGCTGTTCCGTAGAAAAACATCATTGACACTCGAAAATATGTATGGAACAGCTAATATCTTTTTGCCATTTCATTTAATTTTTTTGGTCCTATAGTTTAAAACACTGAATGATACGTACAATGACCTTCTTTCAGATTAGTACAATCTATATGCGTAACCTTATATATTCACAAATAAAACTCGTTAATAATATCAGTGTGGAAGAAAACATGGTAACGCCTAGTCTTGAAAGGAATAAATAAAACAACCCAAAATCCTAGCATCTATTCTCTCGACGCCGTATTAAATCTAGATAGGAAATCGAATGCCTAAATAGATCAATCTCGACGAGAGGTAGACTTTAGGCCTCCTTTGATGACCATAGTCGTAAAACGTTAAAGGCAGAGTTGTAGATAGGACGTGATTTGACGAAAGTATACAATTTAGATGCCGTAAAGAAAAGTTCATTAATCTGGGCCACTGAGGAAAAGATCATATTTTAATTGTAATTCTTTATGGAACTTGTGTCGGAAAATAAAAATTATTTGATTTGATTTGATTTTCTTATTTTTAGATACCAACTGATAAAAAATACATAACGTGATACAATGCGCTATCTTTCTAGCATGAAATTTAAATGCTTAAAAAATTTTCTTTGATCTTGTTTTTCGTTGACGTTGGGTTCTATTTATGATCAACTTTTTTAATGAGGTAATAAAAAAATTACACATAATTCTATGATAACTATACATACGTATAGATATGTTAGGTAACTCGTTAGGTTACACCAAAGACCTACTTGGTAAGCAACCAAAATATTTGTTCTTGAAAAGAAAACATGCATAACTTTTAAAACAGAAAATTATCAAATACTTAAAATATTAACTAAAAACTATAAATATAAATTACTTAATAAAAACTTTAACTAAAAGACCATTAGTGGAGGGAAATGTCCCCAGAATGCTGGCGGTTTTGTCACGTTGAATGGCAATGCTCAATTTCTGTGCGAAATAAAAGCCAGCATTCTGAAAGTACTTTGCAAACTCCAACTAAAAGCCAAATCATATAACCTGGATATAACCTGGGCCTTTTCAATGTTCTAAGTCTGCGTGTTTCATCTTCGACCACATCGTCGCTTGCCAACAGGTGGGTTGGTGGTCAAACGCGGAATTATCAGCGTTAAAAAAACATACGTCTACATTGTACGTGCTATTACAAGGCTTGTTTAATTAGTCCCGAGCCATAGAAACTATCATTTAACCTATGCCAACAGTCATGCAATAAACTAATTACTGAATCGTGCCCATTAATTGGCAGTTAAATACAATTTATGGGACAATCATTACGTTGTTCCGACGAAAACTGGGATATATCGTTTGTTCTTCATTGTTTTCTTTGTAAGATACTTTAGAATACTTTTTATCATTGATTTATATATCTTCGTAAGAACCGAGCAATTGTGTGTGTTTTGTTTTATACTAATGACATAGCCTCATGGGAAAAATTAGTTTTTAGTATTTTCAGCGTCTTAAAATCATATAATGGCACGTAAATAATTATTACAATATTTTTAGCGTTAGTTTTTAGGGAGGTTTATATTTATAGGATAGCAATGGATCTGTGGGGATTGGTGGTATCAAATTGCAATCGTTCTCCCACAGATCTAGTGATTCACGTTTAAAACATTTCGTGTATTTTTTTATTAATTTTTTATGTTTGAGCGATTGTAAATTAAATTGTGAATAAAAGAATATAATAATAAAATACTAATGATATTAATTTGAAATAAAATATTTGTAAATTTGTAATGTTTAATTTCAGGTTAGGTTAATTTTTCTTTTTTTACGTTATGAATGTTTTATTTCAGGTAAGGTTTAAATTAGCATCACAAATATCTATAGAGAAAAATAGTTTATCCCACTATCCTTATTGTATTTAAAACGACGTAGAAGCGGAATTATATTAGAAATTCGTCATATACAAAAAAAAAACATCAACATGTTCCGAAAAAAAAATTGGTAAACTCCTGAGCTGTACTCAATCCAACATCTATGTGCATATAAAATCTATGTGTGTAGTCAACAGAATAGAAGATGATAGCGTAATATCATCCAGATGGAGACACTATCGATTTGACAGTTGACAGCCCTATAAAACATAAATGGACATACGAAACAAAGAGAAACGCGAAGCCCATTCATTAATAAGAAAAACACTAACCTTAGTTTAAACACACGGAGAAAATATACGACCGGTCCCGTTTATTTAAAAAAAAAACGGATAGCACGAGTAGGACTCGCGCTCTGTTTTGTTTCTGTTGGACGGAACCCTCAGAGAGCAAGCCAAACAAAAAAAAAACAACAAAAAAAGTTGAAATATTGAAAGACAAATATTGCTTGTTTTGTCTACTATTATAAAAAAAAAAAAGACTAACAACTTTGTAATGGACAATAAGCATCTTCCATACATACAACAAAAAAACGTAAGATTGTAATCGCATATTTTTTTTTATATGATATAACTTCAAATTAATAACTTTCGGATTGTTTCCTTTATATGTGCTGTGAGATCTTGCCTCTTGCAAAATTTTCCTTGATTGCCCTAGCAACGGGAAGTACCCTATAGGTTTTGATTCCCTTGTGAAATAGTAAAATATGATGCAATGACAAAATGCGACATAAACAGTCGTATCTTTTAATCGCGTAGACTTACAAGTTTGATTTTTTTACAGCTAAAGAGACCGTCATCCCGAATATTTGATATACATTTAAACTTGAAACATCTGCGCGTTTCTGATAAAAAAATCTTGACAGCCAAAACCAAACCAAACAAACAAATTTTGTTTTAGATTCACAACAAAATATCTAACTCACAAAACGCTGAAATCCCGTCCAAATTCGGCTCGCCTGAACCCTGTCCTAAATATTTCTCGATTTAGAAAATCGAACCGCACATCGGCGTGTCTCTAACAAAGAGAGCCGTCAATCCGACCGTCTGTCGGTCCGTTCCGTTGCCAAGGAACCGGCTATATTTAGAAAATTCAATTAGCTTACAGCATTTTAGTTTAGGATTTCTTCTACGGCATATCTGCGTGTTACCGGTGTTGATTGGATGTTGGCTTTGTTTTGAATAGCTGCGACACGCTGTGTTGTCTAAAATGTTACCACAACTAACATATTGAATTAAATGAGCATCTTCTAAGTATGCGTGCTTCATCTTCGACCACATCGTCGCTTGACAACAAGCCAGATGGTAGTAAAATGCGGACTTATTCGCGTTAAAAAAAACAGTTATTTACATGACAATGACAACTATACCGATTGTGTTGCTATTTTCGTCGTTGTTGTATAGTTGCTGTGTCGTCAACTTGGGTTGCGTTGCTTGGGTTGCATCAATTTGCGCTGTTATGGCAAACAGTACCACATTCATATTTTGGTTATAAATAGTTGTTTGTCTGTCTGTCTGTTCTACCGTTAAACGGCTATATCTTTAGAACCAAAGTAGATAGCCAGTTGAAACTTTCACAGAATATGTGATGTCGTTACGGCGAATTAACATAAAACATTGTTTTCACTATCACGGTTGTTCACTAAAGTTATATGACAAACCAAACCACAACCTTATATACCACAGTAAATAAATAAATTAAATAAATATTCGGGACATTTTTGCACGCACGGTCCTCTGACCCCAAACTAAGCAAAGCTTGTGATATGGCTGCCAAAGACTGATATACGTACATACATATATAGTTTTAAATACATACTTAAATAGATATTAACACCCTGATATAGAACAAAAACAAATGTTCATCACATAAATGTTTGTCCTAGGTGGGAATCGAACCCACGCCCTCAGGCTCAGAAGGTAGGTTCACTACCAACTGGACCAACGGGGCTATCAAAAAATAAAAATAAAAATATCCCTTAAATAATCATATAACTAAACAAAACAGTCAAGTGCAAGTTAGGCTCGCGCACTGAGGGTTCCGTACCACTACATAAATTGTAAACTACCAAAGTCTACCAAAGTACGAAAAAGTAGTACAAAAAGACAAAATCACGTCCAAGTCACCCATGTAAGTACCGACCGCACCCGAGGTTGCTTAACTTTGGTGAACAGAAATTTGTCACTAAAGTTGGTTAAGTTTAAGTTTTAACTTCACACTTGGCCAGTACTTATTATTGGTAGTTTTACTTAAGAATATGTACTATAATCATGCTAAGTTCAACGCTTATATGTATTACCGTTATTACACTAGAGCAAATACAAAAATATGTGTAAAAAAGTTTGTTGTATGGGCCCTTAAGTTTTTATTTTTTGATTATGTTATTATTTCATAGTAAATCCACCACAACATTGCATATTCTGTGAAACATTCAACCGGATATCTATTACGGTTCGAAAGATACAGCCGTTATAGGGTAGGACGGACAGACAGACACCGTAGGCTTAGGAATAGAGTCCCGTTTGCACCCTTTGGGTAAGGAACCTTACAAATAAGAATAATGTCAAAAAGTATAAACTAAAGCCCCTCCCTTCCCATACTATAAGCCACTGGCACCCGAAACACAGTCCCAGACTAGTTCGGGAGCCTATGGAAAACCACGTTATGTAAAACTAAATTTATGTCAAAATAATATTACCATCTCTAGTGTCAATGTGGAAACTGCCAATTTAAATATAATATGTAATGTAAGTTATGTAATGTAATGTATGTAATGTAAGTAATATGTAATGTAATCGAGTTCTAAAGGGTCGGCAACGTATTTGTGATGCCTCTGGTGTTACAAGTATCCATAGGCGACGGTGACTGCTTACCATCAGGCAGCCCGTCTGCTTGTTTGCCACCTATGGCATAAAAAAAAGTATATAAAACATGGGTTTGGTGGTTTCAGAGAAAATATCTAATGTTTTATTGTAAAAATGATTGATGTCTGAGGCCCTCTTAAGAGTCAGTTCAACTCTGGGATTGTATAGGCGTTTACTAAGTTTTATTTAAAAAAATGCCATATCAAACAAACAACATTTTTCTCACAAATTTACCTAAATATCCTATCTAACCTAACCTACCCTAAGATATTCTTACCTGTAGATAATGAACGCGACGCTGATTTAGTTTCGTGTTCCACAATAGTTGAAAGCATGAAATAATACAGCCATCATCTGTTCAATCACAAAAGTACCCATAATGTTGCGGCAAGGAAATAAAACCCGTTGAAGACAGGGCCGGAGTAAGTAATAAAATAATACAATACCGATCACATTTGTCGCTTCATTATACAAAATTTGGTTATTGACACATAGGTACAAACGGCATTCCCATTTTATTGCTAGAGTACCTTCTCAAAATCAAAGTCAATGGGAGGTTTCCCGAAAGGCAATTAACAAAAGTTTCAAAAAAATTAATTGCAACTGCAACTTACTTGTAATTGCAACTAAGTATTGTTAATTAGCAACTTCTTTTTTTGTCTGAATTTGAAAATGACAATATTACTTTACTACTATCTCTTTTGCGGTAGTTTATTTTAAACAGTCAGTTAGATCAGTCACACTGTGCGATTCACACGATCTTTCTTGCCTCACACCTGCAAAATGTGGAATAAGCTACTAAACGCGGTGTTTCCGAAAAGCTACAACATGGGGTTCTTCAAAAGCCGAGTTAATAGAGTCCTTAAGGGTCAGCAACGTATTTGTAATGGCTTTGGTGTTACAAGTATTCATAGGCGACGGTGACTGCTTACCATCAGGCGGCCCGTCTACTTGTTTCCCACCTATGGCATGAAAAAAACAGTCAGTCTTATCATAAACGTGCTTTTACTAAATAGGGCGGTTCTGCGGTATGACTCACGCAACCTACTGTCATGACGCTAACTAATAGTACTATATATTACTAGTACTAGTACTAATACCGTTACTATGATCCCAATAAATAATTGATTGATTGATTGATTGAATACATATTTACAGTTTCATACTTGTTTACATTTTTCTTTACAAGTAGCCGATTTGTGTATCGTAGAAAGTAGAGTTAAAAATGTAATTCTTGTAGCATCAAATTACTCCATGCTCGAGTCATGAAGTCACTTCAGTCCGGCACTGCACACACCCGATTCTCGTGACTGTGTACCATCAAAAGTGGGATACGACAGTAAACCCCAGTTTAGGTGTGCCGTCTATGCCTTACGGTGTACATTTGCATTATTCTATCGTATACTAGTGAATAAATTGCGGAGGGTCTAGGGACTATTGTGATCTTCGTTTTACGGGTTTGTAGGTGCTTTGCCTTTAGGGCACGGCTTTGGGGTATTTTTGTTGCAGTTTTACTGGAATAGGCATATGTCCTCATGTTTAATTTATTACAAATAACCGGCTTAGCGAGGAATATAACTAAATACATTACACATACTGAAAAAATAATTTAAATTGGCTGATAAATCTCTGAGATATGAGCGTTTAAAGTTTTAGGTGGGGATAGGGAGGGGATGCTCTATCCCTTTCTCACAAAGCGTGTGTTAGTATAGCATTTGTATGGCGCTCCTGAGCCATGACGTCACGGCTCAGTATAGTGCGTTCTCTGTCTAGCATGAAATTTAAATGCTTATATCTTATTTATTTTTGAACTAATTTTAATTTTGTTTTCATTGATGGGCTATATTTATGATCAGCTTTTTTATGAGGTAATAAATAAATATTAGTCATCATGCCTATTCAATCGATAGATGTTGTGTTGTACTTTTCAGGTTGAGACTGATACATTTTCTTATCTTAATTTCTATTAGCAATCCAGATACATAGCTATCTCCATTGCCTGCTGCGCTCAGAAAAAAAATGGAAGCGCTATACCTGAAAACCGACGAAGGAGCCTAGAAAACGCTGGAGCGAAGACCTCGACACGTTAGATACAGTGGTCGAGTCTGGCGGGTGAACGCGATGTCTGGAAAGAGATGGGGGAGACCTTTGCCCAGGAGTGGGAGAGTATAGGTTAATAAAAAAACCACTTACACCCCCCGTCGGTCGTCTATTCGTATACATTTTGAGCATATCGTTTGCAGTTGTGTGCCGCTCAATATTGAAGTGTGCGTTTGTAGAACTAGTAAGAATATGTCAGTGTGTGCTATACGTGTTTAAATCGCCTCCTTCAGTGTTGGCAGACTTTTGTCGGCACTAGCTCGAGTTTAAGGCAGATACAAACTATTTATTATAGCTGCAGTGTGGCTGAGTTTTTGGTCTTATATAATTACTTTATATCTATACTAATATTATAAAGAGGAAAGATTTGATTGTTTGTTTGTTGTTTTCAAATCGGTTCGGTAGTTTCGGAGCCTATTCAATAATAGGCTCCGAAACTACCGAACCGATTTGAAAAATTATTTTACTGTTGGGAAGCTACACTATCCCCGGGTAACATAGGCTATAATTTTTTTTTTTAATAGCGATCCTTACTAAAACTCCAATAATGTAACACAAGGTGTAAAAAAAATTGATTTACAATTTTAACTTTGCGTGTTTGACAGTTCTAAGACAGGACAACGTCTGTCAGGTCAGCTAGTAAGTCATAAAAAGGTATTTAATCGAAATGACTAAGATCACCTTGCTAAATGCTTTCTAATAAAAGCCCTGGATGTCACTAAAACTTTTATGGGCAAGCGTGACATTTTTCATGAGGCCATTGACTTGTTTCGTCTCAAACATCTATGCTTTGGTCTAACAATCGGCAAAGCCATTCAAATACTTTTACGGTCTTTTATTGCGTTTCTACGTTGCAAAGCCAATTCGCAATCTGATGCTGCATTGTGTGAAATGCCTGCAGGCCTCGTAGAGTTTGCAATGTGTATCAAAGTGGAGTTTATATTGAAATACTGAGCCCTTACAGTATTTGTATATGAGCTCGGTTTCCTTCGTCTTATTTTTATACGCCCGCAGATCTAACCGTGACTATATCTCATATCTCTTTATTCGTAACACAAGTTACATGTCATGGTGTAATTAGCTAATTGCAATACCAATTTATCAATAATAATAATCATACATCATACTGTCTATAGTAAATAATACAAAACATCAATACATCAATAAATTAACAATTGTGGTCAAAATAATCAAATAATAATATAAAAAAAATTAAGTGTCAATAATTTGCTGCATTACGCTACAGTATGCAAAAATTCATTCACCCCATAAAATGCTTGCTCAACAAGCCATTTCTTCGCTCTAAACTTAAACGAGTTGCGGGAAGGTGCATCTTTTATATCTTGTGGGAGACGGTTGTACACGTCTGTCGCCATTAGGTGCACCTGCCTGGACGACTTCTCGAGGCGAGGCCTACAGTTGCCTTTGCGAAGTAATCATCATACCTACTAATCTATCTTCTATCTATCTATATATAAAAATGAATCCCTATTTACCTTGGTCACGCCATAACTTGAGAACGACTTTACCGATTTCATTCATCTTTTTTTTAGTATTCTCATACTTTGTAGAAGGTTCTTACGGAAAGAAAAATTAAGAAAATTTCGGGGGAAAACTTGAAAATTTCAGAAAACTTAACTACGATTTTAACTTCGCGCTTTTGACAGTTCTAAGAAAGGACGTCTGTCAGGTCAGCTAGTAATATTATAAAGCAAAAGCCTTTTTAAGGTTCCGTACCCATAGGGTAAAAACGGGACCCTATTACTGAGCCTACGATGTCTATCTGTCTGTCCGTCTGTCTGTCCTACCTATTAACGGCTGTATCTTTCGAACCGTAACAGATAGCCGGTTGAAATTTTTACAGAATATGTAATGTTACGGCGGATTGACTAACAAATAATAAAAAATTCAAAAAGTAAAAACAAAAGGGTCCCCATACAACAAACGTATTTTTTACGTATTTTTGAATTAGCTCTAATAAGCGGTAATACTTACAAACGTCAAACTTGGTATGATTATAGTACACACTCTAAAGTATTACAACAAATAATAAAATATGGCCAAGTGCGAGTCGGTGATAAGTTTCTGTTCATTACCAAGTTATAACTGGTAATTTCGTTATTGAATTTTGTGGTGGTACGGAACCCTGAGTGCGCGAGCCCGCCTCGCACTTGGCGGGTTTATTTTTAAGAAATCCTTACCAACAGATAAGTCTCTCGTGGGTCAGAGCCTTTCTGGCATGGCGATCAGCATTGCACATTGAAATATTGTCTAACTATACTGAAAAAAGCTACAGCGCCCTCAGGGTCCTAGCGGACAACTAACGTTGAACACTATGCAAGCGACATAACGTCTAAATTGGAGTAAATGTGTTATTGGGAAGTACACAATTGATACAATGTATGTGCAATGGCGCTCGCACGATTTTTGGCTGTTTTCACTGAGAGATTGTGACTCTATAAGAATTGTATCTCGATGGTTTTGCGCTATCTTTTTTGTCGCACATTTACCTTATCTTTTTTGTTTATCTGATCTGACAGTATACCTACTCTATTTACGTAAATGTAAGCCTTCGTTGCAAATTTTGTCAAAGATAACATTGCCAAACCACACATTCTCAAACTGTCAAACTTACGATACAGTTTGTCAACAAATTCGAACTTAAGAGGGCATATGGGCAGCGTTTTGTCCATACAAACGTATTCTCGTGTTTTCTCCCTGGATAATAGCGCTAGAGCTGTAATTTATTTAAATAAAATGTATCTCCTCTATTGTCATGCTTATATCATTTATTTTTTCTTATAAGTTAACTACTATAAGAAATATGAGCCTCTAAATATTCCAAAAATTGTGTTTTTTTTTACCGCCATGTTCAGACGTCTATCAAACAAATTTGACGGGTTTATATAGCAAAAATAAATGACAGAAGCATAGTACAATCTTTTTCACAACTATTAATTTAAAAATAATGAAATCGCCTCAGTTTTGAACGAGGAAACAGAAAAATACGAGGCGATGATTTGGTCTACTTTTCGTAGGTATAATCGATCCGAGCTGCAGTTTGCCCTTCTTGCGCTCTACGGGGAGAGGCTTGAGGTCAAGGGACAGCAATATATTTGCTAAATACCTATTCATCAAATTTCTTGGCCGTGGGATGCCCTCTTAATTCGTCGCCTTGCCTGCTGCGGCTCTCAAACTTTCGGGCCCGTGAATAAACTTAGCAGTTTAGCAGTCTGTTGGTCTAAGGTATCAGACACGGCCATTCTGACGGAGTTTGACAGTCCTGGTGGAACTTCTGATTGCTATATTTAGGAGTACGTGTGTGTGAATTATTTAGCTGTTCTTACTGGATTTAGGAATTATAACCGTCTCTAGTCGTCACTCAGTCGGTACACAGAACTTTATTAGCACATATACCGCAAGTTCACCTACTTCGCACGTCTATGCCTTAAGTTGGAACAATGCTCCAACTAGCTTACCGCGTAATTCAGTTCGATATCCGTAGTCTTGGCCACAGAAAATAGCACTAACTACTTCAAGACTATACCTACATGTAAACGTAAACTAAAAAGTAGTTCATGACATTTAAAACAGAGATTGAAAGTCCTCATCAAAACTTTTGCTTATGGGAACCACAAACCATAACGTCATATTTTTAGTTTTTGTTGCTTTTATCAAAAAGCACGCAATCAATTTCGATAAAATTTATACGGGACCACCTTTGAAGCATGACCTATGTACCAAACAAAACAAATCATCAAAATCAATTCATAATTGGCGGAGTAATCCGTAAAAAACACCAAAAAAAACCAGTCGAACTGATAACCTCTTCCTTTCGTCGGTTAAAAATTGACCACGCTTGCCTATTAACGCCATAGAAAACAATAAAACTTTCGAAAGCAGTTGGCCGTGATAAAGAAGTTAAGTTCATTTCTATGCTGATGAACCCGCGGGGCAGCTTGTCTAAATAAAATAACACACATCCGTGGTCCAAATACAAATGAAACCTTAAACCATGCGAGCTCATGCTATTAGAAATTAATACCATTACGACAATTTCAGTATAAAAATCGTGTCGCGCGCCGAATGTTAAACCCATTTGGAAGACTGCCAACGTAGGTACACCATTTTAAATTATTAATCTAAGCTAATATGTTAAGAATATAATAAAACTGTTCGCACTTAATAACTTCTTGTTAATAATAATCTGCTAATTGGTTGGTGTGTGGTAAGTGGTGTGTGTTACCAGTGATGACATACGGCACTGAAACGTGGTCTCTCACTATGGGCCTCATAGGCAAGCTCAAAGTCACACGACGAGCTATATATGGAGAGGGCTATGCTCGGGGTTTACGGGATCGAATCAGAAATGAGGAGATCCGTAGACAGCAAAAGTCACCGACATAGCCCACCGGATTAGCAAGTTGATGTGGCAGTAGGCAGGGCACTTATCTCGCAGAACAGATGGCCGATGGGGCCGAAAGGTTCTGAAATGGACACAACGGACCGGTAAGCGCAGCGTATATAGGACGTCCACCCACAAGATGGACAGACGACCTAAAAGAGACCGCAGGGAAACGCTGGATGCAGGCCGCCTCCAACCGGCCTTTTTGGAGATCGATGGGGGAGGCCCATGTCAAGCCATCTTGTGGGTGGACGTCCTACGCTGCGCTTACCGGTCCGTGGTTTCCATTCGAGAACCTTTCGGTCCCATCGGCCATCTGGTCTGTTAACTATTATCATTACACATTAATTGTTTAAATTTCGTTGTTATGTTTGAGTGTTTTGTTTGTTATTGTTTAAACCGCCTAAGTTTGAAAATTAGTCTTACACATTACTGATTTGTTTCTCGTTTAAATTTTGTTTTGTTTCAAATTTAAACTTCATCATAATTATTGTCGTTACAGATTAATTTAGTTTCAGGTATAAAAAAATTTGTTAAATTTTAATAAATTTTTGTATAAAGTTAGGTTAAATTAGCATCATTTATATTATGTTTATCTAGAGTCTAATTACAGACTAGGTAAAGCTTTAGGTCTAAGCTACTTATATACCAAATGCCACGCAAATCCGCTCAGTCGCTATGGAGTTAAATGCACCATACCACACCACACCATATACACAAAGACTTCTTAAATATCAGTAATTTAAGTTATGTTAAGAGTCAGAAGGCGAAGCAAGTCGTAAAACCGAAGAAAAGCAGCTAAATGCCCATTGTTTAAACGGAAACGCTGACTAATCCTTCTGGCTCACAATGTAAATAACAAAAGTATCGGCACAGTTAAAGAATTTAAGTAGATCAACTTCTCATCAAACTTCCTCTAGATTAAGGAGCCAGTTAAGTTTATCAGCTTCTGAAGTCCAAAAGCTGTTTAATTAACTTGTTACCAAAAACATAGTATTATACCGTATCGTCGCCGCTCTGTGGTGGTTTAGGGACATTAGAGAGTTGACTAGATAAATGGAGATACCTATAGATACATTATTTATTGTTCACACCTTACATTACATTATACTGGGATACGCGCAAAGGGAAGCTGAAAAGGGTCCATAGGGCCCATCATTATGAACAACCTCTACAATGAGGTGTCTAAAATCGTGAAAAAAATATCAGCAGTTCCATAGAAAACGGTTTTTGACATTCGACAAAATGAAAGGAACAGCTGTTCCGAATCGAGAAAAAAATATCAGGGCTGAAGTTACCGTTCTGTGAATGTTTGAACTACAACCACCCAGTTCAAAGAGCCCCTAACACTTCGGCTTGTCAGCGTATTGTAGATCACGAGTGGGAGGTATTCCAGCTGAATATAATGTTTACTAATTACTACAGCGAGGACATGAATTTGTATAGGACGAGACCGAGAGACGAGAAGTACGTCATCACTGAACAGAAATCGAGTTTATTGTTGCTAATACAACAACAGCAACAGCGACGGTGTAGCAACGGCACCGTACTATGTTTATCCACTAGACGGCACGACAACGGTTTTTTTTATTTTTTATTATTTAAAACACATTATACGTTATCATTATTTCAAGTTAGTAAGTTGTCTTTAAACCTATGTTAGATTTATCCAGACAACTGGTCCCCGATTCTACTAAAGAAATTGTTTTTAAATTGTAATTAATCCAAATATATTTTTTTAATAATTGCTTATGACTGCTAGTTTAAATTTTTTTTATTATAGAAAAATACCACCACTATTATAACTTAGTATAAAAAAAACAGTAAATTTTGAGGCAATTATTTAAAAAATAAAATTGAAACAATTACAATTTAAAAACAATTTGTTTAGTAGAATCGGGGCCCTGGTTCTCGGTACAATATATATTTTTAAATCTAACTAACACCTACATTGCACAAAACGAAGCGCGCGAACACAAAACTGCTGCTGCATCGGCGACGGACGACATCCTTATGGCTTTTTTGTTAGGACTCATGCACACTGTTACAGTTTACAATAATAACGTAACACATGTGCATTTTTGTACACTGTACACTGAGTAGTCCGGAGTCATCTGTCGCTGTGCTGTTGCTGTTGCCGTGCGCCGTCGTCCATTCGGCGCGAACACACAAAACTGCCGCTGCATCGGCGACGGACGACATCCTTATGGCTTTTTTGTTAGGACTCATGCACACTGTTACAGTTTACAATAATAACGTAACACATGTGCATTTTTGTACACTGTACACTGAGTAGTCCGGAGTCATCTGTCGCTGTGCTGTTGCTGTTGCCGTGCGCCGTCGTCCATTCGAAGAGCGCGTTATTATTATTTTCATACATTTTTGCGTCTCTGGCTGCCATGCCGCCATCATTAT
Source organism: Agriopis aurantiaria (assembly GCA_914767915.1). Taxonomy (NCBI): domain Eukaryota; kingdom Metazoa; phylum Arthropoda; class Insecta; order Lepidoptera; family Geometridae; genus Agriopis; species Agriopis aurantiaria. Next base: position 3,500,347 of record OU611982.1, read on the forward strand.
CGTTGCCGTGTCTTGGGGATAAACGACCATTCACTATGCTCTACAGTTACAATACAATAGATAGCTGCGTGCTGCTGTTTTGCATATTTTGAAACAAGTTATCCTTTATCAGACCGTATGATGCAAACTATTTTTTTGGAAATTTTATCAAGATCTGTTCTTCCGTTACTTTTGACGTTACAAATGGGCGGAGGATTATGGACAGATTTTTCATCTATACAATTAATGTGGAGGGATTTTGATTACTACAAAGAGCAAAAAAAATGCTATGTGATTAGTATTTTGTATTTTATTGGCTAGAGGAACTTACAATACAATACCTAATATACCTTTGGAACCAAATTCCGAAAACTAGCGTCATCAGTCAACCAACGGCCATCAATCAAAATTCTAGATGACGACACGGAACTAATTCAGTGGACCATGTCGGTGTACACCTAAGCACTAAAGTGCCTAGCTCACATTTATCATGCCAATTTCAATCTACTATCAAAGACATCAAAGTTAAATATCGCAAGAGAAATAAGAAGGTTCTATACCTCTCCATGAATGTATCCTCTAATAAGTAACCTTGCATTTTAAGTGTTAGAGTTAAAAATTGTTTGCGTGATGTTGGAGGTAAGTCGTACAGTAGACCCAACTTATCTTATGCAGTTGAGTCGGCGCCACCATCGTTGTTTTTAAACAAAGCATGGAAACGTTTGGTTCCCTCATTTAGTCAACTCTACAGATAAATTTGTCACGCTTGGTAAAATTGGTAGGTAAATGTGTTCTAATGGATTACAGTGCAAATGATACGCTTGGGAGTTCTGTTAATTCAGTATATTGGCTTGCTTGGTTACTGTGGCTTTTTTGTGTGAAACGTGTGAAAATAGAGGTTATTTTGTACGATTTATAGCGATGATAGTTTTAACGGCCAGTTATCCGAGTCGCGTAGGCAACAAAACGCTCCCTCAGCCCCCTCCAAGTTATAGCGACGATGTATTTTGCCACCCAAGTGTCAGGACGCCCGCGGGGGGAGTGCAACGACAAAAACGAACATAGGTCCGACCTCGATCGTCCGAATTTCGCTAAAAAACGAAACTATTCACTATCAAAATTCTATCCAAATAAAAAAATGTTGAATAAAATTGCCTTTCAATACATGCAATTTCCAGGTTGTTACGAGCTTTTATTAGAGCATAAAACGAAAAAAAAAACTGAATCGACATTGTTTCGGATTTTTTTTGATTGAGTAAAGTTTATTCTATCGTGTTTTGAACCAAATCATAAACTCAAACACAGATGTATCTGTGACATGTTTTTTTTTTCCAGCTCAAATATTGTAATTTAATTGAATAAAATTGATTTAAAACCGTCAAATTTGCTATAAGAGGCCGTTAAGGTTGCATGCGCGAAACAAGACAAGCGTTGTAAAGGTAAACTAAAGGCTTCCAAAAGATATCCGTAGTATGAAAATATTGCTTTTTCATAATGGACACAATGCACAAATTGCACACCTACTGCTTGGCGGTTAAATCTCTACATAGTATAAATTAAAATCGCTTTCCGCAACGGACTTTCTGTGTCTGTGTAACCGCTAACTCCTAAACCTCGAAACGGCATTTGATGCTGTTTTCACCACCAGTTAGATAATTTTTCACGGAAGGTTTAGATAAATAACTATCGACACGCCCCGGGTCGCTAGTAATCTATACTATCTATGCTAATATTATAAAGAGGAAAGATTTGTATGTAAGTGTGTTTGTAACGAATTGGCTCAAAAAGTACTGGACCGATTTTAAAAGTTCTTTCACTGTTGGGAATCTACACTATCCCCGGGTGACAGGGTATAATCTATACCCGTGCGAAGCCGGGGCGGACCGCTAGTTTATTTATAAAATATAAACTATTCGGACTTAACTTATTCTGGCCTTTTTTGCTGTGAACCAAAAAAAACGAAGCACCTACTTACAAGCCTGTGCTGCACGAGTGGCTGTTCCCCGATGGTTGCAATCAGATTGTCACAAGTTTCGAGTGAATACGGTTTCATCTAGGAAAGCCTTTTCCATCGTACACCGCATTATCGCTTAAAATAAGGAGAGATGACAGTAAAAAAAAAAAAAAACTTTTTTTTTTATTCTTGTCAGTTCGTTTTATTTTATACCCATATCATGATAGTAGATAAGAAGGCTTTGTCCGCCATCTTTGGTCGTCCGCCATATTGAATTTATCCTAGGACCAAATTGCTTAGGAACACAAATCCAACGAACCCAAACTCGACGGGGTTACGTCGATTCGTTTAGGAGTTTCTATTGCCACCTTCTGTCTCAGTCATGTTAGCTCGGTGGAACCATAACATTGCATTGTCACTATATAAGTATGCCAAATTTCAGCTCAATCGGTTGAGGAGGGCAGGCGAGATGGTGGTCAAAGAAGGACTCATCAGCGTTAAAAAAAAAAACAAAAAAAAAAACAAAAAAGGATAACTGGTCTAAAATTCAGTTGCAAGATTTGTCCCCCACGCATACGAACGAACATACAAACATTTATAAGGCAAGTTGAATAAAAGCTTGGAAAAAAACTCTAACGAATTATAGCTGAAAATAAAATGTTCACAGCCTTTTATATTATGAAAGAAATTGAAACCATCATTAGTCCAAGGTTTTGAGGCTTAATGATCTCTCTGGGGTATAAAGATCGATAAAAGTCGCTCGTGGCGGCTTTCAAACGCGGAGGGGCCAACGCGAGGGCCCCCGCAATCATGGCCCCCGAAAGTGGGGCCACCGCAAATTAAAAAGCTTACGCAGTCACTTTGTTAACAATTCCTAACAAATTTGAAGCAAAAATGTTTAGTATCGCCGCTTAAGTTCAAAGTAAACAGAAATGGACACATTTTCACTTTGGAGTTTTAGCGAGGATTTGAGATTTTGACTTTATAATTTTCAACGAAAATGCTCAGGATTTTTGGAGTAAGTAGCTAGTCTTTACCAACGAGACTGACCTTGGGGCTGGACTCAATATTTCTATAAGTATGTATAATTAATGTAAAATACACGCGATAAAATTCGGTGTTTAATTTCAATCTATATCTATACTAATATTATAAAGAGGAAAGATTTGATTGTTTGTTTGTTTGCATTGAATAGGCTTTGAAACTACTGAACCGATTTGAGAAATTCTTTCACTGTTAGGAAGCTACACTATCTCCGGGTAACATAAACCTATGTTACCCGGAGATAGTGTAGCTTCCTAACATCATTTATTATATTTTTAAATAAATAGGGATCCTTACTAAAACTCTAATAATGTAACCCAAGGTGTAAAAAAATAAGATTTACAATTTTAACTTTGCGTGTTTGACAGTTCTTAGACAGGACAACGTCTGTCAGGTCAGCTAGTGTATATATACAAGTGTTTTATTTCAATCTATATGTATTATATGTAATCATAAAGATCTCTCGAATTTAGATCAAGCAAATTTAACCTTACCCTTCAAAGAGGTACAGAAATTGAGCTGAACAATTTAAGTTTATGTTTAACGCCATGTTCTAGGATAAATTCAAATTGGCGAGCTATAAGGGGAGTAAAATGTCGGATAATTTTTATGAAGAACTTATATTATAAGTTTTTTATTTTTCCCGTCTCTATCCTTAGAAACGGAGAAATGCGATGATGAAAAATTCCCCTTTGATTTGTGGCACACAATTAGTGCGGGTACGTCTAGCTTTGAGTGCTGGATAATGAATCATGCTGTAGGTAGAGCTCGAAGTCTTGTAATAAAACGTTTGAAATTAGAATGACTCTAAGGTTAGAAATGTAACTTATATATTTTTATAAGCTTTTATTTAACTTGCTCTGTATGTACCATATGTTTGTGTGGGACAAATGTCGCTGAATTTGACCATTTATCTCCGACCGATTAAGCTGAAATTTTGCACACACTTTTTAGTTTGGATGACAATGCGTGGCTAGCTAAATGACGTCATTCAAAATCCAACTTGGCGGACTTCCAAAGATGGCGGACCAAATTTTCTTATCTACTACCATATAGGTATCAAGTGAAAGGGCTACAAAAAACTTGTTTTTAAAATATATTATATTATTCATAATTTTATTAGTATTTAATCTAACATAAGACATGTACATTCGTCAAAGGTTTAACAATGTTTTGTGCTAACAATTGCGTCGCCTTCATGGACGTCTTCAAAAAGAGGAAGACGAGTGACGTTCATAACATTCCGAAGCTCCGACTGAAACGACAAGACACAGTAATGACAAAGATAGAGTTATACGTTATATTTGTGCGAGCGTGATAGCAGTATCCGCAATCCGCAATGTGTTAAGCCGGCCCAGTTCTGAGTCACTTGTCTTCCTCTGTTTAGAACCGTCCGTCCTTGGTTGTCGCGTTCATCCTCGCAGATGCTATAGCGATATGGAATCAGCTGTCAGACCGCACGAACGAAACTGTGCTTTGTGCTATGGTTCAAACACACAAACACATACTTTCGCATACTCAGTCTACAGATTGTCATACATGTAATACCCGAAACAGTAAATGTTTATCGGGACTTTTCGCGCAATATTTTATTTCGGTAAAAACGTACATTTCGATTTATTGCGAAAGTTACAGTACATTAACTACTAAAATTGCTCCAAACTAAGTCACACTCACTACTATTTCAACGTGACTGCGGCTTCCCTGTGACTCGTTAGTGATTTATGTCAGAATCTAGTATTGTTTAGTTTTCCCGTGGGCGACGCGTCTTAGATTTTTCAATCCAAACAGCTGTCACATCTATTTTACCTGAAGCCGCAAGAATATCTACTCAATTTTACCTGCAGCAGAACTATTTCCATATACATTGAAACCGTTCAAACTCATTAATCAAAATCCCGGATCCGCATTACCGATTCAAAATATACCTCCTTGATAAATTCCATGCATTTACTCTACAGAAGTGCGGCTCTAACTCGCTTAAACAAATTGTTAGCGCGTGTCCAACATACATAGATTTACACATACATTCACATACCTTCATACATACATGAACACCTGACCCGCGGTGGCGAACCCGAGAGCTTAATCTTGGTACAGTGGCAGGCAGAGACGGGGCTTCCTCCCGAAGCTAGACCTCGTGTTTATACGGCCAAAAGCAGTGATGGCTTGACGTTTTGAGAGTATTTTTAAGTCCGCGTTTGTCCACCAACTCGCCTGTTGGCAAGCGATGACAGAAACATGAGATTCACTCTATCTTACCTTGAAAGACGCTTATGACCATGCGAAGTTAAGGAAACGAAGCAAAAAAGCAGACCACAGTGATAAGTAGAAATTATAAAAAGAATGGCAGGCTGAGGCTATGATTTTGTCGGCTTAATCTAAGTAATATCCAGTGTATGTTGCCAGTGATGACATATAGTACTGAGACTTAACTGGTGACCTTTGGAAAAACTCAGAGTCGCACAGTGGGCAATGGAGAGAGTCACCGACATAGCTGTTAAAATTTGCAAGTTGAAGTGGCAATGGGCAGGCCACATCGCTCGATGAACCGATAACCTATGGGGAAGAAAGGTTTTTGAGTGGAGACCACGAACCAAAAGATGCAATTTTTTGGCCTCCCACTAGATGGATCGACGACATACGGAGTCGCGGGCATCCAGTGGATGCAGATGGCGGGCTGTCGTTCAGTGTAGAGTTCAAAGGGGGAGATCTGTATGTTCAGCACTGGACGTTTTCTAGCTGATGATGATAATGAATCTAATAACGGGATACGTGTTTCACTTTAGTGCTCGGTCCGTTTTTAGGCAAGACAACATTATTCAGAATAACCTTCGTATATGTTGTTGAGTCATGCCAGTTCGCCGTTTCTCCCATTAATCTTTCAATGCAATCAAACCTATGGTACTGATTCACTGTCTATTGCGCAGGGTTCAGAAAAGGTAGAGTAATGGCCAGTGAAATTCGGGAGGGAATGACGCTTTCCGGCCTCATTGTGGTCGACCGGTTTCAATGCCGTGATATAATTCGAGGACGATAGGGCGATTATACGTTTGGAGAAGAATTTCTGTATTTTCTGTGTTTCTACAACGTTGATAATTCATCTTAACTTATCTTCTGTGATAAATGGTGGTCGAGAAGATGTGCGCTAAATAACATAATCTGGGAACTTCTTGCGGCACGTCATCCATGTTTGTATACCTGCCAAACGATGCATTATCTGTCAAAAACATTAAACATACCTAGTGAAAGACGCCATTTTGAGTAATCAACGTGTTGCATATCACGTGACCTTGATTCCCATCCCCATGATAGAGAACACTCTCGGTTTGAGTACAGGTCATCTAATTCTATGTGACGGTATATCTCGGAGCAATGGTGGCCGAGAAGTAGCACGTGCTGCACCGACAGCCGTGTAGCATGTTTTCGACACCGCTTTATGGTTGATATTCCGAGAACCCGTACGAAGCGCTTTGATTCCACATTTATTGTGCGAACTGCTAGTCTGTGGAATTCGCTGCCTGACTGGTTGTTCCAATTACAATCTGGGTGTCTTCAAGTCGAGAGTGAATCGGTTTCTTCTAGGCAAGCGTCTGGGTGTCTTCAAATCACGAGTGAATCGGTTTCTTCTAGGAAAGCGTGCTCCACCGTAGACTGCATCATCGCGTAACATCAGGCGAGTTGGCGGTCAAGCGCAAGCCTATTACTTACAACAACAAAAAAAGCCTTTTTCAACTTAGACCGCATCATCGCTTAACATCAGGCGAGTTGTCGGCCAAGCGCAAGCTTACTTATAATAAAATAAATAAATAATAAATATGTGCGCTTTACAATCTGACAGCACCCGATCCGATTCTCGGCCCTGCACCAATGAATTATTTAGTACCTAAATAAATTATGTGCAGTTTCGATGCCATCGCTCAACAACGGCGAAGGAAAACATTTTGAGGAAACCGGTATGTCCAATAACCTCGGAAGTTCAAAAACATGTCATTTACTAACATGCAAGGGGAGGCATGGTAGATTTAGGGCCCATCCGCTCTATCTCTGAGAGAACATGGCTGAAATGATAATAAATATTCGGGACATTTTTGCACACATGGTCGTCTGACCCCAAACTAGGCAAAGCTTGTAATATGGCTGCCAGAGACTGATATACATACATATATATTTTTCAATACATACTTAAATAGATATTAACACCTAGATATAGAACAAAAACAAATGTTCATCACACGAATGTTTGTCCTAGGTGGGAATCCAACCCACGCCCTGCGCAGAAGGCAGGGTCACTACCAACTAGACCACCGGGCTATCTGATCTTATATCTCGATAGTATCTATATAATATAATATAAACTTAGCCTAGGATATAAACTTGCACTCATGCAAGTGCTAGAATAAGCCATTGAAGCATCTTTACGACATAATGCAGCTTATCTCTTAAATGTTTACTCAAAATCTTAGTTTATCACGCAAAGCTTTAGCTTTAAACTCTCCCTTTCCACGGCATTTCAGAAAAAAACACTAATATAATAAAGCAGTTTTAATTTACTCAAGCTCTGCAACGAATGAAAAATTCACTTCCCGCTGACGCAAATATAATTCCAAGAACTGTTAATTACTTAGAATAACTACACAATAGAAACCAAGTACATTCGCAAAACTTAAGCCATTCAAATGGAGTCATATATGGCTCCAAAAAAATAAACATTTTACTATGACAATTTGCGCGCTGAAATCGTACCACAACAAATCAGAAAAGCAACATAAGAGTTATGGTGTGACATTCCACAGGTAATCCATTAATTTTCTTGTTTAAATCGTTTAAAATACCAATCGAAACGTAAGCTACAAAGCCAATTTGTAGCTTACGTTTTGAGAAGGCGTTGTTTGGAAGCCTACCTTCTTTGATTAGTTATTCTAAGGCTAATTACTAATTAAAAACGACAACTAGAAACAAAGAGCATGATTTGTAACTTTTCAGTTTATTATTGAGAACATTTGAATTTCCGTAAAAGACTTTTTTGCTACAGAAAATGAAAAGGGTAAACTTATTCCCGCTGAATAAATACTTTTTTCGCTTCAATATTGCGGGCTCTTTCTTAAGAGCAGACTCTCATTTTCGGCTAAAATATACGACTATTTCTTTTTTGGGGTAACATATAGCCAGGTAATAACCCCGTACGTTATGTGGTGGGGATCGTAATGAATAGACTGCCGGTTTGTATTTGTATTTTGGTAAAAAGGGAATGATTAATGTTTTTACTTGCGTAATTACATGTGGAAACTTCTGCAGAGTGATGACGAGGAAAGCTTATAGTCATAAAGATTATAAAAAAAAGCTTACATTTTGTGATAAAAGCAAGCCGATTTTCATAGTTATAATGACCAAAATAAGCGATTTTACCCGCAACAGCGAACTTTCTCGTCTTAGGAATAGGAATAGGGGAGAGATGAAAAAACCACTGCAATGAAACCTGCTTTCAAACAATCGCATTCAATTTGGTCCTGCCGTTTTAGACAAAATTGGTAAAAGACACACAAACTACACACAACTTCTTACCCCAAACTTTCTCCATTCCGTCATGGGCAAAAATCATAAATATTTGGAGCAAATTAATTAATGTAAATCATTATTTGCCCGAAATGTCTAAGCAGGTATACATAACATCATATATACATCATATATCGTAAGTAAATCAAAACATCGTCAAAATTGTGAACACAAAGAAAAGATGCCCAGAATTCACGAGATAGCCAACCTTTATAAACCGGTGAAAATTATCCTCCACCTCAACTTTTTGAATAGGGGCGCGTATCCTTTTTAGGGTTCCGTACATAAAGGGTAAAAACGGGACCCTATTATTAAGCCTACGATGTCTGTCTGCATGTCTGACTGACTGTCTGTCTGTCCATCTGACCTACCTATTAATGGCTGTATCTTTCGAATCGTAATAGATAAGCCGGTTGAAATTTTCACAGAATATGTTATTTTACGGCGGATTAATTAAGAAATAATATAGGAAGAAAGCTAAAAGTCAAAAGTAAAAATGAAATGGAGGTCCCCATACAACAAACGTATTTTTGTATTAGATCTAATAGTACACACTCTAAAGTATAACAACAAATAATAAGTAATGACCAAGTGCGAGTCGGTGTCAAATTTCTATTCACCGCCGGTTCTCGTACGATCAACGAAGTGAAGCAACGTCGGGCGCGGCCGGTACCTGGATGGGTGACCGATGGGCGTTAATGGGACGTTGTCTTTTTGCACTATATATTTGTACTTTAGTAGCTAACAAGTTATGTAGTGGTCCAGACCCCTCAGTGCGCGAATCCGACTCGCACTTGGCCGGTTTTATCCCAAATCTAAAGTCTCGTTTTCCTCAATCGCCCGCACTCCATCTGAGACGAAAATTAAATTGAATGTGGCACATAATGAACAGTTTAAATTTTCAGCTCGAAATTAATAAGCCTTGAGCTGTTTTCCGTAGGTACGCAATTTTCGAGTGACGTAGTATCAGAATTAAATGTTGGGACTGAATTAAGAGCGTTGAGGGTTGGGAGGGTTGAAGGTTGACACAACCTATCAGATGAAAAGAGTTTTATTTCTTTTAAAATAATAAAAGTTAGATTTTTGTACTTACTCAATCAGATGTATGAAATAACTAAACAATTTGTTATACAAGAATTGACAGAGAGTTTAAATTTTTAGAGTTTCGTAGCACGACAAGGAACCCTTATTAATTAGTTCTGTCCGTCTGTCTGTCCATCTGTCCGTCCGTCCAAATTTATTAGAACCTTCTAACCTTTATAGTTATTAAGGCAAGTGCTTGAAACTTTGGGCAATTACAGTTTAAGTACAGGCCCCCGATTCTACTAAACGAATTGTTTTTAAATTGTAATTGTTTCAATTTTAATTTTTAAATAATTGCCTCGTAATTGATAGTTCAAAAAGAAATATATACTAAAAAAATACCACCACATAATCATCATCATCATCATCATTTCAGCCGTAGGACGTCCACTGCTGGACATAGGCCTCCCCCATCGATCTCCAAAAGGGCCGGTTGGAAGCGGCCTGCATCCAGCGTTTCCCTGCGGTCTCTTTTAGGTCGTCTGTCCATCTTGTGGGTGGACGTCCTACGCTGCGCTTACCAGTCCGTGGTCTCCATTCCAGAACCTTTCGGCCCCATCGGCCATCTGTTCTGCGTGATATGTGCCCTGCCCACTGCCATTTCAACTTACTAATCCGGTGGGCTATGTCGGTGACTTTCGTTCGTCTACGGATCTCCTCATTTCGGATTCGATCTCGTAGAGAAACCCCGAGCATAGCCCTCTCCATAGCTCGTTGTGCGACTTTGAGCTTGCTTATGAGGCCCATAGTGAGAGACCACGTTTCAGTGCCGTATGTCATCACTGGTAACACACACTGGTCGAAGACTTTCGTCTTAAGGCACTGAGGTATTTTGGACGAGAAGACGTTGCGTAGTTTACCGAACGCTGCCCAGCCGAGTTGGATTCGCCGATTGACCTCTTTCTTGAAGTTGGACCTACCTAGTTCGACTGTTTGTCCTAGGTAGACGTATGCGTCAACAGCTTCAAGAACTGAGTTCCCAACTGATACTGGGGTGGGCACAACATAATATCCTAACTTAATATAAAGAAAAATTAAAACTGTGAATTTTGAGCAATTACTTAAAAATTAAAATTGAAACAATTACAATTTAAAAATAATTTGTTTAGTAGAATCGGGGCCATGATCAAAATTTTAAAAGTATAAATATAATTTAATGGGGATGAAATATTTTTTTTTGTAAAATTGTCTTAGCAACGAATATTTCTCAAGTAGTTTCTTTTTGGCTAAAACATAAAAAGTAAATGTTATGCTGGTGTGATGCAGCTCTGAAATTTGACTAAGTCCACACAGCTTTACTTTAGTTTTTTTCTGTGACCACCAATTTCTGAACTAAGTATAATGATTGTGACCACAATTCAAATTTATTTATTACACATAAAATGGTACATCAATAAAGATTGTCGACCCTAGCCACCAAACTGAGCGCTAGCCCGTATCTTGGTGGATAGTTCCTTCCGAGTTGACTTAGGTCAGAACTTTGTACATATGTATTGGTTTTAGTGCAGATTTAACAAAATAAATATTCAAAATTAAATATAAATTACAATGGATTATCATTATTAATTGATTCAATTTAATTGAATTGAATTATATGCCTTTGGCTACGAAAAACGGAACCCTCCATATGCATGTCTCGAGTCTCGAAGCGCTCTTGGCCGGTTATTTCCACCATACACAAACCAAAATATTGCCATTGGGGCTTTAAATGACAATAACTTTACGCGGTTACTACGAGAAGGAATAATAAAGCGAGTGGATGCGACTGGCGAGAGACCGGGGAGAGTGGCAAACAAAGAGAGGCTTATAACCAGCAGCATCTTACTCTAGGCTGACTAAGGTGATGATGACTATATGATTTTTTTTATTTTTTATTATTGATTATTGTACGCCCAGCCTTCTACCTCCTGTATGAATTTCTCTCCATGCTAAGTATGTCTAGAAGAGATCGCTCTAAGCGATAAGGCCGTCGATCGTGCACTAGGTTGTTTTTTATCGTGTGTTTGTAATTTGTGGTGTGAATATAAAGAGTTAATCTATCTAAAACCCAGAATAAAAAAACGTCAAACAAACTTTAAAAAAGTTTTATATGAAGTCGTGGAACAAAACTTGGTGCGAGGGGTTGTTATATAATTACTATAAATAACCTTGTATCGAGAGTAAAACGCTTTTTAAAATTATGATTAAAACCATCGTGCGCCAATAGTCAAATATAATGTTGATATAATTTAAAAAAAACATTACTATATAAACAATCCTGTATCGAGAGTGAAATGAAGAGAAAAACGGTATAATCATGATTAAAATCGCCGTACACCAGAAGTCAAATATAATTTTGCTAAAATAAAAAATAAGCCAAGTCTCAAACAGCCAAAAAAGTCGACTGTCATCGCGTAATTCAATACCAACGTAACAGAATCGCAGCGAAATCGGAACGAGCACGCTTCACACTGACGGGTTCGTTTAGGAAACACATTACGATTATATAACGAACTAGCTGCGCCATTCGGTTACACTCGCGTGAATTCTTAGGCACCATATGTGCAGTTTAAAAAAAGCCGTGATAGATACGTAGTATGGTATGAAATATTTGCGTGATTATATTATTAATTTGGGAGATCGCTAGACTTGAAAGCGTGAGGTCGCGGGTTCAAATCCTGGGCCCGCCATCATTGGTTGTTTGGCGATGACTGTGTGTGCAAAAAGGTCCCTTTTTTTGAGTTTACCACTGGCTTTTCTGTGATGTAAAACATCGTGAGGAAACCTGCATACATACGGAGAAGAAATTCAATGGCGTATGTGAATCTACCAACCCGCAACTAAGCCAGCTTGGTAGATATGAAACACTGTTTTCCGAAAGGACGATTGGGCCATATCTACCAAAGTTATATGTTTATTTACGGTATATTTACCGTGGTAAGGTTGTGGAATGAGCTCCCGAAATATCGGGAGCTCATTCCACAACCTTACCACGGTAAATATCCCGTAAATTATCATATAACTTTGGTAGATATGGCCCAATCGTCCTTTCGGAGGTAGGCCTAAGTCCAGCAATGAACTATTAAAAAGACCGAATATGCTAACTAGGGACCCGCCACGGTTTCGCACAGGTGTAATTTACGTGCAAAGCCGGGGCGGGTGACTAGCTACATATAAACCTTCCGTGAAAAATTTGCTAACTGATGGTGAAAACCTTATCAAATTCCGTTGCGTGGTTTAGGAGAAGTTAGCGGTTATACAGGCAGACAGACGCAGAAAGCGACTTTAATTTATACTATCTAGAGACTAGAAACTAGAGATAGAGACTAGAGATAGAGACTAGAGATAGAGACTAGAGAAGAGATAGAGATGCAGTTATGATGCCATCGCTCAAATACGAAGAAGTAAAACATCGACCGTGAAGAAACAGCCCATAAACGACAAGGTAAACACAATTATGGCTTTCATATCAAAAGACATAACAACTACACTCGATGAGTTGTATGGGATAGCTCTCAGATCAAACAAATAAGGGAGATAATTTAATACATGAAAACTGCTAAATGGTGTTTAAATAATCAGTGGTAATGTAGTTATTTATCACTGTGTTTTCTGTTTTTATATATATACATCTGGAATAGATCTACGTTTGGCCACCAACTCGCCTGATGGTAAGCGACATTAAAATATAATAATGATAAGGTGGCGGATGCTAACGCATCAGCAGTGCAAGTACCGTTCTTTATCGATCGTCAAATTTGGAAGTTGAGATCGTCAAATTCGATAAAATGCCATTTGATCAGTAGTCGCTATGATCGATCTTATGGCATTTTATCGAATTTGACGATCAATAAAGAACGGTGCTTGCACTGCTGGCCTACACCAGGCTTGATGCCTTTAGAATATCTCTGTTTATTCCAGTTTATGTTTCAGAAGATTCCTGTAGAGACAAAGTAACAAATTGACAGACAAACACGTCAGCATTTATTTTGTAAGAAGAAAGTAGGAAAACGCCCGCATCGGCTGGAGAGTGTGATAAGTAGAATTGATCGGGAAATCTGGATCCATTAACTAGTTAGGGTGAAATTTCAAATTCAATCAAAGTGGGGGAGGAGAAATGTGAGACAGTACTAAACCTCAACATGACTTCGGTTAATCTATACTAATATTATAAAGAGGAAGTTATTTTAAGATGTTATTTTAAGTTTTAGTTTTTAGTTATTTATTTAAGTTTTCGTAAATTTTCTGTTTTTTAAGTTATCTATACTAATATTGTAAAGAGGAAAGATTTGATTGTTTGTTTGTTTGTTTGTTTGCATTGAATAGGCTCCGAAACTACTGAACCGATTTGAAAAATTCTTTCACTGTTGGGAAGCTACACTATCCCCGGGTAACATAGGCTATATTATATTTTCAAAAAAAATATTTTTATTATTAAAAATTATCCTTACTAAAACTTCAATAATGTAACCCAAGGTGTAAAAAAATAAGGTTTATAATTTTGACTTTGCGTGTTTGACAGTTCTAAGACAGGACAACGTCTGCCAGGTCAGCTAGTGCATAATAAAAATAGTTGAGGAATCAAAAAAAATATATGAAGAAAGACTTTGTTTGTTTGTTTGCATTGAATAGGCTCCGAAACTACTGAACCGATTTGAAAAATTCTTTCACTGTTGAGAAGCTACACTATCCCCGAGTGACATAGACTATATTATATTTTCAAAAAAAAAAGTGGGATTCTTACTAAAACTCCAGTAAAAAAATAAAAAAAAATCACCCGTGCAAAGCCGCGGTGCGTTGCTAGTCTTTTATAAGTAGAAACTTTTAAATAGCCTCTTGTCTCTAGCTAATTATTGACTCTGTAGTTTCTCTAAGATAAAAAAAAAACACGAGAGAATCTATTTAACCCCCGACGCAAAAAGTGGGGTGTTATAAGTTTAACGTGTGTATCTGTCTGTGGCATCGTTGCTCCCAATCGGCTTAACCGATTTCGATTTAATTTTTTTTAAGGGTGACTTTCGAGAGTGTGCTTTTGATTTGGGAATTTTGAATTAGCTGTTCGAAGATTATCGGCTCATTAATTGGTGGTTTAAAAAAAAACTATTTATACTTGTTACCCCGGAATTTTATGGTTTTGTAGGATATCGGGTAAATCCGCTGTGTGCAGCTATAAAGAGCGGCTGCTGAAAGAATACATCTGACAGTTGCCATAAGATAAAAAAGGTGAACTAAAACTGCCAATTCTGATCACTTTTACAAGCTTTTTGAACGTAAGATAACCAATATATTTTATTTTTTTTCACAATGTGTTTGCAGCTGTCAGATGCGTTCTTTCAACGGCCAGATTATAGTAAAATAAAACATTCAAAATTATTCATAAAAGTTTGAAAGAAGACTCTCTCAACAAACAAAGTACCTGTCTATACCTGTGTCACAGTAGATATAAAAGCTAAAGCAGTAGGTTAACTTTACATAAACCGGCCAAGTGTGAGACAGGCTGGCACTGAAAATTTCAACTGGCTATCTATTACGGTTCGCAAAATACAGCCGTTAATAGGTAGGACAGACAGACGGACAGACAGACATCGTAGGCTTAGTAATATGGTCTCGTTTTTGCCCTATGGGTACGGAACCCTAAAACCCTCGAATCGAGTGACATAATCAAACGAGCGCCCCTTCCCCGCCCGCTACGATACTTCACGGTACGCTCAGAGCGATAGCATGCGCACCGGGTCATTGAGATTCGCCGTGTGTATGTCATCAGCGGAGAAGTACAAAATATCAGCATACAAAATAATAATACATTTCTTAAAACCTGATGGTAAAAACCTTAGCCTGTGAGCAACAGTAGGCATTGAATTCAAGGACACGTCCGAGTCGAACTACTGCTTTAGCTATTCCACTGTGCCTGTGTCGAGTTCGTGCCCTTTCAAACCTATATTTACATGTTACGATAGGTGTTCGCAACCTTTCAGCCGCCTAATAAGGTGAGGAGTAGGCGTATGTCACCAAAAGTCCAACCATCTTATTTTTGGAGCTCACTGGAGCCGCCACCGTCGTATTTCCGTATCGTCGTATTACAATAGAACAGTTCCTTAATTTGTCCACGTCCACAGACAAATTGGTTGGGCTTACTTCGGTCTGTACTTTGAAGGTAAAAGCCTGTCTTAACTTTGAGAAACTTTGGCAGGAGTCTTGGAAAGTGACAATGCCAAAGATATGATTTAGTGCACGAGGCAAGCACGAAGAGGCTTTGGAAAATGTCAAGGGAGTTGGAAAAATAATATCGAATGCGAAGATTATTATGTAAAGGCAGATTTAAAGAATTTGAGCTTAGAACAGTGTCAAACTTTCGAGTAGGTATTGCGGGCTTATTTTAGGGTTCCGTACCCAACGGGTAAAAACAAGACCGTATTACTAAGCCTACGATGACTGTCTGTATGTCTGTATGTCCGTCCGTCCGTCCGTCCGTCTGTCCTACCTTTAAAAGGCTGTATCTTTCGAACCGTAATAGATATCCAGTTGAAATTTTCACAGAATATGTAATGTTACAGCGGATTAGTTAAAAATTATCAAAAAGTAAAAGCGAAAGGGGGGTCCCCATACAACAAACGTATTTTTTTAACGTATTTTTGTATTAGGATTAATGGAAAAACAGTACGTACAAGCGTCAAATAAAAACTCTAAAATATAACAACAAATAATAAATAATGGCCAAGTGCGAGTCGGTGACAAGTTTCTGTTCATTACCAAGCTATAACTGGTAATTTTGTTATTGAATTTTGTGGTGGTACGAACCCCAGTGTGCGAGCCCAACTTGCACTTGGGCGCTTTTGTCTCAGATCAATAAGTAGTTAATACCTTCGACCAAAATAAAATGAATGGACGGGCCATAACCATAGAACTTGCTTATCAAAAACGAGGCAAAACCGTTGGACATATACTTCAACACCTAATTATAACCATGTACAGTACATTTGTTACAAAAACTAGATAGCGGTTTTATAGACGCGTGTTGCACTTCCTACGACTAGAGACCGACTGAAACGAAGTGAGAGCCGGCGCTCATTTTGTAATCTTCAAAAATGCGCTTCTTCTGGGCCCGTCCATTCATTTTATTTTGGTCGAAGGTTAATACTTCAAAAAAGTATGTGCAGCTTCGATGCCATCGCTCAACAACGGTGAAAAAAGACATCGTGAGGAAGCCGGTATGTCCAAAAACCTCTAAAGTTCAAAGACATGGCATTCATTAACATGCACTAGGCCAGCATGTTGGATTAGGGCCTATTCCCTCTATCTCTCTCTCAGAGAGAAGGCCTGTGTCACAGCAGTAGGAACACGATAGGCTGATGCTGATGATGATAATTGTATTTAGGTATATCTCCCATGTTTTTCTGATCGGAGGCAGATGTATTTCGAACGCTACAAAAGAGAAGGAGTACAGTATTTTCAATTTAATATTTTCTCTAATATTCTATAACAAAACAATACCAAAGCTTTACGGATATTAAAAACTTTGACCATCAGATATACAACCTCATTTTGAAATTAAATTCAACAAAACTACATCACCAATAACTAGTACCTACAACTTAGGCACGCTTTGACGAATAATTTTGCACTGGCCCGGGGCCAATACTTAAAATTTTCAAAACGCGTTCGCTCATTAAACATCCCAAAACTATTGAGTGATTACTAACTATGGTGACGCAGCCACAGAAAAGAGAAGTAAATACACCGGGAATGAGAAGGAAGATCTGTTACCAGACATATTCGTGAACCTTGATTGAACATTCTTATTTAGATCAACGCGTGGAACTCTGCTTCACAGTTGCTAACTGATTTCGAATGACTGACGTTTCGTTTATATGGATGCAACTGGCTACAACAATTATCTTACAAAAATGCCCTGACAGCCGTTCTAATTTAAACAAAACAAAATCTTTTCTATGGACGCGACCCAATGTGAGTCTTAACCTCGGATACCAAAAAGCGCCGTACCTTATTTTGCGAAAGTTCACGCAACGCCAGTTCATGTGCAGATCCAGTTTCATCATTTCATCTACTTGGAAAGCATTTTTAAAGGTGCTATCCTCTCCAAAGACTAATAAACCGGCCAAGTGCGAGTCGGGCTCGCACACTGAGGGTTCCCCCACCTCAAAATACAATAATGATCAATTAAAAAAACCTACTTCAAAATTTGTAAAATATTGCATTTCCATTCGGTGAAATAATAAGGTCATTCGGGTAAGGAATTACCAATTATAACTTGGTAATGAACATAAATTTGTCACTGACTCGCACTTGGCCATTATTCAGTATTTGTTGTTATACTTTAGGCGCTGCGCTAACGTAGACACTTTTTGTTGCCGACACGGCACACCAAGTACCAATCAAGTGGAAGCAACTGGACACATAGTCTGCGCACTGCGCAGGGAGTGGCTGATTTCATACTGATTATATTATAGAAATCAAATATTTATTGATAGCTTGTGTCCGACACAAGACACAAAAGTGTCTCCGTTTGCACCCTGCCTAAGAATGTGTACTATAATCATTCCAAGTTTGACGCTTGTACGTATTATAATTTTTACATTAGAGCTAATACAAAAATACGTTTGTTGTATGGGGACCCCCTTACGTTCCAACTTTTTTTTAAATTATTTGTTAGCTAATCCGCCGTAACTTTACATATTCTGTAAAAATTTCAACTGACTATCTATTACGGTTCGAAAGATACATCCGTTTAAAGGTAGGACGGACAGACAATGTAGGCTTAGTAATAGGGTCCCGTTTTTACCATTTGGGTACGGAACTCTAAAAAGCAAACAATAATGTTTGGCAATTTTTATTGTGGTACCCGCTTAGTAGTGATCCAAAAGCACACCACGTTGGTATAAATCCAAAAAGATGCGAGGTCGATCTATCACCGGCGACAATGGCTCACTGTCAACACGGATTTCAGGATTCGATTTGGTAGAAGGTCACCAGGTCACACTTCACGATGACAAATATGAGGACGCACTTTCGGCGAATAGGTTTTTGAGGAATAAGCGTGAATATGCACTTTATTTCTCGAAGTCCGGTAGGCTCTTGCAGAGTCCGACTGGGGAAGTATCACAGCTCTGGCACTTACGTACCGCTCATTCCACATCACATCATTGCAATTGAATAGTTTTGTACATAATTCAATTCCAGATCATCATCATCATGCAAAAGCCGTTTACTGCTGAATATAGGCAACCCCCTTCCTCAGAACTCCACACTGAACGACAGCGACTCTCACGATGTCGTCGGTCTATTTAGATAGCCCGTTGGTCCAGTTGGTAGTGAACCTATCTTCTGAGCTTGGGGGCGTGGGTTCGATTCCATCTAGGACAAACATTTATGCGATGAACATTTGTGTTTTTTCTATATCTGGGTTTTAATATCTATTTAAGTATGTATTTAAAGCTATATATGTATATCTCAGGCAGCCATATCACAAGCTTTGCTTAGTTTGGGGTCAGGTGACCGTGTGTGCAAAAATGTCCCGAATATTTATTTATATATTATTATTATTTATATACCTACGCTGTGTCTTCTGGTTTGTGGTTCTAAAGAATCTTTCTTCCCCGGTTATCAGTTGTTCGAGTGATGTGTTATTCTGTCTCGCGTTGTTTAAAGTACCGTAAAGAAGGTAAAAAGCTGCACCAGAGTCCGGCAGGTCTTTGTGAAGTGTTCGGCGGCCGCGACGCCCACTGGAAAGTCGAGACAAGCTACGCCATACAAGCTGGGTAAAACTCAACTTTTCTCGGAAAATTAACCCATAACGCCTTTTCTTATTAGCAAATTAGTTAAATTTTTGAACCAACGGTAATGATCGCGGTGATCGCTTACCATCAGGCGGCCCGTTAGCAGTTTGCCACCTCCAGTAATAAAAAAATATTTTTTCACTACTGCTTGTGCCTTTATTTAGTGCATGTATAAAAGCTCTTTCAATTTGTAACCAAACAGTGAATGTTACTATTTCATTTATTACTTGAATTAAAATCAATTTAAACTACACTATTCGAATTTCACTTTCGCATTTCAATTTAGGTAAGTTGGTTATGATTCCAAATTTTAAAGTAAGTGTATTATGCATATTTTATCCAAGAGAAGTGTGGTGACTCCCGCTCCGGCTCGTTCCTGGTGCAAAGGTTGGCCATTGCCATCCAACGCGGTAACGCAGCGAGTGTTTTGGGTACCTTTGCGCCGGGAACAATAAGAGGTGGGTTATTTGAATAGATATTAGTTTGGTTGTTGGTGGTGTATTTAGGATTTATTTGACATTTGTACCTTATTACATGAAATATATTGTTATTAGGTTATTTTATTCATATATTTAATAATAGGCATTGTATGACCGCCAAGCGATGATGCGTTCCACTATGGAGCACGCTTGCCTATAAGAAGCTGACTCATTCGTGATTTGAAGACACCCAGATTGTTAAGTACTATTATTTTCTTGTTTCAATCAAAATATTTCCATCACGGATTCTTGAAAATACTCAAACTTATTGTTAAAATGTCAACGCCAAACCTTCTTAATTATATTGTTGTCTTAGAAACCTAAATATCTGATATCGAGAAATGAGCAGCGGAAGTCCATTCTCTCTCTCCCAAACATCAAAGCGCTGAAATACTCTCAATTTAAGCACCCTATCAGAATTTGTAATCAACTAAAACAAATATTCAAACATATTTTAATGTGAATCGCTCTAGAAGCCGTTATGTTAATGAGATATTATGAACGTGAAAAGCGAAATAGCGCCTTACTTTGTTCAGGCGCATTTAGCCAACTTTTAATTAGACAAGAATACTTTAAAGCTTCTACCTTTTTGTTCGGTAAACTTGTTTGTGTTTATTAACTGCTTTTTTGTTATATTTTTATGCTGGGCTATAACTTTTTATTTTGTTCTTAAGTGAGGCCTAATTACGAGTGTTTGACCCGTAAATATGTTGAAAGTAAAAATCTCAAAAAATATTATTATACTCGTAAGTATAGAACGAATTTATTCAATAAACATCACAAGTAAAATAAAAACTATCTTAAATTTAAATGTATAACTAAAACTAAAATTAATCTCAAACTAAAACTAATCTAACAAGCTACCAGTGGGCAGCGTTCCCAAAATGCTCGTAAGTATTTATTTATTTATTTATTTTTTATTTCCAACTTAGAACTATCATTACAGGTTATAACCTAATGCGATAGTGTAGCAAATTTACATATTAAAAAATACAACATTAAAATATGTCATAGCATATATCCCCAACACGGGTAGGGTGGCGGTTTCCTCTAGGTTATCGTGCTCTATCGTACTGCATCAGATGAGGTGACGATCAAACGCAAGGTTTTTATTCAATTTATTTTCAAACTAGCTGACCTGACAGACGTTGTCCTGTCTTAGAACTGTCAAATACGCAAAGTTAAAATTGTAAATCTTATTTTTTTACACCTTGGGTTACATTACTAAAGTTTACAAAGGATCCCTATTTAAAAAAAAAAAAATTGCCTATGTTACCCGGGGGTAGTGTAGCTTCCCAACATTGAAGGATTTTTTCAAATCGGTTCAGTAGTTTCGGAGCCTATTCAATGCAAACAAACAAACAAACAATCAAATCTTTCCTCTTTATAATATTAGTATAGAAATATGCGGAAAATTGTAAAACCTTGACCAAACCCATAGTTGATGGCCACAGACCTATATCCAAGTAGACGCAACATGTCGACCTACCTTGCATGTCATATTTCCAATACAATTATGATGAATCGTCATAATACAGTCCGGCTAAAATCACAATACGTGTCCGTTTGAAACGAAAATGGGTAATCGTGCAATACTGAGTTGTAAGAATTCGAAGCCGTGGTAGCCCATTTGGGAGACCGCTAGACATGAAAGCGTGAGGTCGCGGGTTCAAACCCCGGGCCCGTATCAATGAGCTCTTTGGAGCTTATGTACGGATTTTCATACCACTGGCTTTTCGGTGAAGGAAAACATTGTGAGGAAACCTGCATACGTACGGAGAAGGAATTCAATGGCGTATGTGAATCCACCAACCCGCACTGGGCCTGCGTGGTGGATATGGCCCCATTACCCTTTCGGGGGTAGGCTAAAAGTCCAGCAGTGGACTGTTAAAAGCCTGATTATGATGAGTTGTAAGAATACCGCAAATAGAGTTAGCCGACAGAATAAAGATATTTCTTTTCACAGGTAAGTACTTTTATGTACCTACTAGCTGGCCTGACAGACTTTGTCCTGTCTTAGAACTGTCAAACACGCAAAGTCAAAATTGTAAATCTTATTTTTTTACACCTTGGGTTACATTATTGGAGTTTTAGTAAGGATACCTATTTTTTTCGATAATATAATATAATATAGCCTATGTTATCCGGGGATAGTGTAGCTTCCCAACAGTGAAAGATTTTTTCAAATCGGTTCAGTAGTTTCGGAGCCTATTCAATGCAAACAAACAAACAAACAATCAAATCTTTCCTCTTTATAATATTAGTATAGACGAAAAAATTTACACGCTTAGTTTTAATACAGTTTGGACCGCTTGTGAAGTTAATTTAGTCTACTTAGATATAGGCCTCTGTTTATAGCCATAGACATCATATCCATTGAAATGAAAATGTAATAAATTCAACGGTAGGATGGGTCTAATGTATTTGGTCATTAGTACCGAAAGCTAGACGTAGTTTTTGAGGTTATGCTGTATGCACGGTCTTTTGAAGAGATAAGCTATATTTGAACTCGGTAGCTTTAAAACGTTTTATGCTCACATTTGTTTTGATACCAGCTTTTGCGCGCGGCATATGAATGGCTCTATTAAAATTTTGCTGTTGCCCGCGACTTCTTACGCGTAGATTTTCATTTAATGTTTAAACCCCTAATTTGACTTCTACTTCCCATAAAAACCAACATACCAAATTTCAACTTCGAAGGTATTTTCGAGATTTTGAGATAGGTCAGTCAGTCTGTGGTATTACGTTTTTATATAATTACTAGCGGTCCGCCCCAGCTTATAGCTTATATATATACGGTTATAGATTATAGCCTATGTTATCCGGGGATAGTGTAGCTTCCCAACTGTGAAAGATTTTTTCAAATCAGTTCCGTAGTTTCGGAGCCTATTCAATGCAAACAAACAAACAATACTACTACTAAACTAACCTAACCTAACTTTTTAACTGTTCAACCAACCACCCGCATTCTTCAGTCTTCCCGTGAACATGGTGCAACTGCGCCGAAATATCGGGAGCTCATTCCGCAACTTAACCACGGTAAATATCCCGTAAATAATCTTATAACTGTATGGATTAGTCAAATAGCCACCAAAATCTACAATATGAACATCTGTCTCAATCTAATGAACAGATTGTATCACCGAACCATATAATAATATAGTCTGTCGTATCCTAATGAAATTATTGCATTTTGGAACTGACGTAGTAACTATTATTAATATTTTAATCTATGTCTTCATCTAGAACCTAGATATCAATTCTTATATATTTCAATTCGACCTACGCTCTCATCATAAATTGTCACATCATAGTTTGAGCGAGGCACGTAGCTTCCACCTTCATCCTCATACTCCGAGATTGGGGTCACCAAACGAAACGGCTGACGTGGATTGTCAGCCCTAATCTGATATTATCCATACTCGGTGACTGTCTGTTTTGATTATCTTGATATTGGAGTATCAGTTTCACAAATAATAAATAAAAGAAAACTACACTTGGCCGTCTATTTGATTACAATTTGATCATATCGTCTGCAGCTGTGTGCCGCTCAATATAGATGTGTGCATTTGTAAAACAGTAAGAATATGTCGGTGTGTGCAATACGTGTTTACCTCACCCCCTTCAGTTTTTGGCAGACTTTTTTCGGTACTAGCTCCAATTTAAAGCAGATCCAAACTATATACAGGGATATAAGGAAAGAGTATGCTAAGCCGAAAGGTGTGGCCAAAGATAGATCACGTTGATCTAGAAGAAACCTATTCACTCTAGCCTTCAAGATGCCTAGATTATAGTTCTCAGGAAACAAGGATGGCAGGAAGTTCCATTCTTGGGCAGTGCGTATCATAAATGACGATCCAAATCGTTGTGTACGATTTTTTGTAATTTCCACGATGAAGGGGTTAGAGGTAGTGTGCAGTCCTTATACTTGTCCTGTAGCAAAATAGGGAGGGTGGAACTAGGACATGAAGCTCTAGCGCACACTCACCGAAATCTATCCGGTAAAAATAGACAGACAAACTACTTTACGACGTTGCTCGAGGCTTGCGAGTAAATAGGTTTCTTCTAGGTAGGCGTGATTCACCGTAGACCGCAAGAGTATCTTTGAAAAAACTTGTTAAAGATACGCTTGCCATACATCAATACCGCGTGGTAATCCTACGGGGCAATTCCATGTGTATTTCCCGGGAATTAATATCCCACGTACGCCGCGTGAGCCGAATGTTAGGGAGCAGGAATTCTCGGCCGCGGTGAAACTGGTGTAAAGGCACCTCTCAAACTTCGGCCCTTTGATGCCGGTAATGCATGTAATGACTTTGCTGAGCTTCGGTGTGATTGTTGGTGGGTAAAATGTGACTCATAGAAAAGGAGTACGTATGTATTTTAAGCGTGTGTATTGGTATCAAGCATGACGTCACTTTCCAGGTCCAACAGAATACCAGCGCAGGTTATGTACAACCACCAGGGAGATATGGTATACGTTTATGTGTGTCTGCGGCATTCTAGCTCCCAAACGGCTGGACCGATTTTGACTTAGTGACCGCCATACCTATCCCCATGCATGTAAGGTTTTTATGATAAACAGTTTGCACTTCCCAGAGTAGATTGATCGTCTCCGGCCACGCTTCATTGCATATTTATTGGGGCAAAGTCAGAGTCTAGCAATATATTGAACGGTGCAAATTCAATTTGTGGTTATCGTCGATGAGGTATTTAAACGGTTTGCGGTAAGTAGTTTTGTTTTAGCGGTTGAAGACGATAATCGATATAGGGGTCGGCTTTAGAAGCTGTTAGAAACGGACGGTGAATTTTCTATTCATTATTTGTATATCATTGAATCAATATATTTATTGTAATTAGCAAACCAATATCTCTAGTCTTTAGAGCTTTTTGGATAGAAATTAAGCAGTTTCCAACTCATTAATTTATCATTTCATTAAGTTTTTGCGAATCAAGAGTCTGAAGCCATTTCGACCAAATGCAACCAGATGCAACCGGTGGCCCAGAACTACGCCTAGGATTAAATATTGAGCATGTAGGTACTTAGACATTTTAACCGACTACATAAAGTTACAAAGAGGGGTTCTCAATTCGTTTGTGTTTTATTTAATGTTTGTTACTTAAGAACTTTGTCATTTATAAACCAATATGGATAAATCTATTTTTATTTGAAAGGTAAAAATTGCGTTGCGAGTTGGCGGCCAAGGGCAAGCCTTTTTTTAATTAAAAAAATATATATAATTTCAGATTGGTCCCACAGAATAAAAAAAATCTATTTCAAAGGTAATTTTGTATATTTTTAAAACAAGTTGCTATAACTGGGTTTCTTTCGCCCCTTGTGTTTTTCTGTGTATTTTTGAGTCGAATAAAAAATATTTTTATTCCGAAGATGATTTTATATTTCTTTTAATAAATCCAGAGACAACCCTAAACGAAAACCTATTTAAAAACTGCAGCAAAATGTAGAAATGTCACAACACGATCCAATTGAAGTTACCACCTAAACAAAGGAAACTTGCGACCAGCCACGCGACCAAGAAATAGAAAACGCAGGTGCAACCAACAACTGGTAACTTGTAACAAGATATGCAGGAAATTGAAACCAAACATATTAAAATGAGAATGCAGCTACGGATATTACCCTGATGCATGCAATTTTGAAACAGACCGAAGTTATTGACACAAATGACTTTGCATGGAAGCATTTGTTTAGATCAGTCATTCCAGGGGGGTTTCTCTACGAGATCGAATCCGAAATGAGGAGATCCGTAGACGAACAAAAGTCACCGACATAGCCCACCGGATTAGCAAGTTGAAATGGCAGTGGGCTGGGCACATATCACGCAGAACAGATGGTCGATGGGGCCGAAAGGTTCTGGAATGGAGACCACGGACCTGTAGGCGCAGCGTAGGACGTCCACCTACAAGATGGACAGACGACCTAAAAGAAACCGCAAGGAAACGCTGGATGCAGGCCGCTTCCAACCGGCCCTTTTGGAGATCGATGGGGGAGGCCTGTGTCCAGCAGTGGACGTCCTACGGCTGAAATGATGATGAGTCATTCCACTCCAACCGAGTGAACGGACCAACTATTTGTGTAGAATGGAACTTGATGAAGCTTTTTGTTCCAATAAAATCAACTGGTTGGTCAGATACTTAGGTTGCAAATTTTGATCAGCTACGGTGTTAAACGAAGGCAGAACACGTATTTTCTAAAGGTTTTATTGAGAGGGTAGTTGTTTTTAGGGTCCCGTTGTACTAGTATGACTGTACTAGTAACCTAGTTTAGACAAACAAATACAAAGCCAAAATAGGTAGGGGTAAAAAAACCTGACACAACGCGACCTTTGAAATTTATCTTTTTTCAATAAGAAAGACAACAGTCTTGCGTCCATTAATCAATATTCAAATAGAATTGAAAGTTAATACTATCAAGAGGAGTATAACTTAACCAAGAAAAGGACGACGATATGTATTTTCTCAACAAACCCGTATAAGTTGGTTCTGTCCGTCTCTGTCTGTCCGTCCGTTCTAATCCTTTATAGCCTTCTAATTTCTATAGTTATTGAGGTAAGTGATTGAAACTGCACAATTACGGTTTTGGTATAATCTCAATTTTAAAAGTGTAAAATACTATTTTATTTATTTATTTTAGCGGTGGCTCTGGTACATGTGAAATGGGGATGCATTTTTTTGCTGCAACCGACATATGGCATAGGCTTGCGTTTGACCGCCAACTCACCTGATGTTAAGCGATGATGCGATCTACGGTGGAGCAAGTTTGCCTAAAAGAAACCGATTCACTCGTAATTTGAAGACACCCAGATTGTAACTATCGGGAACACCCATTCAGGCTGCGCATTCCACAGACTAGCAGTTTGCACAAAACTGGAATCAAAGCGCTTCGTACAAGTTTTCGGGATATCAACCAGGCAACTGCTGCTAACCAGCTGGGCAGGATACGTTGCAAGGCGCATTGATAACAGGTGGAGTGGTCTGCCCGAGGCAAGGCAAGCGGAGCGTTGGTCATCCAGCTGTCAAATGAGTCCACGATATCGTCACCGCCCCGGATCGAACCTGGACCAAGATAGCACAGGACCGAGGCAGATGGCATGGCAAGAGATAGGATTTAAAAGGCTTTAGATGACCAAAACAAGTAGAGATTTTACAAGCCAGAACAGCACGCCCTTCCTCTAAATATGACTTCTCTTTAATGCTAATGTTTAGCATTAAGTCCTCCAATTGTACATATCTACTTAATTTGTAAGTGTGCAATAAAGTATTAAATAAAATATATAAATAAATAATATGCATTAGGTTTAGTGTCTGTGTGCACGTAGCTTAAGTCTGTTCGCACTAAACTTTTGCCTCTTTTGTCAAGTAAACAACGTTTTATCAGTCAAGTGGCAACAAAAACACTTCCTACCACGTTTCATTTAAATTTTCACACAGAAACGGGTATTCATTTCCACGGGCTTTGTTTCCCTAAAATTAGAGGGAGGGTCAGAGTCGGTCCTCTCATTAGCAGGACGCGGCGTATTATACATATAATTTGTACGTTTGTTGGACAACGCTTTGGGAATAAGACTGCTCGAAAAAAGGTTTTGATTTAAAAAAAAAATTGATTGGCTGCATGCATTTTGTCTATTTAGCCAAGTTATAGAATAATCGTAACTTTTACTGACTTGCATTTTCGGAGGAAATACTAGTATTAATGTTTTCAGCTGAAGTTGAGAGATGGTAATTTCCGAAAATTTCCAATATCAATGCTAAAACCACCATCACCATCATTTGATCAAACCATTTACATCAAAACAAACGATCCCCATTCCGATGAATTCAAAACATCATCTGAAACGCACTTAGCAATTCAAACTCATGGCAACTGAAATGTAAAGAGACATCAAAAACTTTAAGGAGGCGTAAACCATTTTCGCTGGTCACCCTGATGGACTTAGGGCTGTCCCCTGTCTCTTTGCATTTGCTTTTATTCATTAGACCCAACTTTCAGATGACATATATGTAGATAGTATGGAACTACAAGGGAATATCAATTACCGGGATTCATATCCTCTAATTTTTTCAACCGTAGAGGTTCAATATATTTTTTATTCTGATGTGATTACCCTCGATATACACATTGCCTATACAATAACAAGTATGAATACATTTTTCATCCCATCTATTCGAAAAGGACGTCTTAGTTCGCCTTTAAGTGCACACAAAGGTGGTGTTTTCTATAAGAAACTTTTAGCGGGCAGTAATGAGTTTTTAATCCTCTTTATAAGTGCGCCGCAATTATCTTTGACGCGCACTTTTTTATAAGTGCACCGCAATTCTCTTTGCGGTGCACTTTTTGAATTTGGAACATCTTAGTGTTCAGCGCCAAAGATATCGAACGCAAATATTGTTTGAATAAAGACTGGCTGGTACGAAGGCCAATAGTGGCGCCGCCAGCTGAATAAAAAAAAAACTAATTAAAAACGCGTGAACTACAGCCCGCGTTTTCGTTAATTTTCACGGATTGTTAGAAATTCATGGTTTTGTGTAACAATAAATTTTTATAATTGCCAAAATGTCTCTAATGTAAAAATAAATTTTTAGTTGTTTTATTATTAGATACTATTTAATTTCAATTTAGTTGTTAAGAGTAACAACTAAATTGAAATTAAATATTAATGTTTTATTAAATAATAATATTACAATAAAATATGAGGCACCTTTTATTTTCTCATAGTGGGTGATGAAAAGTAAGTACTTAGAGTGTATTGGCTCGGGCGACGTACTTTGAATCCCTCGCTACGTTCGGGATTCTATTCAAGAATCCTTCGCTACGCTCGAGATTAAAAAAACGCCCTCGCCGTAAAAATATTACAATCTACTATTTAAGCTAATTTTCAAACGGCTGAAGAAATTTATATGAATCACTAGAATTAATCGCTAAGAACACCCTGAGTGTCAAGAAACCTGTAAACAAACAAAAAACTCAATAAACATCGGTTCAGCCGTTTGGGAGCTACGATGCCACAGACAGATACACATCCTACTAATATTATAAACGCGAAAGTTTGTATGTATGGATGTATGGATGTTTGTTCCTCTTTCACGCAAAAACTACCGAATGGATTTTAATGAAAGTTTACAATAATATAGGTTATACATTAGAATAACACATATGCTATAACGGGTTGTAGTAGCGAGGCCGAAGGCCGAGTTCTACGCGTACGAAGTAGCGGGTTTCAGCTAGTACTCACATATACACATGTTAAACTTATAACACCCGTCTTTTTGGGTGGAGTATAAAAATATAATTTAAAAAAAAAGTCGGTTGAACAATAGGTGGCTCATCCTAATTCACCTGCCGGCCCCATCGGAAGACCAGCGCCGGTTGACAACAAAATGCTGAGCTGGGGCCGGTTTCTGGCAAAAGTCTGACGTTTTTTAATTTTAAATTTGTTGCTGTGCGTGTGTGGATTTTTGTTACAAATAAAATATTTTCTATTGTCTATAATTCTAGCCATTATAATACTTTCCAGATTCAGTGATTTGCTTATCCAAAGTCCCTTAGTCCACATTAAATTAGAATTTGTGCACGATAAAGTCTTTCCAAAGCCCAGCAACCCTCGGAGACAATTACAATTGATACAGCACTAAACTCGTTTACGCGTTATGAAACTCCAAATGAACACTGCATATTAATTTTATGAGTCGTATAAACGTCTGTCGCTGTCGCACTGTGGAGATAAAACTCACGTGCTTGTGTCAGTTTCGGAAAGTTTGTGGAACTTATGGTCAGAGGTTTTTTTAAAATATCAGATAGGCTTGCGCTTGGCCGCCTTCTCGCCTGATTTTAAGCAACGATGCGGTCAACGATGGAGCACGCTTGCCTAGAAGAAACCGATTCACTCTCGGCTTGAAGACACCCAAATTGTAACTGATGGGGAACACCCAGTCAGGCAGCGAATTCCACAGACTAGCAGTTTGCACAATAAATGTGGAATCAAAGCGCTACGTACGGGTTTTCGGAATATCAACCATATAACGATGTCGATTTTTCGTGCTCACTCTGGCAGACCGATAGAAAAATGGGCAGGAGGGAATTAAATCATGCAGATCTGATGCACACTCTCCGAAATGTATCCGATAAAAAACCGATAGATTAGCAAACTTTACGCCGATGCTCAAGACTAAGAAGGTTTGAAGGTATGACGTTTATCACGTTTAAAGACGGCGAAGAGGGGTTTTGGCGCCATCATTTGCCTCATTGTATCATAATTATCAGCCTATCATGTTCCCACTGCTGAGGAACAGGCCTTTTCTCAGATAGAGGACGGGATCCACATGCTGACTCAGTGCATGTTGGTGAATGTCATGTCTTTGAACATGACATTCTTCTGAACATGACGTTCACGGTTCTTCGACATGGCGGTTTTCTCGCGATGGCAACGAAACTGTATGAGTCAACACCGGCATCGAACCGGGTGCCGACAGATTGTAAAGCAAACATGCTACCGCTCGGCCACTATCGTTCTTTCTCTTATTTTACCTGTTAATTGCCCTTACTGTCAAAGCAAGATGGTTGCGGTTTAAGGGTTAATATAACTGTGAAGACTGTATTTGCACGACTTTTTTGCGCATGATGATAGCTGTAAATAGTGCAAATCTATCAATGCTCTGCAGTTTTTTTTCTTAATTAACTGCCGTCAATTTATTAGTAAACCACTTGTTTTAAACTTTGGACGAAAAAGAAAGGAACCCAGTAACAATCAAGTCTAGTTCTGCTTTACGTGCCATCGCTCATGTCCTTGACACCGCATGGGCCACTCAAAACTCTTTGTTTCGAGACAAGGGAATGCAACAGGCCTGGGGGCACTTTGCTCTTCGTAGCTCTGAGGAGTCTTAGCGAAGTGTTAAGTGACGAAAAGGGCATGTAAGAATAGAATGTGAAAGGGTTTTTGTGCAAGGCTTCAGGGTAAATGATAAAAAAAATCAGTGACGACAAGGATTTTTGCCTTTAAATTTGGGTCATGCATAAATGTGTTTGTTTGGAAAGGATTCTTGTTAGGTAAGGTGAGTTATGTAAATAAGAAACAATGTTAATAATTTTAGTAATATGCCTTAAATATCTGTACATTGTAAAGGGAATTGGTCACGCGGTGACAACGCCACCTCTTTATGGGGAAACACAAATATTTATATAGCATGTATGATATCACGTGCATATACAATTTTAACAGCATTTTGGCTTCCTCAGAAACTGGCTTAACTAAACCGCAATTAAATAGACCCATATCATACACATTGTTATACCTAATACAAATCTTGTCTCTGAGCACAGTTCATCAGCACGTGATGCACATCTTCCATGACTTCGCATTCAGTGCTGTTTGGAGAATCGATGAACACACGCAGATTTTAACATGAGTTCACATTTTATTACAGTATCAGCCTATCATGTTGCCACTGCTGGGACACATGCCTTCTTTCAGAGAGAGGATCGGCCCTAATTCACCATGCAAACCCAGGCATGTTGGTGAATTGTTATGTCTTTGAATTTTTGAGGTTCTTAGACATAACTCTTTACCGTTTTTGAGCGATGGCATCGAAACTGCACATCATTTATTTAAGTACTACAAATAAGTTATTGGTGCAGGGCCGAGGATCGAACCAGTTGCCGTCAGATTGTAAAGCGCATATGCTACCGCTCGGCCACCATCACATTTTCGTTATTATGCTTAAAATTTGTTAAGCATAATGTCGTCTCTACTTTTATAAATTTTCCTGGCTCATTTTTCGCAGACCATTTTTTGCAATACATTGGCATCGATTCTAATGCACTCTAAACTAAACTAAATTTGACAGCTCTAAAATTGTTGCCATCCGTCTCTCACATATTAAAATGAAAAGAGAGGCAGATAATTTTAGTCCTGTCAGATTGGTTTAGTTTAGTGAGTGGTATGACAGAATAGGCCTCAGTGTCAATCTTATAGGTCGTGTTCTGAACCCTGACAATATCGTTCATCTAGCCAGTGGATCACTTACTGGTTTATCTCTGCTCTAGGCATGAAGTAATATTCCAGCAATAATGTTTCAATTTATATCTGGCATACTGCAGCAACAACAGTGAAAATAAGGGAATAAAATAGCGAAATGACTTAAATAATGTTACGACGCCCAATAAAGCTTCCCCTTAGCGCCATAACTTTGTGAATAGCCTTAAGTACAAATTATGTAATATCGCAGAAATTTTCTAAGCAGCCATTGGCCTACTTCACAAAAATGGTGTAAAATTAATTGCCGTTCGGCCCCGAAATCTGATAATTGGCTGCGAACTTCCACTGTTGAAAGCATCTGCCACATCTAAAACTGCAGCGTACAGTAATATAATATTAGAGGACAAAGTCATAAAAAAGACAATATGCTTTACACCTTTATTTCGGTTTGCGGTTGTCGCTGTCAAAAAGTTATAATAGCAAATTTGACGTTGACTTCGGACAGTTGTTCAACTTTTTTGTTTACGATTAATGCCACTGGTCTAGTGGCGCTAGTCATAGATAGTACCGATGTTGACCGATGTAGTCATACTAGTCATAGATATGTACTGCAGGGTGATAACGGTTGCAATTTTTTTCGTTATAGCCATACAGATTTAGGAAAGAGGCTCTATAATTTTGTTGTCACACTGGCCTATATAGGATATAATTTTGGGATGAAATTATCTAAGTATGAAGTCTTATTTTTAAGCATTATATCTCGTGTATTTTACATTATTTAATCAATATTATAAAGAGGAAAGATTTGATTGTTTGCATTGAATAGGCTCCGAAACTACTGAACTGATTTGAAAAAATTTTTCACTATTGAGAAGTTACACTATCCCCGGGTAACATAGGCAATATTTTTTAATTTTTTTTAAATAGGGATTCTACTAAAACTCCAATAATGTAACACAAGGTGTGAAAAAATAAGATTTACAATTTCAACTTTGCGTGTTTGACAGTTCTAAGACGACAACGTCTGTCAGGTCAGCTAGTTATTTAATAAATTCCTGTCCGTTTTATTATTCTGCTGATACATCTCCAACCTAAGATTGCCTTGAGGAGACCGCGGCGATAAGGCCGCCAATCGTTACACTTGTTTTTTTTAATGCTGTTATCTCGTGTGTGTGTGCAGGTGTGTGTGTGCGCGTGTGTGTGAAGTTTATGGTCTGTGTAATATAGAGTTTGTTTGTATATCTTTTTAAATAAATAAATAAATAAATAAATATTTGGGACATTTTGCACACACGGTCATCTGACCCCAAACTAAGCAAAGCTGCTAATCCTGCTGGTATTTTTATGCACTCAAGTTGTAACACCATTTAAGGCTTTAATGCATTATTTTATGTTGATTGATCCATCATCATCATGAATCATGTCCAATGTCCATGTTGAACCCGTGCCAGTAGTCGTTGGGAACGATACTCTCGAAGTTGTTGACCATTACACCTATCTTGGACAGATTGTTCAGTTAGGTAAGTCCAACTTAGGCAAAGAGGTCGCCCGAAGAATCCAACTCGGATTTCTCGGAACTCGGCGTTCGGGAAATTGCGTGACATCAACTCGTCCAAGATACCACAGTGCCTAAAGACAAGGATCTTTGACCAGTGTGTGTTGCCAGTGATGACATATGGTACTGAGACGTGGTCCTTAACTGTTGGCCTTTTGGAAAAACTCAAGAGTCACACAGCGGGCAATGGAGAGAGCTATGCTCGGAGTTTCTTTGCGCGATAGAATCCGAAACGTGGATATTCCCCAAAGAACCAAAGTCAGCGACATAGCTGTTAAAATTTGCAAGTTGAAGTGGCAATGGGCAGGCCACATCGCTCGGAGAACCGATAACCGATGGGGAAGAAAGGTTCTTGAGTGGAGACCACGAACCGGAAGACGCAGCGTATGTAGGCCTCCCACTAGATGGACCGACGACATAGTAAGAGTCGCTGGCATCCAGTGGATGCAAAAGGCAGGCTTAAAGGGGGAGGCCTATGTTCAGCAGTGGACGTCTTCTGGCTGATGATGATGATGTTGATTGATAGTATTGCTGGGACAGTTTAAATCGACTTTCCCGATTCGTCATTTGTCTTTGTCGGATAACACGGAGCGGGGTTCAGAAAAACTCGATATTTCTTCACGAAGGTTTTACTTGCGGATCGGTTTGAGTTGCTTTCAAAACTTTCTCAATTGCTTTTAATTGTATACATAATGGTGATTCTTTTCGTTCATTTCGTTTGAAACAGGACTCAAGACAAGACTGCTTTGAAAGCATAAACCGCTCTATCTATCTTTACTAATATTATAAAGAGGAAAGACTTGATTGTTTGTTTGCATTGAATAGGCTCTGAAACTACTGAACCGATTTGAAAAATTCTTTCACTGTTGGGAAGCTACACTATCCCCGGGTAACATAGGCTGTATTAGATTTTCAAAAAAAATAGGGATCCTTACTAAAACTCCAATAATGTAACCCGAAGTGTACAAAAATTAGATTTACAATTTTAACTTTGCGTGTTTGACAGTTCTAAGACAGGACAACGTCTGTCAGGTCAGCTAGTATTATATAAAAGCGAATTCACCTGCTCACTCATTCGCTTATCGCGAAATCTCGAAAACTTCTTGACCTACGAAGCTGAAATTTGGCAGATTCTTTATGGGGTGTAGAGGTCCGCTAAGAAAGGATTTTGCGAAAGGACCGAATTAAGGAGAGCTACAGGGATTGAAAGTTTATGAAATTCTACGCGTACGAAGTCACGGGCCACAGCTAGTCTTCTATATATACCGGGTGTATGGATAACGCTACGCTAATATTATGCTAAGTATATAAAAACAAATGAACCAATAATCATACGCCTTATCTTTGTTGTTTCGTGTAGCAAGCTTAAAAGGGTGCGAGCGACTAGCGTCAGCTGATATTTTATTTGCATTAAATTGCGAACATTAAACAAAAAAATAAAAAAAATACAGTCGAATTGATAACCTCCTTCTTTTTGAAGTCGGAAATACTCACCGACTGACTGCCGATTCAAAAATACTTGACCTGGTGCGCTGAAATGTGGTAGTTATGTTACTTCTGGTGTGCGGAGATTCGCTAAGAAAGAATTTTACGAATGGACCGAATTAAGGAAAGCAGGGGTTCAAAAACTTTCAAGATTATATGAAAGTCTACGCGTACGAAGTCGCAGGCAACAGCTAGTAAATATAGAAAAGCGGGAATACAATATGCAGTTCATAATAATTTATTAATAAGTTCATAAATTTAAAAATACAATTTACAAAAACTTCTTTGACATGTTAAAAGTGAAATTTGATATCACTAAAAATTAAATCTAAAAACATTT
Organism: Agriopis aurantiaria; assembly: GCA_914767915.1. Classification (NCBI taxonomy): domain Eukaryota; kingdom Metazoa; phylum Arthropoda; class Insecta; order Lepidoptera; family Geometridae; genus Agriopis; species Agriopis aurantiaria. Next base: position 3,535,588 of record OU611982.1, read on the forward strand.
AATTTGTATTAGGTTTTATATATTTGTATGTTATTTATTTTATTATCTTTCTGGTAACTAATTTGTTATCTCTTATGTATAGACTTCGAATGTTTGTTTTCCAATTACTATTTATCTATCCAGGCCCTAGTGTGTGTTGCAACGGGGCATTTACACTAGATCTACTTTGTATTAGTGAAAACATGTTTTTGGCTTTTGTGTAACTGTTTATCTCATATCTACTGTATTAATAAGCAGCTGTATGTTTTCCTTGTAAAATAAAATATAAGATGGCGAAAAATTACAAAATAATGTACAAATATACTAGACTATGAAGAGTCACGAACGACGCATATGAAAACGTTTAAATTTTATGCGAACACAGATCAGCCAATAAATTTTCCGATATCAATTTTATATGAAACTTGGGATCTTCGTAAAAAGTACCGGAAGCTTTCTGATAAATGCGAAAGTTAAGAAAAATTACAATACCTAGGGGATAGAAATTCTGACAACCTTATCTTTGTAGTAATTTACGTTAATTTCTGAACGTTCCTGGTAGGTCGAGGTTTTTTTGCCCAACTTTTTTCCCAGGGCCAATTTGCTTATTTTCCTTTACTTTGAGCCCGACCTTTTCCGCTTGAGAAAGTTTGTAAGGAATTTTAATTATTGATGATGCCGCAAAGTTAAGACGAAATCGGTGTCAAATAGGAGCTTCTTCAAATTTTCATACTATAAAACACTGTTTTAAACTATCACGGTTGTTCACTAACCTTGTTGTCATTCCACAACCTTACCACGGTAAATATCCCGTAAATAATCATATAACTTTCATACTATGGTTAAAATATGTTTAGTTGCAGTTTAATGTCGATCACTTACCTGTACGTTTATTAAGGAACAAAATATTTGGATTCAATTCTAGCAAAAGTTTTAGCAAAAGCATTCGGCACCGTATTACTAAGACTACGCTGTATGTCTGTCCATCCTACCTTTTCACGGCTGTATCTTTCAAACAATAATAGATAGCCAGTTTAAATTTCCACAGAATATGTAATGTTACAGCGGAGTTCAAAAAGTAAAAACTAAAAGGACAACAAAACGTATTTCTGTATATACTCTAATGTAAAAACGGTAATACGTACAATCGTCAAACTTGGCGTGATTATAGTACACGCTCTAAAGTATAATAACAAATAATAAATAATGACCAAATGCGCGTCGGTAATAAATTTCTGTTCACCACCAAGTTAAGCAACGTCGGGTGCGGTCAGTACTTGAATGGGTGACCGCCGTGATATTGACTTTTTGCACTACTTTTGGTGTTTTGTGGTGGTACGGATTCCTCTGTGCACGCGCCTGACTCGCACTTGGCCGGTTTATTTTCACAAACTCATCATTCTTTATAATAAAGAAACAGCTAAAACATCAATTTCTCGCCATTCGTCAAAGTGAACCAAGAAACTTTTTAAGTCCATTTACAGCGATCATTAGTTCCCCGAAGCCCAATTAGAATTTCGGGAAACGCTTAAGGGTCCCATTTAAATTATGGGATAGATCCTGTTTTTCTACTCAATCCCTTGGGATTTCAATAGCACAAAGACGGACGGAGAATAAGGCAGGTGCTCTAATTATTTTTGTTACCTCATAAAGAAGCTGATCATCAACAAAAACAGAATTAAAAAATATACAAAAATAAATAAGTTTCAAGTATTTTAATTTCATGCTATTCAGTGGGGGCACTATAGCACTAAATGACGTCAAGCCTTGCGCGCGCCATTCAAACAGTATACTAACACACGCTTTGCTGGAAAGGGACAGAGCACCTCAATCTTTAACAACCCACCAAAAACTTTAAGCGCTCATACTTATAGTCACATAAAAAAAAAATAACAATACACAATTAAAACTAGTAAGAACTTAAATACTTACACTACTTTTAATTCATTAAAATTTCAAAAGAATAATAACAATACATTCAAATAAAAATCTAATTAAAAAAAATTGCTATTTGTTTGTACTTCAGTAGTTAACAATTTATATGTCGGTGCGGAACCATCAGTGCACGAGCCCGACTCGCACTTGGCCGGTTTTATTATCTTCAAATCGAATATGAGCCAAATCCATCGAGGGGTTGCGAGATCTGTTCGTGGCGTACAACTAGTTTTATTTTGTAAACCAAACTTATACCTGTCTAGATTACTATTTACTGAATTTCGGAGGCCGAAGTTTTACCGCTGAAAGATGTCCGATACACGCGACAGCATTATTTATGCGGCAAGTTTCCGAGTGATTATAATTTAGGCACTCCCCGGGGGCGATGTGTTACCAATGTAACCGTAACTAGTCCCGGGTGGATTCGATTCGGTGAAGATCCGGGAACTATTGATAATGAGATTTAAACTTGACTGATTGATGAGAGAAGAGACGCGTCCTCAGGTGAGCCTTCAGAAGTTTAGAAGCCCTATCAGTTTTGCTCATGTACCTACAATATATTGTCATGCCAGCGTATTTTGTCACAAGATAAAGGCGGGGAATTTAAAATTCTTTAGATGACAACACTGAATGTAGTTAGTTAAGCAAGAGTTTTTAGCGCCAACGTGGAAAAAAACATATCGGCTCGTTGGATTTTTTTCCTATACTTGTGTATTTTCGAGTGTTAATGTGTACTAAATGGTGAATTATTATTCATTAAGTGCTCGTAAACGTGCTCGAGTGTGGACAAGTGATATAACGAGGTGAAACATGTCTTTTCGTGTTGTTTCCAAAACTCCATAGGAGCCTATTGTAAAGTCACCACCATTTTACAGGAGCATGAGTTTGACTTGACCGTGACTTACTTAGCTTGACTCTGACTATGACTTGTTTGACGCTATTAATAATATGTAAACTGTTTAATATTACGACTAAAGGACATTGAATCCACGGTCAAGAAAAATTTAACAAAAAATAATAATTGTTAAGTAAGGTTTTGGCGCAAACGTGGAACACGTGTTTTTTTTTAATCCGCTGTCACATACTTATTCTGTGAAAATTTCAATTGGATATCTATTACGGTTCGAAAGATATAGCCGTTAAAAGGTAGGCAGTAAAAGGTACAGACAGCGTAGGCTTAGTAATAGGGTTCCGTTTACACCCCTTGGGTACGGAACCCTAAAAAGGTGACCATTACAAAGAAATGCTTTATTTCAAATTATACTGGTTGGACGCGAGAAAGACTGAGAACGATTTTTGGATGCCATTGAGTGAAGATTCGAGCAAGTTGTCGCCTGATGGTAAACGCCACATAGGCCACACTGCGCGGCAACGCACTACCCTCTTCACCCTAATATGTTTGCTTGATCTTATGTTAGGTTAGATACGCCAGTGCGAGAATTCATATCGCACTCCAATCACAACCTACGTCAATATTTCACTCCAGAATGCGAAAATAATCGAATTACGTGAAAATGATAGAATAAGCTTCAGGCGATGGCTAATCATATCTAACCTGAAAATAGATTTGAGGATCGTTCAGCAGCTAATTGGATGTGGGAGCAGTAACACGTTCTCTCGATGCTCAGTCGATGAAGCTTTAGGATGAATTTTAGATTGGCTACGTTTTGATTTCAATTCAAACATCAAGAACTTGGAGATTGAACTTCCAAGTTCCAAGAGATTGGAACTACTTATTTACTTATACAGCTGTTCTTCTTTTCTATAATAATATGTATTGACTATCATACTTTTTCACCCCCGTTATATCCGGGATAAAAGTAGCCTAAGTTTATGAAAACAATGCAACCCCCTTGGTAGCGACTGCAACCTTGCCCTATACGACAATATCTTTTTTAGGGTTCCGTACCCAAAAGGGGTAGGCGGGACCCTATTATTGAGCATACGCTGTCTATGTCTGTCCATCTGTCTGTCTGTCCATACCATACTATTAAACAGCTGTATCTTTCTAACCGTAATAGTTAGCCATATATGGGACCAGGTCAGGTATGGGACCTTACGTTTCGTTTTACTTTCTGACTTTTTTATTATTTCTTAATCCGCCGTAACATTACATATACTATGAAAATTTCAACGGGCTATCTATTACGGTTCGAATGATACAGCCGTTAATAGGTAGGACAGACAGACAGACATCGTAGGCTTCGTAATAGGGTCCCGTTTTTACCCTTTGGGTACGAAACCCTAAAGATCGGTAAAATCAACAAAAACCAGTTCAAAAAGATGAACGAAACTATTTACAACCAACGTTCGATTATATCGAGACCATCTACCTTATTATGGATGATTCGGATCGTGATTGCGATCGCGTGCCATCTCACTTACGCACGTGGTGCGAGTAAATAGATACGAACGGGATGGCATGCAATTTCGATCCCGATCAAAGAATCATAATAAGGCCCCAGATTGGCACGGCAGCCAGCAATCGACAGCCGGCAAGTCGGAGAATGCCGGCAGCTATTCGCTGGATGATTGATAGCTCGATTGCCAGGTGATAGACTGATGGAATTCATGTTTTGCGATACTGCTGTATGGACGTTAGACTGACTGTTTGTTCATTAAATAACACTAACATTATAAATGAGTACGTTTGTATGTGAGTATGTTTGTTGCCACTCCATTCCAAAGCGACAGAACAGATTTGGATGAAATGGTCGCCGTGAAGGTAGCACATACTATGTCTTAACATATAGGGAAAAGATTGCGGAAAGCATTGAAAGCGCGTGAAGTTTTGTATAAAGCGTGGATCCTATTTTGTTACAATTCAACTACCCGTTATTTTTTCAGTACCCAGATCAACAAATTCATATTCAAATTAATTTATTTCAGGCATCAAAACTACCCATACAATTCATTAAATAGATCAAAACATATATAAAAATAAACTAAGGTAATAAATCAAATTAATAGTGACACAATACAATTCTAAATAATAAGTTAATAAGCAATGTCAAACCAAGCTTTTTGAATTGAAATTGCCTTGATTGTTCACACCGTGAAAAAGCTAGAAATATTCAAGCTTATAACTTCTGCAGGTTCATTTCACTAGTCTTTTTGGCACTTATGAGCATGCTTGTCGGCACAGCTATCTCGCTCGGGCATTTAAAAAAAGTAAGCTGAAAAATCAATGCGGCTTTCATAAAAAAAAAGATTGATCAATATTTACAAAATAACATTGCTTGTAAACAATATTCATGTTAATTTATTTCGGCAATTTTGATCAGCTCGAATAAAATTTCGGAAATATGTTTTAATTTTTTATATCTTAGGACAGAATTGTTGTAAATATCCGAAAAAGATACGAGTAGCTCTGGCCAGAGGAAGTTCTCACAAAAGTTTCGGCGGTTTAGGACCACAATTAAAAATGACATCTTCTTATAATGACCACTTCTTCGAATGATCACTTCTACAAATGACCTACAAAGAGTATTTTATAATCTTTTTAGTAAAAACTAATAACTAATTCAACATTTCTACTTATTTTTCGTTACGGCTCACACGCGAGAGCCCATACTTCAGCAGTTATCATGAAAATCTAAGTGGTTCGCACTAATTCAAACAGGAAATGGTAAAGCCTTGTAAGGTGTTAACCGTGGCCCCAATCTTTGACAGCAATCAGCGGTAAGTAGAAAACAAGGTTACGGGTTGAAATAAAATTAACAACAAGCTTCTTTACAAATACAAAATACAAATACAAAAATATTTATTTGTCTCTTAATAACAGAATTATTAGGAACTTTCGTTGACTTTTCTCACTGTGGTGAGCCGATCTCTGTACCTAATATACGCTAACTGTGCTATAGTCAGCAGTCCAGATGCTCCGATATTTCAAAGAGCTGGAATAGTTTGGGTCGATGCTAAAGAAGGGAAATGCATAATCCACCTCGAGGATTGTCAGCATAGATATAATCAGGTTAGTATTTATTAGAATCTAGACCATGATATTCATTATGGCTGCGATCGGCCGCGATGCACGGAAATCAATAGTTTCGTCACACAAGCAAATTAAAATAGCACAGTCGCATCCGCATGATATTACTAGTTTCCTCACTGAGTGAAACTGATATGGAGATTGCAAATCGATGATATTTTCAGCATCCGTCAGGTGCCAGTGATCCATTGCAGGTTTGGCGATTTCATATTTGAAGGCGAATAGTTCAATTGACACAGGCCTATTCTGTCATACCACTCAGTAAACTAAATCAATCTGACAGGACTAAAATTATCTGCCTTTTACATTTTAATATGTGAGAGAAGGATGGCAACAATTTTAGAGCTGTCAAATTTAGTTTAGTTTAGTTCATATTGCATCAGAATCGATGCCACTAAAGATTAAAGAGAGAAGATTAAGAGTAAAGATTTTGTTTACAAAGTGAACTTTGAGAAGCGGAAATATATGCAGTAAGTTCTATTGTACCTACTACTAGATGATGGGCAGGTCACATCGCTCGAAGAATTGATAATCGATGGGGAAGAAAGGTTCTTGAGTGGAGACCACCCACCGCAAGTTGCAGCGTAGATAGGCCTCAGGGACCGACGACATTGTGAGAGTCGTGAACAAAGAGCTATATCCCGCTTGTACAGTCTACTTAGATACAGAACTGTGGTCGCGGGCATCAAGTGGATGCAGAAGGCATGCTGTCGTTCAGTGTGGAGGTTAAGGGACTGGGTAAGGGACTTATGTTCAGCAGTGAAAGTCTTCTGACTGATGATGATGATGTACTTAATACGACGGTAAATCAGACAAAGATTCTCAAAAGAAAACATTTCAATCAACTAGCTAGAACAGAGTTCGAAACCGCTGAAGCTCTAAAGAAACCTATCAAATCTATTTATAGCAAAATTAGAGCTTTTAGGTCGACCGAGGGTTTCAAATTCCGTCGCGGAGGAATACCAATTTGCTCCGAAATAGATACTCAGGCAAAATCGAGATCATTCAACGCAGTTATTCAAAACGTCTCTTTAGACATTTTGGTGTTAAAATGAAATATGTATCGAAATTGTTTGGAGGGCTTTTAACAGTTTTTGAACTTTCGTAAGATGGAAAAAGAATCATTATTCTTTTTGTAACCTTTAAGAGATTTGTGTTTTCACAGATAAATAAACCGGCCAAGTGCGAGTCGGGCTCGCACGCTAAGAGTTCCGTACCACAACTAAATTCTATAACGAAATTACCAGCTATAACTTAATTGGTAGTAATGAACAGAAACTTGTCACCGACTCGCACTTGGCCATTTTTTTAAATTTGTTTTTATACTTTAGAGTATGTACTATAATCATACCAAATTTGACGCTTGTACGTCTTACCTTTTTTGCATTAGAGCTAATATAAAAATACGTTTGTTGTATGGGGTACCCACCCAATTTTCGTTTTTACTTTTTGACTTTTATATTATTTTTCAGTTAATCCGCCGTAACATTACATATTCTGTGAAAATTCAAACTGGCTATCTATTACGGTTCGAAAGATACAGCTGTTTAAAGGTAGGACAGATGGACAAACGGATAGACAGACAGACATCGTAGGCTTAGTAATAGGGTCCCGTTTTTACCCTTTAGGTACGGAACCCTAAAAACTACTTTCTCCAGTATCTTTCTTCACCTCTAAGACGCTATTTAACGTATCAAATTCCATTCCATTTCCACACTTACGATTGGCTAACGGTAATGGAATAATAGAATGGTATTAGTTTTCGGACGTTCGGATACCCAAGGTCGGGTTGAATAAGGAATAGTAGGCTAGGGTTGTAATATTGAGGCTGTAACTCCTGGATAATAGCTTATGCCTGTTTGAGAGTAAATGGGCAACTGTTTTCTTAGACCAACTATAATAGATTTGAACTTATAGGGAGCACGAAAACTGCTTTATACTATTTGCAATGTTTTTCTCAAGATAATACCTAATAGGTTCTTTTTTCGGGTTCCGTACCTCAATAGGAAAAAAGAACCCTTATAGAATCACTTCGTTGTACATCTGTGTCTCACAGAAGAGAAAAAAAATCGTTTAAACACTTTTCGTTTAAATTTTCGTTCTACTTCTCTTTTCTGTGGTCTGTCTAGACTCAACGGAATCAAAACCTATAATATAGGGTCCCGTTAACCTAGAATGATGAAATTTGACAAAAAGCAATGACACAAGTCCTCACAGCACATAAATTTAAAAAAGCAAACAAATTTTATTAATTTAAAATAAGGTCACCTTAAAAAATGCTATTTCAAACTTACATTTTGTAGTTGGTATGTATGGGAGCACCTTCAATCAATATTTCAACCTTTTTTCGTCGAGACTCGATTTCCGGGATGGATGAACTCTATCTACATACATATTTATTAAGTTTGTGTGGAACCCTGACGGTGCGCATCCTACTTACACTTTTCCGGTTTTATTATTTAATTTTCTCAGCAATTTTTTATCTTTAAAATCGTTGAAAACTCGCGAAATAAATAACTATGGCCGTTGAGCACAGCCTAAGGTCACAGGAGACATATCAACTCGGCACTGGATCCGCATCACTTCGGCGTCAACTAGGCGTCAAACGAATGCAGGCTCGTAACCAGAGCATCTCCGAGGTGCCAGCGAAGCTACGGCAGAGCACCACTACACGCGTCGGCTGGACGGAGGCTTCAAGCGAGGGTACCATAGATTGTCTGAGCACTATCTTAGCGGCGACGACTCTACGTAGCCGCGGAGCCAGCAAATTGTCCACGAACCGCCGCAAAGTAGCGAATCTGTAAATTTTCTACAGGATTAATTTCGGAAAATGTGCATCAGAGCTACATGATCTTATCGTACCATCCCCTTTCTACTACAGGACAAGTAGGAAGACGCCCATACATTGTGGATTTTCCTTGGATACGTACCAAACGTTTCGAATCCGTACAGCCAAGGATTGGAACAACCAGCCTCAGCTTCCTTCCTTCCTTGTTTCGTTAGAGATATAATTTAGGCCTTTTCAAGGCCAGAGTGAATAGGTATCTTCTAAGTCTGCGTACTTCTTGGTCGACCACATCGTCGCTTACCTACAGGCGAGTTGGTGGTCAAACGCGGACATATCCCCGATAAAAAAATAACGCATGGGGTTGCATGTGGCGTTTCGACGCTGATTAGTATGCGTTGTAGTTTGGAGTTTCATGGAACGGTTCGAGTTGAGCCGATGCAGATCTGGTGTCGAGTTGACATTGTGTGCTGTGACCCTTACTGGTACGTTTGCGGAGCTGTTTTACTTTATGTTCTCATTTACATATCGCTGTTGAAATTCTAACTCGGGTCTAATATCAACTTTTCTTCCCACATAAATTGTCTGAAAATAAATATGAGTCAAACTTTTCGGCTTCCACCTCGAACTTTGTTAGCTTTGAAACCGGATATCAGGCTTAATCTACCCTGAAATCCGTATTCCGAGCCATGCGTAAAGAATTTCATAACCGATGGTCAACAACGGGTAGTTACACAGAACAGCTCAGTAATATTGGTTATCGGAAACTCGACAAAGTCGAACAGTTCGCAAAGGGTTTGGGTGCTGGACGCAGTGGTAGCGTGAAGCGGTAAGCGATGCGGTTGTGAAACCGCTCGGGGACGACGCAAAGACAAGAGGATATTGTAGTTACTATGCATATATATGCATGTAACCACGGACCGGAAAGCGCAGCGTAGGACATCCACCCACAAGATGGACAGACATCCTAAAAGAGACCACACGGAAACCCTGGATGCAGGCCACTTCCAACTGGCCCTTTTGGAGGTCGATGGGGGAGGCCTTTGTCCAGCAGTAGACGTCCTATGGCTGAAATGATGATGATGATGTTTCTTTCCACTTACAGCCTGAACGCCTCAACCGATTCCTGTAAGATAAGGGGTCACTGGGTAGGTAAAGGTAAGTAGGTATAATTATGTATCCTTACCAGGGATTGTCAAACGAATCAAATGCGTCTTCTGATTGGATACTACATTTTCTAAAAAACGCGCACGAAACGATCTTGCTCCACGTTATTTTGACCGTTCAAATCAAACCGAGCGCGTTATGAACTTCATCGCCATATTGCCAATTCCACGCAGATAACGTCGTTTCGTCATGTCGGCCGGTTTACAACTTTGTGTCATAGAGGCTAGGGCACAGACTCAATTTTTCAATTACATTTTCATGTTCCGATATCGTGCGAGGCAAGGAATCTCATATTAGATAGAGAATAAGGGCCCAGTAGTTAATTAGGTGTGGCATTTTGACGTTTATAATAATTTAATATTGACATTTTAATCTTATTATTCTATTTGCAATCCTATTATCCTGTGCTAATTCTTATTTACTTGTTGTCCATTGATTTTGCTATTATTAATTGTATTGGTTTGTGTAATATTTTAAGTTAAGCGTTTCACTGTAAATTGACTGTGTAACGAATGTTATAAGGCCAATAAATGATTCTATTCTATTCTATTCTACATTAGCGTAATAGTGCTAACAGACGAGACTCACTTGGTTGAAGGACCGCCGTCCAATCAACGGGAGGGAAAGAGACTTCGGGCGTTGGTTGAACGTCGGTTCTTCAACCAAGTGCGTCTCGTCTGTTAGCACTATAACAATAAGCGTTATGACGAAAGTGCTAGGCGTTTGTCACTTAGCTTATCACGTTTTTCATTAAACTTTTTTTAGCGAAAGTGGACTGTTAATTTGTCGCCGACAGTGAATCCAGCTCCCAAATCCGTTTGAACGTGTGTATAATGGATGCCGGCTTGGAACCGGGCGGGTTCCGTTCCGTGAATGCTAAATTATGTGGATTAACTCTGTTCATATTTTGAGAAGCGATGACCGTTTTTGGGACCAGTCAATTGGGGTGGAAGTCGATATCGATTAATATTTTTTAGTAAATCTTCATGACATCTACGTTAGGTAAATTACCTTTTCTTGGAACGGCCGAAAAGAAGCCGAAAAGAAGTGTATTGTTTTTACCTACATATTATATGAACCATTCATCGAAATACATAGAATCACAATGGTGCCAAAATAATGTCCGAACCAAACCTTGCGGCGCGGCGCACTTGCGCATACTTTTTGGTTAGTTACAAGGTAACCGCGATCCGACTACAGCGCCGCGCGATGCCAGAGCTACGATGACATAGCGGACAACTAACGTTGAACACTATGCAAGCGACATATGTTCTAAATTGGAGTAAATGTGGCATTGTGAAGTATATAATTGATACAATGTATTTACAATGACGCACGGACGTTTTTTGACTGTTTTCACTGAGAGATTTGGGACTCTATATGAATTGTATATCGATGGAATCATTGTACTTATCTACATATTATATGAACCATTTTTACTAAGTATTAGACGAACCCAGAAATTGCGAAAAAAAATCCTTAAAAACTGTAAATTACATTTTTCCATGTAAGAGCAGGTTTTTTTCTCAATTTCAGGATTAGTGCCATGGAAGTTGATCATGATGATAAGGAATACATCCTTTCCGCTCAGTACCTATAAATTTTTCATTTACATTGCTACTACTTAATCATCTTTCGCAGTTACGCAGTTATGGCCGAGACTAGGTTGGCGGAACCCAGGCCGACCGAGGATGAGGTGGACTGACGACATCAGAAATACTGTCGAGAACGAGTGGATGCGACTAGCGAGAGACCGGGGAGAATGGCATAAACAAAGGGAGGCCTATACCCAGCAGTGGGTCACTCAGGGCTGATGATGATGATGAATCATCTTTCTATAAGACAACCAACAAACTGAAGAACGAATAGCCACCAGGGCAGCCACCCGTCTCGTTTCTGCCGGGACAGTCTCGATTTTGATGATATTTTCCCTAGTCCCAATAAGTCCAATAACCTATAATTTTGTCCTGATTTTTTTATAACATGTGATGATCGCACTATTTGTTCAGAACCGCAGCACAATGACGCTTCGTAAAAAATACGCGTCGACTATAGGGTCATTCATTAAGTAAGGATGATTTTTCAAAAACATGGCAGCTCTGGTAGCTACTGTAGATTTTTGTCTCCAAACTTCACTGCACTTGTCAATGTCTAAAACCAGGACGAATCTGAACCTGGGTTGCTGTCTAAAGCTTTGAAATGTATTTTACCAATCCCTATTTAGAATGACCATACATACTTTGTTGATGCGCATTTCTAAAGTAACTTTCAAAGAAAAGAAAAATGAATCGTTAAACCTTCCCAAATCGCGGCCCCATCAAAGCAGGAACTTTTAAAGGGAACTTTCCCTTCATTACAACAATAAAGTGTGTTATTTAAAACACGCGATCTCACGAAAATGTTATGACATGACAAAGGTGAATTCTCGGGTTAACTTCGAGGGAACGACGTACAAAATTACGCAGATTCCGAGCAAAGTTCTTAGTAAATTCTTTAAAACAACTTCGAGGGAAGGGCATTGTCATTACATGTAGAGATGCACTGACGACTATTTGGCGACTAATTGGCGGAAAGTATTCGGCCACATTTCATTTCTTAGACAGCTACGTCAGAAAATAAACCGATAGGTACACAGCACACATACACATCACAGCATCACATACATCACACAGCCAATAAACGTCCACTGCTGAACAAAGGCCTCCCTCTTAGAGATGGGTGTTGCCGAAATAAATAATCATAAAAATTAATAGAAAAAAAAACCTGTTTTTACATTCATTTGTTTATAGTATGTGAAAATTAGCCATGTAAAGACCGCCAAGTGTAGTTGAAACAGCTGGAGTAACCGACTAGATAATTTAAACAAAATGTGTGAAAATCACGTCACTTTCCATGGTAAAAAAGTAAAGATTTTACTAATTTCGAAGATTACTGATTTATATATTCTAAAATCAAAACGCACAGTGCTATCTGTTAAATCATAATTATGACTTTGCAGCATAGTTATGAAAATAAAGATACGAAGGAAGGCCGTTTTAATCGGACCTCCTTACTAGCGTCTGCCTTTTTGAACAGAAAGGTACAGGATTGTTCGAAATAAAAATGAATAGGCAAATCTTCGACCACACCATGGGGCAATAATAGTCATTGGGTGAGACATTGTGGTCAAATACACGCCTAGAATGTTATAAAATAATAACTCCAGGTAAAAGAAATTAAGTAATTTTAAACTAATTCACCTACACAGTGTTATATTTTATGTGGATTTATTTTTCACTGTTTCAAAATCATGAAAGCGTTACGCAAAATATTTGGCGGTTGCTTATAGTCGGCTAAAACCTCAATGAACACATCTCTAATTACAAGTCGTTTGAGTGTCGCTTCTGTGCCAGTTATTTTGTACTCTTTGACGTGTAAGATGGATGAAACTTTGGTTTCACAATGGTTTCAGAAAGTGTTCTAAATTGTGTAACCAAAGGTATGCTAAAGAGGTAAAGTTTGTGGTTCTAATTAATAGATTCTTTAGCCTGGCAAAGTGCCCTATTGTACTAAATTCTGGTTTAAATAAAACAAGAAGGGAAACAAGTTTATTGACATCAGAAAACGATAATCAGAGAAAGATTTGTTTATTTACAAGAATACGGATTGATTATTGCCAATTGTTTGTTAGTTTGTTTAGGTCAAATCTTGCTGAATTAGAACCAGCGGTGCAAGTGCCGTTCTTTATCGATCTTCAATTTGAGAGCTGTGATCGTCAAATTCGATAAAATACCATTTGATAAGTACTCGCTAATGCCGATTCAATGGAATTTTATCGAATTTGACGATCACAGCTCTCAAATTGAAGATCGCATGCAGTGCAAGTACCGTCCACTTGCACTGCATTTCCTCCTAACAGATTTTGCTGAAATGTTTACACCTGTTAGTTCTGGTGACAATATAATAAGCAATAGGTAGGTACCCAATGTTGTAATATTTTCAAAATGGCTGCTGCCACAAGATAGCGGATGGTGTCTAGTATATGTTTATCTATGATAAATATTTTTGTCAACCCTGTTAATATCATAGGTATCATGGATATCAAATGAAAGAGCTTAAAAAATATATTTTTACCATGGATTAATTTTATTTCATTGACATCATTTACGCCCGTTTAAAATAAGAAGATAAGAAAATAATTATGATCGTACACGAGTAGATGAAATCATCTTCGGCGACTGGTTGCGTAAAACAAAACTATCGTTTGCGAAACTTAGAACTAGTAGAAAGGTCTACTCTTGGGTCTACTTATTACTTTCTCTATTTTCCCGACTGCCAAGCAGGGTGGGGGAGGGGGAGGTAGTTGTGTGTTGGCACAGAATACATGTAAGTATATTAGTACACGCCTGAAACCACATCCACTTATCATAGATCAGTGGAAATCACACACTGTGCGATTCACACGATCTTGATGCCTCACACCTGCAAAATGAGGTATGAGCTACCTTCCGCAGCGTTTCCAAGCAATTACAACATGGGGGGTTAGACAAGACCCACTTTCTGTTAGCGTTAACGCCTGCGGAAAGATGAAATCACGAAATTGTATGAAAATGACATTGACAATGACATTAGCTTGACAGATGTCATTTTCATACAATTTCATCTTTCCGTAGGCGTTAACGCTAACAGAAAATGGGTCTTGTCTAAACCCTCTGGGGTTCTTCAAAAAGCGAGTTAATAGAGTCTTAAAGGGTCATGTATTTGTTATGCCTCTGGTGTTACAGGTATTCATAGGCAACGGTGGCTGCTTACAATCAGGCAGCCCGACTGTTTCTTTGCCACCTATGGCATAATAATTTTTAGCATCTAATCTTAGAATAACTACTCAGAGAAGGTAAGTTTCCAAACAACGCCTTCTCAAAACGTAAGCTACAAATTCGCTTTGTAGCTTATGTTTCGATTGGTATTTTAAACGATTTAAGCAAGAAAATTAATGGATTACCTGTGGAATGTCACACCATAACTCTTATGCTGCTTTTCTGATTTGTTGTGGTACGATTTCACCGCGCAAATTGTCATAGTAAAAATTTTATATTTTTTTGGTGTCATATATGACACCATTTGAATGGCTTAAATTTTGCGAATGTACTTGGTTTCTTTGTGTAGTTATTCTAAGCATCTAATCTAAATTTCGTAGAAGCAAAAAATCTCACCCTAGTACCTGTTAACAAAGCCTTTCCATAGCTCACAAAGCTGCAGTTACCAAGATTAAGGAGATTAAAACAACACCGTTCTTTTCCTCAATAACTTTTTCATCGTTCATTATTCTCAGAGCCAAATTACTGCTGGCATAAAATGCAGACAAAGTTGTGGAGGTCTTCAATCAATTTGCAGATTCTAGACGATATTAAACGTTAATCTTGGAAATTGTGTGGTTGCATTAGCTTTGGCTTCACCTCAAAAGGGAACGGTCCGCGTTTTACAGGCTTTTATTTAACTTACCTTGTTAGTATATGGGTCAAATTTTGCTTATGACCAACTGATTGAGCTGAAATGTACAGGTTTAGTTATAATCATGCTTGGTGAGCTAGATATTCGCCATTAGATATTAGACGTGGATATTCGCCAAAGAACCAGAGTCACCGACATAGCTGTTAAAATTTGCAAGTTGAAGTGGCAATGGGCAGGCCACATCGCTCGAAGAACCGATAACCGATGGGGAAGAGAGGTACTGGAGTGGAGACCACGAACCGGAAGACGCAGCGTAGGTAGGCCTCCCACTAGATGGACCGACGACATTGTGAGAGTCGCGGGAATCCAGTGGAGGCAAAAGGCAGGCTGTCGTTCAGTGTGGAGGTTAAAGGGGGAGGCCTATGTTCAGCAGTGGACGTCTTCTGGCTGATGATGATGATTGGTGAGCTAAGTGACGTCATTCTAAATCCAATATGGCAGACTGCCAAAGATTACTTTTACGGGTTTGTTGAGGAAATACATTTCGACGTCCTTTTCTTAGCGAGTTATTAGTTATTATCCTCTCGATAGTATTCACTTTACATTATCCTACTAATATTATAAACGCGACAGTTTGTATGTATGGATGTATAGATGTATGGATGTTTGTTCCTCTTCCACGCTGCAACGGAACAACGGATCAACCTGATTTTTTGCATGGGTATAGTCCAAGAGCCAGAAAGTGACATAGGCTACTTTTCATCATCATCATCACCATTTTTCATCACTACGCGGGTGAAACTGCGGGGCGCAGCTAGTATTTTAATAATGATAATGGTCGCAGCCAAATTCGTTGTCAAAGTCTTTCTTATTGAAAAAAGTTAAATGTAAAATCCAGGCGTCGTGTCAGTCGTGTTAGTTTTTTTTCCTTTCTGGTTTGGCTTTGTATTTGATTGTCTAAACAGGGTTCCTACTTCCTAGTACTAAAAACAACTAACCCCTTACCTCAAACGCGTGAACCTTCTCCGTTCCGTCATGGGTAAAAATCCTGTTAAATCTGCTCCAGCTCCAGGCCGTTCGACAGGAGGTGACTCGTTAGTTTGATCACCCGTGAATCCTACTATACGGTAGCGTAATGCCGCGCCAATCACGTCAGGTTGTTGCCTACCTTGGACGTATACTATACATATACACCCTCAGATCAGACAGACAAGGGACTTCATGTCTCCATATTTCTTCCACTTTTTTAGTATATTGTAGGTGCCACGCAAAAACTATAAGTACAGTACACTTAGAGACTTGCAACGACGCCAATGAACGAAATAACTAATAGCAGTCCTGGCGCACTCCGCACTTTAGGTATGAAGCTACAAGTAGCCGACTTGTCGGACCTGCGGCGCCCGCTGCCGCTCGATAAACAGAGATTTAACGTGACAAGAGTTCCGCGATAGACAGTGCAACTTCTAGGTTAATATACCTAGCTGTAGGTAGTTAGCGCTCGCACGTCCTAAATTGCACTTCATTGTGTAGTAGCAAGAGTTTATACTTATTTGATTATGCAGAGTGAATCTTCTGTAAACACTTGTACTAATACCTATGTCATCATCATCATCAGCCTATTTGATGTTCGTCCACTGCTAGACGTAGGCCTCTCATAAAGAACGCCACAAGGCACGATCTTCTGTTTTCCGCATCCACTTGCCACCAGCCACCTTTCACAGGTCGTCACTCCATCTGGCTGCAGGGCGTCCTACTCTACGTTTGCCGATACGCGATCTCCACTCTAGAACCCGTCTACGGGACAACTGAACGGGAGAACTGACAACCGCTGGGGAGCGGTTGTCAGTTCTTCTTCAGATATGGCTAGCCCATTGCCACTTCAGCTTGCTGATCCTTTGAGCTATGTCGGTTACCTATGTATTCTGTGCTAATAGTCCAAACGCAAAAAAGGGCGGCAAGGTCGTGTGCAGTGCAGGACAAGATCAACTTAATGTTTCAATCCTGCAGTGCAAGTACCGTTCTTTATCGATCGTCAAATTTGACAGTTGTGGTCGTCAAATTCGATAAAATGCCATTTGATCAATACTCGCTATGATCGATTCTATGGCATTTTATCGAATTTGACGAGCGATAAAGAACGGTACTTGCACTGCTTATACGTATACGCACCCGTCACGCAATCTTACCATTATTTCCCTTGTTTTCTGATCTGAGTATGTAAACTACACGACTGATGTAACGTCTCTCATTAGCCACACCCAATAGTACATATAGATCGATGGCCACACCTATCTCTTTCGGACGTTTTCAACATTTTTGAAGAGAGAAAAAATCACAAAATGCGAATTTAAAATTTTCATTGTGGTTTCACGTCCCGTTGTTTATTTGTCCACGATTCCTAGTTAGAGGACATTATTTTATTTTCTTTCGCTAGTTCCTCAGGTGCTCTCATTAGCGATTGAAAATACAGCTTTGATCTTAGTCTGTGAGGAAAAAACCGAGCAAAGGGAGAGTAAGTATCATAGGTACAGCTACTTATTGGAAGGTTTTTATAAGAGTCGCAGTTTTTTCTACATGCAAATACCTATTCCAAATTGCCAAATTTCATCACTGACACAGCCGTAGTAAAGTTATACAATGAGACATCTAGGTAATTAGATAATTATTACTCGAATACTTTTGCATGTCAATTATTATGCTGTGATAAACTAACCTTAGCTTTATAAATAAATTTAAAATCATAATACAACCAGATATTAATTATGCACTAAATACTTTAACTTGATAATATAACTATTACTGCCATCTGTTGAGCGTGTCAAATATTTTGTCAGTTCAGAATAGTAGGTACTTAGATGAAGAAAACGCCATCTATACATAGCGTGCCAAATCATTTCATAGCCGTGTTCACTACCTTTTGTAACTGAAGTGTACTTCAGTAACTTTCCACATGAGAAAATTGTTCGTGACATCCTCGATAGATGGCGCTGAATTAAATAAAAAAGTAAGTTGATATTTAGTTACCCGACAGCTCAAACCTATATTTTTCAGGTGTATGTTGTATGTTTATATTGTATGTGTTTGTGTACCATACATGTGCTTATGTTTGCTTAAAAAATATTATTTGTTATGTACTACTAGGAAATGTGAATTAGGTTTAAATAAAGGGTTACGCGGAATGACTGGAGTAAGGCAAATAGGGTCCGTATAATGAACAACTTTTATGTTGACAGCAATGTCTGTATCTGTCTTGTTGTCATGGGATATCTTCCTTCGGAACTGAAGACGGAGTTTATTCAAATTTGGCTTGTCGGAGTCGGAACCAGAATCAGAGTAGGAGTCAAAGTGAAAGGCGGAGGCAAAAGAAAGATGTGTTAAAGGCAAGTTCGTGAAAGAGTAATCGACATAAAGCATGTGGGTGGGAATTAGGATCCCCGCATTACAAGTACAAACTTATTCCGAACAAGTTTATGTTTGTTCATACGCGCTGACCACGGCCTCTGCCTTTTCACACCTCCAATTATAACCTCTGATTCAAAAAGGTCAGAGCCAAAGTCGGAATCAAAATCAAACCTTAGTTTGGTAATTATCTTGCCAAGTGCCTGCTTTTATGACGAAGTTAACATTGGTCATCATAGTTCTTCTACCTTTTCTACAAGCTCCAAAGTTTCTCTTGGAAGTCAACTTCTGCTTTTTCTGTCATCTGTAGTTTTCACGGGAGTCTGTTCTCCGGCTTCAACTGGGACGTTATGGATTCTATAAGGAATAGATTTGGATGGACCGTGGACTTCATCCAACGAGCTGTCTCAAGCTTGAAATCAATAATAATTCAAGGAACCTTGTGCAACCCAGTGGTCACTTCCGTATTGAAATTATAATGAGCACTAAGACATTCCTGAATATTTTACTTCACGCAAATGATACATATTAATATGAAGTCATACACAAACAAACATATCATTTAAGTCATACCTGTTCATCATCGCCGGTGAGCAAGCTCGCCTCCCAGAAGTCTTGGATGTTCTCCGGGTAGTCACTCTCCTGGGTCGGATCAGGGCTCAAGCAAGCCTCCCGAGTCTTGAACACAAGGATCAAACCGCCGTCAACCTCATCAGGCCTCCACGCACCGCACATAGTTGCAACAGTCCTATGCTGCACTTTTTCCACTTCATCACCACTTCCTAGCTTCATTTTCTTCACTGGAGGGGATTCGGAATTCAAATCAAGCTTATTCTTACCACTTTCATTGGCCATTACTAACCGATTCCCAAACAATAATCGATTTGTTATGATTCTGCTATGGAGCAAACTGAATGGAGACTGTATTACTTTTATGAAGTATTTTAGCATTAAACTAGCCTTAAAATACAAGTGTGTGATCTTACACGTTTAACAATAAATTAATTAATACTAATTAAATTACTTTAGGAAGATAAACTAAGTAAAATACAAAATAACTAGACTATAAATAAGAATGATTTGAAATCCACGTGCTAAGTGAAATTACAGCTACTAATACCCGAAAATTACTAGTACTACACTACACACAGTTGAGAATATCAAAAACGTTTAATACAAAGCCACTTTTACTTGTAAATCAAAAATATTATTCAAGTTTTTGAATTAAAAGCCGACGAGTAGAGGTTATGTTTTGGTTTGGTTTCCGAAGCAAAACGAAACGTCAATCAAACTGAAATTATCTGTTATCTGTCACTTTTAAACAACCACTTAGGCACATGCTAAAGTTTTTACGACCATTATGTTATCTCATTTAGAAGGCTGAATCTAAAGGTTGAAGGTTGTAAACGGGACCCCATTACCAAGCCTATAGACGCTGTCTGTCTGTCCATATGTCCGTACATCCGTCTGTGGGTATGTCTGTTCTACCTCATAACGGCTGTATCTTTCGAACTACGGTTCGAAAATACAGCCGTTATATTACAGATAGCCAGTTGAAATTTTCAGATAATAGGTATGTACTATGTAGTGATAATAATAAAGTGAAAAAGTAAATACTCTATGGTATTACAATCTAATGGTATTATAACGCACATTATTATTTGTTGTAATAGAACCAATATAAATAATTTTTTTTAACGTATTTTTGTATTTTGCTCTGGTGTCAAACCGATAATGACAAGAATAGATACTTAATCAATAAGATACGTAATAGTTAGTACGTACAACCGTCAAACTTGGCATTATTGTGTAATAAACACTCTTAACTTACTAAAACAACAAATAAGTAATAAATAATAGCTAACCATTGGGTGAGGTCAGCACTTGGATGGGTGATCGCCTGGGCGTGATGTTGACTTTTTGAACTACTTTTTATATACTGTGGTGGTACGGAACCCTACTCACACTTGGCTGGTTTTTTAGGGTTACGTACCCAAAGGGTGTCAATGAGACCCCATTACTACCTAAACCTACGCAGTCTGTTTGTCTTTCTGTGCCTGTCTTACATTTCATGCAGCCCATAAAATGTAAGACAGACAAATACATTTATTACAAATTGCCTCCTAGTTGCAGAATTAAGAAAGAAAGAAAGAAAGGCGCTATTTCTGTCGGTACTACTTAGGCACCATTGACGTTCTGTGACGGAAGAACTTGTCGCTTTATAGTGCTAACAGACGCACGAACACGGCTGACCTCAATCGCCATCTGACCAATGGGAGAGAAAGAGAGGGAAATATCATATTCTCACTCTTTCTCTCCTCTCTCTTGGACGGCGGTCCGTCAGCCGCGTCTGACACGTTAGCACGTTAGCGTCTGTTAGCACTATTACGTCAGCCTTGTCGCTTTACATCAGCAATATTCGGCCGCACTTCAACCAAAGTTCCCAAGTTTCCGGCAGCCCAATGCAGATGGCGTCATCAGTAGGTAGGTACCTAATCAACTCCTTACGCGATTTCAAACTAACGTTAAAACAGCCCGATAAGGGGTATAATATCGTATTTTCAGCCGCACCGAGCTAGATTCGGTGCACCTCTCGGTTGCAAGGCAGCTACATTTGCCATAATATGTTCGTTCATCGTGCTCGAAGATGGCGACGAGATATCCGCAATGCGTTCGCAATGAGAGAGGTCCGTTGCTATTCGAGTTCAGG
Organism: Agriopis aurantiaria; assembly: GCA_914767915.1. Taxonomy (NCBI): domain Eukaryota; kingdom Metazoa; phylum Arthropoda; class Insecta; order Lepidoptera; family Geometridae; genus Agriopis; species Agriopis aurantiaria. Next base: position 3,556,984 of record OU611982.1, read on the forward strand.
GGAGTTGATACGGAATATTTTCCCTTTTCTATGACAATGCTACTCGGCTCCGAGCAACTTTGCTTATACCTAATGCTCAATTGCGTTTTGTCTCAGGTTCACATTTGGTTCACATCGGGACAATAAAGTGAAATCTGGACGTAGTCGAGACGGACGTAAGGTCACTCGTGCCGGCTTTGAGAGGGCTGTGCCTAGAGCTCACAGTGAATTGCGAATTCTACCCCCTGTTGCCCAACTGCCGCACAAACTTGCATACTTTACTTCTTTATAATATCAGTGTAGATTATCTGGACAAAAAAAGAAGGTAAAAATAACGTTGATTGTTCACGTCCATTGCCGAAATAGGCCACTCTCTAGATTGGTCAGCGTCACATCATCCCAAACGTCGGCTACATCTGTAAACTATCCAGTAAACGATCTGACGACGGGTGACAAATGATGCAACCCTAATAGTGGGCAAGTTGCTTTACGTGGAGGGGCTATAAAACTTCAGCTTGGCAAAAATGTACAGTTTTTTTTTCTATTGGCAATTATAGTTATCTTTATAACAACGAAAAGAGTAACAACGGAACCCCATTACCCACAAGATGGACGGACGACCCAAAGGAGACCACAGGAAAACGCTGGATGCAGGCCCTTTGATTCATGATGCAATATGATTCGGCAAAGATACCATATTCAGGTTAACTTATTTATAGAAACTTGTTAATAATCCGCTTATTTTACGACCACACGCCAAGAAAATAAGGAAAGGAAAACAGCGGAAAGAGCACCAGTTAGTATGACCGTGTATTTGTCATAGTCAATCCTAGGCGGTGGGACAGTGTGCAGCACCCCTTACATTGTATTATAGCAAAGCCGTCAGAAATGATGATCCAAAATTGTGGTCAACCGGACTGACAAAGTACCTTAGGTAGCTACACGAGTCGATTTGGTTTTTGAGAAATTGCACAATATTGAAGTGGCAATGGGTAGGCCACATTGATTGATTGATTGATTAACTTTTTATTGTTCACACCATAAAATTTGATACAGAGGACAAAAAACTCTTAAAAACTAGTGTAACAACTAGCGGCCTTATCGCTAAAAGCGATCTCTTCCAGGCAACCTTAGGATGGAAAGAATTTGTGGAAGACGTAGAAGACGGGGTGTGCAATAGAGGATCAACTATAATTTTTTTTACTTATACACACACATTGCTCGAAGAACCGATATCTGCCAGGGAAGAAAAGTTCTTGATAGGTGACCACTAACCGAAAGACGCAGCGTTGGTACGCCTTCTATTGATGGACTGACATCATGAGAGTCGCGGGCATACAGCAGTGCATCTGCAGTGGATGCAGATGGCAGGCTATAGTTCAATGTGACGCCTATAAGGGGGAAACCTACGTTCAGCATTGTGGATGTCTTGATGACTTACACTATTACATAATAAAGTAAGTTTGTCAATATTTTTTTTTTTGACCCTCTATTTTGTATAATTATTTCTATACTTATATTTTTAATACATATTTATTAACCCCGGACGCATCAAACGGGTGTTACTGTGGCATTCTTACTCCCAAACGGATGATCTGATTCTAACCGATCTAAAGTTATCAAGTAAATAAATACTCAGCCATTTGAAAACTCTTTTATGGGGGATTTTGAAAATCTCCTCGTCTGCTCGTTCTGCCGCGCAACAATTTACAACATTTTTTTTAATTTTTTTATATATATGTATCGGAGGATTATGAAAACTGAAATATTTTTAAAACATCTGTGATATAGACATCTACTTCATGTAAAATTATATGATTATTTACGGGATATTTACCGTGGTAAGGTTGTGGAATGAGCTCCCTATATTTCGGCGCAGTTACATGCACCATGTTCACGGGAAGACTGAAGAATGCGGGTGGTTGGAGAACAGTTAAAAAGTTAGGTGCAGACATAACGATCTACCCTCTTTCTTAGTCTTTTGCTACGGTTATCACTGGAACTCGAACTCGAACCTAAGTCTCGACAAAACACACTCACTGTATCACTGCGTATAGTATTTTGAACACATTTTGAACGCGAATTTTTATTTTTATTTTTGTGGCAACCTAATACTGGATTCCGCGCACTGGCGAGTTGAAAACCATCACCTCCACAGCCTCGATTGAAATTCTGACATTTCGAGATCTCAATAGTTTCCTTTACTAGCCTTGGTATGTAATGGCGTTCGGTGGACAGGATTTCAGGGTTGTGAAATTCGATCCAGTGGTTAGGAACTGCGTCCAGCAGATGCTCAGCTATGGCAGATTTGTGTCTCTCGTTGTTTTTTACTGCCTTAATCATATAACTTTAGTGAACAACCGTGATAGTTTAAAACAGTGATCTACTTCATGTACCTATCCGCCTTATTTTTTAATTTTTTTTCCGTTTCGTAAATAAAGCTATCCGGTTAAAATATGTTTTTTATAAGTATTAAAGATTAAAGAGATTAAAGATTATTTATTTGCACAAAACACGAGTAAATCATACACACATTTGAAACGCATGCACAATAGGTGGTTCAATGTAGTATCCTCCACATAGTCCACTAATTAAGTAGGTATTTATGGTCGGTCCAAGCATTTATTTGTTCTAGCAGCTGCAATAACATAGCATGCTGGGTACGCTGCCAACTGATAGTGGGCTTGAGCATTTGGATTGTCTTTAGACCTGCAACGGTCTATGGGCACTCTAACTGTTTTTGTAGTGTTAGTGTTAGCTTGCACTAAAACAGTCAAAAAAAAAAGTCTAAAAACAGTCTAAACCTTAGAATAACTACTCAGGGAAGGTAGGTTTCCAAACAACGCCTTCTCAAAACGTAAGCTACAAATTCGCTTTGTAGCTTACGTTTCGATTGGTATTTTAAACGATTTAAGCAAGAAAATTAATGGATTACCTGTAGAATGTCACACCATAACTCTTATATGCTGCTTTTCTGATTTGTTGTGGTACGATTTCACCGCGCAAATTGCCATAGTAAAATTTTTATATTTTTTTTGGAGCCATATATGACTACATTTTAATGGCTTAAAATTTGCGAATGTACTTGGTTTCTATGTGTAGTTATTCTAAGGTCAAAACCGAATAAAATCATTTTCATTTCATATTCCACTGAAGTATTGCGGGTACCTAGTACCTTCCTGGGTAGGTACCTGCTACAGTCTTACGTTCTAAACCTATAAGTATAGCGAATGTGATCAGAATTCGAGATTTTCATTTAGTCCTTTTTATAGGTATTATACCTATTTTATTGCAGCTGTCAGAGCAAATAAATGCTTGGACCTAGCTTAGGGATAATACCGAGGAAGGTACTTTTGTCTATAGTAATCCGCACAAATACAAACAAAACAAATCTTCCTGCCAAAATATTGCCAACGAAACTGCCCACGCGTACAACGACCATAAAAAAATGTCACACTAGACCGAGGAGCAAACGTATGGAGCGAATTTTCCTTATGGTTTTAATTAAGGTACGGTAGCCTTCCGCCATTTTTGCACTCCCGCATCGCTCGTGCAGATTGATTAAAAGTCTATGGTCCATGCCTTATAGCTCGGGTCCATTGTTTATTTCATTTACCTACTGTGAGTGTAACTTATACTGTGACGTTGACGGAAATTCGGTTGCTTCGATGACAAAAGACTTCACCGATCATCTTCACAAATTGGGATCCCGCCACCAATAAACCGGACAATCTCCAGAATATTTGCCTACTCGACTCTAAACAAGACATTGGCAAGTTGTGGCAATACCGCACGAAGCCACGAAGATGAAATTGAATTGAATTGACAATATTATATCATCCAAGTATCTACCTAACAGTCTACCTAACCTGAAGTTATATACCTAAAAGGCACGTAAATCGATACCGTAACCGAACCTTCGATCAAATAAACAGAATAGGTACCGCACGCCCCGTACATAGGTACATATGCACTGTAAAATTGTGGAATTATTTATTTTGGTCTAAACGTAAGTAGGCTTTGCATTTGTTTATTGCACGTCATGTAATCATGGCTAGGCAACGAGTATCTTACTGCAAACTGCTGCACCGGCGCATTTTGGTGGAGTTATTCTATGGTTTTAGGTGGGCCGCGGTCGGGCGGTAGGTGCAATGTCGTTATGTTTATTTGATCGAAACGTATGACAATGGAAACGCGTCTAACCCGTGTAGAACCCGAGTACTCCTAATTTACGGTCGAGGTGGGTCCGATAGTTATGGCCCGCGCTAATTCTGATGGACACTGACCTGTCACAGTAGCTGTGGGCGGCACTGGGAACTCTGGTAAATAAACCGGCCAAGTGCGAGTAGGGCTCGCGCACTGAGGGTTTCATACCACCGCAAAATTCAATAACAAAATTACCAGTTAAAACTTGGTAATGAACAGAAATTTGTCACCGACTCGCACTTAACCATTATTTATTATTTGTTGTTATATTTTAGAGTGTGTACTACAATCATGTCAAGTTTGACGCTTGTGCGTATTACCTATGTACTTCATAAACTGTCTAGTACCCTGTACCTTTGTCCTGTCTGTTTTACCTGTCTAGTACCTTTGTCCTGTCTGTTGTACCTGTCTAGTACCTTTGTAATATCAAAATCGGTTCAGTCGTTTGGGAGCTACGATGCCGATGTCACAGAAAGACACACAGATACCTACACAAGTTAAACTTATACAACCCCTCTGTTTACATCGGGGGTTAAAAAGTTTAGAATCGCTATGGTGACCACTCCGGGGAAAAAAGCCAAGCGTATACCCCCTTCTGTAGGTACTCGTAGATAGTAGATAGAATATAACAATAGGGGAAGAGAGGGTAAATGGACATCACGTCATAAATAAATATAAAATATGTGGAACATATTCAGTCCCAGTTTAATCTTGCTACAAATCGCGCGAGTGTTTAGCCAGACAGTTTATGGTGATTTTATTCCTTTCCGATAAGTAATCTGCCGCCAGGGTTTATACAGGAATAATGTATGAGATTACGTTTTTGGTTCAGGCCTATTTTGAGAGCAGATAAAAATTACGTACCTACCTTTTTTTTTGAGGTTGTAATTACATAATCTAAGTACAGATGGCGATTGGCGATAGATGAAGTCGGTTCTTAAAGCAAGGCATGAAATCAAATCACTGTGAAACGTACTCTGATATACTTACTCCGTGATACTAAAGTTATATGATTATTTACGGGATATTTACGGTGGTAAGGTTGTGAAATGAGCTCGCGATATTTTGGCGCAGTTATATGCACCATGATACTGTTTCTGTGATACTGTTTCTGTGATACTGTTTCTCTGATACTGTTTCTGTGATACTTACTCTGTGATACCTACTCTGTGATACTTACTCTGTGATACTTACTCTGTGGTACTTACTCAGTGATACTTACCCTGTGATACTTACTCTGTGATGCTTACTCTGTGATACTTACTCTGTGACACTTACTCCGTGATACTAACTTTTTGACAACGACCCTGTGATTCCTAATTTTTGACACTTATCTACCCTGTGTTACTTACTCTTTGATAATTAACATTTTTCCCACATATATGGCATAAAAAACGTACTCTGTGATACTTTCGCAGTGATACAACTTACTCTGTGCTGTATTATACCCAAACCACAAACTCAGTTCGACGTGTTTGCACACCACACCACCGCAGCCTTCTTTATTATAACACTTAATTATAAAGGCTGGTCATTCAGCCTCTACTTTGAATTCGAATTTAAATCCTAACCAGTTGGCATTTAAACATAAAACTACCTAATAGTCCTGAGGAAGAGCCCCTAAAATAATTGCAATTGTAACTAAACTCCCCCGTAAGTTGCTGGATTCCGCAGAGGCAGATAACGGGGCAGATTGACTGCTAATACATAAAGATGATGTTTCAAAGGGTATCGCGACTCCAAAAAAAAAACGAACTGAAGTTGAAATATTTAATGACAAACTTAACTTTGTAGTAGACAATAAGGTTCTTCCATATGTTAGCATTTCGGCCAAGAAATCACCTCCTAAACTATTTTACACACAATTCGTTTACACTTGTTCTCGCTTCGAGGTTCGAGCACCGAAAGAGGGCGATTGCAATGCAACCGCAACTTATTTACTGTGTTCGTTGACAGTTGTCAGCAGTCAACTGTCAACGAATACACATGACGTTTGCTAATACAGTTTTGATAAAATGGTGTTGCCATTTTATATACATTAAATACAAATTATTTTACACATAGATAACAATACTACAAAATGTAAGTTTGTAATTGTAAAACTATATTTTTTATTTGATATAACTTTAAATTAACAACTTTCAGATTTATTCCTTTGTATGTGTTGTAAGACATTGCCTCTTGCCAATATTAATGATTCCTATGTCAACGGGAAGTACCTACCCTATAGGTTTTGATTCCCCCGTGAAATCGCAAAATATGCGACATATACGTTCATATCTTTTGATTGCGTTGACTTACAACTTTTATTTCTTTACAGCCGAAAGAGACCATAGGACAAGTATTTAGTATAATTAATTTCAACTTGATACCTTTACGCGTTCTTGAGAAAAAGGGTCTTGACGGACGGACAGACAGACGGACAGACAGACGGACAACGAAGTGATCCTATAAGGGCTCCGTTTTTTTCTTTTTGAGGTACGGAACCCTAAAAAATATTCCATGAATTGGTTCACGTACCTTATTCGCTATATTTAAGGTGGTACGTTTTGCCTATGGCAGGAAATTCAAATTTCAAACTGTTTTTTGTCCATGTAGGGAGGGTAGTTATTTTAAAATTACACACTGTTTGCGCAAATCATTGATTGTTCTTTACATTTTCATGTACAGCAATTTAACAGTAATGCACCATATTACTTAAATTTGTCAATAAACCGTTTGAAACAGAAAACATTCTTTATTGACAAATGTCTATACTAATATTATAAAGAGGAAAGATTTGATTGTTTGTTTGTTTGTTTGCATTGAATAGGCTCCGAAACTACTGAACTGATTTGAAAAATTCTTTCACTGTTGGGAAGCTATACTATCCCCAGGTAACATAGGTTATATATTTTTTTTAAATAGGCATCCTTACTAAACTCCAATAATGTATCCCAAGGTATAAAAAATAAGATTTTCAATTTTGACAGTTCTAGGACAGCACAACGTCTGTCAGGTCAGCTAGTAAGTAAATATGTGCATTAGAGATAAATAGCTTTTACATGATTTTGTAAAGAATAATAACCAATTTTAACATCATGATATCGCTTACAATAATTACCCTAGGTCTAGCTGTAGGTCTAGCTACAAGGACAAGATAACTGTTTGAAATTTGAATTTCCCGCCATTTGTGAAACGTACCACCTTAACAAATAGTATTTTACAATCCGCAAATTGATATTTTCTTACTGACCTCACTAAACGAAGTAATGGAATTTTACAAGATTTTATTTAATTTGCTTTATTTTGTATGTTTGTTTGTTTAGATCTAACAAGTTGAATTAGAACAAGGGGCCTTACGGCTAGCTGTGAAAAAATGTGCGACCGCAAACCGTATCTGCGCTAAGCTGATTTTCTAAACTGCGCGGTTTTAACGTTAGTTTCATACCGCGTAAGTAAATATTTAAATATTAAATATTTCGGACATTTTCGCACACACGGTCATCTGACCCCAAACTAAGCAAAGCTTGTGATATGGCTGCCAGAGACTGATATACATACATATATAGTTTTAAATACATACTTAAATAGATATTAACACAGGAGAGGAAACAAACAGGAGAGGCCAAACACCTATGTTTTATAAAAATCAGTTATTAAGTTTTTTTTTTTTTTTTATTAACAACCAGATATAGAACAGACACAAATGTTCATCACACAAATGTTTGTCCTACGTGGGAATCGAACCCACGCCCTCAGGCTCAGAAGGTAGGTTCACTACCAACTGGACCAACGGGCTATCTATATATAAGTCTATATATAAGTAGTTGGCCGTAAGGCCTCTTTCCTCCTAACCAATCGCTGCACCCGGTATTCTGGCCCTTAATTATTTCTTGATATTAGTATCAGTAGTAACAGTAAATTAATTAATTTAAAAAAACTTGACTTGTTTCCGCTTTTATTCCTGCACTTGCACGGAAACAAAAGCCTAAAGCGCTGCGAAACTTAAATTCGAAATCTTTGAGATTCAAATCGCCACAAACCTTGTTAGAGCCAGAACGTACGATTTCAAAGAAGAACATCTTTGTGAGACTCAGCTACTTGGCTATTGTAAGCCAGCAGCTAGAATATTCTTTCAATAAAGCGTTACATAAATGTAATAGCTTTGAAAAGTATTAAACGTAAGTTAATTAAAAAAAAATGCTAAACCAATTAAGACAAGCATGTTTTTTTACAAGCTTTTTAACTTGCAATGTTTGTAGGTAGGTATGTGTGTTTGATTAGGTCAAAACTTGCGAGCTGAATTAGAACCAGTTCTTCCTAAGCGATTTTGTTGAAATTTTGCATAGGTACACCTTTAGTTCTGGCAAGGACCCATATAATATAGGTTATGATTATATTCCTTGGTTCTGGTGACAATATAATATGCAATAACCAAGAACGTTTTATACCACAGATATAAACACAAGATGGACAGACGACCTAAAAGAGACCGCAGGGAAACGCTGGATGCAGGCCGTTTCCAACCGGCCCTTATGGAGATCGATGCGGGAGGCCTATGTCCAGCAGTGGACGTCCTATGGCTGAAATGATGATGATGATGATCATACCTTTATAGTACAAACAGACGTAATGGTTTGGTTGACGGACCCATAGATAATACACTATATACACGGACGGACCGAAAGTTTGTCTTTCCCACCCGTTGGTTGGACGGCGGTTCGTCAACCAAGTCCGTCTCGTCTGTTAGCACTATTCATCACCATCAGCCAGAAGACGTCCACTGCTGAAAATAGGCCTCCCTTTTAACCTCCACACTGAACGACAGCTTGCTATCTGCATCTACTAGATGCCCGCGACTCCCACAATGTCGGTCCATCTAGTGGGAGGCCTACCTACGCTGCGTCTTCCGGTTCGTAGTCTCCACTCCAGAACCTTTCTTCCCCATCGGTTATCGGTTCTTCAAGCGATGTGGCCTGCCCATTGCCACTTCAACTTGCAAATTTTAACAGCTATGTCGGTGACTGGTTCTTTGGCGAATATCCACGTTTCGGATTCTATCGCGCAAAGAAACTCCGAGCATAGCTCTCTCCATTGCCCGCTGTGTGACTCTGAGTTTTTCTAAAAGGCCAACAGTTAAGGATCACGTCTCAGTACCATATGTCATCACTGGCAACACACACTAGCACTAATACTTCTTTATAATTAATTGTAAATGTACAATGTACCAGTACCTACACCTATTTCTCCCGTAGTATGACATCTTTCCGTGAAAATAAATTCAACTGCATGATAATTTACAAAGAAATACAACGACGCCTCAGAAAAATCATTACAAGAAAATCTCGCGTGCGTTGTAAAGCTTAGCGCACACTCACATTTCATAAAAATAAACACTTAGGTAATGGGCACCGCACGCACCGCTCCGGAGCGAGCGAAGCGAAACGTGAAAAAGTAAAGCGAGCGTCGAACGACACCCGCGGGACAGAGAATCGGTTATTTGCCGTGGATTGTTTTGAATACGGCCCGAGCTGGATTCGCGAATGGATTGGACATGACATGCTGATGATTGGAACTGTATTTTTTATGTGTTGATTGGAATTGCATTTTGCTGGGGTGTGTGGATGTGTTTAGGTTATTGAGAGTGGAGTGGAAAACTTTTGGTGGAAATTAGATTTTGGCGATAGAACGTCATCGGACCGAGGCAGATGGCACAGCAAGTGGACCAACACCCAGTAGTGGGATTAGGAAAATTGTGAATGATGATCATAATAATAATCTACAAATATAAAACAAGTTGGGTTAGTTACACCATTTATAACTTAATGACAGCTAAACTGATTTTCATGATCTTTGATTTGTTGGATTTCTCTCCGCCCCGAATAGCAGAATAAGTATTAAAATATCGTAAAAAACTTCACGACTTTTTTGAAGAAATATTTTTTTTTAATACATATTTTGTATGAAACGGCCAATGACGTGAAACGGCAAGAATTGAAGTCATTGAGATAATTATATCATCATAGAAAAAGAAAGAAATTGTCATCTAAGTCAAAGGAGGTTGCTGTCGCTACTAAGGAGGTTGGTTCAAGAAGGTAGGTATATATAGTGCGGATGAAATCGCGGGGCGCAGCTAGCACTTTATATATCATCGTATTTCATCCTCAGCCGCAACGTCGTTTACCATCAGGCGAGCTGGTGGCCAAATGTAGATCTATACTATATAAAAAAAAATGGCATGACGAGTTGTAGGTAGGTAAGCAGTTAAGCACCGACTTTGTAGGTAAATGTTATGTTTTGCTGCTAAAAGTATTATCCATGTTGGTGGGTACCTACCTACTTAACTTTGCAATGTTATGCAATAAAATAGAACTAAGTATTATCAAAGTAGGTAGGTACCTACCTACTTTACTTTGCAATGTTATGCAATAAAATAGAACTAAGTATTAACCAAGTAGGTATATACCTAGTTACTTTAGGTACTCTGCAATGTTACGCAATACTTGCAATAGAACTAAGGTAAAAACGATCAAAAAAATGCAAGGAATATGTTGGTGAGTTACTAGGTTAGCAATTTGCAAAAAATATGAAAAGATAAAATGAATAGGATTCATAACTTCTGTGCGATTATCCAAAAGTTACTTTTGAACATTCTCATGGTTTTTTCCCCATATTTGTAAGTAAAAGCAAAAAAGTTTACACTTAATTTGGTTAACTGCCATTATTACAAATGCCAAACCTTGGGTAACATTTTTAATTTCACTGTTTTAAGCTGTCACGTTTGTTCACTAAAGTTCATTCCACAACCTTACCACGGTAAATAATCATATAACTTTATTTTTAATTTCTTTCGCAGGCACCTTCAACTCCTTTTTCTACATCTTCAGCACACGCAATCGGGCATTTTCCATGCCGGGTGGCCATATTTAATTCATGGGTCGGGCCGCAACTACAGACCGACCAACTTATCTATAAAACTAACCAAATGAATGGAACTAAAGATGTTTAGGATTAGTGTCGGGTTTGTTATAAAAATACAAGGGTGGCTCCCTCGCTCAACTGCACAGGTAAGTTGGTCGCACTGTACGCACTAACCTTGCTTACATACGGCGCGTGTGGACCCAGCTTTACTTTGTTTGTACATGAATCGGCCTTTGATACGACGACTGTTGAAATTTTGATGTCCGAGAAAGAATCCTGTTTTAGTATCCGGGGTATTTTTGCAGGTTCCTTGGACACAACAACAGGGCCAAGGATGTATACGATCTAGTTACGTGTCGCACAAGGCCGAATGGTGATTTTCTTTTACAATTATTATATAAAAGTAACAAGTAAGTAAGTATGGAAACCACGGTAAGCGCAGCGTAGGACGTCCACCCACAAGATGGACAGACGACCTAAAAGAGACCGCAGGGAAACGCTGGATGCAGGCCACTTCCAACCGGCTCTTTTGGAGATCGATGGGGGAGGCCTATGTCCAGCAGTGGACGTCCTATGGCTGAAATGATGATGATGAACAAGTAAGTGTGCAGAAAATACAATGTGCCAAACTTCTTGAGGAAATAGCGGCGGACAGGAGAAAATTAGCGCAAGTATATAACAGATGAACACACTACAGCCAATCGTGCGTATATACTCGTGCGTTCGAAGTTTCTTCGTACCCACTTCGATCCGCAGAAGACTTACAAATTGACTATTGCAGTCAAGGTAATTTTTTAAGATGACTGTTGATTTCTGTACTTCTTAAAAAAGTCAACAATTTTTTTATAAATTTTACCTTCAAGTGTGTGGCGCGAGTCGCAAGATGTCCAAAATTATTTAGGTTTAGGCACATAAGACATGGTTTAGGTCAGGATTTATGAATATGCATAGGTATGAGCGATATCCAGGAATTGTTCAATTTGGGAGAAACTGAAACTCAATACTACCTATTTTGTATCATAACTTGTCCAGGAAAATTACTTCGTCAATATTTATTTTTGTACGTATTAGATTCTACAAATGTATCGCTGTGCACAATTATCCAGAAGATTTTACTATTCTATCATAGTTTTATGGTTTTTTGGCAAAAACTTACTGTGGGAAATTGTCGTCCCTTGCGACAGAGGAATTATTGTCAGAATGTCCATAAAAATAATTTCCTAGTTCATCAAACTGATTCTGTATTAGTAGAAACGGAATTGTAGGATAGCTCCAATGCACATTTTTCAAAATGGGTTCTGTAGAAAATATACAGACTTTGACAGACAAAAAAGTTTCTTAGCCAGGATTTAAAATAACTTAAACCAATTTTCCAGTACGGTCCAACTCGGATGGGCAGCGTTCGGGAAATTTCGTGACATCTCGTCTAAAATACCACAGTGCCTAAAGACAATGGTCTTTAACCAGTGTGTGTTACTAGTGATGACTTATCATACTGAGACGTGGTCCATAATTGTTGGCTGTTCACCAAAGAACCAGAATCACCGACGTAGCTATTAAAATTTGCAAGTTGAAGGGGCAATGGACAAGCTACATTGCTCGAAGAATCGATAACTGATGCGGAAGTTTCTTTAGTGCAGGCCTATTAGTAGTTCAACAGTGGACGTTTGTTTTTTCCAGTAATACAAACATTGAGTCACGTACGATTCACCGAAACACCTTTCAACGATACAACCGTACACAGAAAGCACGGTTCGCCGAAAGATGGTAGAACGAAAAAATTATTAGCTGAAACACTTTTTACCGAAAGAACGTTTCGCCGAAAAACGATCTAACGAAAAAACTGTAGGCCGATACCACGACATGCCGATACCACGGTTCATCGAATCACGCTTCAACGAAATAACTTACAGATAGAAAATGATCACCAAACTGCTATACAACAGAATACCATAGGTAAGTACATAAGAAGCTCATGTGGCCGGGCTGGCGTCACCGAGCACCCTTAATGAGGAAGGAACCTCGACCGGGATGCGGACAATTAGCCAGATCATAACAAATCCCCGGGAAGCGGTAATCAGGACGCGAGGACAACGGCAATTACAGCATTGGTGCATCGATGTGCTGTTTACTGGTTAGTTTTGTTGCGGTTGTTGGTACTTATACTGTTTTGTTTTTAACCCCCAACGCAAATAGAGGGGTTTTATTAGTCTGTGGCATCGTAGCTCCCAAACCACTGGACGGATTCTGATATAGTTTTTTTTTTTGTTTGAAATGTGACTCGATCGAGTTTATTTTTAGCTATGATTCAAGAAAATCTATTCATCCTAAAACTGGTACCAGAACCCTTGAAGGATGGGCAGCGACGTCCTAATAATACACGGCGATCCCCAAGGCTCCTACTAAGAGTGGGATTATGGCAACACCTCTCTCTAGAGGCCTTTGTTCAGCAGTGGACATTTACTGGCTGATGATGTGATGTGACATCGATCCATTGTCTCTATCAAACGCCTCGATCTAGCGACCTTATAAAAAAAAACTTGTTACAACGGTATAAGCGACCGACAAACATCTAGCTAGAGGATAAAATGGTGTTGTAAAGAAAAATATCTATATCTATATATATTTTTCTTCTCAGTAGTTTTGTGTTACCTCAGATCAGACAAACAAGGGAGATATGCCTTAGTACAACTTTATTATCGTTCGTGTTTAAAATTTGAACATCTTCAAATGTCTCCGTGTTTCAAAACCGTAATATAATAGTTATACATTTCGGATCACAGACTCAAAAAGCAAAAGACGGACTAAGCCTTAGAGTAATGGGCCAGTTGGCACGATAGAATTAGGTATATTTGTGATAGAACAACAATCGTCAAGCTATGTTAGAGTAGTGCAGAAGCCATTGGACGGCCTGAAAACTAGGGCTGATCCTACTAAACTCAGCCCACTTTACTTAAACAAAGCTAAGTAGGTTTCACACTAGGAAGTGTCAATTCACCCAATTCCCTATCATGCCCGTTCAAAATCACCCTCACACATGTGCGAGGCCGGCACTAAGAAATTGCCTCCGCCTGATCACTTTATCCGCCATTGATTAGTGAAAATCACGAGTTAACGGGTCGCAGCCACCTGCGCCACCCAATTCTGTTAAAAATGTCAGCGGACGCGCCTTAGGGCTGGCACAAGGGTGCCAATTTGGTCCAGTTTTACTTAATATAGACTGATAATAACATTTGATTACAGCTTAGTTTTTCGATACCAATTAAAATTAATTATGTGTATATATATGAAATAAATGAATTAAAAAAATTGTTACATAGTATTTAATGTGTTCATCATTAAAATAACGCTTCTTCGAAAAACGGCCTCGACCGTTGCTAAAGTAGATAAATTATGGCCAATTTTTCTCTACTTTGATAATCTTGGAGAGGTACGATTACTTTTCAGATCCAAGCAAATTTTTGAGTGTAAACCTCGAAAGGTGTGAGAATTTTCTTAGTGATTTGGACCACGGAACAGGAAGGGGGCACTTCTTTTTTCTATGATTTGAACCAATAGCTCGGATTGTTAAGGAGTCTTTGAACTCAAGGGTCAGACCTAGTTTAGACCTTAGACTGTCTAATTTTTTTAACTTATCTCTTTTAACATGATTTTCATAGTATTTTTGTCGTTTTTTAGTCTTGAGTTTTGATAAAAAGTTTGGAAAATTTTTGAGATTAGTTTAAGGTTAAGGTTTTCACTGTAATTTTCAGAGCAACCCTACTCTTGCCTGTACAGCGTTCCCGTACGTTACGATTTCATAAGCCAATGCTTCGCAGTTACGATTCGAACAGCGTCTTGCAGTGCTGAGGACAGCTGAGCTTGCTGAGTGATTGGAAAAGGTTTACTTTAGCCTTTATTAACGGAGATCCGCATTCGTATCGTCTTTTTACGTGCGGATCTGACTTATGACATTTACCTAACACTCCTTATACAGCGGACGAAATAAGAATATTCAATACGTAAAAAAGTATCAAGTTCCAAATAAATTTCAATTTTTATTTAATCAAATTAAAAGTTGATTTTCAATTTTATACTTATTGTACGTATCGATTATTTGGACTTCGGACTAACGGGGAGGCCTAATAGATTCAGCAGTGGACGTCTTCTGACTGATGATTATGGTAATGAAAACCACGAGACGTCGGTCGCTTGTGAGTACACAACTGATGATAATTACGATTCACGTACCTACATGACACAAATGCTGTGTCTTTATTGACTAAACAAAATACAAGCTGAAACTACAAACACAGACTGCCCATAGACCGTTGAAGGTCTAAAGACAATCCAAATGCTCAAGCTCACTACCAGTTGGCAGTTGGTATGGAAAATGCTTGGATTTAAGTACTTATACCAGTATCAAGGTCTCCTCCTCCTTTCGTCGATTCCCCAATGTTGGGGTCATGACCCATAACGGCATCAACTTCTCCTTTATGATGTTCCGCCATCTGTTCCGGCTTTCAGCAGCGTGAACCGCTTCGGCAACGTTGGTGAGGGTGGTGCGATTTGATCTGTCCAACGCATTGGGCTCCTTCTTTTCGGTCTCTTGCCCTCTATTTATCCGGTGACGATTAGTTTTTGGAGGTTGTCACCAGGCTTACGAGCTATGTGGCCAAAGAACTCAAAAATTCTCCGAAGCCTTGGAAAGCCTTGGCTTCTTATGGAGTCTGAGTAATTTATCAAGGTCTAGGTAATCAAAACTAGGTTATCAATTACTAGCGAGAGTATTTTCCCGGAACTCGTCAAAATAATTAACTGAATTATACTTCGAAGCTCGGTTAACTAGACTGGAAATGAGACAGAGCTGAGTTACAACAAATAAGCGCTTACCCCCAAATTGAATTACGTTCCGGTGGGAGCGGATGTAGGGGTGGAATTGTGCTTGGAAACGCTTTTCTGAACGAATGTTTTTCACGCAAACCTAGCGATAATACATCATAGACACTTTATATCATGTTTTGCTTATTAGACTTACAAATATAGGACATAAAGTTAGTACCGCGAATATGTTATATTAAAAAAAAAACTAGACAATGCTACTTAATCTAAACAATGTCAATAATATAAATGCATGCTGGGTACGCTACCAACTGGCAATGGACTTGAGCATTTCAATTGTCTTTTTTTTTAAATTTAATAATAGCATAGACGAAATTGTCTATGATAATAGGCATGCGTTGGAACGCCAACTTGCCTGGGCCCCGATTCTACTAAACCAATTGTTTTTAAATTGCAATTGTTTTAATTTTAATTGTTTTGAATTGCCTCAAAATTGACACTTTAATTTTTTTATACTTTAGGTGGCAAAAGTAACAATTTCGGGACAATTCATTAACCATTTAAAAACAATACACAAATTGTCACTTATGACACTTTTTTATACTTTAAGTGTAAATTTTGATGCAATTCATTAACAATTTACAAACAATTACTTTAGTAGAATCGGAGCCATGATGTAAAGCGATGATGCGATCTACGGTGGAGCACGCTAGACGTCTTTAGACCTAACAGTATAGTAGAACTATTTTTACAAGATTGTATTTAACTTGCCCTGTTAGTTTGTATGTACCTAATTACCTATGTGTGGGAATAATTCTGTTCATCTCAATGATTAACGATCTTCCAACAGTTATCAAACACGCAAAATGCCTTCTGTACGCTGATGACTTGAAGTTATATAGGGACATCAAAACACCAGGAGACTGTTTGCTTCTTCAGCAGGACATCGATGCTGTATACCAATGGAGTATTATAAACAAAATGGAGTTTAACGTCTTAAAGTGTTCCGCTATGACTTTTGGCCGAAAGCGACGTCCAATTGAATTTTCCTATACACTTGGTTCTGAGTTTATCTCCAAATCTACTACCGTTAAAGACTTGGGCGTCGCATTCGACCAAAGGCTTACTTTCCATCATCATTTTACAGCGTTGGCTAAGGAATCCTTCCAAAGATTGGGTTTTGTTCTCCGCAACTCTCATGACTTTCACAATATTGGAGTTATTAAACTAATTTTCAGTACCCTCGTCCGCACTAAGTTAGAGGCCAGCGCATGTGTGTGGCACCCGCATGAAAGCATCTATACTCTTCTTCTAGAGAAAGTCCAGAAAGCCTTCTTAAGATACTTATATAAGCGCACCTATGGGTATTATCCATTTAAGTACCCGACCAATTTTCTTTTAGGAAACCTGGGGTATAACTCTTTAGAAGTTAGAAGATCGTATGATCAACTAGTGACGATGTGCAAGATCTTACGAGGTAATATTGATGCACCTGATCTGAATAGTGAACTATGTCGTTTGTATGTTCCCGATAACTACAACCGATGTAGACATCACAAGCTGTTTGCAACCTCTATAATTCGAACTGTTGCTCGCTCGAAATCCCCCATACCGCGTACTCTCGCCGCACTCAATGCCCTTCTGAACACCAACCCAAACTGTGATGTGTTTGCCGATGAATGGAAGGTGATATTGTCTGAATGCATGACGTTTTGTGAGACTAGTGTGTGAATGACAATTAAATTAGACTTTACATTTATGTTTTAATTATGTTTAACATTTTAATAATTTGACAATATTTTTTTTTATTTTTTTTGAAATAATTTCTATTTTTAAATTGTATTCTTTTTTATATTTATTTAATATTAATGTGTGTAATTAGTGTAATTGGTGTAAAGCCGTGCTAATTTAATAAACAAATACAAATACAAAATACAAAATACATAATCTTGACCAATCGATTGAGATTTGAGATTTATACATGTTTAGTTTGGATGACAATCCATGGTTAGCTAAATGACGTCATACAAAATCCAATATGGCGGACTTCCAAAGATGACGGACCAGTTATTTTTTATACACCTCATGATATCAGGTATCAAATGAAAAGGTTTACCGAAGAAAATACGAAAAATACAAAAACGTCACACCAAATTCTATATGGTGGACGCTCTAAGATGGCGGACACAATTATCTCATTCTACCATCATGATATTAGAATCAAATGAAAGGATTTGCTGAGAAGAATACAACAAAATTGTTCCTATTTATTATTTCATTATTGTGTTAGTAAACCTTTTTTTTTTTGTAAAATAGCACCTGCCATTGAAAAAAATTAATAACATGATATTAATCAATATATAGTTTTATCGATAAGTTGTATATAATATGTATAATTGCCTTGTATATATATATAGACATTTCTATATTTTCAAAACAAACTATAGTACCTACTGCCACATAACTAAAATTTCTCTATAATAATTTCTGTCTTGTTTATGTAATAAGCTAGAAATATCCCTTACACATTGGGCTGTGATTTCGGTTTACTGTCTTTTAGCACAGCAAGCATCAAGCGTCTATCTTGCATTCCCGCTCACAAAACACCCCCGTATATTTCCATCTCCGAGGTATACCGAACAAAAACACACAGGAGTGTGGCCAGTTTTAAAATTAAGTTCAATTTAGCGGAAACTGCGGCGTGCAAGATGAGCAAGGGTTTTTTGGTTGCACTCGGGTGCATTTGGGAAATTTGTGGCTTTGTACAAATTGAGGAAATGGACGAATGTTCTGAAACTTCGAGAGGTGGTTGTGCGTTTTTCGGCTTTTTCTTTTAGAGCTTGCAACTGAGTAGTGAAATGTCTGTTTATTTCTCGAGTCGAGTAAAACAGTTTCCTGATGGTAAGCGCCATGACTGCCCACAATAGTTAAGTACTTAGATTAGAATTACTTAGAATTACGTTGATGTAATAGTATGCCTGATGTCAAAATCTATGGTTAAGTATAGGTGCATATTCGATATAAGTAGTACACATATTTTATTGTTATATTCTCTAGCTACTATTTTCTGTGTTTATTTACCCGAGCTATAAATATAGTTAAACAATTGTTGTATTACATTTGGTTACACGGAACAGTAGTACTAAACCAAAAGGAGGCAATTGTTAAGAGGCGTAATACAAAATGAACTGTTCAATTTTAAGTATTTGATTTAAGTAATTGTATTTTCGGGCATAAAACAAAAAAATAAAGCATAAATTTTCAAGATAAATATAAAATAAATAAACTATAACATAAAAATGTTTATTTTATGACAGTAATTTAACAAAATCTTTTCTCAAACATTCCCTAAAGTTTTAGGGAGGTAACAAGTGGATACGTTGAGTTTTTCCAAAATCTGAAGCCACTACTTTCAATAAAAAATATATATCCATTTAATACAGTGAATACTGAATTTTCTACAGATCTTATTAGTTGAAAGAAAAATTTCTACCAAAAATCCAGATTTCGATGCTTTTTTCGTCAAAAAACGTGATAGGTACCCTCAAATTGTGAATAAAATTAAGCCATACATTATATAAGACGATTTAATCACACGACTACCACAAAAGATTACGGAAACTTTTTTTTTTATGCCATAGGTGGCAAACAAGCAGACGGGCTGCCTGATGGTAAGCAGTCACCGTCGCCTATGGATACTTGTAACACCAGAACATTTTATATCAATAACGCCATAAAGCAAAAAGTATTAGGAATATCTTATGTTAGGTGTTTATTAGGTTATCTTATGAAATTACACTTTTATTAAGGAGGTATAACCTTAATCTGCCACATACTAACGCAGCACAGGCGGAGGGTAGCTTGTCTATCCGTTTTTTATTTCCTTCATAAACAGCTCCTGAGCTGATCCTGTTAACCAATTTCCTCCATAGGTCATCGAGGCAGTCATTCCATCCTTACGTCGTAACCATTGGTAAAGACCCCTCAATCCGCTAGGATCTCCTGACTCGATCCACCAGTGGATTGAATACTACTCTGGAGTTCACTGTGATCCACCATTGGTCTGGGTGGATCCTGTAACACTTCAACTCCTTTAGAATGTACCGTCTGGTTCCACCAGTGCATCAAGTAGCACTCCAGGAGATCGTTGAGATCTATTACTGTTATCAGTGGAGCATGTAGAAATTCAATGTCAATTTTGACTCTTTATGTCAGTTTTCTGCAGTTCCGTGATAAAGAATTACGCACGCAGCGTTTCCAAAATCCCTTCATAATACGAACTGCATAGGAATGTAATGCACTCCCTGCCTTATTGTTCCCTATAAAGTACAATTTGGGTCTCTTCTAGCCAAGAGTGAAGCTTCTTATGGGACAATAAGATCACCAACAACCTATTGAAGTTGCAACGACAGGACCTTCGCCTGGTAGTAGGCGTTATAATCGGTCATTGCAACTTGGATAGTCACTTGTATAAGCTAGGAGCCACGGACAGTCCACTGTGTCGTGGCTGCATGAAAGAGAACGAAACTGTAGAGCATGTGCTGTGGCATTGTGAAGCCACAGAAGAAACTAGAATCGCTACCGGGTTGCATGAGGCACCGTTGCCTCTTTCATCCACGTCGCCGCAACAGCTAAACTGCTTTTCATCATCATTACTTACACTACCATCTGCACAACTAGAGCGTGTGTGCCAGCGCCCCAGAGCCTCACTCCGATATTTCAAGGAGTTGGGTTGGCTCGGGTAGGTGCTGGTAGGGGGAAATGTACAATACACCCCAAGCGGGACGTCAGTGCAGGACTTATCGCCCCCATCTCGAAAAAGAATAAGAATAAGGCTTCTCATGGGCAAGCGTGCTCCATCTTAGACCACATCGTCACCATCAGGTGAGTTTTGGTCAAACGCTAGCCCAATTCATCATAAAAAAAATGTTATGGCTTACAAAAGTCACACTGACTTATTATAGCATGGACATAAGACAAAGTAGGCCTGTATAGTCATTTTACCTCACGAAATAGGAAACCTTCCATATTCCGTATTTTAGCTTGACATGCCTAAGTTTTGACAAGATTGATTTTCCTGTTTTTTTTTTATTTTGGTTCAATAACCGTCAAAAATCAGGCCAGAAGGCCAACTCTACCATCACAACAAAACTAATCATTGCTTACCATTGGGTTGTAATTTGTATAACAATTTAATAACACGTCTCTCCTGTCAAACTTGACAACTCCCTTTTTTGGTCTATGATACATTTTTAATTTTACACTCCAAATAATTGTTCATGTCTTTTATATAGTTGGTGATTAAGTTCAATTTCGAATGAAATTTTGTTTTATAATGTGATATAAAAATGCTTTGTGATAGAAAACGTGCTAGCTAACGACGACATTGAATGATTGAATCTGTCCGGAAAGTGTAACGACGTGTGATTATATAGGTAACTATTGGATTAACTCAACAGTTTGAGGACAAAATATACTTATATACCATTCCCCCTCCAAAAAGCTTATTTCATTCACTTAAAACAGTGAATAAAAAGCACTCATAATCAGTCATCACTATTTTGGTATTTGAATTTAGAACACACCAATATATTCGACATCCTCAATGCTATACCACCTCCTTGCGCAAAAAAATACTCGATACAAACTCCGTAAATCTTTTTTTTTCTCGTAGTCATGCTATAAAGTATAGTATGCAACTCTTAAATAAAACGGATTTATATCGAGGGCAATGAATCACTCGCTACGCTCATGATTCAATCATCACGAATCATTCCCTACAGTCGTGATTCATCTATAGCCCTCGCTTCCGTCCTTTATTCACTAATTGCATAATATACCTACTATTTTCAGGCTACACACACACTTTGCTAAAACAGTTCAATACACACTGTGGATATACAGGGTTACAACTACAGAGTATAGTAGAAGTTAGCTTTTACAATGGACCAAACCAGAAATCGCAAAAAAATATCAGCTGTTCCATACAAAACGCTAATTGACACTTGTCAAAATGTATGGAACAGCTGATCTTTTTTTCGCGATTTTACAGTTGGCCCCATATTAAAAGTTGTTCACAATGATGAGTACAATAACATCCTATCAGCTTAGTACATGCGTAACCCTGCAGATACATAATTATAACTCTGATACACATGTTGGCTATAGATTTTCGACTTAAGGGTAGGAATTTAAAAAGGAGAGGTAGAGCCACAGACTAGGTAAAGCTACTACGTAGGGTAGAGCTGTAGAAAGCGACCTTCTTACTCAGTACTTACTTACTCGTACTAGTAGGTATTTTTAAACGACGTTTTTCCTATTCGATAACTCCTTGTTGGGTTATAGTGCTAACAGACGCTCGAACGCGGCTGACCTCAACCGCCGTCTGACCAATGGGAGAGAAAGAGAGGGAAATATGATATTCTCACTCTTTCTCTCCCGTTTGTTGGACGGCGGTCCGTCAGCCGCGTTCGAGCGTTTGTTAGCACTATTAGGATTATCAATATCGATTGAATATGCCAAGAAATAGCAGCGTCATATTTATTATTTATATAAAAATACTTCGACAATAAGTTCCTTTTTACACTGGTGAATAGCGGGAAAACAGAAAAGGGTGATGACATCGCCGGGCGTATTTAGTTATACAGGGCTATTGGACAACTTCTCGCATGCAAGTTCCTTTCCTAGAAAAACCGTGTGTCGGTCTTAATTCCGGACACACATCACCCAAGGGGCACTTTCAAGTATTAAAATGATAAACGCAGGTCGCTATCAAGTATGGAAATCTACCAATTTATTATACGATGGCTCATTATTCTATTAGGTAAACAAAATTCAGGGGTTAATAGAGACGTTGGATTATTAAGTAATTTAAGGGTGGGTTTTATGTCACTAGGGTTTTTGAGGTTGTTATCATGAAATCTGTCACGTCATGACTGGTCTACTTTTTATGGCTAATATGTGCATTGGGAAGTCGTTTATATTATCTGTATATTATATTCGTTTATCTAGGTGTCTTTAAGTCGCGAATGATTTGGTTTCTTCTAGGCAAGCGTGCTCCATCTCATATCAACAGACGAGGTGGTGGTCAAGCTCAAGAATAATAAATAGGTAATAACCTTAGAATAACTACACGTAGAAACCAAGTACATTCGCAAAATTTAAGCCATTCAAATGGAGTCGTATATGACTCCAAAAAAAAATAAAAAATTTTACTATGACAATTTGCGCGGTGAAATCGTACCACAACAAATCAGAAAAGCAGCATAAGAGTTATGGTGTGACATTCCACAGGTAATCCATTAATTTTCTTGCTTAAATTGTTTAAAATACCAATCGAAACGTAAGCTACAAAGCGAATTTGTAGCTTACGTTTTGAGAAGGCGTTGTTTGGAAACCTACCTTCTCTGAGTAGTTATTCTAAGGTAATAACAAAGTTTGCTAGAAAAGACACCTTCATCATCATCATTTCAGCCTGTCTTGTTTCCTTCTCCCAGAGAGAGAGAGAGAGAGAGTAGATGGGCCCTAATCCACCTGACGGCAGTCGGTATGATCCTTGGTCCTGCACCAATGACTTATCTCTTCTCTATCTCTTCTCTATCTCTTCTCTACATATATATATATATATCGCTTTCCGCGTCTGTCTGTCTGTATGGCTGCTAACTCTTCCTAAACCACGCAACGGATTTTGATTCGGTTTTCACCATCAGTTAGATACATTTTCACGAAAGGTTTATACTAAACTAGCGACCCGCCCCGAGCGGGTCGCTAGTTTAGTATAAAACAGTTCGTGTCATAAAGTGTTATCTATCCAACAAAATGTTAAAATGTACCTTCTATTTTTTTTAGTTATTCAAAAACACTTCAAAACCAAACCAAACACAATTGAACCTATTGAATCCAGGTAATAAACACAAGTTCTAAGTAAAACTTACAAAGTTATGTCGCAAATGTGTTTGCCTAAACATGGACAAATGTGTTTGCCCAACCGTGGACAAAGGCCATAAAACGGTCGTGTGCCTAACAATCGCTACTTCAAATTTATTTACATCATCGGAAGCGAATGGTAATCATTAAAAAATTTAAACGTGAAAACTAGGGGGTACTTCTTAAACTCGAAACTAGCACACTTCTTTTGAAAAAACTGGACAAGTACGTGTAGGACTCGTGCTCTGAGGGTTCCGTTGGACAGAATCCTCAGCGTGAGTCCAAAAAAAAATTAAAGTTGAAATATTGAAAGACAAACTTAACTTTGTAGTTGACTATAAGGTTCTTCTATACATTCCAACTACAAAATTAAAGTTTGTAATAGCATTTTTTTTTAATGATATACCTACAAATTTGTAACTTTCAGATTTATTCCTATATGTGTGCTATGAGACCTTGCTTTATGCCAAATTTCATGATTCTAGGTCAACGGGAAGTACCCTATAGGTTTTGATTTCCCTGTGAAATCGCTTAATATGCGACATAAACGTTCATATCTTTTGATTGCGTTGACTTACAACTTTAATTTTTTTTACAGCCGAAAGAAACCGTAGGCCCAAGCAAGTATTTAGTATTAATTTCAACTTGATACCTTTACGCGTTCTTGAGAAAAAGGGTCTTGACATACGGACAGACGGACTGACAGACGGACAGACAGACGACAAAGTGATCCTATAAGAGTTCCGTTTTTTTCCTTTTGAGGTATGGAACCCTAAAAAGAAGCGAGTTAGTCAAGTTCGTGAATAATCCTCCGGTTCGTTTGCTCACTGCTGAACGCCGTGATGCTCCCAATCCTGCAGTAGATGGCGACAAATCTGCTTCCATCTCTGACGGTACCAGCTTGGTATAACGCCACGTCTGGGTTTTTTGTATCCAGCTTGTTTTATAGTCGCTAGGCATCTTGTCCATCTTTTTCATAGTAAACTTACTAAAAACAATAGTGCTGATTTTATCATACCAGTCTCTAAACTAAACTTATCGAGACGGGAATAAAATTATCTGCATCTCTTATGAATGTGTAAGAAAATAATGGCAATATTTTTGAATCTGTGAAATTTTGTTTATTTTAAATATAGTATAGTTTAGAAAATGGTAAATTGAGTCGATAGATATAGATTAATATTTGTAGAGTACAAAAGGCAAGCCAGAACTTTATAGAACCGTTGTTATTTCATAATTCAAATTAAATAGACACTACATACTTTTCTATAAATGAACTTCCGGAGTATCATTTGTAAATTATTAATTGCTGACAGAGCAGTTTTCCGGTATAGGTATACCTACAAAGTATCTTAATTATGTCATCAACTATGTATCTGCAAAAATCACACCAAGATGTTGCTCTATCGCTGCATAAAAGATGAACAAATAAACAAACTGACAAAATCATCATCATCATCATTTCAGGCATAGGACGTCCACTGCTGGACATAGGCCTCCCCCATCGATCTCCAAAAGAGCTGGTTGGAAGCGGTCTGCATCCAGCGTTTCTTTCCGGTCTCTTAACACCAAAAAAACATACAATAAATATTAGTATAATTTTGAAAATGAGTTACTATCGACAACCAATAGTAGTCATCGCCTGTCATACTATACCACCCACAGTAACTTAAACGGCTTTTTCCCCGGAAAGCAAACACCTATCGTCCGATTTTAAGCTGCGAAGCGACGGTTACCCTCTACTATTATTACGGGCAATATATCAAAATATTGTAAAGTGAGGGTAGTTTTCTTTTGCCCCTGTTTGTTGCCGTGATGTGAACTATGCTTACGTGAATTACGTAGCATTTTGAATGGTTCTGTCATGTCATTTGAAGGGACTAATATTTAATTTTAAATTTCTTCTGAGTGTACTTAGTTGTTTTTCTTTTTGACGGAGCGAAGCGAAAGACTTTGATTCTAAAGGTACTTGTTCGGCGTTTGTAATAATGTTTGTGATTTTTTTTGGATTGCATTTTAGGCTTGCGTTTGACCGCCACCTCGCCTGATGTTAGGGCGATAGGTAAGCTAAAAAGGCGCCCTCATTTAAAAAAAATATATAGAGATACATTATGTGGTTTACTAAACGATAAGTAAATAAAAATTCGTCACTTTCAGGGTCTCGAGAAGGCAATGAAGTATTTTTGAACTATTATTTTTAGTAACATAATTTATTATTGTTTAAGGCCTAATTCCTCCAGCTTATACAGGGTCAAAGGTAATACGTATAATACAAAAAAAAATACGTCAATGTCAAGCTAAGATGTCAAGTCATAACGGTTTGTTTTTAGTTTTTTCACGGAATAAATAAAGCTTCTGTTCTGTGTAGAATACAAAAAGTATTATTAAAGTTTGTCGCGACGGATGATCTAAATCCCTCTGCATGTACGTCGTCTACGATGCCGGACAACGGTGGCGATGGAGTGAGCCCGTGCTTTTTAGCCCATGCTGGTCTAGATTACTTATTTTGTATTTTGTAATTTGTATTTCGTATTTCAATTACAAATAGCTAAAATACTGTATGTTGTATTTTATATTTTAAATACCTTACTTAAAAGTATTTTGTATTTCGTATTTTAATTACTTGCGATACAGTATTTTTAATTTGTATTTCAATTAAAGCAAAACATGTATTTTGCCCAGCCCTGGCCTTGACACTGTACAAAAATTACCTATAGAGATGATTGTCACTAACTACAAGGCGATATGATCTGTTTGTCTATTCTACTAATAAGCTGTTACGTCGTATTATGTAAAATCAGTGCAATAACTATGAATAAGCCATTAAGTCAACGAGGGTGTTCAAATTGCACTAAGCCAGATTATGTTGGACCATCATGAAAGCTTTGTTTTAAGCTGATTGCTTATTAGTAGTTTAATTTATACCTGTGGCTTTACCTGCATATACATTTTTAAGAAAAAAGGGAATTTTCCGAAATATATAGCTTTGTGTTTGAACTGTTTGATATTTACCATTCTTTTTAAACAACTTCAAAATTAGAAAATACGCGATTTCATTTACTTGAATGACATAGTTAAAAAAAATATATATATTTTAATTTAAAAACCAAACTACTGAACAGAATTTAATGAAATTTCTGTGGGATCCGATTGTACTAAACCAACTGTTTTTAAATTGTAATTGTTTTCATGTTTATTGTTTAATTAATTGCCACAAAATGGACACTGACATTTAAAAAAACTTTAGGTGTCAAACGTGTAAATTTTGGGACAATTCATTACTAATATAAAAACAATCGGTTTAATCACACAAATTGTCACTTTTGACACTTTTTTAATACTTTGAGTGTAAATTTTGATGTAATACATTAGAATTTAAAAATAATTAGATTATTAGAATCGGGGCCAGGAATTAGGTATATCCTTTAAAATAGATATATATCTTTTTTAATGGGTTTGTAAATGACGAAGTTCTGAGGTAAAAAACATACCCCTCCTTTTTTGAAGTCAGTTAAAAAGTAAGTACTTAACATGTACCTACATTTGTACAGTTTGAGTGAGTATAGTTAGAGTATTAAGGCCACTTTAAAAAAAATTAACCATACGTCAGCCAGTATTAATTTGGTATGGTGGAATTATTACTGCTTCGACATATTTTTATTATTTTTCGTGGCACTGGCTTAATGCAAAATCTTGTATTGCCAAAAAAACAGCCACATCCGCTTGCACCAAACTAATCAACCGTTAACCAACATTAATAAAAACTTAATCAACATTAATAAAAAGCAAGTAAACAATAAAATCCAATCACCCGCATCGGAAAGAGCAATCTTTAAACAAAATCGTAAACGGAATCAAACTGGCCGTTTTAGCAATTTACGGTTAGGTTTAGTGGCGGGCTTTTTTACCAATTGGCCGTAGATCGGTGATAAGTCGCGCCCGCATGTGCGCACACGCAACTTTGCGCCTGTGACGACCATAGAGTTGGTAAAGCAGAAGGGAATTGCCAGACTTTGAAAATGTTTATAAGCGTAAGCAAAATTTTATATATTTTTCGTGTAAAGTATACAACAATTAGTACAACGTATTTTTAATGGTATACCATTCAAAAATATGGAACGAGTGATAATCAAATATGTATTTAAATGTTATAGACAATAAAAAAATTAGAAGTCGACAGGAAAGCAACCTCATTGGCTAGCTAGAGCAATTGACGCGTTTTTACGGATTGTTACGCAAGTTCGAATTCTGTCGGTCGTAATTTTTTTGTATTTGTTTATTCTTGGCCTCCCATACTAAAAGACACCACACATCCCTATCTTGCGCAAGTTCATGCCAATCTGTCTGCCTGTGTCAGTTGACTGGTTTCTTAAGCCCGTTGCTGACGATGCGAAGCTTGTGCAAGTACTTGCGCGAGTACTAGCGCCAGCTTTTAAAGTTAACGTAAATAGGTGTTCGAATGATCCGCAGTGCACGTCATGCGACTAGGGTGGGGATGTGGAAGGTGTAGCGCGGAAAAACGATGCTTCACTTGCGCATGAACCAGAGCTTGTACTAATTAAGCAACGACCACTGCCACTGGAATTAAGCAAAAAGTGTTAATGCTTGTTGCAGACAGTGCACAATACTCGCAATTACTCGCCAGTTTACTGCGCATCGTCTGCAAAGGGCTTTACATATAACACAATAGTAAATAAGTCGTTTGTACCTGTTTTTGACAGGCTGCATTTCGGTGAGTGTGCGCTTGAGCTACACAATCTAATCCCTCTTTCTCCCTTCTACAACAGGACAAGTTGGAGAATATTAAATACCATCCCTTCATAGATGATATAGCACCGGCTCGTACCAGCTGGTTCACTCGCTAGGGACTGGAATACTTTGCCACCGTCCTTGTTTCCTGAAAATTATAACCTAGGTATCTTCAAGGTCAGAGTAAATTAGTACCTTCTAGATCTACGTGCTGCATCTTCGGCCACAAGATTGCTCTCCATCAGGTGAGTTGGTGGCCAAACGTAAACATATTCTAAATAAAAATAAAAACCTAAGATAGGTACTGTACTTCATTATTATACTCAAATGTCCTATCTGTAGATCAGACATCTATTCTTTGGCCACACAGGATGTTCTTACGCAGTAGATGTAATTATCGAATCGTTACCATCATCGGATTGTTTTCATGGTGGCTTCTATCTTTAGACGATGATTCCTATGGCTTTATGAATTATGACTAACCGACGATAGATGGCACGTGTATGGTGAACACATTTAGAGTTTTAACAAAAGATATTAAACGTTATGTGCGTAGGTGTTAATGATTAAAATCATTTAGATTTTTTGTCGGTCCAAAATTGAGATTTTGTCTTGATGCTTTTTATTATAAACATTGAATTGCGATTAACATTATGTACCTACTTATCATCTTCTCTCTTATATTATATATAGGTATATGAAAATCAATTGCTGTTCGTTAGTCTCGCTGAAACTCAAAAACGGCTATTTTTTGTTTGTTTGATACAATACAGGGGTGGTTTAAAAGAAAAATAAAATGGAAAATTTGCCCAGGAAAATTTGAAAATTCACGATCTCTTCTCCATGAATTTTGGACAGGATTTGTCGGGTCAGCTAGTTACTAATAGCTATTTATAGCCTTGAAGCTACAGGTCTTATTCGCGGTCCAAGTGCTTATTTGTTCTGACAGCTGCAATAACATTGCAAAATGGCTAATAACTTAAGCTTTCATGGCTATCGAGATTTTTATGATTAAAACTGAAACAATCAAGCGAGCTAGAAATCTGATGAATTCGAACCAAGCTTTGTCCAAATTGTATGAGCTTTTCATCATCATCATAATTTCAGCCATCGGACGTCCACTGCTGGACATAGGCTTCCCCCATCGATTTCCAAAAGGGCCGGTTGGAAGCGGCCTGCATCGAGCGTTTTCCTGCGGTCTCTTTTAGATCTTTTGTCCATCTTGTGGGTGGACGTCTTACGCTGCGCTTACAGGTGCTGCTCTGCGTGATATGTGCCCTGCCCACTGCCACTTCAAGTTGCTAATCCGGTGGGCTAAGTTGGTAACTTTCGTTCGTCTACGGATCTCCTCATTTCTGATTCTATATCGTAGAGAAACCCCGAGCATAGCCCTCTCCATAGCTTGTTGTGCGACTTTGAGCTTGCTTATGAGGCCCATGAGGGACCACGTTTCAGTGCCGTATGTCATCACTGGTAACACACACTGGTCGAAGACTTTCGTCTTCAGGCACTGAGGTATTTTGGACGAGAAGGCGTTGCTTAGTTTACCGAACGCTGCCCAGCCGAGTTGGATGCGTTGGAGCAATCTAATGCGTCACAAAGAGAATAAAAAATATTCTCAAGTTCTGATTGAAGAATACAAAATGTCCAGCGCGATTCTCAAGAATATTAATTAAACTTGCTTCAGAAGTTTTAATCATAGCCCATCGATTGTATCATCAAGGCCCTTAATAAGCAATCTGACGCGTCACAATAATTAACGTTGTAATCAGTTTTAAGTGATAATAATGACATGCGGGCTTATGTTGACAGTTTAAACTTGACAGTGTGTTTGTCTTTTTGTTAGGCGAACGTTCACCCTTTGTCTTTTGTAAGTTTTAATTAACCAGGGCTCGGATTGGTTAATCTGTTAATCGTTTTAAATCGTGACGGTTAAGCATTTTGTGAAGTAGGGCTTTTGAATGATAGATAGAGTACGATTCTCTTTCTGTATAGATTCAAGTTTTGTCATATTACATAGAAGAAAAGGTGATTATGGATTTAAGGAAAGGGTTTTTTACTAAAAAAAATCAGAAGAATCGGGCCCAACCTTAGACAAAACATTTTTGGTAGTTCCCATTGGCTCGCCTAAAAACAAAGTATGCCTTAAATAATGCCGATATAACCCAGTGTACTAATGATAAAACAACTGTTAAAGTTACGAATAAATTTAACAGTTAGTATCTGATATCAGACAAACAGAGAGATATGCCTTTGTACAATTACTACTACTTGTAACTTGTACTTGTAAGTTACTACTCATCGGTTTTTTATCGGTATATATCTATAGGTACATCTCATTATGCAAACAGTAAAAATAAAATGGAGATATACTTTTTTTATTCTATGAAATACAAGACAGTCAGGGAGACTCACCAAACCAGCTTTTACTAATATTTTGTCCAATTGAATTCAAAGAAGTATTCAAAACAAGTCATAGTCGGGAAAGTCTTCCATTGTGCTTACTAGCATATTTTGCCTGTAATTAGTCGCACTAAATGGGATAATGTAAACATTTAGGATGTCTCGCAGATATTCTAGGGACGTTCAAATTTATGTTATAGTGCTAACAGACGCTCGAACGCGGCTAACCTCAACCGCCGTCTGACCAATGGGAGAGAAAGAGAGGAAAATATGATATTCTTTCTCTCCCGTTGGTTGGACGGCGGTCCGTCAGCCGCGTTCAAGCGTCTGTTAGCACTATTAGAGAGCATATGTGGAGAGTCAACATGACTTTACGCTATTTTAGTTAACAATAGGATATCAGCTATTTTGCGTCTCTCACGAAGTGGTAACATGTGTGATGTCTTCTGCATCTCGTTATGTCTTCTGTGATCTCGTCTCATAATCATTGGCGTATTTTTGCACTTGAACTGGAGATATCTAACAGCCTTAAAATCTAGTTGTCTTCAAATTTCTTATAGGGCGTGCTCCATTGTATAAAAAAAAACAGGACTTTTTTGCATACACGGTCAGCTGACCCCAAACTAAACAAAGCCTGTGATATGGCTGCCAGAGACTGATATACATACATATATAGTTTTAAATACATACTTAAATAGATATTAACTACCAGATTTAGAATAACACAAATGTTCATCACATAAATGTTTGTTCTAGGTGGGAATCGAACCCACGCCTCCAAGCTCAGAAGGTAGGTTCACTACCAACTGGACCAACGGGCTATTCTACACTGCATCAGACGGCAAAACGCAAGTCTGTTATGTAATTTAAAAAAACTATTATTAAATTGTGACCATTGCAAAGATACACCATCTTGCATAGATCGTTAGGTTCGTACGTGAATCGTTTAAAGTTCAAAATCTTCCTTCCTCTCCCATGTCCATTGCCTTCAACTAGTCAAAGGGCCGACGAGTGGCTTTAGATCAACTAATTACGCGTTGTTCTCTTTGATTAAAGCACAGCTTGCCTTTAATTAGTGAGTCAGCATCGGTGCGGTGCTTTTACATGTCACGATTCCAGGAATTTTTCTAGGACATGGAAAAAGATTATATAAATTCAATAGCACGGATTTGGGATAAAAATTTAGACTTCTCAGCTTGTTCGGGCGGATAACCTGTTGGATCAGTTGGTAGTGAACGTGCCTTCTGAGCTTGGGGGCGTGCGTTCGATTCCCACCTAGGACAAACATTCATGTGATGAACATGTGTTTGTTCTATATGTGGTTGTTAATATGTATCCATATTTAAGTATGTATTTAAAACTATATAATTATGTATGTATATCAGTCTTTGGCAGCCATATCACAACCTTTGCTTAGTTTGTGGTCAGATGACCCTGTGTGCAAAAAGTGTCCCGAATATTTATTTATTTTTAACGGGCTTTTCTGAGTTCGTTTTCTAATTTTTTTACCGACATCGCAGAGCCATACCTATGTATGCTATTGTAGTTAGCGTGTATATATTTATCTAACTATGTATTTACTCGTATGCTTCTATGCTCCTAGTCGAAATGCCTCTACCAATTTGATAAATGAGGTGTCGATATTCGTGTACGGTCAGGATGGTCACCGGGTAGGTGACGTCATTATAAATAAGTACAAGGTGGCGACATATAAAGTAGTCACCTATCCCGCAAAGGCTTTTAGGCAGTGCGTTCTACCTGTCATGACCTACGGTGCTGAATTGTGGACTAGTGTCCATGATTTTGAATGGTGCACAAGTTTGAGGTCACTCAGCGAGCTATGCTTGGCGTTTCTTTGAGGGATCGTATCTAGATCAAAGTTATTCGCCAGAGAACCAAAGTCACTGACGTAGCTCAGCGTATTAGTAAGCTGAAGTGGTAGTGGGCCGGTCATATCTGACGGAGAACCGATAACGCTGGGTAGACGTGCTTTAGAGTGGAGACTTGATAAACATAGCGTAGGACGCTCTGAGACTCGTTGGAGTGACGAAATACGTAATGCAGTGGCTGGAAGAGAAAAACCGAAGATCGGGCTGCCGTAGGAGAAACCTATGTCTAGCAGTGGACTAGTATAGGCTGATGAAGATTTTGATGAACATGTAAAGTAGGAATTAAAATATATATGGTTGGACCCCGTCGTGCGACGTGTCATTAAACAGATTTTTTACCAGACAGATAGACGGACAACAAAGTGATGCTATAAGGATTCCGTTTTTTTCCTTTTGAGGTACGGAACCCTAAAAATGAAATGAAGTTTGGTTTTCTGACTCAATGCTCTAATTATATGATTAAATGGTTCCGTAACCAGTAATAGGTAAGTACAATACAATGTTAAGATTTTGAAACTGGTCGTAAAAATAACAATTTCAAATCAACGACTATTAAAAAGTTCAACCAAAAATCTCACTGTACAGCTCACATGAGCAACAAAAAGCTAATTAAAGCGTCGTTAAAAAAGTTGTAAAGTGTAAAATGGCCCTTATCTGGCGTGAAATTCCCACAGAGTTTCACTCATCTTTCTCAATCAACGGTCGGACCGCACGATTTTTATTGTTTTTGTGACAATTGCTTGGCGGGGGTCCGATGGGCCCGTGACTCCCATGGGTCTATTGGACACCCCTGGGCCACTAGAATGAGTTAGCACTTTTCTTCTTCAAAATTTTGGCAAAATAAGAATCGAAAAAAAAAGGAATAACTTTCTTACTTCGAGAAAATTATAGCCCATTTTAGCAGATCATAATATTTCGCAACTTGTGCTGCAACCACTGGGCAATGGAGAGAGCTAGAAAAGACAAGTTTTTTTGCGCAACTAAATCAGGAAAGAAGAAACAAAAGCTGAAGAACAACAGTCACCGACATAGCTGCTACGATTTGTAAGTTGTGTGGGAAGGCCACATCGCTCAAAGAACCGATAACCGAAGGGGAAGAAAAGTTCTTGAGTGGAGACCACGAATCGGAAGATGCAGAGTAGGTAGGTCTCCCTTTAGATGGTCCGATGACATCGTGAGAGACGCGGGCAGTGCGGGCATCCAATGGATGGAAGACAGATGGCAGGCTAAAACACTGTTTTAAACTATCACGGTTGTTCACTAAAGTTATATGATTATTTACGGGATATTTACCGTGGTAAGGTTGTGGAATGAGCTCCCGATATTTCGGCGCAGTTACATGCACCATGTTCACGGGAAGACTGAAGAATGCGGGTGGTTGGAGAACAGTTAAAAAGTTAGGTGCAGACATAACGATCTACCCTCTTTCTTAGTCTTTTGCTACGGTTATCACTGGAACTCGAACTCGAACCTAATAAAACGAACCTAATGGTGCATGTAACTGCGCCGAAATATCGGGAGCTCATTCCACAACCTTACCACGGTAAATATCCCGTAAATAATCATATAACTTTAGATGGCAGGCTGTCGTCTAAGTGTGTAAGAATATTTCGCGAACTTTCCACCTGATCCAAAAACGATCTGTGATCAGCTGTTCCATAAGAAAACGGTCCTTGACACTCGACAAAATGTATGGAACAGCTGTTTTTATTTCGCGATTTCAGGGTTGGTCCCATATTAAAAGTTATTCATAATGATGAGTACAATGACCTCCTTTCAGCTTAGTACACCCTTTCCGCGTAATCCAGTATGGTGCGGCTGGGCATAGAAATGACCCCCGGCATTTCAAATTTTTTAACTTCCTCCTAAAACGGCCGGTTAATTAATTTAACAATCGTTATATTGGTCCTAACTGGTGGTTAAACCTTTGTCAGTTAACTCGGTTTTACGATACTGTGGATATTTTTTACTGCGAATTGATTGAAGTTTGTTGTACGAAGAGTTGTAAAAATGTGATCTTCGCTCATTAGATTAATTATTTTCGAGTAAAATAGTACTAAAAGTGGTTAATATTGATGAATCATATCATTGGAGTAATACTACTATTTAGTTGCTTTGTTGATTTTATCATCGTCATCATCAACGGCCAGAAGACGTCCACTGCTGAACATAGGACTCCCCCTTTAACCTCCATAATGAACGACAGCCTGCCATCTGCATCCACTGGGTGCCCGCGACTCTCACAATGTCGTCGGTCTATCTAGTGGAAGGTCAAACTACGCTGCGTTTTCCGGTTCGTGGTCTCCACTAAAGTTCCATTAGGTTCCATAAGGAAAATTCCATTAACTTTGACTCTGTACTTTTTATACCAGCTTCAATATGAATAATTTTGTTCCACTGCTTACTCATTTTGAAGTAGTTTTTTTGTATTTATATCAAAAAAACAACAAGTGATCGATCGTTTAATATTCAACTACTGGTATTTCGAAGCTTAATTAATTCAGCTCATTAAGGCCAAAGACGGGTGAGAACTAGCATCATGTAGAGCTAGACTTTACCCACATCTGTTACTGGTGACATGCACATGCCCCGAACGGAAGCAGTACTTAGACCACGCAGGCTATCTCAACAGATGGCATGAAACTGCTACCACATACAAATCCATCATATCACAATTTAATTAAAACCCTATCAATAAATGATACGATCTGAAATACCCCCAGCGATCCAGCATGGACCGTACAAATTAGAGGCAAAAAATTGAATAACCCTCCAGTGGCCCGATCGGCAATATCAATGACGTTTTAACCCTAAACATAATCGGGCCGGATCGAAACTACCTTGGGGACATTGGGGTCGTTTTGGACTCCGAGTGAAATTGACGAATTTTAGGGTTCCGTTATTTTACGTTTTTGCTGGCTCAATACAATCGAATCTATCGAACATCAATAGGATTATAAGTTCAGATGAGTTACTCATTGGACAGTGGACATGGGGTGGGGGCATTGTTGGGGGAGGCAAGGAGTGAGTGTCAAGTGGCATCAGTTTACTAGTTCCAGTGCCACCCTAATCAAAAACACACAAAAAATGTTGAAATGTTTCGTGCTCGCTTTGAATGCGCATTTGTACTTTTTATATTTAAGTTGGCCTGAGTTGTATACCCACACCACGCCTTTTCTCACCCAAAATTCTAATTTCAAAGAGGTAATACATTAATTCGCTAATATTAACAGACAAAATGCTATTAGTAATTTCCATTTTTGGAACTATGTAATGAAACTTGAAATGGGAAATAAGCACAGAAAAGAGAAGTATTTTTTTTTCTGTTTATGTCGCAATAAGTATACTAGCTCTGTTTATTATTGGAATATCTACATAATGAATCCTTATTTGCCTTGGTCACGCTATAAACTTGAGACTTTAGCAATGTCATTCTCCTTATTATTTTTAGTTTTCTATTACTTTGTAGAAGGTTCTTACGGAAAGAAAATTAAATATAAATTGCGCTGAAAATTTGGTAAATTTCAGAAAATTTAACGACGATATTAACTCGCGGGTGAAAGAAACCAAGGGCGCAGCTAGTAAAAATAAAATGTTTCTTTCCTTGCTACGGAACCTTTAGTTTAATCCAGCGTCACACAAGTGACATTTTTTTTGCAATAAAACTGTTCCCTTGCTTTAAAATATGGGGTCGTTCACGCCCCGGGCGGTTAAGGGTTACAAGCGCCCTGTTGACGGTTTCCGAGTGATTCTTTGTAAGTAGGGATAATACCTCTGCAGCGTACCTTCACTGCTGGTAGTGAAGGTATGTGTAGTCATGTTTACAAATCAACAGTGCAGTAAGTGCTAAATTCTGTATGGCACAGAACTGTTATGATCAAACGTTACGCTTACTCTCGAACGACTTGCTCAATTCATTATTCAAACACACTAATAAAATTTATATTATCAACGTAACAGTTTGTGTGTATGTTTATTCGTACTCAACTAATAGCGAACAGATTTGAATAAAATTTGGAATGGAGGTAAATGATACCGTGACTTAACACAGGTTATCCATAATATTATAGAGGCAAAGGTAACTCTGGTCTCTCTGTCTGTATGTCTGTCTGTTTGTTCACTTTTCAGGACTACATGGCTAAGCCGATGTTTACAACATTTGTCATGATTGTAAAGAGATGACGGATTAAGAAAAAAAGGACCCTATGTCGGATGGTGTACATCAAAAGGACGGACATAATATTAGGTTGTTTTCACACAATTTTTTTTTTAAATGAAAAATTTGAAAATTTTGAATAGCACCGTGGCATTCAGCTAGAGTTTTATGGGTAATCAATCTTGGAATACAATTATGGTTACTGTAAGTTAGCGGGTGAAACCGCATGACGCTGGTAGTTATGTTTGTAAAACTAAAAATACGTTATATATACGCCTATACGTTTTTCTTAATTTTATACTTCAAAAAAATAAATTTAACGGAAGTTTTCAAATCGGTATATAATCGTTATATTTGTTTAAAAAAAGTATAATAGAGGTGTTTGATTATAATATTATATTATGATGAAAACGAATTGATAGAATTTCCTTACTTAACAACAGAAGTTTCAGAGGATCACTTTAAAAGGTGATATTTTTGTTATTAAAAATATTAATGTTAAAAATAATTTTGAAATATTATTTTTTCGTTTCTAAGGTACGCTTGTAAAAAGCACCCCTTAATGTAGTTAGGCTGATAAGTAATTTTATTCTATCTTAAATTTCTACGTTTGTTTTTTAAAAACTATGAATAGGTCCAATAACACGTTTCTTATTGTCTCTAGCGAAATATTCTTACTATAACTTATATTCACGTGTTTTTTAGAGGTAGCAATACACTACACTGACACTTTGTTTTTCACTACATTAATTTCGAACGGTTTTGTTCTTATAAGTCTTCTAACATAATTTGTGCGGTCGAGGAGCTGGATGGCCTTGACATACTCATGATAATGAAATCTGGTTTCGTGAGCTTTGGCGTACTTTTCAATTAAATTTTCAACTAATTCTACATGACTATTCTAAATAATAAAAAACCGGACAAGTACGAGTAGAACTCGTGCTCTGAGGGTTCCGCTGGAAGGAAGCATCAGAGCGCGAGTCCAAAAAACATCTAACTGAAGTAGATATATTGAAAGACAAACTTAACTTCGTAGTTGACTATAAGGCTCTTCCATACATTCCAACTACAAAATGTAAGTTTGTAATAGCAAAATAATTATTTCATGATTCTAGGTCAACGGGAAGTACCCTATAGGTTTTGATTCCCCTGTGAAATCGCAAAATATGCGACATAAACGTTCACACCTATCTTTTAATTGCGTTAACTTATAACTTTGATTTTTTTACAGCCGAAAGAAACCGTAGACTCAAATATTTAGCGTAAATTTCAACTTGACAGACGGACAGACGGACAACGAAGTGATCCTTTTTCCGTTTTTTCCTTTTGAGGTACGGAACCCTAAAAATAAAAACTTAGTTTACTTCGACCGTGATATTATATCTTAAATTCAATCAACATCCCAAAAACCAATATCCCAAACAAAACAGCAAAATATTTATCCAACTGCATAAAACAACAAAAATCTTCAAAGCATCCCGTGTCAACCTTTTAACCCTTGCGTCACCGGCGCATATTTTCCAGCGGTTGGTCCCGCGCGGGGCCTAAACGACCCCATAATTGATAAGTAAAGGAAAAGAAGAGTACCGCCTTATACATATTTATGAGGCCCCGAAATTGCTACGGGACCCTGCGAACGGCAGCACTTGCTTCGACGTCTCATTATGTTTTTAGGGTTCCTTTGTTATTGTCGCTTTGATCTCTCTCCTGTCGGAAATCGGTGGATTTGGGTATAGTTTGCATGATTTGAGAAGCTTAGGGTTAACCAGTGAATTAAATTTAAAAGAAACTTATCTGTTGAGTGTATGTAAGATATTTTTAGCCGATGATGCAAGGTTATTGTTGTTAGCTGATTAGCATGTATGTAGGCTACTAATGTTATGTTTGTAATTATGCTTTTATGTCTAAACTCTTCCAGTCTTAGTTATAAACGTTGCTTAAAAGTTAAGCAATGCTTTAAATTGCTGTCAATTTCTCATTGACGGAAATTGTCACAGGTAAAAACGAGACAGAGCATTTTTAAGCGTAGCTTAACTTAAGTATAACGCTTATAAATAAAGCCGTTCTTGTTTATTTCTCTATTTTGATAAATAATATATGATTATTACGTAATCATTGAATTTCTTCTCTGTTACGTATGCAGGTTTCCTCACGATGTTTTCCTGTACCGAAAAGCTCTAGTGGTATGAAAATCCGAACATAAACTCTAAAGAGCGCATTGATATGGGCCTAGGATTTGAACCTGCGACCTCACGCTTTGAAGTCTAGCGGTGCCACGACAGTTTTTTTTTTTTTTTTTTTTAATTATAACGGCTATCAAGGCATTGTTGTAGCCATATAAACGACACGTCAGTCATTCGAAATCAGTTAGCAACTGTGACAAAGAACTTTGAGACCTAACCCAAAAACGTAAGGTCCGAGTTCTTTGGATGCGGAGTTTTACGCGTTGACATAAATAAGAATGTTCAATCAAAGTTCTGTCATAATGCCTGGCGACAGATTTTCCTTCTTATTTCCGTTCTATTTACTTATCTTTTCTTTGGGTCTCCCAAACAGGCTACCACGTAAACCTCCTAAATACAACTAATGTCACCACCGAATGTACCTAACAGTAAGCTTAGCTCATGTCATATTTTCTTTTGACTAAGAAAACAGATAATTTCTACCTCTCCATCTCCCACTAGACACATCTAAGCCCTACGTACACATCTTATAAAGACAGTTTACTCGCGGCCCAACGTTGCGTTCAAAAACACAATAAACAGAAACTTTATGCGGAAACAGGCGACGCGGAGCACATTACACCTCTCTTTACGACAATAATCTATTTCTGAACGCGTTTGTAAATTCTTTGCGATGTTCTTTGTACTCCGCGAGTTTTTGAACATAGTAATGAGGGAATGAAGTGAGTTTTTTGTCTACTAATGAAATATAAACATAATGCTTAATAATGAACTTATTTGACTTGACATTATTTCTATCATCACCATCATCATCATTATCAGCCAGAAAATATCCACTGCTGAACATAAGACCCCCCTTTAACCCCCCCCCCCCCCCCCTTTAACTCCATACTGATTTGCAAGTTGAAATGGTAATAGGCGGGCCAAATGGAAGACGAAGAATCGACCACGAACCGGAAGGCGCAGCGTAGGTAGGCCTCCCACTAGATAGACTGACGACATCATGAGAGTCGCAGGCATCCAGTGGATGCAGATGGTAGGCTGTCGTTCAGCATGGTGGTCTAAAGGGGGGTGTTTATGTTCAGCAGTGGACGTCTTCTGGCTGATGATGATGATGATGATCCCTTACAAGTCGAATTTTCGTCGCAAGGTTAAATACCATGTTTCAGAATTTGACTTTACTAGAATTCCGACGTAACTCTCGACTCAAGAGTGGATTCCATGAAAATGGCGTCCGGTTAGTACGACGTTAAGTCACTCGCTAATTCACCGTCGTTTTAACCGGATCTACAAATAATTATGGCATCATCAGCCAAAAGACGTCCACTGCTGAACATAGGCCTCCCCCTTTAACCTCCACACTGAACAACAGCCTGCCTTTTGCATCCACTGGATGCCCGCGACTCTCACAAAGTCGTCGGTTCATCTAGTGGGAGGCCTACCTACGCTGCGTCTTCCGGTTCGTGGTCTCCACTCCAAAACCTTTCTAACCAATCGGTAGCTACACTATCCCCGGGTGACATAGGCTATAATCTATACCCGTGCGAAGCTGGGGCGGACCGCTAGTTTTTAATAATATGACTAGTTTATAGTTTATTTTTGAAATGTTTAACATGTAATTATTATTATGAATAAAGTTATCATTATCTAATCCGTACAGCCAAAGAATTAAACAATAATATGCCAGCTTCCTTGTTTCCTGTGAGATACAATCTAGGTCTTTTCAAGTCCAGAGTGATCTTTTAAATCTGCGTACTCCATCTTTGATCACAATCATCGCTTACCAATGGGCGAGTTGTTGGTCAAACGCGGACTTATATGCGATAAAAATATACAAAGGTACCTATCTACATAATTATCACCCGCTCGGTTCACGCCACATAGGCGTTGAAACAAAACACTACAACGCGCGATTATGAGTGCTAATGAATGAAATCATATCAATTCGAGACAACAAGCCTCCATGTGCGGCAATCGTCGGCTTCCGGTGGGTGACGCTGTTTTTTATTTTTAATAATAATATCCTTGGAATGATTTGGTGGAATGGGTTATACATGTTGGTAAAGAGGAGTGTTGAGGGGTTCGAACACTGTAAATGAAGCCAAGTCCAGTTGCACTTAGAGTAAAGTAAAGTAGATAATTAGATATACCTGAATAACAATGAACAAACCCTCGCTCTGAACATTCCTTCCTTCATATTGATTTTGGCTACCCAAAGAACCAAATATCAGACAGAGCCTTCAAGCCACTTGGAGAAAAACAAATTTAAAGTTGCGGTCACGTCGTTATAAACAAACAGATATTTTAAGTGGTACTTTTCACCTATGGCGGGAAAATCAAATTTAAAATAGTTTTCTTGAGCTAGGCCTCATAATAGGATCATAATGTTAGCGCAAATTGATTATTATTCTTATGTATAGATAGATTGGGGCGAAACGCGGGTAGCGCAGCGCGTGCGCCTTCCAGGTGAATTTATTTTGACATTTTTGTTCTAAAAAGAGTAAAACAAAAAAATACGGGTAATTTTATTTTCAATGATTTTAATATAATTATGCAAATTTACACACTCACAAAAAGTAACCCTGTAGTGTAGTAATGTAGTGTAGTAATTCATAGAATATAAGAAACAGAT
This sequence comes from Agriopis aurantiaria, assembly GCA_914767915.1. Taxonomy (NCBI): domain Eukaryota; kingdom Metazoa; phylum Arthropoda; class Insecta; order Lepidoptera; family Geometridae; genus Agriopis; species Agriopis aurantiaria. The sequence continues at coordinate 3,598,831 of OU611982.1, forward strand.
ATTTGTTCAAAAACTTGTAGCTAACCAAAACTAGCAAAGGTCAAAAATGCTTTAAAATTCTCCGCAAATACTAAACGTACGTTCATTCATTAGCCGTTCTTAGTGCACAAATATACATAGTTAGGTCCTTGTACCTCAATTCATATCGCCAGTTTTATGATATCACCATAAATAGCGCGAACATTTGTCGCCGTTACAGATAATTAAAATCGCGAACATGTGTCGTGAACAGACAGACAGACGGGCGCGAATCATTCATTACGTTATGTCAAATGTTTATTTTTAAAAATAATGTTTGTAATACGTCAGATCTGTGGCAGTTGGGTATTTACAATTACTATAATGAATTGGAATAGGATCTGTAAAAACCACAGAAAATTTAAAAAAAAAAGTTTAAATAAGTACGGCTGTCAAGGCATTTTTGTAAGGTATTTGTTGTAGCCAGTTGCATTCGAAATCAGTTAGCAACTGTGATGCGGAGTTCGACACGTTGATCTAAATAAGAATGTTTAATTAAGGTTCACTCATAATGCCTGGTAACAGATTTTCCTTCTCATTTCTGTTCTATTTACTTCTCTCTCTTCTCTGCTGTGCTAAAAACAGATATCAGAAGCATTTATTCCAGTCATGAAAATTTGGGTTGAGACGTAGCCGAGGCAAGTAGCCACGGAGCCTTCACGTCGTGAAGGCTCCGTTAGCGCTAAGGCTTGTATTGTGATTTTTTCAAACATTGCGTGAATATTGCAAACATAGGTAAACATTACCAATTTACATTACAAAATTTCACCCAAATGTCCGGGATTTTGAAAGTTTTTGTCCGGCATCGGCCATTTAGGTGATGGCAGCACTATTTACAGCTCAAGTATCAAACCCGCATCAAGTCTTCTTATAATTCATTCCAATAGAGTTTTCTTTTTCTCCAAGCACGTCGCAACTTGCAAGGCTCACACGCACCGAGATTAGCGATTAAAACCATAAAGTAATTCGCACATGTAAATAATAAAAGCACAGGAAGTCGCTGGGACATCATGTGGCGAGGTCGGCGACCCTGGTGCTGCTGCATTAATTGCTAGTTAGGTCTTAGTGGCTTAGCTAGAAAGGTTATAAAGTTGTTTTGTTGTTTGATTAAATGTGAGAATGTTGGGGTATGAAATTATGTCTCGCAGAACTGATGAAGGTGGTACTTGAACGTACGTTAGTGCTTTGTCTTTAAGATGAGAATTTGATAAAACTTAACCTTTTTTAGGGTTTCGTACCCTTAGGGTGCAAACGGGACCCTATTACTAAGGTTACGCTGTCTGTCTGTCGATTTGTCGGGCCGGCTGTCCTACCTTTTAACGGTTTACCTGTATTTTTCTAATCGTAATAGATAGCCAGTTGAAATTTTCACAGAATATGCAATGTTACGGCGAATTATCTAAGAAATAATAATAAAGTCATAAAGTAAAATTGAAGGCGGTTCCCATACAAAAAATTATGTAAACGTATCTGCTCTACTGTGAAAACGGCAGTACCTACGTAATACAACCGTCAAACTTGGCTTGATTATAGTACACATAATACCAAAGTAACAAAACAAAGAACAAATACTAGCCAAGTAAGAGTCGGTGACAAATTTCTGTTCACCAAAGTTAAGCACCTTCGGGCGCGGTTGGTACTTGGATGAGCGACCGCCTGGACGTGATGTCTTTTTGCACAGATTTTTTGCAAACACTTTTGAAGTTAACATTTATGTGGTGGTACGGAACCCTTAGTGCGCAAGTCCGACTCGCATTTGGGCGGTTTATTTTAGTGTGGATACGAGTAAACCGCATGCCTTAAAGTAAATGTCAAATAATTCAGTGCCGCCAAGAATTTGGCACTTCGACAGTTCAAAACCATGTGTGGCAATGCACTGCATAATATCACTGAAAACATTGCCCTGCAATCCAAAACACAGAAATGTTTAAGTGACTTCGAGAAAGGACGATGGTTCTCAATTCAGCCCGTATTTACTCTCCTCCTCCTAGACTCCTAATGTGATGTAGATATCCACAAGTAAGGACTTTACAACGGGGTTCAAAACGCCCGTTATGATAGCCCGTTGGTCCAGTTGGTAGTGAGCCAATCTTCTGAGCTTAGGAGCGTGGGTTCAATTCCCACCTAGGACAAACATTTATGTGAGGAACATTTTGTGTTTAAATAAAATAAAATAAATAAATATTCGGGACATTTTTGCACACACGGTCATCTGACCCCGAACTAAGCAAAGCAAGCTTTTGTTCTATATCTGGTTGTTAATATCTATTTAATTATGTATTTAAAACTATATTTATGTATTTATATCAGTCTCTGGCAGCCATATCACAAGCTTTGCTTAGTTTGGGGTCAGATGACCGTGTGTGCAAAAATGTCCCGAATTATTTATTTATATTTTTTTGTATTAACTTAAGACCGTAACTCATATTTATTGACATTTCAACAGGAAAAATGTCTATCAGGTCAGCTAGAACCTAATTAAATAAAATTTTACTACTGATTTTACACATAAATCGAAATAGCCCTCTCGAAACGAGATTCGGAATATAAACCAGCTGCAATATAAACTAATCACCTCTGGACCCGCGGAGGTAGAAAGGCAAACTACGCAATCCTTTGTTTAAACAAAATAACCGTTAAAATTCAGAATATCAAAGGCAATTCACACGTAAACGAGCACAGAAGTGAGTGTTAGAAACACGGGGCAATTCTGGCGGTGGTCGTAAACAGGGGCTTATTAACCCAACATTTGAGAGGCACTGGGGCGGTTTTCCAACTAGGATACTAAACACAGTGTAGACTTTTACAAGTTAGTTGCTGAAAACTGTTCCTTTAATTATGAAATGGGCTAGCTTATGACCATGACTCACCTGATGAAAAGTAGAGCAAGACAAAAAAAACTGTATGTTTAAGTTGACAAAGGGCACGGATCCTGGGGACCAGTGAAATTGCAAAAAAAAATTTTTTACATCGGTCTAGCCTTACATTTTACCGCGATCTCACCTGATGGAAAGCGATGATGCGGTCGAAGATGCACATGATAAGTTGACACGCTTCCACATGTGGTGCCAATTCACTCTTGTCTTTTTTTTTTTTTTTTTAACCTATAGAGAATGTATGGAGACCTCAGTAATGCTGCGGCAGCACTGCTGCGAGCAGCGGAGTTCGGAATCATACCTTTATTTGAGATTTAAAACCAATAGCATAAAAATTACAATAATATTATTACCTTATTTTAAACATTCATTAACAGGTTTACATTATTGGTAACAATATCGTAGAAATTTACTAACTATATTTTTTTAATAGGTCTTCGTTTGGCCACCATCTCGCCTGATGGTAAGCGACGGTGTGGCCGAGGATGGAACACGTTGATCTAGAAGAAATTTATTCATAATAGCCTTGAAGATGCCTAGATTGTAGTTCTCAGGAAACAAGGAGGAGGGAGTTCCATTCTTGGGCAGTATACGTATCATAAATAATGACTCAAATCGTTGTGTACGAATTTATGGAATTTCCACGAGGAACGGTAGTGTGCAGTACTTCTACTTGTCCTGTAGTACAAGGGGAGGGTGGAATAAGGTTATGAAGCGTGCAAGAGCACTTGCCAAAATGTATCCGATAAGCTACTTATTATACTTATGCAAATCCTAAACGATAATAACAATTACGGAAATGCCGGTTAAAAATACACGCAAAATCTAATTAAGGACTAAATGTACTCTAATATTTACTCAGCACAGTGTCTAAACACAAAATACGGTGCCTTCGTCAAAAACGGGCAAGGCCCGGCCAGGCCAGCTCGCACCACTTTAATTATACCGAGTTAATTAATACAAAACAGTAAAGCAAGGGCCAGAGAGTAAGCGTATGTGGATTTGTTTCTTTTTAACCGACGAAAGAAGGAGGTTATCAATTTGACGGTCTGTTTTTTTTGTATGTTTGTTACGCGATTACTTCGCAAATTATGAATAGTTTTTATGATTATTGTTTTGTTTAGTTTGTTTAGTTCATGTTGTTTAGTTTAGGTTATATATACATGGTATATAGGTTATATCACAGAAAAGAGAGATTTTTCTTTCTCTTCTTTGGGTTATATCATACCTCAGAAGTGGCCCATATAAATATTATCAAAATTCATTTAGCGGTTTTTGAAAAATTCAACGAAAACCAGAAATACATACTCAAATGACGTTTTGGTTTGTGGTTCAAAAGTTTTGATGAAGACTTCTCTGCTTTAACTATGTAGTCTTGAAGTCTGATTTCGTTTCTTTTAAAAAAAAATTTTTTTTTTGGAGCCGATTGACCAGACTAGCCTGAATCGCCTAATTGCCTAATCGCTTGCCTGATGGTAAGCATCACGATTTCCTAAAAGAGTTCAGTGCTATATAGAATTTAGAGCTTTAAAGGTTCAAAACTTTAAAAGTTCCCATAAACAAGATATAAAAAAAAATATTTGAAATAAAATGTACCACCTATAATAAAAACTTGGGATATTATGAACATAAGCAAAAAAATAATAATTACCAACATCGATAAAAAATAAGTGATTATCATTTTTGATTTTTGATTATATTAGTGATAATTAGTAATAAGTAATAATTAAGGCTTTTTTATTTTCTAAGTTTGATATACTTACCTACCTACTTTTGTACTTAAATATATAAATTATAAAACAAAATAAAATAAAATTTTATTCTGTAGCATATTCGTTAAATTTCTTAGCTTGCTGAGCTAGTTTTTTTTTTTTTTGAATCGCTGTATTCGTGGATCTACCGCTATCCCAAAAGCGTAACAAGCAGGTAGTTCGCTTCAAAAATCATTTGGCCTTCGCCTACGCCTTGCAGAATTACCCCATTCCCGATGTTTACTTTTAATCCACAGTCAAAATTTTATTTCAAATGTCTTTCGTATTCAAAGCAGGGCGTTTTATAAGGTTACAATGTTTATAGCGGTTTGCAGGGTTAAATTCCTAGGGTCAGCGTGCACTAGTAGGTAGAAAATGTATGAAGCTTGAAGCTAAATGTACAGCGCCGGACCTAGCTAGCGGCCTAGCTAGGCAAAGCGAGATTGTCATTCGGCGTGTTTAATTTCTAGTAAGTTTACGATAACATGAATGCTATTCAGTGGATGCAAAAGGCAGGCTGTCGTTCAGTGTGAAGGTTAAAGGGGGAGGCCTATGTTCAGCAGTGGACATCTTCTGGCTGCTGATCATGACGATTACGATTTTTTTTAAAGCGCCGAAAGCAAACTAGATTGTAGTATGGCTGCCAGAGACTGGTATAAAAATACCCAATATTTTTAAATACGTGCTTAAATAAATAAATAATAACACCCAGATATAGAACAAACACAAGTGTTCATCACAGTCATAATTTGTCCTAGGTGGGAATCGAACCCACGCCCCTAAGCGCAGAAGGCAGGTTCACTACCAACTGGACCGGGGCTATCTATCATTACCGCCTTTCAGCTCAGTACCACCGTTCTGTGTAACCCTGAATACATAAACATTTATATTCATGATAAAAAATACTGGGGCAAGTGCCTTTATTAACTAAACAAAATAAGTACAAGGTAATACTTACACTACAAATATAGACTGCCCATAGACCGTTGAAGGTCTAAAAATAATCCAAATGCTCAAGCCCACTATCAGTTGGCAGCGTACCCAGCATGCTGGCGGCATTACCACGTTGAATGGCAATGCTTATCTATAAGTACTAATATTATGAAGAGTAAAGATTTGTTTGTTTGTTTGCATTGAATAGGCTCCGAAACTGCTGAACCGATTTGAAAAATTCTTTCACTGTTGGGAAGCTACACTATCCCCGGGTGACATAGGCTATATTACATTTTCAAAAAAAATAGGGATCCTCACTAAAAGTCCAATAATGTAACCCAAGGTGTAAAAAAATGAGATTTACTATTTTAACTTTGCGTCTTTGACAGTTCTAAGACAGGACAACGTATGTCAGGTCAGCTAGTGCGCAAATAAAATAACTAAAATTATTTATTGTTGGATAATTACGTCAGAATTCAAGATACTGTCATAGTTAGCTCAAATTATACTTATCATCATCATCATCATTACAGCCATAGGACGTCCACTGCTGGACCCATCCCCCATCGACCTCCCCCATCGGCCGGCAAATTATACTTATATTTTGCAGAAAAAGCCCACATACGTTTGTTTGGTATGTACATTGATAAATGTCGTTTTCCCACAGTTAAACCTACGTTACTTATTTGCCTTATTATGCATTTAGCTTAATATTTCCGTCATAAATATCGGTAATTATGCATTAATAGTTTTTCACAAAAAACCGTACATACAGTACGCTTAGTCCCAGATTTGATAGTTTTAGAAAACTTTTTTCGTTTACATATTGTTCCATAGATTTTAGTAAAGCGCCTCCAGCGGAAACGCGGAGGAACTAACATCGGTAGTAAACGGCAGTATAGATTGCTTCACTCTAATACGAAAAAAGTTTTCGAATACCTTTCAGCCCAGCAATGTATGGAACAATACGTAAACGATAAAAGTTTTCAAAAACTATCAAATCTGAGACTAAGGCCCCAGATTAACTCCGCAAATCATTTAAATAAGTAGCGACTCTTCCTCGAGTGGAAACAAACAAAACTCTCATACAAAGTTTCGCATATAAAACAAGTGCGATAAAACAAAAATCATACGATGTTAATTTAATATATGGGCTATGGGCCTTTATCGGGACTTGGCCAGGCGATTGGTGGAGGCGTCGGGTGTCTAGAATGCTGGCTTCTATTTCGCCCAGAAATTGAGCATTGCCATTCAACGTGGCAATGCTGCCAGCATTCTGGGGACCTTTCCCTCCACTAATGGTCTTTTAGTTTAAGTTTTTAGTTTGTATTTAGTTATTTTAAGTTTTAGCTTTTAGTTATTTATTTAAGTTTTCGTTAATTTTCTGTTTTTTTAGTTGTGCATAATAAAGTATTTAGAGAGGTTACATGCATAGCATGAAAAATTAAAAAAAAAAAAAAAATAAAAATAATTAATCAATTCCTCCTTCTTATCTAACAATAACACGTAGCTGCGGATTTGTGGAGTTATTTTAGATCGTTTGTCAATATCTAACTCCATACTGCTTATAAAATTTTATTGAAAATACCTTTAGCCAATTATATAAAAGCGAAATATTTATACAGGGTTACGGGGAAAGGGTGTACTAAGCCGAAAGGGGTTCTAGTATCCATCATTATGAACAACTTTTACTATGGGTGCAACTCACCGCATCATCGCTTAACATCAAGCGAGGTGGTCAAATGCAAGCCATTTTTTTTTAACTTTGAAATCGTGAAAAAAATAACTGCTGTTCCGTAGAAAACGGTGATTCATACTCGATAAAATGTAGGGAGCAGATGAATTTTTTTTCGTGATTTTAAGGTTGGTCCCATAGTAAAACTTGTTTATGATGGGTACTATGAACTCTTTTCGTCTTAGTACACCTTTTCCGCATAACCCTGGATACACTCTATTCACGAAATCTCGAAATCTATTTGACCTTATAATTTGGGCAGGTATAGATTTCTAATGTGATGTAGATACAACAGGGGTAAATTAAGGGGGTCAAAATGCCCGTTATGATAGCCCGTTGGTCCAGTTGGTATATAGTTAACCTGCCTTCTGCGCTTGAGAACGTGGGTTCGATTCCCGCCTATGACAAAAATTTATGTGATAATCATTTGTGTTTGTTCTATATCTTGTTGTTAATATCTATTTAAGGATGTATTTAAAACTACATATGTACGCATATCAGTCTCTGGCAGGCATACTACAAGCTTTGCTTAGTTTGGGGTCAGATGACCGTGTGGTTAAGAATGTCCCGAATAATTATTTATTTTAACGCTTTTGGACAGTCATGTAAAAAGGGTTTGAAAGTTTATGCGGAAGTCTATATGCGTACAAAGTCGCAGGCAACAGCTAAGATCGAGTAAATAAGTACGTATTGTAATTGTGTTTGTTCATAACTGACTATGTCATTAGTGACTAAGTATATAAATTAATTTGATGTGTTAATTAACGATCGAGATACAATAAATATAGAATCACAATCGTGGCAAAAATGCCCGAACTCGGCGCAGGCTACGATTAGCGCAGACTTTTTGGTTAGTTACAAGGTAACCGCGATCCGACTACAACGCTGTGCAATGCCAGAGCTACGATGACATAGCGGACAGCTAACGTTGAACACTATGCAAGCGACATAACGTCTAAACGGGAGTAAATGTGGCATTGTGAATATTTGTGAAGTATATAATTGATACAATATATGTACAATGACACTCGGACGTTTTTTGACTATTTTCACTGAGAGATTGTGACTCTATAGGAATTGTATCTCGATGTACTTAACCTATAGTCTACATTAGTAATTATTAGTTTTGGTAAAAATATGCCCCGAGGGGGATATTTATGATGGTCCAGTTTTGTTACCCAGGGGAACCAACCCTATATCCAATAGATAGGTGGATCAGGTCGATAAAATGTTAAGGTAAAATGAATGCTAGATACTTATACAGGGTAACGCATATAGACTGTAATAAGCCGAAAGGAGGTCATTGTACTCATCATTATGAACAACTTTTAATAATGGAACCAACACTGAAACCGCGAAAAAATCTGCTGATCCTTGGAAAATGTATGGAACAGCAGTTATTTTCGCAATTTCTTGGTTGTTCTCATAGTAAAAGTTGTTCCCTTCTAGTTGTTGTTCTAGTTGTTGTTGTTGTTGTTGATTAGTACAGTCTATATGAGTATCTCTGTAAATTTGGAATTTTAAACGGTTAAATAATTTACAAATAGACTACGACTATCCCTAACTTTTCACTCTAAAAGAAATTCTATTCAAACAAGTTTCAACTACACTCGCCGTCTTGTCATTTTACTTCCCTTTGACAGAAAAGCAGTTTAAACCGGTGTGAAGTGGTAAAAGAGCGTAAAAACCGCTTTTCGTTCACCCTTGCGGTATTTACGGGGGTAAAATGGGTAAATTAGAGTTAAAGTAAATACCCCGGGTCAAATAATTTGCATCTTGATGTGACATTAGGGAGGAGCAATTTTGTTCTTTTTTGCAGTACCGTCAAAGGACAAGGTGTGGTACTAGTGAAAAAAAAACAAAGTGCCAAAGATATAAAAAAATACTTGCAGCGGTGTTTTGTTGTTCTTACGGTGTTCTCGAGAAGCTATACCATGGGGTTCTTCAAAAGGAAAGTTAATAGAGTCTTAAACACAACGTAGTTGTGATGCCTCTGGTGTTACAAAAATCCATAGGCGTCGGTGACTGCTTACCATCAGGCAGCCCGTCTGCTTGTTTGCCACCAATAGCATAAAAATTATGTACATTAGTCAAGCTAAGTACTTGTACTCGGTCCAATTTTTTTTAGATCTGACCCTACTTTAAAATAGTTCAAAAGTTAATTTAAAATAAAACCGGCCAAGTGCAAGGCGGACTCGCGCACTGAGGGTTCCGTACCACCACATAACTTGTTAGATAGACAAGTTTAAAAAAATTGTGCAAAAAGACAACATCCCATCAACGCCCAGGCGGTCACCCATCCAAGTACCGGCCACGCCTGACGTTACTTCACTTCGGTGATCGTACTAGAACCGGTGGTGTACAGAAATTTGATACCTACTCGCACTTGGCCATTATTTATCATTTGTTGTTATACTTTAGGGTGTGTACTATAATCATGCCAAGTTTGACGCTTGTACCTACATATTACCGTTTTTACATTACAGCTAATACAAAAATACGTTTGTTGTTGTAAAATACGGTTAGACTTATTTTTTAAACAGTAAAATAGACCTGTCCATTATATTTTAAGCTTCTTTTCTTTTCTTTTTTTCTCGCCAATAATACCGTGTTTGACCGCCATCTCGCCTGTTACGACCATTACGCCAACCATACCTACTAAAAGCTAACAAAAATTGATTTTTCAGAACTCAGTATGATTTTTGGATCATTTTTCTCTAGTTAATTATTAATTCGACGAAGCCCCAGATAAGACGAACATTTAACATTACATCAAGACGAAAAATCTTGAGCTACTTAATAGAATGTAACGTTACACACAGATATATAGCCGAGATATACCCGGGTACGTCCTAAAACTGCGACCAGAACCACCGGAGGATGGGCAGCATCGTCCTATTAGTACACGGTGAACGTACTGCGATCCCCAAGCCGCCTGCCAAGCGTGGGGATTATGGCAACACCCCTCTTTAAGAGGGAGGCCTGTGTCCAGCAGTGGACTTTTAATGGCTGCTGATGATATAGCCGAGATATTGGTAAAATCTGAAATCATGAGTAGGATGTTTTAAACACACCTTTTAAACACAAGCGTCTTTTGCATGTTACCGTTAATTTTTAGTAATTTACCTACTGAAATAAGGGTCGAGAATGATATCAACGTATTTAAAACAGCTCTAAACAATTTATTAATCAAGCTAGCTTATTATAGTATCAATAATTTTTTTAAACGACAATGATCTAAATTTAAACGATAAAGTTATATGATTATTTACGAGATATTTACCGTGGTAAGGTTGTGGAATGAGCTCCACAACCTTACCACGGTAAATATCCCGTAAATAATTATATAACTTTAGTGAACAACCGTGATAGTTTAAAACAGTGTTAAACGATAAAGATCTAAATTCACAAATATGGAAGGGTAACAATAAAAAAAAAAAAAACATTTATTATTTCGAGATATATGAATCCAAAAATCTATAAACATATTAATCATTGACATAATAATATTATATAATTGTCATTTTTTCCGTAGGTATACTTAAATTTATTTTGTTATCTGACGGCATAATAATTATAATTTTGGTGGTTTTATAAACTGTAAATATATTATTATTATTTTAAGACAAAACTGATTGCTTAATCAGCGAAAATAGAGTGCTTAACTGTAATGATTTAAGATCACAATTTATTGTTTTTACCTATTTTGCAATGAATAAATGAATTATGAAGTTTTCTTATAAAGTCCAAAAAACAATACTTGTAGAAACAATGAAGCCTCCGGGCTTGGATAAATATTTAGTGAAAATAGGTTTTCATCAAGACGAAAAATCTCAAAACCCCGTAATATTGCACACAGACATAAAGCCGAGATATCCCGGCAATAGTGAAATCTGGAATGCGAGGAACCTCTCGCAATCCTGAAGAAATCCTGAAACCCATTCTGTAATAAATTCAGCCCGCGCTTACTTTTACGGTCAAATCCCGTGAAGCAAACGTCCGAAACCGGGAATTATTACCGGTTTTCGGAACGATTCCAGGTTTAGTTGTGTACTCTTAACTACTTTTTATTTTTTATATTTCTTGTCTATGATTTATAGAGTAAGTAGGTAAGTAATACTAACTTTCCTTATCTGTTCAGTTGACGGTATGGTCAAGATAATTAAATACACGAGATACAATTCCTAGAGAGTCACAATCTAAATAAATAAATAAATAATTTATAGAAAACAAGGAAAAAACAAATATTGAAAATATTTGAAAGCGCGCACGCCGCATTGCCGTCATACAAGTGTACGGTTCTCTACCATTTCGCCTTAAACACAGCTTTTGACGCTTGCCGAATAATTACAGGGATCTCAGTTACAAACTTTACCTCATTATAATATTCGTGAAAATGATTTTTTTTATAATCATCTACACGAACATCGCCGTGGTCCGTGACTTTAGTTATACTTACAATTTTTTTTTTTATTAAGCTATTTTACTTAGCCTACACACAATACCTACTGGGAGTGGAAAGTTAGATCTTAATCTAAAGTTAAAGCAATTAAGTCATGTTATTACTAGTGTTGTGTGTATACCGACCAGCGACCCGCAAGCACCCGATCACGAGTATGACACATGTTCCAACCATCGCCCTCCTCAACCATATCTGAGGGAAGAGAGCGACCCGACACACGATGCCGCCGCAAAAAGGTGCCTTCGATGGTGAGCATTCATGCTCGAGGCAAGTTATCTACTTTCAGTAGTAAAAAACAATGATGTGGTAAAGCTTCAACTGAACCCCTCACAGCAAAATCGTGCCCAATGAGTTTCTGTTCCGTTTTTATTACACAGTGAAACCCTCTGTACAATCTAGGGGATCATCAGAATAATGGGATTTTCCCGGCGAGATTATGCGTGGATTATTTTACACTGAGCACCTACTAAAAAAATTCCACAATACTGCTGAAATGGTCTTCAGTTTTAAAGAAAAATGGACCATATTTTGAGGCTCTAGGTTGTAAAGTTGAATGGAAATGTTGGGGTAGAGAATTTCATTTTGGCCGGAATAAAAATATCCCATACGACGGCTTTGCTTTATCATTGCGAACCGGAGGTGTAATTAGTTTTTCCAAAGCTTGGCACTTATTCTGGACGATTGAGGAAATTGTTTTTTTTTTTTAAACCTCGTATTATATTTATTCATTTATTATTTGATAGGCGAGCAGCATTTAAGCTGATGTGCCAGTATATCCCATAGCGTAATTAGTAGTGTTCAGTTATTTGCTAATCATTTAATTTTGTAACTAGGTAATTTTTTTGTAGGCTTAGTTTGAAAACTTGAATATGAAAAAACCAAAAGTTGCCTTTTTATACGGAAAGGGTGTAGTAAACCGAAAGAGATTTACATGACACATAATTATGAACAACTTTTACTACATGACCAGCACTGAAAAGGCGAAATTTTTTTTGCAGTTCCATACATTTTCTTTGGTAACAGCTGGTATATTTTTATCGCGATTTTAATGTTGCCATCATACTATTGAACCCTTTTGGCTTAGTATACCCTTTCTGCGTAACTCAGTAGGTGTATAATTTTTTAATGTATATATATTTTGATGAAACTACATATATTTCTATTTTATGAAAAATCTGCACAAACAATAGTAGACGGCTAGCTAAGTATATATGAGCTAAGCATATATGTAAAGTATTATTGAGCAAATTTATAGGAAAATCAAATGAAAAAAAAAAACTGCGCCATCATCAGCAAGTCGTCCACTGCTGAACATATGCCTCCCCCTTTGATCACCATAATGAACGCCAACAAATATATATCAATTGTGGATAATTATAATACAATTTCCAAAAACAAAAATTCAGTGGTAACTAGTAACAATGTAACAATTTATTTGATCATATAACTAGCTGACCTGACAGACGTTGTCCTGTTTTAGAACTGTCAAACATGCAAGGTTAAAATTGTAAATCTTATTTTTTTACACCTTGGGTTACATTATTGGAGTTTTAGTAAGGATCCCTATTTTTTTAAATGTAATATAGCCTATGTTACCCGGGGATAGTGTAGTTTCCCAACAGTGAAAGAATTTTTCAAATCGGTTCAGTAGTTTCGGAGTCCATTCAATGGAAACAAACAAACAATCAAACAGTCAAATCTTTCCTCTTTATAATATTAGTATAGATAAAATACATATCATACATATAATTTATTTTATCAAATCGAAATAGCTTCTTGATCATATTGACAACAAATTAAATCGTCAACAAAGCAAAATGCCTAAACGTCACGTTTAAAGAGCAAAATGTCTACCTACTTAGCACACTGTCTAAAATGAAGTATGCCTAATCATTAATTTGCCTGAGAATGGTTAAATCACATAGCAAAATGTACCTTTAAATTGTATTTTTTTTATTGTTCCAGAATAAGTCCTCACCAGGGCCGGATTATGAGCGGACAACGTGAAAAATTGAAACGTCCGACGGCGTCACTCTTTTGTTTTAAATGTCGGTGATGTGAGCCAGACGTAAGTCGAGCTCGCTAAATAATTATGACATCTGTCAACAATTATTAAATATTAGAACTATACATATCTATATATTAAAAACAAATTTGACGAACTTATTTAAATAAAAGTAACTATTTTGAGTAGTGATTTAAATATTTTTTTATCTTAATTGTACAATATAATGTAATGTATTTTTTACATGAAACAATTTGAATTTATTTATATTATGATATTGGCGTGAAAATTGACATCTTTTATGAATAATTGACTTAGGTATGACTTAAACATTTATAAATTATAACAATTTATCTATAGAAATTAATTAAAATTTGTAAAATAAATTGTTAGTTCTTATTACAATGATAAATGTTGTATTTGTGTAAAAAATTACTTTATAAATTAAATATATATGATACACTATCTTTATGGCATCCGATAAAGATGTGTAACTTGAGGTAGGCAGATAAATGACAATCTGTTGATTAAACACGTAATAAATTTGTAGGTAAAATAAACGATTTTTTTATATTCCATAAACACCTCATTAAATATGACAAAAAAATCCATATAAGTTTAAGAATTTATGTTAAAAAGTTAAATAATTGCCTTAGACAAAAATGTATTGACAAATAAATTTACTTAGTGTGAGGTAATAATTATTAACCCAAAACATTCAAAACGTCTAAAGAAAACATATCCTCCAACCCATTTTTCGGCGAAAATTGCTTCCGAACAAATGCATCGGGCAGCACAATAAAATCCATCACGAATCATATTATTGTGTTACCTATACAAAGTGATTGTCACTCGTGGCACATGGCGGACCGGCGCCGGGCGGGGCTTACCACGCCACGCCCACAACCCAGCGATAAGGTCGAAATCACTATGTAGATCCTAGAGATTTTCGGCTTTATAGAACCGAAAGCCGGACGAGCGCCCGTCGAGTGCGGCCCATGTTAAAACATACTCGCAACCCGCGCGGGTCGCACGCTTCGCGACCATTCCAAATTTGAAATTTAGAATCGTAAAGTTCCTAGTAAGGATTCGTAATCAGAATTCCGATTTTGAAAGTGACGGTTATGTTTAGGAACTGTTGTTCATTGTAGTATTGACGATGGAAGTTGCGATGCGAAGTTGCGATGGAAGTGCGATGCCGCCGATGCCGCTGGACTTCTCCATGGTGAGGAGTGGAAGTGGATCTCCGGGAGGTCTCCGAGAGTCCCCGAGGCCTGTCTCCAACAGCGCTTTCAGACTTGTGACACCTAAAGGTGAGATGAAGTATATATTTATTTAATAACCACAGACCAATCAGAAAAAAAAACCGCGAAATTACCCGATCAAAACTAATGAAAAAATTAAAGTACACTATTCAAACACAAAAACACAATATACAAACACACAATACACAAAAAATTCAATATTCAATTACATATTTTTTGTATTCACAATTGTGAATACACAATTCTAAATCAGAATCAAGATTAAGATAAGTTAAATACAAGTTTTTAATTACCTACCCCTGAAAGATTATTACTTCATTCATCCATCATTCAGCAATTTCCTCATGGCTCTTGAAAACAGTTTCTTAGACAAATAATTCTTGTATTTCCAGTACAATGAGGGAACAATAATTATTTATAATATTTTGATGGTCTTGTGCTATGTGAGGCCTAATTTAATCGATTAGCCATTTTACCGGTGCAGTAACTGACATGCTTGATGGTTTTCTTCAAGCGTTTTCATCTCCTTGTATATAGCTACGACATGAAATGTGCTTTCTCTTTTATTTTGTGTATAATATTGCTCTCTTTGCCCTTCTTGTTTGTCTTTCCTTCTACTTTTCCATCTACATATTATGTACTTACCTATGAAGTTTTTTTTATCAATGTATTATGTCGTACAGACCCAGCATTTTGCCTGTCATATTTTCTATACTTAGCTAAAAGATTCCAGTTATTTCCATTACCTAGATATTTCGATATTTTTCGATTTTGTGAGATTTCAATTAGATTATACTTATTTATATTATTTCAGCACATAACTATTGATTTCAATCAGATTATACATATTTTTATGATTTCAGCACATAAATAACCATTGATTTCAATCAGATTATACATATTTTTATTATTTCAGCACATAAATAACCATTGATTTCAATCAGATTATACTTATTTTTATGATTTCAGCACATAAATAATATGCCATTGATTTCAATCAGATTATACTTACTTATTGAAAAGTGAAAATAAAAAATGCAAGTCTTATTTTTTTCAACGGTTTGTTTTGAAGCTACTGTTTTTAAAAAAATATAAAATGTGCATGAAAATTACGATTTTTTTTTAGATCGTCACTATGGTAGAACAAGTTTTTTTCACTTGGGAGCACTTGAACTGATTCATGAATGAGTGATTTTTTTTCTCAAAAAATATTGGCATTTTTAAATTTATAATTTTAAACACGTGGCTACATAATATTTTGTAAGTACCTACCTATGTAAAAAAAAACGTTGTTACTTGACGTTGTTGTGATTTTACCAACAGCTATAGTCCATCCATACCCCCCGTCTCCTCTAGAAATTCCTTGAGGTACACTCTTGTTTCTACGGATGTATTGAATCAGCACCGACATAAAATGTAATATCATTACGGTATTTTTTTCTGTAAAGTAAAGTAAAAATTTATTGCTTAGTAGATCCAACAAAAGTCGTCCTATCCAATGAGTTATGGTCCATACGAAAATCAGAAACAAAAAAGCACTATAAGTTTTTCCCGAATTTTCCGTGAAAATTTCCCATTTTTTTTACAACCACTCCTGTTTTGAGGCAAATTTTTTATAAAAATATAGATAAATAGAAGGAGATAACTGTGAACAATGGCGGAGTAATTTCTGAAATTGCTGTTTGCAGTGCAAAATTAACATAACGATTTATAAAGACATTTTGATGCTCATTTAGTTTTTCTGATTATTATTTTGTTACTAGCTGACCCAACAGACGTTGTCCTGTCTTAGAACTGTCAAACGCACTGCGTTAAAATGGTCATTTAGTTTTCTGAAATTTTCAAAATTTCTGCGCAATTTTCTTAATTTTTCTTTCCGTAAGAACCATGTACAAACCATTAGAAAACTTTAAAAAAAAAGTCGAATGAAATCGGTAAAGTCGTTCTCAAGTTATGGCGTGACCAATGGATATAGGGATTAATTTTTATGTATGTAGATAAGTAGATATATAATATACTAGCTGACCTGACAGACGTTGTCCTGTCTTAGAACTGTCAAACACGCAAAGATAAAATTGTAAATCTTATTTTTTTACATCTTGGGTTACATTTTAGAGTTTTACTAAGGATCCCTATTTTTTTTTTTAAATATAATATAGCCTATGTTACCCGGGGATAGTGTAGCTTCACAACTGTGAAAGAATTTTTCAAATCGGTTCAGTAGTTTCGGAGCCTATTCAATGCAAACAAACAAACAAACAAACAATCACATCTTTCCTCTTTACAATATTAGTATAGATAGAAGATTATATCCCGCGCAAAGCGAGACGCAGTCGCCTTCAATTGCGCATACACCTTGAAAAATACCGCCGAATGCGGTTGAAACTATAGCCGGAGTAACCGGCTTAATCATACGTGAGTAATTCCCGTGTTATATAAACAAAATATTAAGTATATCCTGTTTGAATCTATAATTATCCTGTATATTTTTCTGGCTGTTTGTATTGAATTTCCTACAAAATTTACTACGGAACTTTCCGGATTTACTACGAAATATACAGGGATAAAAATTGTTTTACGGTAAAAAATATTAATTGGTCATTGTTACAGAAATGGGGAAATTAAAAGTTTGGTTATGATTCAGAATAAGTGCATACAATTGTTAAAAAATAACATTTATTCTTACCCAAAATACATAACAACCGGGTAATTTTTTTATCCATTTTTTAGTTACGCATCGAACTTCGTACTTCACACTCGTACTTCGCCTACAGGATGATTGTGTAATCAATACGGCTGTCAAGCGAAACTTAATTGTCACCTGCACCCTGACTAATGATCCCCCTGTATCAGTGAGTAGGTATGTAGCTAAATCCAAAGCAGGGTAGAGTCTGTATTTGTACTACTACTTATGTACCTACTCCTTTGTAGAGCTCCGTAATTCATATCTATAGATATTTTTAGGGTATAGTACCGAAAAGGTGTAAATAAGACCGTATTACTAAGCCTGCGCTGTCTGTCTGTCCGTCCGTCCGTCAAGAAATAATAAACAAGTAAAAAAAAACTAACGGGAACAACTAATATACAACCTTTTTTATACGTATTTTTGTATTTACTCTAATGTAAAAACGGTTATACGTACAAGCGTTAAATTTGGCATGATTATACATAGTACAGACTCTAAAATAAAACATCAAATAATAAATAATGGCCAAGTGCGAGTCAGTGACAAATTTCTATTTATTATTTTATTAATTTAAGCAACGTCGGGCGCGGTCCGTCCTTGGATGGGTGACCGCCTGGCGTGATGGTGTCTTTGTGCACGACTTTTTGTATTTTATGGTGGTACGGAACCCTCAGTGCCCGAACCCGAATCGTATTTAGCATGTTTATTTTCTTTCCTTTTGTCTTTTTTTTATTTTTATTTTTTTTTAACTATACTGTCCTACTTATCAATTATTTACTTAAACAGTTATAAATCTGTCGTCCCAAAATACTTACAAAAACGTATTATTAGAAGTAGGTACACTATCAGTAGCTATTTATTGCACTGAATTTGTGTTCTTTTTTTAACCTAAAGTACTAGAGACAGTTAGACAGACAAAAAAAATAAGGGTCTAATTGAGAACCTTCCTCCTTTTTTGAAGTCGATTAATAAGTAAATGAGTTTATATAGGTCGAGTGTCAGAGTATTTTGGTCGCCTTTTTACAGACTATTTCAGTACAAGTATTAGGTAATTAATAAGTAAGTAAACACGCACTAAACATCTAACCATCTTACCACAAAAGATTTAAGCACGCTTTAGACAACTGTTTAGCATATTTTTCGCAGTGAAACAATTGCTAAACACATGTCTAAAGCGTTCTTAAATCTTTTGTGGTAAGACGGTATGTGTTTAGGTTTTCTATTTTGTTTCTATATTAAGTATGGAAGAGTAGGGAAAAAATATTTTTTTACGTTGGTTTTTACTTTTAGTTATATGCTTTGTTACCGATCTAATTGTAACAATAAGTACTATTCAAGCGTATGCGTACACGAACAGGAAACGCCTAATTCTAAACCTAAAAAAACATGTATTGTAAGTTTTATTTTAAAATCTAATAATACAAAATTACTGCGCCCACTGTTTTATTTACGTGGAAAAACCGCCAAGTATTTTAAACGACTTCAATAAAGGAAGAAGGATCTCAATTCGATCCGTATTTTTTTAATTCTAAATAGTTATAAAATGAAAAACCAAATAGGGAAATACTTAGGGATAAGCAGAGTAACATACTCATAAAAAAAAAATACTTTTATTATTCCTGCTCAAAATAATATACATTATGGTAAGTACTCACAATTGCTACTTTACTACTAACCCCTTTTACCATCACACCAATTGTCTGATTGGTCAAAGGCAAGCCAGAGGTCGATCTCGTGTCCGATACAAAGGAACAGCAAAGGAAACCGATCAAATATTAATTTTCAATTCCCATCTCGACCCCTGAAAGCATCTGATGAGAACTGCATTTTATTGTTCTTTTTCTGATGCCAAAATTTTGCCCCCTTTTCTAGGGTAAGTTGTTATGTTCTTTTTTGTATGGTTTCAAGTTTGGCTCAGTTTTCTAACGCTCGTTTTGATTAGGATCTCGGCGTCAAATTTTCATTCATTTTATTGTTCTTTTTCTGATGCCAAAATTTTGCCCCCTTTTCTAGGGTAAGTTGTTATGTTCTTTTTTGTATGGTTTCAAGTTTGGCTCAGTTTTCTAACGCTCGTTTTGATTAGGATCTCGGCGTCAAATTTTCATTCATTTTATTGTTTTTTTCTGATGCCAAATTTTTGCCTCCTTTTTCTGGAGCAAGTTTTTATGTTCTGTCCGTCCGCCTGTCTGTCTGTCTGTCCGTCCGTCCTATTTTTTATGAACCTTACAAACCAATGAACAAACATACTTTCGCATTTATAATATTAGTATGATAATATCACAAAAAATATGTCATTACCAAATTTATTCTTATTTCACTCATTTTTTTTTTTTTTTTTTTTAGCAACATTTTTTTTTTCACTCTAGTATACTTAAGCAAAATTTGTATGAGAATCAGGCTAAGATACCACCCTAAATTATTGAATCCTCATTTGCTTACTCAGGCAGAAGAAATATTTCCAAATTATCGAATATTCTATAGATATTTCCATAAAGAGCCATATTACGATAGATTAAATAAAGTCATGTCATTACGCCATATGCAATCTCATTAAAATCAATGTCTCACGAATGTTGCGGGGCGTACAAAAATAATGGCAAACCTAATAACGGCCGGTGTTCGATCAGGCAAATCCGATTACGGCTGGGATCAGATGTCTCGGGTATTGCAGATATTATTGGCAGGATTATACCCTCTTAGATATTAATTGTTTTCTGTAATCTGTAAAAAGAGATTTTTATCTGGTAATGCAATAAACGGGAATTCTTTATCTTTGTTAGATGAGTAAGTATTTGTTTCAAATAATTTGTTAGCTACTAGATTGCATTTAAGCTTATTCAAAACATTTTTGTCAATAATGCTGATTAAATCGCACAATATGTTATCAATATGATTGTTTTTTCATCAACAAGAGCAGCAAATCTGAATTGTTGGCTACTCGGCTTATGTGAAAACATATTACATAAACTAATTTGAAAATATAATACAATATAATGCATGCTAGGTGCGAGTACGCCGTCCACTGGTTTAGTGGGCTTGAGCATTTGGTTTGTTTTTAGACTTTCGACGGTCTATGGTCAGTCCAGCAGTTTTTTGTTACCATGTATTTTAATGAGTTTAAAAAGCACTTGCCAGTAATAAAATACAAAGTATCCAACCACTATAATATTAATTATATTAAGTATGTACTGTACACGCCAAACTTACACCCTTGATAAGCTCATCTGTTTTTTTGTCTCCTTTTGTCGCGTGACTGTTCTCGTCATATGGAAGTTGATAGATTAATTTATAGCAATTTTATTTGTATCGATCGTATATAGCTTTGTCTATGTTCCTCTTCTCTATTCTAATTTTTTTCGTTTTATCTTTTGTGCCTTTCATCATCATCATTTCAGCCGTGGAACGTCCACTGCCGGATATAGGCCTCCCAATCGATCTCCAAAAAGGCCGGTTGAAAGCGGCCTGCATCCAGCGTTTCCCTGCGGTCTCTTTCAGGTCGTCTGTCCATCTCGTGGGTGGACGTCCTACGCTGACATACCGGTCCGTGGTCTCCATTCGAGAACCTTTCAACTTGTTCTGCGTGCTATGTGACCTGCACACTGCCACTTCAACTTGCTAATCCGGTGGGCTATGTCGGTAACATTCGTTCGTCTACATATCTCCTCATTTCTGATGTTTTCTATGTTCTTTCAATCAACCCCAATATCCCTTAATCTGATTCTTAAAATTTACAACTAAACAGCTTCAGAACATTACATATTACATGACATCATGTAATCAAAGTAAACAAGAGGATCTCTGTAAGAAATGTGCATCAAGAAACAGACTGAGTATCTCGCGAGTGAATCGTTTTTTCTAAGTTAGTTTGCTTCATCGTAGATTGCATCATAAAATCGACTTCCAAGATTTTTGTACATAGCTATTCGACAATTTAGTAATAGATGAAAATCGACTTCTAAGATTTGTTTACATGGTTATAAGTAAAGATATTAATACAGTGGTAAAAAGAACAATCAAAATCACGCTTTGGTGAAGAGGGAATACTTGTCATCCATTCAAAACTGAATCAAAAACGATTAGAGATGTCGCACTCATATTGTGGCTGTAATCCTATGCCCCGGGACGGATACGGCACGCGCCGTTCATGACCCCCTTCTATTCCCCTTCTATTGGTTTCCATTCAACTTATTAGTTGAATAACGCCTTTGTGGTGGATTACAAAACGATCCAAATACTGTCTGCATTTTATTTAACTAACAATCATCATCATCAACATCATCGTCATCGTAATCATCATCATAATTTTACCCTTTAACGTCCACATTGAACGACAGCCTGCCTTTTGCATCCACTGGATGCCCGCGATTCTCACAATATCGTCGGTCATCTAATGGTCTACCTACGTTGCGTAACAATTACCTGCGATTTTACCCGTAATTTTCCAGTTTTCCGCATTTCTGGGGGAAAGTATATGTCTGTCTTCATGTTGCTCACTATCTTCTAGCCAAATTTCGTGAAGATCGGACAAGCCGAACGTGAAAAAGGAACAAACAGACATAGAGACAGAGTTACGATCGCTTTTACAATATTAGTTAGGAAGTTAGGATCTCCATTGGTTGGGATAGTCACGAAAATTAATTTTAGAAATGGGCCGAAACGGGCATCAAATGCGGGCCGAAACCAGTTTTTTTATGCGGGACAAAACCCAGGGGGACGGATTGGGCATAAATCCACGATACTCAGTGTTATTGTAGGAGTAAAGACAAAAAGTATCAGTCAAAACGTCAGGATTTCAAACTGCAGAGGTACTAATGGAAAATGTGCTTTTGAACTGTGAACCTGATTTGGCCGTACCCGATCCGTCATTCAGGATGTAGATCTAATTCCGGGCTGCGTGCTCCGGCTAAACGAATTACCGACGCATACGACCCAACCAACTTACCTGGAGTTGGATGAGAGAGCCACTATCGTAGTTTCTGAACAAAATTTCAAAGGCTCTTGTTTGAAATTGTAGTTCAATTATTTGGCCAACTCTACAAATACGTTGGTCGTTTGTACCATGATTACTGGATAGTACGATTTTTTTCGACTATTATTCTCGAATGATTGATCGTGGTCATCATCATCATAATATTCTTTTGAACATCTTTACAGACGATTTAGGGACAGTTAGGAGTTTATGGGTTGCACACTTGAATCATCATCATCATTTCAGCTATAGGACGTCCACAGCTGGACATAGGCCTCCCCTATCAATCTGCAAAAGGGCCGCCTGCATCCAGCGTGAGTAGTTAAGTTGTTAGTTGATGTATTATTATTTTATTTTTTATTATTTTTTATTTGTACATTGTATAGGTATTTGCAGTAAATTATTGTATTAATTAAACATTTTGAAACGGAAGGACAAGGTACGGGTTTATTACGCCTCATTATACTACACATCAATTAGTATAAACCGAAATATCGGAAACAGAAGGAAATCACAGCAAATATCGAGTAAATACTATTTAAATAGAGTGCACATAACAGGTATTGCGTGCACTATATTTCTTCGCATAATGCCTCTGTAGCAAAACACTACTAAGTTTAGCAAAACGACCGACACTTAAAACGTATGAATTTCAAATAGTCATATTTGAAACGCCGCGGCGCGCCGCCTCCCCCTTAGACCTCCACACTGAACGACAGCTTGCTATCTGCATCCACTGGGTGCCCGCAACTCTCACGATGTCGTCGGTCCATCTAGTGGAAGGTCTACCTACGCTGCGTCTTCCGGTTCGTGGTCTCCACTCTGGAACCTTTCTTCCCCATCGGTTATCGGTTCTTCTAGGGATGTAGCCTATATTTCTACTTCAACTTGCAAATTTCAATAGCTATGTCGGTGACTCTGGTTCTTTGGCGAATATCAACGTTCCGGATTCTATCGCGCTAAGAAACTCCGAGCATAGCTCTCTCCATTGCCCGCTGTGTGATTGAATTTTTCCAAAAAGCCAACAGTTAAGGAATGCGTCTCAGTGTGGCAGTCATTAAAATAATTTGGAGATGACAGGTGTCAATGTGACTTGTGTAAATGTGACAGATGTCAATTAACAGTTTTAGTTGAACTGTAGGATCAACGTTCTAAACAAAAATATTTTGCGATAATATTTCAGAAGTTAACCGATCTTTTCAATTTCCATAATCTGTCGCACACATAATATACGCTCGTTTAACGGATCCATTACACCGTGGCCGTCAAATAAGTACAAAACGTGCGCAGACGCAGTACACATGTCGCGACAAAACGACAAGTACCGACCTTGGCTACATCCGACATCCGATTCTCACGATGAAATCTTGACGACTTAAAAAAAGGAATGAAATCAATTTTATGATCATTATTTATTTTAACACAATGTGTGTTATGTACCTACCTACGTTTCTGATCAAACCAAAGGATAAGTACAGTTGCCTGTGATCATTTGTATAGGTACATATAATAACATCATATATCTATACTAATATTATAAAGAGGAAAGATTTGATTGTTTGTTTGTTTGCATTGAATAGGATCCGAAACGAATGAACCGATTTGAAAAATTCTTTCACTGTTGGGTAGCTACACTATCCCCGGTTAACATAGGCTATATTAAATTTTTTTTTTAATAAAAAAATAGGGATCCTTACTAAACTCCAATAATGTAATCCAAGATGTAAAAAAATTAGATTTGTAATTTTGACTTTGCGTGTTTGACAGTTCTAAGACAGGACAACGTCTGTCAGGTCTGCTAGTTTTTTATAAAGTCCTAACAAAATTTCTGACTTTGCATAAATTAAAAAATCATCATCATGTAGAACAACTTTAGTTTAATCATTTAATGTATAGATGAACTAACAACACCATTATAATGAAACTGTATTGGCGAAGTTCACACGTGTTCGTTGACAGTTGACAGTCTGTTGTCAACTGCCAACGAACACAGTATATAAGTGGCGGTTGCATTGCAATCGTCCTCTTTCTTTGCTCGAACCTCGAAGCGATAACAAGTGTAAACGAATTGTGTGTAAAACAGTTTAAAAGGTGATTTCTTGGCTGAAAAGCTAACAAATCAGAATCGGGATTAATAAGTTACAGATGTCTTCTTATTTTCCCATGTCCACAGAGTGTAATTTGTCTTTTGTTAAGTGGTTCAAAACCTGTTTGCTAGTCATGTTTTTTTTTAGAGCCCTAATTAATAGTTATTTTACAAAGTGGCTGTTTTATTCCTTGCGTTTTCTTGATTATAATTTATTTACTAATGATTAATTTAATACTAATTACTAAATAACTGTGCTCATGTTAAAAGTTCTTCAGATTATATATCCGATTAGTGTACTTATTGTTATATATGCAAATTTCTGCCGCCGATTCTGCGGCTGAGCCTGCTGTCGAGCCTGCTGTCGAGCCTGCCGCTGAGCCTGCTGTCGAGTCTGCGGCTGAGCCTGCTGTCGAGCCTGCGGCTGAGCCTGCGGCTGAGCCTGCTGTCGAGCCTGCCGTTGAGCCTGCTGTCGAGCCTGCCGTTGAGCCTGCTGTCGAGCCTGCGGCTGAGCCTGCTGTCGAGCCTGCGGTCGAGTCTGCGGCGAAGCATACAGTGGAGCCTGCAGTGGAGCCTGCTGTCGAGCCTGCGGCTGAGCCTGCTGTCGAGCCTGCGGCTGAGCCTGCCGTCGAGCCTGCGGCTGAGCCTGCTGTCGAGCCTGCCGTCGAGCCTGCGGTCGAGTCTGCAGCGGAGCATACAGCGGAGCCTGCAGTGGAGCCTGCCGCGGAGTCTGCGGCTGAGCCTGCTGTCGAGCCTGCGGCTGAGCCTGCGGCTGAGCCTGCCGTCGAACCTGCCAGCTGAGCCTGCAGCGGAGCCTCCAGTACGCAGTTACGTAAGAGACATTGTACGCAGTTGCGTAAGATCCGGTGTACGTAGTCGCGTAAGAGCCGATGTACGCAGTTGCGTAAGAGACATTGTACGCAGTTGCGTGAGATCCGGTGTACGTAGTCGCGTAAGAGCCGATGTACGCAGTTGCGTAAGAGACATTGTACGCAGTTGCGTAAGATCCGGTGTACGTAGTCGCGTAAGAGCCGATGTACGCAGTTGCGTAAGAGACATTGTACGCAGTTGCGTAAGATCCGGTGTACGTAGTCGCGTAAGAGCCGATGTACGCAGTTGCGTAAGAGACAGTGTACGCAGTTGCGTACTGACTTAACTAAACCAGATTCGGTTTTAGTCTGATATGATGTGCTTTTCAGTATGCAGTTGCATTCTGATATTATGTAACATAAAACGATAGTATAAGACTTCAAAATAAGATTGTAAAGTACACATTTAATTAACACGTATAACGTCTATTATCATATAATACATGACACGTATACACGAGGACGTGTAATTGAGTCGGATGGCCGAATGTAGAACAACTTTAGTTTAATCATTTAATGTATAGATGAACTAACAACACCATTATAATGAAACTGTATTGGCGAAGTTCACACGTGTTCGTTGACAGTTGACAGTCTGTTGTCAACTGCCAACGAACACAGTATATAAGTGGCGGTTGCATTGCAATCGTCCTCTTTCTTTGCTCGAACCTCGAAGCGATAACAAGTGTAAACGAATTGTGTGTAAAACAGTTTAAAAGGTGATTTCTTGGCTGAAAAGCTAACAATCATCATCAGCCGGAAGACGTCCACTGCTGAACATAGGCCTCCCCCTTTAACCTCCACACTGAACGACAGCCCGCCTTTTGCATCCACTGGATACCCGCGACTCTCACAATGTCGTCGGTCCATCTAGTGGGAGGCCTCCCTAGGCTGCGTCTTCCGCAATTAAAAAAATACGTAGGTACTTTTCTAACAAATAGTTTGTGGCCAATGTAAATAACCAAAACCATCAATTTGTGACAGACCTAACTAATCTAATCTATCACAGAAACAGAAAAAAGTATGCAAGATGTGAAAATGTATATTATTGCCGACTATTGATGGCTATTTATTTGTGATGATTTATCTTGCATACTTTTTTCTGTTTCTGTATATTAATATTATTATAGGTATATTACAAATTGATGGTTCCATAATTTTTGGGTTTATGCTGAGTACATTTATTAGCCAAAAGTTATTCGCCAAGGAACCAGAGTCACAACATAGCAATTAAAATTTGCAAGTTAAAGTGGCAATGGGCAGGCCACATCGCTCGAAGAACCAATAACCGATGGGGAAGAAAGGTTCTTGAGTCCACTCAACGTACCGACCAACCGACCGACCGGTCTCCAGACCACGAACCGGAAGATGCAGCGTAGATAGGCCTCCCCACTAGATGGAACGACGATATTGTGAGAGTCGCGGGCATCCAGTAGATGCAAAAGGCAGGCTGTCGTTCAATGTGAAGGTTAAGGGGGAGGCCTTTGTTCAGCAGTGGACGTTTACTGGCTGATATGTGATCAACCATTTATGGTAAAACGTCTAGATGTGTTTAAACCTCAAATCGTCTAGATTTCAACCACAAAATCTAAACGTTCAGAGAGAACGCTTTGACTTTCCACATCGGTTGTAATTTGCGACAGATCACCGACGGCTTCACTGTAAGCCCGAGAAAGATTCCAGGGTCCCTATTACGCTAATGGGTCGCACGTGGCTTTCAAATCCCTTCGTCGTATAAAGGCGATTTACGGCCCAAATTCATAATTAATGGGCGCTGATGCCGCGGCCGCTGGTCCATGATTGGCAATGGCTGGATTGCCGCTACTGAGTCGGTGACAGTAGGGTAAGAATTTGCAGCTTTGTTTTTAATATTAGATGGAATTGGGTCATTCTTCAAATGTTTACGGACACATTTTGAAGCATTACATAGTTTGTTTTTAAAGTATTTTTTTTTATGAATTATGGCAGTAGAGTCATGCCATATTGACAATAGCTGAAAATGAGGCACGCTGTGGTGTGGTGTGCTTTAAGAGAGGCTTATAATTATCTAGCAGTGGACTAACTTCCCAATTTCAAAGCGTTTGTTCAAAGAGCATACAAAGAGTCATTTCATGGATCACACTGTCACACACTCAAGTGATACTTTATACCAGTAAAAGTTTTTTAAGGCCCTTTATCCCGGTTTATATAATATGTGTAACATACCACCATATATATTTCTGTCTACATTTTTGCGTAATGTGCAACACACGTACTATAAACCTACGAGTAAGTTTGTAACGGAAAATACCTTTAAAATATTGCGGTTGTATTGATTGTGATTATGGAAAAAGCAATGGGATAAATCAGAGATTCAAGTTTTAAATGTATTTGAGGTAGGCAAGTTATTAAAACCGGAAATAAATCATGTAAGTAGGTATGGAAAATGAAATTGTTGCATTTTATGTTTGTTATTCATCATTTTAATTACGTTTTTAGTTGAAAATAAGGATAAATTACATAATTACCTGCCGCAACTGTGGTTTAACCCACTATCATCAAGGAAAGTAGGCTTTTCCGCGTAAAAAGTTATAAATTATTTTGATTTTGATACTAAAAACACAATAATGTGACTCGTTAAAATAAACTGAAGAGTGAGAACCACAGAGGTTTACTGGTATATAGCCATTGAAATAAATAATTAGGTATGCTAAAAAAAATTAACCTATGCCAATTCCAAAACCATTTCGAGATTTTATGTTACCAACCCTTGTTTTTCTACTCCGACCTTTTAAAACGATAAGATGCCATTTATTTTAACATAAAACTAAGAAATCATTCGACTTTCATTGACATCTAAATGACGTCACATTGTAGTATTTTATTTTCTGTGCCTTTTAAGAATAAAAATATTATACATTTGACACACTGTTCGTCACACAGAATAGAATATTTTTTCATTTCTGTGGTTTGACTGTCTGGTTTTTTTCAGGGCTGCCAATATGGGGTGCTTCTCAACGCAACGAAATTTTGTGCTATATGATGACGTCACATAATTTCAATTTTCAAAAAAATATTGTAAAATAACTACTCAATAGAAAACAAAAATATTGAAATTAGTTTCTTAAAATCGCCTTATCTACGAAATAAAAATATAAAAAACATACAAAAAAAAACTTTACATACCGAAAAACAATTTTGTTTCATAACATTAGCAATATTAATCAATGTAGGCAATACAATATAAATACAATACAATACAATACAATACAAACACAATACAAATACAATACAATACAATACAATACAAATAGAATACAAATACAATACAAATACAATACAAATACAATACAAATACAATACAAATACAATACAAATACAATACAAATACAATACAATACAATACAATACAATACAATACAATACAAATACAATACAAATACAATACAAATACAATACAAATACAATACAAATACAATACAAATACAATACAAATACAATACAAATACAATACAAATACAATACAAATACAATACAAATACAATACAAATACAATACAAATACAATACAAATACAATACAAATACAATACAAATACAATACAAATACAATACAAATACAATACAAATACAATACAAATACAATACAATACAAATACAATACAAATACAATACAAATACAATACAAATACAATACAAATACAATACAAATACAATACAAATACAATACAAATACAATACAAATACAATACAAATACAATACAAATACAATACAAATACAATACAAATACAATACAAATACAATACAAATACAATACAAATACAATACAAATACAATACAAATACAATACAAATACAATACAAATACAATACAAATACAATACAAATACAATACAAATACAATACAAATACAATACAAATACAATACAAATACAATACAAATACAATACAAATACAATACAAATACAATACAAATACAATACAAATCGAATCGGTGAAGGAAAACATCCAGAGGAAAGCGGTATTTCCAAGAACCTTACAAGTTCAAAGACATGACATTCACCAACATGTACTGGGCCAGTATGGTGGGTTAAGGCCCATCCTCTCTATCTCTGAGAGAAGGCCTGTGAGAACATAAAAGGCTGATAATGATCACAAAAATGGCCTCAACTCGTAACCTTGTTTCCCATCGCCATAATAGAGAATTCATACCCTTCCCGTACTACATCTAAGGCGACAACGTGACGAAATCTGACAACTCAAAGTGACTCGTTAAAAAAAAACTCAAGGAAAACCTCAATCAGTCTTATATTGACGTGGCTCCAAATCCTAACTCATTAGAATCTTCCTGTAGTTCAATTGTTAAAGAAGCCGCCGAGCGGTGAACTTCAATCCAATGAGTAGTGGACATGTAATGAATAGAATCATCTGATTGATTGACTGCGCCGACACAAGATTTGGCTAGATTGTGTGCCCTATTTTTATGTACCAAAATCAATGGCGCTTTATTTATCTATATATACCTATATATATTTTTATTTATTATCTTTAACCAATAGTGTGTAAAAAAACAAGTAAATTAAAACATATATCCTGACTGCATTGTATAGATTAATTTAATAATTTAATTTAATGTTTTAATCTGTTAATCTGTTAAATTGTAGTGTTTTTATATTTATTACTAACTTTAGACTATATAATAATTTATTTTAATGTGTATTCTGAAATATAATGTATATGTATGTAAATTAATTTTTTAATGTAGTCTTTATAACAGTAACAATGACGAAGTGTACTAAACAAATAAACAAACAATCAATTGATTTACAAACTGAAGGACTAATCCCTAGATACAGGTGTTTCTACACCTAGTTTGGGCATTAGTGCGACATTAGATAGAAATGTACCGATTACTGAATAAATAATTTTGAATTTGAATTTTTGAATTTGAATAGAAAGTAGGTAACTGAAAAGTAACAGCGGCGGGCTGCGTACCTATCTATACCTAGTCGTAGTAGATACAGACTTTTTCATACCACTTTATCTTGTAAACTATAAACTAAATATTTAATAGTAGAGTTAATATATTTTTGAAATCTGCTGAATAAGCTCTACAATCTACATAATGATGGTAATATTGACTCACAAATTTTACTTAGGTATAGGTTTTCTCTTATTTTTTTCGCTTACGCCTTCTTGAGTTCTTGAACCCTATGTCACTTCCACAATCAAAAGGATTCAAATGATACCTCACATATCGAAATGCATTAAGCCGTTTAAACTGTAGGACGTGCCAAAGAAATCATCATACATACACTCGAAAAACATAATCCTCTCTCGGGGTAAAAATAGGATACAGTTAAGTTAAAGTTCTGAAAGTAATAACGCGTAATTTCTATAATTTATTTTACGAGTTCTTGTAAAAAAAATGTACCTCTAGTTTTATTGTAACTATAAATTATAAAAAAAGGTAAGTACCTAAAGGGTCGGCAACGTATTTGTGATGCCTCTGGTGTTACAAGTATTCACAGGCGACGGTGACTGCTTACCATCAGGCAGCCGGTCTGCTTAAAAAAAATATTGCATAAAAAAAACAAAAAAAAAAAAATATATTGTGCTAAACTCATGATTGTCTATGTTGTCTGTATACTTATGGTACTAAAAAGTTTCTGCAAAATACCTACTTCAAAGATTTCATACCATTACTGCGTTAGACCTACTTAATGATTTTTTGGGGTGCTATTTGTCTGATTTTAGTGACTTTACGTAGTGATTTGGTAGTGAATTTTAAATATGTGTAAGTTGCCTATAGAAATACAAACTCTCTGAGAAAAATGGTTTTCTAAGCATAAATTACACGTGGTTTATAGCTATAAATAAATATTAAATATAAATTTTGCGACAGACAGAGAAGGTAAGTTTCCAAACAACGCCTCCTCCAAACGTAAGCTACAAATTCGCTTTGTAGCTTACGTTTCGATTGGTATTTTAAACGATATAAGCAAGAAAATTAATGGATTACCTGTGGAATGTCACACCATAACTCTTATGCTGTTTTTCTGATTTGTTGTGGTACGAATTCTTCGCGCAAATTGTCATAGTAAAATTTTTATATTTTTTTTGGAGCCATATATGACTACATTTGAATGGCTTAAATTTTGCGAATGTACTTGGTTTCTATGTGTAGTTATTCTAAGGCGACAGATTTGAATGTTTCTATTAGTTACAATACATGTAATCATTTATATGGTTTTCCTCAATTTGTATTGAAGGATTTACGGCTATTTCCCGAATAAACTGATATACATATCGATAAACATATATTATATGTACTTATAACTCGATGATTTTACCAGCAGAAAAAGAAAATAATGACCAAGAGCGTGTCAAAAATATATTATTCAAATTCACATGGGTTGTGCTACAGTGATTAAAAATTATCTTAATTTCAAAGACCTTTTCAACGATAGGAACCACTAGAGAATCTGCAGCGAAAAATTAATCCCCGTTTCACATGTGAAATGTGTCAAGAGGGGAGGCCTATGTTCAGCAGTGGACGTCTTCAGGCTGATGATGATGATGATGTTTCACATGTAACAGAGCCAGCCCCAAAAAACAAAAATATATTTTGTATACTTTTAAAATTGTGATCTATACTGAAACAGTGATTTAAAGAGTGATTTAGAAAAAACTTATATGCACTTATCATAACTATATATAAGTAAAAAGATTGCTAAGAATTTGGAAGAACGGACAGGACGGACCGACAACAAACTTATAAGGGTTCCTTGTACTACGGAACCCTGAAAACGCGTAACGTCCGCTGCGCACTTGTCCATACAAAAAGCGGCGAAGAAAGTAAAAAAACTATTTACTCGAGATTTTCGTTATCCACCAAAATAATACTCAATATTATTTTAAGGTCCCACTTAGTGTTTTACTTTCAAAACTGTAAAAGTGATAGTTCCAGACAGATGTATCATAATATTGAGATTGAGCTGCTATTAAATAAAATCACAACTGAAACCGACGCTAGTGAGAGCATCAATAAGCTCCTTGGAATTGGGGTCAAAGTCATTACTCCCGACATTACGAGATCTACGTTTGTAGGGCAAGTTTATATGGATACTGCTAACAGACTAGAAAAGTTAAAATTTTAAGATCACACAAAAACCGAATTTTTATTACAACAACAAGAACTGCGTATTACCTAGTACCACCAGTTTTTCTTGAATGTTCTAAAAATTCGTACGCGACGATTTGGTTCCATATTGATGTGCCTGCCTAAGAATGACACTCCCTGCCGTCCCCCTATGTCCTGAGAACTAATTTAAGCATCTTTAAGGCTAGAGATGAATAAAAAAATTGTAGATCGACGTGAACCATACTCGGCCACACCGTCGCGTCGCTTACAATCAGGCAAGTTGGTGGCAATTTTTTTATTTTTTATTTTTTTTATTCATCCTAATTACAACTATCATACATAGATCTACATTAGATCTATAAACATAAAATAGAGCAAATCGAAAGTTCTGATGCCCACCTGTGAGTGGACGTGGGGCGAGGCGCGGTGCGTGGCGCGGTGTTATAGTGTACACGCAAAATATTTAATAATTAATTATTAATAATACATAAATACTTACTGAAGAAATTATTTAAATCGGCTAATAAAGTTCCGATAAGCGTTTAAAGCTTTTGGTCGCATTATGAAGAGATGCTCTGTCCCTTTTCTGCAAAGCAAGAGTTAGTATGAAATTTGTATGGCGTTCTTACCAGTAACGTCATTTGTGAGTAAGGTGAGCTCTCTGTTTGGCAAGGCATGCTTATATATTCCTTAATTTTGAACCCATTTTAATTTAGTTTTTTTTGAGATATGACTATAAAAAACAGTCTAGTAGCATATTATGTTTATCCGAACATTTGCGTGCAAGTACGCGTCCCACTTGAAAAGTTAGCGCCATTTGCCAAAATCTCTGCTAACTACGACGACGTAACTTTATTTTGTTGGCTAGGTCCTTACGAAGTAACATATAAATCAATGGCACGGCGCTGTACTCGTCACCATGAAATAAGTCGTATCAACCTTTTAGAGGTCTTGGGACATGTCAACCACGCTGGTCCAGTTGCAGGTTGTTGGATTCACATACACCATAGAATTTCTTACCCGTACGTAGGTATATATGCAGTAAGTACATAATTATGCAGTATGCGTATATAAACTCCAAAGAGCTCATTAGTGCGACGCTTTCAACGCGGTCTCCCAAAAAGGCTGCCATGGTTAATATGCCACCGTGGCTAAAAAACAACGTGGAGAAAAACTCATTAAATCCTACATCCGTACTGGAAGAGAGTATAAGATAACACCATTAAGTACCTATTTACTCCTACTATCTGTACAATATTTCTATCTCCCTTCCGCCTATAAACCGCAGCATATCACGAAGCAGCCAGTTCCAGCAAAAAGCTAGCTGGGCCACAATTGCGTCCAATTGAGATTCTGCCCTGAGAAAACATTCAATCTCGCACAATTAACACCTCTTAACCCGAACCGTCGTTCGCACGGCAATCAGCTCGATGCCATTAGATTGTACAATTTAATCGTTTATTTATCACACAAACTGGGCGTCCGGGTCTTTCAGGGACATTTAGATCGGACATTAGACCAAAGACCATGATGAAATTATAACCAAAATTTTTTGACAGTTGTTTCTCTAAGTTTCTATATCTTGTTGCCCGTCTATTTAAGCAGTTGATGTACAACTACTCAAACAAATGTTCAAATAATCCCTTATTTAATACCAATTAGTCATTTTCCAATAATTACCTAATTGGTTCGCAACATAAATATTCTTTCAGAAACAAAAAACTACAATCTACCATATAAAAATAAGTCGGGTTTTCCTTCCTGACGCTATAACTCCCGAACGCACGAACCGATTTCCACGGTTTTGGAAAGGTCTCGGGCTCCGTGAGGTTTATAGCATATAGGTTTATAGTAGCGAGGCCGAAGGCCGAGCTCTACGCGTACGAAGTAGCGGGATTCAGCTAGTTTAATCATAATTATTGTGTCAGTGTACATCTTCTTCGACTTTTAAGTTGTACTTTCCTATTTATTTTGTTTGTCAGGACAAAGGTTTCAATCATAGGAAAAAAATATTAACATACCGTCGGTTCATCTGAAGTTACCTTTCCTACGGGTCTGTGTAAGGAAAGCTCTGATGCAGTATATTATAGCGTAATCTGAAAGGCCTTTATTAACATTGTATTCAAGCCAAAGCCTGAAACAAGCAAAGTATAGCAACCATTGAAGTATTTAGAAAATCTTTAGTAGATCACCATTGAGAATGATTATATTGAACTAACCACGAAGCTAAATATTTCGATGGCCACTTTCATTCGTACTTTTTTCATGTGAGCTACTTTGTAAACTCCATTCATTCAGTTTGTATGGGCTTCGTCTAAGACGGTCAATCGAAAGTAGAACGGTTTGAGCTGACCACGAAACTAAAGCAAAATACTCGTTTCGATGGCCACTTTCATTCACAGTTTTTGATGTGACCTACTTTGTCAAGTCCCTAATTACCATTGATAAAAATTAAATATACCATTCATTCAGTTTGTCTGGTCTTCGTCTAAGATGGTCAATTCAAAAGTAGAACGGTTCCCACGACCACGTCTCCTACGCATGTTAGTCACCATGTTTGTCATCTGCTGCTTTAATTGGCCCATCTATGGACCTACTCCTTTTAAATCGTAGCTCATCACTGTCTTTGGATGATTTTGACAGTTGAAGATAGTGAGGTTTTGGTTTGAAACTGGTGTCAATTCTGTTGTACCTTTCTCTAAACTAAACTAATTTGACAGGACTAAAATTATCAGCGGCTCTTTTTTATTTTTTTTATTTCTGGGCAAGTGCCTCTATTAACTAAACAAAATACAAGCTAAAACTAACACTACAAATATACACTTTTTAATTACAAATGTCAGAAAAGGATGGCGACAATTTTAGAGCTGTCAAATTTGGTTTGTTTAGAGAAAGGTACAACAGAATGGACGCCATTAACTCGATTGTTTGTAGAGCCTGTTTACTAACTAATTACAGGGATTTTTAGCAGCTAACGAAATTTTTGTAACATCTCTAGTGTATTTCTGCTTCAATGTCATGCAAATACAATCATAATTCTAACTAATATTACAAAAGTTTTTTTTTATAAGTCTTGACCGCCAACTTCCCTGATGTTAAGTGATGGTGCGGTCTACGATAGAGCACGCTTGCTTAGAAGAAACCAATTCACTCAAGTAATATCGTAACTCTGTATCTATGTCTGTTTGATCGCTTTTCACGACTAAACGGCTAAGCTGATCTTAACGAAATTTGGCAGGAAGATAGTGTGCATCATGAAGACGGATATAGGATACTTTTCCCTACAGAAATGCAGAAAAACTGGAAAATCATGGTTTAAACCGCGGGATTAAACTAGTAAGAAATAAAGGATCAATTAATAATTTTTCATTAAACAGGAAATCGTTAATAAATCTAATACATGGTAACCTGAAACAAACAAATAATTAAACCTGAAACAAATTGGTAATTAATCTGAAAGGATAATAAAAAAGGAAAACAGTCAATTTTGGTGAACTTCCTCAAGGTAACGCCTTTATGTAGAACTATTTTCAAGTATCACATGAAATTGTCATATTATTCCAGTCTCAACGTTTAGGGATGTTTCAGGAATTTCAGTTGTTGTAGAGGGTATCAAAATTGCATAATCAGGCTTTTAATAGTCCACTGCTGGACTTAGCTAGGCCTACCTTTGAAAGGGAATTGGGCCATATATCCACCCTGCGCTGGCCCAGTTGCGGGTTGGTGAATTCACATAACGCCACTGAATTAGTTCGCTGTAGTCTGTACGTACGTATGCAGGTTTTTATCACGATGTTTTCCTTCACCGAAAAGCCTGTGGTATAAAAATCCGTACATAAACTTCAAAGTAACATATAAGATCATTGCTTCAAAGAGCTCTTTAGTACGTTAGTTTATATGCTTTCAAGTCTAGCGGTCGCCCAAATAGGGTACAACGGCTTTTTCAAATCTCTTTTTCAAAATTTCGATAGACTTTTACTTTTACACTTTAGACAAGTGCATTCATGGGTGGGTTTTACAGTTTCCAGGCATGTTTTGAGTTTTATTATGTTTAATAACGTTAAATCATACTATTTTTATCCAATAAACAACCTTGAAAGTAATTGAAACAATAACATTGAGAAATAAAATAATAAGAAACAATAACTGTTATTTTAAATAAGTCAAAGCAGATTTCAATAGCTAACATAATTTACGTGTTCACATTTGGTTAAAACGTGAGGTAACTACAGTTAGCTAATTGTAATTTCCTGTTTGTTACAATGCGGGTCGCTAATTAGTTTTGATATTCTAGATTTTATTTTGTACAGCTGAAATTAAATGTATCGATTTGGAGTAATTTTCCTGACTAAATATAAACTAGTACAACAAGCAAGTGCATGTGTGCAAAATGTGTTAATTGTTATCAACAACTCAAATAAAAAGAAAATCTGAAACTTTATTCAGTCATATTATCTCAAAATTGACAAGGACATCAGGGCCCTAATTTAGTAACTTTAACACGCACGTAACGCGCCGCGTTAAGTTAACCTCTTGAAATGTGGACTCTATTCCCTAGGAATAAAGACCAACTTTTAGAGGTAAACTTAACACGGCGCGTTACGTGCGTGTTGTAGTTACAGAATCAAGGCCCAGTAGCAGCAGATCTTAATGAACAATCATCTTCCTCACATATCCTCAAGGGAGGAAGCTCTAGTATTAGTCATATCATCTCGTCCAAGGCTGTAGGCGTCAGGACGTGGGAACGAACTAGTTTACGGTTTAATGGCACTCGCAAACAATGAGTCAGCCAATCTGCGCTCAATGGAGTTGACTGGTTAGTTCTAATTTAACAAATGGCATTAAAAGACTGAAGACGATATGCTCATGTTTTTGAAGATATTTGTAGATGGTCACATCAGAAGTAGTCATTTATAGTAATGGGTAATATTTGTCAATTTTCATTATCAGCTTACATCAACTAAATAAATGCCCCTCTCAAGGAAAACATATCCTGATAATTGGTTATGCTTTAAATTCACTACTAACTCCATAAAAGTTTCCGCTCCGTTTGCTAATTCTTGGTCTCCTCTTAATACACGTCTAGCCCAGTAATTCTGTGACAGATACGACCAGCCATCACCATCAGATATTTTTTGTTGGTACCATTTTTGCTTTCTGCACTGAAGAGTTTGATTCCTAACAGGGCCGATATTTGACTGATGATTTTTTTATCTGTTCTAAGGCTGGGTGTTATTTTTTGTGTTTA
Source organism: Agriopis aurantiaria (assembly GCA_914767915.1). Classification (NCBI taxonomy): domain Eukaryota; kingdom Metazoa; phylum Arthropoda; class Insecta; order Lepidoptera; family Geometridae; genus Agriopis; species Agriopis aurantiaria. The sequence goes on from OU611982.1 coordinate 3,636,855, forward strand.
TATGTGCTCTATGCAAAGATAATAAATATAACCACTAAACTTGTTCGCGCATGTAGTCAAAATTCCCTTTTGTAAAATGATGCCACGTCGGTCGCGGGGGCATCTTGTGATTGGAGCTAGACGCGACTCGACGCTTGTGATTGGAGAAACAAAAGTAATTCATTTAATTCGCGCCTAGCATTGGCCCCGCTCGAAATAGTTTAGGTTGACATGTTAGAACCTTTGCCTCATGTGGAATAAAGAATGAGCAGTCAAGTGGATTGTCATTGGCTCTATGGCTCGACACAGGGAAACTAGCGTGGAAATATGAAGATAATACGTAACTAACTGTGGTATTTAAACTACTGAAATTTTTGGCAAATACTGAACCTACGCAAATTATGAAGGTCACAAAAATGTTTGCCACTAACTACTTAAAAATTTATAAACTTATAAAAAACACACTATCGCACCTAATCAGTAGTTTCGTTTCCTCGAACCAGTTTTACCTAATTAAGCAACTTTGTTATCGTAAAAGGCTTGCTTATTAAAATTCTGCATAACATTAAATAATCTGTTGGTCAGGAAGGCGCGACCCGGCGTGACCCTGTCACAGATGGTACAGCAGTAGGTAATGCCATATGGTCTCTAATTAAAAATGAAGGAATCTTTGTGGGAGACAATGGTGTAGTGTTGGTTCCAGATAAGGCACTGGTAGACGGCATGTCACCAACGATAAGGATTCTTGGAGATGAGCAATTTCTTTGTGTGACTCGATTTGTTACGTACAGAATAAAGTTTGTTTTAATGATCCTGCTGAGTGTATCAATTGAATTTTTATGTTAATTATTGAAAACTGAGACTGATTTTATACAACTGTTGATCTGTAAATCTATAAATAAAAGCGAAATTCATCTACTCATCTACTCACTCATTAATCACGAAATCTCGAAAACCACTTGACCTACGAAGCTGAAATTTGACAGGTAGATTCCTTAAGGGGTGTAGAAGTCCACTAAGAAAGGATTTTACGAAAGGGACGAATAAAGGATGACAAAAGGGGGTTGAAAGTTTATATGAAAGTCTACGCGTACGAAGTCGCGGGCAACAGCTAGTACCATATATAATAGATAAACACAAAGAGCATAATAAAATAACGTATGGCTACTTCAAATTTAGAGTAAACGTGTTCCTTCTAGCACTTCTACTTATTGCTAATTCTACTTTAAAAAATATATATGTAGGCATCTTCTATCAAATGTTGCATCAGATGTAGTCAAATCAATATTTTAAACATTTCTATACTTATTCAAATGTTCAGTTACAAATATCTTCGCTCTATTTCAAGATACGTAAATACAATGAGGTAAATACATATACATTTCACTAAACAGACCCCAAAACATTTGTTTGCAGTGAAGTTTCATCTCAACATTGATTTCTATTTAGTCAAGTAGTCTAGATACCAAAAAACAAACTAAGTTTTGATGAAGTCTAGATACTGTTATAATAATCTTATTGGCAATAATCGTGTAGATCTCACTCAAGCATAATACTAGTCTGTGCGATTGACCACCCATGCCAGTAACAAGATATATGGATTAGATGATTGAAACTAAAGAGATGGTTAATATTTTGTTCTCATTTGTAGCAGTACTAAAACTTTCAAACTAAAAGACGAGTGAGCAGGATCTAAAAAAGGAGATATTTTAACGATTTGAATTAATATTGAAGAGGTACTTCTAAACTAAAATGCAAAAAAAAACATGTATGTAAAAAGACCAAATAGTACAAAAAGAGACAAAAAACAGTATCTCAGTTTAGGAAAACAATTTGTGTAATTTACGTAACTAAGCATATTGTAGAAAAGAAAACAATAATCCAAAATAGAAAACCCTTTCATTCTGAATTCAACGACCGATTAGAAATGCTTTTGCTAATTATAGCCGATGTATGAAAGGACTCGGTTCCATTGATGGCCCCAGTTATAGTAACGGTAGACAATAAGACAGTATATAAAATGATTCGAGTATTAAATGTTATTATGATGTATAAGTTATAAAATGAGCCAGTAAACTAAAAATGCTTGTTTTCTTTTATCTTGAATAACTAGTCGAAACCCGATACTAATAATTAAAATTGATAATAGGCGAAACCTTTTGGGTTACTGAAATCGATCTGATACATGAAATGAACATGAATCTTAAGATTCCAATCCAAGCAAAATGAGCTAGCTAGAAAAGCCAACATCCATACAAACAAGTCAAGTAAGCAAGCTCCCTGGACAAAGATAGACATCTGTCTCTGCCAATACTGAATCAATAATGAAATATTGTCTCAAGCCGACTGAGAGCAATTGATGTGACGCGGCATCCTTTACCGATAAAGGACCATGTTGGTGGTCGTGTATTATCGATTGAATTCCTTCTGATTGTAGGCATATTATGTTCTTACATGCTCTTGTGAGATCTCTGTTCTCATACTGTACCATCTTCGTTGATTATGATAGCTTTGCTAGTCGGTTTGGTTCCTTATTTTTATCGAGATGGATATTTAATAAAGTTCTGCCTTCCAAGATTGCTTTCGGGTTATTTTAATGTTAACTAGTTGAACTTGTTTTAAGCCGACAAGTCTTAGGAACTGACTCAACCAATATTTGGCTTTTTTCGTTAGATTATTGTTTAGGCTTTCTCCTGTTAGGTTCTTTGTATGTATAAATCTGTAACTATTTAGTGCAAGTTCATTATGAAAACACAATTTTACCTTTGACACTATATTGTTTCATCATAATGAATTAGGTGTTACATACGTTATCATTTTCTTTTAAAATTATTTTCCAACCTATCGTTACAAGTATTCATGTTGAATTATTATAAAGTAGTAGGTAACTTCTTACTGATATTTCCAAATCCAGCTTTGATTGATTATGAGATTATCGTGTAAATATCTTCACCAGGGAAATAAAATTATTTATACAGGAAAATGACTTCAAAAGTCCAAAGGGTAAGGTTTAAAGTTGTAAAGAATTGAGGTTTTATGTCGAACACTGTTTTTATCTATGATAGATAGTCACATTTTTTGTTGAATGAATTCGTTCACCATGTAGAGGCAATGATATCACCATGTGCACGTTTTTATTTCAATCTTCATTTCTCTTTTATTGTTTTTATGTTCATTTGTTGGTATTGTCCGATGTGTCATCAAATCAATTTATTTGATGCTATCAGTAGATCTAATCATTGATGAAAGGACCTAGAAAATTTATTACATTAGAGTCAGCACTTGTTTTGTACATTGTTAGTATGCATATTCTTTTCTGAATCATTAAATCTTCTTATTTTGTAGTAAGGATCTAGGTATTATAGAAAATTATTATTTAATTAGAATAATTAGAATAGAATAATCAAACCGTGTACCAACTGATCTAGCAGACCAGAAAAGTTAAGAAATATGTTTCCTTCGGTCAATTATGACATAGGTTATCGTGTGTAGCCCTTTAATCATGGTTGTTTGGACTAAATCAAACGAAAGCTTCGTTTTCTAAACTTTCTTCTTCTCATTGATCTATATATTCTTACATATTTTTAATTGTGTCAATCCAATTCATGCGATCCTTTAGCGCGTTTATCAAGTCGTTCCATCTCTTCATGAGTATTGCATCACTGGGAAGGGGAGCGGCGCGGCGGACGTAACGGGCGCCATCCTACGGCGCCTGCGTGAAACAATCATGGGCCAATTTACTCGTATTCATCTATTTACGACTAGATTATTGAATACAAGTAATATTAGAAGATTAGATTAGAATCCGATTAATTTGACGGGTGCCATGGAGTTTTAGACAAGAGTTGCATAAGAAATATTTACGAATATACACAATATAAAGTACATGAAAGATTTTATGCGTGAAAATAAAAAACACAACAGCGAATAATAGTAATAAGAAGAACAATATAATAGTGAGAAAACAGCATCAAAAAGAAACTACGATTTTAAAATTTGGTAAAAAGTATTAATACTAAACTAATTACAAAATGTCTCATCTTCATTATTTTATATTCTTTCGCATCGATCAATGTAATTATTATCAAAATGCCTAACAACAGTTCTGATTTTTAATCGCTTTTTAAACACTGATATCAATTAAATCTAGATGATAATATTGTACTTATGAATTTTTCAAGGCCAATTTAAATTCCCTGAAAACATATTAATAAGATTAACGATACACTTTTAATCATTATATTTGTTTTCGAGATTTGCAAGGAAATGTTGCCTTTATTTATCCAGTAAATTTTGTCATAAGTACCTTATATAGCAACAGCAAATATTCTAATAGCTATGCCTATACATTCAAGGAACAAACTACAATACGACAAGCATTAAATGCTATAAGTAAACTTTTTTGAAGAATGAAGTTGTTATTATTTATTATTGAGCCCAAAACAATAAACAAAAGTGAACACACTTGCGATCTTGAAACAGGATAAGGACGATAAGAACCGTTGTCGGTGGCAAGGACAATCAGTGCGGTCGAAAGGAAGAGAGCGATTCCATGGCGCCACGGAGGCGAGAGGGCTCATCATGTGCGCTGGCAATCAGCATTGAAGGAAATCTGGCCTGAACATAGAAAAAAAGAGTAGTTGCAGTTTTTTATGGGCATTAAAGTAGTCAGATAACAATTCTCTACTGCAAAATCACAGAACTTAGAACGGAGAAGTAAAAAAAAAACAGAATTGCCACGTTTAAAAAAAAAACTGTATTGAATCTTCGGCACAGTTGATTTTTTTTGTGATTACATAGTAGAAGTTAATTGTAACGATAAATATAACACCCTTTTTTGATCTTACCGATTTACTCATTAGGATATGAAGACTGAAAAGTAATGCCATGAAAAAGTAGTCTTTTAAAGTCCTAATTAAAAAAAATACGGCCTAATTTGACGCTAGCACACAGTTTGCTTATCTTGTGGCGTATAATTAAAAAAAAAATATAAAAAGAAATATAATGCAAATTAATACAAAAGGACTCACAAGTACAGGAAAAGGGTGATGACAGGATGAGTGTAACCGAGACAATCAGTGCGAGAGGAAGTCAGCGATTCGATGGCGCCACGACGGTAAATGGTCATAAAGACAATGACACGACATGGCTCAGCTGCGATTTGTGCATCTTTTTAAACTATTATCCCAATAAGTAGCAAAAATATTGACACTTTTGTAATAAATTAGGCATACAATATCGATATAATTATTAATTCATTCTTTCAGCTGTGTTTATTAAGGTATTTATAATTTTGATGTACAATTAGTTTTTCCATTTGATGATATATGTTACACACTCAATATAAAAACCAAACGAACAATAATAAACTTAATTGAAGCACCAAAGCTTTAAAAATAGAAACTCTTAATCCAAGATTGGCCAATTGCGCCACTGCACCCAATTAACTACCACAAATAGAGAAACCGTCATTTTCGATTCAGAAATATCTATTTTTAAGCTTATAGAAGTAATTTATAACATAAATGAGTCATCAAGTGAGCTGAACGAGTTATGGCCATACGTTAATTTGAGTGGTCATCATTGAAACAGTATCTAAATCAAAAATTTATAAAACATACTAGTCGTAGTAGACTTTGGTAGATACGAGAAGCTAAGGCTTGTTAACATTATTTTGCAAGATACTGGGAAAACTGTATATCGTTACCATCACGAGTTGAATCTGGACACGGCTAGTACAGCAGTGAGGAAGATCCTAAAGTAATCTAATAATGTGATAAGGAAGGCTTTGTAGGATGATGATAAGAAACCTTTGTAAATATGTCGAGGTCTACCGTGAGTTACAAGTAAAAAAGCAATTCTAAGTTTAAAGGTGTATGAGATGAAAATATTAAAAACGTATCTGTCTCATTATGAATTAAACAGTTTGATGAGAGAGCATAATAACTCGCGAAACTTTCACTTGTATAGCCATCAAATTAATCTATAACATCGATGAGTCACTGGATGAAGTGGACGAGTTAAAAACAAAAGGCAACCGAACGGCGCCGGCGCGAGGAATCAATGACCGACGTCCGGCCGCGGGTCGAATTGACGGCGACGCCAATTGTGACATTACTTCCTGCATCAAGATACTTGAGGATCAAAAGAAAAGCTGCAGCGAGAAGCTTGACCGCAATTTTCAATTCTTCTTCTTTTTGTAAATTCCTATAGATGAATTCTCAAAGACTCCAATTTTGGGATAGCTTCATCATATGGTTATTGTTTAAGTGTTTATCGGGACTTATCACGTACTATTTTAATTAGGTAAAAATAGACCATGTTACAATGGCCGTGGTCAGTCACGAGCTGACTGAAAACTGCGGGTGAGTCCGGCGAGAAGAGCGGGTGTTTTGTTCTTCTACCCTCACTTGATCTTGAAAAATCGCAGGGTTGTGTATTTAAAACATGTGTTCAAATCGCGAAAGGTTAAAAATTACTATATGGTTATTGTCGCATAATCACATGCCTTACCAAATAAATTGTCATGTAATTGGCCACCAAAGGCAAGATTGTCGAAGATCATCATTATCATCACATAACTGAAGAAAAATAAGTTGTCGCCTCCTCTTTCAATTTGATCCAAAAAGATAAGAGCTTGCGTGCTGATTTTTCATTGTCGAAACTTAACGGCCTCTTATAGCAAATTTGACGGTTTTAAATAAATTTTATTCAGTTAAATTACAATATTTGAGCTGGGGAAAAAAAAACATGTCACAGATACATCTGTGTTTGAGTTTATGATTTGGTTAAAAACACGACAGAATAAACTTTCTTCGATCAAAAAAAATCTGAAACAAAATCGATTCAGTTTATTTTTTTCGTTTTATGCTCTAATGAAAGCTCATAACAACCTGGAAACTGCATGTACTAAAAGGCAATTTTATTCATTTTTTTTTTTTTTGGGTAGAATTTTGATAGTGAATATTTCGTTTTTTAGTGAAATTAAAAGCGTAAAAAGGTCGCGAGAATTTGCGCGCACCGCGTTCAGTACCGCGCCAGGCGTCATCGAGGTCGGACCTATGTTCGTTTTTGTCGTTGCACTCCCCCCGCGTGCGTCCTGACTCTTGGGTGGAAAAATACATCGTCGCTATAACTTGGCGGGGGCTGAGGGAGCGTTTTGTTGCCTACGCGACTCGGATAACTGGCCGTTAACAGAGATTTATTTTGCAACTCCTAAAACGATTTCAATTCTTGTATGCGAAATTTTGACAGCTTTTCTTGTCCTCAATAAAATAACAAATCATGTTTGCTAATCAATTACCAAATAACTAATTCTAACAATCGATTTTACTGTTTACGGGACATAAAAATGAACCTTCGAAAACTTTCCTTCGTCAACTACTTATTGCCCAATGTTTGTTATCATTTTTACTATCTCCAAATATCTTGTAAACAGCAGTGATTACATTAATACATGTGTTTTGATAATATTTATCTATAGTCTAGCATAACGGGTTTTTGATACGAAATATGTGTATGGTGAATTTTTCAAACGAAGAATTAAAATGGGTAATTTTGGTACCTACTTTTATCTCTTTTTACCAACAACACTTACGATCGAGCAGATATTGATCTGGGGGCTTAGTCCCAGATATGATAGTTTTCTTCGATTCTTGTTTTATTCTTATTTTATTTTATTCTTATTTTTGCGCTCACTATGACAATACTTAGAAGACGTAATGAATTATGATGTTAAGATCCCTTTGTCTGACCAGGGGGCTTAGTCCCAGATTTGATAGTTAACGAAAACTTTTTTCGTTTACGTATTGTTCCATACATTTTAGTAAAGCGCCTCTAGCGGAAACGCGGAGGAACTGAAATCGGCGGTATAGATTGCTTCACTCTAATACGAAAAAAGTTTTCGTATACCTTTCAGCCCAGCAATGTATGGAACAAAACGTAAACGAAAAAAGTTTTCGAAAACTATCAAATCTGGGACTAAGCCCCCAGAACTAACTTTTTCTACCTTTTTAACAAAATGACAATTCTAAACCGATTGAGCATTACTTTTAGAATAAACTAGCCAATGCCTTAAAGCAATTTTCATGTGGATAAAGGGATAAAAAAATGATTTTATCGATATCCTTCGGCAAAATAAAACATATCAACATTACTTCAAAATATTTGCAATGGTATAATATTAAAGATAATGCGCAATCGGTTTTTTTATTATTTCTCAGTGATTTTCTATCTAAATTTTTTTAAGTGTGCGAGCGAGAAAGCTATGTTGTTGAACGGGCTCATAAATATGGGGTTCTGCTCCCATAGCTACTCAGATGAGCTATGAGTCACATGTCATAGTAATTGTTATAACGGGCCAGTCAAATGAAATGAGGAAGTGACTTACTGACGATTTAATTATTGAATGAATTGCTGTATGGTGCTGGCTGGGCTCGGTGATTTCGTTTGTTGTTGACTTGAGGCTGCATTTAGGAGCATCAGCCTTTATATTGACACAGTGCTTTGGGTGTTGTGTAGTGTCAGAAAGATAACCTTTCAGGTGGATAAGTTTGGGACAACATTCTTAACCACTAGCAATGCCACATCTGAAAAATAAGATGAACGAAGAAGATTCATGATTTAACGAACTTACTTGTATGTGAAGTTCTATCACAATTTTCGACCTTATAAAATCAAAATAATAGTAAAGATTTTTTTTTGTTTAAATTAGAACGGCTGTCAAAGCATTTTTGTAACAAACTTGTTGTAGCCAATTGCACCCATATAAATGAAACGTCAGTCATTCGTAATCAGTGCTAACTGATTACGAATCGCACAGAACAACAACAAACGACAAAGAACTTCGAGACCTAACCCAAATAAGTAAGGTCCAAGTTCTTTGGATGCGGAGTTCACCGCGATCTAGATATTATGAATGTTCAAGCAAGGTTCACTCATAATGCCTGGCGATAGATTTTCCTTCTCATTTCCATTCTATTTACTTCTCTTTTCTGTGATCATAATTATCTCCGAACTTTAGAATGTGCGGTTCTACCAAAATTATCGACTTTAGTACAAGCGACGGAATATCCTAAAGCTTTATAAAAACTTACCAATAAATGACGTAATATCTTTGTCTTCAGGACTGTCAGCAAGCGAAGCCCTACGCAATGGGCTATGCCAGTCACTGTGGGGTGCAACCAGTCGACCGGAGCCTCGGCTAGCGTCCCCACCGCCCGTGCATAGCCAGGATCATTATACGGTCAAAGGTAAGAAACGCAAGATGTGCAATTTTAAACTACGTACAGGCTCCCGATTCTACTAAAGAAATTGTCTTTAAATTGTAATTGTTGCGATTTTAATTGTTACTTAACTGCCTCAAAATTGTATTTTTTTTTTTATACTAAGTTATAATATTAGGTGGTTTTATTTTTCTAGTATAAAAAATACATAAAATTTGTTACTTTTGAGGCAGTTATTTAACAATTAAAATCGCAACAATTACAATTTAAAGACAATTTCTTTAGTAGAATCGGGGGCCTGGTTAAGACGATATTTTTCACATAAAATTTTGTTGGGGGTGAAGCACGCGTAGTACGTTTACTTGCGCATGCTACTGCTGCGTGTTGCCACAGAATATAATTATAATAGCAGTTAGCTCTCTTTTGGCGCGCGGCGGGCAGCGCGTTTTGCTATTTTCGTTTCTATCGATGCACACAGTGTAAAAACAGTAGTAGTGTAAGATCGCATTATTTGTAGTAGGTACTGACGTATTTTTTATTTCTGATAACTATTTTGAAAAACTACTTCATCATCATCATCATCATCCCAATAAGAGCCTATAATTATAATAATTGTGCAAAAAAACAGACAAAGCATCTTGTGGATCTCAAAGTCATATTTAGTTATTTCTTAAATGCGTATTTCACTTGGTAGTAATAACCAAATATACAAACTTCAAAAACGTAATAGTACAACAATTGAGATATAATAGTGTAACCATCGATCTATTATAAATTCTTTGAGTGCAACATACTATAGAATTAGTACCTATCAAGTGTCAACAGAAATCGTCACTGGTTTGCCAGAGAATTTTCCAAAGAGCTCAAACGTTTTCCGCAAAATGTTTGAGTGGTTCTATCTTGTCAAAGATTTGTGACGTAGTTGATGCAGATTAAGATTAAGGTTCTATCGCAAATCCCATTCTCTCTTGAGAATTAAGGAACACAATTTGACATCTTCAAAATGTCTTCGACCGCTTTCATGTCTGCATACTTGCAATAATCTGGCTTGAAAGACAAGCGAGTTGTATCTCAAGATGTCATATCAAATCAGATTTGTTCGGTGTTTTTGTTCACACAAATCGAGATACAATAACTATAGAAACGTGCAAAAAAAAATACCGAACCAACCGCCGACTTCTAGCGCACATGCTCGGCCAACATCGCTCTTTTTCTTCAACCCATTAATATCCATTGCATATCACCAGATGTGGGATTTTTCATTTTTGAATTCAACTACGAAAAGTGGCATTTTGCTGGTAAATCTGTAGGCTGCTCCTAGTATTCAATAACATTTTTCCAATAACACCCGTTCCCAAATCCCACGGCTTCAGATTTTGGGGTGACGTATATCTTATCGGCCGCTGTCAGCCGTATCACGAGCGAAATTACGCTTGTTTTACAACTCTGATTTGCCGGCGGCGACTACAAAGGTGGCTATAGCCAGATAGGTAGATAGCTTATCGGCATTATCGGCTATCTACAGTTTAAACGTTTGACGTTATGATGCTTGTAATTTTTCGTGTCGAACACGAATTTTGTTGATAAGAATTAGGGTTGGTGCTTAGTTTGTTGTTACCTGTATATGTTTCAACAAAAATATAGTGTAGCTTTTTTTTAAATAAATTAATATCCAACAACAATAGTGGCATCATATTTAGTACGGCACACCTAGCTAATAGTCAAGCTCAAAGTCGCACAACGAGCTATGGAGAGGGCTATGCTCGGGGTTTCTCTACGAGATCGAATCCGAAATGAGGCGATCCGTAGACGAACGAAAGTCGACGACATAGCCCACTGTATTAGCAAGTTGAAATGGCAGTGGGCAGGGCACATATCACGCAGAACAGATGGTCGATGGGGCCGAAAGGTTCTGGAATGGAGACCACGGACCAGTAAGCGCAGCGTAGGACTCCCACCCACAAGATGGACAGACGACCTAAAAGAGACCGCAGGAAAACGCTGGATGCAGGCCGCTTCCAACCGTCCCTTTTGGAGATCGATGGGGGAGGTCTATGTCCAGCAGTGGACGTCCTACGGCTGAAATGATGATCATGATGACCTAGCTAAAAATCACGTATCACCACACTCACTCCGAAGCACTCCCCACACACCTCACTTCACTCCTCTCTTTTTTTTTAAATGATCTGTTTTCTGTCCATAATTTTATTATAATCCAGCGTTTTTTTTCTTCATCTTTTTTTATTAATATTTTGTATTCATGAAGTTTAGCTGTTGGCTGAAAAAACTCCTAGTTGGCTACGAAATAATGATAGCATTTTAAATGTGGTTGAACTCCAGCAATATATATTTCGATTCGATCGAATTCTGGCACTTTTAATTATTTCCTCCAGAAATCGAGTTACACAATTTTTTAATAGGTAGTCTTTTGTCATAAAATATTTCGACAACTTAAGAGCAAAGATGTCAAAATTCATTCATAAAAGGTTGTTATGAATAATCTGACCGGAATTTCCAGTGGCAAAAGATATCGACAGCGACGCAACTCATGGAAACCTTTATCAAACAATTTATTTTCGTTTTTTTACAATGTCAGGCCTGAATCCATAAACATTTCTTTATATTTTTCTCAAAATCACGCAATAAATGGAAATCATAATAAAAAAACAAAATACCCACAGAATAGTTAAAAAAATGAGGTTTGTGCCCACAGAAAAGAGAAGTAAATAGAATGAAAATGAAAAGGAAAATCTGTTACCAGGCATTATGAGTGAACCTTGATTGAACATTCTTACTTAGATCAACGCGTCGAACTCCGCATCAGAGTTGCTAACTGATTTCAAATGACTGACGTTACGTTTATATGGTTGCAACTGGCTACACCAAATTTCTTACAAATATGCCTTGACAGCCGTTCTAATTTAAACAAAAAATTTTTTTTTTCATAAGAACTAAAACTATCACGACCTAATTATTATATACAAATTAAAATGAACAATAAATTATCAAAATCATTAAAAATACTAATCTAAAAGCCCTTCGGTGGAGGGAAAAGTGGCCAGAATGCTGGCAGCATTGCCACGTTGGATGGCAATGCTAATTTTTTTTCTTTGTTTGTGCCCAATGACAATATAACCACGTATTATAAATTACTTTTGTTTGTGGCCAAATCCATAAAACATTTCCTTATGTTTTTCACAAAATCACAAGCGAAAATCATAAATTCAAAACAAAACGCGAGTGTGCGTCAGAGTGTCAACCCTCCAGCGAGGTCCGTTTCTCGGAGCCCAGTAAATCCGATTTGGACATGTGTACCCATGTAGGCAAACATTAGTTAGAGATAACGTTTTGTGGCGTCTGTTTGGAATGTATGGATTGTGGGCTTTCGACGAAAACTTTATCAACGTGAACGCAAAGAAAACATCACTTTATCAACGGACTTTTAAAGATTTTTTCTTAATGTCTCATTTTAGTTTTAGGGTTAACTTCCATGCATCGCAGCTGATGTGATTTGAAAATGTATGGCGACGTCAGTCGTCGGCCGCACGCGTCTGAAGCAGACCTCGGAAGCGGCGCTATACATTTTCATAGTGCGAAGACTTGTCGCATTGATTGCGCGCGTTAGACGCGTGCGTTTGAAACCGGCCGCGATGCACGGAAACCTACCTTTATGATTTTAAATATGCCTTTAAAATATGTAAATATCTAGTACTTTTATTGTATGCCTATGGTCAACTGCGGCCATAAAATCTTTGTTGGATCGTTGCCTACTCTTCAGGGATAGGATTTTGTTCTCATTTTGTTGCTCTGCAACAAAGTTTCTGTTGAGAGTCCATTCCACACCTATCATTTCTTTAATATGAACACGGGAGACACAAAAACAGCTTTCTCTTGTATTTTTTTACACTGCCCGCGACTTTATGCACTGTCCTGCAGAAACCGTACTTTTCCGAGGTTTAAGTAGCCCAATGTGTTAATTCGGGAACACTATCATACTGCATTTCATTCAAACCCATTCAGCTTTCAGCCACTATGACGGCAATGCACGCTTTTAGAAAATATCTAACGTTGCGTTTTTTATTATTTTTAAATTAGTGTGGTTTTAACTATTCTGCAAAATATTTGGGCGAAAAGCGTCTCAAATAATAGGGGAAGATGCATAGGGGGGTTTCCTCTTTCAGCAGGTAACACTAACAGAAAGTGTTTGTGTTTGTCTAACCCCCCAAGGCGTTAGTTGAATACATACATTCACTAAAAACTATCAAGCGGTCAAAATCGCTCAAAATCCCCTCATCCCGCATGTATCTACCAAAGTTATTTTACCTTTATATAGACCAGTTCTAATTTTTCAAGTTTAAATTTTTTGCCAACCAGCAAATATAATTGTTTTATCATCATAGTAAAATGTTTTAGTTTTCTGGGTTCTCAATTTCTCTAGATCGAATCAGAAATGAGTCGATCCGTATAGATAAACGAAAGTTACCGATATAGACCACCAGATTAGCAAGTTGAAGTGGCATCATAGCATGTAGAACAGATGGCCGATGGAGGCGAAAGGTTCTCGATTGGATACCCCGGACCGGTAAGCGCAGCGTATGACGTCCACCCACAAGATGGATAGACGACCTAAAAGACACCGCAGGGAAACGCTGGATGCAGGCCGCTTCCAACCGGCCCTTATGGAGATCGATGGGGGAGGCCTATGTCCAGCAGTGGACGTCCTATGGCTGAAACGATGATGATGACAATGTTTTAAAATTCTGATATTCAAAAACACTTCAAAAACCTTTGCGTGTTCAAAGAATAAATAAATAGCCAAACCTGCTCAGTGCAATTTAAACCACTGTGACCATAACTACGATCAATCACAAGACAATGCCCATGCTCGGCCACCGAGTCAATATTTGCATCGCCACACGACATTTTTGTTTGCTCTATTATTCACGATTGTTTGGCCAGCCTAGGGGTAGCTCGGTGGTCAAGTCATTTGATAACCTTGCGTGACTTTTAGCCATGTTGATGTCAGTTGTCACAATTGAAAGGACGAGCTCGTAAAACAGCATAGGCTAAGTATACTAACACAGTATGCCAATAATTGGGTCTGGGGTAGATTTCTGTTAATAAAATTGCCGTCAAGCTCAAGTTAAAAATTATTTTTTTGGTTAAATTGTCGTATCCTTAGTAATTAGATCGTTGGGCGTAGCTTATACCTTTGTTTTGGGAATCTTGTTTTTTTACAAGGCATTATTCATTTTCCAAATAAAAAAATAACACACCTATTATGCTATCAAAAAGGTTCTATGTTGGCCATTTTCCTACCTTTCATCATCATCATCATCATCATCATCAGCCTGTAAACGTCCACTGCTGAACAAAGGCCTCCCTCGTAGAGAGGGGTGTTGCCATAATCCCCACGCTTGGCAGGCGGCTTGGGGATCGCAGTACGTTCACCGTGTACTAATAGGACGCTGCTGCCCATCCTCCGGTGGTTCCCTACCTTTCATAATGTCTAGAAATTTCATAACGTTTCTATAGACATCTAGTCTGACTATGGATACTCCAAAGTGTCAAAACAATGAGATTTACCACATAGGTAAGATCATTGAGTCAAAACGTTAGGAATTAAAATAATTTTAAATGCAAGCCATAATTTTTTATTTATTTATTTATTTCAATGTGAAGATAATAATCGCTAATACCTAACCGATCAAAAACTTTTTCTATACTAATTTTCTAGTGTTACTCATACAAACCTCCTGCAAGACCAATAATTAAGTCGTATAATTATAATTTGTTATCTGCAATCATGAAAGCTTTTGTACATTTCGTTTGTCCATCATCACATGACCTCCAATATAAAAATAGTGTCAAATACAATGTCACTGTACCCAAATTCTAATCCAAAGTTGTAAAGTGAAATAAAAGCAAAGAGCAATAAAATTTTGCATTTTGCTGATAAGAAACTGACTACAGCTATATAAAGTAAGCAACAGCTAGTTAAGCTGAGTAACCTCAATCACACATGAGAGACAATTAAAGAATAAAAATAAACCTTGGCTCGCCCCATAATCACAAATCTAGTTTGTTGACTGGCAATTATCAAGCGACCATTTAATCTCAAAGACGCCGCTTGAGACGTTTCGTCAGTGTATAAACACGGACAAATTACACTTACATAGACATACAAGCATCTACATTTGCATTGTGGTATTAGAATTCAAGATTCAACCTTGAGACTTCTAAATAGGGGTGATTTTAGCCAGATGTTGGTGTGTATAAGATGGTTGACGACACAAACATGAAGCATGCTATTGTTTCAGCAAATAATTCGTGGAAATGGAAAGATTGGGAGTAATCAGGACGCATAAAAGCGCCGCCTTGATAGCATAGGGATGCCATGACCTCAAGATAACCCAATATACAAATATTAATAATTAAAACAGCGATTGAATACATTTGTACGATATACTACGACAATCACTTCTATTAGGTAATCAAAGCTTGACATAAAAAAACTATTATGGATTTAATTTGTCCAACAACATTGCAGAATGCTTTCATAGCAAAATGCTACAAAAACATTGTGCAAATCAGCTTGAAACGTCAGAATTTCAAAACCTACAATAAGAAAATGTCAATGAGCTTACATATTATACAGATCATTAAAAATTGCAATGAAAATAAACACACAAAAGGACACTAAAATAAATTGCATTAATGGGAGCACTTTAAATCGCTTTTGAAACTTGACGTGTAAAAGCTAAACAGTGCAAAAAAAATCATGTAATATTTTGGCGGCAATATATTTGTTCTGGCACGATAATGCCACATCATAAACTATGCGTACGTATTAATTCAGATGATCGCCGCCAGTCCAAAATTTCAATTTGATAGATAAGCCATAGCTGATTTATCCCGCTATCTACGCCGGCATCGATAAGCAATATGTGCAATAACTGTGGATTACATAATTTATAACTACGTCGTGTGTTTTTGGGAAAACTGCAATATCCCATGGATTTTGATAAGGCTACAAATCAAAATGTTATGTAGAAAATTCACAAACAAGCAGATATACAGATAATTTTTGCAGAGAACGGTAAATTTCTTGAGCAAAAAGTGATGTAGTGGAACTAGTGAAGAAATTTGGCGCATTTACGTAACTGCACATGACTTGAGCAAACTCGGAGTTGTGCTTTCAAAATTCCCCCGTACCTCTTTGCTCCGTAAAAGAGACATAAAATCAACTATTCCACAGTCAAGATTATTTTTCAATGCTCTATAAACTATGTTTTGCTACACATGTATAATGCAGTAGATAATAATTATCTTATTTTATTGTATTTGTTTGATGATAGTAATTATGTTAGTACCTACTTTAAAGAGTAACTCAAGCTTAGTTTATAATGTTTTTCGCTTGCAATCTATTGGAGTATATGTTTGCAATCAATTTGCAATTCAAATCTGCTTTATTGTGACGCTAAAAATATGGAAAATTTGGGTGTCATTTGTTTTGCGCTCAACCTCACTGATATCACAATTTTAGTCAAATCAGTATCCCATTTTTTCCTCACGATAACCCTTATCGATATCGTGAAGTTTGTCATAACTTACCAAATGGAGAGTGAGGTGTGGTCACCCTAATCCCTTAACGTGACTTGACATTTCTCTGATCACACCGCAATAAATCCAGAGTTATCTTTGATATCAAATAGAATGGCATTTATTAAGCCTGGACCACTTGAAAGGTGTGTTGTGTATTACCAGTGATGACATATGGTACTGAAACGTGGTCTCTCACTATGGGCCTCATAAGCAAGCTCAAAGTCGCACAACGAGCTATGGAGAGGGCTATGCTCGGGGTTTCTCTACGACATCGAATCGGAAATGAGGAGATCCGTAGACGAATGAAAGTCACCGACATAGCCCACCGGATTAGCAAGTTGAAATGGCAGTGGGCAGGGCACATATTAAGCAGAACAGATGGCCGATGGGGCCGAAAGGTTCTTAAATGGAGACCACGGACCGGTAAGCGCAGCGTAGGACGTTTACCCACAAGACGACCGAAGAAAAGAGACCGCAGGGAAATGCTGGATGCAGGCCGCTTCCAACCGGCCCTTTTGGAGATCAATGGAGGAGGCCTATGTCCAGCAGTGGACGTCGTACGGCTGAAATGATGATGATGACTTGAAAGGTGTGACGAAATAGTAAGGACTACGTTAACGTAGTTCTTTGATAAGTAACTAAATTAAATCATGAATGTCAGTAAAAATTATCTACACATTGCATTGTCAGGAGGTTCCTCACTCTGCAGCCCTAACCACTGGTAGCTTGGTACCGCTAGCACTCGAGGTGTAGGTTTTTAAATAATATTTTGTGTTTTTATAGCTAAATATTGTATAAAAACTTAGATTTAAGAATGAAAATAAATAATTATGTGTATAACTTAGAATAACTACACATAGAAACCAAGTACATTCGCAAAATTTAAGCCATTCAAATGGAGTCATATATGGCTCCAAACAAAATATAAAAAATTTACTATGACAATTTGCGCGGTGAAATCGTACCACAACAAATCAGAAAAGCAGCATAAGAGTTATGGTGTGACATTCCACAGGTAATCCATTAATTTTCTTGCTTAAATCGTTTAAAATACCAATCGAAACGTAAGCTACTAAGCGAATTTGTAGCTTACGTTTTGAGAAGGCGTTGTTTGGAAACCTGCCTTCTCTGAGTAGTTATTCTAAGGTGTATAATCTATTTTGTATATAATTTATTAGATATGTTTGTATACATAAAATCAATTATACCGCGCAAAAGAAAAACACAGTTGTAAAGATAAAACAAATAAACATTAAGATGTAATCTAAATATAAAATAAAAAATACGTAAAATTATCGACTGCGAAGGTCTTCAAATTACAACTGAGATTAATGTAATCCACAGTGAAACAGATTACAAAAAAATAAATCCAGGATGATTAAACCCGAGGTTTTGCGATAAAATAATGTAATTTTTTATTCAGAAGTCAATCGTGAAGTCTACGACAACACAGGGTTAAAAAGCGTATCCGAAATCGGGAACCAATCACAGTTCGTTATTTTTAGGATTCCGTACCCAAAGGGTAAAAACGGGAGCCTATTACTAAGGCTACGCTGTCAGTTTGTCTGTCTGTCCGTCTGCCCTACCTTTTAACGGCTGTATTTTTCGAAACGTAAACGTTTCGTTTTTCAGTTGAAATTGTCACAGAATGTGTAATGTTACGGTTGATTAACTAAAAATAATAAAAAAAGTAAAAACTAAAGAGTACCCAACCCATACAACAAACGTAATTTTTAACGTTATTTTGTATTTTCTTTAATGTAAAAACGGTAATTCGTACATACATACAAGCGTCAAACTTGTCTTGATTATAGTACAACAACTAACTCTCTATAACAACAAATAATAAATATTGGTCAAGGGCGCGTCGGTGAAATTTTTTTGTTCACCACTAAGTTAAGAAACGTCGGGTGCGGTCAGTACTTAGACGGGTGACTGTCTGGGCGTGATGCTGTTTATTTGCACTACTTTCTGTATTTTGTGGTGGTACGGAACCCTTAGTGTGCGAGCCCGACTCGCACTTGGCTGGTTTATTTTCAATTCAGAAGGCAATCGTGAAGTCTTCGACAACGCAAGGTTAAGAAGCGTATCCAAAATCGAGAGCCAATCACAGTTCGTTCTTTTTTGTGTGCGTTCAATTATCACACATGTATAGAAACGATTATTCTGGATAGTAGTTCGTCATTTACAATCCTAGATTTGCTTAATCTGTATAGATAAATGGGTTTAAAAACCAATTATAACTATTGATAAAGGGTATTAACCCTTTGAATGTGTTACGCACCGCATGTCGGCGTAAGCGAAAAGTGCTCGACGCGCGTTAGGCACCGGAGCGGTGCGTAAGAAAATTACCGCTATTCGTCAATTTATTCCCGCTCGAATGAACGTTCCAAAGACAATGTAAGTTCTTTCGCCTCTAGCTTACTTCAATCACTAGAGAATCGATGCATCCTTACCGTGTCAGGGGGGACCTATACTTTGTGAGTGGGTTTTCCCCGTTTAGACAGTGTTTGACAAACCGACATGGCGGAAACATAACGTAAAAATGGTTCGCGATAAAGTTTTAGTTTTTGAAGTAAATATTGCCTATTAGTGTCAAGTAGTTAGTGTAAAAGTTGCGGAAATAGTGCTCCCTTGTTGTGAAAGTGGTGTGATAGTAATTTCATGTGAAAAAATAGCATATTATTATCAACAAGTGCGTGATGGCGCAAGAAAATTCAAGAATAATAATTGCATCACGAGATTCTGTGAGTATTTAATTTTTTTAAATAATGGTGAGTACTTAGATATATAATCAATTGAAAATATCATAGAACAATTCAAGACAATGAATAATATATATAATATATGAACATACAATGTCAAATTGATAGGAAAAAAAATATTTTTTATTATACATCCAGTCAGTTTTCGAAAATTCAGTTGGACTCTCGCATTTCTGGCAACCGCGGCTACTCAGCCTCTTGCGCGGTACGGGTTAAAGCGGAATGGATAACATTTGATTTATACATATTTTTGCGATTGCATGCCAATGTGAATAGGATTTAGTTTGTGCTGTTGCCGAAATGTTTATTGCTGGTATTTATTAATCTTGTTGTTATTTTTTTGTTATAATAGTCAATAAGCTTGACAAAAAACGTATACAGTCTTGCATACAATGTATTGCGTACAAATAATAGTATCACTCTATCATATAACCCTTAGATATCATCTTTGGGGGTAGACGAGATCCTTTTTTTTATGTCATAGGTGGAAAGCAAGCAGACGGGCTGCCTAATGGTAAGCGGTCACCGTCGCCTATGGATACTTGTAACACCAGAGGCGTCACAAATACGTTGCCGACCCTTTAGAACTCTATTAACTCGCCTTTTGAAGAACCCCACAGAAGAAATCTGCTAATTTGAAGAAATCGCACAGTGTGCGATTGCCACTGATATATGATGTGTGGATGAGCTTTCAGGCAGTTCTTCAGAACACTCCTCATATCTAAGTAGTAATTTTTATCTATTACAAAAAAAAAACACTCTTGCATATGCCTAGGGTAGTCGAGACGCTCATACATTTATGTACCTACTTATATTGTAACCTGTACCTCCTCAAAGTATTTCATAATTTTTTTTGCTCACTGTCCCGCCCTGACCACAGCAAAATTGTAGCGCAGCACAAGCAGAGGTGTCTGGAGTGGTAGTTTCTATCTTTTGTATCTTTAGTGTTCCGTACCCAACGGGTAAAAACGGGAATCTATTACTAAGCCTACGATGTATGTCTGTCCGTCTGTTTGTCTGCATGTCTCTCTGTCCTACCTATTAACGGTTATATCTTCCGAACCGTAATAGATAGCCAACTGAAATTTACAAGAATATCTAATGATAACACAAGTTTAGGAAAATAATAAGTGCAACGATCCAACATGTTTTTTTTATCACGTTGGCGCCAAAGACTGCATAACTTGTTTTTTCTGTTTTTTTTATTTGTTTATTTATGATCATGGATCCAGTGTCCTTCAGTCGGAATAATAATTCATAACTAGTATAAAAATCGGTATTGCAAGTCTACTAAATATGGCATGAATGTTAGAAATTCTAAATCAAAATCATGCACAATTCAATAATGCAGTTTTAAACGTGTAAATTGGCTTACAGAAAGTCAGTCTATATTTTTTCTTAGCCAAACAGTGCATTAGCATCATTACCCGGCTATTGTGGGCCTAATGCAATTTTAATTATGAGAGGTGCGCCGCAAATTGCGCCGCGCATGCAGATTGTTATTTTTCTGGAGCTTTTAACAAATTAAAAACATGGCCGGTGTCGTATGATCGTATGATAGACGTTAGGAAATGCACTTTTTTCATTCCTCCTGTGAGGATTTTGGCGTCTCATTTCTTATGCGTTTGCCAATACAAATACAAATTTTTTTTTGTCTATACTAATATTATAATGAGGAAAGATTTGATTGTTTGTTTGTTTGTTTGTTTGTATTGAATAGGCTCCGAAACTACTGAACTGATTTGAAAAATTCTTTCACTGTTGGGAAGCTACACTATCCCCGGGTAACATAGGCTATATTATATTTTCAATAAAAATAGGGATCTATACTAAAACTCCAATAATGTAACCAAAGGTGTAAAAAATAAGATTTTCAATTTTGACTTTGCGTGTTTGACATTTATAAGACAGGACAACGTCTGTCAGGTCTGCTAGTATAAAATAAAAGAGCAAAAAATTTTTTACAAAAATTTGAAAAATACGCATAGTTTTATATTTTTTATTTCATAATAGGCTTGCGTTTGACCGCCAATTCACCTGATGTAAAGCAATAATGCGGTCTACGATTGAGCACGCTACCTGAAAGAAGCCGATTCCCTCGTGATTTGAAGACACCCAGATTGTAACTACCGGGGAACACCCATTCAGGCAGCGCATTCCACAGACTATCTTATTATTTTCACTAGGTTTTTGAGCGTAGTCATAAGACTGTAGCAGGTACTCAATATGGGTAAGGTAGTCAAATATTAAAAGAAAGTGTTTTATTCAGCTTTTTATTATTTTATTGCAGCTGTCAGAGCAAATCAATGCTTGAACCGAGTTTAGTAACAACTACTTTCCATCTAATCGAAAATGGCTATCACAACGAGTCCATGTAGAAGTGTTAGTAATATTTTATATTTGTAAAATCTCTGTTAACGCAACTACATGATAATAAATAATATTCCATTCTATTCTAATCTATTCTATTCTATTCAAAGATCATGCATGACCTTGCCTGCTTTCTTGCTTCTTGCTTTTTCTAATTTTTTTCATCGGTTTATAAAACTCTCATTATAAGAGCGCGTGACAAGTAGCTGAGTTCAATAGTTATTTTAAATCTAACGTAGTAATATTCCATTACTGATAAAAAGATTTTTATCAAGCTTTATTGATGTAATTACAACAAATAAATCATGTCCTCGCAATCAGTGATAAGTAAATTAACTCATTATTTTTTTATCTTTAAAATTGGCTTTACGCGGCTTTATAAGGAACAAATGCATTCGAATTAAAAGGTAACAGCTTAGTAAATAAAAATCAATTTAAAATCCAACTTAAAATCTGTAAGCGCTCGAACAAAATTATTGATAATGCCAAATCAACAGGCATACGAACAAAATTATTGTTAATGCCAAATCAACAGACAATCGAACAAAATTATTATTAATGCCAAATCAACAGGCGTACGAATAAAATTATTGATAATTCCAAATCAACAGGCATACGAACAAAACGATTGGAGCTGGCTAAAACCGACTGAGCCTAAGTAAAATTTTTGTGAAACTACATCCAGAGCTATAATAAAAAAAATACTTAAATTGGTCCACACATATCGGATTACCTAATAGATAAGTGTTCAACGTTCATAGGTACATGAAAAATATTAAAAATAAATATGGACGAAATGTTCTGAAATCAGTTTACATAGTTTAATATTTTGTTCCAATTAAAGTTTTGCAAAATAAGGAAAAATTATAGTAATATTTACAATATATTTATTAATATAATCTCTTCGTTTCTCTTGATATTAATATCTTAGTCACTAAACAAAAAAAAATTGTTAAAAACTATTGTGACTTAGTAAAAATAATGCAAAGTCACGTCTCTATCGTTAATCAAGATTTGTAATAAAATCTTCAATTATATTATACGGGGAGCGTGACAAATAATTCAAGTTTTAATGTGATAGGGTATTATTGACCAGGGCGCAATATCTATAGGGTTGATACAGTTTTTGTTATTTAAAATGTATAGCTATAAAAAAATACTTTGCATTGATATATTTACTACGTACAATTATTGCCTGTCAACTACTTACTACAATGAAATTACTGTTAATTGATTTTTGATTTTTTTTCTAGTGAATAATGCATTTCAACTTAAATTATATTATTTATCATATTGCCCAGATTGAAAGGAAATGTTTAATGAATAAGATTTTACATCTATTAGTTCAGGATGACGAGCAGTGCATTACCGCGAAGGGTTATCATATAAACTCTGCCGTTGCTTACCATCAGGCGAGTAACATGCACGTCTCGTTATTCAGTTGCTTAAAAAAAGTTGTTTACAAAGGTATTTACTTGAACTGAGAAGTCCTGTCATAAACAATATTAAACATTATCAATATAGAAAACCGATTTCAAAATTATAAAGCTCAAATAAAATTATTGATATTGCCAAATCAACAGGCGTTTGAACAAAGTTATTCATATTATTGGACCAGCTGCCTTATTACGCACCGAATAATTGAGAATTTGAGAATCTCTTCTAAAGATGGTTAAAAATAGGCAATAATCCACAATGCATAACCCACACCGGCCACCATATTTCATAATAACCCATAACTGCTGTAAGTATTCCTACTGAAATACTATCAATGATGATTACTATTTCCCCCGAAATTAAATTCTGAATCAAAATTATATCATCTAATTACAATAGAGCACAATAAAGGTCAAACTTTCTTTACATTTTTACATTTCACTCCCAACTACGGAGGGTTGTATTCAATATTTTGCACTGCCATAAATTCGAGCATACTGTCTGAACGGGACAATGAATCTAAATAACCATTAATATGTAATAAATACTATAGGGTAATAAAACCGTGTCGCGGAGGGGACAAACAAACAAGTGCACCGAAGTAACCCTTAAACACTCACCATTGTTCAAAGAGGTCCGGGCGTGAAATGTGGATGCTATGTTCCCTCGTTCAGATCGTTCTGTTCGGGTCCCCAAAGTCATTGCCGAATTCATCCGAAGTTTTCCGATTGGTTCCGCTCCAAATGCCGACAGCTGCTGCTTTTCAGACATAGGGGTTGCTCTTCATTAGTGGAACTTGTCTCGACTAGAGATGGATGTTTGTTTTTGGACAGCGTGAGTTTTGGCTGATGGTCCTTTGATGATGTATGAATTTTATTAAGTGGACTTGATGTCCTTCACTATTTTTTTTCTTGTCATTGTCAGGGTTTAGTGCTTGACGAAGGATAGATATCACAAATTGGGATCCCGCCACCAATAAACCGGACAAGCTCCAGAATATTTGCCTACTCGACTCTAAACAAGACATTGGCAAGTTGTGGCAATACCGCACGAAGCCACGAAAAAGAAATTGAAATTAGGATAGATATTTTTTGTTTCAAAAACAACTTCATTACCTCTAAGAAATCAAACACATTCTGGTTTACTTCTATAGTCACAGTGGTGTTCCTATCTGACTAAGATTCGACTTGAAGTGTATTTATCAGTAGCACCTTAAAAACGAGTCGTCACCTTCGGCTATAAACTGTGAAACTTGAACCTTATGCAAGTGATATCCTAATACGTATAAAAATGTTAGTTTAACATAAGTATTAAGGACGATACAATTCAAAGAACAAACATAAATAACTTGGTTAGCAATGTGTTCAAATAACCAAAGTATTACTTTACCGAAATCAAATTCACAATCAAACCATACAAAGCGGCAACAATACATCAAGCGACAAACTAAACAGAACTGTACAATGCTCACGTTAGTTGCGTTTAGTCGCGCCCCGGATTACTGAATTGTAAAAAAAGATTGAGGGGTCTTTTCGACCCAGCGCGAGCGAAACGTGTTAATTACTGGGGTTGGGCGCGGAGGGTTGAAGTCAATTTGCTGTAGCGACATGATACGGCCCATTTCGTCTAGCGACAAGTGCAGCACCTGTGCAGTTTCGGAGTAGGTCTGATGAACAGTTGCAATCGGGGTCTAAAGGACCGCAGTTTTGGGGCTTTTGTGTACAAACAAATGAGGGTATTGTGGGACAATATGGAATAATACTGGGATTAGTTTGTTTAAACGAGATGTTGTTTAGGTTGCGGAAAAACTCAAACATGATCTACTATTATTGACTAAATAAGCTGGTAACAAATAAATATAAATTATAACTTTTATTCCATTATTCTAAAGATGTTTTGATACAGCTACAAATATTAAAGAATGTTATTTTTTTTTTGCTTTCCAGAAGAAATCAAGTTCGGTATCAACCGTCTAGTAGGAGATAAAACAGACGAAGACGAAGATGACGGCCACCACCACGACTCCAGACAAGAAGATGTATCCCCAGCATCACGCTGTGGCAGCCCTTGTTGGAACCCCTCCCCTCAATCCCCTCGTTCAGTACGCTCTAGCTCTCCTGAGCTTGAAGTTGACTCTCCTCCTTCATCACCCCGAAGACCACCTGACTCAACGTCACCACTAAAAAGATCAGAAACATTTTCTGTCAGCGCTTTATTAAGACCTGATGCTCCAAGAGTCCAACCGCAAAGACCGTTTCTGTTTCCTCCATTGCCTTTTTTAAGAGACGAGTTTTTAAGAGATGCAGGCAGTTTGGGTCTTCCAGTATGGGGTGGATACAGTAATTTATACCTTCACGCAGTTCAAGCAGCTGGTCCTGAGTTTCTGAGACTACGTAATATTTTGGGAGCCCCTGGCCCGTTGTCCAGGCCGCTGCCTATTGGAGATGTGTACTCCTGTGTGAAGTGTGAGAAAATGTTCAGTACTCCTCATGGATTGGAAGTGCATGCAAGGAGATCTCACAACGGCAAGAGGCCTTTTGCTTGTGAATTATGCAGCAAGACATTTGGGCATGAGATCAGTCTTAGTCAACATAGGTGAGTTTTCTTTTTCTTTTCTAGTATCTTAACAAAGTTTGAGAATAAAATTTTGGTTTTCTTTCTTTCCGAAACAACCCACTAAATACGATAATTTCAATTCATTCGCAGAAACATTCAGAACTTAGCTAATATCGCAACAGTTCTCATTATCTCATCTCTAATCTCAATCTCATTCATACAAAAGTTACGTATATCTCCGTAATTTTCAAGTTTGTGTTTATTATAGGAACTAATTATTTTGACCAAATCCCAGTCAAGATTAATTTCATTTCATTCATTAATTTTGGGAGTAGGTTTTATTGTGATCAAACACTAATAACCTAGCTCCTAGCTCAGTCACAGAATATGAAATAGTACATGATTAGTAATAACAGCTATACTCACCCCACCCCCTTCCTCCAGGGCCGTGCACAGCGTGGAAAAGATATTCGAGTGCAAGCAATGTGGGAAGACCTTCAAGCGATCTAGCACTCTTTCAACCCACTTGCTAATCCATTCGGACACCAGGCCCTACCCATGCCAGTACTGCGGCAAGCGGTTCCATCAGAAGTCGGATATGAAGAAGCACACTTACATACATACTGGTGAGTTTAGATTTTATGTGTAACCAGTTAAAGTAAAAATACCTGGGGGGGTTAGACAAGACCCACTTTCTATTAGCGTTAACGCCTGCGGAAAGATGAAATTGTATGAAAATGACATTAGCTTGAGATAACCCTGGACCGTTAGAGTTTTAAATACCCAAACAAACTATACCGACCTTATAAATCATCACATAGTTAACCTTGCAGCCCAGTTATAAAACTTTAATGCTAAGCCCTGTTCATATTTTTCATAGTTTTTCGAGATTATAAACTCCAACCGCAAAAAAATTACCACCTAGATAAACCAAATCTTAGGGAGCGATGATGGCCGAGCATGTGCGCTTTACAACATGACGGCACCCAGTTTGATCTTTAGGACTGCACCAATGACTTATCTAGTATTAAAATTTATTACATACCTATGTGCAGTTTCGATGCCAATGCTCAAAAACGGTGAGGGAAAACATCGTGAGGAAACCAGTATGCCCGAGAATCTCAAAAGTTCAAAGACATATGACATTCACCAACATGCAACAGCATGGTGGATTATAGCTCATTTTCATGATAGCTTTATGAACATGATGAAATCATTGTTTATGATTAAAAAAAAACACTGTATTAGCAACATAAATATCAAAACGTCCTCTTTTTGCTATTGATTTTGACACCTAAGACAATGATCTTGATGCCAAAGCTACGATGATCTTTCCCTACGCCCAAGGAAAAAATCAAGACCAATGTCGTTTCGTTACCTATGTTCTTCATAAAACTTGGATGTGATAATACAACCACAAGTTGTAGTATTGTGTTCCTACCGGTGTTACCGCTTAAATCCACAAATCGACACCAAAGCTCGTAAAAACCTCCAAACTTTGGCAACAACCAACTCAAAGCCGATTACCTTCCAAAATTACCTCAAACTCAAAACTTCCTCGTCCATTTACTTACCATAACTCAAAACATAACGTTGTCAAAACATCTTGAGTCCCCAAATACTCCCCTTGGTTATAATTAATGTGCATTAACAACGGAGGGATGTTTTGTAAGGAGTTTGTGGTTTCTAGAGCGGATTGGGTTACAGAGACATACGGTTTGGAAGAAAGACCAGTAAATGTTACAGACATTTGCGAGGTCAGGTTTCGGGGCTACAGTTTTCTAGGCTTGCTTTTACATAATATGCCACATTGCTCTTATAGGCAAGATTGTAGGCTGTATTTTGCTTCTAAGTTTATTTTACTTTATAAGATTTGTATACTTTTTTATTACATAATAAAATTTCTTATATTTTTGTGTCATCATCATCATCAGCCAGAAGACGTCCACTGCTGAACATAGACCTCCCACTTTAACCTCCACACTTAACGACAGCCTGCCTTTTGCATCCACTGGATGCCAGCGATTCTTACTATGTCGTCGGTCCATCTAGTGGGAGGCCTACCTACGCTGCGTCTTCCGGTTCGTGGTCTCCACTCAAGAACCTTTCTTCCCTATCGGTTATCGGTTCTCCGAGCGATGTGGCCTGCCCATTGCCACTTCAACTTGCAAATTTTAACAGCTATGTCGGTGACTTTGGTTCTTTGGCGAATATCCACGTTTCGGATTCTATCGCGCAAAGAAACTCCGAGCATAGCTCTCTCCATTGCCCGCTGTGTCTCTGAGTTTTTCCAAAAGGCC
Source organism: Agriopis aurantiaria (assembly GCA_914767915.1). NCBI lineage: Eukaryota > Metazoa > Arthropoda > Insecta > Lepidoptera > Geometridae > Agriopis > Agriopis aurantiaria. The sequence continues at coordinate 3,665,091 of OU611982.1, forward strand.
AACAGTTAAGGACCACTATTTTTGTGTAGCTACGTAAAATCAATTTATTAGTTAATAAGAATACCCGAGCTCAAAAATGCTCGATAGTAATTCGTACTTCAAGAATTTCATTGTAGCTCCAATAGAGATACCTAAATTATATATATATTTTTTTATAAATTGTAATTACTATCCAAAATCAGAAATATTTTTGTACAGAGCATCATCATCACCGTTATTAGCCTATCTTGATCCACTACTGGACGTCGGCCTCTCCCAAGGCACGCCACTCAGCCCAATCTTCAGGTTTTCGCTTCTATCTATTTCCATCTGTCTTACGTACATCGTCACTCCATCAAGTCTCACGCGGTCCTACGCTACATTTGTCGATTTATAGTTTCCAGTCTAGGAAGCGTCTACTCCAACGGATATCCTTTCTACGACAGATAAGACCGTCCCACTACCACTTCAGCTTACATAAGCTCTAGTCACTACAAAATATTCACCAATCATGGCTGCAGTGTGTATCAAGTCATCAGCTCTTTCATGAATATAAGATGCTCCAGTCGCATGACGTCACTGAGGAAGATTCTGGACCGCATCGCCCGCAACTGTTATTGTGATCTCTAAACACCTTTTGTCGGTTTAACACTATTGTGGAAATTGTGTTTGTTGGCCTTTTGTGTTTACTTCCGTACGACATGGTTTGAGTAAAAGGCGGTTTCTCTACTTAGGTTAGATTTTGGGAGAACTTTTGCTCAGAAAGTACCTACATTCACTTTTTTTTTTTTGAGTTGCAAGTTCTAGGTTCCGTGACTTTTATTATACTTGACTACAATTTTGTTAACTTAAACGAATTTACTTAGTTATTTACTTGATTTTGTACTGGCTTGTTTGGTGTGGTGAAATTTTGTGAAATTGACAATCTACTTTATTAGAGCATTCTAATCATTTTTGTATCCTGAAAACGTATAGTTGTGGGTTAGAGTTGAATTTTTTTAAGGTTCTCAAAGAAACGTCGTTATTTAAGTTGGAATCTTTAAATCAGAAGTTATAGTATCAAGAACTGACAATCATTGGTGGTTAAACTTGGCACGCAAAAGTGTGATTGTGTTTTCCTTTTTTACGCAGCAACAGATTAAATGTACGATTTGATTTTAGAAGAAGAGAAATAAAGGATATTTTTATCCAAAAAAAAAATTGCCTTCGTTTTCAGAGTTTTTTGTTTTTCGCTGTTTCACCCGCGTAGTAAGTCGTTACTAGACGGATGAAACCACGGAGCGCAGCTAGTTTTTATTTAAAAAGCTAAAACCTATCCCTTCGTGTTCCCTTACATTCATTATACTATACTTATTCACTTCCATTGTCACCGCTGATATCATGTTCACTTTACAAGTATTTATCACTTCCTACAATAGTCAGGTCATCAATTATAAAACAATTTGTCAAGCAGTGGGGCGTACTTGCGGCTTAATAATTCAGTGCTTGAACCCTTGTCAGGTTAGTTACACTTGATAAGGGATAAATGTTTATTAACTGTTCACTGTTTACAACTTGGAGACGTGATCTTTCAGCAACGAGGAACTGACTCCTTGCATAGGTGTTACATACTTGTTATTTGAATTTTAATTGTCATGCAATTAATGGTTGCTTTAAATGTCTTGCATTGAGTAGACTTCTGTGTGTCAACTGCGCATATTTTTTAATATCAGTTTAATTATCATAATCTAATTATAATATATGTTTAACTTTATTGCAATTGTACTTACATTATAATCATTTCAACATGGATGATTTTCTACATTCTTTCTGATTATATTTTTTTAGGTAATTTTATGTGTTGAGAAATCTGTTATTTGCGTGATTATGATTACCTATCTATTTTACCGGAAATTCTAGTTAGTGACCATCACAATTTGATAGTACTTTTGGTTCGCTGGAGCGTAGGTATATTTACTATCCACACAATGTGAACAACTGATTCAGTAACTAACTTTCACCTTTCTTCCAAGTTTCATAGTAAACCAAACATTTCTACATAAGACGTCTCACACCCCTTATATTACTATCAATACATCCATACCTACCCACCTATCTATACCTTCAGTCCTCCCCAGTTCATTTAAGACAAGGGTGGGGTTCGCCTGTGATTCAGACGCATAGATTCGTCGTTTTCATTGCTTTGACAGTGAGTGCGAGAGGGACACACCCAGATTTAACATTAAGTGGGAAAGAGATAGAGATCTGGTTAGTTATTGGGCACATGTTTCTTCTGTAGGGTGGTCTGTGGACCGCGATGAATAAATTTTCATGGAAATGCAATGGTTTTTAAATCTCGTTGGAAAGAGTGCTATTGGATGAATAAAATCTGTTTATATCAGATATCAGTACTTATTAAGCTAAAGAAATTATAATAATTAAAATTGATTTGGTTGAATACACTTAAACTTCATTATTTCGATAATTTAAATTCCAAACCTTTTTTAATAAACGTAAGATGAAAACATTTATATTAGTGGCGTATTAATGGCCCATTTGCAAGTTGACGTGTCATCAAATTGACACTCAAATAAGCAGGATCGTGAATTCTGCAAGATTTGATAGCATCATGTTTTCAAAGGTCGGAATTTTACAAGGAAATATCATTCTACGATTTCTGTTCTATAAAATTACAACGATGTGCTGTATCTATAACATTATAATATAGGTTCTTATGGGTATGTATGTTGGTAGGTACCTAAACAAATAGCTATCCGACAGTTAACACCTTACAACCCAAATACAGATAAATTAACCAACCGCACACCTGATCTCACCCCAATCCTACCCTCCACGTGTAAATTATTAACGATATCAACTTAGCGAATAGTTGCTCGAACGACATTTTAATCAGTGTCCCAACTTCTTGATTAATGTACCCCTAGACAATTTATCGTCGAAATTTTATTTATAATTACGCTAGCTAAATTAAATGGTGGTGATTAGTCAACGTCAAGGCGCAGGACCGCGGGATCGCGATTTGTCACCTCCCCGGTTTAATTCGCTAATTGTACCCGGAACTTCCTAACCGTCTACCTGTTGTTAGCACGGTAATTTTAGTCAGTAGTTACAGCTAGTTAGTTAAGCTAGTCGTGGTAATTAACGTAAGTTGGCAACTTCAATTATTCATACAACTTTGTAGAAGTGGAACGGTACCGCCCCCGCCAAGGAACCCTGCAGAAGCCCGATCTAATATTCAAAACCAATTTCAACTTTTTTGCTTAAAGGATCAGATACGTCATGTTTAAAGACAAAAAAGTGAAATTAAAAAACGAAAGATGAGCAATGCAATTACGCAGACGTTGCTCATTCCATCTCATGAATGTTTGATTCGCTCGAATGCTTCGGTTAGAACGCTTTTTTAAAACTCTTCCTTCTCTTAATTAGTCAGGGAATAAACAAGTGGCACATTAGCTCTCGGAATAATTACACGGCGGCTGTACTACGGTTTTCTTTTTTTCGTTCGCATTACTTCCCTTGTTGCGGTTTGCGATGAAGAATTTAAAAAGCATTTGCGAAATTAGTTTGCATTGAGATGCAAATTTAAAATTGCCCACGTTTTTGGTTTAGCAAATTATTTTACTTGGGTGACATATTTATAAACAGTGTAAATACGCCAATAATTCGTCGAAAAATAATTATTGTAGCAAAATGAGGTAAAATTTAGCCCTTGCACTGCTCACTTTTAAGCAACCAAACCGAACAAACACAAGGTTTTTTCAAAAGCTCCAAAAAGAACCAATCTAATTCCAAACGGATTAAAAGCAAACGATATCGTTCGCACAAAAAGATTCCCTTTTGGAAAAGATTGCAAAGAACAAAATTAAAAGGTATAAAACACTTCAGAATGGCCAAGGCCTGTGCCAAATGTTTTTAAATTTCGGTTCACAGCCCCTCTGATTGCTTTTTAAAGCCTTTTTCTGCTTAAAAATAGCAAAGAGACATCTTCAGAGTTGTTCAAAGAGGCTCGCTGTTCTGTAATTGGATGCGAAAGACGCCATTCCGTGAGGAAACAGTAGCAAAATGCAAATGAGGCTGTGCCGAGGGTTTGGATTTCTTTTTGGCGTGAGAATTTTACTTGAATATAATTAAGTTTCAATTAGAAGTAAAGCTTCTGCACTTGAATTAATAAATTTGGAAGGCAATGAGCACCTACTTACTTGTTCTGAAGAAAAAACTACACTGTAGTCCAAAACTATCTTACAAGAATCCAACAAAAAACCGCCTGATTTAATCAATTCACATTTTTTTTTAAAACATTCCCTAACTAAAATGTGTGACGACGCATGTATAATTTAATTTTGTGATTAAACTTTTAGGATATCAACTTATCCATCAAGATCTCAAACTAAATATTGATAAATTGATAGCTATATACTAGTCAAAGCTCGGCTAAAATACTTCCAATCCACACAAACCCAACAAAAATAACATCTATAAAACTAACTGTCCAATCTCTCGAAACCAATTCCTCGTACAAGATTCCAGACTTCAAGTATTCCATCCACATAACCTAAGGGGGTGGAAATCTAAGCGGTCCATAAGGAACGGGGTGGAAAGGACAGCGGTAAGAGGTGGGGGAGGTGGTTCCTTCCAACCCCCCCGGGACTGAATCAAGGAGTTCTACGTGCCTCGAGTTTAATTAAGGACTCTTGAGAGCTCCGGATTCTTCGATTTTAGTGGCGCTTTCTTTAACGTTAAGCACATAGTTTATTAAACGGTTAACGTTGAGATTAATGGCGTTAAAGGATTAATGGTTTGTTTTGATTTGAGAATTGGCATTTAGAATACCTTTTTTAGAATACTTTTTACGAAATATTTTCTAGTAAAACTCATAAGTAAAAGCTCTTTAGTTACCTACTGTTTAATATTCATTAAGAACTTGGTAATGACCTAAAAGCGTCTCAACATAACCCTTTGCATAAGAGTTTTATACTTGTTCTAACTTCAGAAACTGTTGATAGAATCATAAATATACCTCCATTCTTACAATCCTTGTCCCAATCCAAATGACGTGTTGAAATTTCACCAACCGAAATTCCACGAGGAATACAAAATATCGCAATCCCACAAAAATCTAACATAACAACAGTCACAGAGCATAACAATCCAGATTTATATTTTATTTTTATCCGCACGCAACTCGATCTCTTCAGGGGATACCGCCGAAAAATCACAAGTGAGATTTTTTTTCTCACGCGAAAAAATGACAGTTCGTTCGTAATTTCGTATGCCAGTCCTCGCTCCCATACAATATCAGTCGGTCTCAGGAGAGGGGGATAATTAAATTAATGTCCTCGGCCCTCTTTTGGCCCGCGTTGCTGCCTGTAATCCGACACCTGCATTGTTGACTCAGTTACTGTTACTTTTGTTACTTGAATTTGCTCGGAGATGATTCTTTAAATGTAGTTTAGTTTTTGTTCTGATTATAGTTTCCTTTTATTTTTGCATCTAATGAGCTCACATTGGATTTAAAATTAATGATTTCCTTAACTTTTATGTACTTATCGAACATTCTGTATTTAGAAGAGTATTTTATAGTAGGTAGGTACCTAATTGTATCGTACCTATACAAATATTACTTTACTTGCTGTTACTTTGCTAGAAAATCCCATATTATGGTTCGTGTTTTTTTTTTGTTACATGCCTTTTTGTTATTTATTTCTGTAACAGGCCTATATTCTTTTGGTTTATTATTTTTTTGGTAAATGAATAATTTTATCACACATGTCATATTATTCAGAATCTTCATTCTTGACGCTACCCAAACTTTTCTTGAAAATAACAATATCTGTAAGTGCATCTACCAGATCTTTTGCATCTAATAATTCTTCTGAATAATTCTAATAGAATCAAAGCCATACTCACCAAAAATCACTGATTGGTCTCAAAGACCAGACAGCATTTTGCCATTCGGCCACAGTATACGCTCCAGTTACTACGTAACGAAGTGGCTGCCGCGTGGCGGTCGCACGCGCCTTTAATTCAATAAACACATTATCACGATTAGCTGTACCCTAGCGCCCCCTGCTGGGCAACGCCCGAGTACTCCCGAAGGCCCCCGAATAACCCCGAAGTACTCCCGAAGGGATTGGGGATTTCGTCGGCTGATTTCGTGATATTAATCATTACGGTCTTTATTCAAATTGGACGTCGTTTTTAGGGTTCAAATGACCCGTTGTTACAGTTTTGAAAATAGTAATCTGTAAACATGCTCGGTGGGCGATTTGTTATTATTCTGTTTTTTTTTAAGTTCTGAATTTGAAATTAAGAAAGCAAATTTACTGTAATTTTTTACCCTTTTTAAGTGGTACAAACATGCTTACATGCTTAGATACAAATCTAATATATTATTTTTATAGCTTCTTGCCCGTAAAAGTGTATAACAAGTACCTATAAAAAATTAAACCCCCTATAAATGAGTTGATAATCTTCAAACGGCTTTCTTGAATTATAACTAAAACAATCTCGATCAAGACACTTTTCAAACAACAAAAAACTCAATCAAAACCGATTCAGCCATTTGGGACTACAATGATACAGACAAACTCACAGATACACCGACACCCAGTCAGATACACGCGTGAAACTTATAACACCCCCCTATTTGCGTCGGGATTTAAAAATGCATTCAGTTTTTAAAATATTGTGGCGCATTATGTGCTCTCTCGTTTGCATAAGTTCATATTGAGCTTTAATTTTTTTAGTCATATTGCCTGTAGCCACTGTTTTCTCACATAAATCCATTAATTAACAACATATTACCATAAAATACTTAAACATATTGACTAATGTTATTATAATTAACTACCAGCATTCGAAACCACTCATTGGAAACCAACTGTTCCTAAAAAAACGCATTTATCATGAGTGCATCCCTAAAATAATTTAAAAAACAAATGAAACACAAAAACCAATCTTATGTTTTAAACGCACAGTTGAAATTCCTCTTTCACTAATTCTACTTGTCAATGCATCTCCAAATATAACTTTTATTTTATTTTCGGTCGTAAAGGATTCTATTTCTATCACTTTAGAGTCCAATTTATCTCATTTTACAAGTATGATGTGTATCAATCGGTAGGGTGACCTCCAATTTTTAATAACGCAGATCAAATAAGGGGTCTTATAAAATTGGTTGTAAGGCACGTGTCGAGCGCCCGCGCATCAACAGGATGTCATTATTTAAACAATAAATTTAATTGTAAATTGCCCTTCTAGACTATTACGTGCTTAAGAAACGGTACGCTGTAAAATAGTGCGATGTTTGTGATTTTATAGGAAAATAATAAATTAATAATAATAAAAAGTCAGTTTGTAAAAATGAAAGCATGTCATTATTATATGAAGATATGAGAATTTAAGAGTAACACGCGGTCAAATTCATTCCTGCGTTATAATTTGTGTGACGACAGAACATTTTATTTGAGCAGAAAAAAGGTAACAGGTCATAAAAGCTAAAAAAAAACATAGTAAGTAAGTTCAAAAAGGGTAGCCTAATGTCAGAGTTAAAGTCAAACTACGCGCAAAGTTACAAAAATTACTAAGTCACTTTGCCTTTGCATTACCTACGCATAATTTTCATTGACAACAGACAGTATATAAATAACTTGTAAAATAATACCATTTTTATTGCACCTCATTCTGTCAGCTAAACATTAATTGATGCAATCTCCTGATTGGCAGTTGCATTACAGGGTGTGGCGCGTGACACCAGAGCCTTTTGTGAACGAGCAAAAAAATATATGCCTGTATTTGCTTTTTTCATAATGAATGGAAACATTTGAGCTGACTCACTTGATTGTTGTTTGAATGATATTAAGTTTTGTTTTTTTAATATCTAATACTAGCTGACCCAACATACGTTGTCTTGTCTTAGAACTGTCAAACGCGCGAAATTAAAATCGTCGTTAAGTTTTCTGAAATTTTCCAATAATATGCGCAATTTTCTTAATTTTTCTTTACTTAAGAATCTTATAGAGAATTAGAAAACTTTTTATAAAAGTTGAATGAAATCCGTAAAGTTGTTCTCAAGTTATGGCGTGACCAAAATAAATACTTTATACATAAATTGTTATATCCTGGCCCCCGATTCTACTAAAGTTATTGTTTTTAAATTGTAATTGTTTCAATTATTTTTTTTTTAAATTGCCTTAAAATAGATATAAAAAAAATATACTAGAAAAATATCACCACCAAATATTACAATTAGTAATTTTTTTTACACTCAATTTTGAGGCAATTATTTAAAAAATAAATTGAAACAATTATAATTTAAAAACAATTTATTTAGTAGAATCGGGGCCCTGGTGTTTTGTATAATAAAACTTGTTATGTAATTATCAGCTGTTGGTTGATTAATAATAATAATAATAAAGCCCATTTATTTCCAAACCAGTAAACAAAAGTAATAACAATGTCTTACTCGCGATTAAATAATTTTTAAATTTTTTATACTATTCACCTTCACTCTCCTCGCTTTCTCCGTTTTCTTTGGACCCCTTTTTGGGTGAAGGCCTCCTCCAGCTCATTCCATTTCTTTCTGTCCTTGGCTTTTGACTCCCATTCTTTTCCAGCTACGGCAATGATGTCATCACTCCACCGTTTCTTTGGTCGTTCTTTGCTCCTCTATCCGCTAGGTCCTTTCCACCTTGTTGTCGCTATTGTCCATCTTTTGTCGTCGTATCGGGCCAGGTGTCCTGTTTGTTGATTATTAGCTATTTTATCGGGGGTATCTTTTATCAATTTATTCTTGTTATTAGTAACTAGCTTTCTTGATTGACTGTTGTCATGTGTTGTTTGTCAGTTTGGTGCAAATTTTAAATGTTTAACTAACATTTTAATGAGAGAATTGATACTTGAAAAGGGGTTCAAAACTAAATGACAATGCAATATTTACTTTCTTTATAGTAAATAACTATTAAAATTTTAAAATCGTGTTTTTATGGTTCCTTACGCTAAGGGTATAAACGGGACCCTATTACTAAGCCTACATTGTCTGTCTGTCCGTCTGTCCATACTAACTTTAAACATCTGTATCTTTCGAACCGTCATAGATAGCCAGTTGTAATTTTCACAGAATGTGTAATTACGGCAAATTAATGGACAAATAATAAAAAAGTTTAAAAGTAAAAACAAAAAGGGGGCATACAACAAACGTACTTTTTAACGTATATTTGTATAATACGCACACGTGTCAAACTTTGTTTGATTATAGGTCATACTCTAACTAAAGTATAACAACAAATGATAAATAATGGCCAAGTCCGAGTCAATGACAAATTTCTGTTCATTACCAAGTTATAACTGGTAATTCCGTTATTGAATTTTGTGGTGGTACAGAACCCTCAGTGCGCGAGCCCGACTCGCACTTGGCCGGTTTTTTTATATCGTTGGTTTGTACTGTTCAGTTCACAGAGAATGGGAACGCACCTCACATTATTCAATTTGCAAAGCAAACCGAATGTTCGATAATCAAATTATCTTGTTTTGATTGGCCACTGTTCGTTCTGCGTTTTTCAAGTGTTTTGATTCGTCGACGCGACAGCAGCGCCAGTTGTCCAAGTGTTTTAGCAAACCATAGACACTTGACGATTATTCCTCTCTTACGTTATCAACCTTATCGTGATCATACAGAGGTTGAAATTCGACATGCGAGTAAAACGGCAGTTGCAGCCTTTGGAATGGCTACGTCAAAGTGTTAACCGGTGCATTTCAAGTGCAAGAATAATAGTCACAAATGTGACCGTATTCGTTGAAACAACACAGAATCCTTTTGCAAAGTGGTCTACATGTTTAAATCGGATTATCTAGCCCTTTAAAAATGGGGCATCAGGATACTAGACAAGAACCAAAACTAAATTGCTCTCACCAGACCAAAAAATTTCAAAATACTGGTGGCGGTTCTGTATTGAATAGTAAAGCAAGATCTTAAATTATTAACTTTTTATTATCATAATATTCGTCTTTAGGTTTTTATTTGTTATTTTCTTTTATTAGTATCATCAACCAGTCAATTTTCCTTCTTAAAAAATCTCATTATCTCCTCCTTCACCGTTGATGGCAAAATTGCCCTAACACCCAAACAGGCAGTAGCTAAGTTTAAAAAAAGCCTGTTTGTACAGTGGAGGACGGACTGACTTACCTAATGTCACTAGGTTGTCATGACTGACTACTTCACCCACAGCTTCACCTCACTGCATCCAGTTTTGATTTGACCTCTTTACGCAGGACGTCACTACCCTTGGCAGCAGGACCCACAGAAGAGAAAAAAAATCTACTTCCCTTTTCTGTGGCAGGGCCTACCAAGTCTACATTTTGCATACACGTGGTCAACTCTTCATCCTAGAACTCTTCTACCTTAATTATGTTATCGGTTCTTCGGGAAATGTGTCCAATGGCTATTTAAGCTATGTCAGCATTATTGGTTCTCTGTCGAATCATCTTTTTGCCAATTTTGTCCATGCAGGGTTACGCGGAAAGGGCATACATTTTAATGAGTGCGAATAACCGTTTTCTATGGATTCTATGAATATCAGCTGTTCCATCCCTCATAGCAAAAAAAAACATTATGATGGGTACTATCCTTTCGGCTAAGCACACCCTTTCCGCGTATCCCATTATAGAATCTTCTCGCAAAGATCTCTCTATAGTTTACTGTATGTCCTTGGGCATGTAGGCTAGCTTCACCGTGACTGTCCATGTTCCGGCACCATATTAACTGTAACACAGGTCTTCCTAGAACACCTGCTAACGAGACACCTACAAGAAAGGTACTTATACTCATAATAAAAAGTTAATTTTAGACTTGTTAAAAATGTTAGGTTAATATTGTAAAATTATAAATATTGGGAATAAATTAATTGAATTGAATTGAATATATAACATTACTCCGACATTTAAAAAAAAAAAAAATAATAATAATATTCATGATGGATTGGTCGTACTTAATAAATAGTTTTCTCTTCAAGCACTCTGGTGAGGTCATGATTGCTCTCATTGAATTCTACTAACGACCTCAGACAAATGGCAATATCTCAATATTATGCAAAGCCGTATGAATCTCATATTACCACGCACCCTCGGGGATGTTGTGTCATTTCTGATTTATATCAAATCTAATGACGATTATTATTTATTATCAGATTTTATTTGTCCTTGTCCTTGGTTCTGTTTTATTGTGTCCGATCCGATGCCGTGTATATGTAAAAGACTGGGTTAATTTTAATATCATTTGCAAATTACGTAGCATTATGTTACATCGACGATAGGAACTGATTCCACCGTTTCTCTATTTGCATCTAGACTTCACATGTATTGTAGAACCATTAAATAAGAGAAAATTGTCAGTTTATGCAGAAACATCCAAGTCACTTTAAAAAAAAAAACATTGTCTCATTTTCGCGCGTTACTTATCGCGTCAGCAAGAAGTCGATAGAGAGTACCATAGAAATTATCAAACTATCAAACTATGAATAAAAAGATTTACTGAGAAACGTAAACTAAACACGAAAACGACACAAAGTTTTTTTTTACTAATTTAGATTTAAAAAACTGTTTCATAAAAGAAGCAATAGTGTATTTCTGCTTTAATGTCATATTATGTAGAATAAGAAATTAAGGACCAATTACTTATGTTTTGTTCTACAGAAATTTGTCAATAATGCTAATTTAACCTAACCTGAAACAAAACTACTTCAACAGGACTATTTATATTTTGTTTTGTCAGCAAGAATTCGAAGTCACAATTTTAATCTTAAATTAAGAACTAACATTTTTAAGTAAGGTAAAATAAGATTAAGTATCGTCGCTTAACATCAGGCGAGATAGTGGTCAAACGCAAGCAAATTATTCATAAAAATAAAAAAGTATAGGTTAATAGATATATAAAACAATCACTTGTAGAATCGTGTCCTCTAACCAATCGTCTACGATCTCTAATCCCGCAAACGATGCCCAACCCTTGCTCATTTATTGTTCATCCTATCTATTTGTCATATCCACTTTTATGTCATTCTGTGGATTAGCAATTTATGGGGTGTCGAATTGTAATACGGTATTAATCGAAGTTATGGGCAGTTTCTTACTTAACAATCATCATCATCATCAGCCTTTAATAACCCACTGTCAAAAAAACCTGTCTGGCATAGGTTTTTTTTTATATTAAGTTATTCGCCTCTGTCTTTATCCAATCATATCCATTTACAATCTGTCTCGATCCTAGTTATTACGTTTATAATTTTAAGTTACGTGTACTCACTTCAAGAATTAGTATCAAATTTCTCTCATGGAAAGTATTTTGATTGTTTCCCTTCTGTGTCCCTTTTAGGGTCATCATCATCATCTCTTCAGTCGTAGGACGTCCACTGCTGGACATAGGCCTCCCCCATCGCTCTCCAAAAGGGCCGGTTGGAAACGGCCTGCATCCAGCATGGAAACGGCCTGCATCCAGCATTTCTCTGCGGTCTCTTTTAGGTCGTCTGTCCATCTTGTGGGTGGACGTCCTACGCTGCGCTAACCGTTCAACGAACAAAACGTTCAAAATTTTAGAAGAAAAAATATCACTAAGAGTATTTAAAAAATAAAAATTAAAAAGTTCATCGACGTTGACTATATCTCTCTCGCTCCCTTAGTCGACTCGAGCCGACTTTACCCGAACGAGTATCTGAGCGTGACGGTCACGCGAGTCGGAACAGCTGAATATTATTATCCCGATTTCAAGGTTGGTCCCATAGTAAAAGTTGTTCATAATGATGCGTACATACCCCTTTTGGCATAGTACACCCTTTCTGCGTTGCCCTGTATAGGTGCGAAAGAGATAGCTATAGTCATTGACTATACTCCGCAGAGCTCACAGAATAAACACCAGCTACTGACATCAATGCTCGTGGCAATAAGCGCGGTGACTGCCGGATTCCGCGGGCACTCGCCAAACTGCTTTGTGCTCAGGGAAAGTGCCCATTGTGATCGCTGCCGGAGCTTATTCTGATTTCAGGACCGTTTCAAACTAACCTACTTCCTGTATCGCTACAACTTTTGTGAGCCTTGGCCTTCTCTACGATCGTCCACCAATTTTCTGTGTTTACCGTAGTCATAGGATCTGTTTTTCAAGCTATCAGGTACTAAGTGACACGGAGGAAAGGAAGAAAGACATATACTATAACATATTTATTTTGCAACAGCAACACAAATTAACATTTTTATGGCAGGTGAGCAATATTGTTATGACCAGAGCTTAGGTATTAACGTCGTGTTACAAAAATGTCCTCAACTCAGCATGATGCTGTTTACCAAACAGCGCTGATCTTCCGTTGAAGCCGCTCAGCGAAGTCACTAAAGGCTCAAAAAACAGCGCAAATTCGTCTGAATTTCAGAATCTCATTTCTAAGAAAACTAAGTAAAACATTTGACTTTTTTAATGTAATATGATGTATTTTTATGGTATTTTTCTAAAATAGAAATATTAATAATTCTAGTTTAGTGGTTTCTTGCATAAGTTATATTATATTAAATGCAGCCAGACATGCACAAGGCCAGCATGTTGGATTAGGGCCCATTCTCTCTCTCTGTCTGAGAATAGACCTGTGTCCCAGGTCCCAGCAGTGGGAAGGTGATAGGTTGATAATGATGATGATGCACATCCCACTGTCATTGCCATATAACCATTTAATATTATTAATTTATTTACAAGACAAAATTTACTCATTTTCCAGTTCCAATTCAAAACAAAATAGCAAAACCGCTTTTGGGAGATTGGTCTCCCAGAATAGTTCCGTGCTTAAAATCGTCACATTCCTTTTCGAGACGTCACGAATACATAGCAATAAGTGACGTGACTCGGACATTTCCGGACATTCGGGGACATTCCGGACATTTCCGGACGCGACAATCCGGGACGGCAATCTGCCGCATTCTTCACCGAGGCAATATTGCAACAGAGGGAGAATTGCTGTGCATTGCGATACTCGAAGTTTTTAAACTGTGTTCACTTTCTACTACGAAAGTTGGGTTTAAATAATGGTTGCTGTTTGGGTTATTTAAAATAAACTGGCCAAGTGCGAGTCGGGCTCGCGTACTGAGGGTTCCGTACCACCACGAAATACAAAATATAGTCCAAAAAGACAACATCACGCCCAGGCGGTCATATCCAAGTACCGACCGCGCCCGACGTTGTTAAACTTTGGAGAACAGAAAATCGTCATAGTGCGCGAGCCCGACTCGCCATTGACCGGTTTATTTACACTCTTACGTACCTACTACTAATGTTTTTTGTAGGATATTCAGTGTGATTCTTCAACTTGGGTAGATCGCATTAACAAGGTTTACCACTGAGTTACCGGTTCTTAAATAAATCATGCAGCTCATTGTTTTAGACCCCAATCTATTAGCCAAGAATTTTCCAGATCTTTCGTTAGAAGATTCCAAATACGAAATCTCGCTAGAACCATCAATCGCCAAGTGCCGAGACCGACAAATTCCTGCCAAAAACATTCCTTTATTTTCCCATGTGGGGGTAGTTTCCACCCCCGGGCAGGGTGAGGAATTAACGAATTTGTCAACTGTCACGTTGGACCTTATTAGTTTTTCTGAGGGCCGATGATTTTCAGGCACGTATCTGAGGGGTTCATTTTGTTAGGATGTGAGTTTGGGAGTAAAGTCGCTAGTGAGGTCTTAAAATTGTTTTTTTTAACATCACTTGCCTTCGACAAGTGGGTCATTGATGACTCTAAATAAAAATCTAAATAAATAAATATCACTGCCTCTCTAGGGAGATAATGAAATAATTTAAAAATAGCACTAATCCCATGTCAGAAAATACCTTTGTGCTTACTTTTTTAATTTCTAAGACCATAGGTCCCTATCATTTCAGAAACTTTTTACTCTGCGAAATGAAGTTAACAACTATGTGGAACCTCTGTGGTGTAAACCTGGTGCTATGCTATTATTTTTCGGGAAATTAGTAATGAAACTATACCATTTGTACTATTGTGTTGTATTGTATTTGTATTTGTCTATACTATTTGTATTACCTTACGCGCTAGTGTCGAAAAGTTGAGTATTTACACACGCTAGTAGGTGGTGTTTTAGACCCTCAAACTATTAGCGGGCGCTAATAGTATATATTTCGTAATAAGTATTAAAAAAAAAAGATAAGTAGACTCTCTATTTTTCTTGAATTTTGTACAACACCCAACATCCATGTATTTGTAAATCAATGTTTATTACACCTTTAGTGGTGGCATATCAGAAAGCTATATTGCAAAATACCTTCAAAGTAGCAAAACGACGAAGTACTCATGAAAATGTATTTGAACAGTTATCGTGTCGCATTCAAACATTTCCCTTATTATTTGACGTTTTTAAACAAGACACTTAAATAAAAATATAGCTCCTTAAATTCAAAAAAACAATATATCGTCCACATAAAACAAAGAAATCCTCGAAAAATGCGGCCGCCATAGTAAATCTCCATTTTAAGTGGCATTTACACGGCACATACGTTTCCGACTGAATCGTAAACGTCTCGGACGTGAATGCCAGTAGAGTTGTATTAGGTAAGGCTACCTATAGACGCGGGCTGTGTCTCACAATTTCCCCCGATTTTTCAATATTTGCGGGATAAACTAAGGAGAAGCACTGTTTTAAACTATCACGGTTGTTCACTACAGCTATGATTATTAACGGCATTTACCGTAATAAGGATGTGGGTGGAGCTCCCGATAAAAAAGCTATTAATAAAATATCCCGTTAATAATCATATAACTGTAGTAAACTAAAAGTTTAAAAACAAATAAGCTTTCGTTTGACTGCCAACTTACCATAATGCGGACTAATTCCAAATGTCTCCCGGTTAACTTAGGATTACATATTATCAATGCAAACTTGTAAAATTTTGTTTTTCTCAATTAGAGCAGCAAAACAATGGAACGCCTTGCCCCTGTCTGTGTTTCCGTAGCATTACAATCTTGGAGTGTTCAAGTCTAGGGTTAATAGGTTATTACT
The DNA here is from genome assembly GCA_914767915.1 of Agriopis aurantiaria. Classification (NCBI taxonomy): domain Eukaryota; kingdom Metazoa; phylum Arthropoda; class Insecta; order Lepidoptera; family Geometridae; genus Agriopis; species Agriopis aurantiaria. The sequence continues at coordinate 3,681,111 of OU611982.1, forward strand.
GGGCAAACGTGCTCCACCTTCGACCGCATCATCGCTTTCCATCATGCGAGATCGCGGTCAAACTTTAGCTTAGTCCGATATAACAAAAACGGAGGATTTTTAATCGCTGCATACCTACAGCTCTTTCCCAACTTTTACTTACTACAGAATATATTAATAATACAGAAATACGACTCCGAATAGATAGTTTCTTTTCAGCCGATATAAAAAAGTTATTAAATATAAAAAAGCAGTGCAAGTACCGTTCTTTATCGATCGTCAAATTTGACAGTTGAGATTGGAGCTCATTCCACAACCTTTCAACGGTAAATATCCCGTAAATAATAATATAACTTTAGTGAACAACCGTGATATTTTAAAACAGTGTTGAGATCGTCAAATTCGATAAAATGCCATTTGATCAGTACTCGCTGTGATCGATTGTATGGCGTTTTATCGAATTTGACGATCGATAAGGAACAGAATAAGGATCAGATTGTGAACCGATTTTAATAATTATTTCTACAACAAATAACAGCAAATCAGCTGTTCCATACATTTTTTCGAGCCGTTTAGAAAGCTGTTTTTTTTCGCAATTTCAGTGTTGATCACAAAAAATAAAAGTTGTTTATAATGATGTGTACAATAACCTCCTTTCGGCTTAGTACATTCTATATGCGTAACCCTGTATAAAATAAATAACCAATAAAACCCTTATCCTTAGAGCAGTTTATCAAAGTTTTGTGATAAACGTGATGAATCCTCACGCGAGTTTTGATGAAGAGACATTGATAAACGTCCATAGATCTGTATATTTTATAATCTTCCAAGTTTAATTTCTGTATTTTATAATCTGTGCCTCTACCCAGCGTTCCGTCAACTCACGTTACAAAGCAGTTTCGACGCAAAAAGGGAAAATTAAGTTTTGTTTTCCCAAGATGGCGGTATTTGCCATCCTCTCCAAGTGAGATTGCGTCGACGCCTCCAGTTTTCCATTAGAGGAGTGTTGTGATAGACGGACGCGCAGATTAAATAATAGTCTCTAACGACCTCTTCAAACTACGTTATTTATAACATACTAGCTGCGCCCCGGTGTTTCACCCGCGTTATATACTTCTTTGGTAGCAACAGCAACCTCGTTTGAGTTAGATGTTTTTTTTCTATGATGTACCTAATGTGTCAATGTATAGACTTCAGTCAAAGAGTAGTATAATAAAGGGGACTTCAGTGCTTGCCGTTCTATATAAAATGTACGGTAAAATATATTTTTTCACATTTAAATACTTATTCTGCTATTCGGGGTGGAGTAATCGCGTAGCAAACATTAAAAAAAACATCCAGTCGCATTGATAAGTTCTCTTTTCGTCGGTTAAAAAGTGGAAAAAAATTATCATTATATATTATAACGTAGTCTGAATACGCCAAGCATAGACAAACAATAGTTTCTATGTGGAGAGAAGATTGAGTCAAGATTCTCAAGATTGAGTAGCAACTGTAGATGTTTTCTTTAAGGTTGGCTCTGTTTGCTCAATCAAAATGGTAGATTGACAAGCTTGTGGAGTTTCTTGAGTGAAACTAGATTTCTACGTAATCATACAACTGTTCTGCTGAGTTTCAGCATGAGTTGCGTTCAAATAGTAATTTACCAGCTCTATTACGGGTACAAACGGGTACAAATGTTCTCTCTATATGTGATCTCGTCTTTTGTATTGTGTTGTGTATTGTGTATCTTTGCAGCGTCAAATTTTCACAATAACTTTGACTTAGTTATATCATAATTATATGATATAACTTGAAAAGTATACTTACCTTTTTAATAGATTTCAAAAAAGGTTTGTATCAAAGAATTTGGATTTAATCCAAATTCTTTGTATATGTTTTTTTTATTTTTATTTGTTATCTTATAACTTAGTCATTTATGAAACGATTTCAAAATATATTTTTTAATTGATACGGTGTACTTTCAAATCTATAAAACCGACCATACAATTAGAAAAATACGCATTTTGATTTAAAAGGCAAATTAATAAACCGATCTTGATGATATTTCTATGGGACCAATGAAGGTACATAATATATCCTTTAAATCAAAAAGATCTGAGTTTACACACATTTGAAATAATACAACTGAATTGAGACCGTCCTTTTTTGAAGTCGGTTAAAATCATATCAAGGTTCACCAGGAACAAACATCGAAACTTAGTCGTCGACATTTTTGACGGCTCCAGATTTCCTCATCTCATTGCTCTGTAAACACCTCTAAATCTTATAAGTAGGTATAGCTGGTCAGACCCCCCAAGGCGGTGGGTGGGGGGTAAAGGAAGGGGGAGGCACGCGGATCGTAAACCGGATTCTCGGAGGAAAATCCGCACTTCACTAGCACCCGGTAATCACAGCGTCTCAACTCGTGTGGATTTGTTGAGATATTATAGCTAGGTATAGAAGTTTAAGGCGTGTACTGGCTTCAGATCAGACAAACAGTGGAGATACGGTAAGGTGGCATGGCGGGTGCGAATGCATCAGGCCCTAACGGCCGGTTATCCGAGTCGCGTAGGCAACAAAACGCTCCCTCAGTGCCAAGTTATAGCGACGATGTATTTTGCCACGCAAGAATCAAGACGCCCGCGGGGGGAGTGCAACGACAAAAACGAACATAGGTCCGACCTCAATGACGCCTGGCGCGGTACTGAACGCGACGTGCGCAAATTCTCGCGACCTTTTTACGCTTTTAATTCCACTAAAAAACGAAACTATTTACTATCAAAGATCTATCCAAATAAAAAAAAAATTAATAAAATTGCCTTCCATGCAATTTCCAGGTTGTTACGAGCTTTCAGTAGAGCATAAAACGAAAAAAATAAACTAACTCGACTTTGTTTCAGATTTTTTTTTGATCGAGGAAAGTTTATTCTATCGTGTTTTGAACCAAATCATAAACTCAAACACAGATGTATCTGTGACATGTATTTTTTTCCAGCTCAAATATTGTCATTTAACTGAATAAAATTGATTTAAAACCGTAAAATTTGGTATATGAGGCCGTTAATCAGGCTTGATGCCTTTAGTAGAACTTACCCTGCAAACGAACTTATCGTCCTTTTTTGTTTGTGGACTAAGTATTAGTTATTTCATTGGTGTCACTACAAGTTTCTTAGTGTGTGTGAAAAATGAGAAAATGAACTGCACGTACAGTATTTGGCGGTATTATAAAAAAATAATTAAACACGGAGACATTTGAACACGAACGATAATTGAACTAAGGCATATCTCCTTGTTTATATTCTAGATTAGCTGGGAGATAGATAGTTGAGCTATTCAATAGCTAAGCGTGTTTTTTTTGTATTTTTTTTAACTGTAATAATTTATTTCGCTCTGACAAATAAGTCTTGAAGACAGTGCGGTAATTTGATGCAATGTATCTTATAAAGATACCTTAAATTCGATCGATTGTTTCTGCCACGCACCTGTAAGTTGTGGAATGGCTTATCACCTTCGGTTTTTCCTCCGAAATATAATTTGGACTGCTTCAAACGAAGGGTGAATAGAGTCCTCAAAGGTAGGCAACGCACTGACAATGCCCCGGGTATTGTAGGTGTCTATAGACGGCGGTGACCACTTACCATCAGGTGAACCGTTGCTTGTTTGCCAATTATTCTATAAAAAAAAAAAAAAGTTTACCATTTAGACATTTCTGATTATCCTATAAAACACACTTTAATTTTGGGTTAAATTTAGACATTTCTGACAAAAAAGATACGATATTTAAAATAAACAGATATTTACTTAAAATTCATAATAAATCCATGTTTATTTTATTTAAAAAAGTCCATTTTTTTTTCTCCTAAAATTATGAGTAGGCATCGAATTATTAGATAGCCCGTTGGTCCAGTTGGTAGTGAACCTGCCTTCTGGGCTTGGGGGCGTGGGTTCGATTCCCACCTAGGACAAACATTTGATGATGAACATTTGTGTTTGTTCTATATCTGGGTGTTAATATCTATTTAAGTATGTATTTGAAAATATATATGTATGTATATCAGTCTCTGGCAGCCATATCACAAGCTTTGCTTAGTTTGGGGTCAGATGACCGTGTGTGCAAAATGTCCCGAATATTTTTTTTATTTTTTTATTTTTTAATTAAAATAAGATATAATATTAGTGAAACAGTCAATAGGTAAGTAGGTATGCCCTTTAGTAGGTATGCTGTTCAAAAATCCGTAATACCTATTAAAAGACTATTCTTGAGAGTACTCAGCTTTTCCAGTGTTTCACTAAAATCTAGGGCGCAACTGAACTAAGTTGAAGCTATTCTAGATCGTTCAGCTTTCCACAAGTTTCCTGAACGTGCACTTTTAATCTTGCACCTGGTTTCAGCTAAGTGCATTCTGTAGTAGAGTTGGGGTGGACGGTCGGCGGTTTCCAACTGAGATAGTGTAGCAGCACAGTGTCGTATTAAGTGGACCTAAAGGCGATGTACAGTCAAAGTCAAATTAATTTCAGCGTTGATAATCAAAAGAATCGAAAAGGCATTTTTTATGCCACAAGCAGACGGGCCACCTGATGGTAAGCAGTCACCGTCGCTATGGATACTTGTAACACCAGAGCATCACAAATACGTTGCCGATCCTTTAGGGCTAAAGAAATTACGAAATTTTAACTATGCCCGCGAAACCAAAGATAGCGAAAGTAAAATTAACCTTATTCTAAATACTAGATAATATAAGGACGCAATAGTTTATTTTTATTTTTTATTTATTTTGTTTTTAGATCCCTGAAATAGTTTGAATGTGTATATCTTGATATCTACATCTATGACTTTGGGTCATTTTAGCCAACCCAAATCATTACTTATTACGCTTTAAAGAAAGTTCACTTCACTTCTTCAACAAACTTCCTTTCATAGTGCAACAAACCACTTCAGCCACAGTGTCGCCACCTACCCACCTCGGAAAACTCCCTGAATAATCAATGAGCATGTAAATGCAGCCTGAATTCATGAGGACCGCCCTCAATTTGCTCCGCCGTTTTTTATAAGCCATTGAATTATTAACGCGGACAGAGTAGACATCTAAATTATTGTTATGGTGGTGCCGCTTTGTGGGATTTGCGGGATTTTGCTTTGGAGTGCGGTTTTAGGGTTTCTTTGGTTATGACTTAGATACTGGCTTGAATATTGTGATGAAAAAACTATATACAGGCACGGAGAAAATGTTATATGCCATCTAGAATTATAATAAAAAGAAATTGAGAAATTATGTATGTCTATTTCATCCTAGGATTGTTCTACTTTAAGATGATATGATGATGCTTCAAATTTAACGATTCGTCATCACGAATATTCAAAAGTAGACCTTTAAAATGGATTAACTGACATTATTTCTTTATGTTTAATAAATGTACTTGAAATGTTTTATTCGGATGTGTTCGCCGATTCACGATTAAAGAAATATGGCTGGATAGAAAAAAATCGTAAACTTTCCTAAAAAACACCTGTTTTTACGTTCCCTTCAATGGATTGAATCAACTTCATTCAAATTATAGAGAAGAAATTTTTTTCAAAAAAAAATTGTTTTTTTTTCTTAACAATTATTCAAACACTTTAGTGGTCGCAGTTTTTTGTAAAAGCGTAAGATTATTTGTAGAATATAAAGAAAAAATAAATATTGAAAATATTTGAAAGCGCGCACGCCACATTACCGTCATACAAGTGTACGGTTCTCTACCATTTCGCCTTAAGGATCGATGATCACAAAAAATACCTACTTGAAAAATATATGTACATATCATAAAGATCTAATACTGTTAGGCTGATATCATCATCATCATCGTTTCACCCATAGGACGTCCATATAGATAGGCCTATGCCTCCCCCATCGATCTCCATAAAGGCCGGTTGGAAGTGGCCTGCATCCAACGTTTCCCTGCAGTCTCTTTTAGGTCGTCTGTCCATCTTGTGGGTGGACGTCCTACGCTGCGCTTACCGGTCCGTGGTCTCCATTCGAGAACCTTTCAGCCCCATCGGCCATCTGTTCTGCGTGATATGTGCCCTGCCCAATGCCACCTAAACATATACATTGTTTTTATTCTACAACCTAATGAATTTACGTACATTATGTATTCGTGTATTACAAAGGATTTTTTTGTGCTGACTTAACAATCATGACTACAAATAACTTATTTTTGTATTTTTACAGTGTTTTGAAACGATGCACCACACTCTCACAGCTGTTTAGTTTTCACACTCGAAAAATTCTTGAAAATCTTTTCCACCCAACTCAAACCACGGACCTGCCACAACATGTACTATAGTCACTTCTACGTATTCCACGCTCGCACCACCTATACCATATTTCGCGAAATCTTGCCGGAGAAGCACTTTAAGTTGGAACCATCGTATATTTAATTCACGACCGCCTAAAGTACGTCCCCATAAAAATCCGAGGCGGTGTGATACTGTGCAGATGAGCCGAACCAGGGCAGGACTGGGGTAATAATTTAATTATATTAATGTCTGTTTTATTGCGAATCTCGCTTTTAGTGCCCGATAATGGGATGTAATGATTTTTCGGGTGATCTGATTATATGGATGGGATAGGCGGTAATGTATCAGTTTTTTTTTATTTGCATTGATTTAAAAAACGCATGGATATCGGGTCCTGTACAAAAATGTATTAAGCCTACCTATATCAATTTAGATACATTTTGGCAAGCATCATCAGCTAGAAGACGTCCACTGCTGAACATCGTCGAATCTTGCAATACATTTTTAAAACAGTTATCTCCAACTGACTGAGCTGTAATTTTGCATACACGTTTAGTTTAGACTAGCGGTCCGCCCCAGCTTTGCACGGGTATAGATTATAGCGTATGTCACCCGGAGATAGTGTAGCTTCCCAACAGTGAAATAATTTTTTAAATCGGTCCAGTACTTTTGATCTAATTCGTTACAAACATACTTACATACAAATCTTTCCTCTTTATAATATTAGTATAGATGACAATGCATGGTTCTAAATCCAATAAGGTGAGCTCTCAAAGATGGCGGCCCAGTTATTTTGTATATACCCCTATACTTACTATCAAATGAAAGGGTTTGCTGAGAATACGAAAAATTTAATGACGCCACACGAAATTCAATATGGTGGACGCCCCAATATGGCGGACAATATTTCTTATCTACAATCATATTATGGGTATCAAATGGAAGGTTCGCTGAGAAGAATACGAAAAATAAATTTTAAGTATTTTTTTAATTCATAATTTTATTAACATATAATATTATTATAATTATTAAGCCTTTATTGCTGTTGAACCATAATTTACAATACAGTACTGCTTGGATATTACATTTATTACTGACGGACAGTTTTTCTAGCAACAGCTTGTCCTTCGTCTGAGGTCTCCTCCATAGCCTCATAGAGTTCTAGTTATGTAGTATGCTTACAAGGTTAGACGACAGAGGTATTAAACGATATTACTGTACCCATTAAAACAACTTTCATCGACTTTGGGACCAACGTAGATATTTAAAAAAAAAAAACTGCTGTATCATGCTCTTCGTCGAGTTTTAATGAAATTTTTCAATGGAACATCAGTTTGTTTTTAAAGATGATTACAATGATATACTTGAATATATCCATTCTAGAGATACAGCTGGTAGAAATATTGCAAAGTTTTAGGTAAAAATCTCGCAAGGCCGTCCCTGGCTCAAAATATCCGGGCTCACACCCGGATCCCGGGATTTACGGTTATCGTTTATCCGTATATGTTCAATCACAACCCAGAGCCGGTGCTTAACGCTTCCATCGCATTATGTATGGGTGCTGATGGAGAGAAAATCTTAATGATCGGTCTGTCATATTTTTTTTTACGGGCAAGTGTCTTTATTGACTAAACAAAATACAAGATAACACTAACACTACAAAAACAGTTTGTCTACCATATTAAATCTAAAAAAATATGTGTGGGTAGTTCCAAAATAAAAGTCAATTTTGATCTCGTTCTTGCCTATTGTTGAGGCTGATCACTAATAAAGTACACTAGTTGCGCCACACGGTTTTACCCGCGTGGATATTCCATTAGCTACCGTAAATTTTTCCGGGATAAGAAAAGCATATTAGATAATAAGAACTCACACCCTGCGTCGTGTCATCCAAACGCACCAATCACAATCACTGAACTGCTTTGATCGTATAGGTAATATAGTTTGGATTTGTCTTAATCTCGAGCTAGTACCGAAAAAAGGCTGCCCAAAAACTAATGTTTAAAATGTCATCAAATGGACGACCAAAAAGGGGTGTAAGTGTAGGCTCCACTCTTATATACCTACATATACCAACATAATTATATTTTATACTTATTCACCACTTTTCATCATTAAATAAATAACTAAACACTTACAAATAATTTCACATTTACAAATATTAATACATACTATTTATTATGTATATTAATCATTCACATATTTTTATTCAATCATTTTTTCTAATCTGAACTATCATGACCTCAGTTCCACATTACTCTACAAAACTGTCATCAAAGCTATCCCTAAATAAGGCGAAAAACGTAATCGTGGCGCCATCAAATGTTACTGCTGACATAAAAATCTCTGAAGAATCCTACCAAGGCAGTAAGAGAAATAACTGCGTAGTTTATAATCCATAACGCTCTTAAGGACGCCGTAGACACCAAATTACAAACGTCGATAGAAAAAGATAAAGGTATTGTCACTCTTTCTCTTTTTCTTTTCTTTGGGATCCATCTTTAATACACAGGTAACAAAAACAAAAAAGCCAGAAAAATCTCCAAACAAGAAGATACTCCTTAGAAGCCACTAATAAAGCCTCCATCACTTTACTAGGGCATGACTTTGATTGACCGTGACTTTCTTTGACTCTGACTGCGACTATGACTTGTTTGGCGACATTTAATGAAATTTGATAATATATTAATACTCAAAACTGGCAAATGCACAAGAAGTGCGATGCCGAAATCGTCACAGAGGTCCCGGATTGCGTTACTATATAGCAGATCCTCTCTGAGCGAAAGAAAAAGCATTAAAAAGTCAATTTAAAGTCGGTGTAATTTAATATCTATCTATACCTCCTTCAATAAATCAATCTTCGAACTCGGATCAATAATTCATAGACGATCGTCTTCCAATTCATTCGGTCCCCCCCCCTGAAACAATTAAAGCGCCCTCGACACCCTCCCCACCCTATAATTACGGTGTTAAGTGTCGAGAGAAGATTTTACGTACTTGAGACGGACTTACGTGTTACGGCGTGTAATAAGTTCGCGTTATGGGTTCAGGGTTTGTTGTTTACGCGTTCCGGGATGTTTGAGGAGATTTGGGAAGTGATTTAGTTTTGAAAGGCTTTAAAACGTTGCCTTTACCTAAATCATCCCTTTTATAAAGTTATTATTGGGCGAAGTGGACTAATCTCCTAATTTATACAGGGTTACGTATATAGACTGTACTAAGCCGAAAGGAGGTCGTTGTACTCGTCATTTTGAACAACTTTTACTAAGGGAGCAGTTCTAAAATCGCGAGAAAAATAAAATCAGCGGTTCCATACATTTCGTTGGGTTATTTGCAATTTCAGAGTTGCTCCGGAATAGTAAATAAAACCATAATGATGAGTACTATGGACCTTTTTTGGTTTACTAAGCCAAAACAGTTTTGGCTTTGTTAGTAGTTTTTTGGCTTTTCGCGTAACCCAGTAGGCATACCTACATTACAGCAAATAAATAGGTAGGTATGTATTTTTATGCAGCCTACATTGTGATATAAAATTTTATTTAGGTTTTTTTTTTTGCGATTTTAGTGTTACCTACTCCCATAGTAAAAAAATACATAATGGTACTATGGACCCCTTTCGGCTTAGTACACCCTTTCCGCGTAGCCCTGTATATTATGTTATGCTCAATAGCTTTGTTTCAATGATGTGTATTATTAGGAGATGGTGTGTCAATGCTAGAGAAGGCTGCCTTATAAATACACAACTAAAATATTAACGTGAGAATTATTACGTAAACCCAGTGAGTAAAAGAACACGTCACGTCAACAGAAATCCCGTGGAAAGCAAACATCACAATTCGCAAGCCCCACAAAGAAACATCTTTCTTTACGTACGGCAGTAAAAATCTGTAGCCAGAGGAAGTATCGCGAAGATGGAGCGCCGGCTAACGAGCAAGGCTCGCGGCGAACGCTCTGATTTCCAATTCAAAGGAAAATTGCGATCCATAAAGTGGGTTGGGATGTGTGGGGGGTCGTCCCCACTCGACCCCCCCGGTTGCTACGCGACGCGGGGAGGAGCCGCTGAAATCACGGCCCAATAGCGCGACGGATATAAATTGCTCTCGCGTCGCGACACTGATGCTAGAACGGGAGGCTTGTTTCCCTCTCTGTTTGGCTAATGAAGTCGCCAATCGCCGGCCCCTTGATTGACGGACTCCGCGGCCCTTTTTCGAAATGGTACACCTAAAGGTATCGGTGCGGTGCCGTGATTTGTTGGTAATTACCTCGGAGTCAGCTATTGGTTGATATTTAGATGATTTTCCTGTTGTGGTTTTATGATTGCCTGGTACATGCTTAATTATTGGTATATTAGAGTATATCGTAGTTATTTTATGTTCGTAAATTATTTTTGGTAGTTTTGATTTCCTATTCTAAACATTATTAAGTTAGGTACATGGACACAGATTGCAATCTCAAAATCAACTCAAAATATATCTACTTAAACTAAAAAAAAAACAGGTACTTAAAACCCAACTACAAAATAAATAATAAAATAACGCATTTTTTTATTTTTTTTATTAAAGAACCTTCTTTATCTCGAGACGAGCAAGTCATTCGCCTGATGGTAAACATCAAGCTTGCCCATAACAGTTCAATGCCACGCGAATTTAGAAATTCTGCACTTCAAAACCCGGCGCGGCAATGTGCGCTCGTCACCCTGAGATCTCTATACCTGGAAACATTGCTTTTCATTCCGAAATAGAGTAATGTTTGCGCACTACTGCTTGGTGATTGAACAACTAGATAAGGTGTGGTAACTACTTACCCTGTTGGACTCTACAAAAAATCTTTAACACTACACTACTTATTAAGTTGTTCATTATGATCTATTTTACTGAATTTATTTTTATCATCAAATTGTATTCTTCAAACAGTATAATTGAGAACAAAAGCGCTTCTCCACAAAGAACAATATTAAATTCCGAACCCTCAAGAAATGGAATCACGATACTGAATAGGAAGGAAGATATTAAAGAAAGTTGTGGTATTATATCGTACCTATACAGATACAGATTCATGAATTTTAGAATTTACACGTCAGTGAGTTATAAGGTACATCTAGGTACTGATATATATAATTATAATTTGTCATTAATATATTCTTTGACAGAGTAATATGCTTTATCGATCAATAATTGTCTTAATCTGGCCTTAAATATGTTGTTGGAAGCTGCATCTTTCATGATCCCGGGCAGATGGTTGTATATAATAGCGCCACCTATATACACTGATTTTGTGCATTTATACGAGTATCTGAGATTGATGAAGCTTAGCAATGGGTTTCGCCTTTTCAACAATTCTATTTGGCACGAAAAACATTTGAAGATTAAAAAATCACTGAATAAAAATAAAAATAATAAACATAAAAAAAAAAAACATACAGTCGAATTGATAACCTCCTTCTTTTTGAAGTCGGATAAAAATATTGGGCTTTTTCTTAAGAATAACATTGCAATTAGTATAAAGGAATTATTTTCGTATTGATATTTTATAGAACGGCAGAGGGGATATGAAATAAGTTTTTACTTTCCTTCAGCGCGAGTGAGATAGCTGTTTACCTTAAAATCTGAAGTTAATTTTGCACAAAAATACAATAAATACATAATACATACATATATAAAAAAACATAAATTACATACCATGCTACACAGTCATGCACTATTGGGATTTTTCATAGTCAAAATTCCTATCATTCGTCAGGTAAGTAAAATCACTGGAAATATGCATGAAGCTCAGTCAATTTTTATTAACCTAAAAAAACATAGATTTCGTGTCATTCAGCTAAAATATCCAGTTTTAACAGATCACCAAAGTTAAGCCGGTACCGGTCAGTCTTAGAGACCGCGAGTGCTATTTTAACAGAGCGTGAGTTCTAAAACTAAGCCGAAGTATGAATAGGCTTCACCTACGTCCATCCGCCGCGATCCGAATCCGTAATGTGAGCACAGATTACGGACTACGTCAGAGATACTGTTAGGGTTGCCACTTTATACGTATTATCACAGAATATTAAGGGTACAGAAAGTCGGCTCCTGTTGACCTTTATTTTAATTACCTACTCGCCAATCGGACCCAATTCAAGCTTCGTTTGAAGCAATTGATAACGTACGTACTACGTAATATACCTAGTAAGTGTTACCACAGAACAGTACAGAAGGTCGACTCCATACATCGAGCGTAAACAGGCACACATAACAACGAATCGGTCGACGCGAGTCGCGAGGGATCTACACGTAATTATAGTTTCGCGCGATAATTCGCCCGATAAACAGAAAATTATAGCTGATTTGCGTCATCGTCATCATCATCATCATTTCAGCCATAGAACGTCCACTGTTGGACATAAATAAAGGGCTGGTTTTTTTCAATTAGGTAGGACATATTATTTGTTAGAATAAATACAGTCAATTAGCTGTAGATTAAAAAAAACGATGTTTAAAAAAATTACTTTTGTAATATAAACCAAAAGGTGTCTGTGGTGTCTAAATACATACTTAGACACCACCACTTAGTTACCATATCCACTTAGTTGTTGTAAACTAATTCCTTAGAAATAACACAAGAAATTGCATCGCGTTGATGTCTTTTACAAACAATAATTCAATTTAAACAATCGTTACTTCATAATTATTTTCTATCGGTACTTAGGTAATACCTGCCATGCCAACCCTACATCTCTCTGTCCTCACGTACCGGTCGCGTCATAGCAGATCGATACGGTGAATCGGGAACCGGGTCGACGAACCGGATCCGAATATTCTCAGAACCGGACGTTTACAACCGGTTTTATACTCTTTACAACCGTTCGTCACACGACGGCGTATGCCTCTTACTTTGATGGCCATTCAAACTTTTTTACACAGTTACTAGCTGTTGCTCACTACTTTGTAAGCGTATTTTCATATAAACGTTCAACCCATTTTTTACCCCCCCTCCCCTTAATTTGGACCGCTATCTTCAGGAATCTACTAGCCAGCTTAGAAGTACTAGGCAAGACCTAGCAATAGTACAATCTGGGTGTCTTCAAATCACGAGTGAATCGGTTTCTTCTAGGCAAGCGTACTCCAACGTGCATCATCGCTTAACATCAGGCTAGATGGGGGTAAAAGCAAGCCTATAATCTATTTGAAAAAAAAAACACCTATAGTAGGCATAAGAACTTACTTACTCATGTTCTTTCATCATCATAATCAGCCTTTTAACAGTCCGCTGCTGGACTTTTAGCCTACCATATCCACCTAGGCCATAGACCATATCCACCACGCTGGCCCAGTGCGGGTTGGTGGATTCACATACGCCATTGAATTCCTTCTCTGTACGTATGCATGTTCTTTATAGTTGTTCTAATCATAAATGAAATCGTGTTGTCTACAGGTGAGAAGCCCCACAAATGCCAAGTCTGCGGCAAGGCCTTCAGTCAGAGCTCGAACCTCATCACCCATTCCCGCAAGCACACCGGCTTCAAGCCGTTTGCCTGCGATATGTGTGGCAGAGCCTTCCAGAGGAAGGTGGACCTGAGGAGACATCGAGAGACTCAGCACGCGGACTTGAGGCCGCCGACTCACATGCCGCCACCGCATACGGACGTACATGGCTTGCACCCCGCTGATATGCATGACCATCGGATAGGTAAGAAAATTCCAAAATAGCTGTGAAACATCATACCGTGCTTCCACGTAAAGGATTTCAAGGTCAGGCTACCATTGCACAGCCCCCCCGGTTTTATGATTTTTTCGAGCAGGGGTTTTCCTTGACATTAGTGCCCCTCACCTCTAACATTAAATATTAATTTAATGGTAAAAAAACCTCAATGCAAATATATGTGCTACTTACTTGGTGAAGTGGGTAATAAATTTTACGATCTTAGCATCGAGATACAATACATATAGAGTCACAATCGTGCCAAAGAATGTCCCAACCAAAACTCGGCACACGCTACGAATTGCGCAGAATTTTTGGTTAGTTACAAGGTAACCGCGATCCGACTACAACGCCGCGCGATGCCAGAGCTACGATGACATAGCGGACAACTAACGTTGAACACTACGCAGGCGATATAACGTCTAAATTGGAGTAAATGTGGCATTGTAAGTATATAATTGATACAATGTAAGTACAATGACGCTCGGACGTTTTTGACTGTTTTCACTGAGAGATTATGACTCTATAAAAATTGTATCTCGATGGATCTTAGATAATAATTTTGATTTTCAAATGAACAATCGATAGTAAGTATGTTCACACTAATTTCGATGCAAAAAACAAATTCCTAACAATTCCCTGACTTTCCCTGATTTTCTAGAACCTTGATAGTACACGTACGATGCTGACGCGGCCTGGATTTAAGAGCTTTAGTGAAACTTTTTTCTTTTTAAAATGAATTTGACGCCTCCTTATGCTGCCGTGTGCATGTATCCCTGTAGGTTCAGATCTTAGGATAGGATCTTTGGTTAGGATAGGATATTTGAATTACTTACTGGAAAAAAAATGCAACGAAACAGTTTGCAATTTTTTTTACATCGGACTAGGCATCATGGATATCGGCATAGAATAAGCCATTAAAATTCTAACGCTTACGAATTTGCTTTATATAAATATAGTTAATTCTATAGAGCCTGCTATGATGGTCAACCACTTAAACTACTTTTCTTTTACAGACCTTCGCTCGTCGCACCCTGACCTCCGCCCAGCTCACGCAGACCTGCGTCCAGCTCACGCAGACCTGCGCCCTCCACACCCTGACTTCAGACCTCACCTGCCTGCAGGAGTGCCACCGCTGCAGTCACTACCTTCCTGAACGGCGACCGCCTTCGCGCCAGCTCCCTGGCGCTGAGGCATGAACGAGAAAGGCTCTGAGAAGGAAGCTCCATGTTGCAGTTTCTAATCATTAGCAAATTAACAGGTTAGGCGTTTGGCTTTACTCGCCTGAGGTTAAGTGATTCAAAAATGTATCTGTGTCGATATCTTCTTTGAAGACGTTGTTGACGTCTTTGTGAATGAGCAATTTATTTGGAAAGCATGCGTTTCACCAAGTAAAGCTCACCGAGGTACAGAAGTCATAATAGCACACCATAAGAGGGTCTAGTGCGGCGGTTTTGCCAGTGACATTTCCTTACAATTCCATCTACATGCGCTAGATGGCGCTGTTTTTATTTCATACAAATTGATCGAGTAAGTAAACGTAATTGGCAAATCTCGCACTAGGCACTCTGATATTGTGTAATTAACATAGCAACCTCTACTGGCAATCAAAGAAATGTTTGTTTTAAGAATGCGCTCAACGGCAAAATCTCTTTTACTCGTTTTTTATTTTATTTTTGAAGATAATAAAATTTATTGTCAAAAAGGGGCTGAATTGAGAATATTTTTCGAAGTCGGTAAAAAAATTGAAAACTTGATTTTTCTATCTCCTCCCCAATCCTATAAAATATCGACAAGGAAATTACTTTAAACTCTTTGGAATGTTATGCTAAAGATAATGCCCAATCAGTATTTTTTTCTGATGCCTTATATGAGAACAAGTATAAATTATATTTTTTTAAACCCCCGATATTTATACCTAAGAGCTGCTAATCTTTAAACGGTTAAACAGATTTTTTTGAATTTCATAGCTAAGATTTGCGGCGGAGTTTGAAAATAAAAGTTTAATAACTAAAAAAACAAGCAATTTAAATTCATTTTTTTTTTTTTTTGTAATGTTGGAAAGTGCACTAGTCTTTTTATTTTGTGAATCGGAGCTTGTGGATGAAAACCTTTGAAGATATGTTGAATGTAAGAATAATTAAGATAATAACTGTCACCTAAGAGGTATGTTACCAAAACTTAGTTAACTATGTATTAAAAGTACTAAGGCTTTTGTCAATGTGAGTTTTTGATCTCAAGTGAGTACAGGATGCTCCTTTTCTGTATATAAAGTCTTATGCTTGTTTTTATTCATAAAAAAATAAAAATCTAAGGCCATAAATGTACACGTTTTCGTTGTTATAGTACCAAATAATTCCAAAGATATTTTGTAGTTAAAAAAATGGTCTGACAGCAACATTCCAGGGCCCCGATTCTACTAAAGAAATTGTCATTAAATTGTAATTGTTGCGATTTTAATTGTTAAATAACTACCTCAAAATTGACTGTTTTAAATATTTTTTTATACTAGATTAATACAACCACCTAATATTAACTCTGTATAAAAAAATATTAAAAACTGTCAATTTTGAGGCTGTTATTTAACAATTAAAATCGCAACAATTACAATTTAATGACAATTTCGTTAGTAGAATCGGGGGGCAGATATAGGTATACGAACAAAATCACAAAATAATTCTAATATTCCAATAGAAAAGACAGATTCCAAAAAGATCATTCCAAAAATTTTTGGTACTTTTTGTTATAATTCTAAAGAAATATAAATACTCACATATCAATGTAATTTTCCAATTAATTCTAAGCGAATAATCATGTAAGAATATTATTTTCCATTATAGTAAAGTCTGAGTTTTGTAGTTCTATCATTCGCTTATCACGGTTAAAATATATTTAGCTGATCATTTAGAAAATATTAGAAAAATTTAATACTTATTTACAAAGCGTTATTGTCACATAATATTTTCGTAGACATAATAATTATGTGAAATCCATTATACCAATAAAATTACTATAGAATGAATTTTATAATGGGAACAAACCAGCTATTTAAAAAAGATCTTCTGAATCAACCACCGATTTGAAATAAAAAGCTATTATTTTATAATTACATATAAATAAACATAGATACATTTGTTTATAATTTTTGTTAACATTATATGCAACTCAGCGTAGCATTCTATGATAAATAAGTTTATAAATTAGGTAATAGGTATGACAATTAACAAATATCAACAAAACTATGACTGTGTAACGCTTCAATATTCCAAAATTTTAATTAAGTTAACTAAGTGTTGTAAAGTACAATTATTCATGTAAATTAATTTTAAAAACTCATTATTGTAATCGCCTGTACATTATTATTAATTGTGTACATAAAATGTATTTTACAATTTTCATCTCAAGAATTTAAAGTTTAAATTTTGATGTTATAAATAAGCAACCTGTATATAAATGTGTAAAATGTATAAATAATGTATAATTGAGCCCAAAGAACTATGTGCAATCATTATGTCGTAATTATGAATTATTATAAGCACCTGCATAAAAATAATTGACAAATTAATTAGATTTTTATTTTATTATAGGTTAGTAACTAATGATAGAGCTTATCTTTGCGCGATAGAATCCGGAACGTGGATATTCGCCAAAGAACCAGAGTCACCGACATAGCTGTTAAAATTTGCAAGTTGGAGTGGCAATGGGCAGGCCACATCGCTAACCAAAACCATAACCAATAACCGACAACAACAAGAACCGATAACCAATGGGGAAGAAAGGTCCTTGAGTCGAGACCACGAACCGGAAGACGCAGCGTAGGTAGACCTCCCACTAGATGGACCGACGACATTGTGCGCGTCGCTGGCATCCAGTGGATGCAGATGGCAGGCTTTCGTTCAGTGTGGAGGTTAAAGGGGGAGGCCTATGTTCGGCATTGGACGTCTTCTGGCTGATGATGATGATAAATCAATGGCTCGAGTATAGGTCGAGTATAGGTCGAGTATAGGTCGAGTATAGGTCGAGTATAGGTCGAGTATAGGTCGAGTATAGGTCGAGTATAGGTCGAGTATAGGTCGAGTATAGGTCGAGTATAGGTCGAGTATAGGTCGAGTATAGGTCGAGTATAGGTCGAGTATAGGTCGAGTATAGGTCGAGTATAGGTCGAGTATAGGTCGAGTATAGGTCGAGTATAGGTCGAGTATAGGTCGAGTATAGGTCGAGTATAGGTCGAGTATAGGTCGAGTATAGGTCGAGTATAGGTCGAGTATAGGTCGAGTATAGGTCGAGTATAGGTCGAGTATAGGTCGAGTATAGGTCGAGTATAGGTCGAGTATAGGTCGAGTATAGGTCGAGTATAGGTCGAGTATAGGTCGAGTATAGGTCGAGTATAGGTCGAGTATAGGTCGAGTATAGGTCGAGTATAGGTCGAGTATAGGTCGAGTATAGGTCGAGTATAGGTCGAGTATAGGAGTACTTGAATCATTCATAGACCCCCATATTTTTAAGCGCAACTTTAAAAGTACCTTGAGTCCTCACTTACTCATCACTTCACTAAGGTTCCTTTGTTGGTCCTCCAAGCCTATCAAAGTCATGTTTGGTATTGTCTGTCGTCTCTCAAGATTCCCTCAATCTCAATCAATTTGAGGTGGTCGAATGAGGACAGAGTGAGACATACGTCATTAGATCTGTAGAGTGTAAATATCATCTAATGAGATTAGCTTATTTTATTTACTAAAAATGATGAAACACGATATTGGGGAACCTTAAGGGTGAGGTAGAGGAAACTTGTATAAATTAGGGGTAATCTGCTCAATTTGGGTGCGCAATTGCGCATACTCTTTCTAAGATTCAATGTTTTGCTTATGATTAGCCAAGCGCATAGCAAACGAGCAAATAAGCATCGGTATCATCGTAGATGTTTGTTTTAAGGTGGTACGATTCACCTATGGCAGGAAATTGAAAATTTAAACAGTTTTTTGGTCCTATAGTAGCCAAGCCAGGAAATTATTTTTAAATAACACAGTGTTAGCGCAAATCG
Source organism: Agriopis aurantiaria (assembly GCA_914767915.1). Lineage (NCBI taxonomy): Eukaryota > Metazoa > Arthropoda > Insecta > Lepidoptera > Geometridae > Agriopis > Agriopis aurantiaria. Next base: position 3,700,070 of record OU611982.1, read on the forward strand.
TTGGTTGTTCTTTACATTATAATGTACAACCATTTAACAGGAACGCACCATATTACTTACATTTGTCAATAAACTGTTTGAAACAGCAAAAATTAGTTTATCCACAATTGTAAGTAATAATGTGCATTAGAGATAAGTAGCTTTACATGATTTTCTAAAGAATAATAATCAATTTGCGCAAACATCATGATCGTTTACAATAATTGCCCGGCCTAGCTACAAGGACAAGAAAACTGTTTGAAATTTGAATTTCTCGCCATTTGTGAATTGAGCCACCTTAATACGTCATATTTATTTATATTCAAGTTAATTAATGAATTTTAAACTAATTTAAATTACATAAATTTACGTCTAATCAAATAACCCACCCCGAACTGTTCCGGGTGCAAAAGACCCAATAATATTGACAGCATTCCCACGCTGAATGGCAATGACCAATCCTTGCACCAGGAACGAGCCAGAGCATGATAACTGGGATGGCAGGGTGACCCACTGTTGCCTCTTATTCTGCGGCCAGCTTCTGAGATCAAGCTATTAGCCTCAGTGTCCCAACTGACCATAGTTTCCACGGCAATGGGTACAAAATAATACTGAAGCTTCATTGCCGCGTACTTCTTCGTAGATTAACGCCTCATATTTATAGCATCGCAATCAACTCAGTGTCGTATAGATACTCATTTGGATCCATGATGACAATTCTCACTCTTCCTTCTAATTGCTTGCACACACGCTAAGGTGCAAGATAAACCCAAGGACAAGGCAAAGACGTGGGCGCTCTCTTTCAAGCAATTTCAACCTTAGTTTCTAATAGTGCTAACAGACGATACGTACTTGGCTGACAAACCGCCGTCCAACCAACGGGAGAGAAAGAGAAAATTTTATCTTTCTCTCCCGCTGGTTGGACGGCGATTCGTCAGTCATGTTGACGTGTCTGTTACAGGCATAATACGACACAAACAAACAGACGCGACGCGAGACGGTATGTAGGGGACGAACCTATAATAGGTCACACGTTTAAATTTTCAACGTATTTGTATGATACAAAAAACATTTAGTATCTGTCTACAACAGCAACGTGCTGAGTTGGGGTCGGTTTTGGTGATAATATACCTACTAATATTTGGATTATTTTGTTTGGTCTTAAATTTCATTATCGCAATATAAATATTTCTGCATCTCTACATAGTATAAATTAAAGTCGCTTTCCGCGTCTGTCTGTCTGTATGGCCGCTAACTCCTCCTAAACCACGCAACGGGTTTTGATATGGTTTTCACCATCAGTTAGATAATTTTTCACGGAAGGTTTATATACATATAACTAGCGACCCGCCCCGGCTTTGCACGTAAATTACACCCATGCGAAGTCGAGGCAGGTTGCTAGTGCATCATTTATAACTCGACGTTTGGCTTTAGCCTATCTTGCTTGCACACTTAAAACATTTTTGAAGTTTTTTCACGGATACATAAAAACATACATACACACATAACACAAACACACACACGGATACATTAAAAAAACCGATTGGGTGTTATATAAACATTAAAATAACAAATACAAGTATTTAAGAAGAAATTTCTGTTTTAATAATTGTAATATAGTATAAAAAAAATATGAATAATAATTATAATAATTTCAAATAGATTAATAAACAAATTAATAAAAAATGGTAGTCCAGTCAAAATTTGTAGTAGCAGTTAAAGAAATCGGCTATTCGTAAAATAGCCTTTCGCTTAGACTTAAATTTCAAATTTTCAATGTTAATCTGAAGATAATGCCAATTTTTTTTACTCTGTTAATTTTTATTCATAAAAATGTGCGAAACAATAGCTTGATAACGGGCTCTTAAGTCATTCAAAAACCGTGAACAATAATTTTGTAAACAATACTCTTCGTATCGATTACGTACATTTCCAAGCCCTCCCTTCAAATTGAAATTATGCAAATAAATTCAGAAACATAACGCCGATCTTTATTTAATTCGTCCATTATCGCCAAGATGCCAGTATGCCGATTTAATATCTGTTGAGTGAGTTCTCTTGTTACAGAACAGTCCTTGCTTAGTGAATCTAAATAAATTAAGCACCGTTTTTTATTTATTTTTACACTATTCGGAAAACAAACAGCTGAAACTAACTAATTATAGTAGGTAGATAGTAGACAAAAGCCATAAAAAGTTTTCACTTATAAAATATTTACCACAGAGCGCATTAAAATAGCGAATAAAAACAGGCATAGACACTAGTTAGCTTTTGGCCTAGTCTGAACTAGCGCCAAGCATACGGTTTATTCTGAATTGGCTACACCTTCGAATTTTTTTTTACTATTAAATTTAAATGTTTTTTTTATTATTATCAGCCTATTATGGCCTTCAGACCTTCTCTGAGAGAGAGAGGATGGATCCTAAATCCACCATGCCGGCTTAGTACGTGCTGGTCAATTTCAAGTTTTTGAACTTTTGACGTTCTTGGACATACCGGTTTCTTCACGATGTCTTCCTTCCGAAAATCATTTCCGGTGGTAGATATTCCGAAAACCCATACGAAGCGTTGTGGAACGCGCTGCCTGATTGCAATGGTTACCCGATAGTTACAATCTGGGTGTCTTCAAATCACGAGTGAATCGGTTTCGACTCCATCGTAGACCGCTTCATCGCTTAACATCAAGCGAGTTGGTCAAACGCAAGCCTATTTTTGAATAAAAAAAAACAAACATATTGGTATTTTAAATGAAAGTGAAGTTTGGTACATCGTTTTTCCGCAGTTGTACACTTGCGCAATATTGTCCACCAAAAATTTCGGATTATAAATTATTATTTTTTGAGAGAAACTCGTGAATGTTATGACTAGTAGATAGTGTGTAGATAGTGACGTGTCACGTCACTTAGGTTAGTTTATAGAGGCCGCCCAAGGACGTTATAAAACCTTTGGGATTGTGACATCCATGAGGCCACCACAAACGGCGAAATCTCCATCTCTCTCCCTGTCATTGTATCACAGTAGAATTTTTCTCTTTTCTCTCTTTTCTCTTTCAAGCCGCTGAGTTTTTATGCGCTTCGGCGACTATAAATCCGTCGTCTGTAGCGGCCCTAAACGGAGAAATACACTATTATTATCCGCACGACATTTGGTCTAGTCAACTCTGGTAATGAAATATCGTTTCAACCATTAGGTTAATGATCAATCGATCATGGCTCTGCAAACATTGGGGCATCGCAAACATGTTGGTAAAGGGATGGAATCAGGTCTAATCAGTTAATTGGATTAATTTTTGGTTCTCATATTTTTTGGAATGTTCCGGTAATAATATGTTCCGGTAAAACATTCAATGATCCGGGTAGACTATTTCAATGTATCAAGCTCACATAACAATCAAATTATTTTCTGTTGTTACCGTGGCAGATCAGCTACATAAGACCTACGCTGTGTCTTCCGGTTCGTGGTCTCGACTCAAGAACCTTTCTTCCCTATCGCTTATCGGTACTTCGAGCGATGTGGCCTGCCCATTGCCATTTCAACTTGCAAATTTTAATAGCTATGTCAGTAACTCTGTTTTTTTGGTGAATTCCGTTCCGGATTCAATCGCACAAAGAAACTCCCAGCATGGCTCTCTCCATTGCCCGTTGTGTGACTCGGAAATTTTCCAAGATGCCAACAGTTAAGGACCACGTCTCAGTACCATATGTCATCACTGGCACCACAGACAGAATTTCCTATAATCTACAAAAATACAAGCATCAACGATTCAAGCCAGATGATTCGATTACAGCTTTGGAACAGAAAACATTGTTAGATTTAGTAACGCGGGACCCATGGGACCTCAGTGGACGCTAAACGCCTGTTAGCACGCAGTACAGGGACGGATTAAAGGTATGGGGTGAGTACAAAGATCGTTGAACGAACGTCTATTGTTTTTGCAGGGATGGACTTGGAATGTTTTTTTTTTTTTTTATAATTAATAGGCTTGCGTTTGACCAGCATCACTCCGATGTTAAGCGATGATGCGGTCTACGTCTATGTATGGATTGTATGTACCAATTGAGGCCAAACAATGAGGGCCCTATTGATAATAATGACTATAATATAATATATATACAAATTTATTATAATATATTATTATTATTATATATTATATTTTATTATTATTAGCAAATGGGATAATAATAACTGTTCTAGTATTTTCATATATTTTTTTAATGATTAGAACCTTTGAAATGTTACTGTTCATAAATATGTTTTGATCCACCACTGAAAATTTTGACATGCTGTCAGTTATGTACCCAGACTATTATGTAAGTATTTTGTATAAAGTTATTAAGTACTTACTAAATACTCAACTTCAAGAAATCAATTAACAGTATTTCTGTATGGATTATCGGACAATGATTGTAAGAAATTTGTGAAAACAATTGTTCAAACAATTACTAAGTTGTTTATTTTAATTGAATTATTTCATGAACAGGAAATCTGCCTAAATGCTAAAAGGAAATAAGTTATGTATTTGATTACGCTCTCATCGGTTCCATGGTGTAATGGTTAGCACTCTGGACTTTGAATCCAGCGATCCGAGTTCAAATCTCGGTGGAACCTTCTTTTGGCAATTCTATCTTTATTCTTAAACCTTCATGGTCAAACACTATTTACTATTAAAAAGGCAGTCAAATTCTTGTAGTAGCCCAGTTACTAAAGGTATTTGCCTTGCAAAAGGTGGTGTAGTAATTATTTTCACATAATATGTTATTTAGGTCTAGACTTTGATGACAATTTTGACTAAACCAATTTTTCACACCTAAAATCCAAGATGGCGGCTTGCGCTCACCATCCCCGAGGTCGAAAACTTGGATTTTTCATCAGAGTCTAGACCTAAACAACATATGTGAAAATCACACCACCTTTTGCAAGGCAAAGGCCTTTTTATTTCTCTACTGACTGGGCTGTCCTATCTAGGTAAAATTTAAATCCTATTTGTAACTGCTGAAGTGCTCCTACTCACCTTACTTAAATACAATTCAAACCTGCCCTCTTCTGTGTTATATCCCTGCAATCAGATCTTAAAGATAATACGTGCCCAGTTGGCAGCATACCAAAGGTCATACTTACCCATACTTAGGATCATAATTATATTGATTACTACTTAGCTGGTGCCCGCGACTTCGTACGCGTAGATCTTCATGTATACAAACTTTCAACTTTCATTTGCCCTCTTTAATTCCGCCCTTTCATAAAATTCTTTCTTAGCGGATCTCTACACCCCATAAGAAAGCTACTTGCCAAATTTCAGTTTCGCAAGTCAAGTAGTTTTCGAGATTTCATGATGAGTGAGTGAATTTCGTTTTTATATATATATAGATACCTATGTGTCGTCGTAATATTGTAAAAAATAAAAACTTAAGTCCGTCCCCCGTCCGGTCAGAACTGCGCATATATTATTCAACAACATCCACGTGCGTCTCGGACGCAATCAGTATTGTGAATAATTGATGGCCCCCGGCTCGCGATGATTGCGCGCCCCGCGAGATTGCGAAGATTTCCCCTTTGTCCCCCACCCTGGATATGACCCTGGATTTATACTGTCAATTTTGTGATATAAAAAGTTTTTTTTCATCTTCATGTCAGCCTGCCCGTCACTCCTACCTGTGGGCTATAACTATTTAGTCCGCGCGAAAATTGTTTGCCACGCGGACTATACTATAATCCACTACTATATACTACAAACCATAAACAAAGAGAACCTTAATTAGTAATCGACACTAATTTTAAAGACGGATAAATAGGCAGACATCTGCGAAGTGTATAACCGAGTACATAAACCCAGAAAGAGTTTTGGTACATAATCCCCAAAGATTATATACTAGAGATAATCCCAGAAAGAGATAAATAGATTGCATATTATTCTACCTATATCTACCTGCTAGGTGTCGTACCTAGCTACCATGAATGGGCCCATCTCTATTCCGTACCAAGGTAGGTTTTATTATAATTGTCATTTTTATTGTACTAATTATTTTGTTTTAAAATTATTATTTCTATGATGTATATTTCATGTATTTTTAAATGTTAACATGTAATTATTATTATTATGAATAAAACTATTATTATCATTTACCCAAATTTCGTAATTACTACGGAACTGTATTATGATTATTTTTACAAAATTACTACTCAGACTTCATTAATTAATTTTGTCACTTAAATAAATGTTTTAGAGTATGTAATTATTTAATATGAATAATTGATTTTGAGGAATTCTTTACCTATTTATTACCTATTACCTTACACGTGTACAAAAAAAAATTATTTTATGTTCACAAAAATTGTAATTTCTATAATATGGAACTTTGTTGAATGATTTCGAAGCAAATTAAAAATATCAGACATTGTAGTACTTAATTATGTATAATTTTATAATTACAAATTAAACTTTATCGGTAGAGGTCACAATTATCGTGGTCTATCACAAGAATCGGTGTCATCCCTAATTTCTGCCACAGCATTCCAAACTAGCCTCTATACAAAAGCAATAACGTTGATTATAGCATTCTAATAAATAGATAATGATGGTAATTCATTTTCGAAAGACTAAAGTGAAAGGCTCTGTCTCTAGAATGTTAATTTTGACGGCCACAGCACCGGTCCCATGGTGTAATGGTTAGCACTCTGGACTTTGAATCCAGCGATCCGAGTTCAAATCTCGGTGGGACCTAGTCGTTTTTGCACATGTCATGCAATGATGAGAAAGTGTTGCATGTTGTGTGAGGTTTATTAATATCGATTTATAATTTGTTCATCAATTGAATTTATGTCATAGAATCACTGAATCGTCCAACCACTTCTTTTATACTATTGCTCTTCGTAACCAGCAGTGCAAGTACCGTTCTTTTAGCGATCGTCAAATTGACAGTTGAGGTCGTCAAATTCGATAATATGCCATTTTTTCAGTACTCGCAGTGATCGATTCTATGGCATTTTAGCGAATTTGACAACCGATAAAGAACAGTACTTGCACTGCAGGTTTAATCTTTCTTTGAAACGATTTGACGATATGAAAGTGAAAACAAAGCTATTCATGATCACTAAAAACACTCTTTGGAGGACAGAAAAAAGGTTTTATCACGTATTGCCATTGCCACAAAAAAACATGATTTGGAGAACAGAAAAAAGGTTTCATCAAGTAGGTATGAACTTTTAATAAAAATAAAAATTTAATGGACACTGTCCATTAAATTTTTATATCTCATTGGTTCTCACAAATAAACTTGTAGTTCAAGCGGTATTTTTTTATGTATATTTTTTTACTTAATAGCGCAGATATAAGGTTTTTGCCTATGAATATTGTTAAATTTGACGTTTAAACTCTATAAAGATATACACATGACTATCATAATGATCATAATATACATTTTGTCCAGTGTCAACACAGACAGACAAATGTAAAGCTAGGTAGAGTCTTTGAGTGTCAATAACCGTTTCCTATGGAACAGTATTTTTTCGCGATTTTAGTGTTGGTCTCATAGTAAAAGATGTTCATAACGATGAGTACAATGACCTCCTTTCGGCTTAGTACCTAGTCTTAGTCTATATGCGTAACCCTGCATGTGTTAACCAGGGAGGCCCTCTTGGTGTTGGCTTTGATTGACCCTATACTAATGACAATATAACCACGATTTATATTATCTACAATGACCTCCTTTCGGCTTAGTACCTAGTCTTAGTCTATATGCGTAACCCTGCATGTGTTAACCAGGGAGGCCCTCTTGGTGTTGGCTTTGATTGACCCTATACTAATGACAATATAACCACGATTTATATTATCTTTGGGCCCTACCAAAGCCTTTCAAAAGTCCGGGCTAGATAGCTCAGAAAGATCTACAAATTCGAAAACAATAAATTGGCGACAAAGGGTTTTATAATCCGGCGGCATCGGCAATTTCATCAGAGTATCAGTTCCCGATGCCACCCTTCCGCAGACATCAAAATTCAAATTGCGCCGTGTCGCCACCACTTTACTACCCTGAACTTAGAACACAGTGGATAAACTACAGAAAAATCGCTTGAGATCTTCGACCAAAATTAATGGACGGGCCCAGAAGGAGCGCATTTTTGAAGATTACAAAATGAGCGCCGGAGCTCTCTTCGTTGCAGTCGGTCGGAAAAGTGAAAATTACCTAACCATAATATTATGTACTAGCGGTCCGCCCCAGCTTCGCACGGGTATAGATTAGCCTATGTCACCCGGGGATAGTGTAGCTTCGCAACAGTGAAAGAATTTTTCAAATGGGTTTAGTAGTTTCGGAGCCTATTCAATGCAAACAAACAAACAAACAATCAAATCTTTCCTCTTTATAATATTAGTATAGAAGGATAGATAAAAGTTTAGGTTCTGAAATAACACATTAGCTAATCTATTTTGGTCTCCATTTACGGCAAATCAATTTCCACGCTGGCTAAGCCGTGGGGCACAATTAGTTATATAACAATACTGACACTTTTTGAGTTATAATAAACTTTTGACATATTTTAATAAACCATAAATCATTGTTTTAACCTAATTATATTTCTAATTATTATTTTAATTTATTGATTGTAATTTGTTTATTTTACCGACTAATTAATCACCTGTGTTTATGTTTATAAACTTTTTTTTTAAAACGTAAATTTTTCTTGCTTAGTGAAATTTACCAATAAAGATTTATTTTCTTCTAGATAACACTTGACAATACGATGAAATAGGCTTCGGAAATAGGTTTAAAATAGGTAGATGAGGAAACCATATTTTTTTTAGCTTATTTATTATCTCAGTCACTGTCTTATTCTATATTATATCTGTCTCACCTGTGTTGCGTATCAAACGTACAAAACTCACCTTTCCGCTCAGAATATAAAATTCAATATAGAATGTTGGCAGACAACTCAATTCCGAACATTGCAATATATGGATGGAAATTCTATTTCACTCAAAATAACATCCGTTTCTTCTTAGCAGTGGTTCACTTTCTACTACAAATTTTCATGAAAAATCTTATGGTATTATTAGGAGCAAAGAGTCATAAATTGCACAATCATATTTTTAAGTCAAACGACTGGGCACTACATCTACTTGGCTTTTAACGTACTTTTTTTTTTCAAGTCACTGAAACCCCAAGTCATTCGGTGCTTACTTAGCTGATTGTTTGGCTGATTTGGACTACCATATTGTTAAAAAAATTGGTGGCTAGGTATTTCTTACAAACATCACATGCATGCATCCCTCTACAAATTCCCAGTTGATCTTCAATAGCAGAATTCTGCCATGCCTGGACGTCTGAAACGGAAATGGCTGGATGACATCAAGGAGTAAACTAAACAGCAAACTTCACTATGAAGATAGCACCCAATAATGATGATGAACACCAGTCATCATACCATCACTGAGCAACAGCACCTAAAGAGTAATCTTTATTACTAAAAGTAAACTACATGGGTACATATTTTCCACCTAGCCGACGAAAAGATTCCACCATGTTGGAACCCTTCATTCTACTTTCGCCCTTCATTCTTACCCTTCATTCGTTCTACGTATTTTTCTACTGCTCAAATTTCTTTACGTCATACCTTCTGGGTTTTTAAACAAGAAGACGTAGTATCTGCCTGTCTCCAAGATCTCTATTTCAATCTAAGAAAACAGATGCTTTCAAACAGAAAATTCACTCACTGTCCGAGCTGGGCCGGCTCAACGGAGTATAACGTTATACTTTGTACAACGTCTCGCTCGCACAAAATATATTCTAGCATATCACTATATTCCTTGTCATCTGTGAACCTTATCGTTGCGGTCGAGGAGTTCCTGAACCATGGATTGAAATAAGCATTGTGTATACCCCCTCGAGCATTAATGCTCACCATCGAAGGCACCTTCTTGCGGCGGCATCGCGTGTCGGGTCGCTCTCTTCCCTCAGATATGGTTGAGGATGGCGATAGCTGGCACATGTGTCATACTCGTAATCGGATGATGCTTGCAGGTCGCTGGTCTGCTCGCGGTATATATACAAACTATATAGTAATAACATTATTATTATATTAGACTGCATCATCCTACTGCAGGGCAAAGGCTTTCCTTCCTACTGCCAGTTTTTGAGCAATTTGAGTCTCGTCCTAGTCCAAGTAGGAGTCCAGTAACTGTTTTAACCTTAGATTAAGATTTACTACTAATAGATTTAATTACTAACTTTCCTCGTATAGTGAAATTACAGCTAAAGTAAGTTTGTTTAAGCGAACGAAATTGTAGTTAAGTCTAACAAAAGTCACGGACCACGGTGTCCGTGGAGTTATGAAAAAATAGAACTATGGGTGATCTTTGAAATGTAAGAATATAATTCGTTTCCTCTGTATGAACCGTCCTTGCCAAACCCTAAAAAACTCAACTCCCAATCAACTTCCTTAGCCAGCTACCAGAAACCACGTACATATTGGCTCGCATTTTATCACACGCGAATTCTTTAGAACAATTCTATCAGCGGGGTCGGGGTTATTTGAATATCCTCCAGTAATTGATTCGTCGGGTGCCCTTTGAATTTCAATGCGGATTAAATTGATATAACGGAGTCATCTTGGGTGGATCGTCGTAAATCAAATCGGGAGGGTCTCAGTGGTGGAATTCTTAGGTTTTGGGTGATTAGATTTAGTGTTGGATAGTACCTACTTAAGAACATAAGAATAATAGTTTAAATATTCAATCACTGAGGTTCTAGATAGCCCGTTGGTCCAGTTGGTAGTGAACCTAACTTCTGAGCTTGGGGGCGTGGGTTCGATTCCCACCTAGGACAAATATTTATGTGATGAACATTTGTGTTTGTTCTATATCTGGTTATTAATATCTATTTAAGTATGTATTTAAAAACTATATATGTATGTAGGTATATCAGTCTCTGGCAATCATATCACAAGCTTTGCTTAGTTTGTCAGATGACCGTGCGTGTAAAAAATGTCCCGAATATTTATTTATTATTATTATTCTCACGATACGGGCCTAGAGCCTAGTGTAGGGTGTGGGGCAACGGAATTTCTAAATGCCAAACAAGCTAATGGACGGCCTGACGGTAAGCGACCACCGTCGCCTATGGATACCTGTAGCACCATGGGGCATCAGCAGGCCTAGCACGGGCCGTGGACAAATTGTCTTTCCACCGTTTTTATCCCGCGAGAAAGAGACAGACGTATCCATATTCTAGCTTTGTCGCGACTACGCGCGGATAAAAACAGTGGAAAGACAATTTGTCCACGGCCCGTGCTAGCCCTGCAGGCATCACCGATACGTAAACCCGATGTATCTCTTTTATGCAATAAAGTGTATACCTAACATATTATGAAACAAGCTGGGATACTACACTTCGTTCCGGATCACGCCAACAGCACTGAAAACACCAACAACGCTAATGAGAAACAACACCGTACAAAAAAAACATTAGCACTGTTGGCATAGATTCAAACGCGCTCATAGTGATCTAGCTAATAGTGTCTATTATGTCTTCTGTGCTAGTAGGTACTGTTTCAGGATGTCTATGTGGTATTCCAATGGTATTAGCTAGTTCAAACGAAATTTATTTCTGATGCCTCTAGTGTGAAATGTATGCATAAGTGACGGTGGCTGCTTACCATCAGGCAGCCCATCTGCTTGTTTTCAATTCAATTCATTTATTTCGGGTCTTAAAATAAATTTTCCTACGAAGCGTTTTCCTACGAAGCGACTGCCACAGAAAGCTCTACTATTTGCTTAAGTGATACGCAAGCGACGTTATTAAAAATATAATAGTGCTAACAGACGCTCGAACGCGGCTGACGGACCGCCGTCCAACAAACGGGAGAGAAAGAGTGAGAATTTCATATTTCCCTCTCTTTCTCTCCCATTGGTCAGACGGCGGTTGAGGTCAGCCACGTTCGAGCGTCTGTTAGCACTACAAAAACGCACAAAATGCACAATTTCTCAAACAGTACTGTCAAATCTATACTTAAAATACGACTCAATCCTCCTGTTCCATCGTCAGTCGCAAACCAAAAGCCATTATGTAAATAGCAAGATTACAACGGTATCAGCAACGGGATATTATAATGGGCTTCAGACGTTGAGACCTGATGCGATTGGACCGTAGGCGCGTAACTCAATACGCAACTTGGACGCCTCTAGTGAAGTTAGGGATGGGGTTAGATATCGATAAATATTAAATTTTTTGACAATTGACCCTTAATTAGTGAATCTAGTCTACGCGTACCTATTTAGCAAAAAAATCGAGTCAACGTTAGAGGTTATCGGGACGTGGGACAATATCATCAAAATCGGAACCATCCCTGCAGATTCAGGACAATGGGCAACCCTGGTTCGTACACTAAACCGCATAACGTAAAAACTGTAAGTAGGTAGGTAGGTAAGGGCAAGTACCTACCTAATTTTAAACTTTATAGCAAAGTAACTTGTGTAAGTTTTGACATGTAACTTATATCTAAGCAAAAGTTGTCTCAATCTAGCTAGGAAGGTAGGTACCATTATTTATATAGATTATATCGTATAGCTATACTGACACAAAAAATACAATGTTCCTCTCTATTATCAGATAAAACATTAAACTATTGCATGAATATTGTACCTATTTGTGTCACTATTAGCTATTTTAGAAGTTTTTTCAGGTTTAGGCAGATTTTAGTTTATTAAAAGAAAATAAAAGAAAAAAAATCTAAGATCATATCGATTCTTTTTCGTCCATGTCTTAGGTAGTGTAACGATCAACTGGTATCGACATCAACCCATTCTTTTCCCCACCCTCATGCAAACTTCCAAAAACAGTAAACGGATTCGACGTCTCAACTAAGCGACAGTTTTAAAGTGCCCTAACTCGATTCCGATGCGACTGAAACTCACCTCTCGTCTTTATGTAAATTCTTTAGCCAGTATAGCTTTACCCCTACAGTTAAAGCTTCGTGCAGACGTTGTGTAACAAAACGCAATGTTCGCGAACATTTGGGTTACGGTAACCTTCTGTCTAGACTACCACAGAAAATAGTTTCTTTCGTGGATAGACGGTCTTTGCTCCACACGCCTCCAATGTGCCTGGTCTTCAAAGGTGAGAATTCCTTTTTCTGTCCTACTGAAAAAACGAACAATTAAAACACGCGAGCATTATTCAAGCACTCGTATCTATTTTATAGCTAATTCTTAGCAGCTAAGGGTCGTCCGATCGGCGAGGGTAAGCTATTTACTTTTTGACTTTATTATTATTTGTTAGTTAATCCCCGTATCATTACATATTCTGTGAAAATTTCAACTGGCTATCTATTACGGTTCGAATGATACAGCTGGTAATAGGTAGGACAGACAGACGGACAGACGGACAGACATCGTAGGCTTAGTAATAGGGTCCCGTTTTTCCCTTTGGGTACGGATCCCTAATAAATGAAACATTATGTCCACATTTATGACGCATGCGCAGTATGTAACCGCGCCGGTTATATTCGTGCTACATTACAGACAGCCTCTACGGTGTTACAGACACATTTTTCCTAATAAAAGAAAAGCAACGTTGACGATCAGCGCCAATCGCGAGGGTGTTTCCAAGTTGGCTGGGAGGGCGGTCCCCAAGACGGCACATTTCATTGGTGTCGTGACGGTTTTTTTAAATTGTACCTAAGGATGTGTAAGTCGATATATTAAGGCGCTTCTCGGGGTAATGTATTGCATGTGGGGAAGTGAATTTAAACTCGATCTCGTGGTTAAATGTTGACTATACCACAATAATTGATTAAGGTGGTACGATTCACCTATGGCGAGAAATTCAAATTTCAAACAGATTTTGTCCATGTAGCTACGCTGGGTAATTATTTTAAAATGACACAGTGTTTGCGCAAATCGTTGTTTGTTCTTTACATTATCATGTCCCTACAGCTATTTAACAGTAACGCTAATAAACATAGGATAATAAATTATATATTATAGTATAGTATAGTGTATTATAGTATTTAATAAACTGTTTGAAACTGAAAAAAATAAGTTTATTGACTATTACTATTAATGTAAGTAATAATAAGCATTAGAGATAAATAGCTTTACCTAGCAACAAGGGCAAGAAAACTGTTTGAAATTTGAGTTTTCTGCCATAAGTGAAAGAGGTACCACCTTAAGGATTTTCCATTATATGTACCTATAATTTTCTTTTTAACCTGGCAAGTGCCTTTATTCACTGAATAAAATACAATCTATCACTAACACTACAAAAGCAGACTGCCCATAGACTGTTGAAGGTCTAAAGACAATCCAAATGCTCACAACTATCAGTTAGCAGCGTATCCAGCATCCTGGCGGAATTACCACGCAGAATGGCAATGCTTATATGTTGAGCCAGAAACACGCCAGCATTTTGGTCACATATTTCACTTGTTTTTGAAAAGTTATTTTAAAACTGCAAAGTAAACTTGTTTGCATATACCTTTCTAACGGTCGTATCACATTCAGTAGCTTTATGGTAATACGACATCAAATGTGATTACTTGGATACTCAATACTCGTACGAGCATTTTACGTGGTCCCGTAAATACGACAAAGTAAACCTTGGCGTAATTTATGAGAGCAATACGAGGCTAAGTGATAGGGCGATAAAATTTATATCGCCTCCAGTGCGTCATATCGAGATGTCATATTGATGTACCAATCCGGCTGAGGTGTGGTACAAGATCGAGGCTTTACACTGTTTTGTAATATTTCAGTAGAATCATAGAAATTTAAAAACCCTTGGATACCAAAGATATATCGTCACTGTTGGATACGTAACAAACGCATTGATTCTACGTTTCTAATCCGTACAGCCAAGGTTTTTAACAACCTGTCCCTTGTTTAACAACCTGGGGACTTAGTCCCTGATTTGATAGTTTTCGAAAACTTTTTTCGTTTACGTATTGTTCCATACATTTTAGTAAAGCGCCTCCAGCGGAAACGCGGAGGAACTAAAATCGGCGGTATAGATTGCTTCACTCTAATACGAAAAAAGTTTTCGAATACCTTTCAGCCCAGCAACGTATGGAACAATACGTAAACGAAAAATGTTTTCGAAAACTATCAAATCTCTGTCGTGCTTTCTTGTTTCCTGGGAAATAATCTGGGCTTTTATAAGGCCAGAGTCTGTGTGCTTCATTTTTGACCACACCGTCGCTTACCAACAGGCGAGTTGGTGGTCAAATGTGGAGTAATTAGCGATAAAAAAAATTACTCCCACGCGTTTAAACTTTTGACGAATTTTTTATCACGTGTATTTTATTTTATTTCTGACGTTTCGAACACTGCTGTTTCCGTGGTCACAGGTTGACTGATGACGGATGTCTAGGTATAGAAATGTTATTAAATTATTTACAAGCTTCGACCAAAATAAAATGAATGGACGGGCCATAACAATTTGAACTTGCTCAGTAAAAACGAGTCAAAAACCGTCGGACATAAACTTCAACACCTACCTAATTATAACAATGTACAGAACATTAGCTACAAAAAATTATAGCAATTTTGTTGTGTATTTTACACTTTGGGAAAGCACAATTTTGTCAGATGTTTCGTTATCGTGTAACAATAGTCTGGTGTCGCACTTCCTACGGCTAGAGACCGACTGAAACGAAGTGAGCGCCGGCGCTCATTTAGTAATCTTAGAAATGCGTTTCTTCCGGCCCCGTCTATTCATTTTATTTTAGTCGAAGATTACAAGCAATAATTTTGAAAAAAAAAACGTAACACGTTTTTTTTACAGTAGTGGATCACGGTGGCCAGAGGTCTTGCAGTTCTACGCCGGGTTTGAAATGTTATTATTTGATGACTGACTGCATCTCTATTGCATATTTATCAGTGTGTATAATCACGAAACACTAACCCCCTTATTAATAAACGTGGAGTAGTCTTGGAATAGTTACGCCGTGTTTTGTCTTTTTCTCTCTTTCAAATTTTGAACTCGATCGAAAAAGACAAAAGACGGAGTAACTATTTCAAGCCTACTCCACGTTTATTAATAAGGGGGTAAGGATTTAGGGCTACATAATTAGTTTAGTTAGAGGAAAGTTATCGAAATAGTCAAAACAGACAGGTCTTTAAACTGTTTAACAAGATTATAATTATTAAGATCAATGTACACTAGATTAAAACCAACTTAGAAAATAAAGATTGATTATCTACTAGCGACCCGCCCGCCCGGCTTCGCACGGGTGTAATTTACGTGCGAAGCCGGGGCGGGTCACCAGTTATATATAATTATAAACCTTCCGTGAAAATGTATCTAACTGATGGTGAAAACCGCATCAAAATCCTTTGCGTGGTTTAGGAGGAGTTAGCGGCCATACAGACAGACGCGGAAAGCGACTTTAATTAATACTATGTAGAGATAGAGATAGAGATAGAGAAGAGAAGAGAAGAGAAGAGAAGAGATACTAATATTATAAAGAGGAAAGATTTGTTTGTAACGAATTGGCTCAAAAATTACTGGACCGATTTAAAAAATCCTTTCACTGTTGTGAAGCTACACTATCCCCGGGTGACATAGGCTATTATTTATACCCGTGCGAAGCTGGGGCGGACCGCTAGTTATTATTATATTTATCAAGCTCTATAGCTGCGCCCCGCGATTTGATCCGGTATCCCAGCGAAACATTATTTTATCGGAATAAAAGGTACTTAGTATGTCTGTCCATTCAGGGCTTTACTGTAAAAAGATACTAAAAAGTAATTGACACGAAAAACCTCTTTTTGTTGTGTACCTACCAACTTCATAGAAACCTCATCTGGCTTTGTTCGTTTCATAAAATATTAGTTCCAACTACCATACATTTCGTGATCTTATCCTGAGTCCTGTCACATCTCTTCCCTTGCTAATCGCAATCAATCTTCCACACTGAAAAAGATAGATTTCGTAACCGCACTAAAGTTTTCATACCATTTATGGCATACAATATTCAGCGCCATCAAAACTCACTCAAGAGAATCAAGGAACCAGAAAATTATGCAAAAAGCTTCAATGGTCATCGGCAACTGGAAAAAGGGTTCTTTTAGAGCTCCTTTTTATGGCACGCACTGCCACCTCGATATTTTATACGACACATCCGTTGAGCTATATAAAATCAATCATTCCGGACGCGGGCCTACTTTATATTCAATACGTTTTTATATAAAAGCTTGAGATGCAAAAATGATTCGGATATCGGGTGACGGTTTTTGGTGCCTGCCTTATTTGAGTTATTTTGCCCTACGTGGAAATATATCTTACTCTATTACAATGAAACAGGTGCAATGGTGGCGAACCGTCCTTTAAATCGCGTCTCAAAAAATGGGTGATCGAGCAATCGTTCTACACGTTTGACGAATTTTATAAATGTATAATTTAATTTAATTAATGGATTTTATTACATTAACTGTAATTTTTATTTTATAACTGACTTATTTTTTTATTATGTAATTGATTGATATAATTTCTATTTTAGTCTAGTTCTAAATTATTTGGTTGATCTAATTTATTATTTGATTGACATAATTTATTATTTGATTTGTATTATTTTAAAATTTTTATTTGACATGTAAAATAACATTTTATTAATAAATGAATATGAATATGAACCTTTATTAGTGTATGTGCCATTTTTTTGTTAAACACAAAGACGTGCCGTCAAAGAATCTTGACTTAGTGACTAATGAAGAAATAGTAAAACCTGATGATGAACAAAAAAAATTTATTTGAAAACCGAAGCCGCAAGCAGTTTGTACAGCAATTGTTATAATTATGTCTATGAGAAAAGAAGACTTAACGTCATGTAATATGTACTGCCAAATATTTATTTTAATAAAAGAAAAATTCGTGTGACTGATTCTGTTGCAAATTATATGTCAAATATTAGTTCAAAATTAGGCTCGTACTTTGCTATTTTTAACCGACTTCAGGAGGAGGTTATCAATTCAACCTATGTTTTTTTGTTTTTTTTTGTTTTAATAGCGAAATCTACGAGAAGTTTAACCGGTCTCGCGCAATCACTGGCAGCCCCGGACGCAATGAACGACAGAAAAAAAATCTGTCTTCTGTGCAATGAACTATGTTACCTTGATGACGTAAAATGTAAACGTAAAAATAAAATGTAAAGTGACAGAAGGGGAGATAAATAAATCAATATTTAATACTTTTTACAACGTCTATTCAGGTCAATATCATAGGGCGGAGTGCCCACCAAACAAGTCATTTGTTTATATTAATTATAACTAATAGTAACTACTAAGTATTCTGTTATTAGTATTAGTAGTATTAGTAGTCATACTTATACTAAGTATGACTTATTCTATGGCGCAGGGCGCTGTCACGCGCGTGCCATTGGTTCGCCAAAACGCCATCCCTAAACTAGTGGTTATTTCATTCAGGAAGAGGATATCTTATTTGCTTACTTACTCAAGTATACATTCAAGAACAATATCCTTATCATCATTATCATCAGCACACATCAGTTGCTGGACCAATTTCACCCGAAGTTAGGCTGTTTGCTTCTAGACTGACAACTGGGCACCATACTCGAAGAAGCGTTTTTTTTATTTATAGTTTTAGGTAGTCAAATTAATTTGGATTTAATTTAGTTATGTCGTTATTTATTTACATTATGTTAATGAATGCACTAGCGTCCCGTCCCGGCTTCGCACGGGTATAAGTTTTATTATGTAAACTTTCCGTGAAAAATTATCTGATGGTGAAAACCGCATCAAAACGCACCGGCATTGGTAGCAGTACATGTCTCTCATAACAACGCCGGAGGAAAGCACAGTCCAACCTGGCCGCAATCATTCTCAGGATGGTGTTAGAGCTGGCTCCAACTCTGCGCACCAAGGACGCGGCTCGCGACCGTGGCCGTAAACACGCGGAAAGCGACTTTATTTTATACTATGTAGAGATGACTTTGACTTTGACATATCCACATAAAAATGTGGTCATAATGTAAATCAAACAAGCCCTGTAAACATTGCATGCTTCCTGTCCATGTATCCATCCCCTGGGTGCGCGGGGCAGACGATATGTTGCCCAGTTAACTGCTGCTCTCGCCACGTCAGCACTAAGTTTCCATTTGCACCTGCTAATGGTAGTCATTACATTAAAATTTATAATTATGGGCGAAGGTAAAAGTAGGCGAATCTATAGGTTGGTAACACGCTTATCCAGGGTTATAAGGAAAGAGTATGCTAAGCCGAAAGGGTTCGTTATACTCATCATTATGAACAACTGTCACTATGGGAATAAGCCTTCGACCAAAATAAAATAAATGGACGGGCTCAGAAGGTGCGCATTTTTGAAGATTACAAAATGAGCGCTGGCACTCACTTCGTTTCAGTCGGTCTCTAGCCGTAGGAAATGCAACACAAGACTATTGTTACATGACACCGAATCTGACAAAATTAAACCTTCGTGTGCTTTCCCGAAATGTAAAAACACAACAAAAAAACACTATAATTTTTTTGTAACAAATGTACTGTACATTGCTATAATTAGGCGTTGAAGTATATTTACGACGGTTTGACTTGTTTTACTGAGCAAGTTCAATGGTTATGGCCCGTCCATTCATTTTATTTTGGTCGGAGGAATAACCCTGAAAAAATTATCAGCTGTTCTATACATTTTTCCAAGTTTGAATAATTCGTTTTATATGGAACAGCAGATATTTTTTTCATAATTTTAGGGTTGTTCCTCAAATAAAAAGTAGTTGGTGAAAAAAAACATTCATGCTGACAATGTCCAGTGTCCTAGAATGTCTAGTATGTTATAGATTCTAGTTAAATTTTAATGTCCTCAACCGATTGAGCTAAAATTTGGCATACGTTCGGCGACAATACAATGTTATGGTACCATCGAGCTGGTCTGATGATGGAGACAGAAGGTAGACATAGGAACTCCTAAACTAAACCGGTCGGGTTTGAGTTCGTTGGATTTGTCTTCCCATGCTCTTTGGTCCTAGATGATAAATTCAATATGGCGGACGCCGCAAGATGGCGGACAAAATGTTCTTATCTCATCATGATATGGGTATCAAATGAAAAGGTTTCCTGATAGGAATACGAAAAAGTTTTTTTTTTTAAATCATCATCATCATCAGCTAGAAGACGTCCACTGCTGAACATAGGCCTCCCCTGAACGACAGCCTGCCTTTTGCATCCACTCCATTTTGCATTTTTTTAAATAATATAAGTTTATTTATTACAACACAATCAGTATTGTACGTAACTAACAAGATTAGCTAGCTCCCCATTGCAGCATCTTTCTTCTAAATCCTGCTAGCTTGTTGCCAACATCGCGTGACGAGACCCATCTAGCGGGATCTAACGAAGATATACTAACGCAGGGAGATTTGTTTAGTGGCCTCTTTGCACATTGATTTGTTGCTAGTGGAAGTACTCTTTATTGCCAGTTAAATTGCCGTTAAGTTAAAAAATTATAGCTTTCCAGATAATTGCAAGATAAACACATTATTTATTGTTAACAGCTTGTTTTTTTGTTTGTTATAATTTTCATGACCGTGGATTCAATGTCATTTAATCGTAATATTAATCAGTTTACATGGTATTAATAGCGTCAAACAAGTCATAGTCACAGTCAGAGTCAGGCTAAGTAAGTCACAGTCAAGTCAAACTCATGCCCCTGTAAAGTGGCCGTGACTTTACAATAGGCTCCTATGGAGTTTTGGAAACAACACGAAAAGACATCTTTCACCTCGTTATATCACTTGTCCACACTCGAGCACGTTTACGAGCACTTAATGAATAATAATTCACCATTTAGTACACATTAACACTCGAAAATACACAAGTTTAGGAAAATAATCCAACGAGCCGACATGTTTTTTCCGCGTTGGACCAAAACTCTCCCAACAGCTTGATATACTCTGTAGTATTGCCACATCTTCTTTTTTCGAGAATTAATATCCTGCATTCGATTCGAAAGATGAAAATGAAACAAATGAAAATAAAGAAAATAAATACTTATAGTTTTTACGGTTCAATATTGTGTGAAAATTAAGCTCAGAGCTTTAAGTCTTTAAAAATAAAATAAAACAGCTGTAAAACTGAAAACCGTACTATTGCTAAGACATTAACTGCAGGGGACTTTACACGCAAATCGAGAGCTATGCAAACCAACTTAACTTTACAGTTGGTCAAACGATCAAACTAAAAATATCTATGAATGGCTATCAGTATTGCTTAGAAAATACGGTGGTGGTTTCCCCATTCACTCCATACAGATAAGTTTGTCGTACAATACACATTACAGGCGAAGCAATACGTTTAATGGCAACATAAGTCGCGACGAGTAAATAAAATTTACATCGCATTACAGGGAGATATCGCTTCGGTAAAGGTATGTGCAGCAACTCTTCAGTTATTCAGTAGATATTTAAGTACATGTTGGTGAACTATTTGACCTTATCCCTCCATCCCAGTTTTACTGCCACCATTGCCAGAAATGCCATCCCCACACACCCCTTCTCTACATAACCTAACCTAACTTAACCTAAACCACGAAACAGATTTTGATGCGGTTTTCACCATCAGTTAGAATCATTTTCACGGAAGGTTTATATATATAACTAGCTACCCGCCCCGGCTTTGCACGTAAATTACAACCCTGCGAAGCCGGGCGGGCGGGTCGCTAGTTATAGATAAGTAAGAAGCAAGTAATCAAAATAACACTATTTAGCACTTTCCTTCCTGTGTTTTTGGATTCATTCAAATACTTACCTATTTACTAAATAATGTCTATGATATCTTAATATACAGATTTCATAATTATGGAGGGAACCGTAAAGGTACATTTTACATTTACCTACAGCTATACTTTTGAAAAAATATGAGATAAACCTACGGCGTGCGTAACAGTCTTACATGGTGTCACGCCGCTCTTTGGGTTCAAATCCCGAAACTAAATAATTATTATGTTTAGAATTGGCTTAATTAATCAGTTTTCTAAGTTGGCTGTCAGATTTTTCCCCAGAAAATACTATGACTTTTTCCACACTTTATAAATTAGTTGCATTGGGTACTTAGTGCTTTCTGTGGAAAAAAAAACGCAATGAAAACATGATGGTAAACTAAGATATTTTTAACCTCACTGATGGTAAAGCAATTTCATCGTATAGGCCTTAGATAAATCCTAAGGTATATGGTAAGGGTATATGTGTAATAATTTGATTTAATTTTTTAATTGCCAATCAACATCATCAGCAACACATCATCGCTTCATAGTGTGCAATATTCCTAAAATATATCGTTTGAAGTCGAAGTTACGATACAAAATTTTATTTTATTCTGTGGTCGATGTCGCACTTTGAGTCACATCACTCCCGGAGGCGTCGTCAATGTAGCAACGTCGATAATTATCGAACGTTTATGGAGGGCTGCTTTACCGACACGACAAGTTTATGAAGAAATAGTAAACCTTGACAGCGAAGGTAATGGTGATCGCTATAATATAATATAATATTTATTTATTTTATGATGTGGTAGGTGCTCAGATTTGCAAGTTGAAGTGGCAATGGGCAGACCACATCACACGAAGAACCGATAATTAACCAGAGCAGAATGGATTTAACCGATAGGGAAGAAAGGTTCTTGAGTGATTGTGGAGACCAGGAACCGGAAGACGCAGCGTAGGTAGGCCTCACACTAGATAGACCGACGTCATTGTGAGAGTCACGGGCATCCAGTTGATGCACATAGCAAGCTGTCGTTCAGGGTGGAGGTCAAAGGGGAGGCCTATGTTCAGCAGTGAATATCTTCTGGCTGATAATGATGATGATGACGATACAAGAACCTAAGATAAAACACTGTTTTAAACTATAACTCACTAAAGTTATATGACAAAAAGATTAAGAAAGAGGGTAGATAATTTTGTCTGCACCTAACTTTTTAACTGTTCGACCAACCACCCGCATTCTTCAGTCTTCTCGTGAACATGGTGCATGTAACTGCGCCGAAATATCAGGAGCTCATTCCACAACCTTACCACGGTAAATATCCCGTAAATAATCATATAACTTTAGAACCTAAGATGTTTAAAAAAATCTCTGGCGAGAACCCTTCAAACCCTCCAGGCGTAACCATGGACATTATGCACCTACATTTTGATAGTTATACAAATATTGTTCCTAAACTTCACGTGCCATTTGACAAGCAAATACCAATATTTGATCAATCCTACCCCGAAAAGCTCCCAAAATAATCTCTTTATGAACTAAACAATGAGTTTTCACAAACAAAAAAACATTTAAAATGGTCTCTATTGCACACTGAATGAAGAAACCTTTGCGTTGAAACATCCTATGAGTATTTTTCATTTTATTAAAAATTGCTCTACCCTTAAAGGAATAAAGATTACAATCACGTAGATTTTAGAATTAAGTTACGAAAAAATTATTTGTAATGCAACATCGTCGAAAATCTACGCAATGTTACCCAAAAGTTAACTCTAAACTTTTACCGCTAAGAGTCAGTTTTCTAAATTCGCCGGTCTAGGGATGGGGCGCGAAAAGCCGTAGGCCTATTTGTGTCGGTTTCACACTTACAACAATAGTGTCATGATTCGTGATCCCAGGATTATCCTGGTACAATCCGGGTATTAGGTCGAATTGCGGCAAACAAAATGGTCGCGGCTTCGCGGGCTAACGAACGAAACAAGTGCGCGTCACTAATGACGTGTTCGAATTACAAATGGTGTTTTCTGTTTTGTTGAATTTTCTTTGTGGCCAGTGTTTGGTTAGCTGGCCAGTAACATTTGCGTGGAAATGAAAATGAGATCTGTGAAGACTTATAATTTAAGCATGTAAAGATGTTTGAAGAAAAGAAAATTGTCTATAATATATACAAAAAAAAAAAAAATTGCTATTCTTTTATTTTTAACGTTATACCATAGATAAACATATACTAGGTTATACTAACCATTGTATAATGTTTTTTTACGATACGACACAAATAAATTAGGTCTATTCTCAGGCAATAGACATTGATTCCGTCATAGAAGGACACTGGAGAAATGGAAACAAAATAAACCGGCCAAGTGCAAGTCGGGCTCGCGCACTGAGGGTTCCGTACCACCACAAAATTCAATAACGAAACAGTTATAACTTGGGAATAAACAGAAACTTGTCACCGACTCGCACTTGGCCATTTGTTGTTATACTTTAGAGTGTGTTCTATAACCATGTTAAGTTTGAGGCTTACCGTTTTTACATTAGAGCTAATAAAAAAAATACGTTTGTTGTATGGGGGACACCCTTTCGTTTTACTTTTTGACTTTTTTATTATTTGTTAGTCAATCCGCCGTAACATTATATATTCTGTGAAAATATCAACTGGCTATCTATTACGGTTCGAAAGATACAACCGTTAATATGTAGGACAGACAGACGGACGGACAGACAGCGTAGACTCAGTAATAGGGCCTCGTTTTTACCCTTTGGGTACGGAACCCTTAAAATACGATTGCTATTGGCGCTGGAACATTATCTCAACTAAACAACAATGACACAATGACATTATTGGTCTGTGAATGAGGGAACTTACATGGTACATAGGCGTCAAAACATTAGTATGTGCTCTAGCTTCTACCTAGAAATGTTATATAGACAACCATGGTGACCACTATAATACTTAATTGCTAAATATTTAAAATATTGTTATTTATTCCAGCTTATCACTTCACCACTTGTACTATCTTCAACTGTACTGTTTCTATTATTTTTTTTAGTTTTTTTTAACTAGTAGGCTTGCTTTTGACCACCATCACGCCTGATGTTAAGTGATGATGCGGTCTACGTTGGAGCACGCTTGCCTAGAAGGAACCGATTCACTCGTGATTTGAAGACACCCAGATTGTAACCATCGGGGAACACCCATTCAGGCAGCGCATCCCACAGACTAGCAGTTCGCACAATAAATGTGGAATCAAAGCGCTTCGTACGGGTTTTCGGAATATCAACCATAAAGCGGTGACGATTTTTCGTGCCCGCTCTGGCAGTCCGATAGAAAAATGGGCAGGGAATTAACAGTTCATTGTCTCCTCACTTTGCAAAAGCATCGCCAATATTAGTTGAGCTGTAAGCTCTACCTTTTATCTTAAGCTTCAGGGCGTTCTCAAGAAAATAAACATACCACATACAAAGCAAGCAGGCAATCAGGCAAAAAAGCAAGCATGCAAATCAGGAGGGGCAAGCGCACGGGTAAGGAAATAGCAAGCGCGAAGGCAGCGTGACCACAGCGCAACATTTGTCTTTGTTCAAACGTAAGAGTGAGGTCAAATAGACAGAGTACCAGCATCAGCAGTGATTCGAAACGCAATACAATTCACTTGCTGCGATATGTTACGCTAAGCTGCTGTCACGTTATGCTGTATCACGTCTTACCATGTTCAACTTCAACTTCAACTCTTAGTTTGTGGCTCCCGTGAAGAATGAAGATTCTTCAACTCCGCCAATGTCACGTAGATAGACTGTCAAACGCAAGGATTTTGTATAGTTTTGTACTGTTGGTCAGTAAATAATAATGCAGAGTTTTTTTTTTTTTTTAAATTTGTAAAAAATCAGGTTAATCGGTAACACAAAAACATTAAAACAATCACAAATGGGTTGGATTGGAAGGAAACTTGAAAAATGACAAAAAAAAATAAAAAAATATGTATATATATATATATATATATATATATATAATATAAATAAATTTACAACTTAATATTATTATTTCTAATATATTTACACAAAATATTTACAAATGGGGAAAAAACAAGAGGAAGGAGACATTTAAGGGAGGTGGGACGTGGGATTTCAGGAGGGATAACATCATATAATGAAAACTGCATTAAAGGACAACTGAAAAAAATATGGTCCACATTTCCCTGTCTTACCATGTTGGCATCGTGCTAGGCTACCGTCACTACCCTGATGTCATCACACCGCCATCATGCTACTGCCGACTTGCTGTCGCGCTACGCTACTGAACTACCACCAAACGGCCGTCGCGTTTTACTACCATGTCGCTATTAATAAACTACCCTCACGCTACATCATCATCATCATTTCAGCCGTAGGACGTCCACTGCTGGACATATGCCTCCCCCATCGATCTCCGAAAGGGCCGGTTGGAAGCGGCCTGCATCCAGCGTTTCCCTGCGGTCTCCTTTAGGTCGTCTGTCCATCTTGTGGGTGTAGACGTCCTACGCTGCGCTTACCAGTCCGTGGTCTCCATTCCAGAACCTTTCGGCCCCATCGGCCATCTGTTCTGCGTGATATGTGCCCTGCCCACTGCCATTTCAACTTGCTAATCCGGTGGGCTATGTCGGTGACTTTCGTTCGTCTACGGATCTCCTCATTTCGGATTCGATCTCGTAGAGAAACCCCGAGCATAGCCCTCTCCGCATAGCTCGTTCTGCGACTTTGAGCTTGCTTATGAGGCCCTTAGTGAGAGACCACCATACGCTACGCTACGCTACGCTACGCTACGCTACGCTACGCTACGCTACGCTACGCTACGCTTTCGTAACGTTAATACTCACAGACTGCCGTCATGCTAGACTGCCGTTATCATGCTACCGCCAAGCTGCCATCACGCTACACTACTGAGTTTTCTTCACACTGCCATGCCATGACGTTTGCTACCATCACGCTACTAACAGACTGCCCTCGCGCTACGCTATCTTATCGTTACTGTCAAGCTGCCGTCTTGCTAGGCTGTACCTACGTTGATGTTATCGCACCACCATCTTGCAATCAACTGTTGGCCTTTTAGAAAAACTCAGTCACACAGCGGGCAATGGAAAGAGCTATACTTGGAGTTTCTTTGCGCGATAAGATCCGAAACGTGGATATTCGCCAAAGAACCAGAGTCACCGACATAGCTGTTAAAATTAGCAAGTTGAAGTGGCAATGGGCAGGCCACATCTCTAGAAGAACCGATAACCGATGGGGAAGAAAGACCACCAACCGGACATAGGTACAGCATAGGTAGGCCTCCCACTAGATGGACCGACGACATTGTGAGAGTCGCGGGCATCCAGTGGATGCAAAAGGCAGGCTGTCGTTCAGTGTGGAGGTTAAAGGGAGAGGCCTATGTTCAGCAGTGGACGTCTTCTGACTGATGATGATGATCTTACAATCGCCAGGCTACCGTCGTGCTACATTGCTGACGTTACACTTCCATATAATACTATCGCTGAGCTGCCATCGTGCTCCACTACTAGACTACCCCCAATCTGCCGTCGCGTTTTACTACCATCACGCTTATAACAAACTGCCTTCGCGCTACGCTTCTTCGCGCTTTCTGTTTATTACCAAAGGAAGGTGTCAAAGGTCTAAGTAAGCTGGTGGTAGGTTACGTTGTTTTACAACGATTAATCAGACTAAATCGCCCTGACAGATCGCTACAATGGGCTTAAAAGGTATTGTACCTGCTTTAAAGGGATCAGTGCTTGAGAAACATGGTTTTAGTAACTATTACTATTCTGTGTTTGACGTAACAATGGGTGTGTGTTAGTAGTGTCTTCAAATAAAATAAAATGAATGGATGGGCCCTAACCCTTAGAATAACTACACAAAGAAACCAAGTACATTCGCAAAATTTAAGCCATTCAAATGGTGTCATATATGACACCAAAAAATATATAAAAATTTTACTATGATAATTTGCGCGGTGAAATCGTACCACAACAAATCAGAAAAGCAGCATAAGAGTTATGGTGTGACATTCCACAGGTAATTCATTAATTTTCTTGCTTAAATCGTTTAAAATACCAATCGAAACGTAAGCTACAAAGCGAATTTGTAGCTTACGTTTTGAGAAGGCGTTGTTTGGAAACTTACCTTCTCTGAGTAGTTATTCTAAGCCCTAACCATTGAACTTGCTCAGTAAAAACGAGTCAAAACCGTCGGACATATACTTCAACACCTAATTTTAAAAATGTACAGTATATTTGTTACAAAAAATTGATCCCGGTTTTATTTGTGTATTTACACTTCGGGAAAGCATAAGCATGCATCATTTTGTCAGATGTTTCGTTATCACGTAACAATAGACACGTGTTGCACTTCCTACGGCTAGAGACAGACTGAAACGAAATGAGAGCAGGCGCTCATTTTGTTATCTTCAAAAATGCGCTTCTACTGGGCCTGTCCATTCATTTTATTTTGGTCGAAGAGTAGTGTTAGGTACCTAGGTATATAGTGGTGTTATCTATGGTGGACTATAGATTACAAATTCGAGGCTATGTTTTGTGGGAAAAATCAGCTTGATTTTTTCACACATTTTCTTTTTATTATACTGGAATTGTTCATGTTAGTTTAAGTCGGGCACTCACATTTTGATGGTCTTTTAGACACGACATAGTCGGAGTCGGCATTTGTCAAAGAATCTAACGTACATAAGTACGCAATTCCTGTTATGATGAAAACCAGAATATTAATCATTTTAGTACAGCTTTAATATAACTCTAATAAGTGCATATATATCTAAATTAGGAAAATATTGGAATGCAATTTTTTCTGTAGTTATTTAGATATATTGCAGCAAAATCACAAAACAAACAATGTAAACCCTCATTAGTAACAAATTAACAAACCCGGACGCAAATCTACGTTTAGACCGCTAAACAAATCCTGACTTTGACCTCCGTATTTTAAACAAAAAACCTTTTCCGATTTTCCGTTTTAACCCGTATCTAAAGCGACTAACTTTTTTGTACAGGTGGGCAAATAGAGGAACTAAAAGTTGCTACAGGTTGCTTTCAGTTTCGTTCTGAAAATGCGATGTTGTCTCCCTCGGTTCCCACTCAATAGTACAACTGTGTTGTACTAAAACCACTAACGACCTTTCTGTACTCTTCGCTTTTGTAATTATTTTTCTTTATTGCCGTCTCTTTCGCACCATAGTGTAGAAATCAGAAAAATCCTTTTCGTAATAATTACATAGATCAGTTTTCGAACAAAATAAAAAGAAAGATCAGTCTTTTAAAAATTGTGAACGAATCATTTTAATAAAATGTTTGATGTTCGAATTTGAATACTAGTATTATTAAATTTTTTTTCTCTGTAAGGATTTTGGCGTGCCACTTCTTGTGCATTTGCCAGTGTCAAGTATTAAAATATTAACAAGCTAAATTAAATATAGTCAGGCTCAAGCAAAGTAAGTCACGGTGAAGTCGAAGTCATGCCCTAGTAAAGTAGCGGAGGCTTTACAAGAGGCCTCTATGAAGTTATGTAAACGTCACGAAAGCACATGTTTCACTGCGTTATAATAATTTCCCACAATTGAGCACCTCCACGAATATTTTATACATAATAATCCAGTTTAGGAAAATAATACAATGAGACGACATGTTTTTTTTCTCGTTGCTGCCAAAGCTCCTTCAAATGCATTCCTGTTTTATTTATTTAAGATTTTTTTATCTTAGTTAATTGTGTAATTGACCTCCTTTTTATTCTCCCCCCCCTCTGTCCTTTATCCTTTTTAACGCTGGATGCAGGCCGCTTCAAAACCTGCCCTTTTGGAGATCGATGGGGGAGGCCTATGTCCAGCAATGGACATCCTACGGCTGAAATTATGAACCTTTTTACTAGAATTTGTTATGCTAATCGTCATTTACGTGAGTAAGTAGGTACTCGTGCCTACTTATTCTTTTTCAACGGGAGATTGTCGATTAATTTCAGATTATAGAGCTCTATAACAGTCAAATAATCTTTAATTACTTGAAACAAATCACTTGCATAGATAAACCAATAGTTAAGTCCTATTAAGATTAAGACCATTTTCACCATTACAAGTAATCGTCGATTAATCTGTGACAAACTCGCTAAGCTTTAACGACCGATTAATGTTGATCCAGCAACTTGTGAACAGTACTAACTTGCTTGAATGGACTTATGTTCTTTTTAAGTTTCTGTCGTCTTCAATTATTGCTTGTTATTATCTTTTAATTATTATTTTTACGTTTTCAATACCTATATTGTGTTTTATGCGAATCTTTTCAGCTTTTAGAGAGCCGCGTAGCCATTTGTAATACATAAATGTGAAATATGTGATACTAAGTAATTTATAATTATGCAAAAACCTTTTCATATTGTTGTTATTTATGGTATCTGACTAGAATAGATTAATAAGACACTGTGCTAGCTAAAGTTGAAACTTGCATGTTACCTATAGGCCCTTATTCAAAAATTTTGTTTTGGCGTTTATTGTCAAAATCCATAATTTATCAAAGTTTAAACCGTGGTTACGAAATCGTGATTAGGGTGATTATGGTTTGTCAAATATAGCATGATAATTTTGACAGGTCACAGTAAGGGTGAGGTAGTATATAAACGGTAATGAAGCTATTCGATCATCGATATTATTCTCACAGAACTTTCTAATATTTTAGACAAAATCAAATATCGTGGCCGTCAACTGTTAGCAACTATCAAGGCTAGTACTGCAAACCAATCAAGTGCGTACTACACTATAAGCAATTAACCATTGATGAAATACGGCCGGCGCCACGAAGTTCAATTAACGACTCTCGTTATTAATGGCAGAGCGCGGCTCAAAGCGACTATAATTTAATCTGTGGCGCGACCGATTAAACTCAATCTCCGGTAATCCGCGTCGCGGGGCCGCTTGCACTGCTGGCTAAATTGGCGGCGATAAAATTTTGGGCAAATGGCTTTGGAGTTTTTGGGTACCCAATTTTTATTATGTGGAACAGCAAAATTCAAAATTTTGTGTTGAGTTTGTTTTTACCGCCAATTTTTATCATAACTTAGGTTTAAAAACATCTCTGAAACCCTGAACGAAGCGCTTTGTTTCTACTTCTATTGTGCGAATAGCTAGACTCTGGAATTCGTTACTTGTATTGGGTGTTCCTCGATAGTTACAATCTGAGCGTCTAGAGAATCGGTTTCTTATAAGCAAGATCACTCTCTATCGTAGACCGCATCATGGGTTAACATCAGGCGAGATGGCGATCAAGCGCAAGATTATCTTTCAGTAAAAAAATCTCATCGCCATCATTATTGCAGCCATATCCACTGCTGGACATAGGCCTCTCCCATGCATCGATCTCCAAAAGGGTCGATTGGAAGCGACCTGCATCCAGCGTTTTCCTGCGGTCTCTTTTAGGTCATCTGTCCATGTTGTGGGTGGGCGTCATACGCTGCGCATACCGGCCCGTGATTAAAAAAACTTCATAATATAAATTTTTATACAGAACATCGATCGTTGATATCGTTAACTTAAATTCATTGTGAGAAATATATTTATTTATGTACATCCAAGCAATTACATTCTTGAATTTCATATCCAATTATTAGACTCGATTTGTATGTAGGGTAGGTACTCAAAAAATGTATATTTAAATAACATTTTTGATTAGGTAGGTACTTACTAGCGGCACCCCATGGTTTTATCCGCTATTCTACAGGAATCATGATTTTACGAGTTAAAAAGTTGCCTATGTGAAAATCCAGGGAATCCGCTATCTTTATACCAAATTTCATTTAAATCCATTCAGCTGTTACAGTTTTTTTTTAATATAGTTGATCTACGTTTGTCCACCAACTCGCCTGATGGTAAGCAACGGTATGGCCGAGGATGTGACACGTTGGTTTACGGTCTAGAAGAAATCTATTCACTCTAGCCTTAAAGATGCCTAGATTGTAGTTCTCAGGAAACACAACAAACATGTGCGGAGTGTGGACAAACATACACACTTAAACACAAAATGTGTGATGTGATGTGATTTATAATCGATTCAAGCTGTCCCGTTGTTTTACTTTCAGATTGCTCTTTCTATTTAATTATATAATTGTTAACATAATTAAAATCGGTGAATAGTACATAACCAGCCGTTCTAAATCCCCCATCGTATCGCCCGCCCCGGTTGCGCAGGGCTGGCACGCACTAATTACCGAAGAGAATTCGATGCTATAAATCACGGACATAATATAAACCGGGAGCAGACGTCGCGTCGCTCAGGAATGCGGATCCCGGGACTCCGCTGCTGAATTTGAATTTCGAAGCTTGGACTGGCCAGTGAATTTGAATTTGGAAGCGGTCACGGACTGGCCAGCTGGAAAGTAGAAAATTTCAATTTGGATGGTGTTGTCACTGAGGAATCAGAATTACTATGTTTACAAAAAGCAAACTATTTTATTGGTAATAAAAAAAATATTGTTGCATCGAGCGCAAAGTGAGTGTTATGTTGGAGCGTGCATTAATTACTCACTTTAGCAAGGTGCGTAATCTGCTTTTCTTTCAACTACCAATCTACCTACCGTGATCTAATGCATACATTTTACATTAAACTTAATGGGAGACATTAAACCTCTGTGGTGGTGAGGCGAAGATGAATTAAACTTTGTTTTCATTAGCTTGAGTTTTTATTTTAGGTAGGTATATTTTATTCAAATTCAAATTCAAATTCAGCGTCACACAGCGGGCAATGGAGAGAGCTATGCTCGGAGTTTCTTTGCGCGATAAGATCCGAAATGTGGATATTCGCCAAAGAACTAGAGTCACCGACATAGCTGTTAAAATTGGCAAGTTGAAGTGGCAATGGGCAGGCCACATCGCTCGAAGAACCGATAACCGATGGGGAAGAAAGGTTCTGGAGTGGAGACCACGAAACGGAAGACGCAGCGTAGGGAGGCCTCCCACTAGATGGACCGATGACATTGTGAGAGTCGCGGGTATCCAGTGGATGCAAAAGGCGAGCTGTCGTTCAGTGTGGAGGTTAAAGGGGGAGGCCTATGTTCAGCAGTGGACGTCTTCCGGCTGATGATGATGATGATGATTTCATCACGGTAGGTAGATTTGTAGTTGAAAGAAAAGCAGATTACGCACCCCACTAAAGTGTTTAGTGCACTTGCATGCGCTCGGGCACCAACATAACACTCGTGCATTAAAACTCACTTTGCGTGGTGCAACAATCTACTATTGATGGCCAAACATGAGTGAGCTTACTAGGAGTAATGATGAGCTGCCGATGACAATGATGATGATGACTGTGATTGCCTTTCCTTCAATAATGTGCTCGTACAAAAATCCTCGGGAATGTATAAAAGCGAGCTTACTGAGGTAATGAGATTGCGCTCAGGTGGCGCTGAGTGTATTGGCGAGGTGCTGGGAGCGCTAAAATGACGCTGCATCCAAATACGTCATGAAATATTTCCTTTTTACACGCATTATCCCTTATAACTCACTAGCTAACAAACTAACTAATAGGTAACTAACTAGCTAACTATCTAACTAGCTAACAAATTAACTAGCTAACAAACTAACTAGCTAACAAATTAACTAGCTAACAAACTAACTAGCTAACAGACTGACTAATTAGGTAACTAACTACATAACAAACTAACTAGCTAACAGACTGACTAATAAGGTAACTAACTAATTAACAAACTAACTAGCTAACAAATTAACTAGCTAACAAACTAACTAGCTAACAGACTGACTAATTAGGTAACTAACTACATAACAAACTAACTAGCTAACAGACTGACTAATTAGGTAACTAACTAATTAACAAAGTAACTAGCTAACAAATTAACTAGCTAACAAATTAACTAGCTAACAAACTAACTAGCTAACAGACTGACTAATTAGGTAACTAACTACATAACAAACTAACTAGCTAACAAATTAACTAGCTAACAAACTAACTAGCTAACAGACTGACTAATTAGGTCACTAACTAATTAACAAACTAAGTAGCTAACAAATTAACTAGCTAACAAACTAACTAGCTAACAGACTGACTAATTAGGTAACTAACTAGCTAACAAACTAAGTAGCATACCATACTAACAATATAAACGAGTCTTGAAAGTTGATTTTAGCCTATTTCTAATTTTTTGTTGTGGTATCTATTAAAATATAAATGCGAAGGTATGCGAGCGAGTGTGGGTATTGTTTATAAGTATTTATGGACTCTGTAACAGCTGAACAGATTTGTATGTTACTCTCTGGATTAATATATAGGTTGTTTTTATCCCTGAAAAGTTACGGCTCCTGTAGGATAGCGGGTGAAAACGCAGGGTGCTTGCATATTCATCCACATATCATAGATCAAAGAAAATCGCAGTATGTGCGATCCACACGATCTTTCTTGCCTCATACTTGCAAAATGTGGAATGAGCTACCTTCCGCGGTGTTTCCGAGAAGCAACAACAAGTTCTTCAAAAGGCGAGTTAATACAGTCTTTAAGGGTTGGCAACGTGTTTGTGATGCCTCTGGTGTTACAAGTATCCATAGGCGACGGTGACTGCTTACCATCAGCCGGCCCGTCTGCTTGTTTGACACCTATGGCATAATTAAAAAAAGTGTTATGCCGATTTTCTTCCCGTAGACTCTGACCCGCTTTGGTTGGTCAATAATACTTGCTTTGCCTATTCTTTGTCCCGAAGCGCCAGTTTATTGGCCCGATCGGCGCATCACCAGTACATAAATCATTTTGCTGTCGCCCCGTATTGGATTAAGATTTCCCCCCGTAGCCTTCATCAGCGGAGTGACGGGATGATGCATATTGATATGGAATTTCCCAGGAGTAGAGTAAAGAGTTGGTTTTGCATATTGTTCGAAATTCAAGAGGATATCTTGTTTTATTGGATGGCCTTTGGAGTGCTTTTGAGACCGAAGACTGCTGGAGATAAAGATGTATTTGGCGTAGGAGCTATTTTCAGAAGTGAACATTTTTACCCACGATGTAGGGAGGGAGAAAGCTATATGCGTTTGGGGTACGAGATTGTGTATTTATACATATAATATATTGTTGTCTGTTATTATTTTTCTACAAAACGGACTGATTCGGAAGCGGTTTTTATTTGGTTTTATTGCGGTGGTTTTTATTTATAATTTTATCAAAATCTGTTAACGGTTTAAAACTTGTAAATTATTTTCTGAATTAATGTTCCTGTTGTTTTATTTTAATTTTATTTATGTACTTGTAATACGTGTTTTATTTCCTAGAAGTGGCTATTATCTAGAAATTATTATTATGGTGTGGTGATAGGTTCACAGACCGAAAATTCTCATAGTTATTTTATTATTATAGCAATCATTTAGCGGTCACCCATCAAAAATTAGTCGGACTAAACGTTGCTCGACTAATTTGCTATTTATTATAGCTATTTAGTTCAGTTATGCCTATTTCCACAAGAGTTAACAAGGGTTAAAAGGTCTGAACACATGTTAAAAACAAGCTTAACAAAAAATAACGCTTTTTTCCTTCATTTAAGACCATTTTTCAGCGATGCAAATCACTCAAGTCAAGGGTTGACACCGTCGCCACTTGCTAAGACAAATATTTACAGCGGGACAGGTCGCAGATTAGGGAGGAACAGTTTGATAACTTTATATTTTTTAGTTAACCTGCATGGTCCGACTACTGGTCTCCCCCAACTTCTTCCACTGGTCTCTGTCCTGGGCCAGCACTCCCAAGCTCGTCGAGCCATCGGTTCCGGGGCTGACCTGGGTGTCTACTGTTCGGTGGATCCCACTCCGTGGAGACCATCGCCTGCCTGTCCGGGTGCAATCGGCTTGCGTGGCCAAACACACCCCCATGAGCCTGGCAGATTTAATCCCTACGTCTATGACATCTGTCAAGGAACGCAGTATGGTGTTGCGGACGCGGTTTTAATTCCAAAGATACTGCGTTTTATTGCTTTGGCAAACCTTGAGACGGGACTTCTGAACTTTGGGGAGTGACTATATTTATGCACAGGAACAGGTGGATAACAATGTAATATTAAATAAATAATTATCCGTACTCGTATGTATCACTAGAGACATTCCATAAATCAATTTTAATATTTCTCAGTAAAAATTAACTTTTCTATAAAATAAAAATTAAAAATTAAAAAAGTATTTAAAACTACAAAAGCAAAACTAAATACAATCTCAGGCTACTTAGGTAGAATTATTCCATTTTATATAAAAATATCTCAATTTTTAAGTCTCGTACGTACATAATATTCTAAGAAATGCATGAAAACGCACTGTAATGACACACCGAAAACAAGGCCTTTGCAGTAGGTTGGTTGGTTATTGGTTGGTTGGCGTTGCCTATTCATTCCTATTTTGACCATATGTTTATTTCGATTATTGTATCATGTTCACGGTTTCGGTGGCAATTTTCCCGAAAATGTAATCCTAAGGATTAATTATTAATCTAACACATAAGACAGTAATCTTAGTTCTTTTAATGCTTGCTTTTTAACTAGTTCTCTACCGCACTATTTTGTGTTGCACATAAGTCATACATCTGTCTCTACTTACTCTGTGACCGCGTGGAATGAAAAAAGTTTTCTCCAACTACCCGCGTTTTTCATTTCAACGTAATCTAAGGCGGCGACAAATGAGCTTCGGACATGACTGTTCTTTTCGCCTCATTTCGTTTCTTTCATATTTTTTGCGGGTAGCTTTACTTTTATTTTTTTAGGATGTTATATTTTTCTTAGTGAGGTATGCACAATGTAGCAACACAAGCTATTTAATTCTGGTTTGGAAACTAACGTAGAGTCCGTTTCACGAAAGAAGTCCAGCAGACGCGGCGCTGTCATCGCGTATCAATCACTATCAGTATCATTTCTCGAGTAGAACTTTAACAACTTTTGGCATCGTACACGACTCTTTAACGATGGAAAATTAATAAAAATCTCAGTAGCGTCCAAACACAGTAACAACACCTGACAACTACAACATGGAAATTTAGTTCCGCTGTTTGCCGTGGGACTTCTTTCATGAAAAGGACTCTACTAAAATATCTTCACTAGAAAAATAATGAAAAGTATTACTTGTGTTTCATATACGTTTGCACAAAAAGAAACTAAACCTAACAAAAAAAAGTAAATCTATTATTAGCCAACACTAATATGAACCCGCACTCCCTAACCCCTGCGCCACTCTGCCAACCGTCACGCTACCTCCCGTACCGATTTGTCCACGCTACCCGCAATATTGTTCCGCAAGACTGATGGCGGCGGGCGTATTTAATAAAATATTTAGAGGGTAGACAAAGCTTGAGTATCACAACTTGACGGCCTCCGGGGTCTTGTGGGGGATTTAAGTTGAGTATCATTGTAGGAAAAGGACAAGGGGAAAAGAGTTGTGAAGTAAAAATAAACTATACGAATTCAATTCTATTTTCAGTATCATCATAGAGAATAACCCAAGTATGACAAAGAAAAGCAAACGGGGTTGTTAGATTTTTTAAATTTCCAAAATTATATCCTTAAATTCTATTATAAGCATGAAACAAAAAGGAACAAATAAAATAAATAAGCGTTATAAATTTTTTATTTAACTTTTCAAACACAAGGTCTTTCGTATTCTTCTCAGCAAACCCTTTCACTTGATGCCCATATCATGATATGAACATTTGTCCGCCATCTTGGGGCGTCCGCCATATTGAATTTATCATCTAGCACCAAAGTGCTTAGGAAGACAAATCCAATGAACCCAAACTCGACGGGGTAGCGTCGTTTCGTTTAGGAGTTCCTATGGCCACCTTTTGTCTCCATCATCAGACCAGCTTGAAGGTACCATGACGTTGCATTGTCACCGAACTTACAATATAAGTATGCCAAATTTTAGCTTAATCGGTAGAAGATACCTGCTTCAAAATGTAGTTGCAAGATTCAACGCGAACAAACAAACATACACAATTACACACATACATTGCAAGTAAAAAAAAACATTTCACATATTATGCAAAAGAACAGGTTCCACCGAGATTTGAACTCGGATCGCTGGATTCAGAGTCCAGAGTGCTAACCATTACACCATGGAACCGTCTGACGGCAGGTCGAAATTAGCTGTGTCTTATTTTTAATGGCGCATTACTTTCTCTTTTTAATTTCAAACTGCTCTTGACAAAAAAACTAACAACCATAGAATTTGTGCCAATTTTAATAATAATTGGTTAACAAACTTAGAATACAAAATGTAAGCAATGATACAAATAAGGTAAGAATTACTTTATGATACAAAAAAGTCAGAGTAGAGGACCTCAGGGCTAAAATCCTTTTTATACAGAAAAAAAAGAAAAAATACTACTATCAGATATGTCTGAATTTCAAAACGGGAACATAAACTATTCCAAAGTGGCGAGCGTTCCCGAGACACTGGCCGTTTATCCCTCATTGTAACTCTATAAGATATTTATTGGCGGGAACTTTAGGCGGGAAAATTCGAAAATGGAACGACTCCTTAGCGGTTAGTCGACGTCGTGCACGTCCAACGGTATTCTACATTTTTATTTTGTCAATATTTAATGTGATGGTCGGAACGATGGGGGTGCAGAAGTGGTAAATGGTTGCGAGATATTTCGATAGACAACAACATTTATAGACTAAAAACTAGCAATAAAAACCAGCTAAATATAGTTGTTATTTCGCTGGTACTTACCTCTATTTTTAATCATTTCCCTTATTTACAACTATGTGAAAAACCTAAGATTTTAAAAAGTTTAATAAGATTTGATAAGTATTCTAATATTTCCTATAAGCGGTTATCTTATGTTTTAGTGAATACAATGCTTCCCAGCAATATATTGTTGATATGATAATGCTACACAAATGTGATTATCAAAACAAAACATTAGTTATAATATTGTAACTAAAAAACAATAATAATAATTAATATCTAATACGATATAATAATAGTAGGAATAAGGGTGCTATTTAAAGCCACGCTCACCGGTCAGAGCTATCTCTTTCGCACAATTGCAAAATTTTATTTAAATATGCTGTGTAAAAAATAACATAATAACAAATGGGCGTTCTTTTTAGAATAACGTTGCAAACATTTTGTCAGAAAATATCGAATAACATAATATACTCACTAATCCGGCACTTCAGTACATCGGCACGTCCAGTAGTCCAGCACTTTACACCCACGGCCCCCGCTCTTTCCTCCCGCGCCTTCCCCTTTCCTCAGCCACTACCGGTACGTCCGCCGACAATCTTTCCTACCCCAGAACACTATTTCCTATCCCAGATTACAGAAGGAAGATAGTTGACATCATAAAGAAATGTGTAATCTGTATAATTATGTACATACTATATTAACCTACATAAATTCCTTGAATCCCTGTATTTATTTCAATCCCTTATTTCCCCATATAATCCATTAATCTGAGTATTTCCATAATCCGGCACCACCTTGTCTTTAGTAGGGGAGGATTAGTAAGACTCCACTGTGTTTATTTTTCGAGTTTTTTTCGATCTTCTCCATCAACCTATAAAATAGGTACAAAAAAATTGTTTTATACCATTACAATGTTATTTTAGTTACCTTTAGAAACCGCCGCCGCCGCCGTGTTTGCCTTTTGGAGTCGTTCGCCGCGATGCCGATTGCCGCTGTTGCGTCGCCTATACGTTCTACCAAGATCTAGTCTACCTTGGTTCTACTTATAAACAAGATAATCTTTTGTGTAATCCTTCGATATATATTCCCGTGTGTGCCCCACGCCACGGTCCACGGACATACGTTTGCAGCGCGCGGCGACCGACCTAAAATATTGTTTTTTACCAATATCTGAACGGTTACAAAGCGAATAGGCTAAGAGCCGACGTCGGAAAAATGGTTCAGCGCATCGGACAAAGCGATTGCCTCATATAATACTAGCAAAAACTTCATTGAGCCGTTATAAAATTGATTGTAATTTATAGAATTTATATTACTTTTGCTGACATCTTTAAAATTTTGACACAACCCAACTTCAGGGCCCCTATTCCACTAAACAAATTGTTTTTAAATTGTAATTGTTTCAAGTTTAATTTGTAAATAATAGCCTCATAATTAACAGTTTTTTTTTAATACTAAGTTATAATATTAAGTGGTGGTATTTTTCTAGTATTTCTTTTATTGTCAATTATGGGGCAATTATTTAAAAATTTAAATTGAAACAATTACAATTTAAAAACAATTTGCTTAGTAGAATCGGAGCCCTGTTGTCTGAGTGCCATTATAGTGTGAGTTTTTACAATAATTACATTTGCTTTTACTTACTCGATCACGTTAGCTTGTATGAAATAAGAACAGCGCCATCTAGCGCCTTATTTCATACAAATTGAGTAGGTGAGCTCAATTGAAAAAACTCGCACTAGGAACTCAGAGCAACAGAATGCATCAATATCCCGTTCCTATGGTATAAAGAGAGATCACTAAAATAATCATTCCCCTCCGTTATTTATTATCTATGTGAAACAGCTTAGCCCATCCATATATTATGAACATTGTCTCCTGTAGATACTAGATACGAAACATTCAGATGGCAATTCTCTTTTTATTTATTTATAACAATTCCACGTTTGACCACCTTCTCACCTGTTGGTAAGCGACGATGTGGTCGAAGATGAATCATGCAGACTTAGAAGATACCTACACTATGGCCTTGAAAAGGCTCAGATAATATGTCTATCAGGAAACACGGAAGCACGCAAGTTGCAATCCTTGGCCGTACGGATTAGAAACGTAAAATCAAAACGTTCCTAAAGGGTCGGCAACGTATTTGTGATGCCTCTAGTGTTACAAGTATCCACAGGCGACGGTGACTGCTTACCATCAGGCAGCCCGTCTGCTACGTATGGCAATTTTTTTTTACAAATAGCCAGTTCCTTTCTGAAAATTATCTCCTGGACTATAAAGGAAACATTCAGGTGGCAATATGAAATATGAATACGTATCCCGTCTCCGAAGTCCGCGAGTCACATTATTGATTGATACCGTGAATAATACATCTAACTCTTTCTGAATACGGTTCCCAGTTTGGTGTTTTGAATTTCTGACTTGGCGTTAGAAGAAAATCTTTAGTAAGTACTAGCAGACCTGACAGACGTTGTCCTGTCTAACCTGTCTTAGAACTGTCAAACACGCAAAGTCAAAATTACAAATCTTATTTTTTTACACCTTGGGTTACATTATTGGAGTTTAGTAAGGATCCCTATTTTTTTTGAAAATATAATATAGCCTATGTTAACTGGGGATAGTGTAGCTACCCAACAGTGAAAGAATTTTTTAAATCGGTTCTTTAGTTTCGGAGCCTATTTAATGCAAACAAACAAACAAACAAACAAACCATCAAATCTTTCCTCTTTGTAATATTAGTATAGATAACGTACTGTTTTACTTTTAGTATTCGAGTTCTAAAGGGTCGGCAACGTATTTGTGATGCCTCTGGTTTTACAAGTATCCATAGGCGACGGTGACTGCTTACCATCAGGCAGCCCGTCTGCTTGTTTGCCACCTATGGGATTAAAAAAAAAAAACTAAGTTTTTGTAAACAAATCGTCCAACAATTCATAAAATAGCTTAGCTTTAAAAATACTCGGACCGAATTTTTTTTTATCGCGGATATGTCCGCGTTTGATTACCAACTCGCCTGTTGGTAAGCGACGATGTGGTCGGAGATGCAGAACGCAGACTAATACAGTGGCAGTTGATAGTTAAAAGTTAAATGCAAACCGTAAATTCTGTAGCTACTCCTGACCAAAATTCCTTTATTAACTAAACAAAATAAAAGTTACGAACACTAACTAAACTAAATAGCTTAGATATTAGGTATTGTACAAAAAGTTAAGACTGTCTATATAGATCGTTTATAAAATCAGGTGTCACATTAAAGACGTCCATTTTAAAAACAAAAAAAAATAATCATATTTTTCGGAATTGTTTATTTCATTTTCATTTCAATTAAGTAATATTTATAGTAATTTTTTTTTTACTGACCTTTAATAACTAAACAAAATACAAGCTAAAACTAACACTACAAATACAGTTAGACTGCCCATAGACCGTTGAAGGTCTAAAGACATTCCAAATGCTCAAGCCCACTACCAGTTGGCAGCGTACCCAACATGCTGGCGGCATTACCACGTTGAATGGCAATGCTAATGCGTTGAGCCAGAAACACGCCAGCATTTTGGTCACGCGTCGCATTAACCAGGCGCTATATATTTATAGTTATTGAATATTAATTACTGAAAGTTTTTATTAGTTTATTTAAATTTAATATCATTAGTACAAACTATTATAACGAATTTACTCTTACAGATATAATAAATTTTTGTTTCAGGTCAGGTAATTTTTTCTCTTTTATGTAATTTTTTTTTTTCATGTTAGGTTAAAATTAGCATCACAAATATCTATAGAGAAAAATAATTTATCCCAAAATCCTTATTGTACTCGAAACGACGTAGAAGCGGAATTGCACTAAAGAATCTAGAGGTTCGACATATACAAATTGCCTATAGGTCGCTGAAGGTCTAAAGACAATCCAAATTTTTAAGCCTACTACTAGTTGGCAGCGTACCCAGCATGCTGACGGCATTACCTCGCTGAACGATAATGCTGACGTACCTAATTAAATAACACCTTCACTAACATGTAGAATTCGAGTAAATTCCTGAAATTTGCGCAAATTCAACCACTTGATTGAACACATGCTGGTCTGCTATTTAAGAAATGTACGTTTAATAAGAAATGTACTTACTTAGATATTAAAACATTATTATATAGTAAATCGGCGTAGACTAAAACTCCATAATTATGGCATTACTAATAAACCTTAGTGGTTTTTAAATGCTGTTATATCCTATTTGTATACTTTTCTTTTTTAAATAATAAATAAATGAAAAAAAAAGAAAAAAAAAACCTTTGTTATTTTTAACTCACGTATTAGTGACGTCGTAGCCATAGTACTGTCATACATTTAATTAAATAACACCTTCACTGACATGTAGAATACGAGTAAATTCCTGAAATTTACGCAAATTCAACCACTTGTTTGAACACATGCTGGTCTGCTATTTAAGAAATGTACGTTTAATAAAGAAATTAACCTTTGTTATGTTTAACTCACGTATTAGTGACGTCATTACCATAGTACTGTCATACATTTACAAGAAATTCACGTAATGCTTATTCATGCATACATTTCATACAATCACGTACCTACCTAAAAGATATTGATCTTGCTAATTCTGCATGGTACGTAATAATAATATAGTTCGACATCGTTGTTTTTTTTTTAAATTTTTCCTTTTTTTTTACCGACTTAAAAAGGACGAGGTGATCAATTCGACTACGTTTTTTTTTTTTTTTTTTTCTACGTTTATTTCCTTTAGTAATTTAATGGATTTTTGCAAAGTGTAGGTAATGACCTACACTTTGAATAAATATATTAGTGCGTGTATTTTAAATCATTAAGGCGTGTATTTTAAATCATTGAGGCGTGTATTTTAAATCATTGAGGCGTGTATTTTAAATCATTGAAGCGGTTCATTGATGACTCAAAATATGGGCGGTAAATATCACTTTGCCTCCCTAGGGAGGTAAATTAATTAAAAATAGGTACCTGCTACAGTCTTACGTTCAAAAACCTGGCGAAACTGATCAGAATTTGTGGTTTTCATTCTGTTTTCTACATTATTAATGCAGCTGTTAGAGCAAATAAATTCTTGGACCGATTATAACCGATTTGTAAGTTATCAGCATACTTACTAAAGTTGATAAAATATTGTTGAGAGTGTAGTCGAAATCTAAAACGTCCTCCACCCTTTAACCGCTGATTAACGCCCTCTAACCCTTGATTAACAGACGTCGACACAAAACAGCAATAAACAAACGAGCGACCATCGACGAGACATGGCCACAGGTTAAACAACAGTTACTATT
This sequence comes from Agriopis aurantiaria, assembly GCA_914767915.1. Taxonomy (NCBI): domain Eukaryota; kingdom Metazoa; phylum Arthropoda; class Insecta; order Lepidoptera; family Geometridae; genus Agriopis; species Agriopis aurantiaria. The sequence goes on from OU611982.1 coordinate 3,743,769, forward strand.
GCCATTGTGAAGGCAGCGCCGCTCCTTAATGAATTAACTGATTACTTTAATTAAAAATGTCAACTCTTTCGCAGCGAAGGGAATAGAGGGCGCGCTTGTTCCAGGATTAAAAATCTAGGTTTGGAGGGCCGGTGCTACAAACTCCGGGTGGCTGTTGAATTTCGATGAGCCTTGTGTGACTTATTAACCGTCCAAATTGCTATCATGTGATGAAAAATTTAAATCCTGTTAATGTAAGTAATGTTTCGGTAACTATTTTAATTAGGTACTTTTGAAACGTAATTAGGTACCTACATGAGATTTAGGGTTCATTTTAAACACATTATTTAGAAATGAGTGCCAAACTGTTTAAAACATTTTACGCTTTAAAGCTACAACATTAATACAGTCTTGACATCGTATGAAACATGTATAACGCCTAGCGAAAAAATAAAAGCAATTGACTCAAATAAACCAAAATGTTCTAGCTTTATGATTTTTATTTATTTTATTTTTATTTAATAAACGTTTATTGATACTTAACTAATTTACATAGAATTTGAATAACAGAACTATTTACACGTTTCTTATTTAAAAAAAATACGTTTACTAATACCTACAGCGTATTACAGATTGACTTTCCTATAAAGTTGTCAATATACATTACCATATTTCCTACCAAATCAACAATTTTACTATGTATAGGAGCCAGTCAGCGGCGTTACCACCTCTTCATAAATCCCCTGTTTGCACGTTGGTTAACCCGCCACGGTGTAACTCGCCCTAACCCTTCAGTGACCGATGATTATCTAGCAGAAGTCACGCGCGCTCGGACATTACCTTTGAATTATTATTTCTGATTAATAAATTGTGCATCCCTTGAGACGCCCGTGAAATACTGTCACGTCACCTATCGAAAGAAAAACAGTATGGACACTTGTCTTGACGATTAAAAAACAGTACTTTATACCTACCTACCAAAAAAGTTGTACTACCTAGCCAAGTATTAAAATAATAATAATAAATAACTTAAATTTAAGAAAGAAAATAAATATATGTGCATAATTATAATAAATATAAATATGTGAACAATAATAAATTTTTATTTGCCACTATTAATATTAAGTACATTATTTAGTTTAAAATAAAATTAAATTAGGGTAACCTATTATTACAGTTTGCAGTCGCTAGTTATCGCTATAGGATTAGTGTTGCGATAAGTAGTGCTCTTCAAGGGACAAGTTCATCATCATCATCATCAGCCGGAAGACGTCCACTGCTGAACATAGGCCTCCCCCTTTAACCTCCACACTGAACGACAGCCTGTCTTTTGCATCCACTGGATGCCCGCGACTCTCACAATGTCGACAAGGACAAGTTACATAATGCTAATTAGTATTAATATAACATAATATTAATATCATGTGAAATACACCCAAATAAACACACACAAAAATAAAGTAAGTTTTTACCCCCTAAATTTTTACATTATAATTAGGTACGTAATGAATGTTATGAACATAAAAATGAAATCAAAGAGTAAAAATATAGAGTAAGGATTTTTTAAACGTATTTTTATCTTTGTTTTAGTCAAAAAGGGTCAAGCGTCAACCTTGGCATGATTAGATAGCAAGTAAACACTCTAAATTAAAACAACAAATAATAAACACTGTACAAGTGTAAGTCAAGCGCGCGCCAAAGATCTGTCAACACTGAACCATCTGTAACTGAACTGAGAGAAGAACTGACAAAGATCCAACCTATCTTCCTTGGTACGGACAATAATTTTTTTGGGTGCGGAACCCTCTGTGCGTGAGTCTGACTTGGATTAGGCTGGTGTTTAATTCGATAGTAGTTACTAGGTTAGTATTACGTAAATTAATCTGAAGCTGTATGGAATATAGGAATATACCTAATCATCACAAGTTCATTGTGCCATAATTTGCGGACATGCGGCATGGTCATGTTCTGACATCATACATTTGTTAATTGATTGTTATTGTCCCGGCTTCGCACGTAAATTACACCCAATTTACGTGCGAAGCCGGGACAAGTCGCTAATAACAATTAACAAATGTATGATGTCAGAACATGACCATGCCGCATGTACGAAGCCTGGGCGGGTCGCTAGTATTTAAATAATATTACTATGTCCTTTTTGTCAGTAATTTGTATAGAGTATTCTACAATGAACATAGGCCTCCCCCTTTAACCTCCACACTGAACGACAGCCTGCCTTTTGCATCCACTGGATGCAAAAGGCGACTCTTACTATGTCGTCGGTCCATCTAGTGGGAGGCCTACCTACGCTGCGTCTTCCGGTTGTCAGGCTGTCGTTCAGTGTGGAGGTTAAAGGGGGAGGCCTATGTTCAGCAGTGGACGTCTTCTGGCTGATGATGATGATGATGATGATGATTCTACAATGCCACCAACATTTCATGTTTAGGTGAAAGACAGCGTTACAAGAATCGCTGAACTACCCATACTGGAATCGTCTTCCGTGAAATACAGCGATAGTACTCAGGGTTGTCACGGACCTATCAATTATGGAATTTGATGCTTTTTCATTAAATTTGATGACGCCTACGAGCTTTGACGGGCCCACTGGGTCACTGGGCGTTGCTTTTTGAGTGAAATATTATGGGTTTCGGTTGGCTAGCCGGTTTTGGGCTTGACTCGGCTGATATAATGTTAATAGGTGTTTTACACGTATCTTATGTCAGCCAGGGAATTGGAAATTCGTTGGAGTTAAAAAAATATTAGATCTAGAATTATAATAGGAAATAAACTTTTGCAAAATTCTACATCGTCTGTGTACGTATCTTTTGCGAAATACCCACAGTTGCACCCATAAAACGAAACGTCAGTCATTCGAAATCAGTCAGCAACTGAGATGCGGAGCTCGACGCGTTGATCTAAATAAGAATGTTCAATCAAGGTTCACTCATAATGCCTGGTAACAGATCTTCCTTCTCATTTCCGTTCTATTTATTAGTAATGCAGGGGGGGGGGGGCTGCATTACTAAACTTTTAGACATAGAAACGTATAAGTTGCCATGCTGATTAAATAGGTCACATTAAAAACCTTCATTGAACATTATTTCTAACATTTTTCTGATGATAACTTTTTGAGATATAACTACACGTCCTAGCTCAAAGGTCATTGACCTTTTCGTAAAACTAATCTTAACAAAAAATTATTTACTACTAAGCTATAAAATTGTATTTTATCATGTTATATCTGGATGATACATCTCTGAAAATTGGCAAAGTCCACACAGCTTCCTTTGTTTGGATTTTTCTATACATAAAACACTATTTTAAACTATCACGGTAGTTCACTAAAGTTATATAATTATACAAATACAAATACAAAATGTATTTATTGTTACATAAGAAGCACAAAATACAGGTAGAATCCCTGCCTGCTGCGTTAGCATGAGCTGTGTTGCAGCAGACAGTGTCTTCCCCAAAACTGGGAACAGTAACAATTATATATAATTTAAATTAAATATTAATTAAAAACACATACCTTAAGGAACATACATTTAATTTTAATTATGAACATGGACATGTTCTTCCCGTGAACATGGTGCATGTAACTGCGCCGAAATATCGGGAGCTCATTCCACAACCTTACCACGGTAAATATCCCGTAAATAATCATATAACTTTTCTATACATACCTTAAATTTTCCTATACTATGAATGTGACCACAAATAAACCTATGGTTTTGGCTACGGAACCCTACCTAACTAACTAATGTTAGGTATAAATATTGTTGTAATATATTATTGTTTTTCTTTTCCTTCTATTTACTTCAATTTAACAATATTAATATAGATAATGTAAAACAAAAGTGATTTATCACCTTTACGCTAACCTTACGAGCCACGTGCAAAAACGAACAAAGCAATAAACGAGATAGTTAAAAAAACACATCATATCTGATCTTTATTAATGAGGATGTTATATCTTTTAATACATAAAGTTTTAAAAATATGTAAGTGGAAACATAAATGTACAAAAAGAATAGGTTCCACCGAGATTTGAACTCGGATCGCTGGATTCAAAGTCCAGAGTGCTAACCGTTACACCATGGAACCGAAACACGACGAGTATAGACTCCCGAAATTTGCTATCGCTTGTTATTAAATACCTACTTATACTACATCGTGACTGCCTTTCACCGTTTTGTAGATGTTTGGAAAGCCGTGTGTTGGTATTTCTTTTTTGTAGTTGAGGCTCTGTTTTTATGAGGTAGCTGTAAAACTTCACGCAACTTACCCGCGGTATAGGTTGAGATCTTTGGGAGAGAGCAGTCAAATAGAAAAAGAAAAAAGGTAACCTAAATAAATAAAAATATATCTTACTAATATTATAAATGCGAAAGTTTGTATGTATGGATGTTTGTTCCTCTTTCACGCAAAAACTACCAAATGGATTTTAATGAAAGTTTCAGCATCATCATCATGAACCATTTTCCACCCACTGCTGGGTATAGGTCTCCTCTTCAGCGCGCCATCTTTTCCGGTCCTGTGCTAGCCTTGTCCACTGCTTTCCTGCTGTCTTAACGATGTCGTCCGACCAGCGGGCTGGTGGTCTGCCCGGTGGTCGCTTTCCGTTCCGCGGTCACCATAATGAAAGTTTACAATAATATAACTTATTGTGTATTATATAAATAATACTATAATGGGTTGTAGTAGCGAGGCCGAAGGCCGAGCTCTACGCGTACGAAGTAGCGGGTTCCAGCTAGTTTATAATAATCGCTCGAAGAACCGATAACCTATGGGGAGGAAAGGTTCTTGAGTGGAGACCACGAACCGCAAGACGCAGCGTAGGTAGGCTAGATGGACCGACGACAATGTGAGAGTCGTGGGCATCCAGTAGATGCAGATGGCAGGCTGTCGTTTAGTATGGAGGTTAAAGTCTGTAGCCGTAAAAAATAAAGGAAAAAGCCTATATTCAGCAGTGGACGTCCTCTGGCTGATGATGATAATTATAAACACGTTTTTTTTTAAATCTTCTAGATCAACGTGTCATCGCTTACCATCAGGCGAGTTGGTGGCCAACCGTAGAACTATTCACAATAAAATAAAAAAACAACATAATACATCATTATCAACTGTAATAAAATTGCTGTATTTAGGTTATTAAAATTAATTGGAATCCGAAAACAATTTCTTTTCACCACATACAAAATTGTAAAAGAACGCTTCCCCAAACTTTTGCGGTAAATCATGAAATATGACAACAAAACGCATATTTCATTATTCATACAATACTTAGAACAAATGAATGGAATTCCGTACAATTGTACTTTACCGGGAGCATGCCAGCACGGGTGGTGACGTCATCGAAAACGCGTATGTTTATTTACATCCAACATGCTACGTAAATAAACGTGATATTTACATTATATTTAGTAGAATATCAACTAATTATATTAAACAGTTGAATAAATATGGTTGACAATAATTCTGCAAACATAGCCTTCTCTACCGCACGCTGCCTTGTTTTGTATTTGAATGTTTTGATAAAATAGAACTCTACTTTGAACTAAATTGTTTATCACCGACAACTCAAAGCCAAAAGAAGGGTATTTGTAGCGCATATCAATAATCAACATTTTTATTGCAGACATAATACATAAATATTATGTTAGTAATTGGTATACATGAAGTTGTTTTATATATTTTATACAGGCTGTTCACTACACCTAGTTAGGGTACTATTAAAAATAAACTGGCCAAGTGCGAGTCGGGCTCGCACGCAGAGGGTTCCGTACCACCACAAAATACAATAATTATCAATACAAAAAACCGCCTCCAAATCAGTAAAAAATGGCATTCGATTCGTCAAAGAAAAATAATGAGGTCATCCAAATAACCCAATTACCTACCAGTTATAACTTGGTAATGAACAGAAATTGGTCACTGACTCGCACTTGGCCATTATTTATTATTTATTGTTATACCTTAGAGTGTGTACTATAATCATGCCAAGTTTGACGTTTGTACGTATACAAGCGTTTTTACACTATAACTAATACAAAAATACGTAAAAAAATACGTTTTTTGTATCGGGACTCCTCTTTCATTTTTACTTTTTGACCTTATTATTATTTGTTAGTTAATCCGTCGTAACATTACATATTCTGTGAAAATTTCAACTGGCTATCTATTATACGGTTCTAAAGATACAGCCGTTAGAAGGTACGACATACAGACAGCGTAGGCTTAAGGTGCCATTTTTACGCTTTGGGTACGGAACCCTAAAAATACAGCATGCAGAGTTTTCATAAAACGTGAAGTCCTTGCAGGATCTATCCTGCTAAATGTCTGTGGTCGACACATTTTAACCGATTTTTACTCGCCTGGAAATGTTGGCATGCCATAACTTGTACTAACGCAACGTCATTGTACCGCGTGATATTTCAACAGATAAAGGTCTACATAATATTGCGTGCGATCTTTGACCTAGATAATAATTATCATTAGGTATCAAAATTTGATACATGATGCATCGGTTCCATGGTGTAACGGTTAGCACTCTGGACTCTGAATCCAGCGATCCGAGTTCAAATCTCGGTGGAACCTGACGTTTTGCACTATTATGTCACAATTGCGAAAATAGATTTAAAAAATTGGCAATCTGCCAAGAAATTCCACTAAATCGTCTCTTTCGATCCAATTCCAACTACTACATTCGAGATGGCAAGCTAAAGAAAATTACTCATATTGTTTTATTATGTTTTCCTCAGAATACTGAGGAAAGAACATAAATTCCCGATTCATAAAAGAATCGATCATAAATTCCATACATTCACTTTAACCCACCATATCTGAGTAACACGGTGAACGTACTGCGATCCCCAATCCGCCTGCCAAGCGTGAGGATTATGGCAACACCCCTCTTTAACAGGGAGGCCTTTGTTCAGCAGTGGACGTTTAATGGCTGCTGATGATTTGAGTAACAAGTCTGATTTTACTACAATGATCAATAAAGTATGGGATGGCTCTACGTAGATAATTATTAGCTGTCAAAAGTTGGTATATTCAAATCTCGGGAACCTGATATTTTGCACTATATTGCCACGATGACACAACGCCATTTCTCCAATATCAATTTATTATTACCATGCCATTAAAATATCTTTATTATGTGATAATGTTTATCATGCAGAGCGCAAGAAAAAATATTACTTACTTCGACAGTTTTAAAAACTAGTGGCGGATTTTGACAACTTCGGTATGTTTTTTTTTTTTTTAAATAGTTGGCAAAATGGCGGCAACACCGCAGAAACCACAAAGAAAAGTTGAAGTGACTGAATAGGGCATAGGCTAAGTACGGACTCTACGGAATAGGGCCAATTTTTTTTCCCCACAACATTGGCTATTCACGTTTTCTCACATGGTAACTAATCAATTACTATTTACTGAATCGCTCGTAATATATTTCGCACGAAAATATCATGCGTAATCATGCGAAATGACTGACTTTCGAACGAAATCCCAAACAGAAGTCGCATTTTTTAACAATCATAATTATCACTCGCTAACGCACCGTTGTTGAACGTTATTTGAACCATTCGAATTTGCTTTCCATCTATCATTTCGCATGACATTTTCGTGCGAAATCATACGAGCGATTCAATAATCGAGCCCCAGTTCTTATCCACTACCATAGAGAATTCTTGAGTATTTAGCGCCAACTTGAAAAAAAAAACATGTCATCTCGTTGTATTATTTTCTTAAACTTGTGTATTTTCGAGTGTTAATGCGTAATAATGGTGGATTATTATTTATCAAGTGTTCGTGGATGTGCTCGAGTGTGGGTACTGATATAACGCGGTGAACCATATATTTTCGTGTTGTTTCTAAAGCTCCATATAAACCTCATGTAAAGTCTCCACCACTTTACTAGGGCATGACTTTGACTTGACCGTGACTTACTTTGCTTCTCTCTGACTCTGACTATATGACTTGTTTGACAATATTTCATCAAAATTGATAATAATGCAATTCTTGAAACTGGCAAAAGCACAGGAGTGCGATGCCAAACAAGTCACAGAGGAACGAATAAAAAAAAAGAATCCTTGATATCTAGTGACGGTAGATATGCTAAATATGTACCTAGCATTGCAATTTGCAGCTGTTTGCCGAAACAATGTGTGTGAAAACGCTAGATTGTTTCAAAAAGTATGCTGACATGTGTTTAAAGTCCGCTTGTCTTCACCAGTGACGTCCGACATAAGTAGCTGGCGTAGGAGGCACATCACACCGTTATAAGCAAATGCTATCAATTAAATGTTAACGTTAACATTGTATAATTTTGGCAGTAAACGGAATAGATTGAAATTGAAACAGGAGTTTTGAAACAACATTCATAAAGGCCAGAATACCTGGTGCTGCGATCTCGCTCGCGCATTTTGATGTTTTTTAAGATATAGGTAAAATAATAGTTTTGAAAAATGTACTTAGAAGAAATAGCGAGAATTTGTATAATTATGACTAATTTCTATTGTAATTCGTCATATACAAATTAAAAATGGATTTCGGCAAAGTAACGCCTACTTCAATCAACTACTTATCAAATAGCGAGATCTAATATTGCATAATTTTTAGAACAACATTTTGTTTTTAATATTTTTTATACCTTTTTTTTACTATGGTCATTATAAAAAATCACATGAAAATAAACCTAATTTTCAAGCAACTTTGACCCGAAAATACATTAAAAGTATAATTATCATATAGTATTATACTGGGTTCCGCGGAAAGACTGTACAAAGCTGACAGGGGTCCATTATACTCATCATTAAAACAACTTTTACTATGGGACCAACCCTACAATCGTGGAAAAAAATATGAGCTGTTCCGTACATTTTATCTCGAGTGTGAATGAACATATTATTTTTCATATTTTTTTCACGATTTTAGGGTTGGTCCCGTCGTAAGAGTTGTTCATAATGATGTGTAGGTATAACAGACCCCTATCGGCGTCCCCTAATATTATTATTTATTGTTTCATTTTGTTTCCTACTAGTTTCATATGATCAAAGAAACGCAATTTACTGAAAATGAATACAAAATATGAAATAGGCGATAAAATCACCAAATTTGATGTTTCTATATTTTTCCATACCATTCCGAAAAGCGTTGTCATGGACTTCCATATTTCTCGATGTTCTGCCACCGTTTCGACTTCTTCGTACCACATAATCATTTCATCGGACACATCAGTCCATCGCTGGACATTGTCCTCTCTAAGGCTTGCGATCTTCGGCTTTCCTTTTCCCGTTTCCAAATGTGCTGCTACTGCAGAATGCTATTTATTATCTGGACGCAGACATTCTCCAACGTCAGAGTTCTTTTTTCTCCAGCGCATCGGCAAGAGCCGTGAACTATTGCAGACAATCAAGAAATGGAAAGTTGGGTATCTTAGCCACATTTTGTGACACGAAAAATACCAGCTTTTCCAGTTAGTTGTGATGGGCAAAGTTGAAGGCAAACGACGCAATGGAAGAAGAAAAAGTCGTGGTTACGCAACATCCGGGAATGGACCACCATAGCCAGCGTCGAACAACTATTCCGCTTGGCACAAGATAGAGTAAAGTTTGCTGAGCTGACGGCCAACCTGCGTAGTGGAGAGGCACTTCAAGAAGAACACTCGTCTTAATTACTTTATCCTCTATTACTTATCTTTAATGTTAAGCATCTATCCAATGTAGAAAAATTGGTTACCAAAACCAATTTTTCAACCCATTTTCAACCAATTTCAGTCGAAGCTCTACAATGCCTTATCAAAACAATGTTATGATGGATACCTTTCACAGTGACATCAAAAACTACGTTCGAACCTCGTTTACCTAATAACGTAATAACTGACTTAACAAGTGCGGTAGGGTGACCACGGATTGCGACATAGGTAACAGGTGACGAAATTAAGGAAATACGTACTCACTATGACCTGGAAGTGACAAATTTTACCACCAACGCCACGAAAGTGTCAAAATCCCATTTACAGTAGAGTCTCCTTATTCCGGCACTTTAGAACTCTGAATAAAAAAAAAGATTCGGGACATTTTTGCACACACGGTCATCTGACCCCATACGAAGCTTGTGATATGGCTGCCAGAGACTGATATACATACATATATAGTTTTGAATACATACTTAAATAGATTTTAACACCCAGATATAGAACAAACACAAATGTTCATCACATGTTTGTCCTTGTTTGTAGTCATTGGCACGTCCAGTAGTCCGGCACTCTACCCTACAGATTCGGCTTTCTCTGCCCGCACCTTCCCCTTTCCTAAGCCGCTTCCTACACCCACTTACGCCCTTTCTTCCCCATAAGATAGTTGTCATAAAGATCGATAGAAGATGTAATCTGTATATATATAATCAAAGGCGTAATACTACACGTGGTAGAAGTAAACTACTTCTTATTTAGAACTTCACTAAGGTAAGTTCGTTTAATAACAAATTATAATAAGACATCCTTGCTTAGAATAACTACTCAGAGAAGGTAAGTTTCCAAACAACTCCTTCTCAAAACGTAAGCTACAAATTCGCTTTGTAGCTTACGTTTAGATTGATATTTTAAACGATTTAAGCAAGAAAATTAATGGATTACCTGTGGAATGTCACACCATAACTCTTATGCTGCTTTTCTGATTTGTTGTGGTACGATTTCACCGCGCACATTGTCATAGTAAATTTTTTATATATTTTTTGGAGCCATATATGACACCATTTGAATGGCTTATATTTTGCGAATGTACTTGGTTTCTATGTGTAGTTATTATGAGGATTTTATTTTATTTCTTGCATCTACCGATACGGGTATCAGCGTCTAATATGTTTTTTTTTTCTTGTATCCACGGATACCTGTATCAGGGGATAAAATGAAAATTGTTTTTTTAAAGAAACCGATCACGGTATCGGTGGATACATTTCGCCCGGATCCGTGGCTACTGGCTAATCAAACCGATACCGGGGTCCGTGGATACAAACCCGTTTTTTTACAATGTACGTATACACATAGCAAATACATTGTAAATAGCAATAGTGATTTATGAGCGTATATTTATATTTATATTTATTTATTTACATTGCCATATAATGCGTTGTAACATTTAAAATGCACTTGATACACATTATACCCTGTTTATAGGGTGTTGCAAACAGTAAATGGTTTTACTTATTCTACTTAAAATTACACTAAGAATAATGTTCATAAAATACTTATGATATTGAAAGATTTTTCTTGTAAAAACTCGTCTATTGTGTAATAACATTTTTTTATCAAAAATAATTTCAGTTTGTTTTGGAACTTTCCGTCATGTGTCTCTTCTCTTATTTCTTTCGGTAGATGGTTGAATATTTTGTACATCATGTACTGAGGACATCTTCTGACTATTTCTAGTTTTGGTTCTGGAGCCACGATCTGGTTTTTTCTGCGAGCGTTTGTGTTAAATGTGAATAAATTAGTGTGTTTTTTTACAAAAGTTGCTGCCTCGAGGATATACAAAGATGGGAGTGTTAGGATGTTTTGTTGTGTAAAGTGGGGTCTACAGCTGTCTCGTTGTCGGATGTTCATTATTATTCGAATACATTTTTTTTGCATTATAAATAAGTCTTTAGATGCAGGATATGCAGTTATTATGTCATTACTTTAGTTAGTACCAGACCTACGTGTCCTCATCAACGTGAGAACCTTGTAAACTTCAAAGAATTTACAATTTTCCACTTGCCGTCTCCTGGTACTGCGTTAGTCATAGGCACTACGCTTGAGCAAAACTAAAAGCCATGAAATCGACTTTCAATTTCTATGGCGATTTGCCACAAGTAACTAAGTCAAGACGGGGACAAGTTTCATCATGAATATCAGCCAGAAGACGTCCACTGCTGAACATTGGCTTCCCCTTAGACCACCACACTGAACGACAGCCTGCCATGTGCATCAACTGGATGCCTGCAACTCTCATAATGTCGTCGGTCCATCTAATGGGAGGCCTATCCAAGCTGCGTCTTCCGGTTCGTGGTGCTCAAGAGTTTTTCTTCCCCATCGGTTATCGGTTCTTCAAGCGATGTGGCATGCCCATTGCCACAGCACACAGAGTTGTTTTGGGCGTATCTTTAAATTAATTATTGAATAAAACAAAAACATCTTTTGCACATACGGTACACCTAAATAAAATAGGTAGATGTGCCAAATCAAACCAAAAACCTCACTTTCGTGTTGTAATTGTCTATCGGAACTTATCGCGCAATATTTTATTTAGGTAAAAATAGGAATCTTTCGCTTGACGCCTTTCGCTTTTTTTTCGCTTTCGCTTTTTCGCTTTTGCGTTCGTTTTCGCTTATTTCGTTTTCGAAGTTTAAAAGTTAATTTTTAAGCTCAGTTTCATTTTAAAAACGTATTTAGGTGAAGGAAAAGCAATGATTTTTATCTCTACTTGTCGCCATCTATCACCTACCTACCCAGTGCCCATCCCTATACCTTCACGAATCTATCGACACCTCATTTAACAAAATTTGTTGAGGCGTTTAGGCTAGTAACATCATCATCATCATCATAATCAGCCTTTTAACAGTCCACTGCTGGACTTTTAGCCTACCCCCGAAAGGGTGATTGGGCCATATCCACCACGCTGGCCCAGTTGCGGGTTGGTGCAAATACAAGCATATTATACATACATACATGCTCCACTTTGTGTGTTTGAAAAAGCAAAGGAAAATTAACCTGAATATTTTGATAGAAACATTGTGATCGTAAGTGTGACGCGCGTATGGTAATTATTTTAACAGATGGAAAAAGGCATGTCCGTAGATTTAAATTGCTTCAAGATGTTGGATGATTACCGCTTTTAGTGCTAATGACGTCATGCCAACAGACTGTTACATTTGTTTGGAAAAGTTATAGACACCATGCTCTAAGTTTTGTTAGCTCTTTTTTTATGCCATTGATGGCAAACAAGTTGACAGACCGCCTGATGGTAAGCGATCACCGTCGCCTATCCGAATCAGCTCAGTTGGAAAATCTCGCGAACGTGTACCTTATCGCGCCCAGATACGGTTTGCGGTCGCGTGATTTTCCAACTGAGCTGTTTAGGTGCCGCAATTAGCTGTTGTCCGTAAGGCCCCAGGAGCAACGTTGCCGACAGCTCTGACAGACAAAGATTTTTTTTAAAGTAAAATCCTTAAATTTCAATCGCTTTTGCTATGGTTTGTAATGTAATATTGTAGCTGACAGCTGACACGAAGCGCTTTGATTCCGCATTTATTTGCGAACTGCAAGTCTGTGGAATGCGCTGCCTGAATGGGTGTTCCCCGATGGTTACAATCTGGGTGTCTTCAAATCACGAGTGTATCAATAATCAGTTTCTTCTAAGCAAGCGTGCTCCAACGTAGACCGCATCATCGCTAAACATCAGGCGAGATGGTGGTCAAACGCAAGCCTATTATTAAAAAAATTAAATAATATATACCATAATTAAATATTACAAAAATAAAATGTTTTCGTTCACTTTTTACAATGTTATTGCAGATGTCAGATCTATAAAAAACTTGGAACTAACTTATCTATACTAATATTATAAAGAGGAAAGATTTGATTGTTTGTTTGTTTGCATTGAATAGGCTCAGAAACTACTGAACCGATTTGAAAAATTATTTCACTGTTGGGAAGCTACACTGTCCCCGGGTGACATAAGCCATATTTTTTTTTTTTTTAGTAGGGATCTTTACTAAAACTTCTATAATGTAACACAAGGTGTACAAACAAAAAATGGTGGCTTATTGGGAGTTTTTGGAGTAACTTTGCTGTAAAATATTAGCTCATTCATTGCGTTTGCAATTATTAATGCGTTTAAGAAAGCAGTAAAGTTAACGTTTAGCCTATCATACTTTTTTTTACAAAATTGTTGGTGAAAAAACTGTTAAAAGTTTTCGCACAAGTATTTCGTCAGGAGACCTCTAAACTGATATAAAAGCAAACATACGCCTATCTGCATGTTATCAGCCATTAGTTTCCTTCGAGTACCTCACTCACGTCAATTGTTGTCAATTTTATCATAAACTCCATAAAGATAGGTAATATTCACGCCAAAACTAACATAACTCATGAATGAATGACGAATAAAAAACTATGTGAAACCGTACCATAAAAGGATATTATGATTCAGAAAAAAGTATGACGGCAAAGAAAACTCTTTGGTTAGCCTTGGATACTCACACATGATTTAAAACTGGGGCCTTACATTCCGCTCAGTTGGAAAATCACGCGACTGCAAACCGTATCTGGGCGCGATAAGGTTAGCAGTCGCGTGATTTTCCAACTGAGCGGATTAGGTGCCTGTAATAGCAGTTGTCCGTAAGGCCCCTGTAGTTAGATAACAACCGGATTTGGGCGATATTCTTAGAAAAAAATGTGTCTTGCGTTTTGACCAAGCGGGATATTCACATGAAGGTCAGCACTACGCTGTAACTCGCCAATCTTCTCATAATTACCTACGTAATAGCATAGATAAACATATCATAGCTAGTACCATTTTTTTATGGCGTCGCACGTTTTGTGCATTTGCCAGTTCCAATTATTAAAATTTAAATTTTGTTAGATATCGTCAAAAATCTTTCAGAGCGCCTGGTTAATGCGACGCGTGACCAATATGCTGGCGTGTTTCTGGTTCAACGTATAAGAATTGCCATTCAGCGTGGTAATTCAAATTCAAATTCAAATTAATTTATTTCAGGCAATAAAATAACCCATACAATTCAATTATTAGGTAAGTACATCAAAAAATATATAAATAAATGAAAGCAATAAAAAATAATGCCGCCAGCATGCTGGGTACGCTGCCAACTGGTAGTGGGGTTGAGCATTTGAATTGTCTTTAGACCTTCAACGGTTTATGGGCAGTCTAACTGTATTTGTGGTGTTAGTATTAACTTGTATTTTGTTTAGTTAATAATGGCACTTGCCCAAAAAGAAAACAAGTCGTAGTCACAAGCAGAGTCAAGCAAAGTTAGTCACGGACACGTCTAAGTCATGTCCTTGTAAAGTGGTGGTCACTTTACTAGAGGCTTATGAAGTTTTGGAAAATACACAAAAATATTATGTTTCCTCATGAAATTACTACCCACACTCAAGCACATCTAAATCCACAATTAGTATAGATTATCATTCGAAAGTACACAAGATTACAAAAATAATACAATGAGACATGGTTTTTTTCACGTTGGTCGCTTTTTATGGGAATTTCACCAGTTGAAATTTTATTTATTTATTAACAGGCTTTTGTTTGACCGCCAACTCGCTGATATAAAGCGATGATGCGAAACCGATTCACTCGTGATTTGAAGACACCCAGATTGTGATTAGATTTTTTCCAAATACAAAAAATAGAGTTTTTAAGCTAAACTATGTGAATGTATGATATGTTTTAAGTTTTTGGTTAAACCGGTTTCCTCACGATGTTTTCCTTCGCCGTTTTAGAGCGATGATATCGAAACTGCACATAATCTTACTAATATTATACATGTGAAAGTGTGTATGTTTGGCTGGACTCAACGCCGAAACTACTCAACCGATTTAGATGAAATTTGGTATGGAGTTAGCTTATACATCACAATGCGGGTAAACCGCGAGGCTCAGCTAGTTTATAATAAGTCGGCGTTGGTGCAGGGACGAGGATCGAACCGGGTGCCGTCAGATTGTAAAGCGCACATGCTACCGCTCGGCCACCAACGCTCATAACCCGTGACAATCCATGCCTGTCTTGGGCAGTAAGTACGCAGTTACGCGCCATACAATTGAAACCTAACTTGACAATACTTGACACTGGCAAAAAAGAGCGACGCCAAAACCCTCACAGAGGAAAGATTTAAAAAAAATGTGGAACCAATCGTTGCGTTTTTTTTAAATTTTCCGGAGCTGCGGGTGTTTTCCAAAACTGTGTCCTGCAAAATATAAAACCTGGCGACATGTCATCAGATCGTTATGTTTACCGTAATTACTGTGAATGCGTTAACTAGGGAATCAAATTGCCGTCAGTCACGTGATGGCTTAATCCTGGAGAGTACTGTACGGTGGCTTAGGTAGCATTCTGGTCTTGCCGACCGCGACCGGCGACCGTGACTGACGGCAGCGGCCGCGTCGCGCGACCCACTGCTCGGTGCGAATATGTGGACCTAAACAATGCAACGTGTCTGGTGACAACCTCCAAAAACTAATCGTCGCCGGAAATATAGAGGGCAAGAGACCGAGAGGAAGAAGCTCAATGCGTTGGACAGATCAAATCCGCACCACCCTCAACGTTGCCGAAGCGGTTCACGCTGCTGAAAGCCGGGACAGATGGCGGAACATCATAAGGGGTTGATATCGTGATGGGCCACGATCCCCAGCATTGGGGAATCGACGAAAGGAAGAGGAGAGAAACAATGCAAGCGACCGCGTTGCGTGACTACGCTTGCATTGTTTAGCACTCCATATAAATTCATACTGAGCAGTGGTTTGCGCGACGCAGCTGCGGCCGCCGGTCGCGGCGCCAATATCGGAATGCTACCTTTACGTAGAGCTAGTAGAGTTTGAAGCGTTTAAAGTAGTAGAGTATGTTTATGCTTCAATGATTGAATATCGATACTTCAAGGCTGTGTATGGCAAGAACGAATGGCACCACTAAAGTTTAGATTGGTGACAAAAAGGCAATACGAGAATTTGGAGGGTGACAAGAAAGCGGCCTTGGCTCAGTGACAAAAATGGCGTTTACTCGGATCGTAGCGCAGGGTCTAATCCTACCGGTCGTCAACTTCTTGAATATTCATTACTGTTCAAATAGTAAATCGCATTTTTTTAAATGAAAAAGGCAACCAAATCTGGGTTTTTGGCGTTTTCTGATTCTAATATATATAAAGATCTATAGAAAATTGTATTTCTGTAATAACTTGATCTGTATTTTTTCATTTTTAAGGTAAATAAAGATATATGTATTTGTATTTTGTACTGAAATGTACGGCTTAAAATTTTGGAGAAACTCAACATATCAAGTTATTCGGTACCTCCTATTTACATAAGTAGTTTTTCGTAAAACTCTCGGAGGGAAAGTTTGAGAGTGTCCTATTTTTACTAGGAAAACTATTTTAGTTTAAATGTTTATGAGATTAATGTCCGTCTTTATTCTCAATAAATAATTTTAATTTAAGAGTGGGTTTTGATACATTACTAACATCAAATAAACAATTTTAATGATATGGTTTATATAGGTAGTCGTTTTATATTCGTGTTGACAATTACAGCTTTAAATTTTAGTTTTAAGCCTGAAAAATCATTGGTCGTACATTTTGTAAGATTCCAAAAACACCGGTTTCGTTCCTTTTTTAACCGACTTCGAAAAGGAGGAGGTTATCAATTCGACTGTACGTTTTTTTTTTTTTACGCGATTACTCCGCCAATTTAGAATTGTTTTTGATGATTCTTATTTTGGTTGGTAGGTCATAACTCATAGGTGGTCCCATATTTTTTTTAGTCAAAAAATGTGATATCTCTGAGCTCATCAATATAAAGATTACTCCTTAGAATATGGTATTTGTAAAGATTTAACTAACAAACAAATATTGGTAGGTAAGCATTGAGTCTACTAAATATAATTATTGGACAGGATAAATACAATTATTTTTACAGGAAAACAAAATACATAGTAACAAATAATTAATCGCCATTATCTATATTTGGTATATTTATGTTAATTAGATATTCCTTTTCTTCCGAACATGTTTTAAATATGGTATTTACATAGTTTACCCATTCTTTAGATTAATTTGTACTTTGTAATTATAATTTTGTGATTATTATTAAATAATAATTATATTATTATATTTTTTTTAATTTTTTTTTATTTATTTATATCTTTTTATTTAGTAATTATATTAGCTCTTTTCGCCTGAAACACAGGATCACCTCAGGCACATGTGTTATATACCTACCTACCGTAAAACTGTACTGTTATGTTATCTTGTAATGCAAGTTTTTTGATTAAATATTATTAATATATTATTTGCTTAATAACATGTTTTCGTGTTATAAAAAATACTTAGCGATATCTAAATGTAGGTACTTATAAAATCAACTCCGCCTCTCAGGTCGTTAGTCAGGGGAATAACCTGCCTCCTTTAGACTTCTCAAACCTAATGCATTGACCCTGATACGTTATTAGGACTCGATCTATTAAATCAGTTTTAAACAAGCATCAGATCAGAGTACCTATTTTCTTTATATTACTATTATATTAAAATTATATGAGAAAAAATAATAAACTTTTCTAAAATAGCAAAAAAGGCTAAATTGTATAGGAATATTAAGTCTCCTTTTGCAATATCAAAAACCAATCACGCGGGCAACCTTTTCGATATTAGGTATATTATAATGAGACAAACTTGTCTAAAAAAATAGCCAAATCAAGGAACTAAAATTTCTCACGAGAGGCTGTCAGTTTTGTTAAGAAATAGCGATCGTGGCTCTCTCAATTCTACTGATAAACTTGTTGCTCTACCATGTAATCTATACTAATATTATAAAGAGGAAAGATTTGTTTGTTTGTTTGCATTGAATAGGCTCCGAAACTACTGAACCGATTTGAAAAATTCTTTCACTGATGGGAAGCTACTCTATCCCCGGGTGACATAGGTTAATTTATACCCGTTCGAAGCTGGGGCGGACCGCTAGTTATTTATAATTTCAATTTACGTTTCATTTTTCGTTGATCCTTCTATTTCCTATGAACATACCACGCAATTTTTTTATTTATTTTTACTAAAAATAGTAAAAAATTGCGTGGCTTGCTTTTTGTAGCGTCTTATATGTGTACTTATTAGGAGTATGTCTGATTTATCTACCATTTGTTTGTCTACAATTCTGGAACGTGTTAAATAAAAAGATATAGAATTTATCTCAAGCGTTTATTGCCACAAAACTAGCACAATCATTGCTACCTTATCATGTAGCAGCTTTATCTTCGCCGCGACGGGCGTTGGAAAATCACTGGAATGCATTTTCACTACACAATTACAAAAATCCATTTTGAACTTCATTTCGAATAACTTCACTTTCACCGCATCACAAATGTGAAGATTGACTCGATGACGTCATCCAAGTCTTTGCTGAAAGGGGATAGCTGCGCTTCGTAAGACTGAGTTGTCTTCTTTCCTGCTACAGACATGTAATTGCTTGGTCCCATCATCTGGACTTGATCTCCTTTCCATCGCCTCTCGATAGTCACAAGCCCGTTTCCGCCAACTAAGTTGACGGTGCCATAGTTGTCGGTGACTTCGACGCGACAATCGTTACCGACGATTTCAACGTCTCCGTGATTGACAGCTACTCGGATGATGCAATTGTTGCCGACGACTTTCAGGCGAGTAGAGTTCACCTCCATGGTCACTTTCTTCTTGTTGCCGACGACTGAATACTTCTTCATTTTTATTGAGAGTTTGAATTTGGAATGTTTTGAAAATTTTGTTTTCGAACTATGTAATTCGAATTTTGATTTAGTTTTTTATTGCAGTGTTCAGTTTGGTTATCTGAGTACGAATGAGTCGGAATCGCTTGCGCTGCTTTATATAAAGCGCCGTCGCACGCGCCTCCGTCACAGTTTTCTCAGCAGTTACTAAAGCAAATATCGCGCTATCGGGAGTCCCCTCAGTAGTAACTACGCGTTATTCTGTGCGCATGCGTCACTCATTGATGAAACGTGAACGTTTATTGTAGCGGAAATTTGATGTTACCTTGTCGTTCCGGTTAATATTTCAAAACTTCTAACTACCAATTGTATATTCTATGGATATAGTTATTCCCCCGTATTGAATAGAATATTATAACTGTTCACATAATATCATCCGGTTTAACGGCGCTGCAGACGGACATTGGGTATTTTTTTATATTTCAAACAAATTAGCAAAAAATTTGGGAATGAAAGTGCCCGAAAATCCAAATATACCTATCTGGATAACGAAACAATAAAACGAAAAAATAAAGCCGTTATTGTCAAGAATATAAACCAAGTATCTACACCAAAAGAAAGAAAAAAAGTAAACCATAACATTAAAATTGTTTATTTATGTCAGTAGTTTAACGAAATTCAATCTTAAGCTTTCCCCCCTAAAGTGTTACAAAAAAACGACTCTTGTAATTTGAAGGTAAGTAGGTAATAAGTTTATACGAGTTTTTCGCAGCGTATACCCAGCAAGAAACAATAATTACAAAAACATTTTTTTTTTAAGAAATTGAATGTTCTATAATTTTTTTATATTGTACAGAATCAGAACACTAAAAATCCAGTTTTCATTGTTTTTTATTTCATCAAAGAATGTGAAAGGGCTATTAAATCCTATGTATGTAATTATAATAATATTTATATTCCATGACTATGCTCTACTTTGATTATTCGGAAGCGCGAAGCTTTGTTCAGCAATTTTATAAGGAAAATGGACCAATCAAACCAAGTTCAAGATTTTATGGTACTATCGACCTACAAAATAAACTTTAATATTGTTTATATTTGATTTTAAAAGCTTTTGGCCGTTACAGAGGAATGTTAGTTAATGGCATTGGATTTTATTGGCAGTTTCTCTTTGAATCGACTCGTTTAGTGATAGACCGTTAACTAAACAGGTTTAGTACAAAAAACTTTGGTTAAAAATATTTCTCTCGTAAAAATAGATATAAAGATCATTAATTTGCAAAAGACACGTGTAAATCATACACACATTTAAAAACGCATGCACAATAGACAGCCTTATTAGTTACTTTGCATCAAGCTTTGCCTAATTAGTAAGCATACAAATTTAGAGAGATGGCATAAAAATACCGTGAATATTATATATAAAAAAAAAAAAATCTAAGACGTCAAAACAATTTCAATAGTTAAAACATCATGTTATTAATCTAAATAATTAATAGATAGACATTTCTATAGTTACAAAATAACTATATAAATACCTGCGCTTATAAAGACAAAAAGCTTGTCGTAACCAAAGTTCTGAAACCTAAAAGTAAAGTAAATATTTATTTCTGAAACGCTTTTACATTATCACATCGTAGTTATATGCATAGTTATCAATTTTATCTAACATAGACTTAACAGTGGGCCCCAAACTCGGCTAGGCCAATTTCTTGGTGACCCGTGCAAACATTTTCCTATAATTATTTGATATGGTGAAATGTTAGAGGAAAGTCATCAAATATGGAATAGTATCCTAATATGGAATACCTTCATTTCTCTAAGACTTAAGTATGAAACGCAACACTCGACCATCTTCTGTTTCATTCTGTCTACTACCTATCGCGATAGGTATCGCCATTATTATCTTATATCATTGATAATATCTGTTGATCAGATAACTTTTAAATTAAAAATCCATGAGGTACTTCATTATGCGATAAAAATGTGCGAACAGAATATAATATACTAGCGGTCCGCCCCAGCTTCGCACGGGTATATATTATAGCCTATGTTACCCGGGGATAGTGTAGATTCCCAACAGTGAAATAATCGGTTCAGTAGTTTCGGAGCATATTCAATGCAAACAAACAAACAAACAATCAAATCTTTCCTCTTTATAATATTAGTATAGATATATGCATATTTTAATAACTGATAAATGAAAGTAACAGAAAAATCCCTCATGAAAACTATGCATGAATGCATGCCTACTTACTTCAAAAATATGTGTGCACTTTAGCATAAAAAGTCATCGGCGTCAAGTCTGTATGTCTGTAATAATTAATTTCAAGATAAAAAAAAACAATATTATTCGTTGAAATATGGTACTTACGTGTAAATATGAATTATGCTTAGATATTGAGGAAAACCGCAAACACATACTAGGATTCTATCTATAAAAGGTAAAAAAATATTATAATTATTGGAAAGTACATTATAAAGTAGGTATAATATTTAAAATGATATATTCAACAATCATCATCATCATAATCAGCCAGAAGACGTCCACTGCTGAACATAGGCCTCCCCCTTTAACCTCCACACTGAACGACAGCCGGCCTTTTGCATCCACTGGATGCCAGCGACTCTTACTATGTCGTCGGTCCATCTAGTGGGAGGCCTACCTACGCTGCGTCTTCCGGTTCGTGGTCTGCACTCAAGAACTTTCTTCCCCATAGTAATATTTAGCAAAATTATTCGACATAGATTTTCATGAAAACAGCAGGGTATTTTACCTGTACCTAATATTATTTGATATATACGTAAAAAATCAATGTATGTATATAAAAACATGAATTACATGCGAGATAAATTAAAATCGTTGAGATTAGGTATAATAATCAAAAATATTTCGTGGAAATGGAATTTCAATGATTATTTTCGGCTTTCTCTTTACAACTTTTTTAAAGTTAAATCTTATTTTTAATTTGAAACATAGACACTACTTACACAATATAAAAATATAATATTAGTTTTTTTATCTTGACTCTGGTATTTTCGCAGGATAACAATGTGTTACAGTGCATGGTAACACGCAAACTACCTGTGGTTACACTAAACGATGGTATGGAGCCGAAAGGAGATCATTGTACGCATATTTTGTTATGGGACCAATTCTGATATCCGAATTAGAACCCTTTTAGGCCTTTTCAACGTTTGGTGTCATAAGCCCGGACCTTGTGAGCCTCAGGGGAAATCCGGACATATACACCAAGTTATCATGCAGCTCTAAAATAGCAACAAAACAAACCGGATGTCATCAGGAAGTGACCGGAAGGCCGCCACCATCTAACTGCCTACATTACTGTTTAAAACAGTTTATTTTCTTTATGTAAGTTTTATGTGACATACATTTTCGGTGATTCCCACAGCGGTAAAGTCACAGGTAACGAGGTCGATTTTTGGGCTAAATTACCACGCATATCCTAAAGAGGTTGGGTAAACCGGATCCGGTTTTTTATCTTGTTATTAAGTGTCTAGTTGGGTTGGGTGGACCAGTTATTTTTAGTGCTGTGTTTATATTATTGTTCAGAACATATCTTTCTACATAATGATTTACAAATACATGTATTTTGGATTTACTACAAGCTTACGAACAGGCGAGTTGGTTGTGAAACGTGGAGTTATCCGCGAAAAAAAAATGTTTGCTTAAATGTGTCCTGAATGCTATTTACCCAAATTAATTTAAAAATTGCAATTCTATGTCGTTATAACAATGTCTAATTTAGTTTATTATTTTTCTAATTAGCTTTTTATGTATAATTAAGGCTTTTTTATGTTTGCTTCGATTAGTAGGTACTTAAATTAAAAAATAAATTATGTATATATAGCTTTCAACAAAACGTTGAATAAATAAACAGATTATATTATTAACCTATATGACTTTAGTCTACCTTTGGGTCAGACATCTTTGAGCGCTGACCCGATATACATTGATTAAATATCTTTGATTCTTCACTAATATTAGAAAGAATATACCATACGGTAACTTTTTGTGTTTGTAATAGGTAATCTCTGAAGCTGCAGAACCGATTCTAAAATTTATTTCGCAAATAGAAAGCTACACTAGCCCGCCATTGAGTGACATAAGCTATGTTTATATAGCGAAGCTACGGATGAAAGATATATAGTCTAAAATAAAAATTAAGCAAATTAATTTAAAGCCATTAGTGTTAATTCAAACCAAATTTAATCTTTGATTTTAAGATCGCGTTTTTCAAATTTACAAATCTGAAGACAATATGATATTTGATCTCTACCTACCTTTATTTTTCCACCGAGTTTAGCATCAAACTAAAGACTGTAGAAAATATTAGATAACTAGGTATTATAAGTATCTATCTATATAATATGCAGAGTCATCGAAACGGTTCTCAAGGAAGCTTTTCCTACTTGAAAATGTAGAAAAGAAACCATTAAAATTTCCCCCGAAAATTTTCTGTGAAGTAAGATGGGAGATTTGTTCTCAAAATAACGGATATCTCGCCTAATTCCCCGAATACTCTACTTAAAAACTTTTATCAAATCCCTGCCAACTATCTTCGTAGAACATTCAGTTTTTACAATTTCTCAAAAGCGCTAAAAATATAACGAATTATGGAAACTAGAGCACATAAAAAACCTATAACTACCTATAAATCGACATCTCTAGTGAGTTTTCTCTGGGTTTCTGGTGTCTTATTTTTCATCACATAATATCATATACATTGTGCATTTTCCTTGGACATTTTGTAACTAGAATGATTGGAACAACATGCTGGCTTCTGTTTTGATAATAATTATATAGTTTGGATCTGCCTAGTACAGAAAAAAACGAAAGAGGCGATGTAAACTCGTATTGCACATACTGACATAAATATTCTTACTAGTTGTACAAAGTTACAAACGCACACTTCAGTATTGAACGGCACACAACTGCAAAAATGTAATCAAATGGACGACCAAGGTGTAAAAGTTAAAGAGGAAACTGCACGTATAACGCTTCCATTTATTTATTTTTCTGAGGGCTTCTGGTTTCCTGTAAAACATAATCCAAGCCTTTTCAAGGTCAGATTGAAAAAGGTCTTAATATTTTGTAAGTCTGCAAGCATTTTCCACCAGTTGCTTAAAAAATGTCGGTATACATACTTTAATGATTAAAAGATAGTTATGTAGAGTAGAGTTTAAGGAAGAAAGGCGTATAAAACTTAAACAACAGCAGGGCTTCTAAAAAGGGCATCAAAGAGTTCAAAAGGGCTTAGAACCTTTAAGACAACGTATCTGTGATGCCCCTGGTGTTGCAGGTATCCATAGGCGACAGTGATAGCTTACCATCAGGCGGCCAGTCTGCTTGTTTGCCACCTATGGCAATTTAAAATAAACATGGAAATTGTGGACCAGGGTGTAGCTGAGGCGCACCCATCCATCAATGCCTAATTGTTGCCGATTCTCTTTTCAAATACATCAATGATTTCAAGGAAATACCAAGACAATAATAAATGAATTTCCGATCAAGTTTGGAAACTTTCGCATTACTAATATTAGTTAGTTTTCCTTCCTTCTTCCTTCCTAATTTCCTATTAATACAGCTACTTGTACATTTCCTGAAATCTGAATTGTCACTTCAGTAGAATCGCATGGTATCTTGCCAAACAATCTTTGCGTAACGGCTTGTAATGTTTACTAATAAATTGAATCATATTACGATTTTCGTGAGCTATAGTGATAAAAATGAGTCAACAAGTATATGAAATTAAAAAGTATGTGTAAAATAGTTTTTTGATTTGCTTCAGACGACGAAGAACGAAGTACGAGTAAATCGGTTACTTCTAGGCGCAAGCGTGCTCCAACGTAGACGGCATCATCGCTTAACATCAGGCGAGATCCCAAGCCAACTATTAATTTTTTTTTTAAACAGAAGAGTTCCGCTAAGAGTTCCACCTTCTCACTCCATCATCAGATCAGTTCGATGGTGCCAAACTATATTACACTACAGGGTTACGCAGAAAGGGTGTTCTAAGCCGAAAAGGGTTCACTGTACTCATTACTATCCACTAGAGGACCAACTCTGAAATCGCGATAATAAAAACAGCTGTTCCATACATTTTGTCAATGACCATTTTAGGGTTCCGTTGCTCGACAAGGAACCTTTATAAATTCGTTCTGTCCGTCCATCTGTCTGTCCGTTTGTCCAACCTTCCAATTTTTTAGACCCTTCTAACTTCTATATTTATTAAAGCAAGTGGATAAAACTTTGCAAAATTACAATTATAATATAGATCTCAACTTTAAAATTATAAAAAATGTATAATGTTGCGTTTACGGGGTGGCTCTGGTACATGTGAAAGGGGAATAAAAAATATTTTTACGCTGCAACCCCTTGTGTGGGATACTGGTAAATAGGTCTTTTAAAATGAAAGTAAGGTTTCATACATAACTTTTTTATCAAGTGTATATTTTGTGAAGTGTGGCCCGCCAAAGTGGCAAAAAGTTGGTCCCCCCCCTGCATTTCTAAACTATTAGACACAGAAGAGAAAAAATTTTCTTTTCTGTGCTATTAGACATAGATACTTGTAACTTACCACGCTGATAGGTCATATTAAAAAACTTCATTCAAAATTATTTCAAATATTTTCTAATTATAACCTTTTGAGTTATAGAGATAAAACTGTAATAAATTCAAGACGTTCTAACTCAAACGTCATTGACTTTTTCGCTCAATTTTCTTGACGTAGAATGTTCTTCAAGTAGTTTTTTTTTTTTTACTAAACCATAAAAAGTATATGTTATGTTGATATGATGCACCTCTAAAATTTCGACAAGTCCAGCTTCGATCTTTCCATTTTTTCAGTAACCACCATTTTCTGAACTATGATTGTGACCACAATTATAAGACTTTGGCAACTAAAAACGGAACCCTAACATATGCGTGTCTCGACACGCTCTTGGCCAGTTATTTATGGAACAGCTAATATTCTTTTCGCGGCTACAGAGTTGCTCCCATAATTTTTAAAAAATAACCTAACTAATAGATTCTTGAAGAGTCGCCAACATAGTTATGACACCTCTGGTGTTACAAATATCCATAGGCGACGGTGACTGCTTACCATCAGGCAGCTGATCTGCTTGGCGTCTTGCTTGTATGGCATAAAAAAAGAAGTGAAGGGTACCTACTATGGACCGCTTTCGGCTTCCGCGCAACCCAGTATATCAACACATTACGGTGGTTATTTTTATTTTGAAAATACGGTGATAGCTCCCCCTTCTCAACTGTACAGTTATGCCAGTCTGTAACCATTATTACTCAATAGCAAAATAAGCTAAAAATTCGTTAGGAAACTTGTCACCGGTGTGGCATTATTTTCTTTGCGATAAAGTGAGTGAATCACCGGCCGAAGTTCTTACACGTGAGTGGATGACAGTGGAGACATGGTTACCGAATTGATGTAATCGATGTAATCTGAGCAACGTGAGTCATTTCACGTCAAAACAAAACTGCATTATTTCCATTCGTTTATTTGCTCCGACAGATGCAATGACATTCATATCACATCAAAATCAAATCAAATATTTATTTATTGACAAAAAAAATATAATTATACAACCAACAAGTTTTGCAAGTTTAAGACCTAAAAATATAACAATGTAATAAATATAAAAATATTCGTATAAAACCATATACCTATATGGTTTTATACGAATATACACATACCAAGTCAGAGTTCTCCCTTTTGTAATGGGGCCTAGATAGATGCCAGTGTTTTATTGTGAGCCAATATTAGAATATCGTTTTATTGTGAGCTCGATTTGTGTTATAAAAATATGTTAGATATCTGTATAGTTTTTTTTGCAACAAATGATAAGTTCTAACCTTTCCGTCATTGCACCGCAGTATGCAGGATTATTTTCATTACATTACATTGTAAAAATAATGAATTAAAACATTTTATTTTAATATTTTGCAGTATATATTATGGTACCTGATATAGTATTACATTCCTAGCGAAAGTAATCAGATTCCGTGGTTTTCATTCGGTTTTTTCCCACAATGGTATTGCAGCTGTCAGAGCAATAAATGCTGACACGTTTTTCGTGAATTTTACAGCCTTGTTTGTATATCAATAGAGATTGCTTATAATATTATGTTTAGCTATATCTTTCCTGTATTATCATAAGTTCGGTATCGGCTCACTGTACCACTACCACATTGTGGATTTTCCTTGGATTCGTACTAAACGTTTCGATTCTACGATTCTAATCCGTACGGCCAAGGACTGGAACAACCTGCCGGCTTCCTTGTTTACTAAGAGATATTTGAGATATAATGTGGGCATTTTCAAGGCCAGAGTTAATAGGCATCTTGTAAGTCTGCGTACTTCATCTTCGACCATATCGTCGCTTACCAACAGGCGAGTTAGTAGTCAAACGCTAGCTTATTCGCGATAAAAAAACGTAACTTTTTATTCCTCTGGGATAGCGGGTATCTACAATCGTAGGATGCAGTTCATTGCATCTCAAATCGCTCCAAGAATTTTATGTCGTTTCCTAATTTTTTTCTGAAAATTCTGACTCGATGTGCTAGCTTAATCCTGGCTTACCTTATTTGTATCCCAGTTTATCATGAGTCATGTAACAACAAGGCGCAATGTCAAACCCGTTCGATGTGACGGGACGAGGTATGTGGGAACAGGTACCCTGGGGCTGTGAGACGGCGTGAATGTTTCCATGGTGACTCATGCATAAATTAGTTTTGATGTGATTGACCTGCGAAGAGTAGATGACAGGAACTGGACACAAGCTTCAGTGCCTTTAGAAAACTATGCTTTAATAGAAATTAAATACTAGGGGCCTTACGAACAACTGCTATTGCGAACGTGATTTACGCGAACGTGTACGGTTTGCGGTCGTGTGATTTTCCAACTGAGCGGATTTAACGTTAGTTTGGTGCCGCAATAGCAGTTGTTCGTAAGGCCCCAGATGGCGGATTTGCAACTATTAACAATTTTTTTTTAACCTGTGCTAAGTTCAATAATATAGAGTTACTGTGATTAGTTTTGTGCTTGTTAGGGCGATGTGTCGAAGAAGGACATAAACTTTTAAATTTTATTATTTTATTTAGTTATTTAAAAAAAAACAAAAAATCAATGGGTTTTTTCTGTACTGAATAAGGCATGACCAGTATGGCCAGCACGGGATGGCTAGTCTGGCTCAATTGTAGGTACTGCGTCGGCCTTATGAGCCTGAATCAAACCTCCGAAAACCCAGCTCTGGGTTTGGATACTGGCTTCAATACGTCGAGCCAAACAACATTTAATTTTGTTCTGCCTACGACATATTGTAGGAGATATCTACATGAAAACTCTTTATTTATCGTACGCCTTTAATTTAATTAATATTAATATTACACAAGGTGCAAGAAATGACCGTGGCCGCTAGCGTTGTAAGAAGGAAGCTACAAAAAAATGTTGCCAGCTCCCCAATAACAGTCACAGACAATGTATGCTCATGCCGACACGATCAAGCTGGATTGATCGAGTCGACCTGAACACATATGAGAATTCCCGAATCTTCGGGAGTGAATGTTTTTTTTTGTATGGATCGGCACGGCTGATTTTATTTTTTGCGAATTTCTAAATGTCGTAGAGCTAACGTTGCGTTATTTGTTTTGATGTACTGAGGAAGATACTATCTGAATACTTACCAGTAGCCGTAAATAGCTTAAAAACCTAGCAAATTAAGTTCTTTCGCCCAGGTACTAAGTGCCTTACATAATATTCTAATTTAATATCCAATCCAACGCTCGTTTTATCACGTGCGCGCTCCGTAATGGGGATTTCAAGAACAGACATTATCAATTCTCTTCTCAATCAAAATAAAGTGGTGTTCTCACTAACATGATGTAATCAGAGTTCCCCAGCCGCTACAAAGGTTGATTCACTAGTAGACTTGTCTGCAAATCCTCGTTCGCTCCAGAATTGGGATTGTCTCGAGAATACCTCGGTCACTGTCTCTCTCGTTGTTAATGTCAAGGAGTGACGGAGATAGTCTCGAGCGCGATGATAGGATCTTTGGTCTGAGACCGCGTGCGTGGGCAAATAGACCTTATAACCGTGCGATGCGCCGGAGTCATTCACCGTTGATATTTTTTAACAATGCGTGAATCACGGCGTTCATGTGCTACGCAGTACTATGAGTTAATCTGTGGAGGCTAGTCCGCTGGGTGTATCGCGGTTATTCTTAACCCCCGACGCAAACAGAGGCGTGTTATAAGTTTTTAACACGCGACGCAAACAGAAGGATGTTATAATCTGGGCCTTCTCAAGGCCAGAGTGATTTATTGATTGATTAACTCTTTATTGTTCACACCATTAAAATTTATACAGAGGACAAAAAACTCTTAAAAACTAGTGTAACAACTGGCGGCCTTATCGCTAAATGCGATCTCTTCCAGGTATTTTCCAGAGTGAATAAGTATGCTCTAAATCTGCGTGCTTCATCTTCGACCACATCGTCGCTTACCAACAGGCGAGTTGGTGGTCAAACGTAGACTTATCATCATCATCATCATCATTTCAGCCGTAGGACGTCCACTGCTGGACATAGGCCTCCCCCATCGATCTCCAAAAGGGCCGGTTGGAAGCGGCCTGCATCCAGCGTTTCCCTGCGGTCTCTTTTAGGTCGTCTGTCCATCTTGTGGGTGGACGTCCTACGCTGCGCTTACCAGTCCGTGGTCTCCATTCCAGAACCTTTCGGCCCCATCGGCCATCTGTTCTGCGTGATATGTGCCCTGCCCACTGCCATTTCAACTTACTAATCCGGTGGGCTATGTCGGTGACTTTCGTTCGTCTACGGATCTCCTCATTTCGGATTCGATCTCGTAGAGAAACCCCGAGCATAGCCCTCTCCATAGCTCGTTGTGCGACTTTGAGCTTGCTTATGAGGCCCATAGTGAGAGACCACGTTTCAGTGCCGTATGTCATCACTGGTAACACACACTGGTCGAAGACTTTCGTCTTAAGGCACTGAGGTATTTTGGACGAGAAGACGTTGCGTAGTTTACCGAACGCTGCCCAGCCGAGTTGGATTCGCCGATTGACCTCTTTCTTGAAGTTGGACCTACCTAGTTGGACTGTTTGTCCTAGGTAGACGTACGCGTCAACAGCTTCAAGAACTGAGTTCCCAACTGATACTGGGGTGGGCACAACATGGATATTTGACATGACCTTTGTCTTGTCCATGTTCATTTTAAGGCCCACCTGTTGGGAGACTCGATTGAGGCCTGCGAGCATCATGCTGAGATCTTCCATCGACTCTGCCATGACCACAATATCGTCGGCAAACCGAAGGTGAGTGATGTACTCGCCGTTGATGTTGATGCCGAGTCCTTGCCATTCCAGGAGCTTGAAGGCATCTTCCATTGTGGCAGTGAACAGTTTCGGAGAGATAACGTCTCCCTGTCTCACGCCTCTTCGCAATGGAATTGCCTTCGAACTCTGCTCCTGTACTCGGACCGACATGGTGGCGTTATTGTACAAACACTTCAACACTTCGACATACCGATAGTCAATACGGCATCGCTGGAGAGACTCGAGCACCGCCCATGTCTCGACCGAATCAAAGGCTTTCTCATAGTCCACAAACGCCAAACATAGTGGCAAGTTATATTCTTCGGTCTTCTGTATAACTTGGCGTAGCGTGTGGATGTGGTCTATGGTACTATAGCCTTTTCGGAAACCGGCTTGTTCGATAGGCTGGAAGTCATCGAACCTGCGATCGAGACGATTCGTGATGACCCTCGAAAACAGCTTATAAACATGGCTCAGAAGCGAGATGGGTCTGTAATTCTTCAGCAAGGTTTTGTCACCTTTCTTAAAGAACAGCACCACCACGCCTCTGTTCCATGCTTCTGGCGTTATACCTTCGAGTAAGACAGAATTAAAGAGCTTCTGAAGGACTCTGAGTACCGGTGTTCCACCCGCTTTCAGAAGCTCTGATGTGATTCCATCGTCCCCCGGCGCCTTGTTGTTCTTGAGCTGTTTCAGGGCCATCCTAATCTCGTACAGGCTGATGTCCGGGATATCTTCGGTATAGTGTCGGCTCAGCTTGGCTCTTGGGTCTTTGGCCGAGCTGCTCACAGGTTTAGCAACCGAAGTGTATAACTGTCCATAGAACCTTTTGATTTCCCCTAATACCTCGGCTTTGGTCGACGCTACACTACCATCTTCCCTCTTCAGCTTTGTCAGCTGGCTTTGCCCAATAGACATGTGTCTTGCAAACACTTTGGAGCCTTTGTTTTGCTCAATCGTCTCTTTAATACTGTTCGTATTAAAGGTACGTATGTCGTGCCGCAATGACTTCCAAATTTGTCTATTGAGCTGCCTATATGAGTCAGCGTCATCGGAACATTGTAGTTGTAACGAGCGTCGATCAGCCATGAGGTTGCGGGTATGGTCGGATAATTTTTGAGGTCTATCTGTGCGCCGGCCAGGTCTAAAAAACTTAGAACCTACCGCATGGACAGTTTCCACTAACCTGTTATTAATCTCATCCACGGAAGCAAAATTCTCCAGGCAATCAAAGCGATTAGACAGCTCGAGTTGAAAGCTCTCGGGGTTTTGAATATGGGCATGGTTCGGTCGGAGCGTGGACTTCATTAGGCGGGACCTCTCAATTTTAACGTTAATATTCAATGTGCCTCTTACTATTCGGTGATCACTACCGGTTTTCACCCTGTGAATCACAGAGACATCATTGAATATTTGTCTCTTGGTGGTCATAATGAAGTCTATCTCATTTCTCGTAGAACCATCGGGGCTCATCCAGGTCCATTTCCTGTGAGGCGGCTTCTGAAAGAAAGAGTTCATCATAAAAAGTCCCTCTTTCTCCAGAAAGTCGGCCAGCCTCTGTCCCCTAGGGTTCCGTTGCCCACAGCCAAATTTCCCCACTTTCAACTCATCATCACTTCTCTTGCCCAACTTCGCGTTAAAGTCCCCCATAACAACAGTGAAGTGGGTCTCGGACGTATGTATGGCTCTACTAATGTCCTCATACATAACCTCCACTTCATCATCTGGGTGTGACGAGGTCGGTGCGTATACCTGAATGACCTTCAACGAATATCTCTTGGATATTCTGAGTATTAGGTATACAACCCTGCTCGAAACACTGTCGATGGTGATAATGTTGTTAATGAGGGACTTGTGGATGAGAAAGCCGACACCACCTTGGGACTGTTGGTCGCCCTCCCGGTAGTAGAGTAGGTTACCGGATTTCAGGGTTATCGTGTCCTCGCCCTCTCTACGGACTTCGGATAAACCCAAGATATCCCAACGTACCCTACCCATTTCTTCTTCCAGCTCAACAATCTTCTCATCAGTCCTCATGGTGCGTATGTTGTGTGTTACCAGGGCCAGTCGTCGTCGTTGGGGTTGGTAGCCGAGCGTCTGCCGGGGATTCTTAGCACCCCTGGCCCCGCCGTTACCATGACCGCTACCGTAGCCAGGAATAGCGGGGCTGCCGGGGACTGGGGGCCTGGTCCTTTTTGTATTCATCATTGAAGGGGGGGATTGCCAATACTCGCCACGCTTGGCAGGCGGGTTGGCGAGCGCAGTCGGTGTTTTTATACTCAGAAGACGCTGCTGCCCGTCTTCTGGTTGATCCCTTAGCCGACTTCTACGGCACCCACGGGAAGAGAAGGGGGAGGTCTATTCTTAGGCCGGACCTCCACAGCTTATACGCGATAAAAAAAAATCGCGGATAATAATAAAAACCATTTATTTTATTTTATTACTAGCTACGCCCGCGGTTTCACCCGTCCAGTGATGAAAAATGGTTATGATGATGATGAAAAGTAGCCTATGTCACTCTCCAGTCCGTGGTTTAGCTCCAAACATGGACTGTGTTATTTCTTGACAGTAGGCTGATAAAAATTGAAGTTTCCTTGTAAGGTAGACGTTGTGGCGTTTTTACAATTGTATTTTCCTACCTACCAAAGACGCTTTATGTTTGGTTTAGTAGGCAGCCGTGGTGATACCACATCAC
Organism: Agriopis aurantiaria; assembly: GCA_914767915.1. Lineage (NCBI taxonomy): Eukaryota > Metazoa > Arthropoda > Insecta > Lepidoptera > Geometridae > Agriopis > Agriopis aurantiaria. The sequence continues at coordinate 3,777,275 of OU611982.1, forward strand.
TTAGTCGAAATACTTACCTATAAAAATTTGCATATTATGCTAAAACATACCTATACCTACCTAACTATATTTACAGCGTTATTGCATAATTTAATACTTACTCGTCGGTCGTGAATTACTCACAGAAAAGAGAAGTAAATAGAACGGAAATGAGAAGGAAAATCTGTTACCAGGCATATGAGTGAACCTTGATTGAACATTCTTATTTAGATCAACGCGTCGAGCTCCGCGTCACAGTTGCTAACTGGTTTCGAATAACTGACGTTTCGTGTATATGGGTGCAACTGGCTAAAACAAATTTCTTACAAAAATGACTTGACAGCCGTTCTAATTTAAAAAAAAAAAATTCCTTTTCTGTGGTATAATTCAATAGGTGCATAGCGAGAGGAGTAAGCAATTTAAAGTGGTAATGGGTCACGTAAAGTTCTTGAGTGGAGACCAAGAAACGGAAGTGGCAGCATAGGTGGCATAAGCGGCATCTCACTAGATGGACCGAGGACATCGTGAGAGTCGCGGGCATCCAGTGGCAGGCTGTCGTCGTAGGTAGGTAAGTATAACATAAAATAATCAAAGGAAACAACATTTCTCAAGGGGATTTTTTCAAATCTATAGGTAGGTATCGGTTTATCGATATGTCGATAGACAGATAATTTAGAAAGGTAGGGTTATTGTAATCTGATAACACTTGTTTTGGATGATCTGATATGGATGACAGAGTAGTTTCACGGGGAAGTTTTCAGGGGAATTATCTTTCGGCACCTATCATGGCTGATCATAAGTGTTTAGTGCTTTTCCTGGTAGTTTGTTCGCCCGATCCGACTGCTCCTAGCAATAGGAAATATTCAGATTTTGGTACAGGCGTCGGTTACCAGAGGCACACACACACACACACACAGCAATCCCGCCAGCAGGATCGTAGACCCACAGGATCTGTTAGAAGATCGGTTAGATTCTCTCCAAATAATCATTCAGTTCAACAAACCGTTAGGGCACCAGGGCACCCCCTCTGGGGTGCCTGGACAAGTCTGATTCCCACTCCCGGCGACGGCCCAAGCCGAGGTTCGTACCTTCGAGGTGCCCTTGTGCTAGTCGCCTATAAACTTAACCACCAAGTTATGCCGAACGCACTCTGCCTTCGCTAACTAGTCCGGTCAAGCTGTAGAGGCCAAAAGGCCAACAGTAAAAGTCACTTATAAAAAAATAAAAAATAAAACTGGTAATTTGTTATTTCTACCACTTGAATTTCTTACTGAAATGGGAGTCGCGGCCATCCAGTGCATGCAAAAGGCAGGCTGTCGTTCAGTGTGGAGGTTAAAGGGGGAGGCCTATGTTCAGCAGTGGACGTCTTCTGGCTGATGATGATGAGTTTCTCACTTCCCATTGTAGTAGCGAAGTGTTAAAACAACCGTGTTTTATCTTTATTTATTTTAAAGAGGTTTTATCATGTATCTAGTGACTGCCACCATAGTAACAGGTAGGACGGACAGACGGACGGGTGATGATGATTCATGATTCAAATAAGTTATCATTTCCACTATATTTTTAGGGTTTTGTACCCAAATGGTGTAAACGGAACCCCACGCTATTCTGTTCGTCTGTCTGTTCTACTTTTTAACGGCTGTATCTTTCGAACCGTAATAGATAGCCAGTTGAAATTTTCACAGAATATTATGTAATGTTACGGCGGATTAACTAACAAATAATAATAATATCAAAAAGTTAAACTAAAGGGGTTTGTTCCCTTATGACAAACTTAACAACTTTCAACTGCCAAACTAAAACTTTTTAACAGCATTTTTTTTGACGTATTTTTGTATTAATTGCTCTAATGTAAAAACGGTAATATGTACAAACGTGAAACTTGGCATGATTATAGTACACACTTTAAAATAAAACGACAAATAATAAATAATGGCCAAATGGGAGTCGGTGACACATTTCTGTTCACCACCAAGTTAAGCAATGTCCAGCGCGGTCAGTACATTATAAGTATTTGGACTTTTTGCACTACTTTTTGTATTTTGTGGTGGTAAGGAACCATCAGTGCACGAGCTTGACTCGCACTTAGCCGGTTTATTATTAATATGAAAGATAATAGGTAACAGTACCTGCATATAGATAACATGGAATGCGGGACTGCCCCGAGTACGAATTAGAGTAATTTACAGACTAAAAATAAATCTATTGTTAATTATACCTATATTGCACAGACCTATAAGTTTTTGGATGTTTTCCTTATAGGATTACCAACCTACCTGATTTATACTGAAAAGTATGTAGAGGTAGGTAGGTACCACATGTATCTAATTTTATAGCTATTTTTGACCTTACCACTTTGTTGTCTTCAATAGAAAGATTTGTTATCAATTTAAACTATCTTTATCCGACAGCTTAAAAAACTGATAACTTGAGTTGACGCAATCATGTGGATTATTAGGCACAGTAATAGGGTCCCGTTTTTACCCTTTAGGTACGGAACTCTAAAAACGGTAATACGTACAAGCGTCAAACTTGACATGATTATAATACACACTCTATGAAGTATAACAACAAATAATAGGTAAATCATAGCAAAGTGTGAGACAAGCAAGCAACCTGTCGGCACTTGGATGGGTGACCGCCTGGGCGTGATGTATTGCTCGACTCGCACTTGGCCGATTTTAAGTTTTCAAAAAAACTTACTGAAAAAGTTACCTCTTTTTTTAGGTAGGTAGTTTTTTGATAGAAGATGATTTAATATAATTGTAGGTAGAAAAGGTTTCCGGCATCTCTATCTCATAACGCGAATCAACTATTTTAGTTGTAACAAGGTCACTAGGTATAACAAACAGTTTTAAATGCCTTCGCATTTATTAGTGTAATTGAACAACAAAATAAGACACTTTTAAGTGTCATATTTATAGGTACCTACGCAATTGCGCATGGACGTAGGTAATATACCTACATTACGTCCCAGTAAAGTCTGTTTGTTTTTATGCCCAATCATGTAAACAAAAACAGCGAGGAAATTCCGAGCTGTCATTGGTCGAAAAACATACTTGAACATACAATTCATCATACAATGAATGACGAAAACTGAAAAACACTTGAGATGGAAAATGCACCGCGAAGCCAAAAGTTCAAATTACTTTTGTTAACGTTATTGTCTCATAATATAGTTATTGTAATATGGAATAAGTAGGCAAAGCACATGTTTTGTAAGTTGTCTGATATAACTATGCAAATGTTTGTAGTCCCCTGATACCTTTGGGTTTCCCAAATAGTAACTGATAGCAACCGGAACCGATAGAACCTGATAACAATATCACGGTAGCTGGAAAGGTATGAGTCAGTAATAATTGAGATATTTGGAATACTTCGTGCGATTATGAAGTCATACATAACTGTAACAATTGATAACACTTATAACGACGTAAAAATAATAGTCACTAACAATAAAAAGCACAGAAAAGAGAAGTAAATAGAAAGGAAATGAGAAGGAACATCTGTTACCAGGCATATGAGTGAGCCTTGATTGAACATTCTTGTTTAGATCAACGCGTCGAACTCCGCATCACAGTTGCTAACTGATTTCGAATGACTGACGTTTCGTTTATATGGGTGCAACTGGCTACAACATTACAAAATGTCTTGACAGCCGTTCTAATTTAAACAAAAAATATACAAAAAAGGCGAAGTTAGTAAAAACCCACTGCCGCAAAAATTAATTTAATTAAAAATTTATAAAAATCCTCTAATATAACTACCTAATTATTACTGAACGAAAACAACTTAAAAGTAAATATCATCATCATTTCAGCCATAGGACGTCCACTGCTGGACATAGGCCTCCCCATCGATCTCCAAAGGGCCGGTTGGAAGCGCATAGGTATATGCCCCTTGGTAGAAGGAAATGGCTGGCAGTAATTTTTGGCCAAAGTACAATTTACATTTTCCAAATTTTAAAAAAAACCTAGTAAAACAAGCACCTAATATCGATGCTAGGTTCAATTTGTAAAAGTTTCTACCGTTACCCATTAAAGCAAGACTTATCCTAATATAGAAAAAATACACAATAATATGGTGTATAAAAATTATATTTCAAAACTAGAAAAACATAACCTACTACAATAATAGTAGATGATTTTGAACGTACACAGATCTATGTTAATGATTTATTATTGAGTATAATTATTGATTATTATTTGAATTTTTTTGGCATATTAACTCATTAGCACATCTTATGGTTAGTTTGAAACTATGTAGAGACAATGAAGACAATTCTGTCGTACCGTTTCAAACGAAACGTATTAAAAAACAACGGTATTTTATGTATTTTTACCGACTTCAAAAAAGAAGGTTGTCAATTCAATCCGTTTTAATATTATTAATATCAACATACACAGCAACAGGGCCCCGATTCTACTAAACAAATTGTTTTTAAATTGTAATTGTTAAATTTTTTTTTATTTTTTTTTGTTGTTTTTGCCTTAAAATTGACAGATTTTAATTATTTTTTATACTAAGTTATAATACTAGGTGGTGGCATTTTTCTAGTATATATTTTTTTAAACTGTCAATTCGGTATGTAAAGCTTTTTTAAAGTATTTTTTTTATTTTTTTATTTCGTAGATAAGGCAATTTTAAGAAACTAATTTCAATATTTTTATTTCTATTCAGTAGTTATTTTACAATATTTTTTTTGAAAATTGAAATTGTATGACTTCACCATATAGCACAAAATGTCGTTGCGTTGCGAAGCCGAAAAAAGCACCCCATTTGCCCCCCAAGCAGCCCTGAAAAAAACTACAGTCAAACCACAGAAATCAAAAAATATTCTATTCTGTGTGACGAACAGTGTGTCAAATGTATATTAATTTTAATTCTTAAAAGGCACAGAAAATAAAATGCGAAATCAACTACGATTTGACTGACTATCGAACGAAATCCCAAACAAAAGCCGCAGTTTTGAAATAATTATATCACTCGCTAACGCAACGAGTGGTTTGAACCATTCGAATTTGCTCTCTATCAATAGAAAACCTTTAAAAAAATCTTTGATCTTTTAAAAAATTCACTTGATATTTTCGTTCAAAATCATACGAGCGATTCAAAAGTAGAGCGCTCTCTTAAACTATTGAAATTCGTCACCTTTTTATTTTTACCTAAAATTCTAAATATCACCTGGATTTCACTGTGAGCTATTTTTATATTACTTACCTAGTTTTAAAAACCAAACCGACCAACTCATCTGTACAATTGAGTGGCGCCACTGGTGTTTTTTTTCTGAACAAAACGGACTGCCATACGTATATTACGTAAAATTTGGTATTTTGGTCACAAAACAAACTTTTGGTCATTTGTTCACTTTCACAGATAAGTTTGGTTGGCTGTGTTGAGATTGACTCCATCAACTTTTATTTCAATTAGGCAGAATTTATAATACATAATTTTATTTATAAAACAACTAGCAAAAATGAAATATATAAAAAAATAAAATTTGCTACTTACAATTAAGTTAGTAAAAAAAACAGCCATATGTAAAAAAGATCTATGCGTGATGATTTGATATAGTTTGCAGATGTGTCGCCATCTCTGTTTTTTCATTCAAACTAATTTACAAAATGATAGATCAAAATATCATCAATGACAGCGATTCACATCTAAAAATTCTAATAAAACGTATATTTTACTTCTTATAGTGCTAACAGACGCTCGAACGCGGCTGACGGACCGCCGTCCAACCAACGGGAGAGAAAGAGTGAGAATATTATATTTCCCTCTCTTTCTCTCCCATTGGTCAGACGGCGGTTGAGGTCAGCCGCGTTCGAGCGTCTGTTATCACTATTACGTTTTAAGAATGTTCATACCTTACAGGTCGTCCATTAATAATGTTAGGCTCAATGGGGGAAACTAGGAAATTGTGGGATTGTTGATCTGTATTGAAAATCCGTAGAATTGGGAACAATCGGGGAAAGGACATCACCGAAGATTCAAAATGATCCCGACCACATAATAAAAACCTCAATAAGGCACAGAAGAAATAATAGTACAGTAGAGAGGGTGGTCAAAATCTCATACATACATCTCATACACATAAAAGCGAAATATCATTCACTCACTGACTTATCACTAAATCTCTACTTGACCTACGAAACAGAAATTTAGCAGGCATATTCCTTATGGGATGTAGAGGTCCGCTAAGAAAGGATTTTGCGAAAGATTAATGGACGACCCTTTATTAATTTTGTGATGAATAGAATTAAACTGAGATGCATTCAAAAATCAAATCTTTAGCGCCTTTGTAATTCTTTTCATTCATAATTTTCATCGACACGGTCGACTTTTTTCTACATTCCAAAAACTTAATTTGTACTTACAACTAGAGTTATTGAAAAACATGTCATTACTAAAATCTACTATTCTATTATAGCCGCCTCGAGTATAAGATACAAAATGCACCGAACGTAATGGATATTAAAAAAAAAAAAAAAAAAAAAACACCCTATTTTCGGTACCAGTAGAACGCAAGGTTGACAAACCTAAGCTTTCACTTGCAATGAGCATTCTTGCAAATGTTACATTACACGTAAATGTTAACGGTATACTAGTAGTACGCCAGCGAATCGCAAAAATATTGCTTCATTTGATCTTTTTGCCATACCTGATAATTTATATTGAGCATAAATATATTTATTTATAATGTACTAGCTGACCTGACAGACGTTGTCCTGTCTTAGAACTGTCAAACACGCAACATTATTGGAGTTTTAGTAACGATCCCTATTTTTTTTTTGAAAATATAATATAGCCTATGTTATCCGGGGATAATGTAGCTTCCCGACAGAGAAAGAATTTTTCAAATCAGTTCAGTAGTTTCGGAGCCTATTCAATGCAAACAAACAAACAAACAATCAAATCTTTCCTCTTTATAATATTAGTATAGAAAACAAAGGCTTTGTTTTATATTCTGTACGTAGGCAACTCCTATATATTTAGGCATCTACTATAGGCGACTCCTAGGGTTTAAAAAAAATCTAATAATAGGCTTGCGTTTGACCGCCAACTCGCCTGATGTAAAGCGACTTTGCGGTCTACGATGAACCACGCTTGCCTAGAAGAAACCGATTCACTCATGATTTGAAGACACCCAGATTGTAACTATCGGGGAACACCCATTCAGGCAGCGCATTCCACAGACTAGCAGTACGCATAATAAAAGTGGAATCAAAGCGCTTCGTACGGGTTTTCGGAATATCAACCATAAAGCAGTGTCGATTTTTTTTGCCCGGTCGGGCGTTCCCATTGAAAAATGGGCAGGAGGGAATTAGGGTAAGTAAATTAGAGTTAAGAGGGTAAGTGAAAACGGGCATTAAAAGATTAACGGAGGTACCCAAGATCACCAACAGCCATGAGCATAGTCCCCAAACTTTCGTCCAAATTAATCTAAGTAATTTAGGAGACAATCGTCAACGATAGTGACGTTTGTGTGCCAGTTGAAGTGGTTAACCCCCGGGATGGTGACCACGTGTAGTCTGCCAGATTTGTCCAAAGTCTGCAGCCCGATCCGATCTGATACGTATATATCTTGTGACTTCATCTCGACCACTGTGTCGTTGTTCACGTCGTAGTAACCGAATTGACTAGAAAGAAACGCATTTTATTAATATACTAGCAACGCACCCCGGCTTCGCACGGGTGTAAGTCTTATTTTTTTACACCTTGGGTTACATTATTGGAGTTTGAGAAGGATCCCTATTTTTTTTTAAATACAATATAACATCACACCAACTGTTTGTCTAGACAAAATAGACGATATAAAACCGGCCAAGTGCGAGTGGGGCTCGCGCACTGAGGGTTCCGTACCACCACAAAATTCAATAACGAAATTACCAGTAATAACTTGGTAAGTTGGTAATGAACAGAAACTTGTCACCGACTCGCACTTGGCCATTTTTTATTATTTGTTGTTATACTTTAGTGTGTGTACTACAATCATGTTAAGTTTGACGCTTGTAAGTATTACCATTTTTACATTAGAGCTAATACAAAAATACGTTAAAAAAACACGTTTGTTGTATGGGGACACAGTTTCTACTTTTTTTATTATTTGTTAGTCAATCCGCCATAACATTACAAATTCTGTGAAAATTTCAACTGGCTATCTATTACGGGTCGAAAGATACACCCGTTAATAGGTAGGACAGATAAGACAGACAGACGGACAGACAGACAGACATCGTAGGCTTAGTAATAGGGTCCCGTTTTTACCCTTTAGGTACGGATTAGTACGGAACCCTATAAAGATGCTGAGTTTGCATTAATTCCCAACAAGCTAGATTTTTGCACAGGGGCCTTACGCCCAACTCGTTATGCGGTCCCAATACGTTAAAAACGCCCAGTCCGGAAAATCACGGGAACGTGAACCTTAACGCGCCCAGATACGGTTTGCGATTGCGCAACATTTTTTCATCCTAAACTGGATAAAACAGCTAGGCGTAAGGCCCCGTGTATAAGTCATTACGAATGATGTGTCAAGTCCCCATCGATCCCGCTTGTGCGTTTTTTTTATATTCGAGGTCAAAGGTTACCAATTTCTGTATTTTACGCATATCTCTGAAACAATAAGAGCTACCGTAAAAATGGATCTGTCAAAGTTTGTAGATCGTAAAATTCTCTACAAAAAGTATTAATATTTATGTATTTAATGAACCAACTCGGGTGGGCAGCGTTCGGGCATAGATAAATATAGGTTCATAAAAAAAGGGGACATCTTCGATCAAAAATTCATGTTCGAAGCGTGACATCTTCTCGTCCAAAGATATCACTGTGCGTTAAGACATTGGTCTTTGACCAGTGTGTGTTTTTAGTGATGACATATGGTACTGAGACGTGGTCCTTAACTGTTAGCCTTTTGGAAAAACTCAGATTCACACAACGGGCAATGGAGTTGCACGGAGTTTCTTTGCGCGATAGAATCCGGAACGTGGATATTCAAAGAACCAAAGTCACCGACATTGCTATTAAAATTTGTAACTTGAAGTGGCACTGGACAGGCGACATCGCCCGAAGAACCGATAACCGATGGGGAAGAAATGTTCTCGAGTGGAGACCACGAACCGGAAGACGTAGCGTAGGTAGGCATCCCACTAGATGGACCGACATCGTGAGAGTCGCAGGCATCCAGTACATGGCAGGCTGTCGTTTATTGTGGAGGTCAAAGGGGATCCCTATGATCAGCAGTGGGCGTCTTCTGGCTGATGATGATGATGAATGTATCATCATCATCATCACTGCTGGACATAGGCTTCCCCCATCGATCTCCAGAATGGCCGGTTGGAAGCGGCCTGCATCCAGCGTTTCTCTGCGGTCTATTTTAGGTCGTCCGTCCATCTAGTGGGTGGACGTCCTACGCTGCGTTTACAGGTCCGTGGTCTCCATTCAAGAACCTTTCGGCACCATCGGCCATCTGTTCTGCGTGAATGTATGAATGTATTTAATTAACTCCTTCACTAATTCTGTTCTGTTTAATAAATGAAATATTAGGACACAAGACTATTGAGATGAAAATATTGACCTGCTTTGCCATGGAGTGATGACGTCATCGTTCGGCCCACCAATCAGCACCAACCTCTTCAGTCTGAGAAGATTGTTCTTAAAATCGTCTGATTTCGCCGACCTGAAATAAATATTAAATCTGTTAAATATATTCTGAGATATTTTTAACTTCTTGGAAGAATCGAGAAACAATACATATAGTGCCAAAAAATATATACCTATCCAAACCAAAACGCGGCGCATTCAACGAATTGCGCAGACTTTTTGGTTAGTTACAAGGTAACCGCGATCCGACTACAACGCCGCGCGATGCCAGCGCTACGATGTCATAGCGGACAACTAACGTTGACTACTATGCAAGCGAGATTACGTCTAAATTGGAGAAATAAGAATTGTATCTCGATGCTTGGATGGCATTATTTTGTGATAAAAAAGCCAATGACCAAAATTGGCTTCGTTTTTTGTTATCGTGTTTTTTCCCGCGGCCTTTAATCGTACTTGGTAAATAGATGCATAATAATACGACAAACGATAGTTATCAAGGGGTATCATACCTTACATCAGTCTAAACTTAGTTATAACTATTTAAAAAAGTGAGATAGGTACATAATTAATATCTAAAGTTAAATATTTCATTTCTAACTGCGTTTTGAGAAAAAAGAATTCATCAATAAATTTTTCTGATAGTCTTTTCCAACATGGGTCAAGGTTTCAACGATGGCCACGGAATTAAGCCAAATGCACCACATCCCATAGTGATTTGATCATTGTCTTTTACTTGACAGTATTATTATTCAAATAACGAGACGAGCAAGTCGGTAGCCTGATAAACAAACAAACAAACAAAAGTAATAAATTTTGACATAAATTTAGTTTTACATAACGTGGTTTTCCATAGGCTCCCGAACTAGTCTGGGACTGTGTGTCGGGTGCCAGTGGCTTCTCTTATTATAACAGTACAATTATGCCAAAGCAAACAGTTATATCATACAAAATATAATTTATAATTTAGAATTATTATACAAATTTATCAATATTTATAAAGCCAAAAAGAAAAAAGAACACAACTTACAAAATAATAAATATATTGTTTTTATTTTTTTATAACATGTTTGTGTGTTTTTAGTAGGGTTAAGTGTTTCAATAGATATATCCATTATATTTTATTAAAGCACCATGCTTGCCTATAACAGAATAGTTTTACCTATTACAAAATAATATTTTAGATACCACTATCAAATCTGGGTTATTTTATTTTACAACGAAAACATACGGCTGCTAATCAATACAGTAGATATGAGATAAACAATTACACAAAAGCCAAAAAACATGTTTTCACTAATACAAACTAGAAATAGTGTAAATGCCCCGTTGCAACACCAACTGGGGCCTGGATATAGATAAATAGTAATTGGAAAACAAACATTCGAGGTCTTTACATAAAAGATAATAAATTAGTTAACAGAAAGAAAAAATTAATAAATAACATACAAATTGCAAATATATAAAACCTAATACTAATTAAATGTAAAAAAAAGTAAATGTAAATGTTGTTATGTTATTATTGGCTATTTAATCTTTAAATTATTATTACTTTGTTCAATATAAAATTAAATTAAATAAATATTTTTGGGACATTTTTGCACACACGGTCATCTGACCCCAAACTAAGCAAAGCTTGTGATATGGCTGCCAGAGACTGATATACATACATATATAGTAAAGTTATATGATTATTTATGGGATATTTACCGTGGTAAGGTTGTGGAATGAGCTCCCGATATTTCGGCGCAGTTACATGCACCATGTTCACGGGAAGACAACTTATAGCTCATATAACTTTAGTGAACAACCGTGATAGTTTAAAACAGTGTTATAAATATATTTTTTTTTAAATACATACTTAAATAGATATTAACAACCAGATATAGAACAAACACAAATGTTCATCACACAAATGTTTGTCCTACGTGGGAATCGAACCCACGCCCTCTATATATATATATTGACCCTCTATATATATATATATATATATATTGACATACTTTATGACTTCCATATCTATGTTATTGTCCTTGATACAAATTGATATTGGCATGACGTCAATTTTATCAATTGACCTTCATTAGTTCTGGGTGAATGCCAAATGGGTAGTTTTTTGCGCATGATTTTTACGGTAACCTCGTCATAATTTGTTTGGGTATTAATTGTAAAATATTAATTGTATTATTTGTTATCCCGTAAATAATCATATAACTTTTGTAAAAGTTTATTTAAGAAAAGAGAAGTTTTGGGTATTAATTGTAAGTGTTTATTCACAGAAAAGAGAAATAGAACGAAAATGAGAAGGAAAATCTGTCGCCAGGCATTATGACAGAACCTTGCTTGAACATTCTTATTTATGTCAACGCGTCGAACTCCGCATCCAAAGAACTTGGACCTTACCTTTTTGGGTTAGGTTCTTTGCCCGCATCACAGTTGCTAACTGATTTCTAATGAATGACGTTTCGTTTAATTATATCAATTATATGGGTGCAACTGGCTACAACAAAGTTCTTACAAAAATGCCTTGACAGCCGTTCTATAAACTTTTTTTTTTCTTTTCTTTGAGTTTGTCAATCATATTAATTTCAATGCTTATTTTTAGAAACTTAATTGGAAGTACATTCATGTTTTATAACAACATTGAATTTAAAAAAAAACACAATGGGGAAAAAATATTGGAATTTAAGTTAAGGCGGTCTTTCAGACAAAAAAGGCTTCACAGAAAAAAATATTAAGACAATATATTCATTTTAAAGCAGTAAAAAAAATATGTGGTAATCTTGATCATATTTCTGAGTGTACCATTAGTTCCAAAACACGTTTCCGATAAATTTTCTCGATAGAAAAAAATCATGAAATAACCTCTAACCTTGAAATTTACCTAAACGCATACAATTTTATCTCGAGTATTAATGAACAAATCTTTACAAAATTTACAAGAATGATGTTAAATATTGTAACAAATAACATCATTAATTTTATTTATTGATAAAAATTCAATTTTTCTATCTATTAATTAATTTAATCATAAATTGGCTCGAACGTGTCGAACGAAACGTCGTGCCGCCGCGGCGCCTTTTCACTTCTCTTTTATTTTTACGCGATGTGACAGAGACCGCTGAGGCGCGCTGCTAGACGGACGTGTGTCGCTTTGTTCCGCTAACCGCTCCAAAATATAATCTCAACTTTATGACACAAAAACACCTTGACGTAAGTTGTAAAGTAAGTACCTACCTTATCTGCAATGTTTTCTTGCATTATAAGTACTAAAAAGGCAGGCGAATGAAAATTACATTTTGTATCGATTTGTTTGTATATATTAGTTTACGAAGGATAATTTCACCAAAATCGTCATAGTCCAGTTGGCCGAATGGTTTGACGCAATGGATAAGTTCTCTGCGACTCTGTGAGTAAGCTCCGGGTTCAAATCTCATAGTCACCAATAATTTAAATTTTTGTAATTTTTCTTATGTTTTTAAAATAATTCGTCATGTTCGTGCGTGCGTGCGTGGGTGTGTGTATGTTTGTGTTTGTATGCATGTGTGTAATGTTCTTTAATCGAAAATGGTAGGGACGGGATTTTCACTGTCAGATAGCTGATTCTATGAGGAGAAAAAAAATTGGCATCTTTTTTATCATCATCATCATCACCATTTTTTCATTACTTCGCAGGTGAACCCGCAGAGCACAGTTAGTCTACTTTTTTAGGGTCCCGTACCTCAAAAGGATAAAACGGAACCCTTATAAGATCACTTCGTTGTCCGTCTGTCTGTCCATCTGTCAATACCCTTTTTATCAAGAACGCGTAAAGGTATCAAGTTGAAATTTATACTAAATACTTGGGCCTACGGTTTCTTTCGGCTGTAAAAAATAAAAGTTGTAAGTCAAAGCAATCAAAAGATATGAACGTTTATGTCGTATATTTTGCGATTTCACAAGGGAATCTAAACCTATAGGGTACTTCCCGTTGACCTAGAATCATGAAATTTGGCAAGAGGCAAGGTCTCATAGCACATATATAGGAATAAATCCGAAAGTTATAAATTTGAAGTTATATCATTTAAAAATAATTATTTTGCTATTACAAACTTACATTTTGTAGTTGGAATGTATGGAATAACCTTATTGTCAACTACAAACTTAAGTTTGTTTTTCAATATTTTAACTTCAGTTAGTTTTTTTTTTGGTCTCGCGCTCTGAGGGTTCCGTCTAACGGAGGAGTGACATAAGTGGAGAGGCATAGTAATAATTTACTTCCAAGTATCGGTGGTCGGTGTACCAGGGCAATATAAGAACAAAGCAGTCTCGAGCATTTGCAGAGGTCACACAAAGTGGACAGTCAGCGACGTTATCATACAAAATAGCTTTCCGTCCAGTTTAATTAGACATTCCAGTTGATACCTTGAGAAGTACGTAATTTACGCGTAAAATTTACAAATTGGTCTCACCCTTACTTCCTTTGGTCAGGCTTCAAGTAAGTACTTAGTACTAAACAGGCAGGCGAATGAAAATTACATTTTGTGACGATTTCTTTGTACATTTATATTATTTTATAGATTAGAAGCATAATTTCACCGCTTGCGTCATAGATCAATTAGAAGAGTGGTTGACGCAATGGATTAGTTCCTGTGACTCAGTAGGCTCCGGGTTCAATTCTCACATATCCATGTTATTTTTATAATGTTTTTGAAATATTTCGTCGTGTGCGTATGTCTGTAATGTTCTTTATAGACTCGAAAACTGCAGGACCGATTTTGATGGGATTTTCACTGTAAGATAGCTGATGTTGAAAAAAATTCGAGCAACTTTTCATCATCATCATCATCACAATTTTTTCATTACTACGCAGGTGAATGCGCGGGGCGCAGTCTACTATAATGGTTAGGACATCCTAAACAACTTGGGATGGACAGACAGAGACGGATGGGTAGAACGAACTTATATGGGTTCCTTGTAATTCTACGGAACCCTAAAAAGGTGTTACAGTCTTCTTTGAGTATATCTTTCTTCTATATACATATAAAAAGCGATGTATGTATGTTCCCTATGAAGGATGATGATGATGATGATGATATTACGTATAAACTCCAATATGGCTGAACCGATTTTGATGGGATTTTCACTCTCAGATAGCTGATGTTATAACGAGGGGAAAAAATGCTGCTTTTCATCATCATCGTCATCATCAGCACCAATTTTTAGTTTAGTTTAGTTTGAGCTAGTTTGGTAAGTCGTGATGTTACTTTCTCCAGAAACGGATTAACTGACCTGATCGAGGACTTCGGAGTCTGCTACGGAACTGCTAGACGGATAGAGCTAGACGTGTCGAGTTTGGGCTCGTTTTATTAGTCGTGATGAGATCTTCTTCCACGAATATTTTGACTGACCTGATCGAGGATTTCGGAGCCTGCTAGTGGAACTGCTAGACGGATAGAGCTAGAAGTGTCGAGTTTGGGCTTGTTTCATTAGTGGTGATGAGATCTTCTTCCAGGAATATTTTGACTGACCTGATCGAGGACTTCGGAGTCTGCTACGGAACTGCTAGACGGATAGAGCTAGAAGTGTCGAGTTTGGGCTCGTTTTATTAGTCGTGATGAGATCTTCTTCCACGAATATTTTGACTGACCTGATCGAGGATTTCGGAGCCTGCTAGTGGAACTGCTAGACGGATAGAGCTAGAAGTGTCGAGTTTGGGCTTGTTTCATTAGTGGTGATGAGATCTTCTTCTAGGAATATTTTGACTGACCTGATCGAGGACTTCGGAGTCTGCTACGGAACTGCTAGACGGAGAGAGCTAGAAGTGTCGAGTTTGGGCTCGTTTTATTAGTCGTGATGAGATCTTCTTCCACGAATATTTTGACTGACCTGATCGAGGATTTCGGAGCCTGCTAGTGGAACTGCTAGACGGATAGAGCTAGAAGTGTCGAGTTTGGGCTTGTTTCATTAGTGGTGATGAGATCTTCTTCCAGGAATATTTTGACTGACCTGATCGAGGATTTCGGAGCCTGCTAGTGGAACTGCTAGACGGATAGAGCTAGAAGTGTCGAGTTTGGGCTTGTTTCATTAGTCGTGATGAGATCTTCTTCCAGGAATATTTTGACTGACCTGATCGAGGATTTCGGAGCCTGCTAGTGGAACTGCTAGACGGATAGAGCTAGAAGTGTCGAGTTTGGGCTTGTTTCATTAGTCGTGATGAGATCTTCTTCCAGGAATATTTTGACTGACCTGATCGAGGACTTTGGAGACTGCTACTGGAACTGCTAGACGGAAAGAGCTAGAAGTGTCGAGTTTGGGCTCGTTTCATTAGTTGTGATGAGATCTTCTTCTAGGAATATTTTGACTGACCTGATCGAGAACTTCGGAGACTGCTACTGGAACTGCTAGACGGATAGAGCTAGAAGTGTCGAGTTTGGGCTTGTTTCATTAGTCGTGATGAGATCTTCTTCCAGGAATATTTTGACTGACCTGATCGAGGATTTCGGAGCCTGCTAGTGGAACTGCTAGACGGATAGAGCTAGAAGTGTCGAGTTTGGGCTTGTTTCATTAGTCGTGATGAGATCTTCTTCCAGGAATATTTTGACTGACCTGATCGAGGACTTTGGAGACTGCTACTGGAACTGCTAGACGGAAAGAGCTAGAAGTGTCGAGTTTGGGCTCGTTTCATTAGTCGTGATGAGATCTTCTTCCAGGAATATTTTGACTGACCTGATCGAGGATTTCGGAGACTGCTACTGGAACTGCTAGACGGAAAGAGATAGGAGCGTCGAGTTTGGGATTGTTTCATTAGTTGTGATGAGATCTTCTTCCAGGAATATTTTGACTGACCTGATCGAGGATTTCGGAGACCGCTACTGGAACTGCTAGACGGAAAGAGATAGAAGTGTAGAGTTTGGGCTCGTTTCATTAGTCGTGAATCGTGATGAGGTTTTCTTATAGGAATATTTTGACTGACCTGATCGAGGACTTCGGAGACTGCTACTGGAACTGCTAGACGGAAAGAGCTAGAAGTGTCAAGTTTGGGATTGTTTCATTAGTTGTGATGAGATCTTCTTCTAGGAATATTTTGACTGACCTGATCGAGAACTTCGGAGACTGCTACTGGAACTGCTAGACGGAAAGAGCTAGAAGTGTCGAGTTTGGGATTGTTTCATTAGTTGTGATGAGATCTTCTTCCAGGAATATTTTGACTGACCTGATCGAGGATTTCGGAGACCGCTACTGGAACTGCTAGACGGAAAGAGATAGAAGTGTAGAGTTTGGGCTCGTTTCATTAGTCGTGAATCGTGATGAGGTTTTCTTATAGGAATATTTTGACTGACCTGATCGAGGACTTCGGAGACTGCTACTGGAACTGCTAGACGGAAAGAGCTAGAAGTGTCAAGTTTGGGCTCGTTTCATTAGTTGTGATGAGATCTTCTTCCAGGAATATTTTGACTGACCTGATCGAGGATTTCGGAGACCGCTACTGGAACTGCTAGACGGATAGAGCTAGAAGTGTCAAGTTTGGGCTCGTTTCATTAGTCTTGATGAGGTTTTCTTCCAGGAATATTTTGACTGAGTTGATCGAGGATTTCGGAGCCTGCTACTGGAACTGCTAGACGGAAAGAGATAGAAGTGTAGAGTTTGGGCTCGTTTCATTAGTCGTGATGAGATCTTCTTCCAGGAATATTATGACTGACCTGATCGAGAACTTCGGAGACTGCTACTGGAACTGCTAGACGGATAGAGCTAGAAGTGTCAAGTTTGGGCTTGTTTCATTAGTCGGGATGAGATCTTCTTCCAGAAATATTTTGACTGACCTGATCGAGGAGCCCAAACTCGACACTTCTAGCTCTTTCCGTCTAGCAGTTCCAGTAGTAGTCTCCGAAGTCCTCGATCAGGTCAGTCAAAATATTCCTGGAAGAAAACCTCATCAAGACTAATGAAATGAGCCCAAACTCGACACTTCTAGCCCTATCCATCTAGCAGTTCCACTAGCAGTCTCCAAAATCCTCGATCTAGTCAGTCAAAATATTTCTGGAAGAAGATCTCATCACGACTAATGAAACGAGCCCAAAGTCGACCATTCTATCTCTATCCGTCTAGCAGTTCCAGTAGCAGTCCCCGAAATCCTCGATCAGGTCAGTGAAAATATTCCTGGAAGAAGATCTCATCACGACTAATGAAACGAGCCCAAACTCGACCATTCTATCTCTATCCGTCTAGCAGTTCCAGTAGCAGTCTCTGAAGTCCTCGATCAGGTCAGTCAAAATATTCCTGGAAGAAGATCTCATCACGACTAATGAAACGAGCCCAAACTCGACACTTCTAGGTCTTTCCGTCTAGCAGTTCCAGTAACAGTCTCTGAAGTTCTCGATCAGGTCAGTCGAAATATTCCTAGAAGAAGATCTCATCACGACTAATGAAACGAGCCCAAACTCGACCATTCTATCTCTATCCGTCTAGCAGTTCCAGTAGCAGTCTCTGAAGTCCTCGATCAGGTCAGTCAAAATATTCCTGGAAGAAGATCTCATCACGACTAATGAAACGAGCCCAAACTCGACACTTCTAGGTCTTTCCGTCTAGCAGTTCCAGTAACAGTCTCTGAAGTTCTCGATCAGGTCAGTCGAAATATTCCTAGAAGAAGATCTCATCACGACTAATGAAACGAGCCCAAACTCGACCATTCTATCTCTATCCGTCTAGCAGTTCCAGTAGCAGTCTCTGAAGTCCTCGATCAAGTCAGTCAAAATATTCCTAGAAGAAGATCTCATCACGACTAATGAAACGAGCCCAAACTCGACCATTCTATCTCTATCCGTCTAGCAGTTCCAGTAGTAGTCTCCGAAGTCCTCGATCAGGTCAGTCAAAATATTCCTGGAAGAAGATCTCATCACGACAAATGAAACGAGCCCAAAGTCGACCATTCTATCTCTATCCGTCTAGCAGTTCCAGTAGCAGTCCCCGAAATCCTCGATCAGGTCAGTGAAAATATTCCTGGAAGAAGATCTCATCACGACTAATGAAACGAGCCCAAACTCGACCATTCTATCTCTATCCGTCTAGCAGTTCCAGTAGCAGTCTCTGAAGTCCTCGATCAGGTCAGTCAAAATATTCCTGGAAGAAGATCTCATCACGACTAATGAAACGAGCCCAAACTCGACACTTCTAGGTCTTTCCGTCTAGCAGTTCCAGTAACAGTCTCTGAAGTTCTCGATCAGGTCAGTCGAAATATTCCTAGAAGAAGATCTCATCACGACTAATGAAACGAGCCCAAACTCGACCATTCTATCTCTATCCGTCTAGCAGTTCCAGTAGCAGTCTCTGAAGTCCTCGATCAGGTCAGTCAAAATATTCCTGGAAGAAGATCTCATCACGACAAATGAAACGAGCCCAAAGTCGACCATTCTATCTCTATCCGTCTAGCAGTTCCAGTAGCAGTCCCCGAAATCCTCGATCAGGTCAGTGAAAATATTCCTGGAAGAAGATCTCATCACGACTAATGAAACGAGCCCAAACTCGACCATTCTATCTCTATCCGTCTAGCAGTTCCAGTAGCAGTCTCTGAAGTTCTCGATCAGGTCAGTCAAAATATTCCTAGAAGAAGATCTCATCACGACTAATGAAACGAGCCCAAACTCGACCATTCTATCTCTATCCGTCTAGCAGTTCCAGTAGCAGTCTCTGAAGTCCTCGATCAGGTCAGTCAAAATATTCCTAGAAGAAGATCTCATCACGACTAATGAAACGAGCCCAAACTCGACCATTCTATCTCTATCCGTCTAGCAGTTCCAGTAGCAGTCTCTGAAGTCCTCGATCAGGTCAGTCAAAATATTCCTGGAAGAAGATCTCATCATGACTAATGAAACGAGCCCAAACTCGACACTTCTAGCTCTTTCCGTCTAGCAGTTCCAATAGTAGTCTCCGAAGTCCTCGATCAGGTCAGTCAAAACATTCCCGGAGAAAGATCTCATGATGACTAATGAAACCAGCCCAAACACGACACATCAGGCCTTCCCCGTCTAGCAGTTCCAGCAGCAGTCTCCGAATTCCACCATCAGCTCAGTCAAATCATTCCTTGACTAACAATTTTCACTAAGACTAAAAAAACGAGCCCAACCTTGACTTATCTCGCTTTCCCTATTTAGCAGTTTTAGCAGTCTCCGAACTCTACCATCAAGTTAGTAGAATCATACCAGGAGTAAGTCTATAAACTATAAATATAATAGGTAAAATATTTGGTGCAAAAAAGAAACATAAAATATTGAAACGTACGACGAAAGTAAATTTTAATAATCACAACTAGCAAGTTGGTTTGATTGAATTATGGTTTGTTTGTTCTCCGTCGTCCCGTCGCTGTGTGCGTGATAAAAAATTGAGTCCAAAAATATCTACATAGCACTAGATTTGAACCGGGCATTCGTGGTTTACCAGCGCGGTGCCAGACCACTAGGCCAACAGAGCTTTGCTGTGGACCGACGAAATTACTTGTCTTTAGCTGTGTATAGGTGAAGGTCGTCACCTTTCTGCGAGATTCACGCGGTGCGCCCCGCTGTAGTCGGCCGCCACTGCCTCTGCTTCACCCCCTCAAAAACATAAAAGTCAGCTAGTCACGGCGCCTTAATAATTGAGAAAAACTACACTTTCTGCTGTTGAAAATAACATGTCTAAGCATTAAAATAGTCAAGGAAGAAAATATTGAGAGCAAAAAGAGCAGGTTCCACCGAGATTTGAACTCGGATCGCTGGATTCAGAGTCCAGAGTGCTAACCATTACACCATGGAACCGTCTGAACAAACAGCCGAATTTACCGAACAGGATCTTGTGGTGAACAATTTCTTTGAACATACTTCAAGATTTTGTTCTTTGCTCATGACGTCGCGTCGTAGTATTTTTTTCCTATCAAGAAAACTGTATTTTTTTTATAATAAGGTACTTTCATTGATATCACGGTCGATCTTCGCGGTGATATCACGGTCGTTCACTAAAGTTATATGATTATTTACGGGATATTTACCGTGGTAAGGTTGTGGAATGAGCTCCCGATATTTCGGCGCAGTTGTGCATGCAACATGGTGCAAGTACAGTGCTTAATCGGTTGAGGATAGCTGTCCTAAAATTCAGTCGTAAGATTTGACCCAAACTAACAACTTTTTAGTAGCAAGGCAAGCTTGTAAATAGGGCGGCATGGTCGTCAGAGCGAGTGTGCATCAAGCCGGATTTAGGCCTGATACGTTCGCATCTGAGGCGCCACCTTACCATATCTTACTCGTTTGTCTGATCAGGGGCCTTACGGCTAACTGTTTTAAGCAATTCTATTTAGACGATAAGAAAAGTTGCGCGACCGGACCGTATCTCGGCTCGTTGAGGTTCACGTTCACGTGATTTTCCGAACTGCGCTGTTTCGGCGCTAACGAGAAGCCACAGGCAAAACTTATCTCAGATGGCGCCACCTTCGCTGGTGCTGTCATTTGTGGTTTATTTGAGGTTATAAACATTGCTCTTGAATGAAACAATAAAAATTAACTTTGCTAACACAGATCTACTACCTATAGATTTTCAATGAGCGTGGCTAGCTCAGTGCCTCTCGCTCATCATCGTATTTTCGCTCACTGCGCTTCTTGCAGCCCAAAATGCTACAACCAACCATTGTAAAATATCTTTTACAATTATTTCTCAGAGGAAACACGCATTTATCACATTAAATCACCAAAAAAAGGCAATAAATATAATTCAGACCCGTTTTGTTTGTCACTGATTATTACAGATTTTGACACTTGAGGTACCAAAAACAGGTCACGCCGATAAGGACAACAAAATCTATTTATGTCCTTTTCGTACTTGTGCTGAGCCATATCAAGTTGTCTCTTTCACTAAAATATATTGCCGATCTGGTTGTGTATATCTGTGTTTGCTAATTATAACTTTGCTTTTGACAGTAAAATGTTTCACGAATGACAGTGGCGAATCTCAAAAAAGAGTTAATGCTTCCTTAGCTGGTAAGTGCGTCTCCCCATTCGAGCCCGCGATATGAATTAAGGCCCCTGAGTGAATAAGTCTAGATTCACATGCTTCATCTTCGGCCACAACATCATTTTCCATCAGGTGAGTTAGTGAGCAAACGTAAACCTATGCTTTATAAAAATTGGTATGTACTTACGGTATCTCGTTATTAATATATGGCAGAAACACACTGTAGGTCTCGAACAGCTCCTGGTGGTACGGATCGTTCCAGTAGTTCCCAACTGATGTATGCTGCCCTACATCGGAGTAGAAAAGTTGCCAGACCGTATCTTTCACCAGGCTGGGGAACACCAGGTGAAGGAATCCAGCTGAAGGGTAGAAATATATGAAATCAGTTTCTGTGAGTGTGAAAATTAGGTGTCATTTTCTTTAATAGCCCGTTGGTCCAGTTGGTAGAGAACCTACCTTCTGAGCTTGGGGGCGTGGGTTCGATTCCCACCTAGGACAAATATTTATGTGATGAAGATTTGTGTTTGTTCTATATCTGGTTGTTAATATCTATTTAAGTATGTATTTAAAACTATATATGTATGTATATCAGTCTCTGGCCGCCATATCACAAGCTTTGCTTAGTTTGGGCCCCAAACTTTGGGGTCAGATGACCGTGTGCAAAAATGTCCTAAATAAAATGTTTTAATTGCTATTTGAGTGCCTTTCTGATATTGTCAGAATATCTCTTCCTCGGTCAGCCTAGATTCTGCTACCCTGGTTTAATCCCCTAGTATGGGCTAAAGTAGGAAAAAAAATGTTGTGTATGTTTACCTCCATACTGGCCGGCCTGCGGTGAACTTAACGATATAAATGTGTCAATAGACACATTTGGAAATGTCTGCACAATGCCCCGCGCAATCAGACCTCCTTGGGAATATCCTGGAAACATAGAAAGGAGAATTATTGAATGTAATTATATAAGAATAAATACCTAAGAGTTTTGGCGCCAACGTAATAAAACAGGTTGCCTTATTGTATTATTGTCCTAAACTTGAGTTTTTTGAGTGTAAAGGTGTAATAATGATGAATTATAATTTATTGAATGTTCGGGAACATGCTCGGCTGTGGGAAAGTGATATAACGAGGAGAATGGCCTTAATGACTGTAGCCTACCCTGTGATGTAATGGGTGAAAAATAAATCAAAGAAAAATAGAACATAGTTCACATTTCACTTCATTTTAGTTTTAATTTTAATTAAAGAAATTTAATACAGTATCACTGTTCCATTTCCTCGTAATTAAAGTTAAAAGCTAAGTGTATAACTTGTACATAAAACCTATTTTATCCTCGACTTATACATCTGCCCTTGTCTACAGTTTGGGCTGATAAGCGTCTTGGCTAAAATGACTTGTTTTATGCACTCGTTGTACAGTCAACTATTTCATTCTCTTTATGCTTTAATTCTTACGCAAGTACAGATTGGGACTAGACTGAGGAAATCCCTTACTTTTCACACAACAAACAAACAAACCAATCTATCAAGATCATGTTTGTAAACGAAATCATCGTTGCAGGTGCGTTGTGACGCGACGCACCAAGTGCCACATGAGAGCATTTTTGTCTTCGCTGTCAAAGCATTTTTGTAAGAAATTTGTTGTAGCCAGATGCACCCATATAAACGAAACGTCAGTCATTCGAAATCAGTTAGCAACTGTGATGCGGAGTTCGACGCGTGGATCTAACTAAGAATGTTCAATCAAGGTTCACTTATATAGAAAAAGAAATAAGAAAGAAACCTGGTAACAGATTTTCCTTCTCATTTCCATTCTATTTACTTCTCTATTCTGTAGTGATTTATATGTAGGATGACAATGCGTTGTCGCAAAGACATTGCGACGCATCGTATGGCCTCTCTCTAAGTAGTAATTTGAATATTACCAATAAGATTGATCCCGTCAGGGTGTTGCGAAGATATGTTGGCGATGTCCTGTCCAATCTCCAGCACCTGGTGCCACATGGTCTCCAGGCTGGACCAGCTTTCAAACCGGTCTACATTGTACACTATCGTGCCGGGATGTTTCTAAAACCGATGAACGATTACTCAAAACATACCCACCTTATTAAAAAATGCTTGATAAGCTAATGCTATAAAGTGATATCAACTATGCTACATAGAGATGCATGTGAGAAATTGAAATTGGTTCCTTCTAGGCAAGCGTGCTCCACCGTAGACCGAATCATCGCTTAACATCAGGCGAGTTGGCAGTCAAACGTCAGACTAATATGTATTAAATAAAAAAATAAAAACAACACATTTTAGTATAACATCTGTAATGTACATCAAAATAAAAAAAAAACTTTTTTTTAAAATATTTATTACTAGCTGAGCCCCGCGGTTTCACCTGCATGGTGATAAAGATGATAAAAGTAGCCTATAGATGTGTTAATCCAGAGTATAAGCTATCTCCATACCAAATTTCACCTAAATCGGTTTAGTAGTTTCGGCGTTGAGTCCAGCCAAACATACACACTTTCACATTTATAATATTAGTACGATTGTAAATGCAACGTTTGTGTGTTTGTTCCCACTCAACTCTGCAATTCGAGCGAAATCTGTTCAGAAGTTTGAAGATAGCGTGACTCCCGTGTGACGTCATTTGATTCACAACCCAATGGCTACAAGATTAAATTGCATTTTATTAAACCCCCGATAAAGTGCTGACAATCTTTAAACGGCAGAACAGATTTTCTTGAATAATAGCTAAGAACACTCACAATCAAGCCACCTTTCAAACAAATAAATCGGCCAAGTGCGAGTCAGCCTCGCGCACTGAGGGTTCTGTACCACCACAAAATACAATAAGGTTGTCCAAGTAACCGAATTACCAGTTATTGTTCAGGCTTAAACGCCTTCCAAAATAGTCGAAGGAATTGCTAATTAGATGATAAGGTCGATGTTACAAGGTCGTCTAAATAACGAAATTACCAGCTGTAACTTAGTAATGAACAGAATATCACCAACTCGCACTTGGCATTTAAAAAAAAAATATATTGTTATACTTTCAAATTCAAATTCAAATAAATTTATTTCAGGCAATAAAATAACCCATACAATTCAATAAATAGGTACATCAAAAAATATATAAATAAATGAAGGTAATAAAATCGAAATAATAAAGTGACACAATACAATTCTAAAGTAAAAAAGTAATAAGCAATGTCCACTTTAGAGTGTTTAATATAATCATGCCAAGTTTGACGCTTGTACATACCTATTACTGTTTTTACATAAGAGCTAAAACAAAAATATGTTTAAAAAAATTTTGTTTTATGGGGACCGAACCACACCATACCATTCCTTGTTACTTTTTGACTTTTATATTATTTCTTAGGTAATCCGCCTAACATTACATATTCTGTGAAAATTTCAACTAGCTATGTATTACGTTTCAAAAGATACAGCCATTAATAGGTAGGACAGACAGACAGAAAGACATCGTAGGCTTAGTAATAGGGTCCCATTTTTATCCTTTGGATACGGAACCCTAAAAAAGCTTTGAACAAAACTTACAGTTTTCAAAATCAGCTGTTGGGAAACTTGGGGAGCTAAAATGCCACAGATAGACATGTAGACACTTAAATACATCCACACCTTAAATATAAAACACAATAACAATAGTAATTTTTAAACTTTCGCGAACACACAAACAATAACACATGTTTGCATCAGGGGTTAAAAAGGCAATCAAAGTCAGAAGTCAGGCCGTTGATGTTATTATCATTGAAACTTGATTGTAATTGTTTAAAAAGAATTACCTCCTCAATCCTATGTTTTATCATTTCCATGTTGCTGGCCCCAGTCATGATTCCATGAATTAACACCACAGGCTTATACGTAATGCTTGGACTTATCAGTAAACTTAATGCGAAAGTAAGCAACACAAACATTTTTGCTTTTTGTTTTTGAGAACAAAGAAACTGAAACAGTCACGGGAGAAGAAACCTTAACGTTAGAAATAATCTAGAATCCAGATAAACTATCATAATCTTTTTAGCAAAGATGTGTATCCTATTCTATATAATTTACACTGACCAAATATTATTTTTTAAATAAAGAATGAGGTTTCATGAACTGTGTATGAATTGAATTGAAATCACAACACAACACAACAGTCACAACATTGAAATGAAATGAAAATGTTAAATGGAAAAATACAAAAAGTAAATATTGATTGAAGTAATTGACATTATTGTAATGACATTATTTATATATGTCAAACAGTACTTTTTTTTGGCAATGCGGACCAAGCTAAAGCATTTATGGCCATACCGCCTCTTGTTTGATAACATAATATTTATTTTATTTATTTATTTTTGGCACGAACGTGTCAGCTCGTATTATTTTTCAAACTTGTGTATTTTCGAGAGCGAAATGTGAATGGGTAATTATTATTAAATATTTTTTTTATTAATAATGATTAATCAGTGTTGATGAACGTGCTAAAGTGAGGCTAGAAATTAGAGTAATACTGGTATAAGTGGTAGAAGTGATTACGAGGCGAGACGAGGTTTTAGCACTACCAGCGCCCTGGGCGAGATTTCTCCCAATCTGCCATACAAACAGAAAAAAGACAAAGAAGAGTTTTTTTTTTTAAATGCATGTCTTATAATATGGCTTTATAGGGGCACCTGTGTCGCCCCTTTATATATGGCGCCCTGGGCAGTCGCCCAACCGCGCCCTACCCTAACGCCGGTACTGTAATTGTGTTGTTTCCTAAACTCTATAAATATAAGTCTCAGAAGCCTCCACCGCTTAACTGAGGCATGATTTTGACCTAACCGTCGCTTACTTTACTTGACTCTATCTGTGACTATGACTAGTTTCACGACATCAAACTTAATAAACAATATTTTAATACACGGATGACGGAATACTATTCCGTGTCGTCTGGCAAATGCACAAGAAGTTCGACGCCATTGATTCTATATATACATATATACCATCAATGTTCGACGCCAAAATCCTGTGAAGAAAGAGAGAAAAAAAAAAGCTATTTGTTTTGACATTTGAATTTTTATTGACTAAAGCATGTGTTCACTTCACGCTATTTAATAAAATTTATTTACGCTTAAAATAGGTAACTGAAATTATCTGAAATACTATTACGGTTTAACTGATTAACTTGAATTTATACCTTACTTTAACTAATCAGGTATATCCATTGAAAGAGTGCTAAAATCTAATGTTATATTTTGTAAATGCCGATAGAGGTTAAGTATACGATAACTTAAATTTTATCATAGCTTTACTTTTGTTTTTTAAAATTTCAGCTGTCAACTTCGTTGCATTATGGCTACTACATCGTTAGCCGCACAGCTGCAGAGGCTAGCTATCCCGCAGGCTACTGTGTTCAAAGATGACAAGAAAAGGGCATCACTCTTATTCACTCCACACGAAGCAGCTCTAAAAGACCGCGAAACATTCTATCGGATTGGTCTCACGGGGCTAGCTGAGCTCAGCGCCCTTTACGAAGGTTTCAGAGTCTTCGAAGACACCCTTTTTAATGACTCCTCCAAAGAATTCGAAAGGTCTGTTCAAACTAAAGCAGTTAACGACAATCTCGACCAAACAGTTGAAAGATTTCTGCTTAATTTATCGCCGTATTTATTGCTGACACCAGCGCATCAAGCGTTAGAATGGCTTATCAACAGGTACCACATCCATGAATACAATCAAGACGCCCTAATGGCTCTTATATTGCCATACCACAGCACTTTAATATTCGTCAGAATCTTCCAACTCATGAATTTGAGTAATACCAAGTGGTCTCATTTCCCCTATCAAGCTGCAATTAAAAGGGGTAACCCGTTAACTTGCGAAGCTTTGTACTCAGCATGTGTGCATAATAAAGAATTGATACCATTTATAGCAAAGAGTACCTTAAAATACGTAGAACTGTATGGCGAAAGAGCAAACCAACTGAGTACGGTGATAGCATTTTTTTGTCAAACGGCTATAGCTACAATCCGGGTTACAAACCGAAAAGGTATGGAGTTTATGATAACGTCAATGTTGCCGGTAATTGTGAAAGCAATCGATTCCCCGATAGCTGATTTTAGAGCATCAGCGTACATTGTCTTGGGACTTTTGCTTACAAAAACCAGTATGAGCCATGTGGTACTAAGTGATATTGCCAACAGACTGTTGACTACCCAATTTGATTTGACTTATGATGTGACGTTGCTGTTAACAATCTTGTACGAGCAACAGAAACATTACACAGGCATGTCGGAGACTATATTAAATGATCTGTCGACAGCAGTAATAGCTACCCTATGCAGTCACCTGAAGGTTATAACTCAAAATAACAACAGCATACATAGATTTGTTTGTGCGATACTAAAGGGTGTGTTACCGAAAATTCAAAAGGACAGTGAAGAGTTCATGAGGTATTCAAAGATGGCTGAAATTATGGTTGACGAGTTGGATTTCAAGAATCAGCAACCAGAAGAAATTATCAGGTATGTTTCTAAATTTTAGTGTGCAATAGGTAGTGTGCGTTCTGCAGGTTTATGCACAGTTTGTATAAATTAAGCACTAACCTCATTCATGTCTGCTCATTTTGTTTTTATGTTTACACATTTTTGAGTTATAATCCAGATCTGAACCTATAATATAGACAAGACATAATATAGGGGATATAGACAATAGACAAATTTTTATTTATGGAAGAAAAAAAAAACAACATATTTAGAGAACTAATAGAAATAAATACACACATTACAAATTGTAAGTTATAATACAAAATATTTAATTTTCCAGTACACTTCCTTAACCTAATTTACAAGAACATGTGCAATATTTAATGTAAAACAAATTGAAAAAATACATTAAGGTAGGCAGGAACAAGGCAAGCTAATGAAGGTTTACGGTACGTACTTGTAGTCCCTGCACTAGGCGAGACGCCTGTGTCGCAGGGCCTACATTCTAGCGTTTACTTAGCATCAGTGCGGTGCAGTATCAATACATTTTATTTACCGTTTAGTTTTGAAATTAAATACATAACTAAATTTAAATTAGATTTGGAAAAAGATTTAGTAATAATTTGTTTGATAATGTTGATAATGTTTTGTAAGATTGTAATTTGTGTTGGAAAAATATTATGCTCAGTATTTACCAAAGCTGAGCAAACAAACAAAAGTGCACAGGACTACTTGACATGACATCAGTTTTGTACTGTTCTCCAGTGAGAAGCTCTCCTTTTCCAGGATACATGATGTTCACTACTTCTTCCCCAAATTTTACCTTTTTGTTAAATATAGAATCAATCTGTTTTGCCACCGACTCCCCTTGTGGTAAGCAACATTTACTCATAAGACAGTAACAAACTAGCATTTTCGTACATTGAATGTAAATCTACGAAAGTGTACTTTTATGTACTGACAAACTATAGTCACCACATTACCAACTGAGTCGTCGAGCAATAAACATCACTGTAAGTGCGAGTGAGATAGACAGAAATGACATGTGGGTGCGAGCGAGATAGACAGACAATGATTTATGACCTGATGACTCGGATGATAATGCTTTTAATATAGTACTAGGACCGGCAAACATCTTCGAATAACCTTGACTATGCAATAAATAAAATTAATATTTTGCGCCAACTTTTCTCCACTATTCCACTTATTGCTCAATGTATAACTACACAAAGTAAGTAGATACTAGTTAAAAACAACAATAATAATTTAATAAACTTGTTGTCTCTGTTGCAGGCTTGTCCTAACATCTTACTCGTACTCTCCGAAAAAAAATAAGGGGCCCAAGAAACCCACTGCCACTGACGGCAATGAAAGTGACATTGAAATCATTGAAGAAGACGAAGAGGTGGGAGAAAACTTTGGAACAAAGATTTTCAATTGGTATGCAACACTGCTAAAGAATCTAGAAAAACAGTACCCTGACGCCTTTGACAACACTGTTAAAGCTGAAATGGGCAAGAAAGGAAATCAGAACAAGAATCTCAGCAAGCTACTCGGGTTCAAACCATCTGTGGCGCACAAAGTGCATGGTAAATACCTATTCGAAAACCTCAATCATGTTAATCCTCAAATGAGAGTACAAGCCATCAAATACATTAGACAGAAGTTTGAAGAAATTAAAAACGAGGATGCAGATTTTGTCAAGGATTCCTTCATAGACCGACTTTGCGATGACCATCCTAACGTCGTAAACGCTGCCCTTGATATACCCATAGAAAATCTGACAGAGATTTTTAACGAAATTGAAATATCAAATGTGCTAGTAAAAATATGCAGTCATCAGGACAAAACGTGGAAACCGGTAGTTGAAAAAGCTATTGTTAAATTCTGTGATTCAGATATGATGCCTGTCAATCAAGAGGTGATTTTGGTCCTTCTACCTCACTTGTTTCCTGATGATAAAGAATCTGCAAAAGTAGCTTGGGTCATACATAAATCTAAAATAGGTGACAAGCTCAAACTCAAAGGAAATATTCAAAGGTCATATGAGGACAACCCAGATATGATCAATGATTGTGTATTCAGATTACTATTTGAAGAGAAAATGCCTGACCTTGATGATATACTTGATGAAAATATTCTAAACAAAGATAATACTACAGATATTTGTTTGTACATGCTTCTTAAGTCTTGCTCCTTTGCTAAAGCGACTGTGGAAGAAATTGCCACAATTCTGAACTTACTGTTAGAATCTGTTGAAACCAGGTCCATTGTCATGTCCTCAGAAGCCAGTACGTTCTCCAGTAGTCTTATGCCGGAACTCTTCAAAGAAGCAAGCATGAATAACATGTTGTTTGAGGTGATTCAATATCTATTCATGAGGGTGATTGAGGATATGAATGTAAAGAAAATTTCAGGGCCTTGGTGCAACGTCTGCAAGTCTTCAGAAATGATCTTAGTGAGGAGACTGTATGAAATCTGCGTGACAGGCTGTGCTATCCCCACTTACAGTGAGCACTATGTCAAACTGCTGCAGAAGTTACTCAACAAATTCTTTGCAACACCAAAAGAAAAGTTCGAGTTCATCGCGAATTTCGCCTGCGGTCACATATTCTACGCCGCTGATCCAAAAGATGTAATAGGACCAGAGCTTCAGTTGCGAAGTCTTAAGCTACTGTCAGGTTTTCTTGATGTTATGCAAGACACAAAAAGTTTATTTGAATCGGAAGCAGTCGTACTGACACTTCTTTATGGTTTAAACAACCCCTTAAGAGTAATAAGGGATTGTGTATTGGAACTGATACCTAAGTTATTAAAAGGAAATCAAGAGAAAGGCAATGTTTACGCGAATTTGTTGCAAAAGCTCTATGAGCATAAACAAGAACTTTCGCTGGACCATGAGCAAATATCTCATGTCCTTAACATAATACTGACTGCCAAAGACGCACAAAACAAGGTTTTCAGACGCAACTGCTTGTTGATACTAACATCAGTCCTCAGTTCTGATGCACCTTCTCACGTAAAAGCAAGTCTTCTAAAAATCTTGGCCCGTTTCGACAATGCTTCTACGTTCTCTCTTGTGGTCCCCGCATTGAAATCTCTTGAGAAAGTTTTGAAGACGAGGACTTTGGACACAAAATTGTCATATGATATTTACGAATCAAACATCTTTAAAAGCGTATACAGCCTCATTAATGAGTCTACAGTAACCACATTTAATAAAAACGAGATTTGGAATTCTGTAGAAGTAGGCTTGAAAGAGTATAGGGAATGTATATTGCAAGAAGATCACACGTTCACCAGCCCTTCAGTATTGATCATGAAACAGATAGAGGAAGATGTGTTCAAGAAGCTGCCAAACGAGAAACGCAAAGATTTTGTTAGGCTGGTGTCTTTGGCTGGTGCCGTCAGCAATAATCCGACAATATCAAGTGTGGCATCGAAAACCATGAAGAAGATTCACCTCAATTTCTCTGACTTCAAACCCATTTTGGACAACATGCTAAATGTACAAGATCCTGAGAACCAATCTAAGAAAAAGAAGAGCACTGTCTCTATGCTGTCTTATCAACTTACAGAAACAGATGAATGGAAACTGGGGGTTGTTATTCTGGAGTACGTTCAAAACAAGAAGAAAATGGAGCTGGACAACTCATTTGTTTCCATACTTTTTCAATTGCTGAACAAATGCTTGAGGTTCGAAGAACAGTCTTACGTAGAATACACGAAGCAGCTGATTCTGTCATCGCTATGGTATTACTGCAAGAAGTTTGTCAAAGAAACTGATAAAGAAGTCTTGAACTCTGTAAAATTAGTTTTTAACGTGGAGTTGGTGGTTCAGTGCATTAGAGGGACCCAGAATCCTCAGACCCATCATCATGCGCTAATTCTTTTGTCACATGCAGCATACATGTTGCCTGAACAAGTTCTACATCATACGATGGAAATATTTACTTTCGTGGGCACCTCAGTTCTGAGGCACGATGACGCATTCAGCTTCCAGATCATCACTCGGATTATAGAGACCCTGATACCGATTTTGGTGAAGCTAGACAAAGATGTCGAAGAACATTCTGAGAAAGAGCTTCAGCAGTTACAGAAACGCGTTGTTCCCGTTCTACGTATATTTGCGGATGTCGTGCTACATGTTCCGGAGCATAGGAGGTTGCGTCTTTACAAAAAACTCATGGTAACCATTGGTGCAAATCATTTCCTTTGGGTGCTCCTCGCTTTGCTTCTCGAAGCTCACATCGCGCATTTCTCCGAAAACAAAAAAAAAGACAAAAAGCCGTCTCGGAATCTGGCAAATCAGGAAGATCCAGTTAACAGGCTGGACTTTGGTCAAAGCATTCTTCTAGAGTTTCCTCCAGAAATTGGACTCGAGAACTTTATCAAGCTCGTTGTTTATATCAAATCTCTACCCCTGCAGAAGGATGAGGATTCTATGGAAACAGACTCAGATCCTACTGAAATCTTCAGCGTGAATGGTCACACTGCGAACCAGCTACGTCATTACAAATACGCCTGCATCACCTTCATGAACAGCTGTCTGGCTTCCTCAAGGTTTATACAGCACAGTAACCAAGCCACCGACACGAAGACCATGGAAGCCCATTACAAAACGCTTATAATCAGTACATTGACATTCATTCAATCCATATCCAAGGTTTCCGACGAAAAAACAGCTAAATACTGGCGTGTGATGCTCCACCATAGTTACGACCTTCTCGATCACACAAACAACTTGCTTTCAGCTCAAATGTTCTTGAATGTTATCAGAGGACTTCTGAGGCACACTTTGCAGACCGTTCGAAGGAAATCTATGGAGCTTTTGAACTCAAAAATCCAGCACAACCCAGAGTTCCTTGCTAACGTTGACACAGAATTGATGTTCTCATTGCTTGAACCACTTTTAGATATTATCCGGACTATTGAAAACAAAGAAAAGAACCTTACAGAAACAGCAGCTCAAGAATTGGAGTTAAACCAACAAACAGCTCTTCTGTCCTTAAAACTGTTGACTAGAATGCTGGCTTCGAAGCACCCGGAACAATTTACATCTGTCCTTGAAACTGTAACAGAATACACTTGCAGTCTCAACATTTCTGGAAACGTCATGGCATCTGTTGTTTTGTGCTTAGCAGAACTGTGCAGTAATTTGAAGGCGCATGCTCTGGTGAGTCTTCGAAAATTCATGCCAGCTCTAATTAAAGTGCTCAAGAAACAGCGGAAAGCAGAAACCCCTGAGCTAATCTTGCTAAGCACCGTCACAGCAATATCCAAGATCGTCGAAAGCCTCCCCATGTTTTTGAGCCCGTACCTCCAGAAAATTCTATTTGAATACTCCATTTTGTATGGAAAATGGCAGAACTCTGATCAAGAGCAAGTCTCTGTTGTTGTCACCAAATTAGCCAACATAAAAAAGAAGATTGCCGCAGCAATTCCACCGAGAGTTTTAATTCCAGTTGTCAGTGAGACTCACCAAATGCTATTGGCGAAAGAGAACTTCGACGCTATTGGTCCAGTCATGTCGGTGCTAGCTGATAGCTTTACTAATGTGACCACAGCCGACTTCACGGCGTTACAGCAAGACCTTACTTCATTCTTTTTAAACGCACTGCAGTTGCGAAGTGACGTTGCTGACAAAGACATAGATGTTGCGGTTATAGACAGCGCTGAAGATAACGTTGTGCATGCTTTAGTCAGTTTGGTGCTGAAGCTTTCTGAGACGAGCTTTAGGCCGTTCTATTTTAAGATGTATGACTGGGCGATAAGGACCAATGTTGAAGGGCAGAAGGAACGAGCCATTACTTTCTACAGGTGAGTTTTCCAAAATGAACAACATCTTTCATCATCATCATTTCAGCCATAGGACGTCCACTGCTAGACATAGGCCTCCCCCACCGATCTCCAAAAGGGCCGGTTGGAAGCGGCCTGCATCCAGCGTTTCCCTGCGGTCTCTTAGGTCGTCTGTCCATCTTGTGGGTGGACGTCCTATGCTGCGCCCCATCTGTTCTGCGTGATATGTGCCCTTGCCCACTGCCAATTCAACTTGCTAATCCGGTGGGCTATGTCAGTGACTTTCGTTCGTCTACGGATCTCCTCAACAAACAAAATCTTTACATTAACCTTAAAAAATTATAAATATCCTCTGTGACAGCGACCATAATGAATGTGGCTTAAAGTATAACTACATTTAATATCTTATTTGCTTTTGTATATGACGTATCCTTAGTGTGATTCCACTTCTACATCGCTTCGAATATAATAAGGATTTTGGGATAAATAATTTTTCTCTATAGATATAGATAGATAGATAAACTCTTTATTGTTCACACCACAAATTTCATACACACGATAAAACAGCTTAAAAACTAGTGCTACAATCGGCGGCCTTATCGCTAAGAGCGATCTCTTCCAGGCAACATTAGGATGGAGAGGATTTATACAGGAGGTAGAAGGCGGGGCGTGCAATATTGAAAAATGTGATAGTTATAATATAAACCGTACATTCTAATAACAATACATACTAATACATATTTACTTAAAATTACGATAATATACTAATACATAAAACATAAAATCTACTAACATGAGAAGTTAAATAAACAACAACAGCGTCAACAAGGTGGCAACTGCGACAAATAAAATTGCCTTACACGGTCTTTATAAACAGCGAGCGATGGAGCGTGTCTAATATGCTCGGGCAACGGCAAGATATTTGTGGTGCGTCACGAGGCATCCTCAGGAGGCATCGCGCTCGGAGACAAGTCCTGAGGATGCCTCGTGAAGCGGCGAAACACGTGGGTTAGGTTAAAATTTGCATCACCAATATCTATAGAGCTTATTTTTTCTGATTTTGTTTTCCACTTGCAACAAATCAATTTACATTCGGGCGAAGCCGCGGGGCGCAACTAGAACTGAATAATTTATTGCTCATTAAAAAAAAACACTTTCAAGTCAAATTTATCTTATATTTCAGGCTGAGCAGTGCGATCGCTGTGAAACTGAAAGGCCTATTTGTGCTATTTGCCGGTCACTTTATCAAAAACGCAGCTGATTTGCTCGACACTTGCAATAACAGCAAAACAGAAGATCTATACTTTGACAGTGAAGAAAAATGCCTCACCCTCGTCAAATATATCCTGAAAACTCTTCATATAGTCTTCTTGTATGACAGTCAGAGTTTCCTAAACAAAGATAGATTTGAGACCCTGATGCAACCCGTTGTAGACCAACTGGAGAATACGATGGGTGGCATTCCCAGTCTTAAGTCGAGAGCAGCAGAGTCTATAATACCGTGTGTGGCGCAATTTGCGGTGGCGACAGCTGATGACTCGCTTTGGAAGCTGCTGAACTACCAGATATTGTTGAAGACGAGGCATAACGATGCTGAAATTAGGTGAGTTAATTATTAAACGTTCAATTGATCAAAGGGTCTTTTTAGGGTTCCGTACCCAAAGGGTAAAAACGGAACCCTGTTACTGAGCCTACTCTGTCTGTATGTACGTCCTACCTTTTAACGGCTGTATCTTTCGAACCGCAAGAAAATTCCCCAGAAAAAATTTGCCAGTTGAAATTTTCTCAAAATATGTAATGTTACAGCGGATTAAGTAAGAAATAATACAAAGTAAAAACGAAAGGGGGTCCCCATACAACAAACGTATTTTTGTATTAGCTCTAATGTAAAATCGGTAATAGGTACAAGCGTCAAACTTGGTATGATTATAGTACACACTCTAAAGTATAACAACAAATCATAAATAATAGCCAACTGCGAGTCCAATTTCTGGTAATTA
This sequence comes from Agriopis aurantiaria, assembly GCA_914767915.1. Taxonomy (NCBI): domain Eukaryota; kingdom Metazoa; phylum Arthropoda; class Insecta; order Lepidoptera; family Geometridae; genus Agriopis; species Agriopis aurantiaria. The sequence goes on from OU611982.1 coordinate 3,813,074, forward strand.
CCAAGTTATAACTGGTAATTTCGTCTGGTTACTTGGTCTTGGTTATCCTTATAATTTTTTTTCACCGAATTGAAATGCCACCATGTATTACTAATTTTGAAGTTGGTTTTTTAAATTATTGAAAATTATTGTATTTTGTGGTGGTACGGAAGCAGTGCACGAGCCTGACTCGCACGTGACCGGTTTATTATCATCAAGGAAATACATGAAATTTTTACTCAAGGGCACATTTTACTCTCAAGATATCTGCTTACAGTATTTATTAAACAACTGATCGCAGATACAATCAGAATACCCTTACGGACAACAGCTAATTGCGGCACCTAATCCGCTCAGTTGGAAAATCACGCGAACGTGAACCTTATCGCGCCCAGATACGGTTTGCGGTCGCGTGATTTTCCAACTGAGCGGATTAGCCGTAGTCCGTAAGGCCCCAGAACACAAAATGTAAAGTTTCAAACGTTATGCAATTTTAACCAATGACGCAAAGCCAAAAGGTGGGTGTTATGTAAACGTGACAAACAAATGCTTGTATGTCTCACCTACAGCAAAAATGTCAAAACAAGTAAAAGAGGTTTTTTTAAAAATTTAAATAATAGTCTTGTGTTTGTCCTCCATGTCGCCTAAAGTTAAGGTTGTTGCTGGGTCAGCATGGTGGATGATGGTCCATCCTCTCTGAAAGAAGGCTTGTCCTGTGTCCCGGCAGTCATCATCATCATCATTTCAGCACCTAGGACGTCCACTGCTGGACATAGGCCTCCCCCATCGATGTCCAAAAGGCCCGGTTGGCTGCGGCCACTTTTAGGTCGTATGTCCATCTAGTGGGTGGACGTCCTACGCTGCGCTTACCGGTCCGTGGTCTCCATTCCAGAACCTTTCGGCCCCATCGACCATCTGTTCTGCGTGATAAGTGCCCTGCCCACTGCCACTTCAATGATTGCCACTTTCTAATTTAATTCCACTGCCTAATTTCTGAGGCGATCTCGTAGAGAAACCCCGAGCATATAGCTGATAATAATGAAGATGTTGACGACTTATTTTATCAACTTTGTTTACAGACTGACAGCTCTCGACTGCCTCGTGGCAGTGGCCACACAGCTGGGAGCGAGCTGGCTGCCGCTCCTGGCTGAAAGCGTGCCGTTCTTGGCTGAACTGATGGAAGACGGCGACTCAAGGATAGAGACCGCCACTAAGGACGCCATTAGGAAACTTGAGCAGATACTCGGGGAGCCTCTCGAGAAATATTTTTAGATTATAAGTGAATTTTGAAATTTGCAAGGACAATAAATTGGATTTTCAAATTATTTGTTAATGTTTATTTTAGCGCCATCTATTAGGGAAGTTATTAATTGCAAAGTAGTTTGTGATAGTGCCATCTACCAAAGACCTATGAACTATTTGCAGCGGTAAAAAAACAATGAAACTAAAATGCTCATAGATGGCGTCACTGGTATAAAATTAGCTCAGGAAATATATTATTGACAACAAACATATTTATTTCAAAGCTTAGAATAACTACTCAGAGAAGGTAGGTTTCCAAACAACGCCTTCTCAAAATATAAGCTACAAATTCGCTTTGTAGCTTACGTTTCGATTGGTATTTTAAACGATTTAAGCAAGAAAATTAATGGATTACCTGTGGAATGTCACACCATAACCCTTATGCTGCTTTTCTGATTTGTTGTGGTACGATTTCACCGCGCAAATTGTCAAAGTAAAATTTTTATATTTTTTTGGAGCCATATATGACACCATTTGAATGGCTTAAATTTTGCGAATGTACTTGGTTTCTTTGTGTAGTTATTCTAAGAGATAGCGGTTTTTTGTTGTGTATTTACACTTCGGGAAAGCCTGTGGGGAAAGCACACGAAGGCATAATTTTCGAACAAATGTTTCGTTATCATTTAACAATAGTCTCGTGTTGCTAGAATAGATACCGGCCGAAACGAAATGAGCGCCGGCGCTCAATTTGTAATCTACAAAAATGCACTTCTTATGGGCCCGTCCATTTATTTTATTTTGGTCGAAGGCTGTTAATGATGCCCCTATTGGTTCTAAGAATGCGACAGGATGTAAGACCTTGGCCGGAAATTGGATTGGTTGACGAGAAGAGAGGTCGAGTCCATTCACAGGTATAGCTTAGTTACCTGTAGAATTCAATATCCGGGTCCGAAATTATCCGGATTTCGGCTATTGACTAGTGCGATAGATGTACGTAGGTTAGGTATCTATAGATGTACCTAGATATCATTCTTGTCATTTCGAATAAGTAACCTTCTGTAGGACTTCCAGTACATAGTTATCTAAAATTAAATATTACGTAGGTAGGTATGTACCTAATAGTGCGGTCTCAAAGACCACGCGCAAAAAAAATATCGTGGGTTTGAATAGATAAGTAGTAGCATGTAGTAGGTACCTACCTACCTCGTTGTATTTTTTAATCGAAGGTGTGCTAATATATCTGTTTTTTGAATCGCTGATAAGTCCGCGTTTTACCACCAACTCGCCTGTTGGTAAGAACAACCCCTTACGCGGACACAAACCGCGCAATTCGGTAAACCACGGGAACATACGCAAAAAATTTTCATTACACAACACTAAGTTACAGATAGAAAAACTTAGTTGCTTAAAAAATTTGGTGAGTTTTTAGTACCTAAGTATATAGGTACCTCACGGGAACATACGCAAAAAATTTTCATTACACAACACTAAGTTACAGATAGAAAAACTTAGTTGCTTAAAAAATTTGGTGAGTTTTTAGTACCTAAGTATATAGGTACCTGGTATACAGGTACCTGGTATATAGGTACCTATAGGTACTACCTACGTGCCTCAATTTCGTTTTCAAAAGTCAGTCAGTCTGTAGTACATAAGCATTTCATATTAGGTTTATTTATTTTACAGATGACAATAGGTGATGACAGACGGCACTGAAACGTGGTCTCTTAGTCACTAGCTAGGGGCCTCATAAGCAAGCTCAAAGTCACACAACGAGCTATGGAGAGGGCTATGCACGGAGTTTCTCTACGAGATCGAATCAGAAATGAGGAGATCCGTAGACGAACAAAGGTTACCAACATAGCCCACCAGGGGGTCTAGACATGAGCCACACACTGTTAGCGTTCACGCCTGCGGAAAGATGAAATTGTATGAAAATGACATTGACAATGACATTAGCATGAGATAAATTATCTCAAGCTAATGTCATTTTCATAAAATTTCATCTTTCCGCAGGCGTGAACGCTAACAGTGCGTGGCTCTTGTGTAGACCCCCAGATTAGCAAGTTGAAGTGGCAGTGGGCAGGGCACATAACACGCAGAACAGATGGCCGATGGGGCCGAAAAGTTCTCGAATGGAGACCACGGACCGGTAAGCGCAGCGTAGGACGTCCACCAACAAGATGGACGGACGACGTAAAAGAGACCGCAGGGAAACGCTGAATGCAGGCCGTTTCCAACCGGCCCTTTTGGAGATCGATGGGGAGGCCTATGTCCAGCAGTGGACGTCCTACGGCTGAAATGATGATTATGAGAAGACAATCTGCAAGACACGCTGCATTTAGCTTTCTAGAATGGTATTGCAGCTGTCAGAGCAAATAAAAGCTTGAACCAAGTTAAGGTTCTTTCGCTATTAGGTTGGCAGCTTATTTAGAAAACTTGAAACTGGCTAGTTTATTCTTCGAACACCGACTGTAATTTTCCTGCGGACTTCGCGCCGTAAAACTTAGATTGTAAGCGAAGAAATGGACTTTAAAAAAACCGGCCAAGCGTGAGTCGGGCTCGCGCACTGGGGGTTCCGTACCACCACAAAATACAATAATTATTAATTTAAAAAACCGACTTCAAAATTAGTAAAATATGGTGGCATTTCGATTCGGTGAGACGAGTGAACGAATGACATGAGGTCATCTAAGTAGCAAAATACGTTGCTTAACTTGGTAATGAACAGGTGTACCTACCTAGGTACCGTACCTACATACTTAAGTATTACCGGTTTTACATTAGGTAGAGCTAATACGTATACATATAGTATTACCGTTTTTGCAATAGAGTTAATTAAAAAAATACGTTAAAAAACGCGTTTGTTGTATATAGGGGACTCCACTTTTGAATTGATTTTTGTCTTTTTGTTATGTCTTAGTTAATCCGCCGTAACATTACATATTCTGTGAAAATTTCAACTAACTATCTAAATAAATAAATAAATATTTGGGAATTTTTTTCACACACGGTCATCTGACCTCAAACTAAGCAAAGCTTGTGATATGGCTGCCAGAGACTGATATACATATCTACATATATAGTTTTAAATACATACTTAAATAGATATTAACAACCAGATATAGAACAAACGCATATTCATCACATAAATGTTTGTCCTAGGTGGGAATCGAACCCACGCCCCTAAGCTCAGAAGGCAGGTTCACTACCAACTGGACCAATGGGCTGTGTAGTAAGTACGGTTCGAAAGATACAGGTAAGACAGACATCGTAGGCTTACCTAGTAATAGGGTCCCGTTTTTACTCTTTGGATACGGAACCCTAAAAAACTAGATTAAAAGTGTAAAACTGAAGTGCAAAGAGCCGTAGGTATCTGGGAATATTTTTAATTAAATTGGAGTGGCGGGGACTTACTTAAGTCAAGGAAATAATTTTATTTTGGGGTTGAGGTCGTCAGGACCCGAAGTGTCCTCATAGAGCTAAATGTCGTCAATGTGTCTTGAACTTTTTACCGAATTACGAATCACTAAAAACGGCCCTGGGGGGTTAGACAAGACCCACTTTCTGTTAGCGTTAACGCCTGCGGAAAGATGAAAATGATGTCATTTTCAATGTCATATTCATACAATTTCATCTTTCCGCAGGCGTTAACGCTAACAGAAAGTGGGCCTTGTCTTAACTCCCCTGGGGCTTTACGGCCAACGGCTAACTCGGTATCAAAGTTGGAAAATCACGCGAACGCCAGATACGGTTTGCGGTCGCGTGATTTTTCAACTGAGCGGATTTAACGTTAGTTTGATACCGAGTTAGCCAATGGCCGTAAGGCCCCTTAACTGTTACTTTCATACAAACGTACCATCTAGTGTTTTTTTAGGGTTCCGTACCTACCCAAAGGGTAAAAACGGGACCCTATTACTGAGCCTACGGTGTCTGTCTGTCTGTCCGTCTGTCCACCTGTAAACGGCTGTATCATTCGAACCGTAATAGATAGCCAGTTGAAATTTGCACAGAGTATGGTAATTTAATGTTACGGCGGATTGACTACGAAATAATAATAAATAGTACATTGTTACCCCAGGGGTGAAAGTAGCTTATTTAGTCCCGAGACGGGGTTTGGACGCTAATAGTTCGAGGGACTAAATAAGTCTTTAATCCCGAGGTAAACACTGTGCTTTTCATTACGAATACAAGGAAACTAAAAATAAAAACATGAAATGACGAAAATATGAGTGAAAAGTTTATGGTAAAATTAGAGCAATTTACTTATATTTAGTGAAAGGTTTTTTCCGGGTATATTGATATTAGATATTTTCCACTACTGCTTTAGCCTTTTCTATTATGAAATCAGGCGTTAATCCATATCGGAATCAGATGAACTCATTGTGTTAATACAAATCTGCTATACGAAAGTATTTATACAAAATTCTACAATAAAGGTTGGATTCCCGCCAAAAAAAATTTTGGGACATCCTGACACTGGCAAATGCACGAGAAGTGCAATGTAAGGAGAAAAAAAAAGTTGTTTTTTCAATACAAATGTGAAAATAGAACTAGTTTTTTTTAATAATTTGAGTGTCTGTCAGTTGTCAACTATTATGTCACTGTCAGATGAAAAGTGATTCTCCCTAGACAGAAATGTGTTACTTTCAACCCAATCCTCAGGCTCGCTCAATATTTTGTATTTCTACCCTGTATTTCTACACCCCAAATTTAGCCAAAACCGGATGTAGTTCAAATCAAACCGGCCAAGTGCGAGTCGGGCTCGCACACTGTTCCGTACCACCAAATAACTCGTTAGCTACTAAAGTACAAAAAAAATTGCAAAAAGACAAAATTCCATCAACGCCCAGGCGGTCCCATCCAAACACCGACCGCGCCCGATGTTGCTTTACTTCGGTGATCACGAGAACTGGTGGCACAGAAGACATAATAGCACACTGGTGGTTGTGAACAGAAATTTGTCACCGACTCGCACTTAGCCATTATTTATTATTTGTTGTTATACTTTAGAGTGTGTACTAAATATAATCATGCCAAGTTTGATGCTTGGAGCTATACGATAATACGTAAAAAAATATATGTTTATTGTATGGGCCCCCATTCCGCTTTTACTTTTTGACTTTTTTATTATTTTTTTATTAATCAGTCGTAACATTACATAAATATTCTGTGAAAATTTCAGCTGCCGCAATTTATTACGGTTCGAAAGTCCGACAGACAGACGGACAGACAGACATCGTTGGCTTAGTAATAGGGTCCCGATTTTACCCTTTGGGTACGGATCCTTAAAAAGGCTGTGAGTGATGATGATGCCCCAGGGGGGTGCAGCCCCAAAATACTTCCTCAATCCACTCACGAAGCAGGCTCTATAATGTTTTTATTTTTAGTTGCTTGCCTGCAAAGCTGTTACGGTGTCCAGGTGTTGTATTTTTACGAGACATTTGGGTTAGGTTCGCGCTTGTCATCGTGAAATTACTTTGTAATCCAGTTTTAATATTTTAGGGCTCGAGGCGGAACAAAAGCGTAGCTACCTACGGCTATTTTATTCCTTAGAAAATTATATTATTTCTACTTGGCAATAGTTAAACATAAAATAGACGAAGATGAAATAAATGTTACATCATCATCATCAGCCAGAAGACGTCCACTGCTGAACATAGGCCTCCCCCTTTAACCTCCACACTGAACGAAAGCCTCCCACCTGCATCCACTGGATGCCCGCGACTCTCACAATGTCGTCGGTCCATCTAGTGGGAGGCCTATCTACGCTGCGTCTTCCGGTTCGTGGTCTCCACTCAAGAACCTTTTTCCCCATCGGTTATCGGTTCTTCGAGCGATGTGGCCTGCCCATTGCCACTTCAATTTGCAAATTTTAACAGCTATGTCGGTGACTCTGGTTCTTTGGCGGATTTCCATCGTCGCGAACTCAGAATACAGAATTCTGTATTAACTGATGGCCTATTGCAAAAACTCAGAGTCACACAGCGGGCAATAGCGAGAGCTATACTCGGAGTTTCTTTGCGCGATAGAATCCGCAACCTCAGAATACAGAATGCAATAGGCCATCAGTTAAGGACCACGTCTCAGTACCGTTGTCATCACTGGCAACACACACTGGTCAAAGACCCTTGTCTTTAGTTTATAAATGTAACAAGCTTCATTAATTCGCTTTAGCTTTAGGCTTTACTTACTCCAAAAAACATTTTATCTGTATTGTAATATTTGGAGAATGAAGCTAAAATTTTAAATTATGGTAACCAGAGTGTGGACATAATCCAATTGGACTAATGCGCCTCGAGGTAATATTATGAAATACACTCCACCATGTTTTGGCTTTACATAATCTCAGTTAAAATACTCCTAGGGAATGTAAAGTAGGTAGGTATGCTAGTCTGCTTGAACAATTCTGATTTGGTATTTGTTTTCATCATTATCATCATTGTTTAAGCCGTAGGACGTCCACTGCTAGACATAGGCCTCCCCCATCGATCTCTAAAAGGGCCGGTTGGAAGCGGCCTGCATCCAGCGTTTCCCTGCGGTCTCTTTTAGGTCGTCTGTCCATCTTGTGGGCGGACGTCCTAAGCTGCGCTTACCAGTCCGTGGTCTCCATTCTAGAACCCTTCGGCCCCATCGATCATCTGTTCTGCGTGATATGTGCCCTGCCCACTGCCATTTCAACTTGCTAATCCGGTGGGCTATGTCGGTGACTTTCGTTCGTCTACGGATCTCCTCATTTCGGATTCGATCTCGTAGAGAAACCCCGAGCATAGCCCTCTCCGCATAGCTCGTTGTGCGACTTTGAGCTTGCTTATGAGCTTATATTGCTAATATTGCTTTGGTATTTGATTTTTTCAAAAAGCGCTGAATCAATTTCGATTAAAATTATATCGGACTACCTCTGAAGTATGATAACCTACCAAAAAAACACCCATCAAAATTAATTCATAATTGGCGGAGTAATCGCGTAATAAACAAATTAATAACGTCAGTAAAGAAAAAAAAATACGTACAGTCGAATTAATTACCTCCTCCTCTTTGAAGTCGGTTAAAAAGAATGGTGTGAACTGGTATGGTGCTAATTTTGAACTGTCTCGTTTATAAACTTTAATTTCATTACTAAACTGTGACATTAATCTATATCTAAGGTAACAAACAAGCTGTTGCAAGCTAATTAGATTTTTATATGCGAAAACGTGTAAATAGTGCTAAGTTATCCAAATTCTTTGTAAATTAGTTATGTACTAGCGACCCGCCCGCCGGCATCGCACGGGTGTTATTTACGTGCGAAGCCGGGGTCGGTCGTTGGTTATATAATTATATGAACTTTCCGTGTATTATTATCTAACTGGTGGTGAAAACCGCATCAAAATCCGTTGCGTGGTTTATGAGGAGTTAGCGGCCATACAGACAGACAGACAGACAGACGCGAGACACGTAGAGACACGTAGAGATGTAGAGAAGATAAAGAAGAGATCCCTGAAAGTATTTTGAATAAAAAAATATATTAAAAAAAAATTAAGCAAGTCCATGTACATAACGCTTATCTTGAAAAATTGCAGGGTTGTCACTACGGCACACAACACTGACTGAAACGGTAAATGTCCTTGTGGGTACAAGCACATTTACCGTTTACAAGGACATTTACCGATACCGTCCGTGTTGTGTGCCGTAGTGACAACCCTGCGATTTTCACGATAAAGTGAGGGTAGGAGAACACAACACCCGCTCTTCTCGCCGGACTCACCCGCCGTTTTCAGTCAGCTCGTGACCACGGCCATTGTAACATGGTCGAAACGTCGAGCGAAAGGTACATATTTACTACCTAAGTAGGTAAATAAAAATAATGAGCGATAAGTCCCCATAAAACCTTAATCAACTAGAGCCTTATGATGCGTAGAGCTGTAAGAATTGTCGACGATTCCAAACTCAAACACCTTAAGCCGCTCAACATGCGCAGAGATATTGGGTCTCTCTGTATCTTTTCTCGCATTTTCAACGGGGTGTGTTCTGAAGAATTGTTTGATCTGATGCTAGCGTCGCAGTTCTACCATCACACTAGCCGCCACCGCCTGAAAGCTCACCCACATATTATCAATGATGACTGCTTACCATAAAGAAACCCTTTGCCACCTATGGCATAAAAAAAACATGATTACAAATCGCGTAAGTTTAAAAATTGTTTTTACCGTGATCAAATTACTAACTCTCCTTATTCCATTGGCCTTTGATTAATACTGCTCAGTCTCTACAATTATCATTTGGCAGCCAGATGAGTTACTAAACTTCATCCCACTTTTATGTAGTTTCCACTTATATGTTCCAAGTAGGTACCCAAGATTTAATTTGTTAAAGTTTGAATGTGCTTGGGTTTACTGTTTGACCGTACTAAAATAGGACTACGAGTTGACTAGAGATTTGGTGATAGTCGACAAATTTTCCACATGCCTATCTAGTACCTAACCTAGACCGTAATTGAGGGTAGGTGTGAATGATATAGATAGCCAATAGGTATAATAGGCAAAAAAGCGACACAATGAGGTAAACGTGTTTTTAAATTAATCATCATCAATAATTGCAATTGCAATCATTATTTAGAGATGTTTTTATAATGAGAAGTAGTGATGTTGGCCTAAAATACTACCTTTAGTGCGCCGTGCGCTTTACAATCTGACTGCACCCGAATCGATGCTCGGTCGTGCACCAATGACTTATTTAGTATTTAAATAAATTATTTGTGCAGATTCGATGCCATCGCTCAAAACGTTGAAAGATAACCTACGCTGCCTGATAGTGGGCTTGAGCATTTGAATTGTCTTTAGACCTTCAACGGTCTTTGGGCACTCAAGCTTGGGTCCCACGACCCGTTTTATGACAGGCCAGGCCGCGCCAGGACAAGCCGACGCGCCGTGGGATCGGTCGCACCCGTTCTGGCCTGTCGTCGCCCATCCGATCCTTCACCAGTCGGTAACTTCAAAGGCGTGGCGCGGCTTGGCGCGGGCTGTGGTTTTGACAGGTCGTGGGACCCCACCTTTACTGTTTTTGTAGTGTTAGTATTGGCTTGTATTTTGTTTAGTTAATAAAGGCAATTGCCCCATTAAAAAAAAAAAGGTGAAGAAACCGGTTCTGAAAGTTCAAAGATAAATGACATTCACCAACATGCACTGAGCCAGCATGGTGGATTAGGGCCCATGCTCTCTATGAGAGAAGGTCTGTATCCCAACAGTGGGAACATGATAGGCTGGTAATGATATAGGCACCTTATTTTAATTATGATCCATTTTCCTCGTGCTCCCAAAGTAAGCGCTTTGGTACTCTAAAGCATAAACCGTCACTAACCGTACATTTTGATATGCCTATCTCTCGTAGCAACTAGAATTATTTTCTCATCACTGTCAGAAGTCGCCGAAAACTGGAATCAAGCCAACGTTTAATCAGATAGTGGTTTTGTTACTGAAGATATCCACATTTTATGAACTTAAATTACACGGTTCTGCAAGGTTATCTAGACAGCATGTAAGCCCTGTTGTCTTGAACTGACGTTTATCTTTATTATATCTCTGGTCTTTTGCAACTGTACTTCCTTTCTATCCGACAAATCTACGACGCTACGATATTACCGAATCAAGACTAAGGTTACCTTAGTATATTGCAGATACTTACGAGTCAAGTAGATAGGTTAATGTGGTGCTGTAGTAGGTATGCCTTTACTTGGAAGTAATATACATAATTATTACAGGTGTATAAACTTCTATAGGTACACTATGTGCTGTGTGATGTATATATTATAATATACAGTGTAGTTCACTTTTCTCTAATTAGGATTTCCTTGTTCCAACATTTTCATTCACATATGCTTATTTCGAAAAATACTTGCCCAGAGAGATTAAAGACGTCATGTCAAAGGCAAGAATTTTCAAACATGTGTTTATAAAGAATCACGTTAAATAAATTATTTTCTTTTTAAAATTCCGGCCTGTCTGAGAAGTTCTCGCGCATCGCTGGCTCTGTCCTTTGAAGGCATGGGTGGAGTCAGGATGGGGCAAGGTGGGGTACTTGCTCCAACAAAGCTTATGATGCATACATGACCTCATGTCATAACCTCTTTTTAAGAGCTTAGTTCGTGTCGGTGGAGCAACATTATTCTTTTTCAGTTTTAGTAAATACCTAATAAAAAAAAATACTAACATTAAAAGGCATATTTTTTAAATTATTATCTTGTGATCTGAAAGACATACAACTAAATCATCTTGTACACCTTGAATTCAAAGTAAAATTACATCTTCGACGTCACGAATATAAGTTACAATTTTACTTACCTATACATATCATAGAATTCACCCTAGCTAGTCACTCATCCTATCCTATTGCACATACTCATCCTATTATTCATCCGATTGTATAGGGACGTAACCTATGGTGATTAGCGAATCGATTCACATTTCAGTATTTCAGTATCCGCAGCTTTACGCGAAAATTATTCACGGAAGGAAGTTACAAGTTACATAAGGAAGTCTCAGTGAATTGGCAAATATATTGACTACATTTTTATTAACACAGGTTATTACGATAAAAAATAATGAACTAAAATTGATATGTAAAAATACAACTAAACCAAAAGACTAGTCTAACTATTGACTAAACAATGTATTTTATTTTAAGTACATAAAATAGTATTAGGAAGGACAAGAAACAGTAGCAAGTAATAAGTAATCTATCCAATAAGTATCTAAGAAGTAAGTTTCTCTCCTAATCATCACGCAAGTCTCTCCCCCAATGAAGTCCTAGCTACGTCCCCGTTAGGACGGCCTACGCTTTGTGCCCTCCTCTCGACGAATATTTAACATCCTCGGAAGAGTTTGAGCTTGTGGAAATGTTTTTGATGTTTGAAAACTTTTCTAAATAATGTTTTGACTGTTAAAAATAACTTTGTAGATACCTGCGTGTGTGTGAAAACATTACTGGTTTTGATATTTTGTCTTCATGAATAACATGGCCTACTAAGTACATAATTTAATTATAAATATAGTTCTGACATTGTAAAAAACGACGGACGTCAACGCAGTCAAATGCGTTTATGACAAGTTTACAATGAGCTTATGGAAGACTAACTTTACGTCATTGCAAGTTTATGATAGGTTGGCGCCATACCGTCTTACTACAAAAGGTTTAAGAACGCTTTAGACATGTGTTTAGCAGTTGTTTCACGGTGAAAAATATGTTAAACACATGTCTAAAGCGTTTTTAAATCTTTTGTAGTAAGACGGATAGTATTTAAATTCTCTTTGGGTTTGCGCCGTCTGAGGTTTTAGCCAAAGAGTACCTTATTATAAACTGGCTTTAGCTTTAGCTTTACTTCGAAGTTTAATAAGAATTATTCCTGGCCTCATAGATAAAAAACTCTTTGACCAGCATTCTCAGAAAATGTTGCTGAATTACTAGAAATAATTTGAATTAAAGATGCCGTCTATTTTGCCGATTTAAAAACATGTATAAGAGTTCGCCATTGTTCTTTATGAAAGAGCTTTGGAGCCATACTTAATAGGTACTACTAGTTTAAAAACTTTAATGAGTTAAAATTTAAATTCGATTCGGTTTTGCGGTGATATGTAGCGTCGTCGAAAAAATATAAAGATTGACAACCTTGTCAATCTTACAGAAATAATATCTTCATTGCTTACCAATTTAAAAACCATATTTAAATTCACATTACTTGGATGAAAATGTTATGCGATTGGATGGCAAAGGTGGTTTGTTGGTAGTCATTGCTAGAATAAACGGATCTTCCAGACACGATCTTCTTGGTGTACTTTATTTTAACTTGCTTGCGCGCGCCATTTTCTTTTCACGCCATATTGTTAAAAACAAGAAACTAGAAAGCAAGTGAAAAACTTAAAATGAGTGATTTTAGCGACGAGGAAGTTTATTTGACGTCTACAGAATTGACTGAAACTGTTAATAATGCGCAAATGATTTTTTTTTCATTTAGTCATTTCCTCGCTGAGGTGGGATGAAAATTACGTGTTGCACTCGAGTGCAAAGATTTTTCACCTCGTGCTCTTTTGAATCCGTCGCTTGCTCGGTCATCAAAATTGAGCACGCGGTTAAATAGCAACTTTGCACTCTTGTATAACAAATAACTATTCCAAATCGGTTCATAAATGACGGAGTTCTGAGGTAACAAACATAAAAAATACAACCTAATTGAGAACCCCTCTTCTTTTTTGGAGTCGGTTAAAAAGTAGATGTGACTTCCGTTCCTAAGATCAATCGGTCTCATGGAAGTAGTATATAGGTATAAAACGTCCTTGATCGGTCTTATAACTTGACTTTTAGTAAAACGTCCTTGATCGGTCTTATAACTTGACTTTTAGTTTTTCTTCTTCAGTCACCAATCATGCACATTTTTTTTTCTTGTGAAGATTTTGGCGTCACTCGTCTTTGCATTCATCAGGGATTGCATTGTTTTCAAGTTTTATGAAATACCGTCAAACAAGTCATAGTCACAGTCAGATGCAAGCAAAGTAAGCACGGTCAAGAAGTCATGTCCTAGTAGGTACAGTGGCGGAGGCTTTGCTTAGAGGTTTCTATGGAGTTTTTGAAACAACACAAAAAGACATGTTTCACTTGCCCACATTCGAACACTTTCACGAACATGCAATGCAATAAATAATAATCAATAATAATAAACGATTTTGTAACGTTGGCGCTAAAACTCTTGCTGGACGCTTTAACGGTACGAGGTAGCGGGCAAATGAAATATACTTAATCGTAGATAGCAGGAGATATTGAAAACAAAATTGGTTACAAAGATGGATTAGAATTTATTACGACAGCTTTGGTTTCGAAGCTGTCAAATCCATCACGACGAAAAATCCTCAAAATGGCATTGAACTATTATAGGCAAACGTGACGGTTACCATCAGGTGGACGACTTGCTCGTCTCGTCAATCACTTACAGTAATATTATTATGTTCAATTATATTTAGTGTGTAGCATAGGTACTACATTGGGAGCCGTATTACAAAATGCAATCGTCCAATTTTAGACAATGATCTTATGGGTATAATCTCATTGATTTTGGGTACATAGCTGGATTTCGGGCATTATACGAAAAATAAAGGCGTAATTGTGATGAATGTAAAACTAGTGAACCTAAAACGTTAACCTTAAAATTGTTTATTTTATGTCAGTAATTTAACGAAATCCACCCTCAAAGTTTTCCTCCTAGAGTTTTAAGAAAAACTACTTTTGTAAATTGGAGGTAATAAGTTGATATTATGTTGAATTTTTCCAAATATTTTTTTACAGAAATTGAATTTTCCGTAGATAGGTATTTCTATTTGTTAGAATCAGAAAGCAAACAATTCATTTTTGTGTTTGATTTTTCGTTAAAAGAATTGAGAGGTCCTTAAGTAAATATACAAAGATTTTAATAGTTTAAATGAAATTAAACTCAAAATTGCGATCATTTTATACACAGTAGGTAAATGAGATAAGTTTATTATTCACGAAATTAATAACCGAAGTGACCCGGCCGAGTTCAAAGGATACTAATTGTATTATATTAATTGAAACAAGAATGTCATCTTCCTTTGAACAATTTGGACAATTATGTACCTACCTAACTTATTTCGCGAGTTTGTATTAGGGAAATTGATAAAGTAGAATAATGGCTTTTGAAAGAGGATCTCGTAAATGTAACATTAACGTACTTATAAGTACAGTGTAAACTCTGTGTAGCCATCCTTTTTTTGGCTCAATAGAGAGTTGTAGTTAAATGGATAGAAGAAAAATCTAATATTTTTACTATTATAAAATGTATTTACTAGTAAAGTATACTATTTGATAGCCCGTTGATTCAGTTGGTAGTGAACCTGCCTTCTGAGCTTGGGGACGTGGGTTCGATTCCCACCTAGGGCAATAATTTATGTGGTGAACATTTATGTTTGTTCTATATCTGGTTGTTAATATCTATTTAAGTATGTATATAAAACTATACAAAAATGGCCCGAATATTTATAAAAAAAAAAACGATCGTATTTTTTTTTATAAATATTCCGGACATCTTTGCACACACGGTCATCTGACCCCAAACTAAGCATTTACGATACATACGAAAATTACGATCGAACTTTTATTTCAACAATACCATAATACAATAACAATACCTGATTAGACCAAAATTTAACAGGCGCTCTGAAAGAATTTTGCAAATTGGGTGAGTTCCAAGCCCCAAGCGCACCCGCATGAAGCGCTTTGATTCCACTTTTATAGTCTGTGGAATGCTCTGTCTCAATGGGTGCTTCCCGATAGTTACAATCTGTGTGTCTTCGAATAATGTGTCAATCTGTTTCTTCTAGGCAAGCGTGCTGCATCTTAGATAGCAACAAACGCAAACCTATTTTTTGTTTCTTTGTTTGTTTGGATATGCGACATCGTCATCCTCATCATCATCTCGGACATCCACTGCTGAACATAATTATAGGCCTCCCCCTAAGACTCCACACTGAACGACAGCCTGCCATCTGCTTCCACTGGATGCCCGCGACTCTCACGATGTTGTCGGTCGGAAGGCCTATCTACGCTGCGTCTTCCGGTTCGTGGTCTCCACTCAAGAACCTTTCTTCCCCATCGGTTATCGGTTCTTCGAGCGATGTGGCCTGCCCATTGCCACTTCAGCATGCAAATTTTAATAGCTATGTCGGTGACTCTGGTTCTTTGGCGAATGTCCACGTTCCGGATTCTATCATGCAATGAAACTCCGAGCATAGCTCCCTCCATTTCCCGCTGTGTGACTCTCTGTGAGACCAACAGTTATGGAACACGTCTTAGCACCATAAGTCATCTCTTACTTATCGTTGTGATTATTATGGAAAATGTGACAGGTTACACAAATATATATGGAATGTTATAACGACAAAATTCCTTTAATAAAGGTACACGCTATACTGCCGCCATTGGCAGTTGCTCACCCCATTCCATTTTATGTGTCTGTCGTTGAAAGGAAATTGAAATTGTTACCATAAGTACTTGAAACTTTGCTCATTAAAAACCAATTATCGAAGAACGAAAGCTCTGTCTTCATTTATGTCATGTTTTAAACGAGAAATTATTTTTTCTTATATTTTAGCTCTATCGAAGTTAACAGATAAGATGATGATAGAAAATGAGAAAATATTTTTATTGTATTACCCAGTTAGGTATAGCTACGCAACCAACTCGCCTATCAAATTTGTACACCCTCTGTGGTAATACATGTTGATCGTCATAAATGTTTTTAATTCTTCACCTGCACACATGTTTTAACAAATAAATGTATCTTTATTTTATTTTTTATTTTATTTTATTTATTTAAGTCCACCTACACTGTGTACATCAATACAATTTATCAAAACTTTAAACACAAATAAAAATATAACTTAATGTCACAATAATTACAGGTGAAGACAGCATGCAATAATATTGAGCGATAAAATAAAATAGTTGTAAGTAGTTAAATTAGTTAAACATACACACAAATCTACACTAATGAGGGGAAAAAATAACGACCCTCGCTCCGGCTCGTACCTGGTGCAAAGGTTGGCCATAGCCATTCAGCGTGGCAATGCTGCTAGCATTATGGGCACCTTTACACCAGGTACAGTTAGGGGCGGGTTATTTGATTGATTGTTATATTTTTTATTTATTTTAAATATTTAGTTTGTATTTAAAATTTTAATTTGTAGGTAGTTTGTTTAGATTTTATTATAAGTTTTAGTTTTTAGTCATTAATTTAAGTTTTCGTAAATATTCTAATGTTAAGTTGGCTTGTAATTTAAAAATAAATAGTAATATTTCACTAATAATATATATAATATTATAAAGAGGTAAAGTTTGTAAGTTTGTTTGTTCTGTTTTAACTCAAAAACAACTGAACTGAATTTAAAAAAATCTTTCACTAACAGAAAGCTACACTATTCCTGAGTGCCATAGGCTATGTTTTGTAATGATGAAACTTAATTTTCTATCCTAAATAACTGTTTTAGTAAAACATGTTGGAGAAAAATAAGCTGATTGGCTTCTTTATCGGCTTACGCTGACCTAACGGTTTGAGATAAGTAAATACAATGTTTGACAAAAATGTAGTTCTTAAGTAGTTTTACAAAAAAGTCCGGGATAGCATATATCTAACTTTTATAAGAAAACCACAATAACGATAATAACCGGTTATTGTGTTCAGAATAGAAATTTAAATTATAAGGTCATGTTTAGATGCAGTTTTGTTATCTAACTTATGAATCTTTACAAAAGTAAATGAATTTATTATTAGGAGTACTTAATGTAGATAAAGTTTGCCGTTAACAGTTTGTGGTTTAGTCGTATAGTTCATGAGATAATGTAAAATTAAAATAACGCGACCATAATAATCCGCGCAGCGCCTTCATACTGCACATAATAAGTAGGTAATATAATAAAATAACTCATTATAAACACCATAAAAAAAGATATTACAAGAAGATTACATTAAATATGAGAACAAAAAACGGCCTTATCGCTATGAGCGACCTCTTCCAGACTACTTTTAACAATGCTGTGCTGCGGTGGAGCGGTGTCACAGGTATTTAACTGCTGAACAAAGGCCTTTACCTCTCTATAACCCTCTTAGGGTGTTCGGTGTTGCCATAATCTCCACGCTTGGCAGGCGGCTAGGGGATTGCAGTACGTTCACAGTGTACTAATAGGACGCTGCTGCCCATCCTCCGGTGTTTCTGGTCGCAGTTTTAGGACATACATACTTTATATTATTTTTATCCATGATATTATCGACATAAGCTACCAAAACACAACTTGAGCGTAAGGATTAGGAGAAGGAATATAGGTATAGGGGTTAGGTCCTGATGTACTCAACCTTTTATCATGCCTCGAGCATTTATGCTCACCATCGAAGGCACCTTCTTGCGGCGGCGTCGTGTGTCGGGTCGCTCTCTTCCCTAAGATATGGTTGAGGAGGGCGACGGCTGGCACACGTGTCATACTCGTGATAGGGTGCTGCTTGCGGGTCGCTGGTCTGCTCGCGGTATATACACAACACTAGTACCGAATTGTTTTGACCTTAGATTAAGATATAACTAACTTTCCTCTCCCTGTATTGTGAATAACTAACTAAATTCGTTCAAGTTAACAAAATTGTAGTCAAGTATAATAAAAGTCAAGTATAATCAAATTTGACAGTTGGGGTCGTCAAATTCGATAAAATGCCATTTAATCAGTATTCGCTATGATCGATTCTATGGCATTTTATCGAAGTTGACGATCGATAAAGAACGGTACTTGCACTGCTGGTGTCCGTAGAGTTGCATTTTTTAAGTAAAAAAAGGGTTTTTTTCAAATCTTAAATGGTTGAAGAATACTTACTATAGTATAATATGATAAGAGTCCTAGAGTATAGTAGTATATATTTTAGCTCACCTTGGTATTAAAAAGTTTACTCCCAGTCTAGAGTCTAGGTACGCAATTTGAAAACTTCCGTTAGTAATGCAAATATCTTAAATTCTCTTTATATAAAGGGGTTTGAAACTTCGGATATTCCAAGGGTCGATTACTTTTCGAGGAGGCGTTAATTTATTTTACTTCGGTTCAAATGGATCCTGTGTAAACTACCCAAGTTTGTTGTCTTGTCTGTTTTCCGCACGATTTCGGGCAAAGTTTGTCTTTTTCTTAAGCCTGGTAGATGGGCAGTAATTACTTGTACCTACCTACAATTCGACTGAGTATTTGAGTGTTTATTTAATTGAGAGTAGATCACTTTTTATACAATTTTTATACCTTTTATACTATAAGTATGAAGATATTTTAATTAGAAAATATTTTATCCCTTATATACTGTAAGGAGGGTTTATGCACCTCCTAAGTTATTAGTTGGAACTTCGTTGTATCGGTAATCACAATATCATCGGTCCATCTAGTGGGAGGCCTACCTACGCTACTCTACGCTGTTATATGCTGTTGGGAACGATACTCTCCAAGTTGTTGACCATTACACCTATCTTGGACAGATTGTTCAGTTAGGTAAGTCCAACTTAGTCAAAAGGTCGCCCGAAGATTCCAACTCGGATGGGCAGCATTCGGGAAATTGTATAACATCTTCTCATCCAAGATTAAAAGATAAATAAAGAGAAAAAAAATATTTATAGATAAATTTTTCGAATTGATAGATGTTACGGTCAGTTTAGTGAACCAATTATAAAAAAAAAAAGATTCCACAGTGCCTAAAGACAACGGTCTTTGACCAGTGTGTGTTGCCAGTACTGTACATATGGTACTGAGACGTGGTCCTTAACTGTTGGCCTTTTGGTAAAACTCAGAGTCCCA
The DNA here is from genome assembly GCA_914767915.1 of Agriopis aurantiaria. Lineage (NCBI taxonomy): Eukaryota > Metazoa > Arthropoda > Insecta > Lepidoptera > Geometridae > Agriopis > Agriopis aurantiaria. The sequence goes on from OU611982.1 coordinate 3,832,646, forward strand.
CAGCGGGCAATGGAGAGAGCTATGCACGGAGTTTCTTTGCGCGATAGAATCCGGAACGTTGATATTCGCCAAAGAACGAGACTCACCGACATAGCTGTTAAAATTTGCAAGTTGAAGTGGCAATGGGTAGGCCACATCGTTTGAAGAACCGATAACCGATGGGGAAGAAAGGTTCTTAAGTGGAGACCACGAACCGGAAGACGCAGCGTAGATAGGTCTGTTGTAGTTATTAGAGACCTAATCACGCTGTTGGCATTCACTTTACTATTGAATACTCACTTAGCTCCATCCATAACCATATCACGGCAAATGTCCCGTTAATAATCATTTATTATAGTAGTGAACAACCGTGAATAAATCATCTGGTTCTAAAATGTTCTTTGGTAGAGTCTGTTGTTAGTGTCAAGCTATTTAAAGCTTTAACTAAATTGATACAATTCTTATACAACAAATCTGTTTCACTTCTCTGTCCAATAAAATACACTGCACACTTAAAACACTTAAATCAAAAATCTATTAACTCAAGTTTGTGTATTTCGAATGTAAAATTTGAATGAAGTTTTAAACAGTATGAATGCGTTAATTAGAGGATATTTATACTATTACTAGCTGCGCCCCGCGGTATCAACGCGTAGTGATGAAAATTGGTGATGATGATGGTGAAGAAAAGTAGCATATGTCACTCTCCAGCCCTTGAACTATGCAAAAAACCAGGTCGATCCGTTGCTCTGTTGCTGCGTGAAAGAGGACCAAACAAACCAACAAACTTTTCGCATTTACAATATTAACAGTATGAGTTTAGTTTGCTTAGTTAATAAATGCTATGCTACCTATCTACATGACACATTTTCTTTTCATCATCAGCCAGAAGACATACTTTTGCATCCACTGGATGCCCGCAACTCTCACGGTCGTCAGTCCATCTAGTCCATTATCAGTCAGAAATATTTTGATTTAAAAAAAACTCTAATCGTTTGTAAATTAGTAGGTACAGTTAAAATATTGCGATTGAAGTCGGAGATCTTCGTCCTTGCCTTTGAAACTATATTTGGTCCTTTAACTTTTTTTTTGTGACGGGAAAAGTCAGTCGTTTTTTTTAATTAAAAAAAACTCAATTGGTATGTAAATTAGTACAGTTAAAATATCTTTATTGAAGTCGAAGATCATAGTCCTTGCCTTTGACACTATGTTTGGTCCTTTAACCTTTTTTTGGTGACGGGTATAGCCAGCTTATGTAGGATTGCAGTTACTAGTACCTCTTCAATGATGAGGGCACAGGGATCACCATGGGAACGCACTAGAATGCTGCTAGCACGTTGTCTGATGCTTGCATGAGTCAACACTCCCAGAAATTCGAGTTCTAAAGGGTCGGCAACGTATTTGTGATGCCTCTGGTGTTACAAGTATCCATAGGCGACGGTGACTGCTTACCATCAGGCAGCCCGTCTGCTTGTTTGCCAACTATGGCATAAAAAAAAAACTTGGATTATTTTCCCCGCCTATATCTTGGCCCTTTACGTCCACTTACCTATACAAGTCAAAATGAACTTATTCAAATGTCAAAGATCTGAACGCGGCAGTGATGGAGCCCTGGGCCGGGAGGAGGCGATTGAAATGTAAAAAGAAAGCGTTTGATATGGTTGAGGAGGGCGATGGCTGGCACATGTGTCATACTCGCGATTGGGTGCTGCTTGCGGGTCGCTGGTCTGCTCGCGGTATACACACAGCACTAGTAATAACATGATTATTTATTTATTATTTATTGTGTATAGCTAAAGTAAATTCGTTTAAGTCAACAAAATTGTAGTTAAGTGTGACAAAAGTCAAAGATACCGCTAAAGTAAAGTAAAGTAAAATTTTATTGCATAAAACTGTGTACAATGGAGGAGTAAAAAAAAAGGGAGTCTCAATAGTTTCTCAGTTCAGTATCCTCGCGGACGTGCAATATTTGAGTGTATATATAATACATCTAGATAAGTACAATTATATTACATTATAAATTAGGTACTGACCTCAGAATAACTACACAAAGAAACCAAGTACATTCGCAAAATTTAAGCCATTCAAATGGTGTCATATTGGGCTCCAAAAAAATATAAAAATTTTACTATGACAATTTGCGCGGTGAAATCGTACCACAACAAATCAGAAAAGCAGCATAAGAGTTATGGTGTGACATTCCACAGGTAATCCATTAATTTTCTTGCTTAAATCGTTTAAAATACCAATCGAAACGTAAGGTACAAAGCGAATTTGTAGCTTACGTTTTGAGAAGGCGTTGTTTGGAAACCTACCTTCTCTGAGTTGTTACTAATTAATACTCTAATACACTAGCCTTTAGCACTAAAACATCCTTTAATTACATTCATACAAACTTAAAATTAAATACATAGATAAAATTAATCGAGATCAGTGTAACTAAAGAATAATTAACAAAAGCAAGAACATTGACCGTGGAGTACATAAAAAATTTACTTATTAATTAATGTTTTTATTAACATGGTCAAGCTATAAGCCAAGGGCTCTTATGTCTTCGCTCCGACTGTAATCCAAGTCGCGAATTAATACCCGTCGTTTATCAGTAGTAGTTTCAGTTTCTTCGTAGTCATAATGTCTAGTGGAATCAAGAATTTTTACTTGTGTAAGACTTTCTGAGTAGGGTTTCGGCTCTTTGTTTTGTCTAAGACAAAAGAAGGGGCAAACAACTCATTGCTAATGCAAACAACTCATTTTTCGAGTAGGTTTCTATTTCAATGATACCTATCGCTCCTCCGCCAGTGTTGTATATTTCGCAGATTTTCAAGATATTTTTGTGAATAAGTTAATATTAAAATAGCATTTTTCGAAACAAGCTTTTAGCTATTTATTAAATAAAATCCCTATTCACCTTGTACGAGGGTCTTTGACCAGTGTGTGTTGCCAGTGATGGCATATGGTACTGAGACTGTTGACCTTTTGGAAAAGCTCAGAGTCACACAACGGGCAATGGAGAGGTATGCTCGGAGTTTCTTTGCGCGATAAGATCCGAAACGTGGATATTCGCCAAAGAACTAGAGTCACCGACATAGCTGTTAAAATTTGCAAGTTGAAGTGGCAATGGGCAGGCCACATCGCTCGAAGAACCGATAACCGATGGGGAAGAAAGGTTCTGGAGTGGAGACCACGAACCGGAAGACGCAGTGTAGGGAGGCCTCCCACTAGATGGACCGACGACATTGTGAGAGTCGCGGGTATCCAGTGGATGCAAAAGGCGGGCTGTCGTTCAGTGTGGAGGTTAAAGGGGGAGGCCTATGTTCAGTAGTGGACGTCTTCCGGCTGATGATGATGATGATGATGATTCACCTTGGTCACGCCATAACTTGAGAACTATAATTTTTTCAAGTTTCTAATTCGCTGTAGAAGGTTCTTACGAAAAGAAAAAAAAAAACTGCGCAGAAAATTGAAAAATCTGAAATTCAGAAATCTTAACGACGATTTTAACTTTTACTTAACAAAAAATTGTTTCTCCTCCGCCAAAAAAAATGATAATATATCAACACGAACGTTTCCTGTTTTATTTTAAAATTAATGCCCTATACAAGGAGTGTTCAAGGAATGTCCTAAGAGTACAAGGATCCTTAGGAAGATTAATTTAAGGTCTCTGTCGTCAACCCAGTTAGTTAAAATTAACTTACGAATAAAGTTAATACAAGCAATTTTCACGTTTTAGAAGTAAACCCAACAAATAAGAGACCTCCATTTTAACCTCTAGGGCGGTAAAGTATGAATATAACTGAGGGTACACCCTAGCATAAATATATTAGCACGTTCGTAGCTTATTATAATAACTTGAAGTAACGTTGGGTTGTGGTGGAAACTCTTGGGGATTGAAACGTGAACGTGACCGTGACCGTAATAACTTTTTCATAAAACGTGGTTTAATTGATTAATTGTGTCATCATCATAATCATAATCAGCCTTTTAACAGTCCACTGCTGGACTTTCAGCCTACCCCCGAAAGGGTGATTGGGCCATATCCACCACGCTGGCCCAGTTGCGGGTTGGTGGATTCATATACGCCATTAAATTCCTTCTCCGTACGTGTGCAGGTTTCCTCACGATGTTTTTTTTTCACCGAAAAGCCAGTGGTATGAGAATCCGTACATAAACTCCAAAGAGCTCATTGGTACGGGCCCGGGGTTTGAGCCCGCGACCTCACGCTTTCAGGTCTAGCGGTCTCAATGGATCTCTGCGCTGCCTGAATGGGTGTTTCTGATAGTTACAATCTTCTAGGTGTCTTTAAGTCGCGAGTTAATCAGTTTCTTCTAGGCAAGCGTGTTCCATCGTCAACCGCATCATCGCGTCACATACAGCAAGGTGGTGGTCAGGCGCAAGTCTATTATCGAATTAAAAACACGTAATAAAATACGGACTTATACTTTATTGTTTACTTTTATTATTTACTTATACTTTTATTTTTTTATTTTATTTTATCTTATCGCAGTCGTTTAAAGGTAGACAGACAGACAAACAGCATAAGTTTATTAAAAGGGTCTCGTTGAGACCTTTTGAGAATGGAATCCTATAGCAAGAAAACTTATGTAAGTCCAAATATATATCAACCGAGTGTACCCAACCGAATCATAGATTTGACTTTGTCGAAGGTCAGTACCGTACCTTCGTAATTCTAAGAATAGGTAAGCCAAGTCCTAAATCGTAACGATTTATAGCCCTCGAGTAACACGTGACCTTAATAAGTTACACTATAAATTCCCAAAGTGGACCACCTCTCAAATCTGCTGAACAAATAAAGAACTGAAGGTCGGGTGAATTGGTCTTTGAAATAAAAATATAGGGAACCGTTCTGTGGGCGGGACTGACGGAGTTTTTTGGACTGAAACTTGATTGACGTCAGTCGCCGACGTCGGTCGCGCGTACTAATTTACATTGCATTCTTCATTACGTTTACCGCGCTACGTCGCTACTAATCAGCGGGATTGTAATAGTGCTTGTTGCAATATAGCTGACGCCAACCACGCGTAGCCTAAGTAATAAGCTATCAGGCAGGTGTTTGATTTGTAAAAGTTTGTGAAAAATAGATTTTAATGTAATACATAATATTACTGAAGCAAATATTTAAATCGGTTGATAAAGTACTGAGATTTGGATTAGAAACTGGTGCTCTGACTCTTTCCCGCTTAGTAAGTGTCAGTCAAGGACGTTTTATACCCTAAAGTCCATGTCCATGTGTCAGTATGGAGTTTATATGGCGTACTTACACGTCATGTCATCCGTAAGTGTAGTGCGTTCTCTGTCTAGAATGACAGTAAAAGCTTATATCTTCCTTAATTTTGAACACATTTCAATGGTGTCAGTATGGAGTTTATATGGCGTACTTACACGTCATGTCATCCGTAAGTGTAGTGCGTTCTCTGTCTAGCATGACAGTAAAATGCTTATATCTTCCTTAATTTTGAACACATTTCAATGGTGTCAGTATGGAGTTTATATGGCGTACTTACACGTCATGTCATCCGTAAGTGTAGTGCGTTCTCTGTCTAGAATGACAGTAAAAGCTTATATCTTCCTTAATTTTGAACACATTTCAATGGTGTCAGTATGGAGTTTATATGGCGTACTTACACGTCATGTCATCCGTAAGTGTAGTGCGTTCTCTGTCTAGCATGACAGTAAAATGCTTATATCTTCCTTAATTTTGAACACATTTCAATTTTGTTTTCGCCAATCAGCTCTATTTATGGTCAGCTTTAATATAGAAAAATCTTTCCGGTAGCCTATACGCGGGCTACGCGTGATTGACGTCAGCAACTGACGTCAGTATGGAACAGACAAATTGAAATTATTAATGAAGTTCCTTGTCATTCGATCAAATTCTAAAAATGCATCGTAATAGTAGATTTCCATTCATCCGTCCGCCTGAGGGAAGGCTTGGACAAACAAAGAGAACCTTGGCAAAGTAAGCACTTAAGGTGAGTATTCGAGGTACCTTTATTGCGTCTTTAAATATGGGGGAAAGCGCCAAATTTTAAAACAACATTAATCCTCCCTTTTTTTTCAATTTTTTACACAGAAAAGAAAAAAAAAACATAACGTTCAGTTTTTTTTTACAAAAATAATATGTTGGATGTGAAAAACTTACTGTTCCGTGCATCGATCCAAATGTACGTATAGAATATACCTATACGTCTTTGGTTCCGTGTGTTTCCAATCGCAGTAGCCTACGACGTTTTCGTGGCGGCCCTCGAAAGTAATTTATTTGAACAAATAAACTTCTCACAAACAATGGATTCTGAGAAGTCGAGATTTATTTCCATGGCAATTATTTGACTGTAATATGTTATTTACAGAATGAAAACGTTTTTACTTAGGGAAATGTTTTTTCACGAATGAAAATGTTTCAGGTCTAATTTGGCATTAAAATTACTTAAAGTTTTATTTTCTTACTAGCTGTTGCCCGCGACTTCTTACGCGTAGATTTTCATATTAATTTCCCCCCTTTTGCCTCCCTTAATTCGTCCCTTTTGCAAAATCAGATCTATAATACTCCTCACAGGTCTACTAAGAAATGACATAATTATAACGATTCGTCCCACCAAATGACATCTTCGTAGTTACAAAATCGTAACTTCTTAATCCGTCCTCCGTCGGAAAAATCTCACATTTTTTTTCTACTATCCACTAATTTCTTCTTCCTATTATCAAAAACATAAGATTTTTCATATATATTATCAAACTGCTCATTCGCAAAATCATTTCTTAGCGCACCTCTCAAGGATTTTCTTTGCTAAATTTCAGCTTCGTAGTTACAAAATTTTCAATACAAAATTCAAACCATTATTTCACCTTCTTAATCCAACCTTTTCAGAAAAATTTCAAAACAGTATTGATTTATTTTAAACTTTTAACGTTAATACCAACTGTATCAAAAACATTTAGTTTATTTTCAACCTCCATTTGCCTCCCTTAATTAATTGGGCCCTTTATTAATAAACAAACATAAACAAATAAAACATATATACGTCAATATGGTCCTTGCTTAGCGTATTTCTGGAAGTCAGCATATTCCATATTCCGTCCAGTGGTTTAGAAGTTGTGCGTGTTCTAACAAACAAAATTTTTTGTGTTCATGCCTTATTATTAGACGCCTTGTGTTATTTTTTTAAATATCTCGCAAAAACAGACCTTTAATATCTATGATTTTATTATATGTATAGGTAAAGATTATTTTTACTGTTTTTATTGTGCCCACAGGGTGTCAAAATAAACTTACTATCTGACAATAGTAATTTTAAAACTTTCGCGATTTGAACACATGTTTTAAATGTTTATCGGGACTTATCACGTATTATTTAATTTATGTAAAAATTATGTACCATTCGCTCGACGTTTCGCTCCATGTTACAATGGCCGTGGTCACGAGCTGACTGAAAACTGCGGGTGAGTCCGGTGAGAAGAGCGGCTGTTTTGTTCTTCTACCCTCACTTGATCTTGAAAAATCGCAGGGTTGTCACTACGACACACAACACTGACTGTATCGGTAAATGTCCTAGTACCTACACCGCGGTTTGTAAACTTGCTTACTATGGAATTCCACGACGCCGTTAACTTAAATCCATCTTCCCGGTTGACATTTAAACATACTATCTGACAAGTTTGAACAAACGAAGTGTAGGCATATTATATTAAGTAGGTACAGTTAGGTAGGTAGGTTCAGTTCCATTGTGTGTTTATTTAGGCAATCCAAACGAAGACTCAATGGAAATAACAATAGTCCAAGCTTAGGTAGCAGGAAAGAGGTCGATGCTGATCTACACGCTCGATAATTTGCCGAGAATTCCGCTTTGGAAATCTGGCAACCCTGTTAGGTACGTACATAACCAACAAAAATAAGCAAAGTATAACTGAACTGAAAGAATCTTCTGTTTTTTGGTTTCATATACCCACTTTCAATGCATTGCAAATGCAATGCCTATCAATGTCTGAGTCTGCACCTTGAAATGCTAATGTGGGGGAGGAAGATTGTAGACGGGTTGTGGTACGGGTACTGGATAGGTACACACTACACACAGATGCAAAGTGTGTTGTAAATTTGACTGATTTTTGGAACTTTTATTAATATAACACTGTTTTAAACTATCACGGCTATTCACACCACGGTAAAGCAAGCAAGCTACAACATGGGGTTCTTCAAAAGGCGTGTTAATAGATTCTTAAAGGGTCGGCAACGTAGTTGTGATGCCTCTGGTGTTACAAGTATTCATAGGCGACGATGACTGGTTACCATCAGGCAGTCCGTCTGCTTGTTTGCCACCTATGGTATAAAAACATACATGTGCATGTTTATATTTATTTATTTCCGCCATTAGTGGCTAACAAGGGAACGGCCTGCCTGATGGTAAGAAGCAACATATATCTTTTCTATACTAATATTATAAAGAGGAAAGATTTGATTGTTTGTTTGTTTGTTTGCATTGAAAAGGCTCCGAAACTACTAAATTGATTTGAAAAATTATTTCACTGTTGGGAATCTACACTATCCCCGGGTGAAATAGGCTAAATTATATTTTCAAAAAAAAATTGGGATCCTTACTAAGTCTATAATAATGTAACCAAAGGTGTAAAAAAAAGACTTACACCCGTGCGAAGCCGGGGTGTGTTGCTAGTATTCTATAAATACCCGCAGACTATACTCGGTAATACTAGGCCGAAAGGAGGTAAATAATATACAACTTTTACTATGATGGATGGGTCCAAGAGACATATATACATACATACATACATAAACTGTTCATAAATATTAATGTGAAATTACGATGTAACAACAAAAGAGCGGTCTCTCCTAACACAGTTTGTCAAAACTTAACAGGAGAGGCCAAACACCTATGTTTTATAAAAATCAGTTAATAAAGAATTTTAAATTTTTGAATTTTGAATTTAATATCTGGCAAGTAGGCGGTGAAAAGCAAGTATATAATTAAATAAAAAAATAAAAAGTCTGTTAGTTTTTAGTATGTGTTAAGTTAGTTACTAATCAAATCGTGGTAAAAAACTAGTCTAGTTTTAATTTTGCTCGTTTGAATCTGACTGGAAATTCTTTCACAGCCGCTTGACTCTACAGGTCCTTTCAGGCTATGTTAGGAAGGTATACACCTACTGGAACAGTACAGCTACTTGCTTACTAAACAGTTTGAATGCTCCTCTGGTGCTTTCGTATGCTGATTGCTAGCCCTCTAGTTTGTCTGCGGCTGGAATAATTGCATTGTCTGGATGCTCACTTTGTAGGTAACAATGTAATTAATATTTTACTCGTATGTAGACGTATGAGAAAGTTTCTTAGAAAGTCAAAATTAAAGCAAACTCTAAAGGGTTACATGGATCGGTAATACTAGGCCGAAAGGAGGTAATATACAACTTTTACTATGATGGATGGGTCCAAGATGGGTCCATCCCTGAAACCGAAAAATGCAGCTGTTCCACACATCTTTTTACTATTTTTCTATGGATAGCAGTTTAAAAAAAATCTGACTAAAGGTTTAGTCTCTATTTAGTCGGGGTTTCTCTACGAGATCGAATCAGAAAATGAGGAGATCCGTAGACGAACGTTACCGATAAACCCACCAGATTAGCAAGTTGAAGTGGCAATAGGCAGGGCACATAGCACGCAGAACGGGTGGCCAATAAGGCTGAATGGTTCTCGAATGGAGACCACGGACAGGTAAGCGCAGCGTAGGACGTCCACCCACAAGATGGACAGACCACCCAAAAGAGACCGCAAGAAAACGCTGGATGCAGGCTGTGACGCAGTAGGCATCATATGGCTGAAATGATGATGATTAAAGGTTTAGTAACAGTTGTTCATAATGTCATCATTATGAACAACTTTTACAGAACTTCTGAAGAACTCAATTTTTTAAGAATGGCCTTCAAGGCCCACCGCCTTTACCACCGTCAGTACCACCATTCCGTCTAACTTTATTGCCAATTTTTGTATTAACAGGAAAAGTCGTGGAACAAAGGATGTCAGAAGATGTAGGGAAGCTGGCTGCGATAGGTTTTAGGTGAATTAAAAATAACCCTGTATACTGTCTCGTAGTTAGATAAGGTAAGTCCAACTTAGGCAAAGAGGTCGCCCGAAGAATCCATTTCGGATGGGCAGCGTTCGGGAAATTGCGTGACATCTTCTCGTCCAAGATACCACAGTGCCTAAAAACAAGGGTCTTTGACCAGTGTGTGTTGCCAGTGATGACATATGGTACTGAGACGTGGTCCTTAACTGTTGGCCTTTTGGAAAAACTCAGAGTCACACAGCGGGCAATGGAGAGAGCTATGCTCGGAGTTTCTTTGCGCGATAGAATCCGAAACGTGGATATTCGTCAAAGAACCAAAGTCACCGACATAGCTGTTAAAATTTGCAAGTTGAAGTGGCAATGGGCAGGCCACATCGCTCGGAGAACCGATAACCGATGGGGAAGAAAGGTTCTTGAGTGGAGACCACGAACCGGAAGACGCAGCGTAGGTAGGCCTCCCACTAGATGAACCGACGACATAGTAAGAGTCACTGGCATCCAGTGGATGCGAAAGGCAGGCTGTCGTTCAGTGTGGAGGTTAAAGGGGGAGGTTATGTTCAGCAGTGGACGTCTTCTGGCTGATGATGATGACTGTCTCGTAGTTAGACGCGAAACAAATAATCGTAGTTCGTTGCCGCATAATATTTACCTAACAAACTAAAATAACTGACCTAAGTCCGTACTTAAATATTTATCCTATCATAACTGGTGTTCAGGAACCACAATGGGACTTTCTCCCACTGTTATTAATTTTGGGGTATACCTACTTGAGTCGGCGGTTAGAACACAAACAACACATGGCAAAGTTTGGCCAAATATCTGACATTTGAAATTGTTTGGCCAATGTATTTGTTCAGGAGCGTGGTTTACGTAACTACTAATCTGAGGTTTGTGATGTTTCCTGGGAGAGTGAATACAGTGTGATTTTCGGTAAAGTGCAAAGGCGAAAGTCAAAGACCGTAAACTTACGGGAGCAACTCTGAAATCGCGAAAAACTGTTCCATAGGATGTTATTGAGACTCGAAAATATATATTCAGAGTTACAACGATCTGAGGTACGTACTAAGCCGAAAGTAGGTAATCAAAACAACTTTTACTAATGGACCAACCCCGATAAAGATAGTTTATTTGCATACAACATGAAAAATTTCATAAAATGCCACGCAAACATATTGTTGAAATATTATTTCAGTTCCTAAATCAGGATGTTGTGTAGGTTAGGCGTACAAATGTCAGAAAGATGGCACTATGCTCGTACAAAAATTCTCCATTCAGGGCATCTCCATAGAAAAATGTCATTGGCGCCAACAGAAAATTTCATTAAATTCCGTTGCATGATGATACAGACACATCAGGGTACAGTAAATGTTATTCATAATAATAATTACGATGGCCTTCTTTCAGTTAAGTATCACAGTTCCATGTAGCTATGTATAGACATAGATAAATATGTATAGAACAGCTTTTTTTTTTGTAATTTTCACTGTAAAAGCTGTTCAAGATGTATTTGTATTTGTTCACAAGCTGCGCCTCGCGGTTGCACGCGCAAGTTAAAATCGTCCAACTTTTCTGAAATTTTCAAATATTCTGAGCAATTTTCTTACTTTTTCTTTCCGTAAGAAGCTTTTACAAAGTATTAGAAAACTTAAAAAAAAAGATGAATGGAATCGGTAAAGTCGTTCTCAAGTTCTGGCGTGACCAAGGTAAATAGGGATTCAAAATTTTGCCAATGAACACATTACATGAGATCCTTAAAACTATATGTAATGAAGACTAACTACAAAGACCCTGTTAGGGCGCAGCAATTAAATTATATACTTAGCACGGTTAAACACCAATTACACTAAAGAAAACGTAATATGATGGTTACATTGACAACTTTTTAGGTTTGTACATTACTGAAAATTACTTTGTATGTGATGATTTTTTTAAATTGAATGACTGTTGTTTGACTACCTCGCCGTATGTGATAATCACCTCACCGTGATATTACAAAGAAAAGTGTTAGAATAATAGTGACGTCAGTCGCTGCTTTATTTTTGTGCGCCTATTTGCTTAGGACAGCCTAGGAAAACAGACTTTTGAATAGTTGGAGCATTTATAAGGTAAGGTCACTAGTATTTCGACCCATATAATAATGTATTTAAGCTTTTAAATAACCAAACGATGACTGTTAAAATCACAGACCTTCAAACGCAACCAATTGTAGTTAAATAAAAACCCGGCGTGCCGCATTTTTGTACCTATTATGACGTCAGAGCAATCCATTCGGCAAAGCCTGTCACCTCGACTGAATTATGTTATGATTGTTATGACGATTATGACATTAATTTACGACACTTTATAAATTAACTGTTTGTTATTTATATTTTTTTCCTTACAGTTTTGTTATATATATGACGTGTTTAATTTAATTAACTCGCTAGTAGAAACTAATACGTACGTACTTAAATTGATAATAAGTTTTTTAGCACCTTTTCTACCAGATTTTTTCCTGGAGCTTTTTGCTACTAGATAATAAAGCTTATTACATTTTAGTACAGACCCAAATTATGGGTCGTAAGGTTTACGACATTTTCAGCTTTATGACGAACGACTAAAAGCCATGGCGCTTACGACATTTCGTATTATTTTGGCGTGATTATTACGAAATACAGAAGTCTATGCAGTATACCAGATAAAACTTTTGTTAGGTATACCGTGTACTAATGAATTCTGTGGCTAAAATGTGGCGTTACTCTGCCAGCCGGGCCCTACATTTTGATTATAGTAGAGCAAGTCTTGCGAAGCGTTTTTTTAAAATAAATAGTCGCTTGGCTTGTTTCATTTCTGAAAACTATCGTACAGTACCCTTAGTACAAGTTTTGATAGTATTCCAAATTTTATTTCGTTTTCGTTTTGTTCCATACATTGCTGGGCCGAAAGGTATTCGAAAACTTTTTTCGTATTAGAGTGAAGCAATCTATACCACCGATTACTACCGATTTTAGTTCCTCCGCGTTTCCGCTGGAGGCGCTTTACTACAATGTATGGAACAATATATAAACGAAATAAGTTTTCGAATGCTATCAAAACTTGCACTAAGGGTACAAAAGGGTATTCGATCATTTTTTACGGAATAAAAAGTAGCTCCTGTACTCCCAAAACATGCCCATCTCAATGTGGCCAACCCACTCATCGTGGTTATAAATTTAGTATAAAAGCAGTGTAATATTATAATATTGAAATTGAATTAGCAAACATAGATTTTATTGACTGAACTATAGTAGAAATAGGGAAATAGAACAAATAGGGAGAATTCTGTGAGTATATAGAAAAACACTAAGAAAACGGATCATGCTCGAACCGATACACGGCTGGCAGAATATAAAGGACAATGAATAGTAGGTAATTAACGCTTTTGTTTGGTTACTGCGATACGTCGTATAGTGATTATTTCTGAAAATCTCACTATTACGCGAGTAACCTCTTTCACGGTGAATATCATCATAAAGTCCCTTTACGCCGCGCAGAACATTTTGTAGACATTGTTGGCGACATTCAGGGGTGGAATTAGAACGGGGAATGTATTACTGATTATATTCTGACTCATATTGCTTCTTATGTGCAAGGGATATTCCCGTTCACCCACCGGCTTCACCCACAAGTGCACGGGTAATCCGCATTTACCCCTGAACTCACTGCATTAGAGTTGGAAACTAATATAAAAAATACTGTCATTTTTATACAAAAAAAAAAAAAAAACAACATAGTGTAGTGTATAATATTTATAATGGTTTAAAACTAATACAGTCACAAAAACTACAAGTATTAACATTAGAAACGGGATTTTGTGAGTTGTGAGTTTTAACTGTACATGGTTCAGGATGTTCTGGTTATCGTTTTTTTAATGGCGTGTCTCTATAAAAACAAAATACAAGCTAATAATGACACTACAAACAGTTATACTGCACATATACCGTTGAACGTCTAAAGACAATCCACATGATCAAGCCCACTACCAGTTGGCATGCTGGTAGCATTACCACGATGAATGGCAATGCGTTGAGCCAGAAACAAACCAGCATTTTGGTCACGCGTCGCATTAACCAGAATCTCTGATAGATTTTTGAAAATTAGGTGAGCTAGGTCTCCAAGCGCCAAATATCTCGACCCGGAACGGCTAAAATATGTAACCACAGTTATTGATCATTTGAGGCTGCCATAATATGAGAATTCGGGTGTTCCTCGATGGTTACAATCTGGGTGTCTTCAAATCATGAGTGAATCGGTTTCTTTTAGGCAAGCGTGCTCCAACGTAGACCACATCATCGCTTAACATCAAGCGTGATGGTGGTTAAACGCAAGCCTATTAATTATTAAAAAAATTATGTGTTTTATTGTTATTTTCATTGGTTAATTTAGTGTCTTCGGTACTTTTACTTTGCCTCAGTGCATCCCTGATGTTCAGTAAATAAACATGTTTATAGCTCATTCGCTTCGCTAGATCTGTTGTAAAATGTTTTGTATCCTTTGACGTGATATCTTATTATCATTATATTGACATTATTATTTTATATTTTGTGCGTAGGCATGCGAAAATGGAAACACATAATTTGCAGAACTCACTACCGGCAACTAGTGGTAGTAACACTAGTAGTAGTAACACTAGTGGCAACTAACAAAAGTAAGAGAACTCAACAGTATACGGAAATAAACCGGCCAAGTGCGAGTCGAGCTCGCGTACTGAGGGTCCGTACCACCACAAAATTCAATAACAAAATTACCAGTTATAACTTGGTAATGAACATTAACTTGTCACTAAGTCGTACTTAGCCATTTTTATTATTTATTGTTTTATCTTAGAGTGTACTATAATCATGTTAAGTTTGACGCTTGTAAGTATTACCGTTTTTATATTAGAGCTAATACAAAAATACGTAAAAAAATACGTTTGTTATATGGGGTTTGTTTGTTGTTGCCATTCGTTTTTACTGTTTGACTTTTTTAGTATATTATAAATTTTTTTTTATATATATTTTTATTTGTAAGTCAATCCGCCGTAACATTACATATTCTGTGAAAATTTCAACTAGCTATCTATTACGGTTCGAAAGATACAGCCGTTTAAAGGTAGGACAGACAGACAGACATACATCGTAGGCTTCGTAATATGGTCCCGTTTTTACCCTTTGGGTACGGAACCCTAAAAACTAGATTTGAAAACTGCCATCCTTGAATCATTTTCTTTTTTACTTGGCTACTCAACTTTGGGTGTTATGACAATTTTGCCATCAGCAGTGAGATTGTTTAAAGGGGGGGAGATAATCCTGGTTGATGACACTACTAACAGAAAATAGCAAATGAAAAACTTAGAATCGATATTATTGGAGTGAAATTATGGGTGGGCGGTTATACGGTGGGCTATGTCTATGTATTAAATAATATGCCTACTTAATATTACACTAATAAATACGCTTATATTTATGTCCCAAGAGAGGTGAAAACTTTATAGACGGATTTGAAAGTATATCCTGCCAACGAGACACCCACGCATATCTCAACAAGATAAAAGTATGTAGGTATGGCAAAGAAATCTAACCTTGGACGGATAAAGCTCAATGCGCATTACATCATCATCATCATCATCAGCCTCTAACTGTCCACTGCTGGACATAGGCCTCTCCCAATGCACGCCACTGAGCTCGGTCGGCAGTACCTTGCATCCAGTTTTTACCCGCCGTTTTACGCAGGTCATCACTCCACCTGGCAACAGGGTGTCCTACACTACGTTTGCCTAAACGCGCATTACACTGACGCTTTATATTTCTTCATGCATTTTCTTCAAAAACCAACAAAAACAATGAAATCGAATTCATACTAAAATAATTTTTCAATTGAATTTTTGGAGAGTCTAAAATAGAAAAGGGTATCATAGTGGGTAGCATATGGGTGCGTATTATGTTGGTATTATGCAAGACCTTTGACTTAGACGGAGTCTACTGTCGTGTCATCTGACGACAGGCACAAAATTAAATGTATTTTATTCCTTTCTTTGAGGTTTTGGCTTCTGACATGGTCGTCTATTTAGTCAGTTACAAGTATATTTTATATTTTTATGCCATAATCCAAAACTAGCTTTTACTAGCACGTGGTTAGAATTCGCACTGACCTCGAATTCACTGATTACGTAAAAGTTCAATTAATCGATGAGTATGGAACCGATGACCCTAATGCATCATAACATGACTCGACACTGTAGTGTGAATCCAGCTTAACCACCAATATAGCCGTCTATTTTGAATGTAATGACAGTTCTGATTTATTCCTAAAGGGTACTCATCCGTGAATCTCATTCCTTCGTTTGGATTCTATTCTCCTACGCAATTCTAATAAATACTTACTAAAGCTGCGTTATTTTAAAAACATACATTATTTTTGTTTGAGTCATCGGCTGGTCTAAGGACTGTTAGTTTGTCCAGGTGTTGATTGTGATTGTTTGTTTGTCGTTAAATTACTAACATAAAATAAATTTACTTGTTTTATATAGTCTTGACAATTACGGCTTTATTTTTACGTTTTATTGGTTTTATGCTTGAAAAGAGTATAAATTGTATAACATTTTTTGTTTGTTTTTCTACAAACACGACATACAGTGTCATACCTATGTCTTCGACTGTTGTGTACTTACTGATATGAGAGCACTAAAATTTTTAATTTTAACCCTCGTAAAGCATTAAGTCTCATTAAAGTTTCACTTAATCGCCCATAACGGCATGTTCCGAGTGCTTACAGCGTTTACCTGAATAAAAGATCGTCTTTAATTCTTTATAGGAAGGCAACCCTGTCCGGGGATTGTTTCACAAAAAACACGTTCACAAGTTAATTATGTGATAAAAAGCCTTAATTAACTTTAATTTGCCTTCAAATCGAGATTCAATAGATTCATATAGGTAAGCGTGCTCCATCCTAGTCTGCATGGTGTGATTAAGAGCTAGCCTGTGATAAATAAATAAAAAAAATAGTTTTTTTTATAGTCGACAGGTGTTGTTTTTTTAATGACTACAGCATAAATAGCTCCCTGTTTGTGTGCATGTGTGTGTGTGTGTGTGTGCGTATGTGTGTGGGGTGGTGGGGTGGGGGTGTATGCATGTGTGTTGATGCATAAAAGTAAGGCTGAGTTTATGTAGTTTGTACCTATTTGTATGAATTATAATGTAATGAATGTAAAGAATTTCGTAAGAATCTTGGAGATATAGCAGGGTAATGAAATATACTTGTGCATTTTTTTAAATGTTTTTTTTATTGATTTTTATGTGTCATTCTCTACCTCGTCCATCATTCCCTCTCTAGAGACCGTAAAAACTTTTCAAACCAATCTGTTTGACACAAAACCGTTGGCGCAACAATTCGTCTTTGAAAACCAACGCTGTTCTACCCTCATTCTGAGGAAAACAGCCATAATTTCCCGAGTGAAGAATCGATTAATAACAAAGCCGGCGGGAGACCGAGGGATGAGACGTCAACTCGGTTACAATGGGGCATTATTTAACAGGTGTCGGGAAAAATACGGAACTGAAAATGGAACGTCAACGTTTCTCAGTGCCATTTTCCACGACGAATGACATCGTTGCTCCGCCATTTAGGTCACAGCTTGGTTTCATTCGTCTTACTGCTAAAAATAAAATAGAAGCAAAAAATGATTTTTTTCTTAAGTATATATACTATCTCTAACGGCTTCTTTGCCTATTATACATAACAGTTGCACCGTTGAATGTACAAAGATCAAAGATAATCCAAATGCTCAAGCCCAGTAAAGATAATATTAAATCTTCATTGGTACCCAGCATGCTGGCGGCATTACCACACTGAATGATAATGCACAGGGCCCCGATTCTACTAAAGAAAATGTTTTTAAATTGTAACTATTGCGATTTTAACTGTTAAATAATTGCCTCAAAATTGTCTTTTTTTAATATTTTTTTATACTAGAAAAATACAACCACATAATATTATAACTTAGTATAAAAATAATTGCCAATTTTGAGGCAATTATTTAAAAATTAAAATCGCAATAATTACAAATTAAAGATAATTTGTTTAGTAGAATCCGGGGCAGCACGTTGAGTCATACCAAGTCATACTTAGTTTCTTGGTGAAAATTACGATTTTTAGGGTTCCGTACCGAAAGCGTAAAAACGGGACCTTATTACTAAGCATACGATGTGTGTCTGTCTGTCCGTCGTCCGTCTGTCCGTCTGTCCGTCTGTCCGTCTGTCCGTCTGTCCGTCTGTCCGTCTGTCCGTCTGTCCGTCTGTCCGTCTGTCCGTCTGTCCGTCTGTCCGTCTGTCCGTCTGTCCGTCTGTCCGTCTGTCCGTCTGTCCGTCTGTCCGTCTGTCCGTCTGTCCGTCTGTCCGTCTGTCCGTCTGTCCGTCTGTCCGTCTGTCCGTCTGTCCGTCCCCTTTCGTTCCTTTCGTTTTTACTTTTTCCTTGGGGTCCTCATACAACAAACATAATATATTTTTAACGTGTTTTTTTATTAACTCTAATGTAAAAATGGAATGTAATACGTACGAGCGTCAAGCTTTGATATGATTATAGTACACATTCTAAAGTATAACAACAAATAATAAATAATAACTAAGTGCGAGTTGGTGTCAGATTTCTGTTCATCACCGGTTCTCGTACGATCACCGAAGTGAAGCAACGTCGGGCGCGGTCAGTACTAGGATGGGTGACCGCCTGGGCGTTAATGTGATGTTGTCTTTTTGCACAACTTTTTTGTACTTTAGTAGCTAACAAGTTATGTGGTGGTACGGAACCCTCAGCATATTTTCTATAAACGCCCGTATGTTTCCACGCATAGACGCCAGCAAAGTTTCAAGGTGGTGCTATTCCCGTGATTTTGCGACGACTATTCAGCACTTTCTAACTCAATTATACTTACAACCTGTCGCAAATTTAAACCGACAACGGTATAGGAGTAATAGAAAAAAGTGCGTCAACTTTTATAAAGTACTAGCTGTCCGCCCCAGCTTTGCACCAACAGTGAAATAATTTTTCAAATCGGTTTAGTAGTTTAGTAATAATAAAATTAAATAAATAAATATTCGGGACATTTTTGCACACACGGTCATCTGACCCCAAACTAAGCAAAGCTTGTGATATGGCTGCCAGAGACTGATACACATACATATATAGTTTTAAATACATACTTAAATAGATATTAACAACCAGATATAGAACAAACACAAATGTTCATCACACAAATGTTTGTCCTAGGTGGGAATCGAACCCACGCCCCCAAGCTCAGAAGGCAGGTTCACTACCAACTGGACCAACGGGCAATCAAATAGCAGGCTTCGGAGCCTATTCAATGTAAACAAACAAACAATGAAATCTTTCCTCTTTATATTCATAATCAGCCTTTTAACAGTCCACTGCTGGACTTTTAGCCTACCCCCGAAAGGGTGATTGGGCCATATCCATGACGCTGGCCCAGTGCAGATTGGTGGATTCACATACGCCATTGAATTCCTTCTCCGTACGTATGCAGGTTTCCTCACGATGTTTTCCTTCACCGAAAAGCCAGTGGTATGAAAATCCGTACATAAGCTCCAAAGAGCTCATTGGTACGGGCCCGGGGTTTGAACCCGCGACCTCACGCTTTCAAGTCAAGCGGTCTCCCAAATGGGCTACCACGGCTCATATATATTTCGGCCTCTTTATATTATTAGTATAGAATTACAGATAATAAATTAGCTGTGCCCCGCGCTACTGAGCGTACGTTACTCGGAATTTTCTTCTATTATGGTGCTCTGCTGATATTCCAAACGAAGGTAAAGTTGATCAAGATAGTCTGATGAATTATATATAAGTAATGAAACCTCGACACGTGTGCCGGTATAATAATCAAAATCCTCTTGACCTTTGATCAAAACATCAGATTTATGTTTTGATATAGCAGCATATCACAAGCTTTGCTTAGTTTGGGGTCAGATGACCGTGTGTGCAAAATGTCCCAAATATTTATTTATTTATTTTATTTTATGTATAATCCCCAAAACCATGGAAACAAATTATAATAGAATGGCTAAGAGTTAATCTTATATTACCCCTAATCTTTAAATTTTAAAGGTTAGGGGTAATATAAGATTTTAATATTTAAAATATTAAAATAAACCAGTCAAGTGCCAGTTGGGCTTGCACACTGAGGGTTCCGTACCGCTACAAAATACAAAAAGTAGTGCAAAAACACAACATCACGCCCAGGCGGTCATCCATCCAAGTACCGACCGCGTCCGACGTTGTAACTTGATGGTGAACATACATATGTCCCCGACTCACACTTGGCCATTATTTATATTTTTTGTTTTACTTTAGAGTGTGTACTATAATCATAACAAGTTATTTGCTTGTACGTATTACTTATTTTACATTAAAGCAAATACAAAAATACGTTTAAAAACGTTTGTTGTATGGGCCCCCCTTTAGTTTTTTATCTTTTGACTTTATTAATATTTTTTAGTTAATACGCTGTAACGTTACATATTCTGTGAAAATTTTAACTGGATATCTATTACGGTTTGTAAGATACAGCTGTTAAATGGTAGGACGGATAGACAGATATC
Source organism: Agriopis aurantiaria (assembly GCA_914767915.1). Classification (NCBI taxonomy): domain Eukaryota; kingdom Metazoa; phylum Arthropoda; class Insecta; order Lepidoptera; family Geometridae; genus Agriopis; species Agriopis aurantiaria. The sequence goes on from OU611982.1 coordinate 3,853,323, forward strand.
GTAGGCTTAGAAATAGGGTCCAGTTTACAACCTCCAGGTACGGAACCCTAGAAAAGAAGGAAAATAAAGGTACGCGTTTAACAACTCTGGCATTGGTAAATAAAACAAATATTTTTAATGATCCAACGGGACTTCGGTAAAAACGGTATAACAATAACATTATAGAATGCGAGTAGGCATAATTACCTACTTACTGGTATATTTCTAAGATTATTAACTGAATTTTTTAAGACAATTCTATATTGTTCTTAATCTTGGGTACTTATAGATCTTTTTTCGATGACCCTTTCAAATTTCTATCCAATAAAGGCGGTATATAAAAAGAAAATGGCTATCCTCGGAATTTCTCTGGCGTTACACTCGACCTACCCTCAAACCTTGATCTTTTAACGAGAAATCCCTTTAACCATCTTCTAAGGGATTTGCAGCTAAACAGGGTTACATGGAATGGCGGCTAAGGCGAAAGAAGATCATTGTTTTAAACTATCACGGTTGTTCACTAAAGTTATATGATTATTTACGGGATATTTACCGTGGTAAGGTTGTGGAATGAGCTCCCGATATTTCGGCGCAGTTACATGCACCATGTTCACGGGAAGACTAATATCCCGTAAATAATCATATAACTTTAAAAGAAGATCATTGTACTCATTATATTGTTTTAAATGTAAACTAAACTATTAAGTTAGTGTGAGGTTATTCAAACTACATTCACTCGTATTTATATAACTCGTGGTATTCATCATTTCAACATCATTTCAGCCCTAGGACGTCCACTGCTGGACATAGGCCTCCCCCATCGATCTCCAAAAGGGCCGGTTGGAAGCGGCCTGCATCCAGCGTTTCCCTGCGGTCTCTTTTAGGTCGTCTGTCCATCTTGTGGGTGGACGTCCTACGCTGCGCTTACCGGTCCGTGGTCTCCATTCCAGAACCTTTCGGCCCCATCGGCCATCTGTTCTGCGTGATATGTGCCCTGCCCACTGCCATTTCAACTTACTAATCCGGTGGGCTATGTCGGTGACTTTCGTTCGTCTACGGATCTCCTCATTTCGGATTCGATCTCGTAGAGAAACCCCGAGCATAGCCCTCTCCATAGCTCGTTGTGCGACTTTGAGCTTGCTTATGAGGCCCATAGTGAGAGACCACGTATTAACTCGTGGTATTATGAGGAACCAAAACCAAGCCAATAACCACAATCCAAACATAAAAAACACGGACAAGCTATCAACAATTTTTAAACACCACGGCCTTTCCCTTCGAACGTATCTTCTACTTTTCTTTTTTGGATTCCATAGACACATACCTACTTTTTTCGTAAAACGACGGCGTACCATAGACTGAAGTTCTTCTAGGTGTTGCCAACATAATATATAATTATGGAACTAATCCTGAAATCGATATAAAATAGTTGTCGTTTTTAGGGTTCCGTAGTTACTATACAAGAAATCCTTAGAAGTTAATTCTGTCCGTTCGTGTGTCCGTCCGTCCGTTTGTCCATCTGGCCGTCTGTCCATCTGGCCAGACGGCCAGACGGCCGTCTGTCCGTCTGTCTGACTGTCCGTCTAGGACTACAGAACCCTAAAATTGAGGGTTGTATAGTTCCAAACTCACAATTTTTCATATATGAATTTTGAAATATGTCTATTACACTATTTCCATTCGTTTGTTTGTTCTGACAGCTGCAATATAATTGCAATATAAATGCATGAACCGAAGTTAGTGTAATTAATTTTGCGAGACTGGATAAGGGCGCTTACAGACGATGCGTAGTAGAAGTAGCAAGTAGAAGTTGTATGTAGCTAGTAGCTACTACGCATCGTATGCAACGTTTAACTTAGAACAAGTGGCTTTAACCATTACCAGGCATACTATCTATTACCAGGCATTATGCGTGAACCTTGACTGAAAATTCTTATTTAGATCAACGCGTCGAACTCCGCATCACAGTTGCTAACTGATTTCGAATGACTGACGTTTCGTTTATATGGCTTTCAAAAATGCCTCGATATATTGAATCTATATGAAAATATATGAAATTATACTGACAGGCTGACTTTATTATATTGACAGGCTTTCTAATATAAACAAAAAAAAAAAATTTCTGTGAGTAGTACCTACTTCAACTGCCACTTGCAATAAGTAAAACGTTGCAGACGATGCGTACTGGCTACTTCTACAACGCATCGTCTGCAAGCGCCTTAAGTTTATTTAGGTTATCATATTATTTGCTTTTCAATTTTCAAGGTTGAAAAACATTCCTGTAATTACTCAAGCTGACGCCATGCCACCGTGGTCGATGGGCAAGATTAAAGAATTTTCGACTTTACAAAGGTATTTTCAATTATTTTTTATGGCCCTCAGAATGTCTCAGTGCGGTTCAAAGCGTTATTAAAATAGCCAAGTAATTAATTAAACGTCACAGAAATAAGCATTGAGGGGGCTGTTACCGTCTGCAGCTCTCTCGCTCGCGTATTTCACATCATCTATACTAATATTATAAAGAGGAAAGATATGATTGTTTGTTTGTTTGTTTGCATTGAATAGGCTCTGAAACTACTGAACTGATTTGAAAAATTCTTTCACTGTTGGGAAGCTACACTATCCCCAGGTGACATAGGTTATAATCTATACCCGTGCGAAACTGGGACGGACCGCTAGTTGAAGATATAAAATCACAGAGTATGAATTTGCAAAAAGTGACAAAACCTGACCTTTTGTTAACTATCATAGTACAAACATATTTTTTTGTTTCGATATCTTTTAATTTGATGAAGTAAAATGGTAAAAAGTGTTTTTTTTCCTTGTGGAGGACTTTTTAATAAAACTGCAAAAAGACACATTTACAATCTAAGTAGAAATACCGTGCATTTCATAATTGCGACTGCAAAGACGCGGCGTGATTAAGACGTTCGTCATTCCAGATGCATCAGACTCAAAGGTGAGGCGAAGAACAAAAGACGCGTCAGTTCCCGCTTCGATGACTCCCGGTTGCTTTAAGGGCCCCAATTCTACAAAGCAATCGTTTCTGAATACCAAGAGCACCGTCTTAGTATTCTTTTCCGCTCCATCGTATTCCGCTGGCACGGTAGCTTGAAGTGGGTCTTTGCATCCAACTCTAGGTTAGACTAACAGTCCAGGTCTCATGCTATCTTTATGAGAACCTGTTGGTACAGTTGGTTGTGAACGTGCCTTCTGCGCTTGGGGTCGTGGGTTCGATTCCCACTTAGGACAAACATTCATGTGATGAACATTTGTGTATGTTCTATATCTGAGTGTTAAAAATATATATGTATGCATATCAGTCACTGGCAGCCATATCACAAGCTTTGCTTAGTTTGGGGTCAGATGACCGTGTGTGCAAAAATGGCCCATATATTTATTTATTATTTTATTTATCTTTAGTTACCAAAAAGTACTATCCAAATCAAGCCATGACAGGTTCTTTGTTTCACGCCTTTGGGCTCACGAGTCATGGATAGTATCCAATGGATACTCGCGCAGTTGTAGAAAAAAGTCGAAAGTGGCTACATTGCTACACTGTGGCGCATGGCGTCTCGTCAGTATATATACGTTTTTTTTTCGATATGAGTTTAGACCTTTTAGTGATATTTCCGAGAAGCTAAATTACAACAAATAAAAAACGAATTTATAGTCTTAAAAGGTCAGCAACATATTTTTGATGCTTCTGGTGTTACAAGTACGTATATATTAATAGGTGACGGTAACTACTTACCAGGTACCAGGCACCCACCCTGCCGCTGGTTTGCCACGCTATGACATAAAATCGTTTTATCAGTTAAAATATTTTTTTACCGTTTTATTTAATAAATAATAGTTAAATGTCCTAGTAACCAGGCAACTCGCCTTGCTAGGCTATAGGTCCTAAGCAAGCCATCAGCCAGTACAGTTTCAACCACTAAAATTCGATAGTGTCACAGTCATTTTTAAAAGTCGAGGTTAATAGAGAATAGAGAGGAGAATAGGGGCCAGAGCTGCTGTCTAGAAAGACGCCACATTCACCTTTCTCCTTTTGTTTTTACTTCGCTTCTTTCTTGCTATGTTTTGAGGGTAAGTTTTGTTTTTAATATTACTGAGGTTTTTTTGAGATAGTTAGAAAGTAGGGCCTATTTTTTTGTAACATAAAGTGCGTCACACACGGTTAAGGCGAGGTTTTCCCACTTATAAGCAACGCTTATTGCTACAGATGACCATAATCATTGGTTTATTGTATTAAAGTCGCATTTAACGGAGCAAAATCATGGCGTTTCGCTACTTCTATTTTTCGGGTTTATCTCATATTTATCGAAAAGTATAGCTGTAATGTAAAATGTACCTCACCGGTTTCCTTCATAATTATGAAACCTATTTATCAAGATTCAATTTAAACTATATAAAACATTCAATTTTGTTAAAACACCATTTTTATAATTTTATGCTAACTATGGAGGTATGCACACTTTAACTAGAATGACCATAATTGCTAAAAGTCGGAAAAGACCGCCTTAAGGTGATATTCAAATATGTAATCAATGTTGTTAGTAGTTGGGTCTTTTATCGCATTTTCAGCGGGGAGTGTTCTGAAGAACTGTTAGGTGTGATGCTGGCGTCGCGGTTTTATCATCGCGCTTGTCACCACCACCTGGAAGCTCATTCACAAATTTGCATAGATCAGTGGACATCGCACACTGCGATTCAACGATCCTTCTTGCCTCACATCTGCAAAATGTGGAACCTACCTTCTGTGGTGTTCCCGAGAACCTACAATATGAAGTCCTTCAAAAGGAGAGTTAATAGAGTCTTAAAGAGTTGGCAACGTATTTGTGACTCCTCTGATGTAGGCGACGGTGATTGCTTACCATCAGGCAGCCCGTTTGTTTGTTTGCCACTTATGGCATAAACAAAAAAGTTCCCGTTAAAGTATAAATTCAACAAAAATAACTATGTTTTGAGTTCGCTTCATTATCATCGTGTTCATAATAAGCCTATCTTAGCCCACTGCTCGACACAAGCCTCTTCCAAGCTACGCCATTCATCCCAATCTTTTCGCTTCCAGCCTTTTCGGCCAGTATTTCTGCAGAATATATCCAACGGTTTATCGGTTTGACTTTTCTCTGAAATTAGGACTTTTGCGATTATGCGTTGGCCGAAATAGACCTGGGAATACACTTAATACACTTTCCAAAAGTCCTACTAAGCTGATTTTAAACCACGTTCACGTAGGTATTCATCATCAGCCAGAAAACGTCCACTGCTGAACATAGGCCTCACCCTTTAACCTTCACACTTAATGACAGCCTGCCATCTGCATCCACTGGAGTCTGGATCCCCGTGACTCTCACAATGTCATCGGTCCATCTAGTGGGAGGCCTACATACGCTGCGTCGGTTCGTGATCTCCACTCAAGAACCTTTCTTCCCCATCAGTTATAGGTTCTTCGAGCGATGTGGCCTGCCCATTGCCGCTTTATCTTGCAAATTTTAACATTCAGTAGGTATTGTAAAGCAATTATTACCAAAGCTACTTCAAAGGTTGAACGGAACACAATTGTTAATTGTTATGTCAATTGCAATCAACGCTCGGTTGCCTTAATGCCAATGGCAAACATTTCTGGAAATGTTTCATTCCATGCACACAACTAAGTAGACTACATAAGTTTGTGGTATGAAACTTGTATTAACTACGATCCAAAAAGTCGACACCGCTTTATGCTTGAAATTTCGAAAACCCGTATGAAGCGCTTTGATTCCACTTTTATTGTGCGAACTGCTAGTCTGTGGAATGCGCTACCTGTATGGGTGTTCCCCGATAGTTACAATCTCGGTGTCTTCAAATCACGAGTGAATCGGATTCTTCTAGGCAAGCGTGCTCCACCGTAGACCGCATCATCGCATCATCAGGGGAGTGGCGGTTAAACGCATATTTATTATTAAATAAAAAATGGACAGACGGACAAACAGACAGACAGACATACATCGTAGGCTTAGTAATTGGGTCCCGTTTATACCCTTTCGGTACTGAACCCTAAAAATGCGGTAGTAAAAAAATACGTCTACACAAAGCTCCATTTACATAAGCTAGTTTTTCTACCGCTTTCATATTTATGCTAGAGTTAGGAAATTCATTGCTAATTATGAGGTGACGGTGCACTGAGTTTGCGTTGCAGGGTACAAACAACCTTCTCTGTAAAGCTTCCTGATGGAGCCACGATCGTTTTTCCTAAAGAAAACTATCAGCCATGAGTAGAAAATTTTAGTTCCGCATTTGTTCAACTGTGCGGTTGGTCTGTAGAAACATTGTTAGTAGTGGAGTAACTTCGGACTTCATACCTGAATCACAGAATAAACTAATAACTTCTATGAACTGTTGGGGTCGCTTGGGGTAGATGTGTTCACAGTGCCTAGTGAGAGTTTTCCATTTGCATTTACCTAAATTGAGATCCTCCTTTTTTGAAACGTAACAAATTTTTGGCGTTCTTTTTCTATCAAATAATAAACCGGTCAAGTGCGAGTCGGGCTCGCGCACTGATGGTTCTGTAACACCACAAAATTCAATAACGAAATTACCAAGTATAACTTGGTAATGAACGTAAACTTGTCACCGACTCGCACTTGGCGATTATTTATTATTTGCTGTTATAATTTACAGTGTGTACTATAATCATGCTAAGTTGTAATTATTACCGTTTTTACATTAGAGCTAATACAAAAATACGTTAAAAAAATCGTATGTACCCACCCCCCTTTCGTTTTGACATTTTGACTTTTTTATTATTTCATAGGTAATCCGCCGTAACAAAACATATTCTGTGAAAATTTCAACTGGCTATCTATTACGGTTTGAAAAATATAGCCGTTAATAGGTAGGACAGATGGACAGACAGACAGACAGACGGACAGACAAACAGACATTGTAGGTTTAGTAATAGGGTCCCGTTTTTACCCTTTCGGTACGGAACCCTAAAATATATTAGTAATTTTATTGTAATCGTAAACGCTTTGGAAAAACTCACACTGGGCACACTGTTGTTTACAAACCATCAATAAGCTAATCTATGCTTTGACACCTTAGATTAACTACACAGAGATGGTAAGTATCCAAACAACGCCTTCTCAAATCGTAAGCTACAAATTCGCTACGTGTGCTGTGTTTACTTGCCTCGTCACGAACACAGACGCAAAAATTATGCGGCAATAATTAAGTAAATTTTTGGGAGCTCTTAACACTATATAGCACTGAATAGCACTGACCACGGAACACTATTACAGCGGGCAGTGACCGCGCGAGTGTCGTTTGGTATCATATATGGCTCCATTTGAACAGCTTAAATTTTACGAATGTACTTGGTTTCTGTATATAGTTATTCTAAGTTTGACACCTTATTACTGACAAAACGCTTCACGCGTAATATTCTCCCGAACCGGCTCTTTCAAAAATATTGACTTGGTCCGATCATGGCTTTACAAGTCATAAATTAAAAGTTAATAACAATTTTGCTGTGATAAAGTTAATATTACGCACTAAATTCACCTGAGGGGTTATTTCTATCATATGTATATTTGACGTAAGCTTACGAAGTTAATTAAATTGATTTTAATTAACTCCATGTTGTGTTTAATTAACAGGTTTAGAGTGAAACGCCTGAAGGCCTATCGCTAGTGTATTTCTAGAAAGAAGTTATTTGAACATTTGTAATATTTTGTTCTATTAGCTGCACTCCACGGTTTCACTGGCGTTATACCTCCTTGAAGCAACCTGCTTGGTAGGACAGCAACCTTCTTTGACTTAGATGGCTTTTTTAGGGTTCCGTACCCAAAGGGTAAAAACGGGACCCTATTACTAAGCCTACGATGTCTGTCTGTCTGTCCGTCTGTCTGTCCTACCTTAAACGGCTGTATCTTTCGAATCGTAATAGATAGCCAATTGAAATTTTCACAGAATATGTAATGTTACGGCGGATTGACTAAAAAATAATAAAAAAGTCAAAACTAAAAACGAAATGGAACGTACAACAAACGTATTTTTTTAAGTATTTTTGTATTAGCTCTAAAATGTAATAATGGTAATACTCACAAGCGTCTAACTTGCATGATTATAGTACACACTCTAAAGTATAACAACAAATAATAAATAATGGCCAAGTGCGAGTCGGTGATAAGTTTATGTTCATTACCAACTGGTAATTTCGTTATTGAATTTTGTGGTGCTACGGAACCCTCAGTGCGCGAGCCGGTTTATTCTATGATATCGATCGGTCGATCCTCTATTGCACACCCCGTCTTCTACGTCTTCTATAAATCCTTTCCATCCTAAGGTTGCCTGGAAGAGATCGCTTTTAGCGATAAGGCCGCCAGTTGTTACACTAGTTTTTAAGAGTTTTTTGTCCTCTGTATCAAATTTCATGGTGTGAACAATAAAGAGTTAGTCAATATCGTATGTCCATGTATAGACTTAAATTATTATTCTTGTTCGTTTTTGGAGAAATATTAAAACACAAAAAAAAATACTGTTGACCCGATCGATACCAAAGCCAAATTCACAGGATAACTCGCTGGGCTAATTTAAAGATGGCCTGAATAGTCTAAAAAAAATTATAGACCAGATATTAATTATTTTCGTATAGAACTCTGCGTTAGATATATCTTATGTAATGTATACCTATCTATATTCTCAAATAATTAAGATCCTCAATTTTTCTGAAAAATTACAAATCATTTGATAACAAAAAATTAATGCCGGCCACCGATAAACCAACTAATGTTTTCAGTTCTTATAAGTAGAGATCATAATATAAAGATTATAATTAAATTATATTTATATAGAGATTATAGTTAAAATATATTATATAGAGATAATAATTAAAAATATTTATATAGAGATTATAATTATAATTATATACAGATTATAATTAAAAATTATACATTGGTTTAATCTGTGGACCTTAGAAAAAAGAACATTCAGACATGTCTTGTAAAATTGGCGCCCAACATGGGACAAAACTAATTTTAATGACATAAGTCATCTAGCATTAACGTTTTACCATCGAGGTACAATTCCTATAGAAACAGAATCTCTCCGTGTAAACAGTCAAAAAACGTCCGAGCGTCACTGTACATACATTGTATCAATTATATACTTCACAATGCCACATTTATGTATATCAGTCTCTGGCAGCCATATCACAAGCTTTGCTTAGTTTAGGGTCAGATGACCGTGTGTGCAAAAATGTCCCGAAATATTATTTATTATTAAATATTATTTACTCAAATTTAGACGTTATGTCGCTTGCATAGTTCTCGACGTTAGTTGTCCGCTATGTCATCGTAGTTCTGGCATCGCGCGTCGTTGTAGTCGGATCGCGATTTCCTTGTAACTAACCAAAATGTCGGCGCAATTCGTAGCGTGCGCCTAGTTTTGGTTCGGTTTTTTTGGGGCACGATTATGACTCTATAATGTATTGTATCTCGATGCATTTTACCCATCATTTTCTTATAAAAAAACACCTACGATAAAGGTTACTTTTCACACTTATTTTCATCATGAAAAAAGATAAAAAATTCTCATCCATTTTTTGTCACTGTTTACGATTATGCCTGTTCTCTACGACATGTAAAGTAAACATTATTACACGTTTAATATGGCAACACGGCGGCATATTGTCATCGTAAAATTATGCGTGAACGTGAAAGAAAAGCGTCCTTGTAATAAAAATGTAAAACGGTTGAAGTCATTTGGGCGGTGGCTGGGGAAAGATTTTGACGGTGGTAGAAGAGTCGAGAGGAGGCACTGTTTGTGCCATGGGCACATTATTTAAGGCGCGATACAATCGAAAAATTAACAAAAAGAAGTGTTTTAAAAGCTTAGTGTGATGTGACGAAATTAAATGATCAGATTCAAAAAAATAATACAAGTAGAAAAAAACACCTGTTAATAATCTTAACCTTATACAATTTTGATAAATTATCTCGATTCTTAAAAAAAATATACAAATTGCGCAAAAAAGTACTCTGAATTTTCAGTGACAGCAACATATTTTTGTACAAATTGTATAGCGAGACTAGTATTTAAAAACTTTAACCAGTTAATTATTAAAATTCATTTTTATATTTCGATAGATTAAATAAAAACCCTCTAAATAATATAAACACAAGCAAAAAATCATCATCAACATCAAATATGATGATATACGATTTTCGACTTCAAACAAAGCCATTTTAGATAGCAAATAGATCATGGCGTAAGCGGGTGAAAAACGAATTTGATCAGACTGCGCCTTAAGGCTGTGTTCTAATTGGTCATCATCATTTCAGCCACATAACGTCCACTGCTGGCACTTGGCCTCCCCCATCGATCACCAAAAGGGCCGGTTGGAAGCGGCCTGCATCCAGCGTATTCCTGCGGTCTCTTTAGGTCGTCTGTCCATCTTGTATTGACGTCCTACGCTGGGTTTACCGATCCGTGGTTTCCATTCGAGAAATTTTCAGCCCCATCAGCCATCTGTTCTGCGTGCTATATGCCCTGCCCACTGCCACTTTAACTTGCTATGTTATTTCTGTTGTAAACCAGAACGTATTATCTATATACTATATAATATAATACTAACTACATGCAATACTATGTAAAATCCAATGAATTCAATGTACCAGTACATAATTAATATCATTGGTAAAACCCCAGCTCAATCGACAACTTCGAAGTATCCGGAAATTTTATTACAAAATGTTTGAATCGAATGGGCTAAATAAGTATATTTTTACAAATACAAACATTGGATATTAAATAAAACGTTTGTAAAACACAAAACAATACTGGAAATTGTTAACCGTGTCGGTTATCCACGAACTGAACATCAATGAAGAGGGAAAAGCTTTTCTATGTTGATTGCGTATCTCCAAAGCTTAGGCTAATTCCACACTCATGTTTATTCCCCCGGATCGCTGAATAATGTACGCAACACCGACAATTTCGGGTCGCGACTCATTTGCGAACGCGGTTTGTTTGGACGTGTTTTTTTTATGTGGACTTTGGAGGAAGTTTTTTTGAATGATTAAATTTTTTATTAGTACATTGTTTTACGCGGGGTAAACGAACGAAGATAGCGTTTGAGGGACGAGGACGAAACGGACGAAACATAGGGAAACGAAAGTTTTTTTAAAGATAAAAACAAATTTCGGTTTGCTACTCATTTGCGAACGCGGTTTCAATGTTTGGACGTGTTTTTTTTTTTTTTTTTTTTTTTTTTTTTTTTAATGGTGTAAGTATTTTAATAGTACATTGTTTTACGCGGGGGTAAATTAACGAAGATAAAATTCAAGGCACGAGGGTAAAGACTGTTTTTTATCGCAAAAACTTGTCTAAATTTTCAAAATCTGTTGTGATACAAAGTTTGATTCTTCATCATCATCATCGTCTTATCATATTCCCACTGCTGGGGCATCCTCTCTCTGAGAGAAGGCGGGTCCTAATCCAACATGGTGGCCCAATGCATGTTGGTGAATGTCATATTTCTTTTAGCTTTTGAGGATACATACCGGTTTCCTCACGATGTTTCCTTCACCGTTTTTGAGCGATGGAATTGAAACTTCACATAATTTATTTTAGTATTAAGTAGGTAAGTCATTGGTGCAGGGCCGAGGACCAAACAAGATGCAAACGAGGATAAAACGGTAAAGGAAAACATCGTGAGGAAACCGATATGTCCAAGAACTTCAAAAGTTCAAAGACATATTAAATTAAATTAAATTAATATGTCTTATTATTTATTGAGATTTAACACGGTCAAGTCAATTACATTAGTATCTCACAAATTAATAATTATGCAAATCAATAAAAAATAAGAAAGGAATTAAATTACTTACAAAAACAAGCTCACAAAAAATAAAGAATAAAAATACAAATGTCAATAAAAATTAAGAATAATTCTAGTCAATAAATTACAAATTACAAATGTCAAAAGAAAAACACACTAAAAGTCCAAATAATCATCAAAGTCAGTGTTAGTCTTATTGCATCTACCCCACTGGTCATTTAAATTTTCAGAATATGTTTGGAAAGATGCAATAAGGGTCTTCCAGTTGTCAAATACAATGTCAAGTTCAGTATTGGCGACGAGAAGTGCATTGAGGTGGCGACGGGCGCGAATTGAAGGTGACATAGAGCGCGCCACCGTGCGACCGCTGTTAATGACATATTTATCACATTCGCTAACATGTTCTGGGCCAGCTGGTAGATTAGGGCCCATCCTCTCTCTCTCTCTCTCTCTCTCTCTCTCTCTCTCTCTCTCTCTGCGAGAAGGCCTGTATCCCAGCAGTAGGAACATGATAGGCTGATAATGAAGATGATGACATGCACCATGTTCACGGGCAGACAGAACATGATGCATGTATAGCTGCACCGAAATTTCGAGAGCACCATCAACAAATTTATCACGGTAAATATCCCACTGATAATCATTATAACAGAACTGTAATTTTCATGACACCGAAAACTTTGAAACCAAATTTTATTTATTTTAATGTGTGATTTTAATTTGTCACGTGGCGTCGCGCGGGGTAGGACGTGGCCCATTGTCATGACTGTTTAATTGGGGTCGGGCAATTTAACACGGAAACTCGTTTGTTTGTTTCGCTCGATCGCCTTGTGCTCACAATGCGTGGAACATAAAAAAACAATTATTTCTTTCTGTGTTTCGGACTTTTTATTGTAATAGGCAAGTTCGTGATGCTAAGTAGCCAGCGCCGCAAGCAGTCCGAAATGGCAATTATGATATAACCATTACCTTTGCGTAGGTAATAGTTTTGAAGTGAATTTGTTGTGTTATTGATAATATTACCTATCACAAGTTTAAACTAGTGAATTCTATAAAGCTATGAAAGTAAATCGTTATTTATTTTTAAAAACCTTCGTACCTCGCTTTACCACTACAGTACTAGAAACTACTGGCTGGGAGATAAGTACTAGATCCCCACAAAAGCCGTTGATCCCTGAATAAAATATCATCTAACTATCAGAGTATGCTGCGGTTTATCAATGAAATATGCCCCCATTACATTCACCGCCAGCTATAGCGGTACCTACTTATCTATGAAGTGGCCAAATGATTGAACGAAAAAGTTTATATGAGTGGCTATCAGTTTTGTTCAGAAAAAAGTACGGTGGCTCCCTCATTCATCTCTACTTAAATTGGTCGTGTAACACCGCATAACATCCAAAAGTCTATTTTCAAAAGCTTGTTCATTTTATGGGATAACCGATAAGGGTGATGCTGGTTTTTATTCAGGTATTCCCAATGATAACATTTAAATGAGATATTTTAGCGACTCTTTTGTTTGTTTTGTGTTGTGGCTTTTATAACGTTGCAATGTTTTTTAAAGATATAATAGAGTTCGTTTCCAGAAAAATGTTAAAGACCGTGACCGTGGAAAAACAACCATGTGTTTGAACAGTACAAACTGCACATTGAACATTGCTTTTTTAACTATAATTTTCATACCTTTGCCTAGATAGAAAATAACTTATAGGAAATACTAGAAGATAACTTATAGGATAACGTATGTATGTAACGTATATATACGTCTTCACGGTGCACGCAGCCAGTCATGAAAATGCCAAATAGACAGAGAGCGAGGGAAAGCAAGAGAAAAAGCCCGTGACCGAGAAACAAAGTTACATTACCAGTTTGATTAGGTAGAGTAGGTACATTTTTGAATTTGGTTTATCAATTTACATCAACACTTAACTGCAGAATGGCATCAAAGGTTTTATTCGGCGCTTGATTTTCGCACAACTCTGACCAGAAATTGAAAATATACCTACTTCGTCGCGTACGTGGTTTTCATGTCGCGTACGCGGCTTTCGCGTCGCGTACGCGGCTTTCGCGTCGCGCGCGCGGCTTTCGTTTCGCGCATGCGGTTTTCGCGTCGCGCATGCGGTTTTCACGTCACGCGCTTGCTGAACGTAGCGCTCTCGTCGCGTATACGCAGCTTTCGCCCTTGTGGCGAGACAACAGGCACCATACAGTCTAAGACAAAATATATTTTAACAAGTAACCAGTACTATTAGCTTAGCTACTTATTTAAGCAAAAGTTACGCAAACGACTAAGAAAATATCATCGACAATTTTTCACTGAACGTATACCGTAACGTACCTACTGAATAATATTTTTCTTACAAAACGGAAAAAATATCTCGAAGAAACCAGAAGCTCTTCACACCAGTCCTTTGTACGTGCTGCGGAGATCGCAACAAAGGAAGGCTTAGCCGAAATCAAAACTAACATTTAAAACCATTATGCTACCGAAGTCGCTATTGTAACAGTTCTGAAAGCGTTGAGTCACTGCACAAAACTCGCGACTCACTGAAAATATTTATAAATGTAGGTACGTGGCATAGTGGAAGCTAAGTATTGGCTATAATATATTCTAATGCGTTGCATCTGATAAATCCCCAAATTTTTTCAACTTGTCCAGTATTTTGGAAACTTCCCGAGTTCGTTGCGCATATTTCAACGGAGTTAAAGGAATCTTAAGTAGCGAACGGACTACGATCATTGTCGTGATATCTATTTTAACCGTTAATAAATTTGCCTGGAATTTAATTAACTCTAATCGTATCTTTGTAACAAGCCACCTTCGGTTTCTTACCACCTTCGGTTTTTCCTCCAAAATATAACCTCAATTGCTTCAAGTGAAGAGTGAATAGAGTCCTCAAAGGTAGGCAACGCATCTGACAGGAATCTGTGGGACAATAAAGATAACTGTAAGCATGCTAAAGCCGCTTTCCCAATTCTTGACAAAAAGATCACCAACAACCTATTGAAGTTGCAACGACAGGACCTTCGCATGATAGTAGGCCTTATAACGGGTCATTGCAACTTGAATAGTCATTTGTATAAGCTAGGAGACACGGACAGTCCACTGTGTCGCGGCTGCTTGAAAGAGAACGAAACTGTAGAGCATGTGCTGTGGCATTGTGAAGCCACAGAAGAAACTAGAATCGCTACCGGGTTGCATGAGGCACCGCTGCCTCTTTCATCCGCGTCACCGCAACAGCTGGACTGCTTTTCATCATCATTGCTTACACTACCATCTGCACCACTGGAGCAACTGTGCCAGCGCCTCAGAGCCTCACTCCGGTATTTCAAGGAGTTGGGTTGGCTCGGGTAGGTGCTGGTAAGGGGAAATGCACAATACACCCCTAGCGGGACGTCAGTGCAGGACTTATCACCCCCATCTCGAATAAGAATAAGAATAAGAAGGTAGGCAACGCACCGCCAATGCCCAGGGTATTGTAGGTGTCCATAGGCGACGGTGACCACTTACCATCAGGTGGCCCGTCGCTTGTTTGTCGACTATTACATTAAAAAAAAAAGCTTTCACATAATTTTTTTAAACAAGCTTTTATTTAAAGTATGATTTAAATGGTAATATTTTTATTTTGACAGCCAATTTTACAATACCGGTACTCGATTTAGCAGGATTTAGCGACAAACTCCCTAAAACGTCTAAATTAGAATTTGCTTGGTTTACCTTGCCACCCATACTATGTAGCACTCTATGTATTGTATGAAATTATTTTGTGTGTGTTTGTTCTATATCTGGGTGCTAATAGATAGATAGATATTATTGTTCACACTACAAATTTCATACACACGATAAAACAGCTTAACAACTAGTGCAACAATCGGCGGCCTTATTGCTGAGGGCGATCTCTTCCAGGCAATCTTAGGATAGATATATTCATAAGGCGGGGCGTGCAATATTGAATAATGTGATATATAATACTTGTATTCCAGTCTCTGGCAGCCATGGTACAAGCTTTGCTTAGTTTGGGATCAGATGACCATGTTTGCATAAATGTATTTTTTTTTATCCTTCTGTACCCACTAAAATTCTTAACAGTCCTTACCTAAATATCTATCTGACCCATGATCCTAAAAGAGCTATTCTTTGTGTGCCCAAAACTCTTTTAATAAAATAACTGCCCTTTGGCTACTGATTTCATTTAATTAAGAGACCAATATTTCGTGGGCCGAATTACTACTCCCAAACGTTTATTGTCGGGGTTGGTTTAATAACTTGTTCTGTACGAAATATTTGTTTAGCCAGGCCTAAAACAACGTGCTCGCTATATAGTCTGCTAACTAGCGTAGGAGGTGATGAGAAATAATTAAATAATAAACTTTGGTTACCAGCTTTTATTCTACTAAAGACTTCTACAGACGAAACGCGAGTCAACAGCAGCACAGAGTGCGAGCAGCGCGTTAGCAGCAAAATCCTTCACACTCCAACAGACGCAATTTAAGGCAGCGACGCGTACGTGGTCGCATGTCAGTGTATCACACAGAAAAATATATTTTTTAAATTAGAACGGCTGTCAAAGCTATTTTGTAAGAAATTTGTTGTAGCCATTTGCACCCATATAAACGAAACGTCAGTCATTCGACATCAGTTAGCAACTGTGATGCGGAATTAAACACGTTGATCTAAATAAGAATGTTCGATCAAGGTTCACTCATAATGCCTGGTAACAGATTTTCCTTCTCATTTCCGTTCTATTTACTTCTCTTTTCAGTGGCAGCCATTTGATATCTTCATACAGGGATCTTGCTCCGCTGCACTAACGCACCGTCTTGCGCTGCTCTTCTGCAGCCGTGAAGCAGTTTGTGAGCGGGCCGTCGCTCATATTTGATGCTTAGTGCAGTTCCTTGTATTACAAAACGTGTGGTCTAGCGTTCAAGCTGTGCTGCTGCTGACACGCTTTTGGTCAGTAGGAGCCTTTATTTTTTTCATTATGTTCTAAAGAAAATACTTGTAAGGCTTGGGTGATGACTCCTGCTTAAGGCATAAGACGAAGGGAACTCAACTGTTAATAGAAATAAATTTTGTTTTTGTATTAATAGAGTATCTAGATGTAGTTGTATTAATCTGACCATATTTAATTTATGTTCAAGTTTATTGTTTTGGAAGGAAAACTAGAGTCTTATCACAGCGTCTAGCTTGAATATCTTAATATTCGCATCACACTTGAAAATAAATTTGACTCTCTGTATGTATTTATCTATCTGTGCATCTGTTTCTTACCTTGTGAAGACTACACTGCTGTTCAGATCTTGATAATGTTCAGTAAGGAAATAAGTATGGCTTACTGAATATTATCAAGAAGTGAAGATTGAATGACGGTAATGTCATGTGTGGAAACATTGGAAGTGTGGAGTCAAACTGTCTTCTATTATAAGAATAATAAAATAAAATAAAACAACTTTAAAATTAGTAATAAATACGCAATTTAATTTACTGGAAAAACATGTTTTTCCAACTATTATAATTAAAAACCAAACTACTCAACCGATTTTGATGAAGCTTATATTGGACCAATTTGAAAGTATATCTATAATATTATATACTATATAATATTATAAAGAGGAAAGATTTGTATGTATGTTTGTAACGAATTGGGTCAAAAAGTAATGGACCGATTTTAAAAATTCTTTCACCATTTGAATGCTACATTATCACAGATTTAAATAGGCTATTTTTATAGGCTATAACTATACCCGTGCGGAGCCGGGGCGGGCCGCTAGTTTGTTATAAAAACAAGAATTTTCAACTCTGTTTAAAAATGACAGAGCTCTGACGTAACAAACATAAAGAAAAGTATTGAGAACCTCCTCCTTTTTTTTATTCGGTTAAAATTTCTAAGCCCAGCTGCGCCGTACTTCATAGTAGTCAGCTGCGACGAGTGGTAAACCAGCCCAAATTCGTTCCACCATTAAGCTCGGAAACGTTATGATAAACATTATCTCCCGTACCATTGTCCCTGTGCATTGGCTTTGTGCTGCGTCACTCGCATGCTGCGATAGGGTTGGAGGGTTCACAGGGTATTGGAATAGGATCTACTGAAAAAAGGTTTTGGAAGATGACTTCGAAGTCATCAGATCAGGTAAGTTTCCTGCGAGTCCTCAGCGGATCCTTCTCGCTTGTATTTCGCTTCATGCTGTCTCTATCATGTGTCTGTATTTTTCAACCTATAACAATGTTGTTCGCGCGTATTTTCTGATGAAGGGGCTCGAACGGCTCCGAAACCGGTCGATCGTCTCGACCGATAAAACATAATCGTGCGTGCAAGCCGGTGTTATAATAATGTTCTTTAAAATTCAACACTTTTATAAACATCAAAGCTATTATCGCGTGTAATTTTAAAAAAAACCGGACACGTACGAGTAGTACTCGTGCTCTGAGGGTTCCGTCCAAAGCGAGTCCAAAAAAAAACTATCTGAAGTTGAAATATTGAAAGACAAACTTAACTTTGTAGTTGACTATAAGGTTCTTCGATACATTCTAACTACAAAATGTAAGTTTGTAATAGCAAAATAATTATTTTTTAATGATATAACTTCAAATTTGTAACTTTCGGATTTATTCCTATATATGTGCTATAAGACCTTGCCTCTTGCCAAATTTCATGATTCTAGGTCAACGGGAAGTACCCTATAGGTTTTGATTCCCCTGTGAAATCAAAAAAAATTGCGACAGAAACGTGATCATATCTTTTGATTGCGTTGACTTACAACTTTTATTTTTTTACTGTCGAAAGAAACCGTATGTCCTAGTATATAGTATAAAGAAGACAATTTTTCTTGGGCCCACCAAAGTTTTTTTCCTTAGGCCCACCTAATTTAGCATATATTGATGGGCCCAGCACTATAAAATTTGTCGGTTTTTTTGTACCATTCGGACGAAAGATAAGGGAAAAATGAAACCGGAATAATAATATCAAGAATAAAATGTGTTGTTTTGATTTTAGCCACAATTCATTCATTTCCCTTATAGTCACTTGACCGGGACGTTTTTAATACGAAAAAGGATGCAGGCTCAGGAATTTATATACAAAAATAAATAGACCATATTTTACAACAGTGGCCATAGTAATCGGCTTTTAAGTAAAAATAATTATACAATAGTCGCTAATGGTATTATAGACGCTTGTAATTAGCGGCTTGATTATGTTTTTAATCCTAGTTTTAAATATTTACTAATATTGATTTACCGAAACCGTAATACTATGGTTTCGTAAAATTATAGAGGAATGGAACGTAAATCCGCCATCTTGACGTTTTGTTGGTTTGAAATTGACAGCAGTTATGACTTATTTCAAGTTACTTCATACTAGTGATGTCTCATACTTTAGTTTTTCTGACTCGAATTACTTAAGTAACTCGTGCTATTGACTCGAGTTGCAACTGAAGTCAACTTGAATCGGCGGTAGTGGGTTCTGGTGATGTGTCTCGTCAGTATTTGTATGAGTTGACACTGGAATGATTACTAACTCGATGCAAGTGTCAACGCGAATAGGTCCTGCTAGTTGGTACTACTCCGTTGATTGAACGTGGACCGTGGAACATGTGACACGCACTGCTTTCGTTTTTTTATTGGTTTGAACAGTCGCTCGGGTCAAATAACCCACTCAAATCGCTCGTACATAGCTAAGCGCAGTCACACCGCTAAGCGCATCCAGCTGGCCTGGCACCGACACGGAGCAGTTTATTGAGTTGAGTTGACTCGATCTCAGTCTTGCACCAGTGTCAGGCGCAGTAACAAACAGTTGACAGATTTGATTCGAGTTGCACAAAACTGGTCTCGTCAACTCGTTCATGATAATATGTGAATAGTGATATAACTCGCACCACACATCACTATTCATACTTTCCGTTTGTTTCAAATCGCGTGATCATCTGATAGTGCTCTCAATTTTTTCCGTATCATTATGAAACTACAATAAATCAACATGTACAATGTACAGCGCCTACTCCAGAAAACCGTTGTCAACTGTGCAGTAAGATTTCAACGCGTAGACAATTGTGCGAAGACATAATTACTGTCCGAGACAACTGAAGATTTTCCCAAAGATCTTACCTATTTGATTTGTGCCGTTTGTGTGTGTGGATTTCTTGCGAGGTGAGTTTTTATTTAAGTAGGTATTAGCTGATGCCCGCGATTTCGTACGCGTAGGACTCGGCCTTCGGCTTCGACAATATTTCTTTCCCTGAAGGTTACAAACATTTTAAAAAGTCAAATCGGTTCAGACGTTCACAAATTATGCCGTTACTTAAGAACACCATTTGATTTTTATTTATTACTAGCTGCGCCCTGCGGTTTCACCCGCGTAGATGACACACTCCTTATGACATCAGCTATCTGCCAGTGAAACTCCCGTCAAAATCTGTCCTGCCTTTTTTTAGGGAACATACATACACACATCGCCTCTTATATATATATATATATAAATATAAGAAAAAGATGAAGGAGGTATAGATAACAATGCATTTAAACGTCTCAAACCATGTTGGTATCCGTACTTGTGTTGCTTATAATATTACTAACTTTATTATCCCTGTTTGTTTTAACTTACCTGCTTTTATTTACAGCTAAATCAACTAGCAGTTTGCAGATACTGCTACTATTAATTTTGCAAGAAAATATCCATACTCCTGATGCAATAAGAAGATTTGGGTACCTATAGAAATATTTACATTCCATGTGGATGTTCCATTTTAAGAACACACCAAACACAGCGTTCTTGTTCTGCAGAAAGGAATATTGATTTTGCAGTTTTCAAATTATCAGGTAATTTCAAAAATTCTTAGTGAAATCATTGAAAATAAAGATATTAAGTATATCTAGTATTAAGTAGTATTTTTGTTTAGTATATCTTTATTCTAGTTTGCTATTTAGTACCTAGGTACTCCTGTATAGAGTGCAATAAATAAACGTTTATATACTAACCATCCCTTTTTGTGCAGATAGAACGCTTAGAACAAGTCTGTATGGCTTGGTGGCTGAAAGTTTCCAGCACTGTGAGCAGGCAGAGGCTACGAGATGGTAACAGAGCTGTGGCAATTCGTCTTATGGATATTGAAGACAGCAAGAATATCCCACAACCAACCTCTATGCCTACTCTTACTGTGCCCGGTATTTTCAGGGCAGCAGCAGCACTTACTATGTATGCGTGCTGCTTCTACTTTCCGTATTAGGTTGTAACGTAGGAACATTTCCGTATGTCCTAAGTAATGTTCTCTGGTGTTTTTACAATACCTACGATACGCGAAATTGCATCATGTGCTAGATAATGTATAGCTTTGCTGTCACTTTTCGACGGTTTAAAGAATCTATTTCTGAGTGGGTTACCTATTTAATTATTATTATGATAATAATATTTTGTTACCTACAATGTCTTTTTTTAAATTCCGCCTAGCCATACAATATCGCAAGTAATCATTACTCGTGCTGATAATGATTATCAGCACAATTGCATGAAAAAGTGCTGATGCATAAATGCGAAAGTAACTCTGTCTCCTTATGCTTTCACTGCTAAACTGATTTTGATGAAATTGAATATGTACATAGTTTTAATCTTGATAATGACTAGGCTACTTTATATCCCGGAAACCTAGGTACATAGTTTTCATGGGATGATCACTTATTTTTGTGACAAACCAAATCGCGCAGGCAATCGCTAGTATTAGGTAGTAAATCACTAGAACGTAAGTAATAAAGTAACTTATATATAATTGTTCATTGTGAGGTTTTAGGTTATTGTGAGATTCATTAACTGATTTCTCAATACTCCGGTTAGATCGGATATAGCTAATATTACCACTGAATCTAGAGATTATGAGGAACAAATCGACATGAGTTTCATTACTATATG
Organism: Agriopis aurantiaria; assembly: GCA_914767915.1. Lineage (NCBI taxonomy): Eukaryota > Metazoa > Arthropoda > Insecta > Lepidoptera > Geometridae > Agriopis > Agriopis aurantiaria. The sequence goes on from OU611982.1 coordinate 3,875,028, forward strand.
CTATAATTTGTGGGTGGCCTATTTATCAAACAAAAGAAATTGTCTCCTTTCAACTTGATACTTTTACGCGTTCTTAAGAAAAAAGGTCTTGACAGACGGACAGACAGACGGATAGACGGACAACGAAGTGATTCTATAAGGGTTCCGTTTTTTCCTTTTGAGGTACGGAACCCTAAAAACACAAAGAACACCACCAGTTTTAGAGAAAAACTTATTGACTCTGGACGAGATTATATGGAACAGCTCTTGGGTTCCAGAGTAGAAGTTATCTATCATGGTGAGTACAATGACCCCTCCAGGGTTTACAGTTATCGCAGAATCACTCTCTGTAGACTGTAAATACGGACTATAACGGTTGACTGATTAATGGCTGCTATGGGGGAAAACGCAATCAACATCAAAAATGATTGGCACGTTCCTTTTAACAGTTTCGCTTTTAGAAGGGTGTGTTGCCAAAAGTATTAATTTTTTAACGGCGGCTGTTAGAATAGTTAAATAAAAAGAAGAATTTATGAATTGTAAGTTTTTTTTTTTTTTTTTTTACGGTATCTTAATATACAGATTACAAATAATTGCTGAGGGAACCATAAAAGTACATTTTACATTACAACTATACTTTACGAAAAATATGAATAAAAGCCTAAAAATAGAAGTAGGTAGAGAAACGCATAACTATGTGGTTTGCTCCACTAAATGCGACTTTAATAAAAACCTCACCTCAACTGAGAAAACCTATTAAAACAAACTAAAACTTTTTCAGAGTGATAAAAGTGTATCTAAATTATATGTGGGTCCCCAAAACAAAGTAATAGGCACGAGGAATAAAGACGACCCATAGACGTGCTCGACAAATTGGTGTGTTCTTTTTCTTCTCCAGCATATTCCCTGAAATTATGTACTACAATATAAATTACAAGTAAAATAAAAACTATTTTAAACTTAAACTTATAACTAAAACTAATCTAAGCCTAAAATTAATCTAAAACTAAAACTAATCTAACAATGAAACAGAAAAATATTAATAAAATATATAGTATATTAAAAATATTAGTCTACAATATTAATATCATAATAATATATTTTTTTAATACGTAAACTGTTGTCTACGTGTATTTTTCGTATTTCACTGTTAAGTATATAATTATGTTTATTTCGCGTATTCCTAGTATTGACAATTCGATGTTATATTCCTTTATATTGTTTTTATCAGCTGCGCCCCGCGTATTCACCCGCGTGGATTACTACTTATAACATCAGGGCCCCGATTATACTAAACCAATTGTTTTTAAATTGTAATTGTTTCAATTTTAATTTTTAAATAATTGTCTCAATATTGATAGTTAAATTTTTTTTTGTACTAGAAAAATACCACTACCTAATATTATAACTTAGCATAAAAAAATATTTTTAAAATGTCAATTTTGAGGCAATTATTTAAAAATTTAAATTGAAACAATTACAATTTAAAAATAATTGGTTTAGTAGAATCGGGGCCCTGCTATCGGCCAGTGAAAGTCCAGTCAAATCGGTCCAGCTATTTTGGAGTACATAGGGAACATACATATTACATATATACACACATCGATTTCTGTATAATATTTGATACACAAAAAACTAAACGGAAAACTCTTTCACGCGCTTTAACAAAGTTTTAACCACACAGCTCACAGAACTACCAAAAAATCGCGTTTTATTTTGTCAACATTTGCGATTCAAATAGTCGCTTTCGGAGTAAATTGCGTATTTTTTGCCGCGACTGCCTCGTTAGTTGTTTATTCATTTTGTTCTGAAAACAAATACTGAATTATTATGAAACGAAAGAAAATTGTACTTTTAAATTCTGTTTTAGTGAGAATGTTCGATAATTTTTGGATAGCGTGAACTTTTAATAGTAGGTACAACATTTTAAATTTTTAAATATTTTAATTATTTACTAAGAAAGATCAAGAAAGGCTGGACTGAAAAAAAATCAAACCAGGAATTATTATATTTTGTCGATGAGAAAGAAGTATACCTGCTAGCGAGTCTAGAGACTAGAAGAGGAAAGATGTTTGGTCACCTTGTCCGTTATGAAAAATTTATGAAAACCATCATAGAGGGAAAAGTAGAAGGAAAGAGAAGACTGGGAAGACAAAAAAGAGTATTCTTAGACCAAATAAAAGGAAAGGCAAATGTCATATCGTACAGGAAGTGCAAATGCTGGCAGAAGACCGTCAAGCCTGGAAGTTACTCTACCGACAAGAGCTACGCTCTAAAATGTTGAATGAATGAAGACTTCTAAGATGTGTCAACAGCAATACAGGTAGAGCGTAGGCCCGCGCTTTTTGTAATATAGTGAAATCTATGTACTACATACATTTTTATTTTTATTTTATTTATTTCTTGTAATCAACAGCGTTATTTATTCTATACAATATTCAACAATAGTAATTAAAGATAAGGCCAAAACAGATTACAGTAATTTAAAAAGTAATATAATAATAATTTTACGACTAACATTGTCTTATTACAGGCACACGAACATCCTTATTATAGGTGTGTAGGTGTAAGGATTGGTGTATGTGTCTGTCGTCTCTACGATACACAAGTCCTCAAAAGAGTCAGGGTTCGTAGAGACGTGTGAGAGTGTGTGTGAAGGTGAGTGTGTGGGGGTGTATGGATGTGGGGGTGTGTGGATGTGGGGGTGTGTGGATGTGGGTGAAGGTTTGTGGATGTGGGTGAAGAAGTGTGGTGATGTGTAGAATTACTTACCGAGCTTGAGACACTTTTTAATTTCGATTTTTAGGGCATTTTTTGTTAAATGAATGAGGTCTAGTTTAGAGTAATGAATATTATATGTTTGAGCGACGCGACTAAGGATAGAGTTTCGAGCGTAGTTTGTATGTACGACAGGGACGTGAAACAGTGGTGTAGTGAATCGAGTACAACTAACTGACTTCCATGTCTTCATATTTTTGGCATTATGTATGTAAGTATGTCTATTGATATTTATATATATTATCATAAGATATTTATGCAAACAATATTCTGATATAGTGTTTTATTATCTTTTGTATATATATGTGTGTCTATTTCGATAACTATATTAAACGTAATCTACACCACCGTCCCTACTCTACAAAGAACATTTCTATCTATTTATCTGAAGGTTATCTGTAAGAGATCGCTTTTAGCGATAATACCGCCTTTTGTGCCTCTATTATTAGATAATGTGAGCAAGAGAACTGCAGATGGGAACATTTATATTACCTATACATGTCATGATTTCTAACTTATTTCAATTGTTTTTTTTTTTTTTTTTAACGCTGATAAGTCCGCGTTTGACCACCAATTCGCCTGTTGGTAAGCGACGATGTGATGATTCTTTGTGATTTCTTGGTTTTAAACCATTTGGTATCTAATTTGACTAACAGTATTTATATTTAAAATGGCGGTCGGAAACGTGTTGACTCGGGAGTCTCGGCAATAGTGCGAATAGTGGGGGTGGGAAAAAGATAATGCGGTAGGATGTTGGCAAGAGGGATTTTAGTCTGGCTTGAGCGTTCGTAGCGAAAGCATATTGGTCTGAAATCTGTAATGAGTAGGAATAAAGATTAAGAATATGAATAAAGTTATATAAAAGTGAGTACTGGATTATGATTTACCACATACATAATCATAATTTTGTAAGTTCAAATCTTCATCATAATTATAATCACCTTTGATAGCCTGCTGATTTTCTAAAGCTTTTCTAAAGCCGTCGGACATCGGTACAAAGTATGATTCTTGTGGAAATTATGCTCTATCAATAACTCTCTTACTTTTGTTGCTAACTGTACTTTAACCAAGTTTAGGCATGAGGGATGAAACAATATTTTTAAGCTTGATGGCGAAACGTCATAAATCTGAATTCACGATGAAATTTAAAATCACAAACATCACAAAATGATGACACCGCAACTAAAATCATTTCCACTAATAACTAATCCATTTAACTAGCGACTAATTGCGTTTGCTGCATTCGACGGCGATTCGATTATTCAACATTCGGTATACCTACAGTGAATCGATATGATATTCGTATTTCGAATATTTCGATTGGAGTGACACGCGCGCCGACGTCACGTCCCTGTGTATGAATCACGTCGACTCACATTAAATTGATAAAGACTACGCTTGGAACTCGATTACCGGCGGGGATTCGAAATTTAATTTATTTGAGATACCTTCTCGACTTCCTCGAGAATGAAGTATTCAATGCTGATAGTACAACAACTCGATTAGCGCAGGGCCGAGGCAGATGGCAGAGCAAGAGAGAGGCTTATACCCAGCAGTAGGACCAGGAAGGCTGTGGTTGATGTGTACAACAAATGCTCAGCCTTTTCTACTACTAATTTAGCACAAAAAAAACTAATTTAAAAGCCCCCAGGGCCCTGATTCTGTAACTTTAGTACGCACGTAACGTGGCGCGTTAAGTTAACTTCTAAAAATTTGAACTCTATTTCTTATGCCTTATGGAATAAAGGCCAACTTTTAGAGGTTAACTTAACGTGTCGCGTTACGCGCGTGTTTGAAGTTATGGCATCAGGGCCTTGGGGAAGGAAAAGACAGTATGTTACCAGCATTGCCACGTTGAATTGAAACGCAATTTTTCTGACCAAATTATATAGGCGCCAGCATTCCTGTGACCAGTCGCTTCCACCAAACGTTTGATCAGGTCGGTATACAGTACGAGAGCGGTCGGCCCCCACGATCACCCATAAATGATGTGGGTACTTTTTTTATCACATTGTATGAAAGCTGTAAATAGTCTGAATGTAAGTCTCATAGTTGGGTTCACAGCCTGCGCTCTATTGATATTCGGTATTCAATCGCACTAACATTGATTACGGCAACAATCCAATCCGTCGCGCTCACGTGGCGACATCTGATGAATAATATTAAGCTAGGCTTCAGTCGGGACTTCGGTTGTATATTACAGTTTTACAATTTTGTAGGAAAACCATTATGCACACGCGGTCCCTTAATAAAATAAAATTGCATTTTATTTCCTCAACTATAGGTTGAGCATTGCATTCCAACATTTACATGTATTAGGGTGATTTTCTAAATGTCCTTATTAGTTATTACAATATTAAAAATTAAAATTAAACAATAATCAGCGCATAGTATTAAAAAAATAAAAAATAAGTTACAATTATTGCATAGTATTACAATTAAAAATTAAATAAAATTTTATTTGATGCATAGTATTATTACAATAAATTTAGATTGCTGTTAATGCATAGTATCAAATTACAATAAAATTCACTTATAGTATTATAGTTTTTTTTTTCCGCCCATTATTGCCTTTATTAACTAAACAAAATATAAGCTAAAACTAACACTACAGATACAGTTAGACTGCCCATAGACCGCTGAAGGTCTAAAGACAATCCAAATGCTCAAGCCCACTACCAGTTGGCAGCGTACCCAACATGCTGGCGGCATTACCACGTTGAATAGCAATGCTAATGCGTTGAACCAGAAACACGCCAGCATTTTGGTCACGCGTCGCATTAACCAGGAAAGTAAATAGTTTATAGTTAAATTTAATATTATAGTTAAATTACAATTTATACAATAGTAGTTTATTTATTGATTAAAGTTGAGGACCCCTCTTCGGGTGAAGGCCTCCTCCAGAGCTTCCCAGTCTTGTCTGTTTTGTGCTTTGCAGCCACGCGGTTCCTTACCTATTCTATAATATATCCTCTCCATGCTAAGGTTGCCTGGGAAATATCTCTAAAAAGGTCGCCAGTTGATACACCAGTTTTGTTTATATTTGTCCTATGTAGAATGTTATCTGTACCTATCCAGGTAGAAACAGGGTTATTAGTTAAGAGTGCGTAAATTTTTATTACGCAATCATTAGGTATCGTTAAATATTTAACTTTTTTGTGTCACCTATATGAATCTGACTAATCGATGATACATGGTAAATGATAAAAGAGGGCTGGATGAGCGACACTACTACTTTTACACGAGCATGGATTCTACACTTCCTTGATGAAGATGTCTACCCTCAACGGTATCCGGATCTTTGGGAAATATGGTCCCAGACTTGTATAAACCTAGCAAACGCGGATTAAAAAAAACAATTGAATTGAAACATGAGCTGCGAATATAAGCGAATGCGTTGCTTCTCGTCTCATCTCAATTGAAATAAAACGTGGGCTCCGAATGCAAACGTATGCGTTGCTTCTTGCCTCATCTCAATTGAAATAAAAAGTGGTCTCTGAATGCGATATAAGCGAATGAGACGTTGCTTCTCGTCTCATCTCAATTGAAATAAAACGTGAGCGGCGAATACAAACGAATGCGTTAGCTCGTGCCTCATCTCAATTGAAATTAAACGTGAGCGCAAAATGCAAGGGAATACCTTGCCCCTCGTATCATCTCAATTGAAATGAATCGTGAGCGCCGAATGCAAAGGAATGCGTTTCCTCTCGTTTCATCTCAATTGAATTGAGAAGAAAATTAACGCATTTGCGTGTGCCCTTGTTCGCTAGGTACGTGCAAGGCACCGGGTTACTAATTTCTTGACTAATAATAGCGGTTGTGTCCTTTACTTTAGATCTATATCGTGTCACTATATTTACAGAGTATTTAGGTACGTTATTATCCAGCCTTATTCAATCTAAATCAATGTAAACACTGAAAGGTACTTAGTATCTAGAATATTTAGGATACAATGATGTAAGCGTAATAGCCTAGTCTAGACCAATCTGCTACGTGCAGACGTGTAAAAGCTTTCAATTATCGTGCGCTTGCGTGTTTCTTTTATCCACTTCATTAGTGCTGTCGGAACGTAGTTACGAATAAAATAGGATTAAACAACCGACTTGTCTTCAATCGTCGAAATGTGTACTAGGACCACAGACTAGAACAAAGAAGAAAAAAAAACTACCTACAATATTTTTGGAAGTTCATATATCACAAACTGTACACCTGAACAAAAAAAATGTATGTACAAAAACGATGTGTAAAGACATCCCATATCCAATAATGCTCTATAAAATCTCTCCACCATAGATATCTACACAGTAAATCTATTCCCTGCCAGCTTCTCAAAAGTTACATTAATCGTATTATTCAAAAACCTCTTATTGTTTTTTAGCTGTAGAGTCAATAGAGAATAATTTTTCATCAAAATGTTGATAAAGCTCTTATGCTGCAAGTGCCTTTATTAACTAAACAAAATACAACCCAAAACTAACACTAAAAAAACAGTTAGACAGCCCATATACCGTTGAAGGTACAAAGACAATCCAAATGCTCAAGCCCACTATCCGTTGGCAGCTTTTAGCGATAAGGCCGGCCTCTTGTGGCACTAGCTCTTTAGTTTTTTTATCTGTCACCTTTATTTCTGGTGTGCACAATAAAGAGTTTCTATCTATCTATTGTCGAACTTTTATAAATAAGGTGTTAGACGTAAAACTCGACATTACTATCGACATTTTAACCTAATTTATTCTAGCTTTTGCTGCTGTTACAACTCAAATAAAAAGTTAATTAAAAAGTCTCCAATAAGGGTTCTAAATTGGTCATAAAGCATTAACAAATCAAATAATTTCGGTATAAAACCGTTCACAGCCGCAACAGCTGTTGGCTTGAATTATTTCGTGAAAGCAACAATTACTAAGAACGATAATGGAAAATAAACAAAGCTAAGAAAATTGTTTCCTATTCCACTCTGTGCAAACTTTCAGGGATATTATTATCAAAGTATGTTCGGAACGTTGACTGGCAAGGAAATATACATTGACTTATATATTACTTCGTAAGGACCGGGCCCATGAAATTTTACCAAAGGTGCTAGCTCAGTGAACTCTATCACACGCCAACTTCTTAACGACGAGCGGTTTTTGTACTTGAGAGCAATGTGACATTACATAGTTCACGCACAGTAATATTATTTCGAGCTATGGAGAGGGCTATGCTCGGGGGGGCTATGTTTCTCTGCGAGATCGAATCCGAAATGACATAGCCCACCGGATTAGCAAGTTGAAATGGCAGTGGGCAGGGCACATATCACGCAGAACAGATGGCCAATGGGGCCGAAAGGTTCTAGAATGGAGACCGCGGACTGGTAAGCGCAGCGTAGGATGTTTACCCACAAGATGGACAGACGACCTAAAAGAGACCGCAGGCACACGCTGGATGCAGGCCGCTTCCAACCGGCCCTTTTGGAGATCGATGGGGGAGGCCTATGTCCAGCAGTGGACGTCCTACGGCTGAAATGATGATAATGAATATTATTTCAAATTTATCGTCATCATCATCATCAGCCAGAAGACGTCCACTGCTGAACTCCCTCATATATCGATAGGTCTCCCTCTATAAAGAGACTTCCCCCATTATATCCACCCCATGGTATTTAACATTCATCATCATCATCACCGTGGGAGTCTCGGGCATCCAGTAGATGAGGATGAAAGGCCGCCGTTCTGTGTGGAGGTCTAAAGGGAGGCCTATGTTCATCAGTGGACGTTGTCTGGTGATGATGTGCTTTGGGAGAGGCCTATGTATTTGTGAACTAAGGTAGACTGATAATGATGATGAAACCGTAGTGATTAGATTAAAATTGGGCATTATCTTCAGAATATGACGGTAGAGACGTTTTTCTGACTCCTCCAACGTCCCATAAAACATGAACACGAAAATTGCTTTGTAATATTTTTAATGTTATTCTAAAGATAAATGCCCAATAGTTTTTTTTTATTATAACTCGGTGTTTTTTTAATCTCCAAATGTGTATTTTTTAAATCTCAGTTAATAACATACATTCTACAGTTACATAAGTATATTTACAGATATTTATACTCTCGTTACAAAATAAAACCGTGTTAAAACCATGCGAAAGAGATGACTCTGTCTGTTGAGTGTATAGTATAGCCTTACATTTTCCTGTAAAATAGAGATAAAAGAGCCATAAAACGTTTATACGGTAATAGAACGGAATATAATTTAAGCCTATTTAAAACTTTATTTATATGCAAACACGACGATGTCCACTTTGGTTACCAAACTAGTTAATTTTAACGATGTACGGTCATCAAACGACAAAGCTATACAGAATGTGAGAAATGCTTCCGAAAACTTAGACCGCTAATATAGCTGATACGATACCACGAAAAAAAAATGTTTTTTTTAACATTAGCTATTCAATGCAAATAAAATATCCAGCTGACAATGACCTTAGAAGTCAAAGAACGACCTCCGCACACACAGTTTGCGCCACCTGCACGTTCGCATGCTTTTGTGCCACGCGATACATTGACCCCGAGTTTTGTACGCTTTACATTGCTGGTTTGCAAAATACTAAACCACTGGAACAACTTATATAAGGAAAATTAAGATTACTACTCGATTGTGTTTAGATAATACGTACAATCGATAGTCGTTTTGGTATTAAAATATCCCAATGTGCACGATCACGTCGATCCGTTGTTTTATTGCTGCATGAATGAAAAATAAACACATTTTCGGATTATGTATCGACGATAGGGAAGTAAGGAAGGTATAGTATATTTAAAAAAAAACAGTATACTGGTACCGCCCACCTAACCTGCAACACTAGCGGTGTGGTCGATGCTTTGCCGGCCCGGAGAGAGGAGGTTGTAGCCTGCCTTATTCTACCTTAACGGTAAGGCTTATCCAACATAATCCATTCAACCTGCAGCTTTTAACCACTAACATCCTTCTTCCGCCATGAAACCTGCTAAATTATGCTACGGCCGTAATAAAGTGAAAAGCCGGGCCCGACCTTGTCTGACTTCCGTGACGTAATGCTAATATTAATATTTGAATGTATAATTGCTACTAAGGGTTTTAGATCGTTTATCACTATACCGAGGCCAAATGAAACAGCTATATCATAACTATTATTATCAACCTATCATGTTCCCATTGTTGGAACACAGGCCTTCTTTCAGAAAGAGAGAGAGAGAGAGAGAGAGAGAGTCTCTCTCTCTCTCTTTCTGCCCCTAATACACCATGCTGGCCCAGTGCATGTTGGTGAATTTCCTTGAACTTTTGAAGTTCTTAGACATACATTTGGTAGTTTGGTTTCCTTATGATGTTTTCTTTCACCGTTGTTGAGTGAAGTAAAGAATTGAACTTTTTGGCGCAAATGTCGGTGATAATAAATTTGCAACTTCATAGGCATCTGGCATCTGCACGCAAAACTCGTGGTTTATATTTGGGGCCGTTATAATAAAGGTTTATCATCATCATTTCAGCCCATATACATACTATATCCACTATACTAGCTTATTTATAACTAACGATCCACCCCAGCTTCGCATGAGTATAGATTATAGCCTATGTCACCCGGGGATAGAGTAGCTTCCCAATAGAGAAAGAATTTTTCAAATCGGTTCAATAGTTTCGGAGCCTATTCAATGCAAACAAACAAACAATCAAATCTTTGCTCTTTATAATATTAGGATATATTATAGCACACCTTTATATCCGGTCCTGCGTCAATTTACCACGTCGTTGGGGCGAATACGCATATTCTAAACGTAAAATACGCATCACATCTTTAGAAAAGTTTTGTTTCGAAATTGAAATTTGTATGGAATTCAATACGTACTTATTTCACTTGTTAAATATTTATACTTCGCCTACTGATCTGGACCAATTTTTAACATTCAACTACCATCCATTAAAGATAATCAAACATAAAATCTAATGAAAACCAAAGCCTTTTTATATAAATTACAACCAAAAACAACCTAAATCAATGACATCGCGGAGACTGCAGCCGAAAGCAATTTGAAGTATATCAACGCCATAAATGGGTTCACTCAGGCTCACATCCAGACAGGGTTGGCAGCGGTTAAACTAAATAATACTCTGTTTTCATAAGCAACAGAAAAGAAATGACGGCGCTGATAGTCCTTGAGCATTATTGCCGAGACGGACAAATTTTTTTAAGATGTCGAATTTTCGTTTCTTTTTTTTTCTTTCATTTCTTTTTTTTATTTATATTTTATTAATTTACTTTGTTTTCTTTCTTTTCTTTCTTTTATTTATTTTCTTTATTTTCTTTATTTTCTTTATTTTCTTTCTCAACTTTCTTTTCTTTCTTTTCTTTCTTTTCTTTCTTTTCTTTCTTTTCTTTCTTTTCTTTCTTTTCTTTCTTTTCTTTCTTTTCTTTCTTTTCTTTCTTTTCTTTCTTTTCTTTCTTTTCGTTCTTTTCTTTCTGTTCTTTCTTTTCTTTCATTTCGTTTTGTTCTTTTCTTTTTCTTTCTTTCTTTCTTCATCTCTTTAAACTTTAAACTATTATCTCTCTGGCACGTTTCGTATCTCGCGTACTTTGACGTATTTTTTTAAGCACTATCTCTCGGTATTCCCACATATATTTTTAGGAGTTTCTCAGATCAATTTGGAATATACCTCATACATTTTAAACTGTTAGAAAAATTCTGATCAAACAACAATGTACCATTGCAATGAAATTTGCTTTCAAACAAATACAAACATAATTTTAATCAGTCCATCCGTCTTGGAGAAAAATGGTATCAACCTATCAAACAACCAAAAACAACCAACAATGTTAGAGTAAGTTACTTATAGGTACTATTTTACCCATTTCACTGTCTTGCCAATGAGGTTTTGTGAATTTTAATTGTTACCGGGAATTCGGTTTCCTCGATACAGGCTTGCCTCGTGAGGATACCGCTTGTCAGGTGTTGTAAAATAATAATTGTTTTAGGCAAAATACTGTTAAGTCTCACAGAATATTTATTTCAATGTATTGTTGTTTTCTGTAGTAATAAGGTTTTTAAATCAAAAAACATCGCATATTTTTTTGGGTTATTTCTTGTTTTTTTTTTTTTTTTTTTTTTTTAAATAAAGATATTCAATTCTCTTTCCACCTTCTTCGTTCCGTCCTTGGTTAAAACCGATCCATGCCAGGTCAAATAATGACGTTTGTCAGCCCTAAAATCGGGTAATACAGGCTATCGAGTTCTCGTATTATCGTAAACCCGTAGTAACTCACCGAGAAAATAGGCTATCATCGCGCATATAAACTTGCCGTAAATTTTGGAAACCCTTGAATTCAGAAAGCGTATACCTTGTCCGTCGCCTAATGATGCGGAATGGAATCAGGAATTTTACGAGAACCCCCGTATAGTCGATGCTTGTGGTGGTAACAACAACTTTAATTGGTTGTAGAGAGTCGTAAAAATTACGTACAAGTTTTATGCATATCTAAATGTTAAGGCTGCACTCACCAGTCAAAACTATCTCATTCGCATGTTCTTACATTTTTGAAGAAAAAAAAATCATAAAGTTGAAAAACATTGTGTTTTTAACTGTTGAAAACAATTAATCGCTCTTATTTCTTATTCTAATTAAATTGCTTTAGAAAATACCTGAGGCGACCGAACACCTTACAGCTCGCAACAATAAGTTTTTCTCATGAAGACCTAATTGGTTGTATTTTCGTCCCATATGCTGTAAATTTCATTGAAATCCTCACACCGGTTTTCCACAACGCGATCATAAATAGTTAAACCGGCGACTTTCTATCGAAACGGAAAAGTTTTGTTGTAAAAAATACATACTTGAAATTTTCAAAATCTTCTGTTATGTGGAGAATAAACTATTTCATGGCGATATTTTTGAATGAAACAGGATTTCGAAAAGTGTAAAAATTTTCAGTTTCGGTACAAAGAATCACCCGGTATTTATACACAAACAAATATTGACTTGTTTCATAGAAGATAAGCCTAATATGATAAGGATGTTTGACTTACACACTCCAATAAGGTAATTAAGTATATTACTTTACTCTATTATATAAAAAAAAAAAAAACAACAAATTAAAACCAAACTATCATTCTATTAAACCGCTACCAGTGGGAACTGTTCCCAAAAATGCTGGCCTCATTACCACGTACCCATTATCCAATAAGTATTTCTTCAAATTTTTTTTTCATTTTTCCTGGTGAACTTTTGGATTTCAGCAAAAAGTGGCGAGTGTGCGTTGGTTGTTTATGTTACCGCCGAAAGTTCAAAAGACAATTTATTTATGTCAATCATTCTTGGCGAAGTAAATTAACCGTAAAATGGTGAAACTTTATTAATGGACGCCGTTAAGAGGCGATTCGTTGATAAGTTTCCTATTATTTTCCTCTAGGGCTTTAAAAAAGCTGGCACGAAAATATTTGCGAAAGTTTCAGTCAAAACTAATTAATGCTTTACTTTATAGTAGCAATCAATTCACTGAGACAGTAATGGAATAAAGTATGTTAAGTGATTTTTATTATTAAGTGTTATTATTCATATTGTAAAATTCTAAATTTATATATGAAAATTCTTAACAAATGGAACTGACCTTATGAAAATGTTATGAAAATAACAAGTTACAAGGGTGTCATTTAATTAAATGCCTGCATAAAAATAAAAAATAAAAATTACGGTATTTTTAGCGAACTCTCAATAATTTTATTAAAAAAACACAAATTAATTTATATCAAAAATAGGTTATTATTCATTTAAACGATTTTACACAATTTCAACAAGAAATGCAACGAAAATACGATAACTAGGTGTAGGAGCGATGTGCACGGCTTGGCGGTCGAACGCAGAAAAAGCGGTCCAGGTGTGCGCTCGCTTTTATAGATCTTCAAGCAGTGGCGTGACACAAAATGGCGTCTGTCCTCTAACAGTATAATAATTTTCCATTGAATAACCATTAAATTATTATTTATTCAACATAACTTTTTGTTGTTAACTATTTGTTAGTCAAATTTTGTATGGTTAAATTAGGTTAAGATGTAGGGAAGTTTTAAAATTACTCACACTACTATAGTGTGTCGATTAGGCATAGATTCAGGTACTTATACTGAATCTATGCGATTAGGCAATTTTCTTCCGGTGAGGAATTTTCCTCATAACCGTCACACCATCAGGTGCGAAAGAGCAATTTGAAGGTTTGCAAGGAAGGAAACAAAAATATTTTTATAAATATTTATATTTTTAACAAAGCATCTAGGTATCTTCGTGTCACTAGTTCAAGCTTATCTACGACTAGCAACGCATCCCGGCTTCGCCCGGGTGTAAGTCTTATTTTTTTACACCTTAGGTTACATACATTATTGGAGTTTTAGTAAGGATCCCTATTTTTTTTAAATATTATGTGGATAAACAATAAAACCACCATTGCAGTTAACTCAAGACTGTTTATTGAACCTTTGTATGTAGGTAAGTGTGGATTTGTCAACTACCTCCATTCATACATTACAAAATATAATAAATGCCACCCGGGGATAGTGTAGCTTCCCAATAGTGAAAGAATTTTTCAAATCGAATCAGTAGTTTTGGAGCCTATTCAATGCAAACCAACAAACAAACAATCAAATCTTTCCTCTTTATAATATTAGTATAGATATAGTTTGATATGAAACTGCTGATATTTTTTTCGTGATTTCAGTGTCCCATAGTTACATAATTACCCGTATAAGGATGAGTATCATGGAAAACATTTGACTTCCGCACACACGCACACACACACACGATCACACACACTTTGATAGACTCTTTCCGCATAACCGGCCGCTACTAACCCTCTAGAACATTTCGTGACCCTTAAAATAGATCCAAAGTGATTGTTTAGATGGCGCTAGGAGTATCGAATTAGACTGAAACTGTACGAAAACACAGAATATAATAATAGTTAGTACTACGGCAACGAAACCAATAACTTACCGAACTTACCTTTGCAAGCACCTTTAGTAATACAATCGATATCCAGTAGATGGCGCTTTACAATAAAATAATCCTACTTTAAAATGTCTTATAATAATACATTTTTTTAGTTAAATATTTTAGAATGTAAATAATTAACATTTAACTAAAATAATATCAGGAATTTCAACATTACTATTTTTTTCATGGATAATTAAGTTGATAGTTTTCGTAAACTTTTTTCATTTACGTATTGTTCCATACATTTTAGTAAAGCGCTTCCAGCGGAAACGCGAAGGAACTAAAATCAGCGGTATAGATTGCTTCACTCTAATTTGAAAAAAGATTTCGAATACCTTTCAGCCCAGCAATGTATGGAACGAAACGTATACGAAAAAAGCTTTCGAAAACTATCAAATCTGCCCCCTGATCAAATGGCATTTTGTCGATCTCAAGGTACATTTTTGTCTTGAAAAGTACTTTAATAATCAATAAAATTATATAGAAAAGGTTGTGTTTTTTATTTAAACATCGCCTCATTGTTTTACTTTCTTAACTTGTGTACTTTTCACGTTCGCGTGATTTTCCAACTGAGTGGATCTAACGTTAGTTTGGTGCCGCAATAGCAGTTGTCCGTAAGGCCCCTGGGGCCTTACCTACGGCCAACTGCTAACTCGGTATCAAACTAACGTTAATACAGCGCAGTTCGGAAAATCACGCGAACGTGAACCTTAACGCGCTCAGATACGGTTTGCGGTCGCGCAACATTTTTTCATCACCTAAACTGGATTGCTTTAACAGCTAGCTGTAAGGCCCCAGGACCCAGGAGAGTCACTCCACAAAACCATAGCAACTCTTGCTACTACACAATAAAGTGCAATTCAGGACGCGCGAGCGCTAACTACCTATAGCTATATTAACCTAGAAGTTGCCTCTCTGTCTATCGCGTAACTCTTCGCGTCGCGTTATCTCTGTGTATCGCGTGAGAGTGAGCACGGGAGTTCCCGCTTCCGATAAGTCGGCTACTTGTAGCTTGATAGGTACCTAAAGTGCGGAGAGCTTATACTGCAAGATTATTTAACCGACTTCAAAAAATAAGGAGGTTCTCAATGATTCGGTTGTTTGTTACTTTAGAACTCCATCATTTAAAAACTGATTTGGATTTTTAGATTGGTCCCATAGATATTTCATTAAATTTGTACAATAATTTCGTTGGTTTCGTTCAGTAGTTTTAGGTACCTACTAATTTTGAAGTCGGTTTTTTAAATTGATAATTACCTAACTCGGGCGAATAAACATAAATACAGAAAAGTATCTCCATTGTATGTATGGCTTTGGATAAGGAACCATACCACCAAAATTATGTGTGTCTTGAACGCTCTTCTTTAAGAGGGGGCATCCGAAATTGTATGCTAATTTGCCATGATATTATAACTAAACCAAATATCCGATCAACGTAATAATTGATACATATGATTTTTCAATTCATTTTCTTTCCGCCATTAAGACAGAAACAGATTAGCAAGATATTTACTCGATACTTTAATGTTTTGAAAATGGTGCCTTTTTGCTAATTTTTTTGATTTTACTTGGAAAGTACTTCAGTTACATATCTAAAATAAATAATCACCGAAGGAAAATATAGTTTGTTTTCCAGTGTTAAGACAAAATTTACCTAGATTAATTAGTACTCTCATAATAAATTATAATAAACTTAAATTAATTCCCGTGTAATATAAATAAAATGTGTGAAAACCACGTCAGTTTCTATAATAAAACTTAAATTATTTTATATTATCTTTTAATTTTTAGTTTTATCTTTCTGACTCTCTCTCTCTCTGTCTGTTTGTCTGTCACAAAGAAACACTCCGACTCTAATAGTTATATTACTGAGCATACATAATAATGGATGCGTTACGGCCTAGTCATATCCATTTTATTTGTATCTATGTTATTTTTTCGTAGTAGCTTTACCTAGTCTGTGCTCTAAGGTCATTGGCACCACTTGGTTGCCGCGTCAAGTGGTCGCGTTCGAGCCATCGATTTTTTATATTATCCTTTGTTTGAAAATACAGTAGGTGTTGATATAATCGCACTCGGAAGATAAAACCAAGGCGAAAAGCAAGCGCGTGCGTCCTTCCCCGTTGAGGCACAGTGCGGTACTGAGGTTGAACGGAGCATGTTTCGCTATTTAGATGCAAAGCGCAACAGAATAAGACTGAATATTGGACTTACCGTTTGACCGAATAGTTGCTTAGAACTAAAGGACGTAAGTCTCAAATCGAATACAATTTATTATGAGAGTACTAATTAATCTAGGTAAATTTTGTCTTAACTATGGAAAACAAACTATATTTTCCTTCGATGAGTATTTATTTTAGATATGTAACTGAAGTACTTTCCAAGTAAAATCAAAAAAATTAGCAAAAAGGCACTATATTCAAAACATTAAAGTATCGAGTAAATATCTTGCTATTATGTTTCTGTCTTAATGGCGGAAAGAAAATGAATTGAAAAATCATATGTATCAATTATTACGTTGATCGGATATTTGGTTTAGTTATAATATCATGGCAAATTAGCATAAAATTTCGGATGCCCCCTCTTAACATGAATTTCCGGTTACGTAATTACAAACCCAATTTGGGGTCTTTAGGGGTAGGTCCTAAAGCCGAGTTTTTGAGTTTAACGTCATCGTCTGCTAGAAAAAATGAGGTTTATGACGTCAGATTTTTGATTGGACCTTTGTGTCCGAAGTTATGGACCTTCAAAAAATCGGGTATTTAGGCTCTGTCTCGCTACTTAGTAGCTCTAGTACCTAAGAGTCTTAAAATACTAAATGACCTATCGTTGGAAAGCCAGTGAAGGTCACTATCCTTGCCTGGATTGACCTGGGACAAAATGCTTGAGGAGCCGGGTATTTCAGGTCGTCAAAATCGTAAGACCTAACTTAGACTATAATTTAAACTAAAAACTAGAACTCGTAGTACTAGTAGTTGTATTTCCTAAACCAGAGCCTTAAAAAATATGCAAAAAAAATACTAAAACTTAAAATGAGCTTTACTACCTCGAGCCAAAATTTGGGCGTGGTAGGGTGTTGTTTTCTCCACTACTTTACTGGGGCAGACAGAACAGTAAATTACGAAAGACGAGGCGGTATGACCTCTATAGCTTTAGCCTGCTCAGTAATGGGCTAAAATAAATGCTAACGTGGTTAGGTGTGAATTGCGGGGATTTCTTCTCATATTGTTTATCTGTACCTGGGGCCTTACGATTTGGAAAATCACGCGACCGCAAACCGTATCTGGGCGCGATAAGGTTCACGTTCGCCCCTGTGACCCCTGCAAGTGAATCTGGGCTCCGATTATCTACGTTTAAACTGTGACTCCTGCAACTAAGTGAATCTAGGGCCTTACGGACAACAGCTATTGCGGCACCAAACTAACGTTAGATCCGCTCAGTTGGAAAATCAAGCGAACGTGAACCTTAACGCGCCCAGATACGGTTTGCGGTCGCGTGATTTTCCAACTGAGCGGATCTAACGTTAGTTTGGTGCCGCAATGACTGTTGTCCGAAAGGTTCCTGGACTCTAATAACTGCTTCCTTTGATTTTATGACTATCTACACTCAAGCATCGACCTCTGCTAGTCGCCTATGTACCTAAAGTACCTATACCTATATTCTATATTCAAAATGTCATACACAAAATGTGTTTACCAAAACTAGTCGGGACATAGTAGGTAACTAACTGCCTTCGCTTCCCAGTTCACGATCAAGGTCGGATGATTGTATGGATTCGGAAATCAGGTACCTATTTAATACCTAGTTCTAGGTAATAATGTAGGTAGGTACCTATAGGTATTTTTTGAATAGTGTGGATGTTTTGTAATTTTTAAGGTTTTTATTCATGGTATTCATGAGTAGATAGGTAGGTACCTAACCTTCTTTGCAAAATATGGTCCGCCGAAGTATGTATGCGTACCTATAGAAGTTGCCTCTATCGCGTAACTCTTGTCGCGTTATCTCTGTGTATCGCACGACAGTGGACACGGCAGTTTCCGGTTCTGAGAAGTCGGCTACTTGTAGCTTTATAGGTACCTAGAGTGCGGAGTGCGTCAGGTCTGGCCAGGCCTGCCCGCGCGAAGGTTAAGTAGGTACTTAGGTAGGTAAGTATTGTACCTACTAAAACAGTAATTACATTCCAGCCTAGAAGTTCATAGGTATTTTGTACTCATCTTTACGGTAGGTATCAGGAAAGCAGTGTGTTTGTTTGTGTAGTAGGTAGTCTAGTAGTGTACCGACTTCATAGTAGGTAGTAGTTGTGTGCTTTATTTATTTACTAGAATAAAATTACGTAAAATTTTTACGATACAGTAGGTAGGTAGGCTATCACCTGTAATGGAGAGTGGATTTGTGCGCGTTCAGTCGGTAAATACCTACCAAATTTATCTAGAATTTTACTAGTAGCCTATGTCACTCTCCGGTTGAGAACTATAACGCATGCATAAAATCAAGTCGATACAGCGCTGGCAACGTCGCACAGCGCGGGCCTAACTCTCAGCACGAACTGGCAACGTCGCATTGTGAAACGAAACTGACCCGACTACTACGTTCTATTCTGTGATGCATTCTGTGAGCGCGAAGAAAAGCGCCATCTACTGATATCTGGTGCGCTTCTCTTGAAATGTTGCGCTACCGTAATTTTTTGAACCCTTTCGTACGCCATCTCACGTAAGTTCGAGACAACCTATTGCCCGGACAAATTGTGGCGCCCTCTAAGTTTCAACAGGTATTTTGGCAAATTTCCGGGGTACGGTACAAAGTACTGCTATCATCGATCTTCTCTAGTATAATAATCTTTGGCATAACCCAGTATACAAAGCACGCCGCTTTGCACGCATGCCCAGTATCTATGATGTCTACTATAAACTACGTCGCACCCAGCCTCGCCCGACCGATAACGACCAATCTCACTGAACAGTGTGCAAACCTGAACAAGCAACTGACTATACAGCCGGTGCACACTATAATAGCAGCTATACCTTAAGATACGAGCTCGTAGCTTGGGTGTTTGATAACTGACTATACAAAGCAATACTATCTCTCTCTATTCTTCGTTTTTAGGGTTCCGTACCTAAAAGGAAAAAACGGAACCCTTATAAGATCACTTCGTTGTTCGTCTGTCTGTCCGACTGTCCGTCTGTCAAGACCCTTTTTCTCATGAACGCGTAAAGGTATCAAATTGAAATGTATATATACCAAATACTTGAGTTTACGGTTTCTTTCGGCTGTAAAAAAATTAAAGTTGTAAGTCAACGGAATCAAAAGATAATATGAACGTTTATGTCGCATATTTTGCGATTTCACAGGGGAATCATAACCTATAGGGTACTTCCCGTTGACCTAGAATCATGAAATTTGGCAAGAAGCAAGGTCTTATAGCACATACATAGGAATAAATCCGAAAGTCATAAAATTGAAGTTATATCATTTAAAAATAATTATTTTGCTATTACAAACTTATATTTTGTAGTTGGAATGTATGGAAGAATATTTTAGTTAACTACAAAGTTAAGCTTGTCTTTCAATATTTCAACCTCAGTTTTTTTTTTCGAGTCCTCGTTTTTGTCCGGTTATATTGCTTTGTCATCATGTATTGTATGCTTATCTTAGTCCACAAGGCTAAAGGCCTCTCCCAAAGCACATCATCATCATCATCAGCCAGAGGACGTCCACTGCTGAATATAGGCCTCCCCCTTATAACTCCACACTGAACGACAGCCTACCATCTGCATCTTCTGGATGCTCGCGACTCAAACGATGTCATCGGTGCATCAAGCGGGAGGCCTACCTACGCTGCGTCATCCGGTTCGTGGTCTCCACTCAAAAACCTTTCTTCCCCTTCGGTTATCGCCATCGAAAAATCGACAATCTAATATATAAAGCTTGCGGTATAAATCTATTTGGACACTCTGTCTATGTGCATTATACACTCTACTATGCTCGGACAAGCGCGGTTCGAATAGAAGGCTAAAAGTGGAAAACAAAACAAATCTGAAAGGGTTGGAGTGTTGTTGGTTTTTTGTCCACAATGTTTTCCTGCTGCCTGAAAAATATTTGTTTGCATGTCTAAAATGGTCCATTTAATAATAAATATCGGTTACACATTTTTTTTTCATTTAAAAACATTTGTTTCAGCTTTACTTAAACTTAGTTCAGGGGCCTTACGGACAACTGCTATTACAGCCACCTTATCCGCTCAGTTGGAAAATCACGCGACCGCAAACCGTATCTGGGCGTGATAAGGTTTGCGGTTGCGTGATTTTCTGTAATAGCAATTGTCCGTAAGGCCCCAGGCATTAATTAAATGACAGCTGACATTGTAAAAAAATTGAGTACGCTACCAGTGGCAAAAGCACAATACACCCCAGGCGGGATGTCAGTGCAGCTCTTAAAATTGCTAATTCCATCTCTCCGGCATTTGGACTGTCTCTCGCAGTAACGCCCTCCATTTTGTTTTTCGTCGTCCGCTAAAAAAGGAATAACACTAGCCACGCACGTAAAGTACCAATTGGTTAGAATACATTGCATTTCACCTTGTTTCGACAAAACTGAATACCTGCGTTCGTAACTTTTGGACATCAAGACCGAGCAATTTGGGTAAAAGTTTTCGTTTACGGCAAATTGCAAAGTTTTCAAACAAAAGTTCTTTGACTTCCTTCGCGAATTGGCCTACTTACCTGTGACTCGGTGTTACAAAGACGTTATATTGGAAGCCTGTGAGCGATTTACGAACTCTTGACACTGGGGATAGTCAATCAGCTCACTACAAATTCATTTTAGGCAGAAGTGAAAGGGGCATAAAGGGGGGTATAGAAAAGTTAATAGTAACAGGCAAAGTCGATGGAAAGCGATCCCGAGGCCGCAGCCCGATGCGTTGGTCTGACCAGATTCGTACCACCCTAGACACATCAGTATACGATGCGCTGCATGTCGCCGAGGATAGGGGAAGATGGCGTAAAATCATAAAGGAGAGACTGATGGTGGGAGTCACGACCCTCAGACATGAGGAGCACGACGCGAGGAGGCAGGAAAGGGGCATAAAAAATTGTATCTATAGTTATGCTACCATACATATTATCTTTTTTGGCTCCAGATTATATTTTAGTCGGTGTTAAAATCTGAACGTTTCTGTTTTTTTTTAACCCCCAGCACAAAAAAGAGGATGTTATATGTTTAACGTGTGTATCTGTATATCTGTCTGTGGCATTTTGGTTCCAAACGGGTAAACCATTTTTTTTTATGTTCTTGACAATGATTCAAGAATTAGAAAATTATCAGTTCTGTTACCAAAAAGTTTAAAAAAACAATTCATACTTGTTAATATTTTTTTCAAGAACTGCAGCACCCCGCGGCTTCATCTGCTACCCTACAGGATCTGCTTAATTTCGTCATAGAAAGAGTAGTAAAAAAATTAATATAATCACTGCTAATTGTTTTTATTGCAATAAAAAAAACTTGCCAAGTTTGTTTACAAGGAAGATTCCGCGGAACTTATTTGACTTGGTAATTTTCACAATGGTAAGGTATTTTCTTTCAATTTATTAAATTTAAACCGTATTGCTATGTATTAAGATTTGTTTTAGCCCAAGATTTTTGCGAATTTATGTTTTTGAAGCTATTGGTTCGCGGAATAAAATTGTTGTTGTAAGATACAACAAATTTTCATTATAAAATATTTTTTGCTACGTCGTAGACGTCGTAGCTTGAATCGTACCAAACGCTACGAATTTGCTACGAGAGTATAAACAGTAAAAATTCTTCTTAAAATTGATAATATATAGTGGATTGATTTATTGTCCATACCATAAAATTTCGTAAAGATAATTAATAAACCGGGCAAGTGCGAGTCGGGCTCGCGCACTGAGGGTTCCCTACCACCACAAAATTCAATAACGAAATTACCAGTAACTTGGTAATGAACAAAAATTTTTCATCAACTTGGACTTGGCCATTATTTATTGTTATACATTAAAGTGTGTACTATAATCGTGCCAAGTTTAACGTTTGTAAATATTACCGTTTTTATATTAGAGCCAATACAAAAATACGTAAAATTTAACTTTTTGGCTTTTTTATGGTTTTTTTTAGTCAATTCGCCGCAACTTTACATATAATTTGAAAATTTCAACTGGCTTTCTATTACGGTTCGAAAGATACAGTCTTTTAAAGTCAGCTATGCTCGGAGTTTTTTTGCGCGATAAGATCCGAAACGTGGATATTCGCCAAAGAAACAGAGTCACCGACATAGCTGTTAAAATTTACAAGTTGAAGTGGCAATGGGCAGGCCACATCGCTCGAAGAACCGATAACCGATGGGGAAGAAAGGTTCTGGAGTGGAGACCATGAACCAAAAGTCGCAGCGTAGGGAGGCCTCCCACTAGATGTGCCGACGACATTGTGAGAGTCGCGGGTATCCAGTGGATGCAAAAGGCGGGCTGTCATTCAGTGTGGAGGTTAAAGGGGGAGGCCTATGTTCAGCAGTGGACGTCTTCCGGCTGATGATGATGAGTCTTTTAAAGACGGACAGACAGACAATTTTGGCTTAGTAATAGGGTCCCGTTTTTATCCTTTGGGTACGGAACCCTAAAAACTAATGTATATAGACTAACTATAGGTAACTACAGAGGGCCTACCACTGGTTAATGCAACGCGTGAACAAATTGCTGGCGTATTTCTACGCATAAGCATTGCCATTCATCGTGGTAATGCCGCCATGCGCATGCTGGATACGCTGCCAACTGACAGTGGGGTTGATCATTTGGACTGTCTTTAGATCTTCAACTGTCTATTGGCAGTGTTCACTTGTATTTTGTTTAGTTAATGATTTAAAAAAGAAGATAAAAAACTTATAGTTAAAACTTAAACTTATACTTATTTATACTTAAAACTTACTTTTTAAGTATAAATTTTTTGATTAACATAATTTTATCGATGGACGACTGCTGCAAATAAGATCTTCCATTCTCAGGAATGTTATTTATGCCACCCATATCCATTTTCATAGCAAAAGCAGTCAGGACAAATACAGGGGTCAAGGTTCAATTTAAAAATTCCAAACTCGTGGTTATTCAAAAGATTCGCCCAACTATTTGGTTCGTCATTTATACGTACTGCCCAAGAAAATTACTCCCTGCCGTCTTTCTTGTTTCCTGAGAATTAAAATCTAGGCATCTTCAAGGCTAGAGTGAATCGGTTTCTTCTAGATCAACGTGCTCCATCTTCGGCCGCACCGTCGCTTACCATCAGGCCAAAGGAATCTGGCCAAACTTAGATCTATTCTATGTTTAAAACAATATAAAAAACCATTCACACTCAACGAAATGTACAAAAAACAACAGTTTTTTTTGGGTATTTTTTTTTTCTTCTATATCTGTAATTTTATATTTATTTGCATCTATTCTAGCATGAATATGCAATTGATGATGATGTGAAATCGATTGTTTTCATGATAAAAATATAGTTGAAATGAAACCACCTCTTTGAAGTCGGTTGAAAATATAATATCTTCACGGTACGCAACACGGATATATAGGTATTATTTCACTATTTTTCACCATCAGGGTCGAGTCAAATGATTAACCCGCTGTCAACGGCGAACGAGCAATTCTGACCACCACGTGCTGTTTAACAAGGATTTCACACTGGGTTGTTTTTTAACCGACTTCAAAATAGGAGGGGGTTCCCGACTACGCCATATTACAGGAGCCATACAAGATACACTTTTTGCATGAGTGCAGTTTTAGCCATACGTGGGCAAAGCTTCATCTCGGCCTGTGTGTGAGGTCTAATATCAGCACAAGTCCAGCTACCAAAGAGATGTTGATATGATTTTACAAAGCTATTTCTAATATGTATTGAGATGGTAATGTAAGAATACTGTATTTTAAAAAGTACGGTTTACAGCTAAGATCATACTTTTTTTTTTTGTTATGGGTCTGGCTACAAAGGCCTTTGGACCATGTCTGTATTTTGAGTCACGGCGCTTTGTATTTTCTAAGATCATACTTCTGAAGATGAAACATTGCCCTGATGCACCTCTTTTGGGCTTTGAAAGCAATCCTTTTGTCAGTAGAGTTTCCCCTAGAAAATAATGCCATATCGTAGAACAGATGCCGGCGTCGCGGTTTTACCATCGCACTAGCCGCCACCGCCTGAAGGCTCATCCACACATCATAGATCAGTGGAAATCGCACACTGTGCGATTCACACGATCCTTCTTGCCTCATACCTGCAAAATGTGGAATGAGCTACCTTCTACGGTGTTTCCGAGAAGTTACAACATGGGGTTCTTCAAAAGGCGAGTTAATAGAGTTCTAAAGGGTCGGCAACGTATGTGTGATGCCTCTGGTGTTACAAGTATCCATAGGCGACGGTGACTGCTTACCATCAGGCAGCCCGTCTGCTTGTTTGCCACCTATGGCATAAAAAATAAAATAAAAAAAAGATACTGCCATGCCATAATATGCAGTAATTAGAGCTTCTTGATTAATGACCAATGATAATTTAAATAGTGCGTATGATGTCGAAAGTGAGAAAAGAGAGCCTTAAATCTTAAATTAATATTATAACAGTTTAAATTTTTCTAGAATTTTATTTCAAACGAATTTTGAAGTTCCATGTATCCACCACCACTAAGTTCTATTTTATATTTGTAGTTCATTCTATGTTTATTTTTAACCGACTTCAAAAAGGAGCAGGTTATCAATTCGACTGTACGTTTTTTTTTTTTGTATGTTTGTTTCGCGATTACTCTGCCAATTTAGAACTGTTTTTGCTGATTTTTTTTGGTTGGTAGGTCATATCTAAAACTAACTGAAAACTAAAATAACTGATTATAAATTGTAAATATGTAAGTAGGTAATATTTATGTATTCATAATTTCGTTGATTGTCCTTTAATGCTCATTGCTTTGAAGATATTTAAATATTAATTTCAACTTTTTAGTTTCAATTTGTAAATGAAGGTATAGTCATGAAGTCGGTTCTTTTTTTCTAAAAATTATCTTTATTTCATTTGTATGTCATGTTGTTTGCCGCGATAGTGACTAGTCTCTCTTACAGGATCGCTTTCACTGTAGTGACGTTGATCGATGGACGACGTCTCATTTCACGGTCCCGTATCGTCGATCGGGGACGGGTGTGTTTAGGACGTATGCATTTATAGGCCCGAAATATGGAAGTGTTACGTTTGGGATCTATAGAGTTACGCATAATAGAATATCCTAAGCTGAAAAGAGGTCATTATATTCATCATTATGAACAACTTTTACTACGGGACCAACAATGCAACCGCGAAAAAAAAAACTATCATAGATAAACATATATACGTCATGAGTCGAGTGTCAATGACCGTTTTCTATGGAGCAGCTGATATTTCTTTTGCGAAATATGGCCCACCAAAGTGGTAAAATGTTGGTGCATATTAAAACAACATTGCCCTGCATTTCTAAACACAACTATTTAAGTTAACTGTAATAAATTCAAGACGTTCTAACTCAAAGGTGATTGACGTTTTCGTAAAATTATCTTAGCAAAGAATGTTTTCCATTTAGTTTTCACTTTGGTTGAACCAGTTACCGCCGGTTTATGGTTGATATTCCGAAAGCCCATACTAAGCGTTTTGAGTCCACGACCAGCCAGTCTGTGGAATGCGCTGCGTGAATATGTGTTCCCCGATAGCTACAATCTGGGTATCTTTAAATCACGAGTGAATCGGTTTCTTTTAGGCAAGCGTACTCTATCGTAGACCGCATCATCACTTAATATGTGAGTTAGCAGCCAAAAGCAAGCCTATTATATGTATATAAAAAATTCTACGTTATGTTAGGATGATAAAGTTGGAAATTTTAAAAATCCACACGAAATGCTATTTCGCAAAGTCTAATTCTATTACTTTTAAATTATGCAGTATGGTAACTTTTTATCTATCATAACGGAACCATATCATATGCTTGTCTTGACATGCTTTTGGCCATTTATTTCTGGTAGGGTTTCTCTTGCCATCCAACTGAGTGCCACGAAGTAGATAATATTATGTAATTTTTAAAGGCCAAAGAAATGAATCTAAAGACTCGTGAATTAATAAGCCTTGTTTTTGTGCGTATAAACTATTATTAAATAACGTAGACAAAACTAATCAGTTTATATACTTTGTCGGTCACCTTTGAACCCGCTTAAGATATGAGTTTACCAAAGTAAAGCATACAGTATACACAGATATCCATGTGTACATTCAAGCAAAACCTCTGACCAACTAACTCGGGTCATTTCTCAGGCCCTATCCGAAATCTTGTCATATTACAAGGGTCAAGGATCCGGAATTTGGCGACAAAAAACTTTGAACAAATTCATAACTCGGTTTGGGGACAAAATGAGTTACCGCGAGGGACGCTCAGAAAGTTAAATTAACAGCTAAGCCTTGTTTTCTTTTCGGGAAAGTAGAGATGATTGTGTGAAATCTACTTTGTTGGGATTAAATTAAACTTATTGTACTTTGCGGGAGAACTTTGCTGGGATTCGTTCATTCAAGCGCAGGAAAGGATATTGGCAAAAAGTCAATCTTTCCTTCAGACTTATAGGAAACGACAATGAAAGTTTGTTTAGCTAAAATTGAAAAATAATAAGACCCTTTTTGTACTCAAGTACGACCTGTGTGACATTCCTATCGTTTGCTTGAAACGCCTTATAAAAAATATGTCTGATTTACATAATTTATTCAAATTATGTCTAGCTTGGGGAATATTACAATAATAATTCAGAAGTAAGTGACATTAGTTATTTTCATAAATTTATCAGAACGCCTGATCGGTGCGACGCGTGATCAAAATGCTAGCGCTTCTTTTGGCTCAACGAATAAGCATTGCCATTCAGTCTTTCAGTGCTGGTTTGATTCTTGGCACTGCATCAATGACTTATTTAGTACCTAAATAAATTATGTGCCTTTTTGATTCGATGCCATCGCTCAAAAACGGTGAAGGAAATCATCGTGAAGATACCGGTATATCCAAGAACCTCAAAAGTGCAGACATTATTATGACATTCACCAACATGCACTGGGCCTGCATGGTGGGTTAGGGCCCATTCTCTCTCTCAGGCCTGTGTCCCAGCAGTGGGAACAAGATAGGCTGAAGATGATATTCAGTGAGCTGAGTAAGATATTTGCAACTTTCCTATAGAATTTATCATTAACTTCAAATGACTAAAAGCGTCGTCTACCTTTCAGATCTTACCCTTTCATCCTCCTACCTTAAAAGCAACCTGTATTCTCTTATTCATTTCCAGGCAAACAACTTTCATCAAAAATATACTCGAAACACTTTTATCGCGTAATATCTGAAGGCTCTTTAGCAACCTCCATTAGCCAGATCAAAGAAATATCGTACCTAAAACATTGACTGTGATAGATACGAGACACATCTTGTTTGACAAAATCTGTAAAAATAAGAATAAAAATATTCTGATTCTCGACAAATTAATTTGGGTTCGTTAACTTTGAAGCGATGTTGCGAAAGATTATTTTTTAAAGGAGGTAATCAATTACTTAACATCATATGTTTGGCGTCTAGTGGGAGGCCTCCCTATACGCTGCGTCTTCCGGTTCGTGGTCTCCACTCCAGAATCTTTCTTCCCCGTCGGTTATCGGTTCTTCGAGCGATGTGGCCTGCCCATTGCCACTTCAACTTGCAAATTTTAACAGCTATGTCGGTGACTCTGGTTCTTTGGCGAATATCCACATACGACATTGTGAGAGTCGCGGGTATCCAGTGGATGAAAAAGGCAGGCTGTCGTTCAGTGTGGAGGTTAAGGGGGAGGCCTATGTTCAGCAGTGGACGTCTTCCAGCTGATGATGATGATGATGATATGTTTGGCGTCTAAATGGATGATTCTTCTCTACATCAATTATGGAATAAATATCAAATAATTTCCTTCGCCAACATTTTTATTTGCCGACGAGTTTGGCTGGCGAAAATATGATGTTTTCTTATGATATTCGATAAAAGCCTTTTGTGGTTTCCCGCTGAGATTTTTATTCTTGCTACCGGATAAAGTGAATGATGGTTCAAAGAACTAAGTGAGTTTCCTACTTAAATTGAAGATTATGATATAAGATATCAACGTCAGTTTTAAAATTCTTCTGATACAATAGATGCCGTAACGAAAGGAATTTTAAAATTAAGTTAAAAAAAACATACTGTCGAATTGATAACCTCCTCTTTTTGGAAGTCGGTGAAAAAGCTCTTGTCTCAGAAAGCTTACTATAAGGTGAACGAGCTTATAAACGATAAAATAGCACGGCGAAATGTTAATATTGACATGGACTTAATTAATTAATATTGTACAGAATGAAATGAAATTTACCCACATATTATTTTAACTAATTAATTTATTATTTATTTGACATTGTATTATTTTACAGGTATTATTGCTATACAATTTTGACATTTCAATTTATTTTATACTCCTTTTTAAGGAAGTAGAATTTATTTTATTTTATTGTATAAAGTTTAATTGGTGTAAGTAAGTAATCGATTTTATAATGATTATGTAGAAGTATTCCTTTTTTCGTTGAGACCATGATCTAAGAAAACATATAGGAGTATAATTATTATACCATGGTTGAGACTATGTACTTTTAATGTTTAATTTTTGACCTTTCGAAAGTGTACTTGTATTTGTACCCAATTGAAATAAAGATACTGAACTGAACTAGTAAAGTAACTGAAAAAAAATATTACAGTTAAATATTGTGTCTTTGTGTATAAACTTATATACTTGACGTTGGTATCAAAGCTGTAAGTAGAATTGGTTTAGTTTTTTCTTATAACCAGAATGCACCCTGATAGATATAGACAGATGATAGATGAGCTAAGAATTTCACACAGAGATACCTTAAACGGTAGAAGCACTCAATACAGGTTTAGCACATGAAAGCGTTTCACGACTGGGGCACGACTTTTGAATCTCTCGTATGATATTTCGCACGAAAATATCATTAAAGTGGGAAAAATCAGAAATCACCGTATATGGCGGGTGGCACAAATTAATGAATACATTTTTTACTTCCGTTGAACAAACTTCTATACTTTGCATGCCACACTGGTTAGTGCATGGCGATCTATTTTAACTATATACTATCACAAAGTTTACTATCATGAAATTTCTATCTAAATTAAAATAATTAAACTAGCACGTAAACGCTCCCTTTGACATTTATGAGCCACGTGACTTCAGTGACGTTCGTTACAAGCAAGCAAACAATTTTTTATAAAGTTTTCGCCTCTATTACCTATGCTTGTGACGTCATAAGGACATTCAACATCTAAAGAGCGTAAGCAAGTGACGTGATAATAAAAAATAACTGAAAATCAGGTAATTATTTTGTAGTTATTAGCAATTATATAATTTTAAAAACAACCTTTGGATTACACTAGCACGAATAATAATCTATACTAATATTATAAAGAGGAAAGATTTGATTGTTTGTTTGTTTGCATTGAATAGGCTCAGAAACTACTGAACCGATTTGAAAAATTCTTTCACTGTTCGGAAGCTACAATATCCCCGGGTAACATAGGCTATATTATATATTTAAAAAAAATTGGGATCCTTACTAAAACTCCAATAATGTAACCCAAGGTGTAAAAAAATAAGATTTTAAATTTTGCCTTTGCGTGTTTGACATTTCTAAGACAGGACAACGTCTGTCAGGTCTGCTAGTCTTGTATATAGCCAAATACCCTATTGCTCTTGTAACGTCATAGTAGGTACAAAAAATACGGCACGCTGGGTTTTCGAACAAATTGCCATGCTCGCGGTGTCTTTCTTGGTAAAAGTCCGTGGAAACGAGATTATTTTATAATCTGCAAAATTTCGTTCTGCAAATCTCCACAAAAAAACTTAATCCCCAAAGTTTACCCAAATCACAGCTTGTAGCACAAGTTAATTAAAATAAAAACTGGGCTAAGAGCCCATTACTGTCCCACCGGTGGGCAAAGTATTGAAGTTATCAGCAAAGTACGGTAATTGGCGACCGCAAGGCGACAAACAAAATGAAATTTCAGCCCTCATAGCTTATAACATTGTGGAGAGATTTGTTTGTGTTAATCCAGTGACTGGCGCTAGTAAAGGTTGAGTGTAATTTTTTCACCATTAAGTTTTCCCACCTTTTTCAGGCCTCATTTTCACACGTATTATATGAAAGATAATAATTTACATCTTCAAGTAGTGGCTAACATTTTATTAGTATTGTAGGTATTATCTATTATGTCTTCTGTCGTATTATGTGTAAATGTATGTGTGTAAAGGCTCTGGAATGGAGACCACGAACCGGTAAGCGCAGCGTAGGACGTCCACTCACTAGATGGACAGACGACCAAAAAGAGACCGCAGGGAAACGCTGGATGTAGGCCGCTTCCAACCGGCCCTTTTGGAGATCGATGGGGGAGGCCTATGTCCAGCAGTGGACGTCCTATGCCTGAAATGATGATGATGTGTAAATGTGCCCGCGTTTTCATCCGCTATAATTATGCTTCGGGAACAGTTGATTTTTATTGGAATACTAGCTGACCTGACAAACGTTGTCTTGAGTTATGGTTCATACATAAATCCCATACTTTTTTTTTTTTTTTATTTATAAATTTTTTTATAATAAAAAATTATTCAGTTTTTCCCGAATTTTCTAAGTCAAGGTTACAATGACGTAGCATTTGGTAATAAACAACATACCTAGGGCTATTTTAATCGCAGACAGAGCACGATAGATCGCGTGCATAGACACAAGTAAAGCCGTCAGCAATATATAGAGAGTTATTCACGTTATATCTAGAGTTTCAATGCCATTGGAGATAGCGCTTTGTGTTAAGCTTTGAGCTTTTATAGGTGCTCGTCACACGATTTCATAGTAAATATATTTTACTGTCTACTCGTATTAGGCTGAAGTTTTAGTGGAATATAGAGCAAGGTATTACTTTTGATGTGAATAGTCTAATGGCGCGCCTATTCTATACCTAAAACTAAAACCTATTCGTATGCCGTGACCACAGAAAAGAAATTTCTTTTTGTTTAAATTAGAACGGCTGTCAAGGCATTTTTGTAAAAAAATTGTTGTAGCCCACAGTTGTAGCCAGTTGAACCCATATAAACGAAACGTCAGTCACTCGAAATTAGTAAGCAACTGTGACGCGGAGTTCGATGCGTTGATCTAAATAAGAATGTTCAATCAAGGTTCACTCATAAAGCCTGGTAATATATATTTCTTCTTATTTCCGTACTTTTCTGTGGCCGTGACGGAGGTGACGTAATTTTTTTACATCTGCCAGGCGTCCCGTGACGGCCAACTAGGAGTAGGAACATCTTACAATATTATAAAGAGGAATAAAATCTTTCAGAGCGCCTGGTTAATGCGACGCGTGACCAAAATGCTGGCGTGTTTCTGGCTCAACGCATTAGCATTGCCATTCAACGTGGTAATGCCGCCAGCATGTTGGGTACGCTGCCAACTGGTAGTGGGCTTGAGCATTTGGATTGTCTTTAGACCTTCAACGGTCTATGGGCAGTCTAACTGTATTTGTAGTGTTAGTTTTAGCATGTATTTTGTTTAGTTATTAAAGGCACTTGCCCGAAAAAAATAAAATAAAGAGGAATGATTTGTATGTATGTTTGTAACGAATTGGCTCAAAAAGTAATAGACGCAATTTTAAAAATTCTTACACCATTTGAATGCGACATTATCACTGAATAATAGACTATTTTAATAGGCTATATAACTATACCCGTGCGGAGCCAGGGCGGATCGCTAGTCATTTATAATGATACTGTACTGCCCATTTAAAAACGATTTATCGAATATAATGACGGCGAATGACAAAGTACGGTTCTCTGTAAATAACGCAAAATCTAAACTAATCTTATAGTACGAGAAGATAAACAACCGGATACATTATTATTTATTTCCAATAACTTGACTCTTTCCCCTCTGAAGTGCCTACTCGTGAAGAAATTGAAGAAGTATAAATATAGAGCGCCTGTCAGCAGCCGGAAATAATATTGAGTCGTGACTATTCACTTGGTTTTCGTTTAACTTATAAATAACTAGCGGTCCGCCCCAGCTTTGCACGGGTATAGATTATAGCCTATGTTACCCGGGGATAGTGTAGCTTCCCAACAGTGAAAGAATTTTTCAAATCGGTTTAGTAGTTTCGGAGCCTATTCAATGCAAACAAACAAACAACCAAATCTTTACTCTTTATAATATTAGTATAGATGATTGTCAATAAAAGTGAGACGAGTGCTACTTCACTAACTTCAAAACTTTTAGTATCTACCTATAAAGAAACGGCTGATCAATTTTTTTAGATATATATATATCTTATACTCTGGAGCTTTTTATCAAAAAAAATATTACTAATTGTTTGTAGTTTGGGATTTATTTTCATCACTGCGAAAGAACTGTCTGTCTAGCTGACCGTTAAATTTTTACGACAAAATTGGTAAACTTATATTAGGGCCAATAAGCCAATATAGTAGATCACATTTGCCACTTACTAAAATTCAACAATCATACAAACAAATAAATATGTGGTGCTTGTTAAAATCAGTGCCGTGATCAAAATTGTACGTAAGTATGTATGTATGTCCTATGTCCAAAAATGGACAACCAATAACTGAAAAACTTGAATTGTATTGAATTTGAAATAATAATAATAATAATAAGTAAATGTTTTGTAATTATAAAATGAACTTATGTTATTGAAATAAAAGGGCTATTGTATTATATGTAGACTCGCTACACAATAGATTTCATATTAATTTTGACTACTATTTTGATATAAAATTCTCTTATTATTAGCTTCAATAATACTTACCCCTTTATCCTATTTTAACATACTATATGGAGTCTTCATATTCGTAAGCGGTTGGAGCTCTCAAACCTCACAAAGTCCTCAGAGGGTCATGTAGAACCCTCATCATAATAAGAATGGACACAATACCTCTTTGTGAGGTAACCACTTGTAACCGGGTTCACCTGTTGGACAACTTTATGATGTCCATAGGGATAATGTAAAGATTAATAATATAATGCAGTGAAATAAGGAGTTTTTGCCAAACTTTTAAATTTATAATGTAAATAAAATCGAGGCTCAGCCACACGATGCATTGCGGTGGTGGCCGAAACCTTACCATCGCAACCCTACCACTCTCAGCAACTCTGTAACCTTACCACTGTAACCATTCGATCACAACTTTACCACCACAATCGTACCATTGCAACCTTACCACCGAAACCTTGCCACCAGAACCTTACCATCGCAACCTTACCACCGCACCCTTACCACTGCAACCTTACCACTGCAACCTTACCATCGCAACCTTACCACCGCAACCAAACCCTATAGACTCAACCCACTTGAGATATAGCATGTGATGTAAAAAGTACTAATACGTCTCAGCTACGTAAAAGCTAAGGGAATTTCCACGCAAAGCCTTGAAGGCTATACTGTGTATAGGAACCGTACATTTTCCCGCGATATAAAGTATTGTCACCCTCCAGTTATCTTCATGCAAAAAATTAATCGCACTCGCGAGTCAGACTCGCGCACTGAGGGTTCCGTGCCACCACAAAATACAACAATTAACAATTTAAAAAACTGACTTCATAATTAGTAAATTGTGGCATTACGATTCGGTGAAAGAATTGATAATGTCGTCCAAGTAACTAAATTACCAGTTCTAACTTGGTAATGAAGAGAAATTTGTCATCGACTCGCACTTGGCCATTATTTATAATTTATTGTGCTAAACTTTAGGGCGTGTATTATAATCATGCCAAGTTTGACGCTTGTATGTATTACTATTGTTACATGAGAGCAATTACTGAGAACTGATTGTATCCTTTAGATATAAGTTTTTGTAAAGGTATCGAATAAAATTTAATTTTCTTTCTTTTATTCAATTACAAAAATACGAAAAAAAATACGTTTCTTGTATGGGAAACCCCCTTAAGTTTTACTTTTTGATTTGTTATTATTTCATAGTTAATCCGCCGTAACATTGCATATTCTGTGAAAATTTTAACTGGCTATCTATTACGGTTCGGAAGATACAACCGTTAAAAGGAAGGACAGACATACAGTCAGACAGACAGACGGACGGACAGACAGACAGACAGGCAGACAGACAGGTAAACAGACAGACAAACAGCGTAGGCTTAGTAATTTGGTCTCGTTTACACCCTATGGTTACGGAACCCTAGAAATCACGTCAATCCGCTGCTTTGTTGTTGCGTGAATAGAGAACAAACAAAACTTAAAAAACTAACTCATTTTCGCAATTATAACATAAGTATTATAATAGTAAGACTCCGACATAAATAAAAAATGCTATGACAAACGTAGTTTCAAAAATACAACATCCAATTCATTGATAGTAATTTCAATCTCTAGAAATTTCAAGCGTTCTCTCCAGTTCGCGTCGACGGAACATTTGTCATTCGGTCAGGAATTAATTTCTTGGCCCAAGACGAATTTGACGGAACCGCGGAACATTCTAGTTGGAAGTCAGAGTTACCAAGTTCCATATAAATTAATTAACGAACTAGCCGGAACTTCGGAAACTAACTTATTCAATGAATTAAGTGACTACTAAATTATTGATATTTTTTTCGCGATTTTAGTGTTGGTGTCATGATTAAAGTTGTTTATAATGATGAGTATAATGAACCCTTTTCGGCTTACTACACCCTTCCGCATAGTCCTGTATAAATGAAGATATCATAATGACATAGATTACTGACATTTTTATCTTTACAACTATGAATTAACCAATTATATGAAAACACCTTAAAATCTAATATAAACAAACTATCTAATTCTATCTATCTAATCACTAAAATATGAAACAAATAAACCACTGATGCTGCCAGCAGGCATCGTACCCAAGATGCTGGCCTCATTTGCCGCGTCGAATTGCAAAACTGATATTGTTAGGGCATACAGCCAATAATAATAAATAATAGGGACCTGGCCAAACGGAGGTGACTAGTGACCGGAATTCTGGTGCCTATTTTGACCAAAAATTGCATTGCTACTCATCGTGGCAATGCTGCCAGCATACTGGCCACTTTTCCTTCCACCATGGATGGGGCTTTAACATTAGTTTTATTTTTAGTGGTTTATATATTTATTTTTAAGTAGTTTTAGTTCATTTGTAGTTGTGTATATTATTAAACAAATTCCTATATAATAACTTGGCACCAATTTAGATCTCAATTATAATATTTTTAACGACGTTTCACATTTGTTTTTGTTACCATAGAAAGCCCAAAGGCTTTGGTATCTTTACAGCGCAGCCGAAGCCGCGGACAAAAGCGACAAATAGAATAAATTTTAATGGATCGTTTTATTTCCTCACAACCAGCAGTCCGTTTGCTAGATGGTAAACGCTACGACTGCATATAAAATAACAAAACAGAAATACTTACTCAAAAATGTATCCGCATCATAGCAATTTGGTTCACGAAATATTATTATGCGTGTATCGTAATTTCTTCCCTAATGTATTTTCCCATACAAAAGAAGACATGGGAAACGTAATTCCCGCGGCTGTCAGGCTTCGTTGATGCCAGAAATTGGTATTATACCTAATTGAGGCCAAAAATAGCCAAACTCCGTACTTTTATTCACGAAAATTTCAAACCCTGTCGTTTACCACTTTTGTTTTATCACTTTAGTGTATACAGGTAATATTTCCAGTAGGTACTAAAACTATTTAAGATAGCCCGTTGGTCTAGTTGGTAGTGAACCTGCCTTCTGAGCATGGGGGCGTGGGTTCGATTCCCACCTAGGACAAACATTTATGTGATAAACATTTGTGTTTGTTCTATATATATCTGGTTGTTAATATCTATTTAAGCATGTATTTAGAACTATATATGAATGTTTATCAGTCTCTGGCAGTCATATCACAAGCTTTGCTTAGTTTGGGGTCAGATGACCGTGTGTGCAAAAATGTCCCGATTATTCATTATTGTTTATTTATTTATTTATAATTATAGTGTTATTTTGGAATTTTTGTCATGATCAAAAACAGTTCGGTAAGTGTGGTTAGGTTGGTGAAACTATCGATAGAAATGAAGAACTCGGCTCACAAATTTAATGGCGAAGTAATCGGTGTAAACAAAAGAGCTGATAATCTCCAAACGGATCGTTCAACAGATTTTTTAATGATAGCTCAGAACTCTCTCAGTCAAGTCACCACAAACATGATAAAAAAAAACTGAATCAAAATCGGTTCAGCCGTTTGGGAGCTACGATTCAACAGACAGACACACGTGCAAACACTGTGACACACAGATACTGTGTGTATGTTGAAATCTGGAAATGTAGTACAACGCCAAACTCCTCACAGAAGAAAGAATAGTTTCACTAATTTTAGTGTTATAGTAAATGCAAAATATATACTGTATTCTCTGTAGTACCATGTCTAGTTTTTATTCAGAGGCGGTAACCAGGCTAAGCGCTAGGAGACGAGATTTGGGCAGACCTCGCTGCTTACATTACAATGAATTTTTTATGAGATCCTTTTACATCCGTTATTATTATCTCATGATATTACGCCTTCAGGATATAATTTTGCCGGAACAATGACTCCGGCCACAAAGGAAGTGTTGAAATTGATGGTGATATTAAAATGAATACTTTGGGCGTAATCGTATACCTATTTTAAATGGATTTAGAAAATCTAATAAAGACCAAGGTTTTTAAGCTGTAAAAAAGAAGCTGAGCTGTTTGTTATCAAAGATTGTTTAATGTTTTTTGTGCATCGGATCTGCATGGGCATCCAAATAAGTCCATCCTACCCATTTTTCTATCGGACAGTACTTTCTGCAACGATGCATATAACTTACTAGCAGACCTGACAGACGTTGTCCTGTCTTAGAACTGTCAAACACGCAAAGTCAAAATTACAAATCTTATTTTTTTACACCTTGGGTTACATTATTGGAGTTTTAGTAAGATCCCTATTTTTATTTAAATTATAATATAGCCTATGTTAACCGGGGATAGTGTAGCTTCCCAACAGTGAAAGAATTTTTCAAATCGGTTCAGTAGTTTCGGAGCCTATTCAATGCAAACAAACAAACAAACAAACAAACAAACAAACAAACAAACAAACAAACAATCAAATCTTTCCTCTTTATAATATTAGTATAGATATAAAAAAAAAAAATTACAATTCATCAAATTAATCATAAAAATAATAAATAATTAAATCTACTTCTTTATAAATTCTAGACTTTATACAGTAATATTTTTAACGCGTGATAGATGAGACGTCTTGTACAACGAAATTGTCAACATTTATTTCACAAACTTTCTCTGTAGCTCGACTTCAACAGGAGCATTTATTTGCAGGATCTTTTCAAGAAATATCTATATAGAAAATAGAAATACCTCGAACATTTTTATGCCGGATAAACAATAGACAGTACAATTTTATTTATTTATTTTATTTTATCTTTATTCAAGATCAATAGCACAAAAATATATACATAAGTTTAATTAAGTTATTTTAAAGTACAGTATCATAATTATAATAAGTGTAGGTAATAATAGTTTTTCTAATGCTCAAAAACGGTGAAGTAAAACATCGTATTGAAACCGGTATACCCAAGAACCATATAAAATGGCATCGATTAAAAAAAGAGTTTTTGCTAGTTTTTTAATAATTCCGTATTAACGAAAATGAAATATGCCAGATTTTTTTATTGTATAACGGAACGGAAGTTACGTCTTAAACTAAAAACTTAAACTAAAATTAGAAACAATAGCCGTCTTACCACAAATGATTTAAGAACGCTTTAGACATGTGTTTAGCATTTGTTTCACTGCGAAAAATATGCTAAACACATGTCTAAAGCGCTCTTAAATCTTTTGTGGTAAGACGGTAGTTATTTAAATCCTTAATTAAGGTCCTGTATACAGGATGCCGTGACGTTTGCGTGCGCTTGCTGCAGTTTTTGCGCGTTCGATGAAACATGGCGTTCGTAATGGCTTAGACGCCAAGTGTTGCATTATTTATTGCCTCGCGACTGTGATTAATATGTTTTACTTCGTGTTTGGTATTTGTAGCAGATGCGAGAGTTTTCACAGTGGGTATTATTTCAAGTCGGTTTACTGTTAATGCGAGGTATTCCCACTTTTAAGCAACGCTTATTACTACAGATATAAAATAAACATCCCTAGTAAAAGACGCCATTTTTAGCAGTCAACGCGCTGCACATCCCTTTACCTTGTTTACCGTAACAGTCACAACTACATTTACTGTCGCAGTTTCATTTATTTAGTCAGCGACATTGATCAAGGTACTTACGGTGAAGAGAGATTTGCTATAATCATAATCATAATCATAATCTTTATTTGGCACAAGGAAAAATACAAACAAAACAATTGAATCCACTGGCTCCGAACTAGTAAAAAACTGTGTTTCGGAAGCCAGTGGCTTCTCCCAGTATTTAAAAATTAAATATTATGTGTTAAATAAAGATATAAAATCAAATTTAATTAGTATAAAATTTAGAAAAAAAAAAGAGAATTTAAAAAAAACAAATATAACACACATTTAGTACTTAATAATTTCTAAATAGAAAATTATACAATTATAAATGAACTGTGAGTACAGTACAGTTGTAATTTATTAAGAAACATTATATTAATAATGTTTCTTAATAAATTACAACTGTACTGTACTCACAGTTCATTTATAATTGTATAATTTTCTATTTAGAAATTATTAAGTACTAAATGTGTGTTATATTTGTTTTTTTTAAATTCTCTTTTTTTTTTTCTAAATTTTATACTAATTAAATTTGATTTTATATCTTTATTTAACACATAATATTTAAATTTCGTTAAATTTCGTAATCGAAATTTAACGAAATTTATAACATAGCTATAGCCATAGCATAGGTATGCTAGTATTATATATTTTTAAGTATCATTAATAACTTAACTGGCAAAATTGTCAGTGATATACAATTCAGTACCTTTATAATCCATGCCTTTTAGTATTTGGGTAGTCTTACTTTTACATTGAAAATAGTTTAGGTTGTGTATCTTTGATACCGTATTGATTTTATTATATAAGTAAGGGCCCAAGTAGTGGCCAAAACGATTTGCAAAAGCTGTATTGGTCTGACGCACCTTGCAAATTCTAGAAGTTTTTTTAGTTTTTCGCTTTTTGGATTCATCAGTATCTGTCTCAACCGGAGTTTTAATATGTTGGAAAAGAATTGTTTGTAATATAAACAGTTGACGTACGGTAAGAACGTTGCATTCTTTAAATAACTCAGCAGTAGGGTAAAGACGTGGCTTAAAGTTTGCTACCTTTAAGATAGCTCTTTGGGCACATTCTAATGGCAAAAGATTTGTTTTGCAACTCCCTCCCCAGCTAGAAATGCAATAGGTTAATAACGATTGACATAAAGTATAATAAATAGTCTTCAGTAGATCAGAGTCAGCTATATGTCGAAGAGTTTTAAATATAGGAAGCAGTTTTCTTACTCGACCTTTTAGACTTATAATATGTTACTGAAAAGAGAGATTACTGTCGATAATGATTCCTAAATACTTAATTGAACTAGTTCGTAGTAAAATTGGACAAGAACAATACGTTTTAGGGCAACATGAACAATGCACCCGGAGTTTGAGGTATTCAGATTCAGTCGGTTGAGAGGAATTTAAAATTGAAAATGTGACATATTTAGTCTTATCTATGTTTAGACTAAGTGAATTGTTATATAGCCACGTGTTTACTGAATTAAAACCAGACTGAGCGGCTAAGTAGACACGAAGCCAAGATTCATCACGGAAAAGTAATACTGTATCATCTGCAAAAGTTAGAATTTTAGAGTTTGGTAGATCAAGGTTACATAGATCGTTTATAAAGCATAAAAAGAGGGTAGGGCCAAGAATACTTCCTTGGGGAACACCATAAACTACTGGTAGGGAATCACTAATATACTCTCCAATCTTTACACACTGTTGTCTATCAGAGAGGTAGTTTGTCAGAAGTTGATGTGGAAGCCCACGAATTCCAAGGTTTTCCAGTTTTTTTAATAAGCCAGGAATGGGCACGGTATCAAACGCCTTCTGTAGATCAAGGAAACACGCACCAAAAATTGCTACAAATAAGATTTTTACAGTATAAGGAATGATTTATGCTAGACCGTGGCGGGAACGAGCCGTGACTACGAGGCGTGGACGTGGCACGGATTTAAAACTTCAGGAACATTTTATATGTTGCAGTTCATGCTACACCGTGTGTCGGCCGCGTCCCGGACGAGGCTCGGCCGTGCCCTGGCACCTGCGCCTTCATATAATGTGTACGTGAAGTGTTAAATCAGTGCCTCGTGCGTACCTCGTACGGCGCACGGCTCGTGCCCGGTCAGACAGCGGTCGAGTTTTTCGACTTTAATACCCGTGAGTGCTAGCCGTTTATTAGTTTAAAACTTACAAGGACTTTACTCAGTAATTACTTAATAATCCACTATTATTACACACTAACACTCGAAAATACACAAGTAAAAAAATAATACAATAGTACGTTTTTTTTTTAAGTCGGTGCCAAAACTCTTTTTACCTTTGACAGCAGGCTCTCGAGAATGACAGGCTAGTTCTCGACAAAAGACAAATGTAGACGTTA
This sequence comes from Agriopis aurantiaria, assembly GCA_914767915.1. NCBI lineage: Eukaryota > Metazoa > Arthropoda > Insecta > Lepidoptera > Geometridae > Agriopis > Agriopis aurantiaria. The sequence continues at coordinate 3,916,511 of OU611982.1, forward strand.
TTCCACTGCATTTCTGCGACAAAGGCTTTTCAGTAAAATGAGTACAAAAGGCACAGATATACACAACCAGATCGGCAATATATTTTAGTGAAAGAGACAACTTGATATGGCTCAGCACAAGTACGAAAAGGACATAAATAGAATTTGTTGTCCTTATCGGCGTGACCTGTTTTTGGTACCTCAAGTGTCAAAATCTGTAATAATCAGTGACAAACAAAACGGGTCTGAATTATATTTATTGCCTTTTTTTGGTGATTTAATGTGATAAATGCGTGTTTCCTCTGAGAAATAATTGTAAAAGATATTTTACAATGGTTGGTTGTAGCATTTTGGGCTGCAAGAAGCGCAGTGAGCGAAAATACGATGATGAGCGAGAGGCACTGAGCTAGCCACGCTCATTGAAAATCTATAGGTAGTAGATCTGTGACAAAAGGCATGAGAATCGTCTCTTTATTTCAACTGGACGTCTGTTCGTTTTGGCATGACAATGTTGATCCTGTGTTGACGGCTACGTTTTATTTTGCGAGTTTCGTTTGTATTTTACTCAGATCAGACAAGCAAGGGAGATATAACTACCTACCTTAATACCATTATCGTTCGTGTTAATAATTATGTTTCCGTGTTTCATAAAAATAATCACAATAGCTCTAAACTTAGTTTTAGCTAAAATTAGTTTAAGTATTTTTATATTAATAAATATTTAATGACGTTTTTTCACTTATGCTTAAGTGTACCAGTCGGAGGAAGCCCTTATACAGCCAACTTATTCATCAATTTTAAACGCATAGATCTACCCTCATTATGGTTTTAATTTTCGTTAATTTTTCGTTGCGTGACTCAGTGGGTCTTACTTGGTCTTACTTACACATAACTACAAAATATTGAATTAAGCACTAAATTGACGAGTCCATAATAGAAGCATCCATAGTATATATTTTTACTATAAAAATTATTACTAATGTGATTATATGATAATAAATGATATTCTATTCTATTCTGTTCTAAACAGCTTAATGCAAAAACTGTAAGTAGTAAAGTGTGACCACACTTACTCATATTTCACGCAAACTACGAAAATGCATCGAAACCAATGAACTACCTAAAAGAAAAAAGGCGGAAAGTTCATTTGCAAGGTGAGTTCGACAGGCATCAAGCTTGTTTTAGGCGTCATGCGTTCGCACCCGCCACACCACCTTACCATACACCACCTTCTTCCTTGTGTGTCGGATCTGAGATCCATTTCCTCAAAAAGCAGCATTTTTTCAGCACTTACTTAATTGTCACGCACACTAATAAGCTTGTAGCGTCATCAATGAACGAACTAATGGTCCACGTGCATAAAAAGGGCGACAAGGTCTTCCTTCTGCAGGGCGACTCGACTAAAGCCATTAACCCTAATTTAGGTCAGATGCGTTCACACCTGTCACGCCACCTAACTATATCTGCCTTGTATGTCTGATCTGAGGTATGTTACGTTGGCAAGGCGCGGACCTGCTTTAAAACGGATTAATAAAAACGGCTAAACGGACTCAAAAAGTAAAAATACCAGTAGGCAGACCACTGCACCGGCGAGGTAAAATGTCGTCAGGGTCCAGGGGAAGATGGATGAAATCAGCGCACTGATAGTACTGAAAAACAGGCCTTTGTGTTTCTAGCCGTGGATTGATAGTTAGATAAAATGATGGCGATGATGGCACAACAGTTGAGTTGATCTTTTTCTTACATTATTCTCTCATCTTAAAACCTTTTCTCTCTTTTTCTTTTTTCCTTCATATTTTTTTCTTTTTTTTGTTCTTTTAGGTTAATATTCAGAAAACCCGTATGAAGTACATTGATTCCACTTTAGTTGTGCGAACTGCTAGTCTGTGGAATGCGTTGCCTGAATGGGTGTTCCCCGACAGTTACAATCTGGGTGTCTCAAATCACGAGTGAAACAGTTACTTCTAGGCAAGTTTGCTCCACCGTAGACCGCATCATCGCTTTACATCATGCGAGTTGGCGGTCGAACGCAAGATGATCGCTTAGGGCTTAAAGCGTTGCTGTTGCGGTCTGCGGTTGACTTCAGGTAGAAGAGGCCCTTCTTTGGGACCTCCCCCGGGCCCTCAACATAACAGTCATTCTCAAACATAATGAAGAAGGTTAGATGAGGTCTATAATTTAACATAACTATAAACTACTTATAATATCCAAGAAAGGTGTAAAAACTGTTGTAACTGCAGATGAAATATGGCGCTTCTACAGAACCCTGAACATATGAATCGTATTTAATCTTGCCGGTTCTTATTTGTGGTTCAAAAACAGTGTCAGTTTGTGCTGGCACGAAAGAGGAATGTTTGTAGAGAGATAATGGAATTTGTTTTTGATTTAAAAATGTTTGCCTTGCTGTTGGATTTAACAGATTAAACTATTTGTTTGCCCTGAACTGAGACCTTGCCACCTCTATATCTTCGCAAAATCTAGACTGGTTTTTCCCTTATTCAAAAATCAATACTGTGTTGAACCGAACTACTTGCATGCAAAATTTTATGAAGATTGAATAAACAATACGCAAATTATCGTCGATCAATTTTTGTACAAACATACCTAAAAACGCCGACTAATCTAATATGTAATTAAAAACTGAGACCTCTCTTCGCTCAGTCATAAATAGATACCTACACCTAGGCACGCTATGAGGTGATATAGGTAGGTATTGGTAAAAATATCATGCGTGGTACAACGTGGTCAGTAGGTACACGGTCAATAAAATGTAGATGAATTATGATGACCAACTGCCTGGTTGAACCACGGGCAGCCGAAATTGCCCATGGTCTTACTGGACAACGGGCAACAAACGAGAATTTCGACAGACGATACGAATTTTTCAAGTACTAATTTTAAAAGCGCAATATATGGAGCATCTTCTCTATTAGGTATTTAGCTCTAGTGGCTATCATTCAATTATCATTGGAATGCCGCTTTAACACAAAACCAACATTGAATAATATAACAACTTAGTACATACTTAATATCACTAAAATATCTTCACAGGCGTCTCTTAAAACGTTACATGAAAACAAGGCTGGATTAACGTTCGTTCTAGATTTATGTTCCCAGTTGTCTTAAGTCTTATTCTACTACAAGGACGGTTTTATAAACGACAAAATATACAACAAAATATACGACAAATAAACGTAAGACATAAAGAAAGTCCAGCATCAGATGAAGACATTTATTCGCGTAGCACTTTGCTACGTAACTCGTAGCAACTCGTAGGACGTAGCATTAGGTGTTGTAGGTTTTAGTACCTAAAAAGCATATAAGCACTATTATTGGTATTAAATTACTAACAGAGTTTTGTGGTTTCACCTGCAATCCTACAGAAAACGTATTTTTTGGGATATAAGAAATACCAGGGTATAAGCTACTTTCGTACGGCTATCATTCAAATCCGTTTAGCCATTACAGCTTTCATAGACAAACACACTAATTTGCTGTCTTGTATAATAATATTTGCATTCAAAAATATACGATTTTGATCAAGTGGGTCAAAATTTCACAATATATATTGTGAAAAAGCTCAGAATCCTTTTCCAAGCACAAATAAGTCAGACTTATTGGTGCATAAAATTCTAATACCCTCTTCGACCAAACAAATTACCATTTATACAACCTCCTAAGTAATAAATGGCTGTTTTATATACAATTTTCTCATAAACTAATTGGGTTAATATCCAAAGGAAATCGCTGTACCGCAAGAAAGTCCAAGAAAGATCAAGGTGATGACTTTGACGGGCAGAAAATTCTGGAAGACCAATTTTTACGGGTCCAAAAACATGAATGCCTTAGGACTTTGGTAATTTGTGGGGAGATTTGCGTAAAAAATCAAAGGAATTCCACTTTGAGATGTATAAATAAAAGCTGGGAAGCCAGTTCGTGTTTTATTTATTTGGCTGGTGAATTTTTTCTACACCCAATAATCGATATTTTACCAGAATTCTAACAAAATGTAGTTGAATGCTTGTTGAATGTTTTATGAGAAATTAATTTCCGCTTCTTTTTTTTTCGAATAAAAAAATAATACGGAATACTGAATCTTTTAATAAAAATCACCGACAACAAAAAAAATTGACCATTTAGCTTGAGAAGCACCTTTACCAACTGCAGTACTGTTAAGGTTGTTTATGGAGCTCCCGATTTTTCGTCGCAGTTGCAGGCACCTTTTGTCATTAAAGCCAGAATCTCCACGCTTGGCAGGCGGCTTGGAGATCACAGAGCGGTCACCGTACAGTAAGAAAATGCTGCTACCCATCCTCTGAGGGTGCTGGTCAAGTATTAGAACATCTGGACTGCTGGCCTTTTGGAAAAACTCAGATTTGCTCAGCACGTAATGGAGAGAACTAAGCTTGGAGTTTCTTTACACGATAGAATCCGGAATGAGAATATTTGGTGAAAACACATCATACACATCATCAGCCAGTAAGCGTCCACTGCTGAACAAAGGCCTCCCTCTTAGAGAGGGAGGTTGCCATAATCCCCACGCTTGGCAGACGACTGGGGGATCGCAGTACGTTCACCGTTTACTAATAGGACGCTGCTGCCCATCCTCTGATGGTTCGCTGGTCGCTATTTTAGGACATACCCGGGTCACCGACATAGCTGCTAGGATTTGCAAGTCGAAGTGGCAATAGGTGGTCCTTCGCTCAAAGAACCGATAACCGATGGGTAAGAAAGTTCCTGAGTGGAGACCACGAACTGGAAAACTCAGCGTAGCTAGATTGCCCACTAGATGGACCGACGACATTGTGAGAGTCGTGGGCATCCAGTGGATGCAGCTGATAGCAAGCTGTCGTTCAGTGTGGACGCCTAATGAAAAGGCCTATGTTCAGCAGTGGACGTCTTCTGGCTGATGATGATGATGACTTTCACCATATTCACGTAGTGAACAACCGTGATTAACATATAAAGTGAATAATAATATTATTTTATAACAACATCACAAAAACGTAATTCCAATTAAAACCACGGGTAAGAAGTCTGTCGCAGACATAACCGTGTCACCAACTCTGAAGTAAGGCAATCATATTCCGGGCCTCATTCTTTTTCTTTTGATGTCAATCCCTTTTCTGCGACAGCACAAAGCGTATCTAATGTAAAATAAAACGTGGCCAAACGATAATATCATTTTATTGGTATATTCCCCTCTGGTATGACGAAAAGCTGCGAATATTCGATTATGCGGGATAAAAAGACGTTGAAGGTCACATAATATCACAACATTTTAGATGACCGCTGTGCCTCCGTCGCAGCGTGCTTTTTTATAGGCATGGCTACAAACAAGGTATTTTATAGTATTTTATTTATATTACACGGGAATTACTCACGTAAGATTAAGCCGGTCACTCCGACTATAGATAAAATGAATAATAATAAAAAAATTAAATGTAATATAAATAAAATAATATGTCCCGTGTAATATAAATAAAATAATATGTCCCGTGTAATATAAATAAAATAATATGTCCCGTGTAATATAAATAAAATAATATGTCCCGTGTAATATAAATAAAATAATATGTCCCGTGTAATATAAATAAAATAATATGTCCCGTATAATATAAATAAAATAATATGTCCCGTGTAATATAAATAAAATAATATGTCCCGTGTAATATAAATAAAATAATATGTCCCGTGTAATATAAATAAAATAATATGTCCCGTGTAATATAAATAAAATAATATGTCCCGTGTAATATAAATAAAATAATATGTCCCGTGTAATATAAATAAAATAATATGTCCCGTATAATATAAATAAAATAATATGTCCCGTGTAATATAAATAAAATAATATGTCCCGTGTAATATAAATAAAATAATATGTCCCGTGTAATATAAATAAAATAATATGTCCCGTGTAATATAAATAAAATAATATGTCCCGTGTAATATAAATAAAATAATATGTCCCGTGTAATATAAATAAAATAATATGTCCCGTGTAATATAAATAAAATAATATGTCCCGTGTAATATAAATAAAATAATATGTCCCGTGTAATATAAATAAAATAATATGTCCCGTGTAATATAAATAAAATAATATGTCCCGTGTAATATAAATAAAATAATATGTCCCGTGTAATATAAATAAAATGTGTGAAAACCACGTCAGTTTCTATTCTATAGTAATTCTTAAACTTTCACAATTTGAACACATATTTTATTTGGGTAAAAATATGTACCTTTCGCTCGACGTTTCGACCATGTTACAATGGCCGTGGTCACGAGCTGACTCAGTATTTTTACCTAAATAAAATAATACGTGTTAAGTCCCAATAAACATATAAAACAAAGTATTCTACGTTTTTCAAGTTCTGCCAAGTCAAGTTCAAGTACAAGGTCGCTCAGCGAGTTATGGAGAGAGCTATGCTTGCCGGTTCTCTGAAAAATCCTAACCGGATGAAGCTATTCGGTAGATAACCAAAGTCACCGACATGGCTCAGCGTATAAGCAGTCTGAAATGGCGGGCCGGTCATATCTGTCGCAGAAACGATAACCGTTAGGGTAAACGTGTTTTAGAGAGGCGTCCACGAATCGGCGAACGTAGCGGACGCCCTGAGACTTGTTGGAGTGACGATATACATGAAACAGCTGGCAGTGGCTGGAAGAAAAAATCCGAATATCAGGATCATACATTTTAACGAGTGTCGATGACCGTTTTCTATGGCACAGCCATCAAGATACAATTTCTATAGAGTCACAATCTCTCAGTGAAAACAGTCAAAAAACGTCCGAGCGTCATTGTACATACATTTTATCAAATATATACTTCACAATGCCACATTTACTCCAATTTAGACGTTATGTATCTTGTATAGTGTTCAACGTTAGTTGTCCGCTATGGCATCAGCTCTGGCATCGCGCGACGTTGTAGTCGGATCGCGGTTACCTTGTAACTAACCAATAAGTCTGCGCAACTCGTAACGTGCGCCGAGTTTTGGTTCGGTTATTTCTATAGGAATTGTATCTCGATGGTCGGGGGTTAAAGACTTTGTTCTTAGTATTCTAGTTAAGAATTCGCATTTATTCATTCATTTATTCATTTATTCATTGCGAGCATCGATCAATTACGATCAGATTTCAAATGTAAACTTTGCGAAATTACGAAACGGTACTCGTAGAGTTTCACAAAGAAGTTCACTATACTCATACCTATTGTATTGTAAGGAGTTGCAATAAGAAACGCTAAAGTGAAACAGATCTTAAATGTTAGGATATGCTCGTTGAAACGATTTCGTCTTAGTAGTTAGAGTTAATATGAATAAGTGTCTTCTAAGTCTGTGTGCTCCAACTTCGGCCATAACGTTGTTTACCAACAGGCGAGTTGATGGTCAAACGCGGACTAAAGACAAAAATGTTATTTTCAATGTAGAACTAAAAAAAAAAAAAAAATTAGCTATTTTTGGTAGAGGCAAAACTTATAGATTCGCGTCACCGACGTGCTAATATGACATATTAGTATTCACTTCTGTCGGCAGTCCTCATATCTGCCTATTTTTTAGGGTTCCGTACCTCAAAAGGAAAAAACGGAACCCTTATAGGATCACTTTGTTGTCCGTCTGTCCGTCTGTCTGTCCGTCTGTCAAAACCCTTTTTATCAAGAACGCGTCAATATATCAAGTTGAAATTTATATCAAATACTCAAATCTACGGTTTGTTTTAGCTGTGAAAAAATAAAACTTGTAAGTTTACGCGATCAAAAGATATGACTGATTATGTCGCAGATTTTCGCATAATTTGCGATTTCATAAGGAAATCAAAACCTATAGGGTACTTCCCGTTAACCTAGAATCATGAAATTTAGCAAGAAGTAAGGTCTCACAACACATAATACAGAAATAAATGCGAAAGTCATAAATATGAAGTTATATAATATTTTTTTTAATAATTTACTATTACAAACTTACATTTTGCAGTTGGAATGTATGGAAGAACCTTGTTGTCCACTACAAAGTTAAGTTTGTCTTTCAATATTTCAACTTTTTTGTTGTTTTTTTTTTGTTTGGACTCGCTGTCTGAGGGTTCCATCCAACGGAACCCTCAGAGTGCGAGTGTTAGTCGTACTTGTCCGGTTTTTTATGGTATTTTTACTTCTACTTTTACGTTCTAATCTCCTCTATGATCATCCGCACTCATTATAGTTGATTCCAGTCCGCTCCACTGTCCTCCACGCTCCATTGAAACTCTACCAGTACTCGTACTTAATGAAATTGTTCCTTTACAGAACTTTGCACTTAACGATTTCGAAATACGAACTATTTGTTGTTTAGTTATTTGAACTGAGAACCTTTTTACAAGCTTTTTAATAACTTGCCTTGTTAATGTATGGGACAAATCTATCAAATTAATTTTAGACCAGATTTCAATCGATTGAGCTGAAAAGTTTCATAACCGTTTCGTTTGGATGGCAATGCACGGTTAGCTTGTGACGTCACTCTAAATCCAATATGACGGACACCGAAAGATAATTAGTTCCTAACGGACAACCCTAACCATCCACCTGGGTGGTCGGTTAGGAGTTATTTGTATGCACCCCCATGATATGGGTAACAAATAAAAGGGTTTGCTGAGAAGAATACGAAAAATTAAATGACGTCACTTTAAATTCAATATGGCGGACACATAAAAGCTTGTACTGAAAAAGTTTTTGTTTTTATATTAATAATTTATTTGTAATGTTCCTCCACTTACAGATTCCCTATTGCCTACGGAATACAGATTCTACCTATTCATAAAAGTCGACGAGGTAGGTAGACTTAAGGAATGCAATAATAATTATATTACTTTTGATAAGTTTTCTGTATGTTTATATATGGCTGAAAGGATGAATTTTAGGTTTTAATTTTTTTCGTATTTTAAGTTAACTATAATAACATAAATTATTTTACTCTTTTTCATGCAAGTTTTTTCATGCGAAAATTCTGTTGCGTATTTTAAAATAATAAATAAATAAATATTCGGGACTCATTTTGCACACATTGCTTTTGCTAGGCCGGCCTATGCCTTTAGACAAAGGTATTTTTTTTCTATTTTCCGTTTTTTTTTTACCAACAGACTAAGATGGTACCTTTAATTAGGAGGAAGAGGCTTGACAGGAATAAACAGGCAACAAGACAAGTGATGAAGTAAGGAAAGAGGTCACAGGAAACTTTGCTATTCAATCCAAAACAGTAATATTTGCGCACTACGCAAGTTGCTAGTCTATCGGTTTTTTATCGGATACACTTCGGTGAGTGTTCATCAGATCTGCATGATTTATTTCCCTCCTGTCGGTCCTGTCCTATCAGCGGTGACGAAAAATCGTCACCGCTTCATGGTTGATATTCCGAGAACCCGTACGAAGCGCTTTGATTCCAAATTTATTGTGCGAACTGCTAGTCTGTGGAGTTCGCTGCCCGAATTGGGTGGTTCCCCGATAGTTACAATCTGGGTGTCTTCAAGTCGAGTGAATCGGTGTCTTCTAGGCAAGCGTGCTCCATCGTAGACCGCATCATTGCTTATCATCAGGCGAGTTGGCCAAGCGCAAGCCTATTTTTAACCAACTTCGAAAAAGGAGGAAGGTTCCCAAATTGACCTGTATTTTTTAAATAAAAAAAACTACTGTTTTCGCTTGAATAGGCAAAGTTATGGCTTTCTCAGGCGGACTGCGAAAGAGCCCTATCACTCCAAAGAGTGTATAAGTCATATTTGGCGTATCAGACGATTGCCTCTATCACCAGATAATGGAGTAAGCGTGTAACGGACACCTCCACCATTAATCAAAAAGTTAGTCGGACAGCCCCCATTGTGCTTACCAGGACTTATCTAAAAACTGCTGATTGGAGAAGAGGATGCTCGTTTATCACAATATTCATGTTGCAAGGGTATAGAGAATTAACGAAGAATCGACAACGCATCTACAATGTTTCTGGTGTGGACATCCACGGGCGATGGGAACGCTTGTTAGTTATTTTTTCTGGTTATGGCGTCCCATAACCAGACGTCGACCTTGTGTCGTCACACAAGGAATCCTAGAGCTATGAGTGTAAAGCGTTATTATTTTTATTTCGCAGTCAACGAATTCGCAGTATTTATTTACATTTACGGGTCTAGCCCGGACATTTGAAAGGCAACAGTCCCTACCATTGTCTCTCAAATGTTCGGTCTTCCGCCCAATTATGCTCCATATCAAGATATTTAGGCGGGTGATGACTAGCCACCTATGCCACCCATTACCTAGATGGGCCCCCTATACAGGCTGCCTTATATTGGCATCGGAGGAGCAACTAATATGGGTGGCTTAGTCATTGGCGGATCCAGGATTCAAAACACCTTGCGATTCCATACATTCGACCAAGGATCATGGATAGAATCAACTTTTCGATTTGATTCAGGTGCACCTTGTCAGAATGTAATAATATAAATATTCGGGACATTTTTACACACACGGTCATCTGACACCAAACTAAGCAAAAAAAAAACTGTGATATGGCTGCCAGAGACTGATATACATACATATATAGTTTTAAATACATACTTAAATATATATTAACAACCAGATATAGAACAAATACAAATGTTCATCACATAAATGTTTGTCCTAGGTGGGAATCGAACCCACACCCCCAAGATCAGAAGGCAGGTTCACTACCAACTGGACCAACATGCTATCTATCTATCTTTGTTTTAACATCCAATATTTTGCAGGTTGTATTAACTTACACGTATCATGGTGCCAAAGTTCAAACTACAGTTACTACTCCAAACATTCGTCAATGAGCCGGAATTAACGTGCTGTGTCAACTCATTAGTAATCAAAGCCGTATTTACGGGCAGTACTTGGGCATTATGCAGTGAATAGCTAAATTCAGGCGTTAATAGGTACCTTCCCTCCCTTGTGCCACCCCAGTGTAAATATTGGATGCGAGGGGACCGGATGCCACGAAGCTGCGAATGTTCTGAATGTAAATCCATTTTACTTATTTTATTCGTGTCAGATGAATTCGGTATACCGGTGTGGAATAATGAGTAGGTGAGTAGGTCGCTAGGCCAAATGCTGTCCTTGAGTACCTTTACAGAATTAAAACAACTACATAAATCCATTTTATTTCATTTCAGGTATTACGACATGTTTCACGATACATATGTACCGAGTAGGTATGTGTCACACATAATTTTGACTTAGTGGTTTATTGGTTCATTAGGCTCTTCGACGAAATAGTTATTTATGATACAAGTGCGGTAAGTTGGTTACTACAACCGAGTAGACGAATGTAAGCCCGAGACGAAGTCGAGGGCTTACCATAGTCACGAGTTTGTAAAAACCAATCCGCACGTGTGCCATACAACGTTTTACAACACATTTGCGAGAAAAAAAGGCTACAAATGAAACAATTTTTATGGAAATGGAAATTAAAAAAATACCGTAAAGTACACGCACGGTGCTATACATCTAAGCGTGCGGTAAAATTCATTACCGCACGCTCCGTTGTATGATGTGTAATGTTTAACTTTCGAACGATGTATACAGGCTTCGTAAGTGCACTTTTTGAGCAAATGTGTTCTAATAGTTATTTATGATACAAGTGGGGTAAGTTGGTTATTACAAATGAGTAGACGAATGTAAGCCCGAGACAAAGTCGAGGGCTTACCGTAGTCACGAGTTTGTAACAACCAATCCGCACGTGTGCCACACAACGTTTTACAACACATTTGCAAGAAAAAAACAAAAAATGGAAATTAAAAAAATGCCGTAATGTACACGCACGGTGCTATACAACGGAGCGTGCGGTAAAATTCATTACCGCACGCTCCGTTGTATGATCCGTAATGTTTAACTTTCGAACGATGTATACAGGCTTCGTAAGTGCACTTTTTGAGCAAATGTGTTGTAAAAAATATGATAGTACCACTGATTTGCACTTTTCATTCAAATTTCGGTCTTTCTGTTCTTTTTTTTTTTTTTTTTATAGAATAAGTGGCAAACAAGCAACGGGCCACCTGATGGTAAGTGGTCACCGCCGCCTATAGACACCTACAATACCCGGGGCATTGTCAGTGCGTTGCCTACCTTTGAGGACTCTATTCACTCTTCGTTTGAAGCAGTCCAAATTATATGTTCATTCAAATACCTATTTACTAAATGCAGTCTATGATATCTTAATATACAGATTTCATAATTATAGAGGGAACCGTAAAGGAACATTTTAGATTACCGCTATACCTACTTTTCGAAAAATATTAGAAAAGCCTTAAAAATAGAAGTAATGCACGACTGTGCGTAATCGCCATGGTGTTGCTACACTAAATGTGATTTTAATACAATATATTAAGCCATTAAAATATTAGGTCATATTTAGTAACAAGCATTGCTTAAAAGTGGGAAAATTACGCCTTAAATGAGAAAAAAATATTTATAGTCAACTAGCATTTTCTCGTGGATTCACTAGTTAAAAGTAACTCGTATATCGAGGGTTTAAGTCCAAACTCACATTTAATGCTAATTTTAGCTACACACTAATATTATGAACACTAATATTTAACACTACTATTATGACATTATTATAATTAATAATTGTAAACAAATACAATAAAAATTCTCGAATCCGTCTAAATGTAAATCGCTGCTTAAATTGTCTACCTTTTCTTGTACGAAGTTTTTTAACTAACCATCTCGTCTACATTGTAAATACCCGTCTACAAAGTTTTATATTTAATGACTCAGCAACAACTTACATTGAAAATTATGAAGACGTAATAAAAACTCTAGGTGCTTTTCTTTACAAATATTATAATATTTTATGAAGAAATTTTCTTTAGTCTAGAATAATATATATTTTGAAAACTTACATTGTATTGTATTGTATAAAAGAAAATTATCAAACTTTAGCTGCGAGAAATAACCAAATGACATAATAGAGGGTTCTCTTTCCGAAATTCCTCAAAAGCACTGAGCTCTGATTAAAAATTACACACACACACAACACACGCACATGCAAAATGCAATATCTTCAGCATCACTTAAACAAAAAAATTGAAATCCCAAAAATAGTTACCACATTAGGTATTTTATCTAGTCTTCTTTCTGTTTTAGGGTTCCGTGCCGTTCCGTAAGCCTACGCTGTCTGTCCGTCCTACCATTTTTACGGCTGTATCTTTCGAACCGTAATAGATAGCCAGTTGAAGTTTTCACAGAAAATGAAATGTTCCGGTGGATTAACTAAGAAATAAAAAAATAAAAAATAAAAGTCAAAAAGTAAAAACTAGAGGGGATAGTCCCATACAACAAACGTATTTTACACGTATTTTTGTATTTTCTCTAGTGTAAAAACTTGGCATGATTATAGTAGGTACACACTCTAAACTAAAACAAAATAGAATGAATAAAGCAATGATACATTTCTGTTCACTTCTAAGTTAAGCAACGTCGGGCGCGCTCGGTACTTGGATGGGTGACCGTCGGCATGATGTTGTCTTTTTGCACTACTTTTTGTATTTCGTGGTGGTACTGAACCCACAGTACACGAGCCCGACTCGGACTTGGTCCGGTAATTTTTTAGTGCGCAAGGTCTTAAATAAACAAAAAGCTTTTAAGGGAACTAGTCCTCCAAAATTCGTAACTTCATGTCCTTACACACACCACTCTACAATAACATAGTTTGACTCCGTGCAAAATAAATATTTTCCTACCTTTCCTCTGGGCAAATATCAATTGACCTTTCTCTTTCACCTATTTTAAATAAAAACATGAACAGACAAAATGTCTTCTAAGCCTGGTCGTAAGTTAATTTAGCATAAGGTTTTGGTATGGTTATTTTTGAATGACCCTCGGTGTTTTCGGGAACAATTCCCTTTATTTTTCATTAAATTTTCATTACTTTTTGATGTATGGAAAAAAAAAAAAAAAATTTTTTTACGTTTGACGTACCTAACAAAATTTTTGATTCGTGCATTATACATAAAATTTGTATTTATAAATACGCGGTATGAAATTATACAGGTAAAATAGGGTGAATAAAAGCGACGTGATGAGTAGAGACGAAACATATAAAGTTATTTTTACCGTACATAATATTCATATTCAAAAATTATCGATATTCAAAATTTACTAGATTAATTTTATTGAGTAGGGCTTTTATTAAACATTTAAAAAACAAACTTTAATATTAGTAATATACACAATTTCATACAATTAAACAAATTCTCTAGTTATTTTGATTTAAAAACCAAACCACTAAACCATTTTTGATGAAATTTCTATAAGACCAATCTGAAAGTATAACGTTTCAAATAATTTTCCAAATTGGTTTATAAAAGATAAGGGTTCACAAACATTAAAAAAAACGTGAATTGAATCGCCTTTTAATTTTGAATTTCCTATTTCGAAGTCTTTTAAAAACATAAGCTAACACTAAATCGCTAAACAACAAAGCTATTAAAAAAACAGTGCCCATAGGATCATTGAAGGGATCAATTCAAATGCACAAGCTCAAGAATTTTGTAAATTTAGCATTTCGTAAGCCTGGAAATTGTTGGATAAAATCATTCTAGGTTTTGTATCTATTCACCCTGTCGTCCATATTCACCCGGTCAGCGTCGTTCCGAACCTACCTAATGCGTGGATTTGCAAGTAAAAGTTTTAACAGTAACTTTTAACTGAGCTCAGACATTACTTATAGTGCAAAAGTTTAGTCCATTATAAAATTCGACCGATGTTTAAATTCAAACTTCATTATAACAAAGAAAAAAACAGAAAAAAAATAAGACAAAGAAAGTTTAAAATTACTTTCTTGACAACATCTTAGATCTCAATAAATGAATACTGAAGATAATAGATGGCAATATACAGGGTTACGCATATAGACTGTACTAAGCCGAAAGGAGGTCATTGTACTCATCATTATGAACAACTTTTACCGTGAACTTTTATCGCGAAAAAATATCAGCTGTTCCATACATTTTGTCGAGTGTCAATGTCAACAGCAGATTTTTTTTCGCGATTTCAGTTTTGGTACCTTAATAAAAGTTGTTCTAAATGAGTACATACCTACAATGGCCTCCTTTCGGCTTAGTATAGTCTATATGCGTAACCCCGTAGATATACCTTACCTGAAGATGTTATATAAAACGCCACCGTCGCCTGCACGTAAGATCTGAACACAAAGACACAAACAGAACAGCTGATATATTTTTTCGTGATTTCAGGGCTGGTCCCATAGTAAAAGTTGTTCATAGACCTCCTTTCGGCTTAGTACGGTCTATATGCGTAACACTGTATATCTATGGCTGTCCATTATGGGTGCGTGCACTAATTCCAAATCCCTAGTAACTATACTTACTTATATAACATCATTGTGTGTGTGCACAATTATAAGGCATGCAATAGTTTCAGTGTGAGTGTGTATTTTTGTACAAATTTAACTTCGTAACATCTAAACATAGTAAAATTATTAAAAGAAAATTTAGTATGGAGATATCTGGATTAACACATATAGACATTTTCTTACCGAAAATATCAAGTTTGTATATTAAAAATATATTTATATAGGCTTGCGTTTGGCCGCTAACTCCCATAATGCTAAGCGATGATGCGGTCTATGATGGTTTCTGTTAAACGGGGACTGCCCAAATTTTCTGACCTTATAGTTTTATGTTATTTTTTAAAAATATAGATTATTTTTAGATACAAATTTGGATAAATTTGTTTTCTATACGGTAGTTATAAAAAATATATGTATTTTTTTATTGTGATGAGTTGATGACGCACCATCGCCGTTATGTTAGTTCGTGTAGATGTCTATACAAAAAAAAACTTACTTATCATATTTTCATCTGTCAATGTCATTAATTGCACAGTGGTTTGGCTTTTTTGTTTGTTTGTGTTTTGTGTAAACGGCTAAGATACGTATTTCAACATAACGCTGACGTCATTCAAGTGTAAATGAAGGCCAATCATATTTAATCAAAAATATTTGTTGTCAGCACTTATTTTTTGTTAAAAATTGATGTAAAGTCTATTGCTCGGAATCGTTTTGTAATTACAATCTTAAAAAAATTTATTAACAGTCCCCATTGCGGGTAAAACCACGCAGCGTTACTAGTCGTAACATAAAAGCAGCCTATTAAAACAACAAAAGGAAACTACACCAATTCCACTATCGGTTGAAGAAGCCCAGTAAAGTAGTTAAGTGGCGATCTGCGAGGTTCCTTCACTAACGGGAGTTTTGTAGGGTTTCCCTGAGCTCCCACCTTAATAGCTCGTTTCAGGGGAAATTTATGGGGGAAATCTTTTTTGCTGCCAGTTTTAATAGTGTTTTGCTATTTACTAATGATTTTCTACTTCAGATAGTCTATGGATACACTACTGTCTACATTAGGTAGGTATAGGTACTAGCTTTCACCCGCGTTATATACCTCCTTGAAGCAACCTTCTTGGTAGCGACAGCAACCTCCTTTGACTTAGATGACAATTTCTTTTTCATTACTCATACTCGGAAAGTAGGTCTGAAGTTGCCTGAGGAGCGGGTTCAATTCAATTCAATTTCTTCTTCGTGGCTTCGTGCGGTATTGCCACAACTTGCCAATGTCTTGTTTAGAGTCGAGTAGGCAAATATTCTGGAGATTGTCCGGTTTATTGGTGGCGGGATCCCAATTTGTGAAGATGATCGGTGAAGTCTTAGGTCTTGAAGATCTTCTGATAGTGATTTAGGGTTGTAAGTAATACATTTCAGACCTAGGGAAAATCACTTTCATCTGACAGTGACAGCCGACAACAGACAGGCACTCAAATTATAAAAAAATATACTAGCTAGTTCTGTGAGTCTGTGAGCTAGTTCGAATTTCACATTTGTCACCTAGATCTGTGTTTGTCACAGACATTTGTATTGAAATGGTATTGAACCATGTTCCAACTTTTTTCTTTTTTTTTTCTTCTCGGAGGATTATGTTCCCGCACTTCTCGCGCAGTTGCCAGTGAAAGGATGTTAAAAAAAATTGGCGGGAATCCGATCTTCATTGTAGAGTTTGTATTAACACAATGAGTTCATCTGATTCCGTTATGGATTTAACGGCTGATTTCATAAGAGGCTAAAGCAGTAGTGGAAAACCTTTTACCACCTAAATCAAAAGAAAGATACTTAAAATCGTACGACAATTTTATGAAATGGCGCGCTGAGAAAAAGGTGGAATCGTTATCAGAAAACATTATGCTAAATTATATTTCAACGAATTATCAAAGACTTACAAATCTTCAACATTATGGAGCGTGTATTCTATGTTAAAGAATACCTACCTTTACCATCTACCTTTTTTAATCAATCAAAGTACATGCTAACTAACACAAAAAATCTAAACTATTTGACCTTAAACACAAAAACAGTTGGACTGCCGACCGTTGAAGGTATAAAAACAATCCAAATGCTCAAGCCCACTTTCAGTACTAAACACAATGTACATTTAAAGGATTTCGAAAGACTAACATCGTTTCTCAACCAACAATGTTGATTTATGTAAAATTAAATTCACTCATATTTTCTTTAGTCAGTTCATGTTTTTATTTTTAGTTTCCTTGTATTCTTAATGAAAAGCACAAAGTTTACCTCGGGGTTAAAGACTTATTTAGTCCCTCGAACTATTAGCGCCCTCGCTACGCTCGGGTTCCAAACCCCGTGTCGGGACTAAATAAGTAACTTACACCCCTAGGATAACAATGTACTATTTTTTCTATGGTGTAATGTGACAATGAATTTTCTTCATAATTTTTGTGAATTTTCCGTTATTTTAATTATTATTCTGCTATTCGTGACGGAGAGTAATCCAACAAACCAAAGAACATAAAAATCGGTCCAGCCGTTCTTGGGTTATAAATGGTGTAACTAACCTTGGCCCTACGTTAAATTTAGCTTAACAAAGCTATTTATTGAGATCTAATTCTTTATGAAAATAATATCAATAAAACAAATCTACCTTATTCCAATAAATTATTTGTGTTTACTATAAAATGATACAGAAAAACAAGTTTGTTGACTTCGACGGCGGGCATTACCAGCTATGTCATAAAGGACAAAGGACTATAAACAAACTGTATCACTATAAATACGACATAATAACCATGTACAATTTTATGAAGGATCTTCAAACGAAATGGTGTGTGGATATTCTTATCTTCACCGACTTCCAAAAAAAGTGGTTCTGATTTCGACTCTATTTTTAGTTGAAAGACAAACTTAACTTTGTAATGGACAATCAGGTTCTTCTATACATTCCAACTACAATGTGTAAGTTTGTAATAGCAAAACAATAATTTTTAAACGATATAACTTAAAATTTATGACTTTCGGATTGATTTGTTTACATGTGCTATAAGAACTTGCCTCTTGCCAAATTTCATGATTCTAGGTCAACGGGGGTCCCTATAGGTATTGATCCCCTTGTGAATTCGCAAAATATGCAAAAATATGCAACATAAACGGTCATATCTTTTGATCGCGTATACTTACAAGCTGTGCTTACAAGTATTAATTTTTCAGAGCTGACAGAAACCGTTAATTTGAGGATTTGATTTAAATTTCAACTTGATATCTTTACGAGTTCTTGAGAAAAAGGGTCTTGACAGACGGACTGACAGACAGACGGACAGACGGACAACAAAGTGATCCTATAAGGGTTCCGTTTTTCTTTTTGAGGTACGGAACCCTAAAAGGGGTCTATAACTACCTCTCCGGGCTGGCAAAGCACCGTCAACACCCCTAGTTTTGCTGGTGTCCATAAGCAGCGGTTTCTGCTTACCATCAGGCGGACCGGACCGCAACCTTAAATACATTTGAACACGAAATATAATTTTACTAATGCATATCTACTTTTTTTGTGTTATCTAAGATTACTATGCCAATTTAATGTAAAAAAAAAACATGCAGTCGAGTTGATAACCTCCTCCGTTTTGAAGTCGGTTAATAAAACAATATATTTATTCACGCGTGTCTAAAAAATAAAGGGTGTATTAGAGAAAAAAAAAACAAATTTTCTGTTCATGATGCGTCATATTATTTTAGCTGATGTTATAGAAGATTAAGGTTCGGGAAATGTAAAAATAATCCTTTTCACTCTGTGACGGTTTTGGAGGATTACATAGGATTATGTTACCTACGAGGACGATGGGAAACCGAGGAAACGTGGCCCGTGCTACAATTTGCCTTATTGTGGCTATGAAAAAGAAGAGGAACGAGAAAAAAATATTGAAATGAATCAAAATCTTTAATCTTCGTTAATTGTGAACCAATTAAAAAAACTCCTATATAACAAGTTTTAATTTTTTTAAGATAGAAACATCGCTGAGTGGAAATGCTTACTAATATTATAAAAGCAAAAGTAACTAGCCTTGTCTCTGTCTGTTTGCTTGTTCGCTTTTCAAATTTGGCAGGATGATAGAGAAAATCGTAAGGGCAGACATAGGGTACTTTCTCCCACAGCAATTGCGGAAAAACGAACCAATCACGGTTAACACCGCGAGATTCAGGTAGTTAAAAATAAATGAATAGGTATTCTCTTTAAAATGCTCTCCTCTTTCTCTTTAAAGGACTCCCTCGTTGGCCCAGTTAGTAGTGAACCTGTCTTCTGCGCTTGGGGGCGTGGGTTCGATTCCCACCTAAGACAAACATTCATGTGATGAACATTTGTGTTTGTTCTATATCTGATAAGTATGTATTAAATTTTTTTTTTATGTATATCAGTATTTGGCAGCCATATCACAAGCTTTGCTTAGTTTGGGATCAGATGACCGTGTGTGAAAAAATGTTCCGAATATGTATATTTATATATAAATATACAATCTCTCTTGCTTTGAAAATGTTTTTTGCATCGATTTACGCAATTTCAGGGTTGGACTCGTTAATAACTTGTTTATTGTGATGAGTACACCTCCTTTCTGCTTAGTACTACTATATCCGTTCCTTGTGACCCTCATACAGCAAATAGACGATGCTCTATCGTGTGTCGCAATAGTAAGTAGCTTTGATCGTGTAGTGAATGGTAATGGAGCAGGAAGGAAGTGAAACTATTGTGTAAGCTATGCTTATGTTGCTCTTGATCAATCTGTATTGACACAGCCATAATTAACTATTATGTGTACAAATAGTATGGGTATTGATTAGGGACTTTGAAGCACAATTGAAAGTATTTGAACAGAGGCATTCACACACCTTAACTAATAAATTGTTTAGGACATGTAATTGGTCCTTAACTGTTGGCCTTTTGGAAAAGCTCAGAGTCACACAGCGGGCAATGGAGAGAGCTATGCTCGGAGTGTTTTTGCGCGATAAGATCCGAAACGTGGATATTCGCCAAAGAACCAGAGTCACTGACATAGCTGTTAAAATTTGCAAGTTGAAGTGGCAATGGGCAGGCCACAGCGCTCGAAGAATCGATAACCGATGGGGAAGAAAGGTTCTGGAGTGGAGACCACGAACCGGAAGACGCAGCGTAGGGAGGCCTCCCACTAGATGGACCGACGACATTGTGAGAGTCGCGGGCATCCAGTGGATGCAAAAGGCAGGCTGTCGTTCAGTGTGGAGGTTAAAGGGGGAGGCCTATGTTCAGCAGTGGACGTTTTCCGGCTGATGATGATGATTGACACACCGTTTACAGGGAGAATTAAGTATAATCTCTCAAAAAACTGATATGTACGTAAAATAAACGACTGATACTTTTAAAGTAGGTACGACGGTACGGCTCAGTGGTAACGCGTATACCTTATAAGCAGAAGGTCCCAGGGGGGTTAGACAAGACCCACTTTCTGTTAGCGTTGACGCCCACGGAAAGATGAAATTGTATGAAAATGTCAATGTGTTGTCAATGTCATTTTCATACAATTTCATCTTTCCGTAGGCGTTAACGCTAATAGAAAGTAGGTCTTGTCTAACCCCCCTGGTTTCATTATCGGCCAAGCAGATGTCTGAATAATAATCTATAATATACATCGAGATAATGGTATTTTGTATTTTATTTCGATGTAATAAAATTACATCGATGAATAATAGTATCAGGTCTGGTTCTGAGCGTTAGTTGTCAATGTCTTTATATGCATTGTGTTCCATGGCATCCGCAAAACAGGATCCTTTTTAGGGTTCCGTAGTACCACAAGGAACCCTATAAGTTTTAAACCTTATAAGTTTGTTCTGTCCGTCCGTACGTCCTAATTATTTAGAACCTTCTTATTTCTAGTCATTAAGACAAGTGCATGAAACTTTGCAGTAACTTTTATGCGCATTGCAGTTTGGTATACTTATATAGGTCTCAATTTTAAACGTATGAATTAATATAAATTTTGCATTTTAGAGGTGTCGTGTATCTGGTATATGTATGTGAATTAGGGATGTTTTTTTTTCGCTTTAACCCTTTGTGAGTTTCGTTGAATAGGTCTTTAAAGTAAAGGTAATGTTTCATACAACATTTTTTAAGTGCATGGTATAATAATATACTCCGCCAGGTATAGCGCTCCGAGAAAAAAGGTCACATGGGCGTCCCGCAATGATGTCATCAATGTCATGGATACACGTACGCGTGCATAAGCAAGAGCAGAATAAGTAATTTACAACAAGTTCGAGAGAGATGACGATACACGAAACAATGGCGGACTTTCTGTGTTAACATTAGCGTGAAATTATAACTCCCCAATATCCGTATATTACCTGTGGGAATCCAATAAATCAATGTGGGTTTGATAAAATTGTGTTTAATATATTCAATTCGTGCTTAACTTGAATTGCTTTGCTTGAGCGGACAAACCAAATGACAATTGAAATGCTTTTTGTATTTTAAATAATAGATTATTTAAAAAAAACAGTATCTGTGTTTGTTACAATAAAGTGGCAACTTGACAAGTGGCAACATTAGCGTGAAATTATAACTCCCCAATATCCGTATATTACCTGTGGGAATCCAATAAATCAATGTGGGTTTGATAAAATTGTGTTTAATATATTCAATTCGTGCTTAACTTGAATTGCTTTGCTTGAGCGGACAAACAAATGACAATTGAAATGCTTTTTGTATTTTAAATAATAGATTATTTAAAAAAAACAGTATCTGTGTTTGTTACAATAAAGTGGCAACTTGTGACAGTGACAGTGACGTCATTGCGGGACAACTCCCAGAGCGCTAGACCTTGTTTTCTTGGATCATGTTTAAGCGTATAGGGACTTATATACTTAGCCTATGTGTTTAAGTGTATCATTTGCGAAATATGGCTCTCCAAAGTTGCAAAAAGTTGCCTACCCTCCTGCATTTCTCAACTATTAGACATAGAAACTTGTTACTTACAATGCTGATAGGTTATATTAAAACCTTCGTTCGAAATAATTTTGAATATATTCTGATTTATATGATATTATAACTTTTTGAGTTATTGATACAAAACGGCAATCAATCGGCCCGTAAGCATCAAGACAAAGCGATAATAGAGCCTATTTGCAACCCCAACTCCAGGTTCAGACAGAGAATCCTAGTTGAAAGCTATTTCAGGCAAGTGCCTTTTTTAATCAATCAAAGTACATGCTAACTAACACAAAAAATCTAAACTATTTGACCTTATACACAAAAACAGTTGGACTGCCCATAGACCGTTGAAGGTATAAAAACAATCCAAATGCTCAAGCCCACTTTCAGTTGGCAGCATACCCAGCGTGCTGGCGGCATTACTTGCTGATTTATTTAACCTAACTTAAATTCAACTTTTATTGCGTTTCCATAAACACGCTTCTCATTTATCCTTCATCAAAACTTGTTATATCTCGGGCGCGAAGTTATTAATTACCCAACAAATACTTCTATGAATGTATAACCTCAGACCAGATAAACAAGGGAGATATGACTTAGTACAAATATCGTTCGTGTCCAAATGTCGCTATTTAATTATTATTTTAATCTCTCTCTCTCTCTCTCTCACTATCTCTCTAAACCGCTGAACGCAAAAACTGTATGTACGGCTCACTCACTAATTTTTCACACACAAAGAACTTGCAGCTACACCAATGAAATAATTCGCTATGTAAAGTTTTTTTTAAGTATTTTTTATATATTTTTATTTCGTAGATAAGGCTATTTTAGAAACTAATTTCAATATTTTTGTTTTCTATTCAGTAGTTATTTTACAATATTTTTTTGATAATTGAAATTATGTGACGTCACCATATAGCACAAAATTTCGTTGCGTTGAGAAGCCTAAAAAAGCACCCCATATTGGCAGCCCTGAAAAAAACCAGACAGTGAAACCACAGAAATGAAAAAATATTCTATTCTGTGTGACGAACAGTGTGTCAAATGTATAATATTTTTATTCTTAAAAGGCACAGATAATAAAATGCTACAATGTGACGTCATTTAGAGGTCAATGAAAGTCGAATGATTTCTTAGTTTTATGTTAAAATAAATGGCATCTTATCGTTTTAAAAGGTCGGAGTAGAAAAATAAGGGTTGGTAAGATAAAATCTCGAAATGGTTTTGGAATTGGCATAGGTTATTTTTTTTAGCATACCGAATCTACATTCAAAAGTAGGGTGGCAAGGTCGTCTGCTGGGTGAGCTCGACTAAAGGTATTAAGGCTCTCTTTTCCGACTTTTATCAAAATTTATCATTCTAGTTTAAGTGTGCCTACCACAGACCTATTATTAGTAATGTGGTGCCTACTTCCATGGTTAGCTTAAAATTATGAAAACGGTGTTCTAACATAATTTCATGTTTTATCTAGGAACCACCAAAGACCGAAAATCTCCGCTCCGCTAAATACGACTTTAATACAATAAACCATTGTCATCTGTAGTGATAAGAGTGAGATACGTCTCCATTCTTACGACCATGTATGCTACTTTATATGTATGTGTACCTACCATGTTCTGACAAATAAATAATTTGAATAAGAGTTACTTAAAAGTAGTAAAACCTCGCCTTAAGCCTGTTTTGGGTCTGATGCGTTCGCACCCGACACGCCACCTCATATCTCCCTTGTTTGTCTGATCTGAGCGTATGACTAATAGGTATGTTTGTAGGTATGTACCTATATAGCACCCTTGTAACTTTGCCCATTATTTCACTGATTAGCATTCGCCCCCGGCTCTGCATGTAGATTTGATATGACAAGGTTGACGGCGGAATGTTGATTATCTGTTTATCCCTTTCGAATTATCGTATTAAGCTACTAATGCTGTATAATGGGAGTTTTGGCCTTTGTTGTGCTTTGATATTCTACTCGTATACCATTTTGCCAATATCACTGTATAATGTTCTGTGGTCTTAGTTTTTTTGCCCTGACAATTAATGAAAACCTTATCTTTTCTATGTCACTGTGGTGTATCAGCTATCGGCTACAATGTTACCATAAACCTAGCAAAAAATATCAATACATATTTACTATTTTTAATCGACTTTTTACAATCCACTGCAGCTGTCAGAGCTAAAAAACGAGTTAGTTTCTTATTGATCACAAAAAGGATAAAACGAATGGATTTTTGAAAGTGATTAAATATGGGAAGGACTATGAAAGTTTGTATGAGGAAGATCGGCATTTGAAGTTATACATATATTTAAATAAATAATAGGCTTGCGTTTAACCACCATTTCGCCTGATGTTAAGCGATGATGCGATGGGCGTTGATGAAGCTCCACGTTGGAACACGCTTGCCTAGATAAACCGATTCACTCGTGATTTGAAGACACCCAGATTGTACCCAGTTAGAAACGTGGCAGTTGGAACAAACTTCTGTTTGAAAAAAAAAATTGTTTATAGTATTATATAGTAGTTTTTTTTAAACTCATTCCCTAAAGGAGTTATAAGGGATGAAAGTTTGTATGATCACCATCATTCCCTATTTATTCGTTCTAAGGGTGAACTGTCAAAAACCGTTGTATAAAAAATATGCAAATTTTCACGCTTCTAAACGGCTAAGGCTGGGTTCAGTCATAATTTTCTTTGCATTACATGGATGGTTCATTAATTTGTTAAAGGCTTTTTAGCTCGATAAAGGTACTTTACCGAGCTTCCGATATTTTGTAGCAGTTACATGCCCATGTTCACGGGAAGACTGAAAAATGCAAGGTTGGTTCAAACAGAACCGAACAGTTCAAAGTTAGGTGCAAACAAAACGATCTACCACATGCATAAATAAAGAAGATGATAAAAAAAACCGTATCTGATGTAATTTATTTTATTGCGTACCCATGTGACTTGCATATTTATTTCTAGTTCATCAAACTCTGTATGAAGAAAGATTTACCGGGGACCAGCGTGCCTCCTCACGTATGCCTCTACATCATTAGCGTTCTGAGCAGCGAACGCGTAGAAGTTGGCTGGCCTCCAGTTGACTCCATTTGCGGTGATGGCGGAGTCGAATGCACTGTTTGCGAGCCTGTTGTTGTCATTCAGCAAGAAGCCCATAGGGTTGGGAACACCAGCAGCCCAACCCCAGGCGCGGCGCGTGTTGATAAAGGAGTTCCTCTCAGCATAGACCGAAGCTTCGACACCGATACCGATACCGTAACTTCTGATGTCAGTATACAAGTTATTCACAACGTGCACTCGTCCAAACCTTACTCTGGGGTTGCGCTGAGTGACACCTTGGTACCAGTTGTGATAGAAGGTGACCCTCAAACGGCCTCTATCTTCAGCCGCCATGCCATCGCCATTACCAACCAAGGTTACCATGTTGTGGTTTCTGAATATACTGTTGGAAATTGAGATAAAGTCAGCGCCGCGCGTAATGTCGATGAGACCGTCGTGACGCCTCATATTGTCGGGGAGGCTGGCCGCGTTCCAGGGGTCATCGGCGAACTCGCAATGGTGGACCCACACGTAAGTGGATGTTTGAATTCCAAGGTTGTCGATTTCAGAGAAAGGTCCGGGGACCATGGATATAATACCACCGTTACCGTTGGGTTGTTCTCCCGATGCATACGACAAAGCGTTGTGGAACCTGATATTGTCAACGATTACTTGCCGGGCGTTACGGATGTTTAGACCTCCTCCGAATATCATGGCGTTTCTATCTGCGCCTACAATAGTCTTATAGCTTCCGACATCAAAACGGACTCCAGGAGAACCGGCAAACTGTTGGGTGAGGTCAATGCGACCTCGGACGTTGACGACCCTTCGGTCGTTGCCACGAACGGCGTCCCTGAGTGCCCAGCCATCCCAAACCGTCCAGACAGCACCTCCGTTACCTCCGTTGGTACCTCCATTGGTAGACGCAAAACCTGCTTGCCCCCACGGTACGCGAGTGAGAGTGAAATTGGGGTTAGTGGTGAAGGCACCAGGTTGTCTTGCGGGATCAATCTCACCTTCAGCTGGCGGTTTCTCAAAGACGTCGCCTTCCTTGCCAAGATCTATCTCAAGACCTATATCAGCCGGCGGCATTGCGAAGACATCACTTTCTTTGCCGAGGTCTATCTTATGGTCGATATCTACCGGGACTGCGGAGACCGCGAGAATTGCGACAAACAAAGCAATAAGGTACTTCATGATGAGAGAGTATCCTCTTCAGACTCACTGCATAGAGTAGCTGCTGACCCGTATATATATTGAAGAATTTAAGAAGATAAAAATCACGATTAAGAATAAATGCGCATTATAAAGATAAAAGGTAACATTATGTCGTATTAATCAAAGCCATTTCCGATTATTATCAATTAAATTTGTTATTTACCAAACTTTTGAATGCTATGCTAAGGCTGAGCCTGCTGAGCGTGGTACCACCAGCACCAAACACCAGAAAATATGGGAAAAATCAGAAAATTTTACTAGGGCTATCTAGTAGCCACTTTTCGAAGTTTCAGAAGTTACTTTTCGTTGAGTACCACCGTTCTGTGGAACCCTGTTTTGCGGGTCGATTTGTTGTGTTGAAAGGTAGACCTTTCCTCTTAATATATCCAAAGCTTGAAGGCGACAAACATAATGGTACAAGAAGAGTAACCTTTTTGAGTACGTGCAAGTCCCTTTATTTATCATTATCATTTCAGCCGTAGGACGTCCACTGCTGGACATAGGCCTCCTCCATCGATCTCCAAAAGGGCCGATTGGAAGTGGCCTGCATCCAGCGTTTCCCTGCGGTCTCTTTTACGACTAAATATAATTATCTTTTTCAAAAACTGAAATGAAAACGAGTAGAGATTCAAACAAAATTATTGATATTACCAAAGCAACAGGCGTTCGAACAAAAGTATCATCACCATCATCATCAGCCAGAAGACGTACTCTGCTAAACATAGGCCTTCCCTTTTAA
Source organism: Agriopis aurantiaria (assembly GCA_914767915.1). Classification (NCBI taxonomy): domain Eukaryota; kingdom Metazoa; phylum Arthropoda; class Insecta; order Lepidoptera; family Geometridae; genus Agriopis; species Agriopis aurantiaria. Next base: position 3,943,798 of record OU611982.1, read on the forward strand.
CCTCCACACTGAACGACAGCCTGCCTTCTGCATCCACTTGATGCCCGCGACTTACATTCACATTCGTCAGGTTGTAAAAGCGTCTCACACACATCACACATCGTCACAGAGCGAACTAAAAACTTAGAATCGCAGTAAGACAAATCTATATAGCTGTACTGAAAGTACTAAAAACCACTTGTTAGTAGTGAAAGCTCGGGAATCGACAGCCTCCTCTAGGTAAAAGGTACACCCTTATGTCATCATCATCATCATCAGCCAGAAGACGTCCACTGCTGAACATAGGCCTCCCCCTTTCACCTCCACACTCAACGACAGCTTGCCTTTTGCATCCACTGGACCTTTGCACCACTGCCTTTTGCACCCTTATGTGCAGCTCATCAATCATACAATCTTAAAAGATTATAAAAATAATTGTATTCTTATAACTACATATTATTATAAATTTTAATCTTATACCCAATCATTATAAAATGTCATTAATAATGCACGCAATGATAGTAGATGTAATGAAGAAACATCAATCAAATTGATATCACCCCATCTTCAGGAAAAACACGCAAACAAGCAAGGGAAAGGAATGTTGATGAAAATTATCAACATCGTAATGAGTTTTATCATGGACACTTAGGTGGTTTTCACGTTTTTAATCTCTGAAGCAAAAAGTGGTGTGTTACAAGTAACAAGTAACGTAGCATTTGCCTGAGCGCATTTTTAAAACTGTCGACAAAGTTAATCAAACTGTATTATAGCAACACGGATTATTTTTATAATTTTTGTAAGGCTGTTGGGATTACCAAAATACTCTTTCAGACATTTTCAATGGGAAACGAAAAGAACGAACAAAGTCGCCGCACAAACGTTCCAGCACGGGCCCTTGGAGATCTTGATATTCTTGGTGACCTATTTAGATGACGATCAAGGACGTTTTATACCACAGACTAGGTAAAACTAGTACGTCGTTCTTGTTTTATACCATGGTAGTCTGTGATGGTAGTAGATCTGTGTTTATACCCTTGGTTTATAAACGTCCTTGATGACGATACAATATTGTGCCTGGCAGTGATTAACAGCGTTCACATTTTGTAACTTTTATATTCTTTCTTCTTTGAGGATTTTGGCGTCGCACTCTTGTTCATTTGCCAGTGTCAAGTATTAATTTATCAAGTTTGATGAAATGTAGTCAGTCATAAAGTCAGTCACGGTAATATGTCCTATATATATATGTGTGTGGAAGCTCGCACTGATGGCTTTGCAGCTGTCATACGCATAAAGGTCGCCTAACTTAGTAAACACATGCGAGTGGCAACATCATTCTGAAAGCAGTCACCGAGAGTTTTGGCGCCAACGCGGAAAAAACATGTCGGCTCGTTGGATTATTTTCCTAAACTTCTGTATTTTCAAGTATTAATGTGTAGGTACTAAATGGTGAATTATTATTTATTAAGTGCTCTTAAACGTGCTCGAGTGTGGCCAAGTGATATAACGAGGTGAAACATCTCTTTTCATGTTGTTTCCAGAACTCCATAGAAGCCTCTTGTAAAGTCTTCACCACTTTACTGGGGCATGAGTTTGACTTGACCGTGACTCACTGTGCTTGATTCTGACTGTGACTATGACTGGTTTGACACTTTTAATACTATTACGACTAAAGGACTTTGTTTCCAGTCATGAATTTTTTTACAAAGAAAACTGCGTTAATTTTAATAATAATGTTATAACATAATGTAAGTAATTCCAATTTATTTATTTTTTCTAATATGAGATCTAAAGAACTTGTGTCTGAAATAAATGATTTTGATTGATTGATAGCACCTTTGATTACATAGATGTCATGTATATTATGATATTATGTTGCTCTCAAGTTGCTCTTTGTTGCTATTCTCATATTTTGACAACGCTTGACAAGCATCGCTCCGGATTTCATATGCGCAGAAAATATCGGATTATCTAAGGAAGATGAGAGATTCATCCTGGCAGCTACGCAAGAATCGCTTGTTATTTCTTTTCAGATTGAAAATATTGGAAACTACTTACTACAGCTCGCAAATAAGGAAAACTTGATACTATTTGATCTCTGATTGAAGTTTTTGAATGCATGCTCACTCCTCGCTCACTCAAAGAATCCAAGTCGAATAGAAAAGATTTTCTTATGTTCTAGTAGTTTCCCTATTTTTTTCCGACTTCAAAAAAGGAGGAGGCTCTCAATTTGATTATGTTTTATTTGTATGAATGTTACGCGATTACTCCGTCAATTATGAATTTATTTTGATGAATCGTTTTTTGTTTGGTATGTTACCAATACGAATCGGTTCCTTCTAGGCAAGCGTGCTCCAACGTAGACCACACCATCGCTTAATATCAGGCGTGATGGTGGTCAAACGTAAGCCTATTAATTATTAAAAAAATAAAAAATTGTATAGATAAACTGGCCAAGTGCGAGTCGAGCTCGCGCACTAAGGGTTCCGTACCACCACAAAATTCAATAACGATATTACCGGTTATAACTTGGTAATGAACAGAAATTTATCACCGACTCGCACTTGGCCATTATTTATTATTTGTTGTTATACTTTATAGTGTGTGCCATAATTATGCCACGCTTGTACGTATAAGCTAATACAAAAATACGCTGGAAAAATACGTTTGTTGTATGGAGACCTCCCTTTCGTTTTTACGTTTCGACTTTTTATATTTTTTTAGTTAATCTGCCATTACATTTTATATTCTGTGAAAATTTCAGCTAGCTATATATTACGGTTTCAAAGATACAAGCGTTAATAGGTAGGACAGACAGACAGACAGACATCGTAGGCTTAGTAACAGGGTCCCGTTTTTTACCCTTTGGGCACGGAACCTTAAAAAACGCTGGACCGACTCAAAGATAATATAAATCATCATTGGACAGAGTCCAAATTTAAAGATTAATATCTAACATCAATACAATCAATCTAGGTACATATTTCATAGAATAGTACATATCATAACTCACGTACCATACAGACACATAGATAACTTATAGAGGACAGACGTTGATGGACTGTGTACTATATAATATACCTGCACCACAATCAAGATGTATGATATCCATTACCCGATATTGCTGATGTAGCCTCAATAGACACCTAATCGACGCCTCGATCTACACCACTCAACCTGATGAATTATTGTCGTCATGCATATTACGTGTTCTTAATCACCATAATATCGGTTAATGACCAAAACTTTGGCGTTTTCTGGCTAAGTATAAGCTTTGTCCTATGATTTAGAAAACCATTTCGTTGGCTTTGCCATGCAGTGTGGTAATGCCACCAGTTTACTGGGTACGCTGCCAACTGCTGGTGTGTTTGAGCCTATGTGTAGCTTTACCTAGTCTGTGGTTTTTAAGCATTTGGATTTTCTCTACACCTTAAATACAACTGTTTTTAGGGTTCCGTACCTCAAAAGGAAAAAAACGGAACCCTTATAGGATCACTTGGTTGTCCGTCTGTCTGTCCGTCTGTCAAGACCCTTTTTCTTAATAACGCGTAAAGGTATCAAGTTGAAATTTATACTAAATACTTGGGACTACGGTTTCTTTCGGCGATAAAAAAATTAAAGTTGTAGGTCAACGCAATCAAAAGATATGAACGCTTATGTCGCATATTTTGCGATTTCACAGGGGAATCAAAACCTATAGGGTACTTCCCGTTGACCTAGAATCATGAAATTTGGCAAACGCAAGGTCTTATAGCACATATATAGGTTAGGTTAGCACATTATAGTCAACTACAAAGTTAAGTTTGTCTTTCAATATTTCAACTTCAGTTAGTTTTCTTTTTTTGACTCGCGCTCTGAGGGTTCCATCTAACGGAACCCTCAGAGCATGAGCCCTACTCGTACTTGTCCGGTTTTTTTTATTTATTATACCTATAATATTATAAAAGTGAAAGTAACTATGTATCTCTTTCTGTTTGTTCCTGGCTGAAACGTTCGTAGCTTAACATTCAGAGAACTCTACACTTGAGCGCCCATCACACATATCACACGCACACACACAAACACACACACACACACACACACATACATACAAACACACACACACACACACACAGGCACGCAGCATGCACTTGTAGCGTGTGCGTGCGTTGCACTGCGTTTTTTTCTTGGAAAGGTGACTTGATCGAGTTTGTTTTTAGCTGAGTTTCAAGAAAATCTGTTCAGCCCTTTATATAAAAAAACAATACATATTTTTTATTACTAATTATCTATCTATTCAAAAAACCGACTTCAAAATGAGTAAATACCGTTTACTACGCAATTTCATTTACTTGGATGACATATTTTATTTTTAAATCAAAATAACTGGAAAAATATATTTTAAGACATACCCTGTCCGGGTCCGGGGTGAACACCTAAATATTTGGTAGCAAAGGCCTGAAATAGAAATAGAATAGAATTTCCTTCCACTATGAAATATTTACCACACTATTCTGGAAAGTGTGGTGTGGTAGATATTATAATGAAATACCCACATCAGTAGTTTAATATGATCGCAAATTTTCAGTGAATTCACCGTATTGTAGAACCCGCCGCGTAACTTCAAGGGCAATAAAGGTAATTAATTTGTCGTTTGTGTAATTCTGTATAAGCAAAATTAGACTTAAACAGAACTAAACAGTAGTTAAACTTGCACTTCCCAATTCCCTTTGCGCTCACAACCTTATCCCTAATTCGTGGCAAACACGCACCCTTTATCCGCGACTTCCAGTTCAAAGCATTTCATTAGAAAATCGCACATCGCCAATCGCGCGTCTCGTAGCCACAAGATGTCTTTACTAGAAATGACAGTTAAGTCCGGCAGTTACAGAAATTCTGTAGCAAAGCCGGCAACTTCACGTTCCGTATCGTAAATTATTCTCACAAGGCCGTGCGAATAATTTACATATTTCGGTATATCAAGCAAGATACCGACTACAGATTATCTTGCGACTCGCTTGGATTTGAAGATGCGCTAAACCTTATCTTTATATCTTGCTCATACCTGTGAAAAAAAAACTAACTAGTCCTGAGACTATAAACCTACATGTACAAACATTACCAAAAAAAGTAGAAAATGACAGTTAAAACAGAGAGAAAGTCCTCATCGAAACTTTTGCTAAAGGCTAAAGGGAACAGTCGCGTAACAAACATACAAAAAAACATGCAGTCGAAGTAATAACCTCCTTTCGTCGATTAAAAAGAACATTCTTAGTCAAAATAGCAGAGATAGCAAATTTCATGTTGGAGGTGAAAACGCTAGCAGAAGACCATCAAGCCTGGAAATTCCTCGCTCCTATGACAAATAAAAGAAAGTATATAGCTATAGCAAATCGCTATAACTTTAATCATAAAATGTTTTATTTCAACCATATTTAAAAATTCTCTAAAGAAAATAAGATAGTTTTAATGAACAAAGTTATAATAGACCATAAATTAGAAGAGATCATAAGTAGGTTGTTTTAATATCGTATATTTGATATTGTTACGGTATTTTTGATATGGTATCACCAACAATTTCCACCTACTACTAAGTGTAAGTCTCCTCTTCGACACACTATCTGAAACGATCCCGTGCAAGCAACGTCAACTCGCTTCATAAAATAGTACATCATCCGGCATAAATGCATTTCCAAGATCCGGCTAAAGTATATCCACGTCTAGTCCCACAAAGACGTTTGCCGTGGAATTTCAATTTTAGCTCGATACTAAGGGACGCGGACGCTGGCTGATCGCAACAGCTTTGTGAGATGAAACGGACGATATCGGTTTCACTGTGGATGAGCATTTTATTGTTTTGAAATCGTAGCTGCGATTGCAGTTTATGATGCTCTAGTGTTATCTCCTCTCGAATGAATGAGAATATTTTGTATGCTCAGCGTTATTTTCACTGATATTCAGAATTCAGAAGAAGAATTTTCTATGTTGATGCTATTCGTACAATAGCTCGTTGGATCACACCTTTGGACAATCAAAATCAAAATCAAAATCAAAATATATTTATTGCAGTTTGTTGGTAAACCTAGATGTAATACAGACATAATCTGTTCTTAAGAGCTCCGAAAACAAACTTGTCTCTAAATGGACGTGCAATATTAGTACTGGCATTCATAACTCACTAATTATAAGTTATTAGTATTGTTAGTTTACAAAGGAAATGTCTTAGTATAGTAGTTATGTCAAGTTAAATAGGTACGATGTCTACAATATTATAATGTCATTATTAGTTAGTCAATGTTAGTATTCCAATTTAATCTCTTATCATTAATAAATTCTTTTACGGTGTAATAGCACTTAGTCAGTAGAATTTTTTTCAATTTTAATTTGAACAGATTAATATTTAGATCTTTAAGGTATAATAGGTATAATAATATGTAATAATGTATATGTACAATGTAATATAATATGTAAGTTTTTCAGCCACGGTATTTAATTACTGTATTTATTTACGAAAATTTGACTTTATGGTATCGACCATTAATAAATAATTGGTGGAAAATTTTAGTCTCCTCTAATTATTTTAAGGTGCGTACAATAATTCAATGAAAAAAGGTTTGATTACTTTTTAGCCGACTGCAAAAAAGTAGAAAGTTTCTCAATTCATTTTCTTTTTCTGTGTCTCAGCAATGGGAACAGAAGGAAATGATCATCATCATTGCCTTTCAATACGAATATACCTACTTTGGATGCTAAACGTTTCTTATTTGAAATTGAAGCAAGAATCAAGTCAAAATTCTTGTCGTTTCAAAAACAAACACAGAAACTTTCCGATAGCAAGTTTCATCCTTTGATATTGCGATGATATTTCGAATTGTCTTCTTCTATCTAAAGTTTCCTTCCACCTTTAAAACTTCGAGAGACTTTTGACTATTATATTTTAATTTCTTTCCTCAAACATGTTATCCTATGGCTGGCAGTCATAGATATGGCAAGCCTTATCTAACTGGAAATGTTTTTTGAAGATTAAACGTTTTAATGATATGTAAAAATTATATCGCTGATATACATAAATATCGTTTGGGGTCAGATGACCGTGTGTGCAAAAATGTCCCAAAATATTTATTTATTTATTTATTTATTTATGTAGTTTTTAAATACATACTTAAATATATATTAACAACCAGATATAGAACAAACACAAATGTTAATCACATAAATGTTTGTCCTAGGTGGGAATCGAACCCACGCCCCCAAGCTCAGAAGGCAGGTTCACTACCAACTGGACCAAGGGACTATCAACGGCATAATGCCAGTAAAAAAAAATCTACATCATGCATAAAAACCCATATTTAACTCTGGTTCATAAACACTTATCAATACAATATGTCTTGGTATATCACTCGTCTACCACATATGAGATTAGACAGTTCTGGGTTCCTCAAAGGGTCTTTAATTACAGCTTACTAGTTAGAATTAAAAGAAACCCTAAGTAAATAGCCCGCATTGGTGGCGAACTTCGCACTAACTACTAATTGCTGGATAAATCTTAACAAGCTTCTTATCCCACTGGAAGTGCCTTTTAATTGGGACTGCTGTTTGTAGAACTACGAGTTCCTACTGATGTACGAGTAAGTTTATGTGTATATGTGTTGAGTAAAGTGTTTGATGATGTTAACAGTGTAAGCACATCTGTATTTAGGGTTCCTAAAAGGGAAAAAACGGAACCCTTATAGATCACTTTGTTGTAATAACACTAACTTTGATATATAATAACTTTGACCTCATCCCTCTATCGCGGTTTTACTATCGAACCGGCTGCCATCGCCAAAAAAGCCATCCTCATATTATAGATGCGTGGAAGTCTCGCACTGTTCGATTTGATCGATTGTTTCTGCCACGCACCTGAAAGTTGTGGAATGGCTTACCACCTTCGATTTTTCCTCCAAAATATAACCTCAATTGCTTCAAGCGAAGAGTGAATAGAGTCCTCAAAGGTAGGCAACGCACCGCCAATGCCCCGGGTATTGTAGGTGTCCATAGGCTACGGTGACTACTTACCATCAGGTGGCCCGTCGCTTGTTTGTCTACTACAATATATTTAAAAAAAAAACACGATCGCGATGTTTCCGAAACTCCATAGAAGACTCTAATAAAGACTCCACCAGTTTAATGGGGCATGACTTTGACTTGTTTGTGACTTACTCTGTTTGACTCTGACTGTAACTATGACTTTTAGAAGATATCTGACAAAACTTGAAAATAGTTTGCTACTTTATAAGTCCATGTCTTTTTTTGTCCAAAAGTCTTTATGAGACCTAGAGACCTTTTTGGCTTTTATTGCATGCCATGTGATCCTGTATAGCTTCCTTTCCAGTAGACAAAAACAGATAATTTTGTTTTATTTCTGTTACCTTAAAAGAAACATCCCATTTACTCTATTAACAAGAGTGCTTCAGCAAACAGAGGAACACTAATACCACTTACATTTGTATGCATTTTATGCCGCCGACTCGGCCGCTAAACATGACTCTATCTATCTTCGAGTATCTACTTACACAGTTTTGTATCTTTGGATGATATCCAGGCACTTTTCCTGGCTTTTTTAGTCTATTTACAATTTTTTTTTTTAATTTATGTCAATATAAACACGGGTCTAGCCCGGACATTTGGTAGGCATTGGTGGGGCCGAAGCCAACACCAAGAGGCCCCGTTGAATATAAAATACAATATTATTGAATGTGTATAAAATGGATTATAAAACTATTGTACAGTATAGGATATAAAATGTCTAGGCTATTGAGGTGAACAACTTGTGGATGGGATAACAGATCTATGGCATGAGGTACGGCACTTGCCAATTATGCCTCAATTCAAAATACTTAGGCAGGTGATGACTTGCCACTCACTAAATGGGCCCCCCATAATGGCTGCCGCATATTGGCACCGGAAGGGCAACATTTACGTGGGTGGCTTAGGGTGTCGAGAGGTGTGCTGCACTTTCACTAAGAGCTACTAGCGGCGTTATGCCCTTTAACACTTCCACCCTGGAGCTTAGGTTTTTAGCTCTTGCGGTTTCCACCCCCAGACGGCTAATAATTTATGATATTAATAATTATGTATGTTTGGGACAAATTTTGAAACTGAATTTTAAACCAGTTATCCTCAACCGACTGAGCTGAAATATTGCGTTTAGTGTAGTGTAAATGACTTCATTTATAAATCCAATATGGCGGACTCCCAAAAATAGCGGGCCAGTTATAAGGTAGTGGAAGGAACTAATGTCCCGGTAATAATAATTTAACTGTAGTGAACAACCGTGATAGTTTAAAACAGTGTTTCAGTAATTTTGTATGCACCTCCATAATATGAGTATCAAATGAAAGGGTTTGCTGAGAAGAATACGAAAAATAATATGACGGAATTCAATATGGTGGACACCTCACGATGGTGGACACAATTTAATTATCTACCATCATAATATGGATATCAAATGAAATGGTTTGCAGAGAAGAATCCAAAAAGATTCGTTTTTTTTTTATAGTTATAATTTTATGTTTGGTTGTAGATTAGGCGTTTGACTACATCTCAGCTAAGTGACGGTGCAATCGAAAATGACAACGCACAGCCTGAAAAGGGTACTGGCTGGTCAAATTATGCTGCCAGAATCTCAGAATAATAAGTAGCATTGAATCCGTCAAGTGATTTCCAATGCGTACAGGGCCGTCTGTCAAATAGTATGCAGGCTTTGGAGCTTTTTACAGGTCCCTAGTTCCCTAGTACATTAAAATAGTGTGCAACCTTGCAAATTGAATCAATATGTAGTCAAAAATATATCTATTTAGTTCTGGTAACAACAATATTGGCATACGAGTAAAGAAAAAAAACGTAAATAATCATATAACTTTAGTGAACAACCGTGATTGTTTAAAACAGTGTTTTACGAGTAAAGAAGTTAGTTTCTATGCTACTTATTATTTTGTGGCTGGAATACACCGTTATGTGCTTGGCGACAGATTTTCAACTTGAGTGTGGTAGCAATTCAGCCGGGCTTTAGAGAGTGCTGTGGCACAATGCTGCAATGGCCACAATGTTGTGGCATACATTCAATACTATTCTTTTACAAACAAGCAAGCTGGAGTGAAAATTTATTTAGCAGTGTCCATGGCTTTACTGACTTTTTTTAATTTTGAAAACTGTCGAAAACGCGTGAAAAATTGTGTAAGTCTAAACTTAAAGTAGGCATTTTTTCACCCCGATTATAATCATCATCGTCATTATCAACCCTGAATGACCCACTGCTGGGTATAGGCCTCCCTTTGTTTATGCCATCTCTCCCCGGTCTCTCGCTAGTTGCAACCCCGCGTACTCGACAGTTCTCAAAATTAAAAAAGTCAGTTATGTCACACTGCTAAACAAACTTTCACTCCAGCTTGCCGTATTCGTGTTGTAGATGATCAAGTGACATGTGTAAAGCGGCGTTTAAACGGCGCGCAAACACGCGAGCCGAGCCTGGCTCCGCTCGTGGTTCGCCGCGCCACGCGCTGTGTAAACAACTGCGCTCGGCGCGGCTCGGCAAAGTTCGCACGATCCATCACTTGTCGGTTTTTTCGACACAGATCAAAGGCGCGCGCGCCATCTGCGGCTCGGCTTGTGTTAATACGCGCCGTCTAAACAGATGTCACAGACACAGAGCGCGCGACGAAGGAAGACCTATTTTGTTTTTTTAGCGAAGTTTTTAATTGGGGATTGGTTTTGTACGAGATGGAGTGGAGCAACGAGAAGATTCAACTCTTCATTGAATTGTACGAAGAGGAACCTGCCATATGGAACCCAAAATACCCAGGTCACAAAAGCCGCAACAATGTGCACGATGCTTGGACAAAAATAAAAACTAAGTTCTGTGAGGGGACCGGGGAAAGTATATCAGTGGAAGAATTAAAGAAAAAGAAGGAAAATTTAATGGCCACTTACAGAAAATTAAATGCGAAAGTGAAGTCAAGTTCAACAAGCGGGAGTGGTACGGATGACATGTTTAAACCTAATTGGCCATTTTATGAACAAATGGCCAAGTTCCTGCATGGTGTATATGCGATGATATAGGCGATGTGTAGCCGCCACGGACGGCTCGGCTGGCGTAGGATCGTGCTACCCCGCGTCGTTTAAACGAGCAGGCTTGCGTCCGTATTTAGCCGAGCCGCATCTCCACGGACGGCTCGGCTCGCGTAGGATCGGGCTAGCCCGCGTCGTTTAATCGCGCCTTAATATTATATTCCACGCACGAGATAATTTGCCATGCCGTGTAATCCCAAGGGTCCTTGTGACAGATTAGCGAGTAAAAATATACCCCACAGACGTAACCTCATAAACTCATTTAGGGCAGTAGCACACTCGAAATTATATTTTGTGGTAAGTTGAAACGTGTCCGAAGAAGGCTAGTATCCGAGACTGTACTGTGGGAAATAAGCGCTGCTTGATGTCAAGTTCTTGCCGATACGCGGTATCAAACTAATGTTAAACCCGCGCGGTTTGGAAAATCACGCGAACTTGAACCTTAACGCACCCAGATACGGTTTGCGGTGTCGCCACATTTTTTCATCGCCTAAACTGGAATGCTTTAAGCAGCTAGCCGTAAGGCCCCTGGTATAAGTCCGCTTTTTAAATGACAAAACACCACCACCACTCGCCACAGAATCACAATATTGATACAAAAAAGTCGTCAAACCAAAAATGTTGAGTGTGCCACAGCGCTTCACACGTCGGTGTGACAGGGTGGTCAAGTTACACCGTCATTATTTATTCTGCACACATTAGGCGCCCCCTGGAGGCTCCTTGACGGATTAGCACGTGAAAAATATACCCAATAGAAACCTTTTATGCGACATTAGGCGCCTTAACTTAAAAACAGGATTATACAGGCTGGCTATAAAGGATATGAAGGCGCTGGTGGAAAGCCTTTAGGGTAAATAAAAATTATTGTTCACTAGCAGAGTTCCGCGGTTACACCCGATATTCAACAGAAACAGTTTATCTTATGGGATAAAAATTAGCCTATGTGTTAATTCATTATATAAGCTACCTCCACATCAAATTACATTCAAATCCGTTCAGCCGTTAAAGTGTTGAGTTGGGACAAACATACACACTCAACATTTCGCAATTTTACCTGATATATGTGTGATTTGCATATTCTTTCCACAAAAAGCTTCTGCTTATAAATCCTTCTCTAATGGGATACACGGGTCATTTGAACTGCTAACTTTGCTGGCATTAGACACTCAGAGTTGTCGTGGTTTAATATACACACGTGTTTAACTATAACCAAGGCCTAAGTAAAAGTAAATAAGTCTATGATAGCCCGTTGTTATTTAAAAATATATATGCACGGTCATCTGACCCCAAACTAAGCAAAGCTTGTGATATGGCTGCCAGAGACTGATATACATACATATGTATTTTTAAATACATACTTAAATAGATATTAACACCCATATATAGAACAAACACAAATGTTCATCACACAAAATGTTTGTCCTAGGTGGGAATCGAACCCACGCCCCCAAGCTCAGAAGGCAGGTTCACTACCAACTGGACCAACGGGCTATCTATTGGCCCGTTATGGATTGTAATTTGTACTATGAGTCAATCATAGGACACCATTTTTCCTGATAAACATTTAAAACATGTGTTCATATCGCGAAAATTTAAAAATTACTAATAGGTATATGTCTATTATTTTTTGTCCATAAATTCTAACATAGCCTTCATTTCATGGAAACACGTAATCAAAAAACTCTTGCATATCGATCGAAGTATTGTACGCTTTATTGTACGCACGTAACTATACGATTTTAGAGAAGACAAAAATTGGCCGCCAATTCCTTTGGGTCGTAAATAATAATAATAAATAACGTTTATTTGCAAAAATTTTTTACAAGCTTATGAAATAGGTACAGAGATAAAAAAACAAAATAAGAGTTAGTGGGTAGGTGAGAAATGTTTACATACCTACTCCAAGTATTGTAGCCCCGTATCTCACACTAGGTTGGTCCTGTGCCGTGAGATTCAGTTCTTCCTTCCAAGTTCAAGTTATAGTTATTAGTAGACTTAAAAAATAGGTTAGTACAATATATATATATTTTTTTTAGTTTTTTTTTTTTTAGGTTAGGTTATGATCCTTGGTTAGGTCGACTTAACGAGTGACGAAAATGATCAAAATTTTGCATAGAATCTTAAAAACATATTAATTAGAAAGTGTTATTATTCAGTTGAAAACTTTATGAAAAAGATCGGGCCGCTCCAATATTTCTGCACCATATATATATATGGCCATATATAAATGGCCATACCCTAGTTGGGTCATTATGTTTAGATAAGTTTCACCTATTTAGCATAATGTGCAATAAATGATTTGACTTTGACTTTAGGTTGAGGTGACCTAGTCTAATTTTCGTAGAAATAGGTTCTTCAAATTATGTACGCATTTATACCATGTTTTAGAAAGACTTCTCAAAGTAAATAAACATACGAAATCGGCTTCGCACGAGCAGCTAGCAATTACTACACTAATCCCGCCAAGTTAACAAGAAGTCGAATTGAAAACGACCAACTAAACTCCAGTGAACGTGCTAAGCTCGGCTTTAACTTTACTTTTTTTTAACTTTACTGCTTTGGAATAGGGACGTTCGAATCATTATCAGTTATCTACACGTCTCTACGAGAGTTTGAGTGTAATAGACAACGTTTTACATTTTCAAACCAAACAGTCGCTTCTACAGTAGATATACGTCAGATGACACGTATACTCCGGTTGTTTTTTAGGTACACAACGAACAAATGGTTTATTCTAGGACAAATAGTTATTTATGATACAAGTGCGGTAAGTTGGTTATTACAAACGAGTAGACGAATGTAAGCCCGAGACGAAGTCGAGGGCTTACCATAGTCACGAGTTCGTAATAACCAATCCGCACGTGTGCCATACAACGTTTTACAACACATTTGCGAGAAAAAAACAAAAAATGGAAATTAAAAAAATACCGTAAAGTACACGCACGGTGCTATACAACGGAGCGTGCGGTAAAATTCATTACCGCACGCTCCGTTGTATGATCCGAACGATGTATACAGGCTTCGTAAGTGCACTTTTTGAGCAAATGTGTTGTAAATAAGTTTTCACATATATTTAATGTCTATAATTTAAAGAATCCACTTTAAAAAAATAACTTTAAGCAGCTAAAGGACAAATTAGGTCGAGAGAAAAAAACAGCTGTTAGGATAGTCATAGTGCTCATTGATACTAGACAAAATATATGGAACACCTGATTTTTTCCCCGCGATTTCAGGGTTTGTACTATAGTTAAAGTTGTTCATAATGATGAGTATCACGGACCCCTTTCGGCTCAGTACACTTGTTCCGCTTAACCTTGTATCTTAGTGCTTAAGCTTAGTGCCATGGCAATATAAATGAAAAAAAAATCGAATTTTGCAGAATTTTGCTGAAAATTGCTTTGTAGGGTTCAGTGTGTCTTCAAGAGAATTGGTTTCATCTATGCAAGCGTGTTCCATCGTAGACCGGTCATCGTTTACTATAAGGTGAGATACGATCTAACGCAAAACCAATAACTCATATCTAGACTATAATATTTAAAACCTAGCAGTGTCCCGCGGTGTCAGTGTCCCGTTATCCTTTAAGATTATGGGTTCCTATTGAAACTATTATTGTATCTACCTCCATATTAAATTTTATCACATGTCGCCTCCATCAAGCGTTTGGCCAAGTCCCTATATAAATCATGGAATGCTGGCGCCTACTTTGGTCAAAAAATTTGCATTGCCATCCAACGTGGCAATGCTGCCAGCATTCTGGCCACTTTTCCCTCCACCGAAGGGCTTTTAGATTAGTATTTTTAATGATTTTGATAATTTATTATTCATTTTAATTTGTATATAATAATTAGGTAGTGATAGTTTTAGTTCTTATTAAATAGTTATATATAATTCTTAGTTCTTGAAATTTTATCTGAATGCGTACTTACACGCTTTCACATAAACTATCCCATTTATAATATTAGTGTGATTAATAAATAAAAACTTAAACAAAAGAAAAATTTGTAATATTTTTATTATATTGTAGTGAGAATTATCCTTAATTGCTAAACCAACAAGGCGGGGTGGATACAACGCAATACGTCAATTTGCTGAAGTCAATTTCCACCAAGGTTAGTGGGGGCGGGAACGAATTAGAGCGAGGGTTGCGACGCATACGACTCAGGAGTAGGATGGCCACGGTTCTGTTGAAAAGATAATGATTTTCGTTCATTTTCTATTTCACAAAAAAAAATGCCTTAGTTACAAATAAAAGGTGGGAACACACGCCACGCTGTTTGGCGCAACGCCGATTGACTGGAGTCAAATGGACTGACGCCAAAAATTAGGCCTCACACGGCTTCACTCTAAATGGTGATTACTCGTCTGATTTTGATGAGGATTAGAGAGAAAGATTTTTTTGCTGTTTAAAAAAAAAAAAAAAAAACTTGTTTTCAAACACTGTTTTAAACTATCACGCTTATTCACTGCAGTTATATGATAACGGGATATTCACCATAAGGTTGTGGATAGATCCAGTATTATAGGTTGCCCTAAATTTTTTAATACTTGTCTAAAATACCATACGCAGTGGTACAGTGGTTTTGTCGGGACTTAGATTCGAGATCGAGTTCCAGTGATAACCGCAGCAGAAGTCTAAGTAAGAGAGTAGATCGTTTTGTCTTCACCTAACTTTGAACTTTTCAACCAATCTGCATTCTTCAGTCTTCCCGTGAACAACTAAACATGGTGCATGTAACTGTGCCGAAATATCGGGAGCTACATCCAAGACATTATCACGGTAAATATCACGTTAATAATCATATAACTGTAGTTCTTGCGAATTTAACCAGTAGGTTACAAAGGTAGGTAGGTTGGTTAGTAAACCAAGTTTTGAATCGGACAAGTAACTAATTTCTGAAATATTTAATTTATTTATAAATTTGTACGAAAAGTATAAAATATAATGACCACAGTCCCGACTTAGTGTTGCAAAACTATCACCCTACTAACAAGTACCATTTGACACGTCAGTCGAAGGTATTGGACTAAAGGCGGTGAGTTATAACTCACGGGGCACGTAGGGCCTAACGAGGCCATGTCGGCATACGGGGGCCTAAATTAAAGCTTTAACTGGCAAAAATACTTCGCAATTGTACGTCGAGTAATTTTAATTGGACGATTCCACTCCTATTATCCCCACTCCAGCGCTGACATCCTTATGTTCTTGCCTTAAATATCTATGCATTTTTTACCAAGTTATTTTGAGAAAGTAATATCATTGGGCTGAGGATTGATTTTTGTAATATCTAGTAAAGCTGGCTGTATACAATGGATCCTTGATAAGTACCTACATGGTAACGCAGAAAAGGTGTACTAAGGCGAAGAATGTTGAGACCTTGATTTTGGTAAGACCATGGTGCATCCTATATTTTAGTCATCAGATAACAGTGTCTAGAGCTGAATGTATACTGGGTTACGCGGAAAGACTACACTAAGCCTAAGATTGTTGTTTTGAAAATTTCATATAAGTACAAGGCCCCGATTCTAATGCTAAACCAATTGTTTTTAAATTGTAATTGTATAAGTATATTTTTTTTATTGCCTGAAAATTGTCAGTAAAAAAAATATACTAGAAAAATACAACCACCTAATACTTAGTATAATAAATTTTGAGGCAATTATTTAAAAATTTAAATTGAAACAATTACAATTTAAAAACAATTGGTTTAGTAGAATCGGGGCCCAGGACACTGGATAAACAGAAAAGATGTTTGGAGCCAAAACTTACTATATAGAGAATAAAAATCGAGTACTTGTGAGTACTTGAAACAGTTAGTTAATCTGTTTTGTTTTTGGAGTATTAACACGTGACAAGCGGGTGACAAGCGCTTAGATATTTGATTTGAAATTTCATGTAGGTACTTGTCACTGGCTAAACAGACAAGATGTCGGGCGCCAAAACTTACAGAAGTCGAGTACTTTAACACTTGATTAAAATACTCGCAGTACATAATATGTAACTGTAGCACGGAACCCAAAGATTTCATCTAAGACGGAACCAACGGAACTCTGAAATCGGAAAATGAAACAACGTTACTCCGAAAGAATTTTCTTCGAAATACGCAACTCAAATTACAATTAAAAAAAAAAAAGTTCAAAATACTATCACTATACTCAATGTCTGAGGCAACACAATGTTAACTTATTTATTTTGGCAGCATCTATCTCCACGGACCGGTAAGCGCAGAGTAGGATGTCCACCCACAAGATGGACAGACGACCTAAAAGAAACCGCAGGGAAACACTGGCTACTGACTGCTTCCAACCGGATGGGGGAGGCCTATGTCCAGCAGTTAGACGTCCTATGGATGTAATGATGCTGATGATGATGATGAAACCCGATCTCTGACCATCATTATATTCCATTGATATACCTATTATGAAGTAAGGAGACCCGGGTATGTCCAAAAACTGCGACCAGGTCCACCGGAAGATTGGCAGCACCGTTCTATTAGTACACGGTGAACGTATCCCCAAACCACCTGCTAAGCGTGGGGATTATGCCAACACCCCTCTCCGAGAGGGAAGTCTTGGTCCAGCAGTGGAGATTTACTGGCTGATGATGTGATTATGAAGTAAGTACCTATAACTCCTACCAAAAGCATTCCCCGCAAGTTTATTTTTTAATTTCTGGCCATTCGCCAAAAACAGTCAATAATCCTCATTGTGTCCAAACTCTAAGCCGGGTGTTCGTATTTTTTCTTTTTCTTCCTTTTTGTTGACTATAGAACTTTTGGTGAATCCTGAAAATGCATCGGCGCTTGACGGCTCAATTACGACGTTTTGCTCGTGCACTTTTTCAGGCGAAAATCGGTAAACTGCAGAAACTAGCCCTCGGGCCTTACGCCCAACTCGTTACGCGGTCCCAAACTAACGTTAAAACCGCGCAGTTCGGAAAATCACGCAAACGTGAACCTTAATGCTCACAGATACGGTTTGCGGTCGCGCAACATTTTTTCATTACCTAAACTGGATTGCTTCAAAAAGCTAGGCGTAAGGCCCCTGGAAGTAATTGTTTGGATTGTTTACTTATTAAGAAACATAGATACAATAATATTAATCTTAATAAGATACAAGGCCCCGATTCTAATACTAAACCAATTGTTTTTAAATTGTAATTGTATTTTTTTTTATTGCCTGAAAATTGTCAGTTTAAAAAAATATACTAGAAAAATACAACCACCTAATACTTAGTATAATAAATTTTGAGGCAATTATGTAAAAATCATCCCATCATCCATTATCATCCCATATGCCGAGGAGGCATTCAGCATATGGTCGACACTGTGTCCGGACGCTGACCTGCCGGGCAAACCGAAATGGCAAAGGAGTTGGAGCGACTCGGTGTGCGAACGGCTGCTCTCTAAAATAAGGGATGAAAGTTCGGGGGTCGAACTAGCTCGTCTGAGCGCTTCCATTAAACCGGAGTCCGGCGCTTGGCTGCATGCATTGCCTTCTCCACACATGGGCACGCTGCTGGATGATGACTCCCTGAGGGTGGCAGTGGCTCTTCGGCTTGGTTGTTCTGTTTGCGAACCTCACGTTTGCATTTGTGGAGCGAAAGTTGAGGCAAATGGACACCACGGTCTTAGCTGCATGCGGTGTGCAGGCCGTAGACCTCGACATCATGCCATCAATGACATCCTGAAGCGTGCTCTTGTGTCTGCAGAGGTTTTGGAGCCCCCGGGGTTGTCTCGGACAGACGGCAAGCGTCCCGACGGACTTACATTGGTCCCATGGCAGAGAGGTCGCTGTCTCGTGTGGGATGCTACATGTGTGAGCACTTTTGCATCCTGCCACCTCCCCGCTACCCAGCAGTTTGCCGGCGCGGGAGCGGAGGCAGCCGCCAGAGGCAAATGCCTCAAATACGCCTGCTTGGGGTCAGCATACGATTTTGT
The DNA here is from genome assembly GCA_914767915.1 of Agriopis aurantiaria. NCBI lineage: Eukaryota > Metazoa > Arthropoda > Insecta > Lepidoptera > Geometridae > Agriopis > Agriopis aurantiaria. The sequence goes on from OU611982.1 coordinate 3,962,802, forward strand.
CCCGTTTGCCGTCGAGACGGTGGGGCCTTGGTGTGCTGAAGCACGGAAGTTTGTGCTGGACCTGGGGCGCCGCATGAGGGAGAAGGGCCTCGATCCACGATCGGGTTGGTTCCTGGCACAGCGGATTTCTCTCGCAATTCAGCGGGGGAACGCAGCCAGCGTATTGGGGACTTTCGGTCAGGGCTCGGTCCGCGGAGGACTTTTCGAGTAGGTAATTAGTATTAATTGACAATTTATTGTATATTATTTCTATAAGAAATATGTATAGCCATAGGATTTACTATTTAAATGGTATGATGGGTTACGCGGAAAAGATGTACTAAGCCAAAGGAGGGTGTGGGGGGGGGGGGGTTACGGTATATCCGTCCTCATGATGGACCAAACAAAACAAAACAAACAGACATAGAGACAGAGTTACTTTTGCTTATATAATACTAGCTTAATCCGGCGGCGTTAATCGCGATTTTCCAGTTTTCCAGTTTTCCTGTGTTTTCTGGCGGGGGAGTAGGTACCCTATGTCCGCCCCTATGATGTACACTATCTTCCTGCAAAATTTAGTAAAGATCGGCTTAGCCGTTTTTTCGTGATAAGCGAACAAACATACAAAGAATTACTTTCGCTTGTATATAAGTTAGGATTAGGATTATAGTGGCCTATTTTTGTATGAATGATAAATTATATAGGACATTTTTGTCTCGTGTAAAAAATAATTAGAATTCAAATTCCATAGAGAATCCACACGTCCTTCACAATAATCTTTTCTTTTCTGTTCTATTTGCGATATACACCCACTCTGAAATTTTGGTATTTTACGCCTTTCATACATGAGGCAACGCCAGTGGCCAGCCATATTATATCAATGCCAAAACTAAACGGAAGGAAAATAAAATATCGCATCGAAATTCGGCTAGGTTCACATATTCTTATGTTAATATTGTATATATATATATAGCTAACAACTACAAAAGATTTTTAAAAGATAGCGAAATCAGTTTTGCACAACGTTAAACGCACTGTACTATAAAGCATTTTGAAGCGTCCATAGAGTCCTTTTCATGAAAGAAGTCCCACGGCAAACAGCGGAACTAAATTTCCATGTTGTAGTTGTCAGGTGTTGTTACTGTGTTTGGACGCTAGTGAGATTTTTATTAATTTTCCATCGTTAAAGAGTCGTGTACGATGCCAAGTTGTTAAAGTTCTACTCGAGAAATGATACTGATAGTGATTGATACGCGATGACAGCGCCGCGTCTGGGGGACTTCAAACATGAAAAGCACTCTACGTTCGAACTAGTTCAAAATATGACTAAACATACTTTTTTCAGACAAAATAAAATTAATGGACGGGCCATAACCATTGAACTTGCTTAGTAAAAACGAGTCAAAACCGTCGCACATACACTTCAACACCTAATTACAACCACGTACTTACATATGTTACAGAAAAATTATAGCGGTTTTTTGTTGTGTTTTTACACTTCGGGAAAGCACACGAAGGCATAATTTTGTCATATATTTCGTTATCATGTAACAATAGCCTTGTATCGCACTTCCTACGGCTAGAGACCGAATCAAACGAAGTGAGCGCCGGCGCTCATTTTGTAATCTTCAAAAATGTGCTCCTTCGTCCATTCATTTTATTTTGATCGACGCATGAAAGCCTTATTTTCTTGCTGTGTTCGTTTTTGAATCTTCATTTTTTTCTGCTTAGCGTGCATGGCTGCTTGAGCGTGGGACCTGGTGGGGGGAACCGCTTGACCTTCAAGTCATAAAACAAAACCATCAAGTCATAAATTATATCGATGCATTTTAGTGATTCGTGTACGAACATCCATTCAATAGTCTAGCGAAGGATATAATTAAATATATTACAACTACTAAAAAAATATTAATTTCCGAAATATAGGTAAGCGTTTAAAGTTTTTGGTAGGGATAGAGACCGCATGCGCTGTCCCTCTTCCGAAAAGCGTGTGTTAGTACCTATCTAAGCGTGTGTTAGTCTACATTTGTATGGCGCGCGCAAGGCTTGACGTCATAACGTATTATAGTGCGCTCTCTGTCTAGCATGAAATTAAAATACTTATAACTATTGATCTTGAACAAATTTTCATTTTGTTTTCGTTTATATGCTCTTTTTATTATTAGCTTTTTACAAGGTATAGTACACGTTATGCCTATTGCACCAAATTGAATAAAGTTACCACGCGTCAGCACTACCACTCGAGAAAGGTGTTCGGTGTTCGAGCTATTTATTCGACAAAACTGCGGTCGAGAAAATGCAACCATTGAGCAACCATGCAACCATTTATTGCTATTGGTTTAGCTGCCTTCATGTACAAACGGACTTAGGTAAGATGGGCCACGTACACCCACGTACAAAGGCTTTATTGCTTGGTTGGTGATATCGTGTCGAAGAGTAATCATTCAGCTACACTGCACATCGACTGTCAACGCCCACGCTGTAGGGGAGATAACAAATGTCAAGGTATTAGGGGTATTTTATTAAGAAACGATTAGAACTTACTCGTAAATGATACTGAAATAAAGATTAAGGTGGTACGTTTCACCTATGAAGGGAAATTCAAATTTCAAACAGCTTTCTTGTCCTTGTACAAGTGCGGGTAATTCACAGAAGAGAGATTTTTTTTCGTCTAAAATAGAACGGCTGTCAAGGCGTTTTTGCAATAAATCCGTTGTAGCCGTAGAGGGAGAAAGTATACTTAGTCTATGGTTGTAGCCAGTTGCACACATGTAAACGAAACGTTATAATATAACTACATAGGAAGGAATGCAATAGTTTACTTCTCTTTTCTGTGGAGTAATTATTGTAAACGATTATGACGTTAGCGCTAATTGATTATCATTCTTAACAAAATCATGTAAAGCTATTTATCTTTAATGCACATTTACAGACATTTGTCAATAAACATTGCTGTTTTAAACGGTTTATTGACAAATTTAAGTAATATGGTGCGTTACTGTTAAATTGCTACTACATGATAATGTAAAGAACAACCAACAATTTGCGCAAACACTGTGTTATTTTAAAATAATTACCCGGCCTAGCTACTATGACCAAAAAACTGTTTGAAATTTGAATTATCTGCCATTGCTGAAATGAGGTTTGAATTTAAACATCAATTTAAACCTGAAAATTTATATAAGTATAAATTCAATTCTGAAAATTCATATAAGCGACTGAACTTTATCTTGTCATCGTATGGAGCGATGGAATTCGACCGAGCGCTGAGCCACTGATACAGAAAACTACATTGAACTACAACACAATCAATCTGGGCATCTTCAAGTGAATAAATTTCTTCTTCAATGTGCTCCATCCTCGGCCACACCGTCGCGAGTTGTTGGCCGATCGAAACCTACGAGTATTTCCAGGAATAAAAAAAAAACTAACGTTGTTTTCAAGCGTTAAAGAGTATTTTATATTCAGATCATTCCACCAAAGTTTTTCAGCTAATACGTTAGGTCTAGCTATCATTTATCAAACCTGGTTCTAGATTTATAACAAGTACCAGGGCTAGGTATTGAAACGCGGTCCGAGAACTCTATAATAGAGCGATATTTCAAAATGCTCTACCATTTTTCAGTCTCGGAAAACCAATTTGTTGCCCACGAGTAAAGTAAAAAGCTCTTTTAAATAAGTGGTTAGGTATTTGGTTGCTTGATAAACGGAGAAAAGTGACTGCGATGAGTAAGAAATTGCTACTTACGGAACTATCTAATGGGGTTTCGAGTACTTGAATCTGTATGCTTTCTTCTTTATCAGTCGGATTGCAACTTGCTTTTTAAGCCGACTTCAAAAAAGGAGAGGGTTGAGTGGTGAGGTGGGTGATGAGCATTGTTATACAACGTGGTAATGGGGTCAGCTTCAAAAATTTCTATTTGAAGCCCTTTAATAGTTTTTTTGTAGTTAAGATTTAATTTGTTATTTTCTGTTTTTGTACCAGATTTATGATAATTTACAAAAATAATATAATACTATGAAATTAGGAACTAACATGTGAAAGCATACACAAATTTAACTGTTCCATACGTTTCACGATTTCAGCCCATTGTAAAAGTAGTTCACAATGATTGACCTCTTTATTATTGACACCATAAAATTTCATACATAGGACAAAAAACTTTTAAAAACTAGTGTAAAAACAATTACCTCATTTGACTTTGTATTACCGTTCTATGCAACTCTGTATATTATTATAGTGTGAGTGGGTGTGAGTGGGTGTGAGTGGGTGTGAGTGGGTGTCCGATACGTTTGTGACAAACTCAATAAAATCGCTCACAAAAAAATATTAATATAAAAAAACATGATCGACGACGTAACGTACAAATTATAATTCAAAGGTGTAATTAAACCTCTAGGAAACCTGTACTAGCCAATCTCTATTTAGTTGTTGATCAGGAATACAGCCACCTATGTAAATAGATCAATCCAATTGAATAATTGAAACGCCTGTGTGAAACGCCTACATTCACTTCCTACGGCCACTTCGACATCCGGGTAAGGCGCTAGACACACTCATAACGCGAAGGGCGGACGCGGCCGCTCTCCTTCAAGCCATTTAAACTTTAGTGTCATATCAATTCGATACAAAATTTAAAAGCCCACATCGATTGCTGTCGTTTATCGCGTCTTTTTGTTACGCGAACTAGAGACTCGAGGCGGGTTATTGCGGCGTACAAGACGCCGTGGAAAAATTAATTGATTTTGGTTTTTTCTAGGTTCAAAATTCAACCTCATTCACTAGAGATTTGAACAGACACGGAGTGGCAGAGTGGTAAAAAAACGTAGCAAAACAATTTGGAACCAGCGGCAGACAAGTTGACAAGAGTTGACTTTTCCACGGCCGTTTGGGCGCCGCAATGCTGCTTCTACTGACATTCAGGATTGGGTTTTTATAGCTGTTTGCTCCAAACTGTGAATCTCTTGACCTTTTGGCAACCTTTTAACAACCTTTTGGCTGATTTTGCTCATATTCAAATTCCAATAATTGCATTTAGATGAACTGTATAAAATTGTATGACGATCCAACCACCGGTACGCAAGTTATCGTTGAACAAATATATACATACAAACGCCGATTTGTTCCAGACAGATCTTTGCTTCACTCAGACAAAAAAGACACTATGGTTGAAATTGCTTTGAAAGAGTGTGCTCGCATCGACGCTGCAACAACCAAACTATCGGATTCGTTTTTTGCTGACAGACACGACTAATTCAGAGCACAGTTTCAAATTATTCAAATTCATTTATTTTGACAACTAATATATAAACATTAAAATAGGTATTTAAAATTAATAAAATAAAGCTAACTAATACACACCTTTCACCATTTGCTTGTTAGTCAGTACATGTACCATTGAGCAATGGTTCATGTACTGACAGTCAAACCGTTTAGGATGGTCATGTATTTGCAAATACGTTTAGGATGGTGTTGGGGCTGGCCCGGACCCTGCGCCGCCTGCGCGCTAGGGATGTACACCGTTTTCGCATGGTCGTGTAGAGTTTCGGCAGAAAGTTTCTGGTGAGGAAAACATCCGATACGTCATATTATTCTATCTCCTTCGGACGTCCGATCGCTCAGGGTTGGTCACTGAAACATCCGTTTGTTATGACCGATAGTATGCACATTTGTGTGTGTATTAGCTAGATCGCGTCTGTTAGCCGCGTCCGTCGGACGTATCTCATATTTCAACTTTACGAGTGTATCTTGCGCCTAACGTTCACCAATCGTACAACCAGGCTACGTTGCGTTATGGTTACCTACGTTTTACGTTTACCCATACGGTAATAGGCCGTGGTTATAGGTACCATTTCCAGCTAAATACGGCGATAAATAACCGCTACAAGGGTACAGATGGTTATCTAAACGAGCGCCGACGCCATTGCGATTCAAGAGGCGCCTAAATGATTTACCTACAAATGAACAACATGCTTAATGTTACATGTTACTGTTTTGTTTTTGGATTGTTAGGAGATTTGTTGATACTAGTCTTTATGAAAGAGCTTTAGGAATTTGTATTGTACACGATGTAGTTAGGGTTCAGATTTCAATGCTTTTAATTATAAACGCGTCTACAATGTAGTCTGTTATAGGATTAAAATTCTGCAATGAAATTGAGTTTTATGAGAAGCAAACATCGTGATGGAATTGTTCCCGGTTGGGCGTGAAACTCTTCACTAGCCTTAATTCAGACCTTCAGACGTTAATAAGAGAAGAGTATAAATTTAGCACTGAAACGTGGTCTCTCACTATGGGCCTTACAAGCAAGCTCAAAGTTGCACAACGAGCTGTGTAGAGGGCTATGCTCGGGGTTTCTCTACGTGATCGATTCCGAAATGAGGAGATCCGTAGACGAACGAAAGTCACCGACATAGCCCACCGGATTAGTAAGTTGAAATGGCAGTGGGCAAGGTACATATCACGCAGAATAGATGGTCGATGGGGCCGAAAGGTTCTGGAATGGAGACCACGGACCGGTAAGCGCAGCGTAGGACGTCCACCCACAAGATGGACAGACAACCTAAAAGAGACCGCAAGGAAACGCTGGATGCAGGCCGTTTCTAACCGGCCCTTCTGGAGATCGATGGGGGAGGCCTATGTCCAGCAGTGGACGTCTTACGGCTGAAATGATGATGATGATGATGATGATGAATTTAGCCCCGTACAAAAATCAACTTCACAACGCGTAAAGCAACAGCGGTGTTTGTGCTATTCTATCTTCAAATGTTGCTCGAAAAAACTAAAAGACGAAGTATTTATTCTACGTTTATTAAGAGCCTGCCCACTTCGTGCGTTCTCCATCTCGCTTGCTATTTTTTAAAGATTTCATCAATTGCTGTTCGTTAGTCTCGCAAAAACGGCTTGACCCTTTTTAGGGTTCCGTACCTCAAAAGGAAAAAACGGAACCCTTATAGGATCACTTCGTTGTCCGTCTGTCTGTCTGTCCGTCTGTCAAGACCCTTTTTCTCAAGAACGCGTAAAGGTAGCAAGTTGAAATTTATACTAAATACTTAGGTCTACGGTTTCTTTCGGCTGTAAAAAAATAAAAGTTGTAAGTCAACGCAATCAAAAGATATGAACGTTTATGTCGCATATTTTGCGATTTCACAGGGGAACCAAAACCTATAGGGTACTTCCCGTTGACCTAGAATCATGAAATTTGGCAAAAAGCAAGGTCTCCTAGCACATATATAGGAATAAATCCGAAAGTTATAAATATGAAGGTATATCATTTAAAAATTATTATTTTGCTATTACAAACTTACATTTTGTAGTTGGAATGTATGGAAGAACCTTATTGTCAACTACAAACTTAAGTTTGTCTTTCAATATTTTAACTTCAGTTAGTTTTTTTTTTGGTCTCGCGCTCTTAGGGTTCCTTTATGTCGTATATTTTGCGATTTCACAGGGGAATCAAAACCTATAGGGTACTTCCCGTTGACCTAGAATCATGAAATTTGGCAAGAGGCAAGGTCTCATAGTACATATATAGGAATAAATCCGAAAGTTATAAATTTGAAGGTATTTAAAAATAATTATTTTGCTATTACAAACTTACATTTTGTAGTTGGGATGTATGGAAGAACCTTATTGTCAACTACAAACTTCAAAGTTGTCTTCCCAGAGACTGTGGGATCGGCCGATCTGCGAACTAGCATGGAAATCGCTACTAGATACGTGTCCTAGTATTGCAGATCGCGCTCGTATTCTTGCTGTCTCTGTTTGGGAATCGGGACTTTGGTTGCAAGCCATGCCCTCTTTTAACACAGGTAGCCTTTTAGATCCAACCGCATTTCGTCTAGCTGTCAGCTTACGCTTGGGTGCAAGGTGCTGTGAGGCCCATCGCTGTCAGTGTGGTACTGCTGTTGACCAGCTCGGTCACCATGGTCTCTCTTGCTCGAGAAGCGCTGGTCGTATTGGCCGACACGCTAGCCTGAACGACATCATACGCAGGGCACTTTCCACCGCCAATGTCGCAGCTGTGCTCGAACCGAGTGGTCTTGCGCGTGACGATGAAAAGAGGCCTGACGGTATGACACTTGTGCCCTGGAGGTTGGGGCGGCCCCTTGTATGGGACGCAACTTGTGTCGATACTTTGGCGCCGTCACATCTTCCTGAGACACAAGGTAGGGCTGGCGCGGCTGCCAATTCGGCAGAGCAGCACAAGCGTCGCAAATATGCTAACCTCGGCAGTGGTTACATATTTGAGGCGTTTGGGGTCGAGACATTGGGCCCTTGAGGACCGGGAGCTCACCACATTTTCAAAAATCTTTCAGAGCGCCTGGTTAATGCGACGCGTGACCAAAATGCTGGCGTGTTTCTGGCTCAACGCATTAGCATTGCCATTCAACGTGGTAATGCCGCCAGCATGTTGGGTACGCTGCCAACTGGTAGTGGGCTTGAGCATTTGGATTGTCTTTAGACCTTCAACGGTCTATGGGCAGTCTAACTGTATTTGTAGTGTTAGTTTTAGCTTGTATTTTGTTTAGTTATTAAAGGCACTTGCCCAGTAAAAAAAAAACTACAAACTTAAGTTTGTCTTTCAATATTTTAACTTCAGTTAGTTTTTTTTTTGGTCTCGCGCTCTGAGGGTTCCGTCTAACGGAACCCTCAGAGCACGAGTCCTACTCGTACTTGTCCGGTTTTTTTTTGGTTCGGCAGAAAAATAAAATAAGAAATTTTCCACAGAAAACTGGAAAATTCAGGGTCATTGAAAGTGCATTTTTCTATTAAATTTTTAGACAGGACAACGTTTGTCGGGTCAAATCTAGTAAGTATAATAATAAAAAATACAGGCCGAATTGAGAACGTTCCTCCTTTTTTGATGGCGGTTAAAAATAGAGCTCAGATTTTATTTATCTCTTCTCTTCTTCTCTATCTCTTCTCTACATAGTATAAATTAAAGTCGCTTTCCGCGTCTGCCTGTCTGTCTGTCTGTATGTCCGCTAGCTCCTCCTAAACCACGCAACGGATTTTGATGCGGTTTTTACCATCAATTAGATACATTTTCAAGGAAGGTTTCACGGAACTAGTGACCCGCCCCGGCTTCGCACGTAAATTACACCCGTGCGAAGCCGGGCGGGTGGGTCACTAGTGATTTATAATTTGGATGCAACGAACGCTAATAATACCGAAATTATAATAACCATGCCTCAACCATTCTCTGTGGAACAAAGCACGAATATATACTAACTTTCCACGGGAATATCATTGAAAAATGTGTTTGACATGTAAATGCAGTTCCGGCGCTAGTTCCCGGTTCCGTCACCTGCGAATTGTCGCTGCATTTGCATCTCAAGGGTCGCGGGTTCACTTCCCGGCGGGGATCTTTGTATACACTCTACTCTAGAGTCTTTATTTACCGTCATTGTAGGTATTCTACACTTTAACTAGTAATCTTAAGATCGGTGGAAATCGCACACGGTGCGTATTAAGTGATCTTGCCTCACATCTGCATTCTGCAATTTGTGGAATGAGCTCCTCTGGCGTTTCCAAGTAACTATAACATGAGGTTCTTCAAAAGGGCTGTTAGTAGAGTCAACGTATTTGTGATGCCCCCTGGTATTGCAGGTATCCATAGACGACGGTGATCACTTACCACCAGGGGGCCCGTCAGCTTGTGTGACACCTATGGCATAAAAAATAATTATAAATAAACTTCAATTCTGGTCAAGAATAAAAGATAAGAAAATATATATATTTTAATATATTTTGTAAGAGGTATATAAAGTTCAGGTAGGTAAGATCCGGCTGCAAGATTACTACGTTCATATAGTTTTGATTCAAAATCAAATTTTTATATATCATAAGTAATTGCCAAAAATAAATTACAATTAATTATTATAAGTCGGGGAATAAATTTTTGCTAGTGTGCTTATCAAAATGTGGCCGCTAGTATTTATAATTACAATAATAATCATTGATATTTTCGAAAAAAAAGCATTTACCTGTTCTGATATAAATTATATTTATATACCTACCACTTCACAGCAATATAATTATGTAATGAACTTGTCAAGGATTGGTTGCAGTAGCGCACTTCGCCGCAACCTCTCCATGGCCTTTTAACGGAGGTTTTAAAAAAACAATGTATACTTGTTCAAATTGAATAATAGGCTTGCGCTTGACCGCCACCTCATGATGTTTCCTACGATGGAGCATGCTTGCATAATGAGAAACCGATTTACTCGCGACTTGAAGATTAGATTGCCATTATTGCGGAAGATCAATTCAGGCAGCGTATGCCAGCATGCCACAGACTAGCAGTTAGCGGAATATCGACCATGAAACAGTGTCGTCTTTTTATGCCTGGTCTTTCGATAGAAAAAGGGAACAAACGATTTCTGTAGGATAGCGGGTAAAACCCCGGGACGCTGCTTCATCATCATCAGTCTATCATATTCCCACTGCTGGGACACAGGCCTTCTCTCAGAGAGAGAGAGAGAGAGAGAGAGAGGATGGGCCCTAATCCACCATGTTGGCCCAGTGCATGTCGGTCACATGTCTTTGAGCTTTGAGGTTCTTAGACGTCATACCGGTTTCCTCGCGATGTTTTGCTTCGACGTTTTTGAGCAATGGCATCGAAACTGCATATAATTTATTTAAGTGCTAAAAAAGTCATTGCTGCAGGTCAAGGATCGAACTGGGTGCCGTCAGATTATAAAGCGCAGATGCTACCAATCGGTCACCATCGTATCATCGCATGAAAATGGAATGTAGCCTATTTCATATCAAACCTTACTCTGCATGTGCACGTTACACTCCCAAAGCGCCTGAAGCATTTCACATTGCTAGCTGCAATGTCTAACATTGCATTCTCCACTGAAATAGGAACCGAAATGTTTCCGCGAGTCGAGTTGACTTCCTTTCCTTTGTCAATTGTCAGGAGAGTGGCAGTTTACGACGTCTACAGTGTTTCACCCACTCTATATTTTGTGATCTGTGGTATCTACCTGTCATACTCACATTAAATTATAAATTGCGAAAGTTTGTCTGTACACTAACAGACAAGTTTGTCTACTCGGTTACGCAGAAAGGGTGTAGTACGTACCTACCCATCATTATGAACAATTAACTTACCAAATTACGTAGCAAATATAAAATCACGTAAAAATATTAGTTGTTCTGTAGAAAACAGTCATTGACACTCGACAAAATGTATGGAAAGGCTGATATATTTTTCGCGATTTCAGGGTTGATCCCACAGACCTATATCTAAATAGACTTCACAAGCGATGTGGTCCTGACTGTATGATAACTAAGCGTAATAAATAAATGTCTTTATTCTGTCGGCCAACTCTATTTGTGATACTTACAACTCAGTATTGCACAATTACCCATTTTCGTTTCAAACTGACACGTGTTGTCGCGGCACTGAAGCACCCAATGACAAGTAGCTTCTCGGAAACACCGCGGAAGGTAGCTCATTCCACATTGGTATGGTGGTGTGGTAGTGGACCAAAAACCTCAAAAGTTCAAAGACATAATGACATTCACCAACATGCACTGGGCCAGCATAGTGGATTAGGACCCATACTCTCACTCTCTCTCTCTCTCTCTCTGAGAGAAGGCCTATAGGTGTCCCAGCAGTGGGAACATGATAGGCTGATAATGATGATAATGTTGATGTACATCCGGGATAAAAAGCTCATGATGTTTTAATCCAGGGCTATCTCTACATCTACATCATCATCGTAGTTAAACAAAACAACTGAAATTTTTTCGGTAAAATCGCGGGATACTGCTAGCATATGTATAAAGTAGATAAGTACTACTACGTCTGGCTATTACGTAGAATGTGACTTTTACATTAGCCAGAATGCTATTTTTATTTTCTAGCTGTGCAACACGCATTACTTACCCCTATTATACTGTCAAAAATTCTTATTTTTCCTTATTTTTCGGGAAAAAGTACCCTTTGTCTATCAAAAGAATGTAAATTATATTTGGCAAGGAAATTGTATGCATCATGAGAAAGGCCGTCGAGTACTTTTTTATTTAGAAAAAATGGGGAAAACTGGGAAATCACGGATTATGATGGCAAGTCTTTGGCATTTTCTTTAATTAATACCGAAGAAACCACAGAGCAAAGATTTTTCATACTATACTGAACAGAGTAACTCTAATGTAAAACGGTAATACGTAGAGGAAAGTCACCAAATATGGAATAGTATCCTAATATGGAATACCTACATTTCTCTAAGACTTAAGTATGAAACGCAACACTCGACCATCTTCTGTTTCATTATCGCCGATAGGTAGTAGACCGAATGAAACAGAAGATGGTCGAGTGTTGCGTTTCATACTTAAGTCTTAGAGAAATGTAGGTATTCCATATTAGGATACTATTCCATATTTGGTGACTTTCCTTACAGCGTCAAGCTTGGCATGATTATAGTATACATTCAAAAGTATAACAACAAATAATGAATAATGGCCAAGTGCGAGTCGGTGACAAATTTCTGTTCATTACCAAGTTAAGCAACGTATTCGGTTACTTGGACGACCCTGTCATTTCTTTCACCGAATCGAAATTGCATATTTATTTATTTTCATAGAATAAGTGGCAAACAAGCTACGTGCCACCTGATGGTAAGTGGTCACCGCCGCCTATAGACACCTACAATACCCGGGGCACTGTCAGTGCGTTGCCTACCTTTCGGTTTTATAAATTGATAAGTAATTATTGTATTTTGTGGTTGTACGGAACCCTTAGTGCGCGAGCCTGACTCGCACTTGGCCAGTTTAATTACACTAGAGCAAATACAAAAATACGTTTAAAAAACGTTTGTTGTATGAGGAACCCCTTTTAGTCTTTACTTTTGTACTTTGTTATTTAACTCTTAGCTAATCCGCCGTAACATTACATAATCTGTGAAAATTTCAACTGGCTATCCATTACGGTTCGATAGATACAGCCGAAAGGTGTCCTACCTTTCGGCTGTATCTACGGCTGTGTGTACGGACGGACGGACGGATAGATAGCGTAGGCTTAGTAATAGGGTCCTATTTACACCCTTTGGGTACGGAACCCTAAAAACTAGCTGGCTGACTGGCTTTGCATCGTTGGATAAAAAAAAGAGCTACGAACTAAGGATGCTGAATTAGGTAGTAAACTCTTACTCCCTTATTAATAAACGTGGAGTAGCCTTGGAATAGTTACTCTCCGTCTTTTGTCTTTTTCGATCGAGTTCAAAATGTGAAAGAGAGAACAAGACAAAACACGGCGTAACTATTCCAAGACTACTCCACGTTTATTAATGGGGGGGTTAGTTTATAACAAGTTTTATGATAAGAAAAAGTTATGATGTAGTCTAGAGTTCTTAGCAAAAGTTAGACAGTTAGAGGTAAGTAGTTATTAGTGTATTAACTTTTCCAATTATTTTAACCCCCGGCGCAAAAAAAAGGGTTTATAAGTTTAACCTGGGCAGGACACGTTGCTAGGCGCAGTGATGACAGGTGGAGTAAGGTCTTAACGGAGTGGTGGCCGAGGCAAGGTAAGCGGAGCGTTGGTCGTCCAGCTGCAAGATGGGTCGACGATATTATTACTATCGCGCTATATTGGCACACGACCGAGGCAGATGACATAGCAAGAGAGAGGCCTATACCCAGCAGTGGGATAAGGAAGGCTGTGGATGATGATGATGATGAAGTTTAACCTGAGCATCTGTGTGCGCTTCTGTGGCATCGTGGCTCGCAAACGGCTGAACCGATGTTGATTAAATTTTTTGTTTGAAAGGCGACTTGATTGAGTGTCCTTAGCTATGATTCAAGAAAATCTATTGAGCCATTTAATATTATCAGCTCTTATAACGAGGGCGTTTTTTTTGTTTTTAACTTTGCCGATCAAGGAGTACCACCGATATAGATGCGTTATACAATAGCACGTTTCTTTGTGTAGGGGTAAATGACCAGATTTTTAAAGAGCGTATTTTTTTTAAATTCTTTTATTCTCAATTTTACAATACATACGAAAGATATATTTTTTTTTTAATGAGCTTTTTTATTTTGCCATGAACAATAAGTATATATATTTTTTTTTTTTTTGTATTTGTACAATACATACGTATAATACCTACATTTGAGTGAAACTTATTTTTGTAGTTATAACTGTTTTATCCAGGGTTTCCCATCTCCGTGATTTTGTAAACTCAACTGGTTTAATAAAATATTTGCCCGAGGCGTCGGAATCACCCCCTTTTGCCTTTTTAAAAGCTTCGAGATATTGTTTATTGCGTCAATTTCCTTTTCCTCTTTGGAAACGTTAAAAACGGTTTTATTTTATTATTTTTGCAAAGTTATGGCTCAATCAATTTTATGCAGGTACACTGACCAGTGATTTTCCTGCTATCCCGCATAAATATAAAAAAAGATTTTAAAGTCCGTTATAACTTACTTTTACTTTACAGATTTTGCGAATCGCTAGACTGGAACGCGCTGCTTGAATCAGTGTTCTTCGATAATTACAATTTGGGTGTCTTCAAGTCGTAAGTGAATCGGTTTCTTTTAGGCAAGCGTTCTCCATCGTAGACCGCATCATCGGTCGAGAACGTGGTCAAACGCAAGCCTGTTACTCAATTAAAAAAAGAAAACTTATATAGTTAAGTATATATTAACCTACTCTGTTTTTAGGGTTCCGTAGCCCGAATAATATCGTTCTGTCCGTCCGTCCTAAGTTTTTTTAACCTTTTTACTTCTGTTGAAACTTTGCACAATTACAGTTTTTGTATATAGTATTTTAAAATTAAGTCAAGGTTTTATACCACACTTTTTTACTAAGTGTATATTTTGTGAAATATGGCCCGCCAAAGTGCCAAAAAGTTGGTCCCCCCATGCATTTCAAATACTTACCATGCTGATAGGTCATATTAAAAATTATTTCTACCATTTTCTGATAATGACTTTTTGCGATACATAATAGCGATAAAACTGTGATAAATTAAAGGCGTTCTAGTTCAAAGGTAATTGACTTTTTTGTAAAATTGTAGCAACAAACAGGTTTGGTTGTAACTTTTCCCTCTGTTTAGGGCGATATACAGGGTTACGCATATAGAATTCACTAAGACGAATGGAGGACATTGTACTCATCATTATGAACAAACTTTTTCTATGGACCAGCCCTGAAACTATCAATCAAATAGATCATCAATTAGTACTAAAATGCCATTACAGGTTGTAACAAATTGAGTAACAAAGTTTATTAGTGCTTACTACCCTCATCTATTACCTCAGTTGTATAGACCCACTCCAAGGAGAGTTTCTGAAGTTAGCCAGTTAATACTTGTGGAACAAGTTAGGACCGCGACACTCCAAGAGATTGGGTATTAACGGTGTAGTTAGGATCAGAGTTAGTTCGCTAAGTCAAGTGAAAGTCTATACCTCAGAACAGACAAACATGGGAGATATGGTAAAGTGTCGCGATGCGAACGCCATTGATGGCTTAATTTAGTATAAACTGTAGACGAACTTATTAATCCTCGGCGCAAACAGAGGGAAAGAAAGAGAGAAAACATTTATTTTGTGCACAAAACACTACAACATCAACATTACAAAGCATCATCATCATCAGCCAAAAGACGTCCATTGCTGAACATAGGCCTCCCCCTTTAACCCCCACACTGAACGACAGTCTGCCATCTGCATCCAATGGATGCCCGCGACTCATTACAAAACAGAAACAACAAAATAATAAGGGGGAGGGGTGTTATAAGTTTGCGTGTGTATCTGTGTACTTACGTATCTATTTATATGTGTGCCTGTCTGTGGCATCGTATAGCTCCCAAACGGCTAAGCCGATTTTGATTTAGTTTTTTGTGGTTTGAATGCTAACTTGACTTGATAGATAGTGTGCTTAGCTATGACTCAAGAAAATATGTTCAGCTGTTAGAAGATTATCAGCTATTATATCGTTTTTACGGTTCCGTACCCAAAGGGTAAAAACGGGGCCCTATTACTAAGCCTACGATTTCTGTCTTGTCTGTTCGTCATACCTTTAAACGGCTATATCTTTCAAACCGAAATAGAAAAATGAAAGGGAAGTCCCCATACAACACACGTATTTTTTACATATTTTTGTTTTAGATCTAGTGTATATGATGCTATGTATGTACTCGTATATGCATGATTATAGTACAAACTCTAAA
Source organism: Agriopis aurantiaria (assembly GCA_914767915.1). Taxonomy (NCBI): domain Eukaryota; kingdom Metazoa; phylum Arthropoda; class Insecta; order Lepidoptera; family Geometridae; genus Agriopis; species Agriopis aurantiaria. Next base: position 3,978,966 of record OU611982.1, read on the forward strand.
GTCTAGAGTATAACAACAAATAATAAATAATGGCCAAGTTCGAGTCGGTGACAAATTTCTGTTCATTACCAAGTTATAACTAGTAATTCCTTACTTGGATGACCTCCTTATCATTACACCGAATCGAAATGCCATATTTTACTATTTTGAAGTCGATTTTTTACATTGATAATTATTGTATTTTGTGGTGGTACGGAACCCTCAGTGCGCGAGGCCGACTCTCACGTCTTGTTCGGTTTATTTAAAATTCAATCTATACTGTGTTACAGCAAGTTTCTTAGTTTGCGTGTTTGCGTTTTCGTGATGCAGTTTAGCGGTATTTGAACATAAACAATAATTGTACTAAGTGAAAGCAGTGTAGTATATGTAAATCTATGCTATTATGTATTCTGTGGTGAAAGTCTCCCTTGTTTGTCTGTTCTGAGGTATATACCTAACTTCTTAATAGAGCGAACATCTATTATCTCATTGTGACGTGCACTTATGCAGTTAGGCACATGGTTCTAGTGCCAGTTTTAGGTGGGGGGGAGGCGCTCAGTGCGCCAAACATGAAAGGGTGCCAAAAGTTTTTATTCAGGTTTTTATTTATTTATTGCACACTTACAAATTATGTACAAATGGAGGACTTAATGCTAAACATTTTCTACCAGACATCCACCAGGTTGGAACAAATGGTATGTAGGCGTGCATCAAAAACCCTACAACCCTATAACACCTTAGGTTTTTAGGTATAGACGAGGCCGGGCGCCATTTCAAATTCCACGAAGAAGTGTCACAGTGTAGTGTAGGAAACCTTACCGTATATTACTATTTTATCTTTGGGACTCGAGTTCAATTCCCGGTATCGGAACCAAAGAAAAAAAAAATAGTAATATATCGTAAGGTTACCTACACGAAGCGTGTCAAGAAGTGTCGTGAGCCTCTAATCTGTTTATTTTTTAGGGTTCCGTACCTCAAAAGGAAAAAAACGGAACCCTTATAGGATCACTTCGTTGTCCGTCTGTCTGTCTGTCCGTCTGTCAAGACCCTTTTTCTCAAGAACGCGTAAAGGTAGCAAGTTGAAATTTATACTAAATACTTAGGTCTACGGTTTCTTTCGGCTGTAAAAAAATAAAAGTTGTAAGTCAACGCAATCAAAAGATATGAACGTTTATGTCGCATATTTTGCGATTTCACAGGGGAACCAAAACCTATAGGGTACTTCCCGTTGACCTAGAATCATGAAATTTGGCAAAAAGCAAGGTCTCCTAGCACATATATAGGAATAAATCCGAAAGTTATAAATATGAAGGTATATCATTTAAAAATTATTATTTTGCTATTACAAACTTACATTTTGTAGTTGGAATGTATGGAAGAACCTTATTGTCAACTACAAACTTAAGTTTGTCTTTCAATATTTTAACTTCAGTTAGTTTTTTTTTTGGTCTCGCGCTCTTAGGGTTCCTTTATGTCGTATATTTTGCGATTTCACAGGGGAATCAAAACCTATAGGGTACTTCCCGTTGACCTAGAATCATGAAATTTGGCAAGAGGCAAGGTCTCATAGTACATATATAGGAATAAATCCGAAAGTTATAAATTTGAAGGTATTTAAAAATAATTATTTTGCTATTACAAACTTACATTTTGTAGTTGGGATGTATGGAAGAACCTTATTGTCAACTACAAACTTCAAAGTTGTCTTCCCAGAGACTGTGGGATCGGCCGATCTGCGAACTAGCATGGAAATCGCTACTAGATACGTGTCCTAGTATTGCAGATCGCGCTCGTATTCTTGCTGTCTCTGTTTGGGAATCGGGACTTTGGTTGCAAGCCATGCCCTCTTTTAACACAGGTAGCCTTTTAGATCCAACCGCATTTCGTCTAGCTGTCAGCTTACGCTTGGGTGCAAGGTGCTGTGAGGCCCATCGCTGTCAGTGTGGTACTGCTGTTGACCAGCTCGGTCACCATGGTCTCTCTTGCTCGAGAAGCGCTGGTCGTCTTGGCCGACACGCTAGCCTGAACGACATCATACGCAGGGCACTTTCCACCGCCAATGTCGCAGCTGTGCTCGAACCGAGTGGTCTTGCGCGTGACGATGAAAAGAGGCCTGACGGTATGACACTTGTGCCCTGGAGGTTGGGGCGGCCCCTTGTATGGGACGCAACTTGTGTCGATACTTTGGCGCCGTCACATCTTCCTGAGACACAAGGTAGGGCTGGCGCGGCTGCCAATTCGGCAGAGCAGCACAAGCGTCGCAAATATGCTAACCTCGGCAGTGGTTACATATTTGAGGCGTTTGGGGTCGAGACATTGGGCCCTTGAGGACCGGGAGCTCACCACATTTTCAAAAATCTTTCAGAGCGCCTGGTTAATGCGACGCGTGACCAAAATGCTGGCGTGTTTCTGGCTCAACGCATTAGCATTGCCATTCAACGTGGTAATGCCGCCAGCATGTTGGGTACGCTGCCAACTGGTAGTGGGCTTGAGCATTTGGATTGTCTTTAGACCTTCAACGGTCTATGGGCAGTCTAACTGTATTTGTAGTGTTAGTTTTAGCTTGTATTTTGTTTAGTTATTAAAGGCACTTGCCCAGTAAAAAAAAAACTACAAACTTAAGTTTGTCTTTCAATATTTTAACTTCAGTTAGTTTTTTTTTTTGGTCTCGCGCTCTGAGGGTTCCGTCTAACGGAACCCTCAGAGCACGAGTCCTACTCGTACTTGTCCGGTTTTTTTTCATTCAGGAGTGTGCCTGGTAGAGTGCTTTTCATGTTTGAAGTCCCCCAGACGCGGCACTGTCATCGCGTATCAATCACTATCAGTATCATTTCTCGAGTAGAACTTTAACAACTTTTGGCATCGTACACGACTCTTTAACGATGGAAAATTAATAAAAATCACACTAGCGTCCAAACACAGTAACAACACCTGACAACTACAACATGGAAATTTAGTTCCGCTGTTTGTCGTGGGACTTCTTTCATGAAAAGGACTCTAAGCGTCACGTCAAGTCTTGAAGCGTTGCCTGCATTTCACAGGTTGGCAAACTGTCAGAACGTTTTGTTCAATGAGCTTGCCATAAAAGTTTTGGAAGGCCAAAACTTCACCATCTATACCCATCTTCATATAAGTTTGGAGGTCAGTAGTTAAAACTTCTTGCGATGCAATAAAGCGCGTTCTTCAGATGCTACAATCGTATCGTCGCACTTAGTAATACATTAATTATTCAGCATATGTCGCTGTAACGATAATTACTCACACTGAAAAGCTGTTTACTATAAATACCTAGAGAAAATAGGTACATGGAAACCGTTTCACAATTACAGGAGCACTTATCAAACAGATGCCTATTACCAACGCAATGCGCAATTCCTACCTAACGTAATCAAGTATTAGGTACTAGTTAAGCCACTGTATTTCGGCTGCGATTTTCCTGTTTTAAGGGGTTCTTTAGTACTACAAGAAACCCTTATCGGTTCGTTCTGTCCGTCCGTCCGTTACATATAAGTACCTACACTAATACACTAAAGAAGTACCTGTTACTTTGTTGGAATAAACCGATGGGGAAGAAAGGTTCTTGAGTGGAGACCACGGACCGGAAGACGCTACAAAAGACTGCATAAGCTACAGAGATCATCATCAGCCATAAGACGTCCACTGCTGAACATAGGCCTCCCCCTTCGACGCACTGAACAACACAAACGACTTTCACGTTGTCGTCGGTCCATCTATGGACGTCTACGTATACCGCTACGCTGCGCCTACGCCACTCAAGAACCTTTCTTCCCCATTGGTTTATTCCAACAAAGTACCATACTTCTTCAGAATATTAGTGTACTTATGTGTAAAATAAACATAATAAAACTGTCCTTACCTATTAATTGAGAATAGCCTGTTGTTCTCATTCGACGGATAAAATCCATTCGGCTGAATAAACGAGATTGGGAAACAAGTAGGTACACCGATATCCAAACTTTCGTATTCAGATACTGGGATGAGTGCAAATTGAATATTGGGAAAGCAATCAGTATTGTCGGTGTCGATTATCCTGCAAATTGCAATCGCTAGTTGATATTTTAATAGTAAAACTTCGCATTTGACATTTTTTTATCAGATTCACCAACAAATGTTGCTAAATTAACAGACAAACAAGGGCATGCATTAGTACAGTTAAAGTTTGAAAATTGAAGAAATATGTTTTTAATTAAAAGCTTAAATTCCCCTTAAACATACTAATAAGTTACAGTGTTAGTTGTTACAGGCTGTCGTTCAGTGTGGAGGTTAAAGGGGGAGGCCTATGTTCAGCAGTGGACGTCTTCTGGCTGATGATGATGACTAATAAGTTCCTACTATGCTACCCTACTTATATATATTGCAGGCCTCCCCCGTCATTTAGATTTTCCCTTGTTTTCTAATTTAACGGTTGCCTGGAAAGAGATCGCTTTTATCGATAAGGCCGCCACTTGTGGCTCTAGCTCGTAAGTATTTTCTATCTGTTTGTAATTTTTTTTTCTAGTGTAGGTACCTGCACAATAAAGAGTTTGTGTCTATCTATCTGAAAATGAATAAATATCATTTCAGCCGTAGGACGTCCACTGCTGGTCATGGGCCTCTACCATCGATCTCCAAAAGGGCCGGTTGGAAGCGGCCTGCATCCAGCGTTTCCCTGCGGTCTCTTTTAGGTCGTCAGTCCATCCTGTGACGTCCTATACGCTGCGCTTACCGGTCCGTGGTCTCCATTCGAGAACCTTTCGGCTCCATCGAACACCTGTTGTGCGTACTATGTGCCCTGCCCACTGCCACTTCAACTTGCTAATCCGGTGGGCTATGTCGGTAATTCTCGTTATAGTCTACGGATTTCATCTCATTTCTGATTCGATTTCGTAGAGAAACCCCGAGCATAGCCCTCACCTCATATATGTTTTCACACAAATGTCTCCATTTGTTACCCACTTTTTTCACTAAAAGTGTATCTACGGCACAATTTCTCATTTTTACGCACACTGAAAAACTTGCAGCGGCGCTAATAAACTAAAAGTCCACATGCAAAATAGGGTGCCAAGGTCGTCTGCAGGGTTCTTCAACGTTCCACTAAAAGCATGAAGTCTGATATTTTTTTCATGTCGACTGTTAGTCATTTCATTGGTGGCGCTACAAGTTTCTTATTGTGCGAAAATGGAGACATTTCTCTATAGATCTATTATGGATCTTAGCAATGGATTTATCGAGAATGATCCCATTTTAATCGATAATAAAATGGTATGTCTTCCATTGAAAAACTCAGTCACACAGCGGGCAGTGGAGAGCTATGCTCGGAGTTTCTTTGCGCGATAGAATCCAAAACGTTGATATTCGCCAAAAAACCAGAGTCACGGACATAGCTGTTAAAATTTGGAAGTTGAAGTGGCAATGGGCAGGCCACATCGATCGAAAAACCGATAACCGATGGGGAAGAAAGGTTTTTGAGTAGAGACCACGAACCGGAAGACGCAGCGTATAGGTGCCTCCCACTAGATGGACCAACGACATTGTGAGAGTCGCGGACATCCAATGGATGTAGATGGCAGGCTATCGTTCAGGTTCAGGTGAACATAGGTTCAGCAGTGGGCGTCTTCTGGCTGATGATTACGAAGGCCTCCATTGCTTGTCTGATCTGAGTGCAAGATAAACAGTAAAAAAACTTGAGAGTAAAATCATCACGAAATTAAACAACAATAAAAGATAAAAGTGCCTTTTATTAATTACATTACAGAATTTATACAGCCTCCGCCGAATACATACAAAACATTAACAATTTCCAGAAGAAATCAAATCACATATATACCTACGTCTATCGTAGACTAACTATAGCCCACTGAAGCCATACTTTAATTGACTATAGTGACAACATAGGCAGTGAAGTGTGCGACAGAAAGTAACAGCAATTTTAATAAGGCTAATTTTTCCGTCGTCCGATATATTTTAGCGGAGGATTAAGAGCTAATGTAACGAAGTTTTAAACCTATACTACTGCACTGATGAGTGGCTAGCTTAGCGTCTGAAGTCTAGCTAGCGAATTGCTTGGCTACTCGATCCCTGAACAAAATGTGTAAGGCTTAGTGCACATGGGCCACCAGCAACAGCCATAAGTGGCTGCGCGTTGTAGCCAGATGCAGCGGCAGCTGTGGCTATGACGCGCAGCAGTGGTAGCCGCATCTATTTTTAACCTCCTCTTTGGTGGTGCAGCTGTAAGAGTCGACGTTATATGTGACCCGTAGCGGCCAGATGCTATCGTGGTCGCCACCGGCTACACGTGTGCTGCGAATCCCAACAAAATATATGAATAGTTTTTGAGCTGCATGTAGTTGACCAATGGTGGCTGTGGCCGATGACCCATGTGAATTAGGCATTAAACACTCCGAAACAGCTGCATCACGCTAAGAGGCTCGCCAGCCGCATTTACAAAAAATATTTAACGAGCATCCAAGAAAACGCTACGCTCTAAATAGGCGCTAAACGCCTTTCAGTGTGGTTTCGGCCCAACACTAATAGCTGCTATACATTTAAAAAAAAAATCGACGCTAAACCTTATCTGACGATAGAAAAACCAGGTCTAAAACGAGTATTTTTATCAATATCAGTCCTTACTTAACATCTAAATGGGTCACCTAGGAAGTTATTAGACTATTTTTTTTTATTTTGGTTCGCTAGTTGTAGTATCTAATCAACAAATAAATAGGGTAACTTAGGGCTAAGGTCACTGGAACGCGCCTTTGATGACCACTTTGAAAGTTCAAACCAATTGGATGATGACATGGTGACACACCGACGACCCTTGTTTTATCTTTATTAAAGTCGATTTAATAAGCCAAGACACTTTGCTTAAAGACTTCATTATTCGTTATCTGTATAATGTTGATTACAAAAATATCACATTTTGTAGACATACAATTTCACAGTCTTAACATAGCGAGCCAGTAATTTTGTATTTGTAAAACATTTTTAGTTATATTTGTATCTTTCCAACATACAAAAATAGTTGTTAAAAATAACGTCACTGATTATTCTTGTATCTGTTAAATACGTGTTTCAATATCGCGTCCTTACACTTATTGCTAAGACCAAAAACAACGGTAGAAATTTAAATTCAACATAAATTAATTATGTATCTACTCTATCTCACTGGCATAGTGTTGCACTGGTTGGATTAATCTTTCCAGTATAGAATTCACCACTCTCACGCTGATTTGTAATTATAGCCCGTTGCAGACCATGCGAAGTACAAGTAGCAAGTACCTACTACGCATAGTTTGCAATGAGCTACACACTTCCACTGCCACTACATACATGCATACATACTACTAAGACTTCCACTGTCACTTGCACTAAACAAAAAGTGTGTAGCTCGTTGCTAACGTTGCGTAGTAGGTACTATTTGTTACTTGTACTTCGTGTGGTCTGCATCGTACTTATTGCTAAGATGAAACTTAGCAAATTGATTGTAAAGATGCTTTCAGACCACGCTAGAACGCTGGGTGGTATAGTGTTTAGAGATAGTGATTTATGAACGCCAACATATCTATTATTTAGAGTTGTCAAAAACATTTACTAATTGACAAATATTGCTTCGAGTATCAAGTATCGCAACATAGGTTGATACCGTACCACTGCCCTGTCCCACAGGCCCACACTATGATAGAGCGTATATTTAAACGCTTTTTTTCTGTTCTGTAATGTTAATGTGTAGTGTTTTGTCCACAAAACAAATGTTTTGCCTCGTTTTATAACGCAGTCTAAAAGCTCCTTAAGTCCCAGCTAACGAATGTCTGAAGTCAGACCCGTCGGTGTGTCTCCGCCTTTTTAATTACGTCATTAATTTAGACCGCGTTGCCCGCCGTGTGCACGTTGCCGTTCGCATTCAGAGGGATTGTGTTGAATTCATCCTCGAGGTCCTCGTTTTTCCTGCGGAAAAGATCCATATTAGTTTCAGGAAGTATGGGTGTAAACACTGAACGGGGGAAAATAGTTTTGACAGTATGCGGAGGAACATATTGCGTCATATCAACGTGTTTGCATAAAATATGTGAAGGAAATTTGAAAAATCCTGGTAATATTACACGGATGAAAAGAAAACATGTTTGGTAAAAATCTGACAGGAAATATTGGAATTTTATATTATTTCTTTTGTAACTTTGCCAATAAGTACTGAAAGTTATAGGGTAATTTAAAAGTATACACAATCAAATCAAATCATTAAAATGTATTTGTCAGAACATGGTAGGTCGCGTATACATGCAAAGTAGCATACAGGGTCGTACAAATGGAAACGTATCTCATGTCCTTGCCAGGTGCGGCGTACAAATGTGAGTTTTTTTGTATATTTTTATATTAGTTATTGTTAAAATTTGCAGAAAATTAGGTGTATGTTAGAATAATTGTCAATTTCATATTCTAGTTTAGTTCGTATTTTATACCTAAATTAATAAGAGAAACAGTTTCAGACACTAATCAAACCGCGAAAGTTTAAAAAAAAAAAAACTTACCTACTAATACGTACTTAGTCTATACTAATATTATAAAGAGGAAAGATTTGTTTGTTTGTTTGTTTGTTTGTTTGCATTGAATAGGTTCCGAAACTACTGAACCGATTTGAAAAATTCTTTCACTGTTGGGAAGCTACACTATCCCCGAGTGACATAGCCGTGAATCTATACCCGTGCGAAGCTGGGGCGGACCGTTAGTTATTAATATTTTTAATATAAATACATATTACATACATCTTATACGGCACATATTATACGAGTAGGTACATACACTAAAAAGAAGTAGTTATGCAAATAACAATCTAATCCAACCACATCCGTACCAGTTTAAAAATACCGAATACAAAATACTGCAAGTAAGCCCTAAAAACGACTAACCTCTAAGCAATACAAAAATTCAACAACCAATTACTTAACTGTAATGAAATGCAAATTACCCTAACATTTATTGCCCTAAGTGAAATCCCCCTCGACAGAAGGGTGAGGAGCGAAGATAAGGCTGAGTTTCCAGCGGACATGTGCGAAGCTAACCCATTGTTCTATGGGTGCGGAAGAAAGCCATAACATGTGATACCATGCCTTGTGACTCAAGGTATTTCACAATTTATGGTATCTCGTAAACTACAATCTTTATGCGACAACTTCCAAAGGTAGAGCTATTTTTGTAATTTTCGCAATGGGTCGCATTGTTGCCGCAGTTATTGCACTGATATAATCAGAGCTTAGCTTCTCTCTCAACCCGCCTAGCTGCTTTGGTGTAACGAGCCTGCTCCCTACTAGAGCTATATTCCTTTCACATATTATTTTCAACATTTTTGAAGATAAAATATCACTGAGTAAAATTAAAAACTATTCGTTGAAAACTTAAACTTTGAAAAACATTGTGTTAATATTTGATAATATAATATACTGTAAAACTTTAAAAATGTATCGGGTCTCCTTTGCTAAAATAAAAAATATCAAGCACGTAACGTTATTCTAAACTTAATGTCAAAGTCCAACTCAGTGATTTTATTTGTATTTTTAAACGTGTTATAAATGTAGAGCGGATGCCTGTGGCGAAAACTAAGCTCTGCACAACATAAATATCTAATCTCTCGCACCGCTTAGCTTTCCTTTAGTGGGAAAGAAACTTTAAACTTGTATTATCTCAGATTTAGACAAACAAAAACGTTTTCTTCAGATTGGATTAACGATACTTTGAAAGCTAAAAATCTTGTTAGTAACCCTTTCAGGAAGTTATCCAATGGATTTGCGATTTAATTAATTAAGAGCTTGGTTCTGAGAGTTGATTGGAATTATTTTGACACAGAAAGTAAATAAAAGTAAGAAAAAACCATTTATTTATTTTATACCAAAAGTAGCCCTTTTAAAAAGTTGTCATTTTTTCAGCGGACTTTTTGCGAAAGGTGGGCCTTTTCAGAAGTTAACTTTTTGAAAATTAGCTTACTAAACTCGCGTAAGTAAGTATACATACTTACTCCATTCGGACTCACTAAGCGTTTCCAATTCACTGTTTTGAACCAAAGAGCATTTAGGTGTTTACCTACTTTCTAACAATCCGGGGTTGTTCAAGAATAGATATTTCCTAGGCAAGCGTGCTACATGTTCGACCATATCATTGCTTTCCATCAGGTCAGATAGCGGTCAAACGCATGCCAAGTCCGTTGTAAAAAAAACATTATACCTAATAAATAAATAAATAAATATTCGGGACATTTTTGCACACACGGTCAACTGACCTCAAACTAAGCAAAGCTTGTGATATGGCTGCCAGAGACTGGTATACATACATATTTTTAATACATACTTATTTATTTATTTATTTATTTATTGGAAAACCAACAGCTTTTTACACTAAAATATACAAGATATTATATAGATATTAACACCCAGATATAGAACAAACACAAAATGCTCATCACATAAATGTTTGCCCTAGATGGGAATCGAACCCACACCCCCAAACGCCGAAGTTCACTACCAAGTGGACCAACGGGCCATCAATAATATCGAAACCCTGGTTTAATTCACGATTAAATATGGCGAAACGGGCTCTACAGAGTTCAAATGTAATCCATTTTGAAAAGAAATAAAATCATAATATGTTAAGTTACGTGAAAATTACAAATGTTGAATTTTACAAGCTTTTATTTAATTTGCAATTTTTGTATGTTACATTGTTTGTTTAGATCAAATCTTGCCACTGCAGAGACAGAAAAGTTTTTGCTGCTACAAACTTACATTTTGTAATTAGTATGTATAACTGTACAGGTGCCTTTTAAGCAACTACTAAGTTAAGTTTGTCCTTCAATATTTCAACCTTTATTACCATTTTTTCGTCGAGACTCGATCCTCGGGAAGTGTTTAACAATTTGTAATTAATGTATTTGTATTTTTGTATATTTTTTTTATCGTTGAGAAAAAAAAATTGCAGATCCGTTTCAGTTGGTCAGTTTAGTTGATTGGAGAGGAACAAATTTAGAATTCCTAACGGACCAACTAAATTGTTGTATCGTTGAGAAATAATATTAGTTGATCCGTTTCAGTTGGTCCGTTCAGTTGGTCGGAGTGGAATGACTGCTACATATATATTTATTAAGTTTGTACGGAACCCTCAGGGTGCGAGTCCTAGTCACACTTGTCTGGTTTTTTTAACAATAATTATTTAAAAATGTTTATGGATGATGAAATAGCTACAGCAAGGTGATATTTCAATCTTGTTATTATCATCAAAATGACTGTTATCTATACTACATTAAAAGATATAAGACGAACTGTTTTTCAATAACATATTCTTGGTTTCTTGCGGCGTTATACGATTACTAGTATCTTTTGCCGTCGCGTTGTTTTGTGTTTGTTATGTAATCGTAATATCTTGAGCCGTAATATCTTTAGTAGTAAAATCTTTCGGCGTTTTATCATCAATATCGGCAGCGGTCATTTCTGCAGCGGTATTATTTTCTGCATCTTCTATTAATCTGTAATTGCATCGCTGAAAAGTTTCAGTTAACCGAGTAACGTTGGTGGTAAGCGCTACGAACTCACCCATAGAAGTTCTATGCCACCACAGACCTTAACCTGGATAGACCCCGCGGGAACTCGATAATAAAATTAAAATAAAGTAGATGTCATCTATTTTTATGATGTAGGTATGGGCTAGCGATTGACCACAACTCACCTGATGGAAACTAACGATGTGGTCTTAGATGGAGCACGCTTCCCCATGAGGTGCCTTTTCACTCTTGTCTCGAAGAGACTCAGGTTGTACTTTATTGGGAAAACCGAGGCAGCGAGCGCATTCCATTCCGTTGCAACGTATAAAAAAAAATAGAAATGCTGCGTGCAACCCTATTTTAGTCGAAGATGCAACCCACATTTTTTGTCTATTAGTACGGCTGTCAAGGCATTTTTGTAAGAAATTTATTGTAGCCAGTTGCACCCATATATACGAAACGTCAGTCATTCGAAATCAGTTAGCAACTGTGATGCGGAGTTCCACGCGTTGATCTAAATAAGAATGTTCAATCAAGGTTCATTCATAATGCCTGGTAACAGATTTTCCTTCTCATTTCCGTTCTATTTACTTCTCTTTTCTGTGGTTATCTAGCATATATAACTCGCCGTATAACTCAGTTTAAGTGGTCAAGACCACGAACCGGAAGACGCAGAGTAGGTAGGCCTCCCACTAGATGGACCGACGACATTGTGAGAGTCGCGGGCATCCAGTGGATGCAAAAGGCAGGCTGTCGTTCAGTGTGGAGGTTACAGGGGGAGGCCTATGTTCAGCAGTGGACGTCTTCTGGCTGATGATGATGATGATAACTCAGTTTGACTTCCATCGCGTCGTCGTCTCCGCTAAATTGCTCTTGTTAAGTTGCTTTCTTGCTACGTCATAATGCAAAAAATGCGGTGCACTGAGTTTTCAAACATTGTCTATCCTATTAAACATCTGTGATATCAAACATCATCATCATCATGATCAGCCTATCATGTTCCCACTACTGGGACCCTCACTCATTTACTCACTCTCTCTCTCTGTAATGTGTATGCCATACAAAAGTTCAAAAATTGGCAGTGCCTATTTTTTTTTTATTTGATATTAGCACGTCTCCTGGTGATAAGCGATGGTGCGGTATACGATAGAAAACGCTTGCTTAAAAAAAGCAATATTAAACCTCTAGCCCTAGAATTTTACTACAACCTCCTCCTCCTCCTTCCTTTAATCTAGAACACAATGAATTGTTTTTGCTATGCTATGCTGTTTTTGCATTGATTAATGTTTTCTTTACGGTTGCATTACGACAAAACCGTGGCATTTCCCCAGGACATTTCAAGAGTCCTACCGCTACAAAAGTTAGACAATAGTAGTTACGATATAACTATTATATAATCTGTGACTACAGTGTAAGCAAATCAATGCTAATGATTCCTTCCTGTGGTCCCTAGCCGTATCGTCAAAGCATTATAGTCTTTATTTATAAAAGGATAAGGTGCCAAAAGCACCAGAAGGCATGGCTTACAGCTAAGTGGTCGACCGCTTTGATGTAGAATTTAAATAGACGCGAGCAAACAGGAGGGGCTAGGTTTAGATTGTATACGCATAGAATGAGACTAGATGCATTCAACTGACGATTTGTTGAAATGTTACATGGCATTTTAACTTTTATTTTATAGTCGGGTATAGTGAAACATCATGAGCAAATGGCGGCTTACTAGGTAAAAAGTTGCATGTCAATGTCATAATAATATTATGTCCTTTGAACTTTGGGGTTTTGAGGTTCTTGGACATCCGACCGGTTTCCTCATAATGTTTCCCTTTTTTATTGACTTCAAAAATGCTCAATTTTATTTGTTTGTTACTTCTGCTTTCCGTCATTTATAATCCTATTTTAAATTATTATTTTTTAATTTAAAGATATTTTTTCAGATTGGTCCTATAGACGTTTCATCAAATTGGTTCAATAGTTTGGTTTTTAAATCAAAATTATTGGAAAACTTGTCATCCAAGTAAACCAAATTCCTAGAAAATTAGATAGCCCGTTGGTCCAGTTGGTGGGAACCTGCCTTCTGCGCTTGGGGGTGTGGGTTCGATTCCCACCTTGGGCAAACATTTATGTGATGAACATTTGTGTTTATTCTATATCTGGATGTTAATATCTATTTGAGTATGTATTTAAAGATAAATGTCAATAAAATTATTCCATTGTATTAAAATTAATATACAATAAATAGTCAATTAATACTAATTACCTACTTGAAAAGTCCTCTGCGGACCGAGCCCTGACCGAAAGTCCCCAATACGCTGGCTGCGTTCCCCCGCTGAATTGCTGATTGTATTATATACATATATATACATATTAGTATCTGGCAGCCATATGCAGCTTTACTTAGTATGGGGTCAGATGACCGTGTGTGCAAAAATGTTCCGAATATTTATTTTTATACTTTTTTTATCGAACTATCGTTGGCCACCAACTCGCTTGATGGTAAGAGACGGTGTGTAATTAAGCTTATTTGCTAATTTTAAAGTCGCGTTTTTTAAATGGATAATTATTCTTCACTGTTTTTGAATGATTGCATCGAAACTGCACATTATTTATCTAGGTACAACTGTGTGACGTCAGATTGTAAAACGCACATGTTACCGCCGGACCACCATCGCTCATCGTACCCATCATTATTAAATGTTAATTAGCCTAACTGTATATGTAAACGCTGATATAAGCATCCATAAACAAAATACAAGCTAATACTAACACTACAAATACAGTTAGGCTGCCCATAGACCCTTAAGTCTAAAGACAATCCAAATGCTCAAGCCCACTACTACTTGGCAGCGTGCTGGCGACATTACCACGCAAGCCAGAAACACGCCAGCATTTTGGTCATGCGTCGCATTAACTAGGCGCATATATAACCAGACAGATGGCCAATGAGGCAGAAAGGTTCTGGAATGGAGACCACGGACCGGTAAGCGCAGCGTAGTACTTCCACCCACAAGATGGACAGACGACCTAAAAGAAACCGCAGGGTAACGCTGGATGCAGGCCGCTTCCAACCGGCTCTTTTGGAGATCGATGGGGGAGGCCTATGTCCAGCCGTGGACGTCCTATTGCTGAAATGATGATGATGATGATATATAACCAGCATCCATAGTTCCGTTCACTTCTATAACTACCATTCATTCGTTCATCTCCAAATAGAGTCCACACATCGCTCGAATACAGATAACATTGTGTGCCGTTTGATCGTGGTACTCACCGTTTCCTGTACTTGTATATTATGAGGACGATAAACGCATTTCCTATGAACAGTGCTGCTATCAGGAGCGACGGGATCACGATATCTGCAACAAAACGGCATTGTTATACAACGATGTTCGAATCATATCCATATCTTAGACCAAAATAAAATGAATCAGTCACTGACAGAGAAACACCCCTCTGTTTGCGTGGGGGTTTGAAAATATATACGTATTTTGAAAACAAATACCTTCATTCTAAACAATTAAGTTGAAGCAAAACTTTCTTTCATAAATCACTATTTTCATGTACTAAGTCAATACAATGAGTAAGTACTGGATGTAAGAAAACCATTGTTTAAGTTGGTAAGTAAATAATTATTTTGGTCTTGTTATTGTTATCCTAACAATAGTAAAGTAAATCACTAGCTTTATTAAATATGGAGATGTTAAAATCAATTCTTCGTCAGTAACTCGTATTATTTGTTCTAAAAATGATAAGTCCAAATCGTTTGAACCCCAGAATTCTGCACCTAATTACTCGTACTTTTTAGGGAGGATGTCATCGGGACCCTATTACTAAGCCTATGCGGCTGTATCTTTCGAACCCTAATACAGAGCTAGTAGATATTTTCACTGAATTTTCAATGCCAAAAGAAATAATAATAAAAACAAAAAGTAAAAAATTATCAAGGGAAATAATACAACAAACATTTATTTAAAAACAGTGTTAAACATTTTTATTTGTAATGTATTTATTTTATTTTGCTCTAGTGTAAATCGGTAATACGTACGGTCAAACTTAGCATGATAATAGTGTACTACTAAAAACACTCTATAGTAAAATAACAAATTATAAACACCGGCCAAGTGCGAGTCTGACTCGCGCACCGCTGCCCACAAAAATACGTTTTCATCCATACGGTTCGGGATCTTTAGGTGCGCGCCCGACTATAAGGCGAAACTATAAAGCGGTGTCGATTTTTGAAACAAAATATTGTAAATTAAACTATAGTGTGAAAGCTCTTTCAAGAAATGAGAATTCAAACTGGCTACTCATCCTTTTAACGATCACCCGACGGAACCACTCAGAAGCTGCTAAGCCTTCCATCCAGAGACAATGCTCCCTATTAGGTATTCCACGCGAATAGCGACTATTTATGCAAACCACAGCTCAAGTATAAGCGGACTCGAAATAATCGCACGCCATTAAAACTTGGCCCAACTTAGCGTACTTGGCCGCTTTACAATTTGAGGAATTTGAGGATTTTCGCTCGAGTCCTCAAGTAATGGCTGGTATCCTGGTGAAATGAAATTGTGGCGTTGTCTTTGAGGAATAAGGAGACATCACAACGACAACTTTTTAACCCACACGTAAATTATTATTATTATTAATTATTAATCATTTATTTCAGACCAGGTCCATATACATTTTGACACAAATTACATAAAAAAATAATAAAGTAAAACAAAATTAGAAATAGGTACATGTCAATAGTAACAATAATTAAAAATTAATTAAATAAAATACAACGAATAAAAATAGCAATGGAAATTATAACGTCAAAAAAAAAAAAAAAAAAATATAATCAAACGTGAGTGGCTTACTTATTATTAGTATTAACATGTAGCCACACTGCATGCTTAATGACCGGACAGTCAAACCGACCTGCCACAACACGTAGGATGCTATTGGCGCTGCCCCGGACACGTCTGAGCATCGAGGCGGCTCGTTTGCGCATTATGGCATGAAAGCCGTCTACCCGAGCGTCAGCAAACATTCCCGTAAAAAGAGCTTCTCACTAGATGGACCGACGACATTGTGAGAGTCGCTGGCATCCAGTGGATGCAAAAGGCAGGCTGTCGTTCAGTATGGAGGTGAAAGGGGGAGGCCTATGTTCAGCAGTGGACGTATTCTAGCTGATGATGATGATGATGACATTCTTTTACAAGAACTTGACTGTTAAGGTAGCATTCCGACCTTGGCGACCGCGACTTAAGCTAACTATATATAGGTTAGTAAAATAGACGATATGAGAAATATGAACTGTTCCTGTGGGGTAAACGCGGGAAAAACGAGCGCGACATGTCATCTCACTAATATAAAAAATGCGAAAGGTTTATAAAAAAGAATGGAATAAAAGTAACTTTCGTTATTATGATTATTAACGGGATATTTACGGTGATAAGGTTGTGGATGGAGGTCCCTAAACCGCCTTAAACTGGCCTATTATAGATACTTTTATCCTACGCTACGTCTGACGATTTGTTGTCTTCGCTCTAGGACACGTCTACCCAACGCTTATCTTTACAACGACCGATACTGCCACTTCAGCTTGCTAATACGCTGAGCTATGTCGGTAACTTTCTATCTCAAGTGAATTAGTTCGTTCAGGATACGAGCCCTCAGAGAAATGCAAAGCGTAACTCTTTCCATAACTCGCTAAGCTGCTTTGGAATTACAGACCGCTACAACTGTGTCTCCACGTTTCGGCACCACCGGTAGAACGCAGAGCTTTGCGGGACGGTTGCCGAAAAGCATCGATGAAGTTATCAAAACCATACAAAAACAAAATAGTTTTTTCATTTACCTTAGTCCAGCAGTGGACTAAGATATAATAATGACTATCTCATCCCGCTGTCGAACAGAAGACGATACCGAGGAACGTCATCATCAACATCATTAGCCAGAAGACGTCCACTGTTAAACATAGGCTCCCCCTCTTAGAACTCCACACTGAACGACAGCCCATCTACATCCACTGGATGCTCGCGACTCTCACGATGTCGTCGGTCCATCTAGTGGGAAGCATATCTACGCTGCGTCTTATGGTTCGTGGTATCCACTCACGAACCTTTTTTTCCCCATCGATTATCGGTTCAACTTCAACTTGCAATTATTAATAGCTATGTCGGTTCTGGTTCTTTGGCAAATATCTATCTATCTGGATTCTATCGCGCAAAGAAACTCCGAGCATAGCTCTCTCCATTGCCCGCTGTGTGACTCTCGAGTTTTTCCAAAAGGCCAACAGTTAAGGACCGCGTCTCAGTATTATATGTCATCATATGCCATCATCGAGGAACGTAGCTAGTTACAATATCTTTATGTACTTACCAACCATCAAGCTGGGCTCATCGCGTGGCGCCATCTTTGTGGTCGAACCCTCTGTGTCGTTGCCGACGGCTGCAGCCGTCACTTCTGTGGAAGAAACAACAGTTAACAGTGCAGCTGTAGAGTTGGGCGGGGGAGCCTACATCGTAGTTCTTCAACAAAACAAAGGCCAGATAATTTGACCAAAAACAAACAAGTTGATCGAAAAGGAGTTTTGTCAGTTTTTTCGTTAGGTCCACTCTCAGATCAGACAAATAAGGGAGATATGCCTTAGTACAATTATCGTTCGTGTTTAAATTAAATGTCCCTGTATATCACCAAAATTTTTCATGGCTCATTTATTCATTTGTCACGCATTCTAAGAAACTTCCAGCGATAAATGCGACATCAACGAAATAACTAATAGTCCACTTGTAAATGCATTCGACTAAAGGCATCAAGGCCGATTTAAGCCCAATGCGTTCGCACCCGCATCTCCACGTTACCATATCTTCCTTGTTTCTCGGATCGTAGGGTCCACTCAACACCAATACCTACCAATAATTACATTACCTTAGGGACCGTACATTTTACAGACGCACAGATACACGTTTAACTTATAACACCCCTCTTTTTACGTCGGGGTTTAAAATGTGCGGTTCCTAAGATACTCAGTCGATGCGGATGAAACCGCGGGTCGCAGTAATCATATACTTATACTAGATCGGTATAAATAGATATATTACCTACTAGAAAGGTAGAGGTACCTATACGACATGTTTGAAGCATTCCAAAGTAGGTCATAGAAACACCTGGCAACTTCCGCAATGGAACAAATACGCGAGTAAACAGTTCTAATGGAATTCGATTAAGGAGAATCAAATATCTATCTGCAACAGTTGATTTTCTTACTGTCGTTTAGTGAATTTTATAATTTTTCAAGCTTTTATTTAAGGTGGTACGATTCACCTATGGCGGCAAATTCAAATTTTAAACAGTTTTTTGGTCCTATAGCCAGGCCAGGTAATTATTTTTAAATAACACAGTGTTTGCGCAAATTGTTGGTTGTTCTTTACATTATAATGTACAACTATTTAACAGTAACGCACCATATTACTTACATTTGTCAATAAACTGTTTGAAACAGCAAAAATTCGTTTATTCACAAATGTAAGTAATATTGTGCATTAGAGATAAATAGCTTTACATGATTTTGTAAAGAATAATAATCAATTTGCGGTAACATCATGATCGTGTAATGATTTTGTAATCATGTCGTGAATTTTATTGTATTTTATACACATTTCTAATTAATTCGTATGGAAGTTAATAAATCACATTGCAGTAAATATCATTACCTACTTAATAGTAGTATTTTAAGTGTTTTTATATAAGCTTGTTTGTTTAAACCTAGTTTTTAAAAGTAGTTTATAAGTCTATTGACTAGATTGTACTTTGCTTTTCTCTGATTGGTCGACCTTGACTGGGTGTTTACCGATTGGCAAGTTTACGTGCGGAGGGTAAACAGTCAGTTGAGGCAGTCTCGAACGAGCTTTCAAAGGAGCAACAGCTCTCTGTATTACAAGTGAAAAGTATAAAGGTGTAAAATAAGTGTTGAGAATGATTGTGTCAATATCTAAATTGTGAAAGGTTGTAAAATAAATAATGTGATTGTACCCAAGGTGTCTGATTTATCACATATCAGAAGTGGCACAAAATCCACGAAAGCTCACAAAACAAAAATAGAGCACCTAAATGTGCCTCTCAGTCAACATTGGCGATAGAAGAGATCGAGGCAAGCCGTGAGCCGGAGCCTACAACTGCCGTGTCCATGCGAGCAAAGTATGGGGCACGTGTCTGTGTGGCGTGTAGCAGCTGCGCGAGGTTCTGTCGAGAGCCTGAAGCTGCGGACGCCAACAAGGAGCCAAAAATCGGCCTCAGCCAATAGCCAGGTGTGTTTGTTTCTGCTTTTCATTATGCTAGATGAGATATTTATCGTTGACCTTATTGCCACTAGTTCAAGATTGGAATAGAAAGTGTAGAAGTAAAAACACATCTCATAAACCTGGTAAAAATCATGCGCTGCGTTCTATACAAAAAAAAAAGAAGTCGAAAGCTAGTCGGCTATATCGAATGCTAATAAATGGCATTAAACGTCGTTAAAACGTGTAAACAAAAAAACTTTATTAATTTCATACTTGTTTGCGGGTAGACTGGAAAATAATAAACGAACCGAAAGTAAATGTGCAAATCAAACATTTTAATAATTACGCTTCATATAAAGCAGAATCTAAGTCAGTGCTCTGATGTTGGTTCTTCAAAATAATCATGATTATACAAATGGCTATAGCAAGTTGCAGATAGATGAGAATTTAGTAAACTCTTGTGTGTCTCTTGTGTTCTATCACACTTACAGTATTGCATAATTTGTATAATTTACCTATGAAGCTACCTACAGTTACTTTATCTAAGTGCTTACGGTAGAATTATGTTTCAATGTTTTATGGTTTAAAAATTTTATTTTTTCAAAGAATAACATTAATTCTCTTAGGTGAGAAAATACATGTTTTATTTAACTAATGTACTCAAAGACTGCAAACATTGCAAACATTTTTAGGTATAGTATTTTATCGTAATAGTATTTTTTTTCTTTAGTGGGTAGTTGACGTCGTAAATATTGGGCTCGATAATCTATTGCGTATCGTGTATCATCCAAAGCTTGATAGCAATATTGGTAATTAGTCAATAATTAGAATTACCTATTACATTTTGTGTTATTTGTACTTATAGTTTTATTAGCAACAATCGTTTTGACAGCATACCATTAGTTTTTATAGCTCATCAAGTTTCGATAGCACCAACAATTTTGATAGCTCGGAAAGTTTTTATGGAACCGATGTTCTTAGGAGTCTTTATGGAACCGATAGTATCTATGAACCCGATAACACCGATAGTTGCAATAGCATCAATAGCCCTCATTATTGACAGTGGTCCGTAGCTCATTCGGTCACAGACTGAAAACATTTTTGCTTTATTGGAAGTAATAATAAGCCAACCAGCTAGTCAACCATGTCGCTGTTTATATCGGTTGCTAGATAAATGAGATAGTTGCCACTATAAGCAATTCATATTTCACCCCGTAAGAGATCATACGAGAAATTAAATATATTAATGGGTGTATAATGTGACACAAGTACCGAACGATTCATTGTGTCATGCTTAATGCTCATGGCTATGTATGACCACACCAAGTAAAGTGTGTTTAAGAAGTAAGCAGTGTTATAAGACTGCTTTGACCGACTGAAACATGACTGAACTGTGTTTGACAAATTAGTAGTCAAATTCATGATACAATTTATTATATTTGCGAATTGAGTAAGATATAATTTTAGACTGTTAATTTTTGAAAGTAATCTGCCGGAGACAATTTATGCTTTTCAGTGTTATGTGACAGTGGAGCTTGTCGAAGACACTCCGCCAGATGTGTCACCTAAGTGTCGCCAGCGAGTGACGTGGCTAGTGTGTCGCCAGCGAGCAACGTGGCCAGCATGTCGGCAGCAAGCGACGTGGCCAGCGAGTGACGTGACCAGCGTGTCGTCAGCGAGCGACATGGTCAGCGTGCCGACAGTGAGTGACGAAGCCAGAGTGCCACGTGGTTAGACTATGATTATGATGCCTAACTAAGTCTAGATGTTCAGTAGGTTAGACTATGATTATGATGCATAACTAAGTCTAGATGTTCAGTAGGTTAGACTATGATTATGATGTATAACTAAGTCTAGATGTTCAGTAGGTTAGACTATGATTATGATGCCTAACTAAGCTCAGATGTTTAGTAGGTAAGACTATGACTATGATGCCTAACTAAGCCCAGATGCTTAGTAGGTTAGACGATGAGTATGATGCCTAACTAAGCCCAGATGTTTAGTAGGTTAGAATGACTATGATGCCTAACTAAACCCAGATGTTTAGTAGGTTAGACTATGATTATGATGCCTAACTAAGCCCAGATGTTTAGTAGGTTAGAATGACTATGATGCCTAACTAAACCCAGATGTTTAGTAGGTTAGACCATGATTATGATGCCTAACTAAGCCCAGATGTTTAGTAGGTTAGTATGACTATGATGCCTAACTAAACCCAGATGTTTAGTAGGTTAGATTATGACTATGATGCCTAACTAAGCCCAGATGTTTAGTAGGTTAGAATGACTATGATGCCTAACTAAGCCCAGATGTTTAGTAGGTTAGAATGACTGATGCCTAACTAAGCCCAGATGTTTAGTAGGTTAGACTATGATGCCTAACTAGGCCCAGATGTTTAGTAGGTTAGACTATGACTATGATGCCTAACTAAGCCCAGATGCTTAGTAGGTTAGACGATGACAATGATGCCTAACTATGCTCAGATGCTTAGTAGGTTAGACAATGACAAAGAATGGCTCGCTAGGCCCAGAGTGTTTAGTAGGTTAAAAGATAACTATCTCATCAATTGGGCTAAGTGCGCTTAAGATAAATGATGGCTATGTGTTCCTTCTTATAGGTCAAGTGTCCTTAACCAAAGTAAATGATGATTAGTGCCATGTAACTATATTTGGAAAGCCAAGTGAGCCCTTAAGATAAAAGTTTCTTGTTGCTATATCTTATAGAATAAACAGTAATGAAGCACGGATGACGTAGCCGTAGACTATTTGTCAGTGGTAGGCAACCGGTGATAACATTAAGATTATTTGATTATAATAAGACTTTTAACTCGGTGTGGCAACCAGTAATCTTTATTTGAAGTTTTATTGTCTAGCTGCACCTTCAGTTTTTCTCGCAGTCTTTATTTATTACCTATACTTATCTATTAAATTTTAGTGCAGTTTGTAATTTTATATTATTTGTTGTAAATAGTTAAGTAAGTGAATATTTCTATGATAATTCGAGTATTGTTATTGTACTGGCAGTAATTATATTATTTGATGTAAATAGTTAAGTGAATATTTCTATGATAATTCGAGTATTGTTATTGTATTGGCAGTAATTACATTAATTGATGTAAATAGTTAAGTAAGTGAATATTTATAATAATTCTAGTATTGTTATTGTACTGGCAGTTATTATATTATTTGATGTAAATAGTTAAGTAAGTGAATATTTATAATAATTCTAGTATTGTTATTGTACTGGCAGTTATTATATTATTTGATGAATATAGTTAAGTAAGTGAATATTTCTATGATAATTCTAGTATTGTTATTGTACTGGCAGTAATTATATTAATTGATGTAAATAGTTAAATAAGTGAATATTTATAATAATTCTAGTATTGTTATTGTACTGGCAGTTATTATATTATTTGTTGTAAATAGTTAAGTAAGTGAATATTTCTATGATAATTCGAGTATTGCTATTGTACTGGCAGTAATTATATTAATTGATGTAAATAATTAAGTAAGTGAATATTTATAATAATTCTAGTATTGTTATTGTACTGGCAGTTATTATATTATTTGATGTAAATAGTTAAGTAAGTGAATATTTCTATGATAATTCGAGTATTGTTATTGTACTGGCAGTTATTATATTATTTGATGTAAATAGTTAAGTAAGTGAATATTTCTATGATAATTCGAGTATTGTTATTGTACTGGCAGTAATTATATTATTTGATGTAAATAGTTATGTAAGTGAATATTTCTATGATGGTTCGCGTATTGTTTTTGTACTGGCAGTAATTTTATTATTTGATTTAAATAGTTAATTAAGTTCAAGTTAGTGAATTTTTCTATGATAATTATGTTTATTCTGTATTGTATTATATTTCTAATATGTATTTTTGTGGGTTTCCGACAAGTTGCCATCTGTAACTACTGTAGAGACAACAGTAAGTTTATGATGTAGTGTAATAACAATGAAAATCAAGAAAATTTCTTGTATCTTCCTGCAGTTCCTAAGTCAAGGAATAATGGAACCCACTAGTGATGACCATTATGTTGATGTTAGGTATTTAGGTATTTCGAAAACTCACGTTGTGGCGTTGAAAGAAAATCTGAGATCAAATTATAACCGAATGTAATGATAATTATAGCAAATAATTGATTTATTCGTGCGTCGGGAGATCGCACGACGTCGGATGGCCGAATGTAATGATTTTGTAATCATGTCGTGAATTTTATTGTATTTTATACACATTTCTAATTAATTCGTATGGAAGTTAATAAATCACATTGCAGTAAATATCATTACCTACTTAATAGTAGTATTTTAAGTGTTTTTATATAAGCTTGTTTGTTTAAACCTAGTTTTTAAAAGTAGTTTATAAGTCTATTGACTAGATTGTACTTTGCTTTTCTCTGATTGGTCGACCTTGACTGGGTGTTTACCGATTGGCAAGTTTACGTGCGGAGGGTAAACAGTCAGTTGAGGCAGTCTCGAACGAGCTTTCAAAGGAGCAACAGCTCTCTGTATTACAAGTGAAAAGTATAAAGGTGTAAAATAAGTGTTGAGAATGATTGTGTCAATATCTAAATTGTGAAAGGTTGTAAAATAAATAATGTGATTGTACCCAAGGTGTCTGATTTATCACAATCGTTTACAATAATTACCCGGCAACACAAGGACATGAAAACTGTTTGAAATTTGAATTTCCCGCGATTTGTGAATCGAACCACCTTAACTTGGCTCGTTAGTTTGGGTCAAATCTTACAACTGAATTTTAAAATATTTATCCTATTTATATTATACGATTTTTTTAAATCTCCAACCGATTGAGCTGAAATTTTACACACTTAATGTAGGTTTGGTGACAATGCAGTGTTATGGTACCATCGAGCTAGTCTGATGATGAAGACAGAAGATGGTCATAGGAACTCCTTAACGAAAAGACGTTACCCCGTCGAGTTTGGGTTCGTTGGATTTGTCTTCCCGAGCACATTGGTCCTAGATGATAAATTCAATATGGCGGGCCGCGAACGCCCCAAGATGGTGGACAAATGTGCTTATCTACCATCATGATATGGGTATCAAATGAAACGGTTTGCTGAGAAGAATACGAAAAGCTTGTTTTTAAAAACTTATTTTTTTCATTTCATGATTAGGCTCCTCCAGGGGCCTTACGGACAACTGCTATTACAGGCACCTAATCCGCTCAGTTGGAAAATCACGCGACCGCAAACCGTATCTGGGCGCGATAAGGTTTGTGGCCGCAGTTGTCCGTAAGGCCCGTGGTGTCGGAAGAATTAGTTGATTAGGTTTTAATAAACTGTACATTGTTCATAAATAAAATCCTTTTTATTTTTGAACAATTTTTAATTTTGTTTTCGTTGATTCTTTTTACAATCAGCATTTTTATGAGGTAGGTAGTAAAACATAATTAGTCAACATGCCTATTATAAGTGAGAGATTTGTTTACAAATTTTTTGTGAGTTACTAAATAAGGAATAAAAAGAGTGCAAAAAAAAATAATTACATACAGTCGAATTGATAACCTCCTCCTTTTCGAAGTCGGTTAATAAAACATCATCGCGTACGCCAATTGGCAGGGTCCTATATGAGGGAAAACCCTCCAAAGACCAAAACGCAAAAAGTCAAATATCTCGTTTAACTGTATTCCCAAAGCGAATCAGCGGTTTCGCCTCAGAATAAATAGAAAAAACATCATACATCGCAGATTACTGTGGAATAACTGTTTGTCGAGAAAATATGGTTTGTGGTTATGGAATCTAAATATATTTAAGAGTATTTTTGATTGCATCAGTCATAACTCTTTTGAACTTTTTTCACTTTTTAACCTTTTTTGAAAGAAGTCGATATCAATTATGGCAGCGTACCCAGCTTGTACCAATTACCACGCTGAATGGCAAGTTTTATTGCAGTATTTCTTAACTATGTTTTATCAAAATCGTTCCAGTGGTTTAAAAGTTATGGACTAATTTCCGACACGAATGAATAGTACTGGTTGGGCCCTGATGTATGCATTAAAAAAACACGCTCAACTATACTTTTTTATAGTAGATAGGCTTGCGCTTAGCCACCACCTCGCCTGATGTTAAGCGACGATGCGGTCTAAGGTGGAGCACGCTTGCCTAGAAGAAACCGATTCACTCTCGCCTTGGAGACACCCAGATTGTAACTGACGGGGAAAACCCATTCAGGCAGCGAATTCCACAGACAAGCAGTTCGCACAATAAATGTTGAATCAAAGCGCTTCGTACGGGTTTTCGGAATATCAACGATAAAAAGATGTCGATTTTTCGTGCCCGTCCTGGCAGTCCGATAGAAAAAAGGGCATGAAGGAGAATAATATACCTACTGTGCTAAGTATGTTATATTATAATCTTCGGATTGGCGTAATACTACGCGCGGTAGATACTAACCGTCTTACTACAAAAGATTTAAGAACGCTCTAGACATGTGTTTAGCAGTTGTTTCACTGTGAAAAATATGTTAACCACAATCTGTGAAAAATATGTAAACACAATCGGTCTTACCACAAAAGATTTAAGAACGCTTTAGACAGGTGTTTAGCAATTGTTTCACTGCGAAAAATATGCTCAAAATAAGATCAAAATAGTATTATTATGCAATTCTCGGTCACCATCCCTCTCATGCCATTGGAATAAGAGTGACCGAGATCACGTGCGCGTAAGAATATCGTAGTCGTACTCGGCATGAAACCCGTCATAAAGTCAAGTCAAAATTATAGTTTTATAGTTCCCCAGTGCTAAGCGTATCAAAGGACGTATAACTTAGCTCGTGAAAATGGAGAGATAACTTAGCCGTGAGCCGAAACAACGCTTCGGCTAACTAATGTGACGTATGACCCCCAAGGGAAGCTAGGGTTGGCCCGTCTTAGAAGTTCGACCAATCTAATAGATTGTTAGTCAGTTTATGGATAAAGTAACGGAACGAAAAGGCCCTAATAGACGTGTGGATTTGGTTGACGGACCGCTGTCCAACCAACGGGAGAGAAAGAGTGAGAATAATATATTTCCGTCTCTTTCTCTCCCATTGGTCAGATTAAGGTCAACCAAAATCCACACGTCTTTTAGCACTTTAAGATGGGCTAGCATCTTTCGTGACTTCACTGAATGGCAGAGCGCTAACATTGATTATTTAGCTATAGTTATATAAAACTAGCTGAATCCCGCGGTGTCAACCGCCATTTTCCAGTTTTTCGCGATTTCTGGGGGGGGGGGGGGGGGGGGGGGGGGGAAGTAATGCCAAATTTCGCTAAGATCGATCTAGACTTTTAGTCAAGTTTAGTCAAGTGAAAAGCAAACAAACACAGATAGACAGTTACTTTCGCTTTTATAAATATTTATATAATATAACAGTTAGGATTGCTCACCTACCATATATATTGTTGGTTACCTAATGAAGTAACGTTTTTTTTTTTCTTTTTTATTATTATTATTTTCTTTTATTTCTTTCGTTTTTTTTTTGCCAAACTACGCTATATATCGCTAGTTACTGTTACACGGAACTGTGATAATATGCCGAAAGGAGGAAATTTTACACTGATGTGTAAAATATAACTGATGTAAAAAACAAAAAAAGCAATAAAAATTAAAAAATTAAAATTTATGATGTGTCTGATGTGCAAAAGTTGTTCATAATGATTTATGAACAACTTTTACTATAGGACCAACACTGGCATTGCGAAAATATATTTAACTGATAGACAATTAGCTACTGTTACACGGAACTGTGATAATATGCCGAAAAGAGGTCATTTTACACTGATGTGTAAAATATAAATGATGTAAAAAACAAAAAAGCAATAAAAATTACAAAATTAAAATTAATGATGTGTCTGATGTGCAAAAGTTGTTCATAATGATTTATGAACAACTTTTACTATAGGACCAACACTGGCATTGCGAAAATAAATTTAACTGATAGACAATTTGTTTTTCACACATTTTAACTAAACCACGATTGTTTATGTGACCAGGAATAATGTAAAGATTACACACAATCATATCTAAATACGATTGGCGCGTTAAAAATTATAGTTGAATAAAGAAATTCACAGACAAACACAAATGTTATTAACCCTGAAAATTGCTCTCCTTTTTAGGGTATTTTTCCTGTCGGAGTATGCATTTCTCGAAAAGTACAATACATATAATATATGTCTTCAAATCGATAGTAAACAGGGGTGCAAGTACCGTTCTTTTATCGATCGTCAAATTGACAGTTGAGGTCGTCAAATTCGATAATATGCCATTTTTTCAGTACTCGCTGTGATCGATTCTATGGCATTTTAGCAAATTTGACGATCGATAAAGAACGGTACTTGCACCCCAGGTTCGTTTTAGCCGAGTGCGTGATTATTCCGGTCGGGGGGACAAAAGTGGAGTCACGAGAACTTAGTAACATTCCAATATTATCTAAGTCCAAAATTTGACCCGAATTGAGAGCAGATCATTAAATTCGGTAACTTTATTATTGTCTGAACATTTTTTTAATTGGAAGAATACTCGACTTCTTACAAATTGTATTTGAAATATTCATACGCAAATTAAATAAGAGATATACTCGTATTTATAACCCACAAAATATCATAACAAGAAACTGGGGAAACTAATGTTTCTTGTTGCGAATTGTGATTGATGCCCCAATTTGGGGCATCCATTACTCATTCTTACTCAAATCAGATGAAAATAACATTTCTTTGCACTTTTAAAATTTAGGCAAAGTGGCTTATTTTGTAACTTTGAAACTTACAACTACTTACGGTGAAAACCGCAGCAAAATCCGTTGCGTGGTTTAGGAGGAGTTAGCGTCCATACAGACAGATAGACAGACAGACAGACAGACGCGATAAGTTAGAAGTAAGTTATTAAGATAAGATACGTGATAAGTCCCGATAAACATTTAAAAACATGTGTCAAATCGCGAAACGTTAAAAATTACCGTTACAAATATTTTGTCAACGAAACATGTACTTTCATCATCATCATCAGCCAAAAGACGTCCACTGCTGAACATAGGCCTCCCCCTTACACAGTACTTTATCCAACTGTAAACCAGTAAAATATCGATGAATTTAGTCTATAAAATCGAGTATAAATTTCACCCAGTACGTAGTATGTAATAGCCGAAGATATTTAAAACTATAGACTCAATAATAACGCGCCAAACAACTGCTATAGAATGCAGTGCTTACACTCGTATATGCGGGAAGAGTGCTGAAGTTAAAAATATCATTGGTATGGTGACAGCTATAATTGGGAAGAATTATCAAAAAAATACTCTTTTTCGATATACTAACCCAATGACGATATTATTATGTTTGTAACAACCAGATAGTTTAAAGCGTATTAGTTTATTCAAGCCTTATCTATACTAATATTATAAAGAGGAAAGATTTGATTGTTTATTGGTTTGTTTGTTTGCTCCAAAACTACTAAACCGATTTAAAAAATTCTTTCACTGTTAGGCAGCTACACTATCCCGGGTGATATAGGCTATAATAGGTATATTTTCAACAAAAAAAATAGGGATCCTTACTTAAACTCCAATAATGTAACCCAAGGTGTAAAAAAAATAAGACTTACATCCGTGCGAAGCCGGGGTGCGTTGCTAGTTTTTTTATAAACAGTTTAAAGCGTGGCTTGAATAAGCCACGCCTTGATTTATCTACAAAATGATTATGTAACTCAAGAAATAAATAAAAGAAAAAGATAGTAGTCATAAAAAATATGTACCTTCATAAATTAGCTTTACCACCGTCGTAAAAAACAAGCTAGTATCATCCCTATAACAACGTCTTTAGATGAAAGTAATGGGAATCGACAGCATGCCAACCCTATAATTTATGCTGTAGTTGACGGAATAGGGATGGCCCGTTTCAAGGACGTATCTATTGGAACTTTACTGACTTTACAAGCCGTTTAAATGTTTTGTCATTTTAATATTAAATTAGTCGGAATTTTACTATTCATTTAAACTTAATCAATTTGCTTATTTTGAAAGACATTTCAGAATAGTGCGACATTGAGAAAATTTAGGTGAAATTAGGATAAGAACTTTTTGTAAAATAACACAAAGTAAAATCATTTGTTATAGCACTAACAGAGGTATGGATTTGGTTGACGGACCGCCGTCCAACCAACGGGTGGGAAAGAGAAAATTTTCTCTTTCCCTCCCATTGGTCTGACGGCGGTTGAGGTCAACCAAATCCATACCTCTGTTAGTGCTATAACAACAGTCAGTTAGGGCTTTTAACCTACGCAACATTCGCTTGCACATAAACAAACTATCGTTTCTGGTAAATGCCATAACTTACTGATTATTACATCCACCCCCAAATTGTTCACTCTCAGTACGTCTTCTAAAGACTTCTCTGTACCCCAACTTTTTAATCCTGATTACGTCCTCAAAGTTCGGAGTACAGTGGACTCGTAAAGCGCCTCCGTCAAGGAGTGCCGAAGACTTAGCAAGTTTAATTATCGCCAAGACTCTCCGCCTACAAATAGAGACCCTTTGTCGACGTGTTGCTAGTTGCTAAGATTATGTCCCAGATTCACGGGGAAGTGGCGTTGTGAAATGGGTTAAAAATCAACGTAGCGCTAAAATATACTTAATTATTAATATGCTTCATCAATTTCAGCCAATTATGTTCCCACTGCTGGGAAACAGGACTATTCTTATAGAGATAGAGATAGAGAAAGAGAGAGAGGATGGGGACTAAACAACCATGTCGGCCCTCCGAAGAAATCAAAATCCTCATAATCATATAAATGTGAAGCTTATATGGATGGATCGACGTGATTTTTCGCATTTTCGCATATCGGAATTCGCATATATGATTATAGTTGGGAGGAACGCAAAATGACCAAGGATACTTTTTATCCCGAAAAAATATACAGTTCCTGTGGAAATCCACGCGGTTTACCCGCTCTTTTTTTTTCTTAAGTTCTCGATACAAAACACTATAATTAAAAAGAAAAAACATAACATATGTGTTATGTTATGTTTTTGTGTGTGTGTGCAAAACTGTCCCAAAAATATTTATTTATTTATATTGTAACCGAAAAAACTAAACGGAAATCGAGTTCAATTACCGATCATTTCCGAAAAACGGCGGCCAGGGACATCTCTAGTGGGCAGTTAAAATCATCATACGTTCACATGCGATTACTTTATGTTATTTTTACTGCCTTCATGCGAAGAGATTTATTCCGACATAAACTTGAAAATTACGTTGTAACGTAACAACGGGAATAAAATTACGTTGTTATTTTACAACGTAACTCCTGGCGTTTGAAGTTGAATGCTTGGAATTGGCGTAAACTCACAGCGTAATTTTAACGCAGATTATAAATATTTTATATAACACATAATTATATTACCTTTTTGTATGAGAACCTGCGCAAGGTTTTTATGATAGTCACATAAAATTAATTATCAATACAAAAATAACGACTTCAAAATTAGTAAGCGCTCGAACGAAAATTATTGCGTTTGCCAAATCAACTGGTAACAAAATTAAATAAAATTCCCTTTAGGTAATATACTTATGTTGAAAATTAATTAATTCTTAAATAAGGCACTGTGTCTTATTTTCTTAAACGTTTCGGAAAAATATAAAATTTGGCCTAAAGCTTTTTTTAAATATTTTATAGGTCAAAACGTTGGTAATTAAATAGTTTATAGTAATTTATAAATCAAGTTTTTTTTTAATAGGTACTTACACTATTCGGTATGCTAAAAAAATTAACCTATGCCAATTCCAAAACCATTTCGAGATTTTATGTTACCAACCCTTATTTTTCTACTCCGACCTTTTAAAACGATAAGATGCCTTTAATTTAACATAAAACTAAGAAATCATTCGACTTTCATTGACCTCTAAATGACGTCACGGTGTAGCATTTTATTTTCTGTGCCTTTTAAGAATAAAAATATTATACATTTGACACACTGTTCGTCACACAGAATAGAATATTTTTTCATTTCTGTGGTTTGCCTGTCTGGTTTTTTTCAGGGCTGCCAATATGGGGTGCTTTTTTAGGCTTCTCAACGCAACGAAATTTTGTGCACTGTGAAGTCACATAATTTCAATTTTCAAAAAAATATTGTTAAATAACTACTCAATAGAAAACAAAAATATTGAAATTAGTTTCTTAAAATAGCCTTATCTACGATATAAAAATATTAAAAAAATACTAAAATAAAACTTTACATACCGAATTGCATGATAGATAATTTTCAACTGACATTAGAAAAGGAGGTTCTAAATTGGACTGTATTTTTTTGCGTGTTATGTGATATCTTTTTGTAAAAAGAGCGACAAACAAGCTTTTGTTCCGCCTGATGGTAAGCAGAAACCGCCGCCTATGGACATCTGCAACACTAGCGGTGTTGACGATGCTTTGCCAGCCCGGAGAGGTAGTTATAGACACCATTTTTGAAACGCTTCATGTTGAAGTTCGGCGGGATAACTTCGCTGATTGTGGTGTGAGTAAACCAACTTTAATAGTATTTTTATAATTAAATAGGCTAATTTTATCTTAAGCGTGAACTTTGAAGTAAATATTCCACCTCTAAGGGTGGAAATTAGGGGATGAATAATGAATTTCATAAAAATGTCAAACATGCAAGCAGTTTTCTTTTAAAAATATAATTACCTATTCACGTTTGTAGGTACTATTACATAGGTCAGGGATTGCAAACCTTTATTGGTGGTTTAGGTACGTGCCATATTTTATTTGAAATACCGGCCAAGTGCGAGTCGGGCTCGCGCACTAAGGGTTCCGTACCGTTATTATGTAAATTTCATTTTAAGTTTGTGTGATTTCTTCTGTTGCAAATTAAGATGTCAAATAACATTTTAGGCTCAATAATTTATTATTTTTAACAGAAATCTACCTGTCTCGCCTAATCTTTTACTGTTTAGGGACCACTGGTAGCCCCGTATGCAATAAACTACTTAGTTCATGGCGTCAAGAAGAAAATTATTAATTTTCTGATCAGGTTCATACAATTTTTTCTAGTACATACGCCACTGCCAAGACGTATCAAGCAAAGAATGGAAGAAACCAAAAAAATTACTCACAATTTCACAATATCGTCCAAACCAAACACGACAGAACTTGAAAAGACTATAAAGCCTTTTTACCTACCGTGGCCACATTATCTATCTATAGGGTTGAACGAGGGAGCCAGTATAGTAATTTCTAAACAAAACTAAAAGTCTCCCATAACAAATTTTAGTTTCTTTATTTAGCCAACTGTAATATAAGTTGGTCGGTATGTAACCGAGTTTTTTTCTGGACTATAGCCAAGCGTCGCGTGGCCGAGCGTCATGCGTGACTCTATACGATGGAAATTACAAAATTAGAAATGTCTAATTGGTCTTTTTCACGGTGTATAATAAAGTAATGTAGACGTTCCACTGGTTCTGTTTTACCATACTTATTATAGAAACGTGGAGGTTGTAGTTTGGAAATATAAGGTGTAATAGCAAATACTAGATCAGGGGCCTTAGGGCTAGCTGTTTTAAGCAATCCAGTTGAGGTGATGAAAAAAGTTGCGCGACCGCAAACCGTATCTGGGCGCGTTAAGGTTCACGTTCGCGTGATTTTACTAGCTGCGCTGTTTTAACGTTAGTTTTAGACCGCGCAAGAAGTTAGCCGTAATACCCCTGGACCACACGGCAGATCACCATTACGGTGGCGAGAAATGCCAAAGTGGTGGATTGAGGTCTCCATCCACTTATCAACCACGCCTGACCATCGCCAACTCACCCCAAAATCGAAGGAATTAAAAACGGAGTTATACTATGAGGCATAAGGTTCATTTTAGAATTGTGAGCAAAATTTTTTAATCGGGCGCAGTCACCGGCTGTCCTCTCGACTTACAAGCTCTTATCCAAACAGACAGACATAAACAATTTATTTGCAGCAAAAAAAAAACCCCTACTACCCGTCATTTTGACAGCTTTTACTATGCAGCAACCACAGATATAGATCTGTGAGAGCAACTTTGAAATCGCTAAAAAAATATCGGCTGTTCCATAGAAAACGGTCATTGACAACGGTGACAACGGTCAATATACAATCCTATAGAGTCACAATCTCTCAGTGAAAACAGTCAAAAAACGTCCGTGCGCCATTGTGCATACATTACATTGTATCATTTAAATAGTTCACAATGCCACATTTATTCCAATTTAGACATTATGTCGCTTGCATAGTGTTTAATGTTAGTTGTCCCCTATGTCATCGTAGTTCTGGCATCGCGTGGCGTTGTACTCGGCTCGCGGTTACCTTGTAACTAACCAAAAAGTCTGCGCAATTCGTAGCGTGCGCCGAGCTTTGATTCGGACAGTTTTTGGCACGATTGTGACTATAATGAATTGCATCTCGATGTTGACACTACAAAATAAAGTTATATGATTATTTACGGGACCACAACCACACCTCACCACACCACCACACCTCATTCCACAACCATACCACGGGGAATATCCCGTAAATAATCATATAACTTTAGTGAACTACCGTGATAGTTGAAAACAGTGATATTCTATTAATTTTAATATGGCTAAGTTTTAACTAAATTTCAAAAGTTACAAGTTCATGTAGAATTAGAAGTATAACTGAGTATCATAATGTTAAACCCAACTTTAAATCAAGTTTTATTCAATGTTCTTCGAAAACTTTACAAAAGAAACATAATATCCTAGGGTAGATAGGGGCGAAGCGATCAATATCATGAAGTATCAGGGGCGAGGGTATCGTGGGGTGCATTTGCACGTACTTAGTTTGAGAAATATCGGGAAACTTTTACGAGAATATCTTGGAAGATCTAATGTCGAATGCTGAACAAAGAAAAATGAAGCGTAATATTTTTAGATAATTTTATGCTTCAATGTGAAAAAACGGATTTAATTGAGAAACTTCCACCATTTTTGGATTTGGTTAAAAATCATAATGAGGTAGTGTAACCTGAAACGTTATAGCTCTTACGCAAACAAAGCAATTATTTTTGCGTAGTTTCATTGCGAGAAACTCGAAACAATAAAAAAAAATTGAAACGCTACAATCATTGGCAATATTTTTTTTAATGAATGCTTCATCATCATCTTCATCATCAGCCAGAAGACGTCCACTGCTGAACATAGGCCTCCCCCTTTAACCTCCACACTGAACGACAGCCTGCCTTTTGCATCCACTGGATGCCCGCGACTCTCACAATGTCGTCGGTCCATCTAGTGGGACGCCTCCCTACGCTGCGTCTTCCGGAATGATGCTTACTGTTTCAAAACTCTTTTTTTAACTATTACGGTTGTTCAGTAAAGTTATATGAAAAAGTTTAAGTCATATGTTATTGTCATGTTAATATCCCGTAAATAATCATATAACTTTTGCATGCTGTTTTTTTAATCACTATCACTACATAGTATAAAATAAAGTCGCTGTCGCTGTCTGTCCGTCCTATGTATGCTTAAATCTTTAAAACTACGCAACGAATTTTGAAGCGGCTTTCACCATCAGTTAGATAATTTTTCACGGAAGGTTTATATATATAACTAGCGACCCGACCCGACTTCGCACGTAAATTACATCCGTGCAAAGCCGGGCGGGCGGGTCGCTAGTTACTAATATTAATTAGGCGTTGATTTCGGCCGCTGTTTTTATGTGAGTTTTCCGCCTTCTCTAAGATAATAATGAATGACTATAGTTTAAACAAGTATAATAGTTTTTACTTAACTTATATTATTTTCTTTCCGATAAAAGAGCTGATAATCAAAAAACGGCGGAACAGATTTTCTTGAATCATAGCTAACACTCGAACAAGTCACCTTTCAAACAAACCGGACAAATACCAGTAGGACTCGTGCTCTGAGGGTTCCGTTGGATGGAACACTCAGAGCGCCAGTCCAAAAAAAAACAACTAACCGAAGTTGAAATATTGAAAGACCCCTACGAAAGACCCCCTATTGAAAGAGTACGGAACCCTAAAAAGGTCAAAATTGATTTCCAAGGTTTGTTTACATAGTTCGTTACTTAGTGGGGAAGCTAATAAAAGCTCGTTTAGAGCCGTATTCTAAAATGCAAGGGACGTATTTGGATTTTCTGGCAAGAAACGAAAAAATTAAAGCCTTAATCGTCAAGAGGAATATGAAAGAAGTAAACCATTTCATTATAATTGTTTATTTTATGTCAGTGATTGAACTAAACTTTACATCAGCAGTGCAAGTACCGTTCTTTATCGATCGTCAAATTCGCTAAAATGCCATAGAATCGATCACAGCGAGTACTGAAAAAATGGCATATTATCGAATTTGACGACCTCAACTGTCAATTTGACGATCGCTGAAAGAACGGTACTTGCACCCCAGTACCGTAAAACTTTACAGCCTTGCCTTTCACAGCCGTCCCAGTATAAGTTTTTTACTTTCTAAACACACAATGTGACATTTTTGATAATTTTTCATCTATACTAATATTATAAAGAGGAAAGATTTGATTGTTTGTTCGTTTGCTTGTTTGTTTGCATTGAATAGGCTCCGAAACTTCTGAACCGATTTGAAAATTTATTTCACTGTTGGGAAGCTACACTATCCCCGGGTAACATAGGCTATATTATATTTTCAAAAAAATAGGGATCCTTACTAAAACTCCAATAATGTAACCCAAGGTGTTAAAAATAAGACTTACACCCGTGCGAAGCTAGGGTGCTTTGCTAGTATTCTATAATCGCGCATCATACGTACGTGTCGTTGCCAAACACCGGACGGACTGAGTTCACTCAAGCTAATTAACTTGTGTTTGTATTGCCGCACAGACCTGGGTAATGCGTATTTATACCACAGTTTTATATAACATTATTGGGTACTTCATTGTACCATAGAATAAAATAAAATTACAACAATAAGGTCAACATCGTTTATTTTACGTAGGTAATTTCCTAATTGTTTGAAACTTTACCTACTTTTACAAGGTTAAACTGACCAGTAATCTGAAAGAAGGTCATTGCACTCATCATTGAGAACTATTTTTACCATGTCACCAAGACTAAAATAGCAAAAAAGCTGTTCTTTTCGTTTACTCGTCGAGTGTGGATGACATTTCTATGAATCAGCTTTTTTTTCTTCTTTTTTTTTAGAATAAGCGGCAATAAAGCTACGGGCCTCCTGATGGTAAGTGGTCACCGCCGCCTATAGACACCTACAATATCCGGGGCATTGTCAGTGCGTTGCCTACCTTTGAGGACTCTAATGGCTAAAAGGCTGATAATTTTTATGGCGATTTTAGGTTTGGTCCTATGGTAAAAGTTGTTCATAATAACGAGTATAATGACCTCCTTTCAGCTTAGCATTCACCTTTCTGAGTAAGTCTGGGGTACAAGATAATGTTTCCTAATTGTAGTTGACAATTTGGGTAATTGATTGAAAAATTCTAGCACTTTTTTATTCATATAATACCTATCATTTGTCCATTTATTTTATTTGCTTATCAAAACGAAGCTATCTCATATTTGGTGTAGGTAGGTATACGCAATACTGATAACAGTATCAGTAACCTTTGTCAAGATTGATAACTAAGCTAGATTTACAATACTCGTATTTGATCAACAAATATTTATTTCCATTAGAATGTGTTTATCTATCAAAATAATTTAAGGAAACAAATCGGCAGAATAAATTTTATTATGGATTATTCAAAAACAGTCGCGATTCACGAAAGAGACTAGGGTATGTTCACAAAATTTACGTATATTTACGACATATAACTATATTAGGCAAATATGTATTAGGTAGGTAGGTATACATAGCAAAGCATATTTTGTAAAAACGAAAAACTTTTTTTTTTTTACTTTTGGCTCTAGATTTTTATTCTATTTGGCGAATATCTAGACGAGCTGTCATTCACTATGTCTCTTTTTGGGATTTATACATATTTAACCATGCAATAATATTTATATGTGTATTATACATAATTACTATTTATTGATATTCTATTTATTTGATAGCCCGTTGGTCCAGTTGGTAGTGAACCTGCCTTCTGAGCTTGGGGGCGTGGGTTCGATTCCCATCTTGGACAAACATTTGTGTGATGAACATTTGTGTTTGTTCTATATCTGGTTGTTAATATCTAGTTAAGTATGTATTTAAAACTATATATGTATGTATATCAGTCTCTGGCAGCCATATCACAAGCTATGCTTAGTTTGGGGTCAGATGACCGTGTGTGAAAAAAAAAATGTCCCGAATTTATATTTATTTATTTATGGATGCAGGCCGCTTCTAACCGGCTCTTTTGGAGATCGATGGGGGAGGCCTATGTCCAGCAGTGGACGTCCTATGGCTGAAATGATGATGATGACATATTTATCCAATGATCTTTATTCGATGATCATGAATGGCAATTTTCTAACAATATGCATTTCCTTTAACAGAAGGTATGTGCAATTTACCTACTAACTCAACACAGTATAGAAAATTGCCATTCAATTATAATATGCACCTATGTACCTAATTACCTAACTACCTAAAATGTTAGTCATAATACTCACAATAGTCATAACTAAGTAGGTAGGTACTTAGAAAATTATAAATACCTATTGCACTTTTTATGCTTTGAATATATTATAAAACACACAAAACACATAAAAGTCATAATAATTATTTTCATAAACTTTTTCCACACAGCACAAGCGTTTTTGATAAATAAAGACAATGATCATTGAATAAAGATCATTGGATAAATAGGTATGTCATCAGCATCATTTCAGCCATAGGACTTACCAGTAAAAAGAGTTCCTACATCACAACAAACCCACAAAATATTGCTAAAAATACCACGCGACGTCGCTTTGGGGACACAAATATTATTTTTAACATGAAAATAAATAAATTTAATAGACTCACGTCGTGATGCACGTGTTGACGGGAACGTCAAAAATTTAACTCGAACACGATATTTCACGATCAAATCCCAAGCACGACTCGACCGACTGGAGTCGAGTATTTACCAAAGCGCTACTGTGAAAACGTGCAAGCACCCTTTAATAGAAAACAATAATGCACATCAAATCGATTTAGACTTTATTGCAATAGCTATAAAGTTCACAATGAAAATTATTAGTGTCGACGTAAATAATCATATTGTTCCCGACACACGTTTAGCTGTCACTTTCCTCGTTGGAGTTTTAGTTGTGTACAAAAGAGAGGGAAGACTAGAAAGCGCGCATGTGCACCCCATGAATAACCTCAAAATGCGAAAGAAGTTTTTATGAGAAGTCTTTATGGCGATAGACAAGTTGTTAGCTATTCAGAGTGGTGATTTTTTTGTATGGGGGCTTTATGACAAGATCGGCGAAGTAAAGGAAGCCCTTAGGTTGAATTATGGCGTAGATATTTTATGGAATATTTTCTATCGGAAACTTTATCGGGGAGTTTTCTCAGAAAGTTAGACTGGCTCTAGTTTGATAACTTTGAGTTTTCTTTGTAGGTACGTAAATATTTTTTCCGGCAATATTTCCTTACTCTGCTGATATTTTGGCGAAAAATTATATGTATAATTTTCCTATTTCTTTCTTTCGTAGCCAAGATCGTAGCATTTCGGAATTTCGTAGCGCTGATGTAGGTTCGTAGACCCACTGTAGAGATCATCTGATCATTCATCAAAAATTGGAATAAGCACTAAAATATCGTCTACTATATCTAACGATAAGGAAAGACTGATATTATAAATACAAATCGATGGTAACTGTTGAACTACCCACAAGATGGACAGACGACCTAAAAGGACCGCAGGGAAACGCTGGATGCAGGCCGCTTCCAACTGGCCCTTTTGGAGATCGATGGGGGAAGCCTGTGTCCAGCAGTGGACGTCCTATGGCTGAAATGATGATGATGATGATGATAAACTGATGATCTTTACATGATAAACTTTCATTGCGTGGAAATTTACCTATTTTGGCAATGATCTTATAAGTATTTTGGTGTCACATTTTACCTGATTTTTTTAACCTAGGTTCCAATTTTTTTACCTGTTTATAAAGCATGTTTATTGCTGTTATAGCAGCAATGCACTATTAGCATAAGCACTGTTGCCTAACTTATTATTGCCTTAGAAAATTATACCTACCAAAGCTGCTTCTTAACGCACGCTCAAAACAGCGCAGTGCGGAAAATCACGTGAATGTGAACCTTAACGCGCGGAAATACGGTTGGCGGTCGCGCAACTTTTTAAAATTCAACTCACCAACACACGAAGGTACGGTATCATTCCACCGGTTGTCGTCGTAGCACCATAATAATCGCGTCCTCTCTTGAGTATCTTCGAAAACGTAGTTGACGTTGCACATGTAGTGGGCTACGTCTTCGTTCCGGTATACGAGGTATCCGGCAGATGGCGCTGCTAAAGTAACACAGCCCACACCTGCCAACAGAGACCGCTGTTACAAATTATTGTTTACAGTTCTAAGAGCTGTTAAAAGATTGCGTTGACACAAAAGAATTACCACAGTAACAGTTTCAAATACTGCCAGAAGAGGGCGCTTTTTCAAATATTGCTGTGTTTCAAATATTGCTGTGTTAGTAAAGAAACTATGTCAACAGATGGCACTATTGCAAACTTTTATGTTCAGTTCAAAATTCTAACACTAACTAGCGCTGTTGAAAGCTGTGCTTTGTTAGTAGTCCCAGAATCTTTCTAGAGATGGCGTACATCATAATTATGTCCAAAAGAATTTTGAGTAAACACACAATAAAAAAATTGTAACTAAATACATAGATGGTGCTTGTAGTTCCTTCTATACTTATTATCTAAAATACAACAATTTTGCCTAAGGAATTAAAATTAAAGTTTGCAAAGCAGAAAAGTGCGTTTGTTAAAAATAAATTTATTTCTTACTTTTGTAATGCAACAGCACGCCTCTCTTCGGATACGCGCCCTTGGACCTAGCTTCGACTATCACGTCCACAACGTTGGTCGTAGACGTGAGTCGCAGCGGCGTATCGACTTGGTCGCACGACAACAAGAGTTTGTCGCCCGTAACGTCAGCGACAGAAACTTGGTCGGTGCATTCTTTGTCGAACGGACCAAGACCTGGAGATGAGAAAATTTCGAAATGAATAAATCGTTTATACTTACCTAACAATAATAAGGAAATATCATTTGTTTAGGTAGGTACAAAGTTACCTACAGTTTTCAAGAGAAACGAAACCAAAAGTGACAAGAAAAGTGTCTTCCCGTGAACATATGGTGCATGTACCGAAATATCGTGAGCTCATTCCACAACCTTACCAGTCTTACCAAGGTAAATAACCCGTAAATAATCATATTATAACTCGTAGTGTAGTTCTTCTAAGTTATAACTTTAGTGAACAACCGTGATAGTTTAAAACAGTGCAAAAGTAAAAAGTGATGAAGTGACAAAAGGGCAACACCTACAATGGAAATGGCGATGAGTTTGGATAAGTAACCGCTTGAGGATTGTAGATCAATCTGATCTGTCAATAATAATCAATATTTTTCAATACTCATACTCGGAAAGTAGGTCTGAAGTTGCCTGAGGAGCGGGTTTTAGGTAACACATTTCAGCCCTAGGGAAAATCCACAGATCTACTACCTATAGATTTTCAATGAGCGTGGCTAGCTCAGTGCCTCTCGCTCATCATCGTATTTTCGCTCACTGCGCTTCTTGCAGCCCAAAATGCTACAACCAACCATTGTAAAATATCTTTTACAATTATTTCTCAGAGGAAACACGCATTTATCACATTAAATCACCAAAAAAAGGCAATAAATATAATTCAGACCCGTTTTGTTTGTCACTGATTATTACAGATTTTGACACTTGAGGTACCAAAAACAGGTCACGCCGATAAGGACAACAAATTCTATTTATGTCCTTTTCGTACTTGTGCTGAGCCATATCAAGTTGTCTCTTTCACTAAAATATATTGCCGATCTGGTTGTGTATATCTGTGGGAAAATCACTTTCAACTGACAGTGACAGTCGACAAAAGAGAGGCACTCAAATTATTAAAAAAAACTAGTTCTAATTTCACATTTGTCCACAGAAAAGAGAAGTAGATAGAACGGAAAAGAGAAGGAACATCTGTTACCAGGCATACGAGTGAACATTCTTATTTACGTCAACGCGTTGAACTCCGTATCACAATTGCTAACTGATTTTGAACGCGTAGCTGCTCCATCGAATTTATTCCACAATGCCTTCTTGCGCTGTAATTACGTGTCGCCTAGCTAGCAAAGATTTTATTTAAAAAAAAAGAAACCTATCCTATCACCGGTATGTCTAAATTGTTTATAATTTTATTATTTCACCGTGTTTTAATTACAAAGCTGTTGACAAGCCGTTGACAATAATAGTGGTTACCATTATTTTATCGATATCGATACATTTAGATTTTTCTTATAGTACTAACAGACGTATGGACCAAGTCTGTCTCGTCTATTAGCACTATTACATTTCCCGTAATTTTCTATTGTATAAATAGACATTGAATTTATTACAGTTTTCCAGGCAATCCGTCTACTAGGCATAAATGGATTGATGCAACAGGAAGACGTGATTGGATTCCTACTAAACAAGCACAATCTGTTCACAAAATTTTTGGACATATATGTATCACGACAAATAAAAGATACTTGAAGCAATTCGCAATATCACAAAAATAAATTATTTATTTACATTCAGTGGTTAAAAATTAAATCATATCACCAACACCAACGTCTTCATACTACTCTCAGACAACCTCATTTGAATCTCCAAAGAGGCTTAAAATAGCTTCACCTGCCTGTTCAAATTCTTCGACTCCCAAGAAAACGCAAACTAAAGGAAGTTATAAAGTTATAAATTATTTTTCTTTATAGATATTTGTGATGCACATTTGAGACTTCCGTAAAGTGACGCCTGATTCAATCAACTAACTTTGATATTCATTATTGATAATTTTATACAATAAAAAACCTAGCCAGCTTCAATTGCGATCCCGAAACTTTAAACTCCACTTTTTAAAATATACTGGTTGTTCGCTAGTTAGTTGTATGATTACGGAATATTTACACATTATTTATAACGTTTTTGAGTCATTTCCTGTGCCGAAACATTAGGAACTCCATATCCACAACATAATCACGGTAAATAAGTCGTTAATAATCATACAAATGTACTAAAACTCCACGTTTTTAAATAAGTCACACCCACGATTCCATAATATTTAATGGTATAGACAGACGGACAGACTTAGTAAGTTAGTAGACTTAGACTCGTAGGCTTAGTAATAGGGTTCCGTTTTTACCCTTTGGGTACAAAACCCTAAAAAGTCAAAAAGTTAAAACGAAAGAGGCGTCCCCATACAGCAAACGTATTTTAACGTATTTTTGTATTAGATCTAATGTATATGCAATGTAGTGTAACGATAATACGTACAAGCGTAATAATTGGCATGAATATAGTACACAGACACACTCTAACTAAAGTATAACAAAAAATAATAAATAATGATCAAATGCGAGTCAGTGACTAATTTCTGTTCATACGAACTAAGCAAGTCAATCTTGCTATTTTTTTTAAACGACTAGTGGTATTCCTACCATCTAATATGCTAAAGTATATAATAGGCATGTGTCCTAATGTTTAATTTGTTACAATTAACCGGCTTAGCGATGAATATAACTAAATACATTACACATAGGTACTGATAAAATAAATGAAATTGGCTGATAAATCTCTGAGATATGAGTGTTTAAAGTTTTAGGTGGGGATAGAGAGGGGATGCTCTATTCATTTCTCGCAAAGCGTGTGTTAGTACAGCATTTGTATGGCGCTCCTGAGGTGTGACGTCACGGCTCAGTATAGTGCGCTCTCTGTCTAGCACGAAACTAAAATGTTTATATCTCATTTATTTTTGAACTAATTTTTATTTTGTTTTCGTTGATGTGCTCTATTTATGATCAGCTTTT
This sequence comes from Agriopis aurantiaria, assembly GCA_914767915.1. Taxonomy (NCBI): domain Eukaryota; kingdom Metazoa; phylum Arthropoda; class Insecta; order Lepidoptera; family Geometridae; genus Agriopis; species Agriopis aurantiaria. The sequence goes on from OU611982.1 coordinate 4,022,747, forward strand.
TTATGAGGTAATAAAAAAAAATTAGTCATCATGCCTATTAAGATTATCGATAAAATTAAAACTGCACACAAAACTTTCCCATCACTAGCTGTGATACCACATTCTAAGTTTTAGGATGAGGTTTTTTTTTTAATGGCTCCTCACGAAAATAGCATTTAACCGTATCAAGTAATATATTTATTTTTCTACCCATTTAAAGTCACATAAAACGAACTTTAAACATAGCCTACGTCAATATCATGGTCAAATCATGACCTAGTAAGGTCATGGAAACTTTTAAATCAAGTTTCTATGGAGTTTTGGGGCAAAACAAAAAAATCACATTAGCAACTTCCCATTGTTTGCCTACACTCACGCAAACCTACGAATTTTCCTTAATCTTATTTAACGGATAATAATTCAATATTATTACACAAGCACATGCGTTAATATACTAGTTTTGTTAAATAAAAAAAGCAAAATCGATGAAAAACTCTTAGCTAAATTATTTTAACCCTCGTGCTTATCGTGCAGTTTAATTTGGAACTATTTTAACTATGTCGTAGATAAATTTACGTTAAGGACTGTTGAACTCGCACTAGTTTTTTGAACTGCACAAGAATCGTGCAGTTTTTTTGGAATAGCAGCATTTACCGAAATAATTGCGCAAAATGCACAGGGAATTGAACCGTATTGCACCACGAGAAGGTCAGTTTTAAACTTTAACAAAATGGCGTTCATAACCTTTTGGATTAATAATAATCTTGACGAATTATTGCATTCCTTCCTATGTAGTTATATTATGACGTTTCGTTTACATGTGTGCAACTGGCTACAACGGATTTCTTGCAAAAATGCCTTGACAGCCGTTCTATTTTAACGAAAAATTTTTCTCAAATTTTTCTCTTCTGTGCATTTGTCATAGATTTTCAATGAGCGTGGCTAGCTCAGTGCCTCTCGCTTCAACAAGGTGTGTTGCCACATTAAAATGATTTGCTATAAGTTAGGGTAATTTACCTACTATGATGGGTAGTGAATCTTCAATGAGTACTTTGGAAACAATACTACCTTTTAAATATTTATATTTTATACACTATCTGCTGCAACCCGCGGAGCTACCTGCAATTTTCTGGGAAGAAAAGTACGTTGTCTGTCCTCATGACACACCCTATCGTCCTGACAAAATTTGACTTAGCCCATGATCTAAGAAAACAAGGTCTAGCAATCTGGGAGTGGTCCCGCAATGACGTCACTGTCCAGTTGCCACTTTATTCAATCAGCTGTTACGTGGTGTATCGTCATCTCTCTCGAACCTGTTGTAAATTGACATCATGACATCATTGCGGGACGCCTACGTAAACATTTTTTCTCGAATTGCTATACCTGGCGGAGTATATTATTATACCATGACTTAGCCGTTTCCTCGTAAAAAACAGACAGAAAGTTACAAACTTACTTGCGTTTTTATTATAATTATTTGTTAGGATTAGAATATAGTACTAGAAAAAAGGTTGTAAAGTAACCATAGCATGATTTTTTATGATTAATTAAAATTAATAAAAAAGTCAAAGAGTTAAAACGGAAGGGCAAAGGAAGGGCCCCCATGCAACAAACGTTAAACGTATTTTTGGATTTGTTCTAGTGTAAAAACGGTAATCCGTACAAGCGTCAAATTTAGCGGATTATAGTGAACATAAGTAAAACAACAAATAATAAACACTGGCCAAGTGCGAGTCAGTGACAAATTTCTGTTTACCACTAAGCTAAGCAACGTCGGGCGCGGTCGGTACTTGGATGGGTGACAGCCTGGGCGTGATGTTGTCTTTTTGCACAACTTTTTGTATTTTGTGATTGTAAAGAACTCTCAGCGCGCGAGCCCGACTCGCGTTTGGTCAGTTTAGTTTTTTCATGAATGGAATTATGTATAACATTCCGAATAATTAGATAAATAGACTCTTTAATGTTTACAGTACAAATTTCACGAACAGCGCGTAGCTTTTTGAATCAGTTCGCCGAAATCGCCTATTGCTTTTCCAGCTTCATAACTGTGGCCTCATTAATATATATTTAATATTAACATTCACCATATTCATATGGGCATAAAAGGGTCGGTATTTTGCACTTCTTGCAATGTGCCAGCTTTTTTCAGCAATGTGACAGGATCAGTTGGAAACCTGCAGAACGAATAATAGGGTATTTGACTACTTTTGGGAAACTATTGCACATTATTGCCTGATATAATTTAATGTATACTGCATTTATATTTTCTGGATATCAGTCGTATTTGCGATATAAATCGATGTTAAAGTTTGAATAAAAAAATATCGCGCCAAAACGCAGACCTGCGTCATAGCTCCGGTCGAGCGACGATTGACGTCACACAAAACAAAACAGCTGCAGCCAGGCAGCAAAAGTTTGATAATCACTAATTTTCTAATAGAAGTTATGGTTTATAAATGTTGTGTAGTGCCACAATGTACAAATACTTCCATAAAACACCGGAAAAACTATTCGTTTCTGTTCCAATGGACCCCAAAACTCGCAAAAAGTGGTTGGAACTAAGTAGCTCGTAGAGAACCCAAAAGAATTGGAGCTAATTCAAGTGTTTCTATGTGCGAAGATCATTTTGAGGTACATATTTGAGTCTATATATTTCTATTACAATTTGTGTTTTTATTGCATTACTATTTTATGTACTGTTACTTTCTTTTTAAACATTGTAAAGACATAACCTAACTAAATAGTGATTTCCACCTACTACAACATACTTTTTGTACAACTTGATTGAATGTTTTGCTTGGAGAACAACTAAAAATTAATACTTACATTGTAGTTTTTACGTTTTGAGTTCTGCAGCGTAGAAACAATGACGTAGATTATTATTGAAGAAATATGCAACCATAAATACATTAATTTTGGGTAAGTTACTGCTGTCTGCTTGCACAAAATGTTTCTCCATTCTTCTCACATTTAACCTCCGGACTGTTTTTGGTGATAATTTCTGGATAAATCGCTCTCAAAATAGCTTTACAACATTAAATTCGCAAATATCAATACAAAATCTGTTTGTTTAGATTTGTGTGTCGTCACTAGGGATGAAGCCAATTACAGACCGTTTTCGATCACGTGATCAAATGTCGAAAATACAGTTATTTTATTCGTGTTTTATACAAAAAATAAGCATATTTTTATGAAAAAATCAATGAAATATGCTTTTTCATTATGTCATGTTTATGGATGACGTCAATTGGCATTGTATTTTTAATACAGTCAAGTACCCTATTTATGTTAGTTGCGGTGGGTAATTTCTTTCATAAACTGGCAACATTCATAATTTATTTTCTAAGTGAATAATTTGATAAAATTCATAGAATTAGACCACAAATCGACCTAAAAACTGACTAATTATGAATAAAATATTTGCGAATTGATATCCTGAATTTATTTAGGTGATCGTTACAAGCTTTATATGTTTACTTACGTGTGAAATGATATTTCATCGTATTTTCGCTCACTGCGCTTCTTGCAGCCCAAAATGCTACAACCAACCATTGTAAAATATCTTTTACAATTATTTCTCAGAGGAAACACGCATTTATCACATTTAATCACCAAAAAAAGGCAATAAATATAATTCAGACCCGTTTTGTTTGTCACTGATTATGACAGATTTTGACACTTGAGGTACCAAAAACAGGTCACGCCGATAAGGACAACAAAATCTATTTATGTCCTTTTCGTACTTGTGCTGAGCCATATCAAGTTGTCTCTTTCACTAAAATATATTGCCGATCTGGTTGTGTATATCTGTGACATTTGTATTGAACATAGATTCAGTATATGTATTGAACCACAGATCTACTACCTATAGATTTTCAATGAGCGTGGCTAGCTCAGTGCCTCTCGCTTCAACAAGGTGTGTTGCCACATTAAAATGATTTGCTATAAGTTAGGGTAATTTACCTACTATGATGGGTAGTGAATCTTCAATGAGTACTTTGGAAACAATACTACCTTTTAAATATTTATATTTTATACACTATCTGCTGCAACCCGCGGAGCTACCTGCAATGTTCTGGGAAGAAAAGTACGTTGTCTGTCCTCATGACACACCCTATCGTCCTGACAAAATTTGACTTAGCCCATGATCTAAGAAAACAAGGTTTTAGCAATCTGGGAGTGGTCCCGCAATGACGTCACTGTCCAGTTGCCACTTTATTCAATCAGCTGTTACGTGGTGTATCGTCATCTCTCTCGAACCTGTTGTAAATTGACATCATGACATCATTGCGGGACGCCTACGTAAACATTTTTTTTCGAATTGCTATACCTGGCGGAGTATATTATTATACCATGACTTAGCCGTTTCCTCGTAAAAAACAGACAGAAAGTTACAAACTTACTTGCGTTTTTATTATAATTATTTGTTAGGATTAGAATATAGTACTAGAAAAAAGGTTGTAAAGAAACCATAGCATGATTTTTTATGATTAATTAAAAATAATAAAAAAGTCAAAGAGTTAAAACGGAAGGGCAAAGGAAGGGCCCCCATGCAACAAACGTTAAACGTATTTTTGGATTTGTTCTAGTGTAAAAACGGTAATCCGTACAAGCGTCAAATTTAGCGGATTATAGTGAACATAAGTAAAACAACAAATAATAAACACTGGCCAAGTGCGAGTCAGTGACAAATTTCTGTTTACCACTAAGCTAAGCAACGTCGGGCGCGGTCGGTACTTGGATGGGTGACAGCCTGGGTGTGATGTTGTCTTTTTGCACAACTTTTTGTATTTTGTGATTGTAAAGAACTCTCAGCGCGCGAGCCCGACTCGCGCTTGGTCAGTTTAGTTTTTTCATGAATGGAATTATGTATAACATTCCAAATAATTAGATAAATAGACTCTTTAATGTTTACAGTACAAATTTCACGAACAGCGCGTAGCTTTTTGAATCGGTTCGCCGAAATCGCCTTTTGCTTTTCCAGCTTCATAACTGTGGCCTCATTAATATATATTTAATATTAACATTCACCATATTCATATGGGCATAAAAGGGTCGGTATTTTGCACTTCTTGCAATGTGCCAGCTTTTTTCAGCAATGTGACAGGATCAGTTGGAAACCTGCAGAACGAATAATTTATGTTGGTTGCGGTGGGTAATTTCTTTCATAAACTGGCAACATTCATAATTTATTTTCTAAGTGAATAATTTGATAAAATTCATAGAATTAGACCACAAATCGACCTAAAAACTGACTAATTATGAATAAAATATTTGCGAATTGATATCCTGAATTTATTTAGGTGATCGTTACAAGCTTTATATGTTTACTTACGTGTGAAATGATATTTCATCGTATTTTCGCTCACTGCGCTTCTTGCAGCCCAAAATGCTACAACCAACCATTGTAAAATATCTTTTACAATTATTTCTCAGAGGAAACACGCATTTATCACATTTAATCACCAAAAAAAGGCAATAAATATAATTCAGACCCGTTTTGTTTGTCACTGATTATTACAGATTTTGACACTTGAGGTACCAAAAACAGGTCACGCCGATAAGGACAACAAAATCTATTTATGTCCTTTTCGTACTTGTGCTGAGCCATATCAAGTTGTCTCTTTCACTAAAATATATTGCCGATCTGGTTGTGTATATCTGTGTATTGAACCATGTTTCAACTTTTTTCTTTTTTTTTTCTCCTCAGAGGATTATGTGCCCGCACTTCTCGTGCATTTGCCAGTGTAAGGATGTTTAAAAAAAAATGGCGGGAATCCGATCTTCATTGTAGAGTTTTGTTTATACTTCCGTATAGCAGATTTGTAGTTCATCTGATTCCGATATGGATTTAACGGCTGATTTCATAAGAGGCTAAGGCAGTAGTGCAAAACCTTTTACCATCTAAATCAAAAGAAAGATACTTAAAATCGTACGAAAATTTTATGAAATAGCGCCCGGAGAAAAGGGTGACATCGTTATCAGAAAACATTTTGCTAATGTACCTATTTCAACGAATTATCAAAGACTTACAAACCTTCAACATTATGGAGCGTGTATTCTATGTTATAGTACTAAACACAATGTACATGTAAAGGATTTCGAAAGACTAACATCGTTTCTCAACCAACAATGTTGATTTATGTAAAATAAAATTCACTCATATTTTCTTTAGTTAGTTCATGTTTTTATTTTTAGTTTCCTAGTATTCGTAATGAAAAGCACAGTGTTTCCCTAGTCCCTCGAACTATTAGCGCCCTCGCTACGCTCGGGCCCCAAACCCCGTCTCGGAACTAAATAAGTTACTTACACCAAGCTTACACCCCTAGGTTAACAATTTACTATTAATTGAAGTAAATTGTATTTAACTAGAACAATTTATAAACGGGAGGTGCGCGCAGGGCGCTTATTTGCGTTGGGCAATTGCCACTCAAACGCCGGACTGCGCATTCCTACTCGTCGGATGGTGGAATCGTATAATGACTCTTTTCAAAATATTGACATTTTTGCTTGCACTGCTGGTAAATTTAAAGCAGCAGTACTTCAAAAGCTCTCCTCATAACTTCAGTACATATTTTGAAACAATATTGTTATTATTATGTTAATTAATAGTTGTATAAACTTTATAAAACCATAAATTTTAATTTTTTGTTTGTTTTAGGGCTTATTAGAAAACAAAAAACATATGTATAGTTAAATATTATTTTTTGCAAGCTAGCTACTTCTAGCGGTAAATTTATATAATTCTGTAAGTAATCTGTGAATAGTGTTGTTGGCTGTATTATTATTAAGTTTATTAATCTATCCACATTATTGTACATTTTATAATATAGCTGTTTACTGTTCCTTAATAAATAAAATAAAATAAAACTGTGTTGATTAAATTAAAATAAATTATCAGTTAAATTATCAAATATTATACTTGCTTGAAAATCCAAAAAAAAAACCCTTAAAACTCAAAGTAGCCAAGAATCTATAGACTTAATAGGTGCCTGAACTGGGGATCATTAGACTTGATGGTGACGAGGATCTGATGATGGAGCCAGAAGTTTGATAGTGAAACTCTTGGTACCTGCCTATTGGACTCTTTAAACAAACCTAATGATCATAAACTTGAGGGGTTTATTGAGTTGCCAGATCCACTATCTACCTCCTGACTCCACCATCATCAGTTCGTAAATTATTAATTATTGTCATCCGAATTACAAAAGACTTAGGTAGGCTATGTAAAGTTTCAAATCGATTCGACAATCAGGAAATTTTTTAATCGAATTCCAAGTTTTATTTTCATTGTCATAATAATTATTACAATAGTACATACAAGACATTATTAGATACATTTTGTCGAGTGTGAATAACAGTTTTCTACGGAACTGCTAATAATTTTTCGCGATTTCATAGTTGTTCCCATAGTAAAAGTTGTTCATAATGATGGGTACTATGGACCCCTTTCAGCTTAGTACACCCTTTCCGCGTAACCCAGTACATGATCCAAGAAAACAAGGTCTAGCGCTCTGGGAGTTGTCCCGCAATGACGTCACTGTCCAGTTGCCACTTTATTGTAACAAACACAGATACTCGGAAACATTTTTTTTAATAATCTACTATATAAAATACAAAAAGCATTTCAATTGTCATTTGGTTTGTCCGCTCAAGCAAGTGAATATATTAAACACAATTTTATCAAAACCACATTGATTTATTGAATTCCCACAGGTAATATACGGATATTGGAGAGTTATAATTTCACGCTACTGTTAACACAAAAAAATCATAGAGAGTCCGCCATTGTTTCGTGTATCGTCATCTCTCTCGAACTTGTTGTAAATTACTTATTGTGCTCTTGCTTAACAGATAAACAGATAAACATTTTTATTGATAATTGTGTGAATTATAAGTCAGTCAATAAAAGTACATTAAAAAATTGTTCAAAATAAGTAGTAGTACATTACAATTGCTTTATGCACGTGTACGTGTATCCATGACATTGATGACATCATTGCGGGACGCCCACGTGACATTTTTTCTCGGAGCGCTATACCTGGCTTTATTATTAAATACCATGACTCAGTATAAAGCAAAAAAGCCTTGGTATAAAGCGTGTAAAAATCACTCACTTCGTAAACTGACGTCCAGGATCGTGACTCGCACCTTCTGTTCGGGGTTGACGCGAAGGCGCCATCTGCACTCGTCCCCCACGTAGAAGTGGGGGTACCCCGGGGTACGGATGTACCCCTCGCTGTCGGACCCCCAAGCTGCTATCCGGACCTCGCGGTTGCAGTAGTGGACAGTCAGCGTGTCTGCATGGGAAAATATAGAAAAAGGGCTTTATATTTCTACTAGTAGAAATTCCAATTTGCGCCCTGCGGTTCCAAGATTTACCATGTTATATTATACTAGTGGTCCGCCCCAGCTTCGCACGGGTATAGATAGGTATATAGCCTATGTCACCCGGGGATAGTGTAGCTTCCCAACAGTGAAATAATTTTTCAAATCGGTTCATTAGATTCAGAGCCTATTCAATGCAAACAAACAATCAAATCTTTCCTCTTGATAATATTAGTATAGATATCCTATAGTTAGTTACAAGTAAAGTCAACCTAAAACGTGTAATAAAAAAATATTCACATTTAACGCAATGTATTAGCTGATTTTTTGGCTAATTCAGTGCTGGATACAAAGTAAAATTAGTTCATAATGATGATCTCGGCTTAGAACCACCGTTCTGTGTAAACTTGTAACTATGTAATTAAAGAAAGCATTGTACATAAATGTTCCTATTTATTTACCAAGCCATGCTGTAATTGAAAATGTGGAATGAGCTATCTCTCGCGGTGTTTCCGAGAAGCTACAACATGGAGTTCTTCAAAAGGCGAGACGTATTTGTAATGCCTCTGGTGTTACAAGTATCCATAGGCGACGGTGACTGCTTACCATCAGGCGGCCCGTCTGCTTGTTTGCCACCTTTGGCATAAAAAAACTACGAAAAGGAGGTATTTTGTTACGTGTATTAACAGAAACATACACATACGTATAGGTATATTATAGTCATTATACAGAGTGAAACAAAACCATAAAGTAAGTTTTTTAGGTGCTGTCAACTACCCTGAAGACGTATGTATACTTACAGTCGTAAATTTACCTCGTAAACACACGTAGGACGCATATTAAAACTGAACATACCTACAGAAAGAAAACTTCTACGAAAATCACCAAAATATTATTTCTTTGTTTCAATTTTTTTTTTCTATAATTAGGTATGTATTTTTTTTCCATTATTTATAATTAAAACCTAGTATTGCGTTTAGTGCCGAAAAATGTGCACCATCTGTTGACTTTACTACTACGTCACATCGTAGCGTGGTTTTATATAATATTTTTGTATTTATTTTATTTTATATTTTATATAGAATAGATCTACGTTTGGCTTGGCCACAAACTCGTCTGATGGTATGCGACGGTGTGACCGAGGATGGAACGCGTTGATCTACTTAGAAGAAATCGATTCACTAGGTAATAAAAAGATAAAAGTATTACCTGCCCTGACTAAGCCCGTTACACGTCCCATGAAAGACATTTGTATTTTGCGAATCTCCTCAACATCCTTTGCTAGAAGACAGTCCTACTTTCGTAGTGCATTTGTGTATAATAAACTCAACAAAATTTTAAATTTCCACACTATGACTCGACATCTCTGCAAAAAATCCCTCCAAAGCTGGCTACTTAAGCAAAGCTATGAGTCTACAGAATCAATTTTAGTAATCTTGTCATAATTCCAGATCTGATCTGATTATCACACACCAAACTCACATTATCACATTACCTATTAATAATAAAACGAGGGTATTAACATTTATTAGTACACAAACACTCCCAATATTCCAAAATATTTTTAACATTCATTCCTGGGCAATGTCGCAACAGTGAAACTCCATATGGGGTATAACAGCGTGGCAATGTCTAACTCAGACCTACTAACATCTCGACAGTTTTTGCATGCTTTATTTTCCTTTTTTCTTTGTACAAAGCTAATGTGTAATCGTCATATGACCAACCACCTCTGTTCGGCGGAGGGTATTGGTATGCCATCTCACAGGTTTTTCCTAGTTTGGGTACCAATGCACTTCCACTAGGAATATTAATATGTAATGACACCATGTATTACAATTATTAAGAAGACGTTTGTTATCAATAAATTTTCATTTTCATTTCATTTCATTTCAATAATGAGTCTATAGGTATAGTCTCTCGGTAAAAAAACGGCATGTAAAAGAAAACTCACTTTCCTCAAGATGATAAATGGCAACCTTCGACTTAGGCTAACACATTAGGTATTTATTTATTTGCGTATGCCATGGGTATTGACAGTAATGGATGTTTCCCCTCTTTTGTGGCAAACAGCTCGATATCTTTGGCGCCACATTGCCCTTATCTGTTACTATACCTACTATCTATCATTATACCTAAACCACTGCCACAGGTGGCAAACAAGTTCATGGGCCGCCTGATATGTTAAGGCCCTCTTTTCCCGCGCTTAGCAATTTTGGTCATTCTAGTTTTCTACTTCCATGGTTAGCTTTAAATTTTAAAAAAGTTGTCATATCATAATTGAATGTTTTATCTAGGAAACCATAAAGACTGAAACATGATTAAAAGGACATTTCGCTGGATAGAGACAAATTATGAAAGTAACTTCACACTGATTTGCGCTTTTCTCCCTGTTTTTTTTTGGAATCATTCAAATACCTATTTACTAAACGAGGTCTACGCCACTACGGTGTGTTAATATACAGATTTCATAGTTATGGAGAGAAACGTAAAAGTACATTTTCATCATCATCATCATTAGCCGGAAGACGTCCACTGCTGAACATAGGCCTCCCCCTTTAACCTCCACACTGAACGACAGTCTGCGTTTTGCATCCACTGGATACCCGCGACTCTCACAATGTCGTCGGTCCATCTAGTGGGAGGCCTCCCTACGCTGCGTCTTCCGGTTCGTGGTCTCCACTCCAGAACCTTTCTTCCCCATTGGTTATCGGTTCTTCGAGCGATGTGGCCTGCCCATTGCCACTTCAACTTGCAAATTTTAACAGCTATGTCGGTGACTCTGGTTCTTTGGCGAATATCCACGTTAGGTGGATTAGGTATCTTATCGCGCAAAGAAACTCCGAGCATAGCTCTCTCCATTGCCCGCTGTGTGACTCTGAGCTTTTCCAAAAGGCCAACAGTTAAGGACCACGTCTCAGTACCATAAAGTACATTTTACATTTCAGCTATACTTTTCGAAAAAATATGAGTATAATCAATAATAGAAGTAGCAAAAAACACGCCTAAGCGCCATGGTTTTCTCCACTAAATGCGACTTTAATACAATATATTATGCCTTATGGTCATCTGTAGTAACAAGCTTTTAAAAAAAACAAAAAAGCAAAAAAGCTTTTAAAAAAAGCTTTTAAAAAGTGGGACTCGCCTTAAGTACAAAAAAGAAAATCCTTAAGAGAAATCTCATCATCGGCTTACAAAGTGTGAAGTAGGAAAGTTATCCCAAAAAAAATCCCAGGCCCAAAGGCCCAAGGGTCATTACATTTTCACCTGCTTTACCCGCGTTCACCCCGAGCGTGACCTTGAACCGAAGTACCGGACGTGCTTTGTAAAGATTCAGAAGATTGGGAAAAGTTTCTTCTTCTTGTATGAATTAATACGGTACGAATGATGTTTTTACTATGTATTTATTATGTATTTTTATAACCTTACTAAATCAGTTTTACTTTTTTTTTTTTTCTATCGAGCGAAATGTCCTTAATCGTGTTTCGGTCTTTACCTTTTCCTAGATAAAACATTCAATTGCGGAAATTTCGAAAATAATTCACTGCAGTGAGCAGTGGTTGATTTTCGAATTTAAAATTTTTATATTTTTATTTTTTATTTTACTCCATACAATATGTATTTGGGTTAATTTAATTCTCTTTGCTTCAGCACATCAAAACAAACAACTTTTGTTATAAGTTAACTTTTCAAAATTCGCGATAAAATATTCAGCCGCTCCATACAAAAAAATCCTTCACTCCCCACAAAATATATGAAACAGCTGATTTTTACGCAAAAGTCATAGTTTTTTTTTTTCTCGTTTTGATGTAGATCCTGAATCCGATTAGATGTTATGCTAACTGATTACCAGTAAGTAGCCCTGTATGTATATACAAGATTTTATATATAATTTTAGCAATGAAATTTTGTATGAATTGAATTGTGTTTTTTATTTATTTATTAGAATGTTTTAAATGGTTTATAATATCCCAAGAATTATCAATATATCGTTAAAAAATTATTATTTTTTTAAATTTTTTTTTTTAATTACTTACATATTTATTGCTACAGTTTCCGGACTGTCTACGTACTCGTATAATAAAAGTTTATGCCCACCTGAGGAGCAGTAAACCCTCTGCGGCAAATAAACAAGCCTTAAAGTTCTCTGAGGCCAGTCGTATATACTTTTAAGGCTTTATAAAAAACCTATAAAACGTGTATGCTAGAAATAAATGACTTAATTCATAGAATTTCGTAATATACCTATTGTTAAATTTGAACGCTCGGATTTTCATTTAAAACTCCACCATTGTCCTACAATCCTAGAGAATAAAGACATGTGACAAAACACGCTATAACAGGGCTACCCGCGGAAAGGTTCATTTAGCCTAAGGTATTTTACTTGTAGATATCGTACATCGAGAGGTTGTACCCGCCACCATATTGACTAGCTAGACCAGGGATGTCCAACACACGGCCCGCGGGCACAATGCGGTCCGCTAGGGTTCCTAACCCGGCCCGCGAACAAGTCAAAAGTTGAGTAACTTTTAACTTTTTTTTAGACGAAATTTTGTAAAGAACGACGCAACATATGATCGTAAAATAGTGAAACGCCGTTCTTAAAAAATTACGTATATCGATCTCAATATGACTCGGCGAAAACGTGGACGAGCATATCGGGAAGTTAATAAATCCGGCCCGCCACAAAATTTAGTTGGACACCCCTGAGCTAGACGAATGCAAGGTAAATTATCGTGGTCGTTACAGCCGTCTCTCAGTCACGCACTCCGAGTATCCGGCAATACATCGCAGCTAATTAAGGCCCTCTTTTCCGACTTTTAGCAATTTTGGACATTCTAGTATAAGTGTGCCTACTTCCATTGTTAGCTTAAAATTATAATAACAGTAGCATAATATCAAAATTTAATGTTTTATCTAGGAACCACCAAATACTGAAACACGATAAAGGACATTTCGCTCGATAGAAAAAAGTATGAAAGTAACACTAATTTGCGCTTTTCTCCCTGTTTTTTTGGATTCATTCAAATACCTATTCATTAAATTATATTTGCGATATCTTAATAAACAGATTTCACAATTATGAAGGAAACTGCAAAGGTGCATTTTACATTACAGCTACCCATAACCCAAAATAGAAGTAACGAAACGCACGACTGTGTGTAGGCGCCATAGTTTTGTTCCGCTTAATGCGACTTTAATACGATAAACCAGACCTTATTGTCATCTGTAATAAGCGTGTCTGTAAGCGTTGCTTAAAAGTGGTAAAACCTGGTCTTAAGTGTTTCAGCAAAAATAATTATTGTAATATGCCTTCCTGTGTCACAAATTACACACGTACGAGAGACAAGAACAAGTTATTTGCCTATAACGTCTCTTTTATTACACCTCATTAGTATGTAGCCGAAACTTTTACTACGGGAAACACTGAAAACGCGAAAAAATAATCAGCAGTTCCAGAAAATATCATTTTCCTATTACAAAGTGAGTCAAGTTGGCAATCCGACCTAGTTCAGGCCACTTTAATACTTACTGAGGGCATTCAAAGGAAGGCTGATTTATCGTCCTGCCGAGCCCTCGACCGTGGCAACTAACGACAGGAACCTTGGTACGAAACACAGACCTGTACTAAGATAGACACCGCGACCATATCGAGTTTTATGAAAACCCTGTATCGCATTTTTGTACCTTCTGTGACGTCACCTTTAGAGTAATTTCAAATTTAGAGTAGCATAACTCCATTCGCACGGCCAGCTGCTTTCAAATTTTTTTTAAATAGTTGAGATTCGATTCAGGCGTTATTTTGCGCAAGAAGGTTTAGTTCAAAACTTTGACCAAAGAGTAAAGTAATATATACAGGGAAACTTTGACGAATCTCTAGTGTGTTTACGCTTTAACGCCCCATTAAGTAAAATAAAGAATTTGGGACCAATTATTTTTGTTAACTCTACAGAAATTTGCCAATGGTAATTAACCTAACTTGGATCAAAAAAAACCGGGCCGAATTGACAATCTTTCTCCTTTTTTGAAGTCGGTTGTGCTATAGGTATACTCAGTAGCAGTAGCAGCTACTCCCATGACGACGGGAATCGAACTGAATTAAGCGTGGTGCTAGTTGGAGCGTAGATCCAACTTAATGGGCCACATACATGCAAAGAAGGTAAACTCGCGAGGTCTATCTTGATAAAAGTCTGTTGTACATAAGCAGATTAAATAATAGTTACCACGGTAGGAGGATTTTATTCTGGGTGGTGACTGGACAATTCTAGGTAACTATGTAACTAAGGCGTTAGATAATTCTAGGCTGGTCAAAAAACAATACAATTAATTGCCCTTGGACACGAAATACTTCGACTTAGAAAACTTTATATCGGGAAAGTCTGTTTGTGAGTTTATAATTGTTCGACAATACCTTGCTTCATGAAATTTATACTGGGTGGTCCAAAATAAAAAGTCAAGATTCCTCATATTAGGTATGCTCCACGGAAATATCCCATGTAGTTATATTGTGCGATATTCTGTAATTTTCGACTAACGATATTTTTCCCTTTCCGTTTAAAATAATTATTTTTTGAGTTTTTTTAAAGAATTATGTTTTAGATCATTTTTTATCGTGAGCACAAAAGTAAACCAATATAAAAAAATAAAAAAAATTAGGTGGAAAAAAATTGAGTCAAAAACTACAAAACATCGTAAAACATACGTGCTACTTTCATTGGAGCTTTGGTGGAACTTAAATTTTTCGTTTGGCGTCACCTTTTGTACCATAACTGTATATAGGTTACTAGGGAAGTCGTTTACTACCAATACAATTTTTAAGTACAAATATGATCAACATTGGTCAAAGGATTTTTTTTTCTTTGCATGTATTTTACATTATTTTATTTCCCGAATTTTGGAACACTGCAGTATTCCTGGTCACTGGTAGACTAGATGACGGATGTCTTTAGAACTGTTATAGTGTGGTTATCTTATCTTATCTTATCTACAAGTACTGCCTATGATTTTGGCATTTCACATCAAATAGTGAGGAATTTCAACTCCACCTAATAGTGAGGACTGGAAGCTTTTGACTACGACCTTAACATTATCTGTGAAACTATAATTTCTTTGTCTGACATCATCTGCGCCTGCATACTTACCTGAATATTTTAACATAGCTGTGTTTTCAGCAAAGATAACGCTTCAATTGAATGTATAAGATAGTAAAAAGTATATTATGAATATTATTTTTTGTTTCATAGGATTCTCGGGTCTAGCCCGGACATTTGTTAGTCATGCATTGGTGGGGCCGAAGCCAACACCAAGAGGCCCTGTTAAATAGGTATAACAATACAATTATGGAATGTCTATAAAATGGAATATGACACATATTATATAAAAACTATAATAAGAAAAAAAAAAAAAAAATATTTATTGTTTAAAAATATGACACTATTTTACAATAAAGGATTTAAAAATTCTGGTAAATAGTATATTGGCGCTGGAGGAGCAACATTGGCGTGGGTGGTCGAGAGGTGTTGTTTTTTTAAATTAAATAATTGGCTTGCCTTTGACCGCGAACTCGCCTGATGTAAAGCGATGATACGGTCTACGGTCGAACACGCTTGCCCAGAAGAAAACGATTCATTCGTGATTCGAAGACACCCAGATTGTAACTATCGGGGAACACCGATTCAGGCAGCGCATTCCACAGACTAGCAATTCGCATAATAAAAGTGGAATCAAAACGCTTCGGGGTTTTCGGAATATCAACCATAAAGCGGTGTCGTATTTTGTGCCCGCTCTGGCAGTCCTATAAAAAATGGGCAGGAGGGAATTAGATCATGTAGATTCGATAGATTTGCATGACCATGCAGGTGTGCTGCACTTTCAGCGATAAGCCCTTTATTAACATATCCACCCTAGAGTTTAGGTTCTTATCTCTTAGCAGGTGATATATGACATAACAAGAGAGAACTTAACCATGCACCTATATCAGTGGGATAAAGAAAGCTGTTAATGTGGATGAAAAAGTTACGATAATTAACTTTGACGCTATTTACAACATCTGCCCACCCCAACAAATCTAAACATTTCTACAATTTACACCAATATTTGTATCCCAGAGCAAAATATTTAATACCGATATCGAATTTGAGCAGATTCGTTCTGCAGATCCCAGGGTAGATTGGACGCTATCGGCAAACTTATCTGATGAAGCAGATGTATTAAATTGACGTGGTTTCGATTTATTGGCTAGCTCTGTGGGAACAGAACTAGGATAAAATCAAATCAACTCAACTTATAGGTCCTACCAACGTAATAAAATCTATGATAAGGAACCCTAACAACAACTTCGGCCGAGAATAACCCTTATGACGAGCTGTATCTAAGTCACACCCAATATCTCAGTGAAGTCTTTCATATATATGGTGCTTATTTTTTTCTCAGTATTATTTTATTTTTATTTTTATATATTATGTTTATTTTTTAAAGTCAATTCAAACGACTTATAAACACAAAATGGTATGCAGACCCCGAACTATAGGCGAAACCAGGGTTGCAAGAATTACTCCAGTGTTTATGCAAAAAAATAAATAAATATTGGAAAAAATACTAAAAACCGACTACAAAATATTAAAAAATTAATAAGAAACAATAGCCTAGACAAATTTTATTATTTATATATATATATATATATATATATATATTTTTTATTATACATAGGCTTGCGCTTGGCCGCCAATGGAAATGAAAAAAATATATTTGAAATGTAGGTACTCATTAAGCTCTTTCTTTGATATTAAACATGATATATTTTTTAATTTTTTTTTGACTTGACGTGTAATTAGGTCGTAAGATCCGCCATATTGGTTTTAGCATGACGTCATAATAGCCTATGACGTGAGGAGTATCAAGACACGTCGATAGACATCGCATTGGTCTAAATATGATACGTAGTTCAGGAGATCAGAGGGAACAATGACCATACATACATAGAATATCAAACTATAGCTCTCCTTTTGCCGTAATCGCGTAAAAAGAAAACAACTTTCCGCAACTTGTTTGACACAGTTCTAGATAATGGATATTTTTGTCATAAAGATTTTAAACATATTTTTGTCAAAAATACTTAACATGACTGTAACCAAAGATAATTTAGTAATAGCTGTAACTAACTGTTGACTATGTTCGGTCCAAACATTCATTTGCTTTGACAGCTGCAATAACATTGTAAAAATCTGAATGTAAACCACGAATTCTGATCACTTACGCTGTTTTTTGGGGTTCCGTACCCAAAAGGTAAAAACGGGACCTAATTACTAAGCCTACGTACTACGCCTCATAAAGTATAAACGAAATGGGGATCCCCGTACAACTAACAACGTATTTTTAAAACGTATTTTTGTATTAGCTCTAATGTAAAATCGGTAATACGTACAAGCGTTAAACTTGGTACACACTCTAAAGTATAACAACAAATAATAAATAATGGCCAAGTGCTAGTCGGTGACAAATTTCTGTTCATTAAAAGTTATACCGAGCGTACGAAATAAGTTTTTTAAATTGATAATTATTGTATTTTGTACGGAACCCTCAGCTCGCGAGTCCGACTCGCAATTGGCCGGTTCATTTTGAAACGTACGAGTATCGTCAATATTAAAAGAATTTGTTTTTATTTAGCTTTAGTCAGAGCAAATTAAATTTTATTCGCGTTTAATTTTTTTTGTAAATAACATTACGTGATGTTCACAAACCACAATCGACAATCCACACTGAGATCGCAATGATCAAATCTAACGCACATTCACAATAGTAATAAATGGATAACTTTAATAAACTACATTGCGTTTATGTCCATATGCCCTAAAATGTAGGGCATAAAAAATAACAAGGGTCGGCTTTGCCCCATTGTACTGCCAATCAACATTTTGTATGTGATCCGCAATTTTCTTTTTGTAGATTTGGAGTGTGTTGAAATATTTAGAGGATTCGCTACTTTATCCCTTTAATAATAAAGAGGAGTGAGAAACTAATTATTTTCTTGCAATTGATGCAGAAAATGCGTTGCGCACGTGTTGCCAATTCTTCTCGTTTTTGCCAATTTTGTTCAATTTTACAGGGTTGTTATTTTTTATAATGTCGAGTACTGTTGTTTCGAGAAATGGTTCGGCACTTTTTAATGCACAGCTGGCTAGTTAAGCCCACTGGTGGTATATTCCTGCAGCATCATTTTAGGGCCAATTCCCATTCCAGGCTAGGTGTGTTTACTATCTTCGACCACAACATACGACACGAACGATACTACGATACTCCGAAATAATTTTATTTCTAAATACCAAAGGACTAAATCAAATCATATTATTTATTTCAGATAATATTTTTGTCAGAACATGGTAGGTACACACTACACATACATACAAAGTAGCATACAGGGTCGTACAAATTTTAACGTACCTATCTCATGTCCTTGCCAGGTGCGGCATACAAATGTGAGGGTTTTTTAAATTAGTTCACTTCAAGTTAAAAAAAATATGTCTGTGTTAGATATTGTCTAAGTACCTAGTTATATTATTTATTTAAAAAAGTATTTATAAGAATGTCTCATACGATACGATTATGTGCTCTTTTTATAATTCATGACAAACCGCATGTCCAATATCAAATAATTGATCCATTTCATACAATTTTCTATAGAGGCCCAGTTTATGGGCTTGCATAATTTATCGCTTTATTATGCACTGGCGCATTCACCCCTGTCTCCTCTATACAGGGTTATAAAGAAAGGTGGTATTAAGCTGAAAAGGGGTCATATATTATACCCATTATTATGAACAATATATGTCTTTTTTTAAATTTAGGCTTGCTTTTGTCCGCCGACTCGCCTTATGTTAAGCTATGATGCGGTCTACGGTGGAGCACGTTTGCCTAGAAGAACCCGATTCACTCATGATTTGCAGACACCCAGATTGTAACTATCGGGGAACGCATTCCACAGATTAGCAATTCGGACAACGTTCGTACGGGTTTTCGGAATATCAACCATGAAGCGGTGTAAATTTTTTGTACCCAAGGACTGCCAGAGGCCGATAGAAAAATGGGCAGGACGGAATTAGATCATGCAGATTCGATGCACTCTCTCCAAAATGTATCCGATAAAAAACCAGCCGTTGACGAAATAAAGAAACATACAAGTATGTCAGCCACCAGGCGGTAAGTTAATGCCTCCTTTGGACATCTGCAACACCAGAAGCGCTGTCGGTGCGTTATCTACTTACTCTTCTAAGGATTTATTATTTAAAAGTGAAGGACATTTCATATGGAACAGCTGGTTGGATTTTCTAGATTTCAGGCTCTGGTTAAAGTTGTTCATAATTAAGAGTGCAATGACCTCCTTTCGGCTTAGTACCATCGTTCCATGTAACCTTGTTTAATAGAATATAAATGGGCAAAAAACTGGATGATTTATAAAATCGTTATGAAAATAAGTGAGAGGTCATGTAATGAAGTGGCTCCTGCTATGGTCGAAAATGTTATTTATGCCCCATTGAATGTAAAAAATACTTTCGGTATTATTCAGAAACGTCTAATAACCCTGTAATGGCTAAAATGTGTTGTCTCGTTATCGCATGTGACACATTATTTTTTTTTGACGCATTTACAATAAACGACGTCAAAAAAGGAGGAGGCCCTCAATTCAATTAATTACTTTTTTTTTTAAATGTTTTTACGCGATTACTCCGCCAATTATGAATTGATTTTGATGATAATTATTTTGTTTGGTAGGTCGTACTTCAGAGGTTCAATTAATATGTTTTTCTGTTTTATCGAAACTTATAAAAAATACAAAAACCGGACAAGTACGAGTAGGACTCGTGCTCTGAGGGTTCCGTTAGACGGAACCCTCAGAGCGTGAAACCAAAAAAAAACTAACTGAAGTTAAAATATTGAGATACAAACTTAAGTTTGTAGTTGACAATAAGGTTCTTCCATACATTCCAACTACAAAATGTAAGTTTATAATAGCAAAATAATTATTTTTAAATGATATAATTTCAAATTTATAACTTTCGGATTTATTCCTATATATGTGCTATGAGACCTTGCCTCTTGCCAAATTTTATGATTCTAGGTCAACGGGAAGTACCCTATAGGTTTTGATTCCCCTGTGAAATCGCAAAATATACGACATAAACGTTCATATCTTTTGATTGCTTTGACTTACAACTTTTATTTTTTTAGTGCCGAAAGAAACCGTAGACCCAAGTATTTAGTATAAATTTCAACTTGCTACCTTTACGCGTTCTTGAGAAAAAGGGTCTTGACAGACAGACAGACGGACAACGAAGTGATCCCATAAGGGTTCCGTTTATTCCTTTTGAGGTACGGAACCCTAAAAATCAACAAAAACTAAAAATATTTACTGGGTACCTACACAGATGACGTTATGGTTGGTTGGTGGTTCCTTCTAAGAAAGGTTCCCTTCAGCAAAAGTTTGGTGGCTTAGGCTACATTGACTGGAGTGTCGGATATGCCTGCTGTACCAATTGGACCGGTTTCTTAAATGGTCTAGTCTCGGGATGTCTAGTGCCCTAAAGTGACTAGTATCACATTGTCCACTTCCCACAATGCACGTAGTGTCAGATTGTCTAAGTATTACATTGTCCAACCCACGTAGTGTTAGGCAGCTGTAGAAAATTCCCAGAGTTCTATCTAATAAATGTTAACCTTTTTTAGCTTACCGTAGATTGAAAATTTGTCCTGCCGCGGTGCCACGCAGCGCCTCGCGTGTTCTAAACTCTAGTACCTACATAAATGAAGTACAATTTTGAACCTAACCTAAAGAGTTGATTTCCATGGCCAAGCGGCCACGTCGACACCCTGTTTTGACTCAGCAGAAAGAACGTAGAATTTCAGCCCTCAAAAAGAAACCAATAAATTCTACATTTCTATCAATCACATGCACGTGACGACTTAAATGTTTGTTGCCATACTCCATTGACTACCCCTGATTTCTGGCATTTTGGGGTAAAAGCGTCAATGTCGTGTCAAATCATTACCAGTTTCCCAAGACCCCCGTGGTATATGTGGAGTAACTCAGCTGGTCTGTACAGACAAGAGAAGCTGAAAAACGACGGGTCAGATAGGTAAGTGCTTATGACTGGAAGTTTTGATAATGTATATTTATGTCAAATACCGTGAGTCACAGTACCTATTCTCGTCAAATTAAAAATTTTGATTCATTTATAACGATTTTTCTGTAGTTTTTGCATTTGTAGGTAAACTTACAGTCTATATAGTAGTAAGAAATTCGTTTATGGTTTTTTTGTGGTTAAATAGGTCAGGGCCCAAAACAAGTTTCCGCCAAAAAAAACAGTTATAGAAATGCGAAACTTTTTTGGCTCTTACTGCCATGGTCCGTGCGTTCTAAACCTCTGACATTGACTGAACATTCGGCCTAAACGAATTTACTTATTACTTATCTCCATTTCCCGGTTTTACGTAGTTTCTAGTTTGTAACCTTTGGTGGTTCTAACTAGAGGTCTACATAAAATGGTTATGTAAACAATACGTTCGAGCACGTGCTGTTCCCAAGGGGGATTTGTAAACCAATGTCACAATACATTAATGGCATCGATAGCGGTCTTAACATTTGCAAACTTAATTGTCATTAATAATGGAGTAAATTGAGCTTTATTGGTTGAGATTTAAGTCTATCTAGGGTGAAGAAAAACTTGTTTTAAAATGAGCATGTGTTTAAAATGTTATCAAAATTGTTCATTTGGGATTGGGTGTCGCGAACGATTGGTTATGGGGTAAACATTACTTTCATTCATCGGAAGATAAAATTAAATTTCACAACACTTTACTTTGGTAACAAAATCGAAAATGAAGCTGAACTTAAAAGTCTGTCTGTGGCAGTCTCGCCCACATTTAGATGAGCAGATTTTTTTTCTCGTTTTCAGGGTCAGTCCTATTTTAAAAGTTGTTCAAATTGATGGGTACACTGACCTCCTTAGCTCAGCTTAATATCATAGTTCCGTGTATCCGTAAGATTAAAGCTAAGGTGTAACTTACCATCAAAACAGGCGTATTTGATATAGACCACTCCTGGTGACCATCTCACAGACGGCGGGTAGTCTTCTGCTAGCACGAAGTTACAGTGGTTCACCCCTGTACACCTGGAACAAGCAAACAAAAGTTTTAAATTTCAAAAGCAACAAGAACGCGGGACTCAAAGCATTGATTGAAACTCTACACAAACTACACAGACCTACTAATGCTTGATTGCTGTCGCGTAAGTCGGTCGCGTGTACGGTATGTCCTAAAACTGCGACTAGAACCACCGGAAGATAGGCAGCAGCGTCCTATTATCACACGTGAACGTACTGTGCCCCATTAAGCCGCCTGTCAAGCGTGGGGATTATGGCAACACTCGTCTGTAAGAGGGAAGCATGGGTTCAGCAGTGGACGTTAACTGGCTGCTGCTGATGATGATGAATGCTGATTTATAAAAATTTTAGGCATTAACACGAGAGAACCATATTTAAAAACTCTACAAAATTGTCGTAGAAGATTATGGGTATAATTCCAAATCTATAAAATCCCAAATAGGTAATTTGTTTTCGACATTTTTTGTCATACTTACCTACATATCGAGCCTGTAGCTCGCAGGGCGCGACTGCTCGCACGTTTTGTCCCTAAATTGTGGTAGTTCGCGCACTTTTTGTTCCAAACTTCCGAAAGTTCGCACACTTATTGTTCTGAACTTCAAATGAACTCGTAAGTTGGAAGTTGTTTCAAACTTCAATTACTTTTGCATGAATACGCTTCTACTCAAAAATCAGTTACGCAGAAAATTATACGTACTTACCTTCATCTGAGTAAATTGAACTTGGCAAATAAAACTATTTTGCATCCAATCATTCGAAAAAGCTTGGAAAAAGCTCACTCAACCTGGAAAAAAGGGTTACTTCCAATACGTTTTTTTGCGCTATAATTCAAAAACTTATCATCAGAAAATGTTTGAAATTATTTTGAATGGGGTTTTTAATATGACCTTTTGGCATGGTAAGTTTCTGTTAATTTAAAAAGGGGGGACCAACTTTTAGCGACTTCGACAAGCCATTTTTACTAAGACACTTGACAAAAAAGTGATGTATGAAAAAGACCTGTTCAACGATAGACCACACGAACCGGCAGTGCAAGTACCGTTCTTTTATCGATCGTCAAATTGACAGTTGAGGTCGTCAAATTCGATAATATGCCATTTTTTCAGTACTCGCTGTGATCGATTCTATGGCATTTTAGCGAATTTGACGATCGATAAAGAACGGTACTTGCACTGCAGGAGCGGCAAAAAAACTTTATTACTTATATGTAATTTTAATATTTTAATTTGTCATTGTTTAGTGTTTAGTTTCTAAATTAATTTATATGGATGTAAATCTGGAATAAACTATTTTCATTTCATAAAATATTTTATACTCTTAAAATTGAGAATACTAAAACTGTAATTGTACAAAGTTTCATGCACTTACCTTAGTAAATATGAAAGTAAAAAGGTGCTAAAAAATTGCGACAGACGGACGGACAGAACGAACTTTTTAGGGTTCCTTGTAGAAATACGGAAAGCTAAAAATTGCCACATCAAGCGAAATTTCTCCGGAAGAATAGCCCTTTAAAACTCTCATTAGTTACTTACGGACCTCACGCGCAGAGTGAGAAAGCCCTAATAAAAAGTAGTAGGCCACATCGTCTCACTGGGTAATGCTACTATTACCACAGTATAAGTAATACTTCAAGTACTATTACGTGTAATTAGGACTGAAACGAGCTTTGGATACTGGAATATGCTCATTAAATCGCAACTTGCCAAGTTTTCTGAGTATTATTATTCTAAAAGGGTCTTATTTATATTTCTTCGCATCGCAGAATAATTCTCTCGTAATTATTTTTTTCGTACCCACCAAAATATTATTTTTAAACTTCCGTACCGTGACAAAAATACCCTATTCCTAAGCCTAGACTTTTTGTCTGCTTGTCCTACTTTCAACGGCTTCATATTTTAAACCTATGGCCAGTTGAAATTTTCACAAAATATATAATGTTACGGCGGATCAACTGAGAAATTAAAAATGTAAAAAACAAAGAGCAAAACAAGACAAAAAATACATCTCTTGTAAGACGTATTGTTGTCTTTATTTTTGCTCTATAGCTAGTATAAAAAGTAACAGCTGTAAGTATCAAGCATCAAACTTAGAATAATTTTGTAATAGCACACTCTAAAGTTAACCATCAAATAATAAACACTGTCCATGTGCGAGTAAAACGAAAAAAATAAAGATCGAATAAAACACATTTTTAAGGATCCCTTGGTGCGCGAATCCGTCTGACTTTATGTATTTTTTTATGATTTGTGGCACAATTTTTTTTTCTACCTCCATGACATAGAGAGCAATAAGTATGGTGCAACGCACATGGCAGACGCAAAGTTCGCTTAAGTTTTCCAAAGAAGCTTGAAAACTTCAGGCTATAGGTACTTTGGACAACTTGAGCGAACTCTGAAGACTTGGACGGGGAAAGTGTGGGCAAAATAAAGTCTGTCGTGTGCTTTTCAATCTTAATGTCAAAGTGTGCCCATAAGACTTTTTTTTAATTTGAAATAATAGGATTGCTCTTGGCCGCTAACTCGCCTGATGATGCGGTCTACGATGAAGCACGCTTTGCTAAAAGAAACCAATAATAAAGTACCTACTTACGGTTCTAGAGTATTACGGTATACCATAGGGTATACAAACTCCTTGCGGTATACCGATAGGTTAGGTAGTTGCGACCGTCGCTGTCAAAAATCGATAATTGCAAATTAGACCTTGACAGTTTATGCTACTATCTTTGTTTACGATTACTGCCGCCAATCGCTAGTGGCGCTAGTGTCTATGCCTGTCATTCGCAATTTTATACGGTTTCTGCAATTTCTACCGTAATCACAGATCTAGTGCATATCTGTGACCGTAATAACAAAACCCCTAGCGGCATATAGTAATAGTCTGTGAGATGACTTGGATTTAAACGTGACTTAATTTGCTTTACTCTGACCGTGACTATCAATATAATGTACTTGAATTTAACACTGGCATAAGCACAAAACATGCGACACCAAAATTGGCTCAATAGAAGAAAAAACATTGGACTTGGATTGGAAAAACATAAAAGTATATTTTCATTATCAGCAAAATTTGGTCTTATTCTAGGCTCGGCTTTTCAATTCGCAAAGTATCTTGAGAAAGTTATTATGTCATTACGTACGTAGTACATAAATATATCAGTGATCATTACATTGTAGTTATGAATTGAACTGACATAAATTATACGCTAAGCTAAAGCCAAGATCGGTATTATCAAAGACAGCCAGCCTCAGATATTACACTAAGAAAGGTCAGTGAATTGACAAGGGTCTTGGTCCTTGGCAATTCTACAATCATAATAGAGCAACTTTGCATAGAACACTATCAAATACAGTCCACACTTACTTACAGGGCAAGTGCCTTTAATAACTAAACAAAATACAAGCTAAAACTAACACTACAAATACAGTTAGACTGCATAGACCGTTGAAGGTCTAAAGACATTCCAAATGCTCAAGCCCACTACCAGTTGGCAGCGTACCCAACATGCTGGCGGCATTACCACGTTGAATGGCAATGCTAATGCGTTGAGCCAGAAACATGTCAGTGAGTTTATAAATGATAAATAAATAAGACATTCTCGCAGACAAAGTGGCAAGGGGATATATGAAGTAAGGATCACAGAAAAGAGACGAATATTTTTTTCAACACATTTGCTCAAAAAGTGCACTTACGAAGCCTGTATACATCGTTCGAAAGTTAAACATTACGGATCATACAACGGAGCGTGCGGTAATGAATTTGTCCGCACGCTCCGTTGTATAGCACCGTGCGTGTACTTTACGGTATTTTTTTAATTTCCGTCATAATTACATAAGAATTCCACAAAAGAGTTTCATATTACGAGAATAAATAAGCTGAATGATCAAACCTCCTTGGAAACGCTTTTGCTCAATACGTTTGTCTCAGTTTAATACTAAAGAGAAAATGAGACGAAAGATGTAGTTCTAATTTTCACCACGTGATAGTGGCGCTATTTGCATGTTCGCGCCATTTTCTTATTATATTATAGAAACTATTGTTGTGACTGATATTAAGTTATAAACAAAATAATAAAATTGTTTCATTTGTAGCCGTTTTTTCTCGCAAATGTGTTGTAAAACGTTGTATGGCACACGTGCGGATTGGTTTTTACAAACTCGTGACTATGGTAAGCCCTCGACTTCGTCTCGGGCTTACATTCGTCTACTCGTTTGTAATAACCAACTTACCGCACTTGTATCATAAATAACTATTTCTCTTCTGTGGTGTGGATAGCACGATTCGGATGCTCAACTAGATTAAATAGTGATCTAGGGACCCAATTCAAAAGTAATATTTTCAAATAACTTATGCGATATTTATGAATAGATATATAATAATTAATAATAATAGTGTCTATAATATTTATGATACACACTACGAGTTTTCATCCACAGAGTAATGGCATGGTGAAGAGATGGCATCGATCTTTAAAAGCATCACCCAGGGCTAGAATGAACGAGAATACTAATTGGTACCGAGAATTAAGCACAGTCATGTATGGACTAAGTAAGGTTCCACGAACAGACACCAGCGTAAGTGCGGCGGAAATGGTGTCTGGTATAAACATCCGGATACCGGGTGAGTTTTTCGACGAATCGAAGGTATCAAGCGAGGATGACCACGATTTCGTACGTCAATTGAGAGAAATAACCGAAACCAAACCAATACAGAGACTCAAGGTCAGTATTTCATCATCATCATCATCAGCCAGAAGACGTCCACTGCTAAACATAGGCCTCCCCCTTTAACGTCCACACTGAACGACAGCCTTTTGCATCCACTGGATGCCAGCGACTCTCACAATGTCGTCGGTACTTTTAGTGGGAGGCCTACCTACGCTGCGTTTTCCGGTTCGTGGTCTCCACTCTAGAACCTTTCTTCCCCATCGGTTATCAGTTCTTAGAGCGATGTGGCCTGCCCATTGCCACTTCAACTTTAAAGGTCGTTATTTGTCCATCCAGATTTAAAGACTTGCAAGCAAGTATTCATGCGAAAAGACGTGGTAGAGATCATTACAACCTCCTTATGACGGCCCATACAGCGTCATAAGTAGGAGCGGAAAAATAATTTGTAATTAAATTGGCAAACTCGCATTTCGGTGGATCGATTAAAACCAGCGTACATACTTAGTCAACCGGTAAGTAAGTCAGGTAATAATGGCGAAACAAGGAATTAGTTCCCTTTAGGGTATATACAAGATCTTTGTGGCGAAAATAAATGTGGCAACCCTACGCCAATAGACCGAGTTATTGATAACAAGGCAGAGATAATAAAAACGCGTAGTGGACGCATAGTGACGACGCCAGTCAGAATGCATTTCTAGTGTTAGGTATGATATATCATATCATACCACGAACGTTATGCGAGTGAACATGACCCAATAGACGTTAATCAGCAAAATGTTGAGTACAATCTTATTTAAAATGTATTCTTATGTTAAGATCATTGTATTTTATTATTCAGAGCAGTACTAGAGTGTCTAAAAAGATAACGTCAAAAGACAGTATGGGAAATACAAATAATAACGAGGAAGAAGTATTAATAACTCAGAACGGGGCAAATAACGCAGATTTCACGTCATTAGAAGATACCGTAAAAAGCCACGGACAATTGGCGGGAGTAATAGTTGTTTTACTAATATTCATTATAATGTCAAAATGTTGCAAAATATGTTGTTTCCGTGGAAGAACGTGGATCGTCAGACAGATGGGAACAAAAAAGCCTTACAAAATCATCAAAATACGAGTAATATTGTGTGAAAAGAGGGTCAGGTTCGGCCGCAAAACAGTGAAAAACCAAATTTTAAGTTTTTTTTTGTCAAGGTTGGAATACTGTATTGGTGTGCGCCACAGTAATGCAGAATAAGACATAGTCGTCCCTATCCCCGTACTGTAAAGTAAAGGAGTCCGAAAATATAATTATAATCAAAAGTGAAGTTTGGACTTTAACTAAGGTTCAGTTAGGCACATAGTAACGAAGACAATCCTTAAAAACTGAATTATGGTTTAAGAGGTTGTATATTTGTTAAAAAAAATATGCAACACGGTTGGACCGGTTTTAATGCGGTATTTATATATTTGAAAGCAGCTTTCATAGTAGTGGCCCTTCAGCGTTAATTGTTATATTCTCTTTGGTGGCCCTTTGCTATTACTGTTTTATCAAAATATATTTTGGCATTTAAAACAAATTTCCGAATTAGTAGTTTTTTTTTACGTGTTGAATAGGTTATAATCTAAGTTCTAAATTTTTTGATCATATAAAAATTTGGCCTCAATTTTCAGATGTTTTTGTTTTAGTCCTGTCTACAGAGCTAAAACAAATTTTCATTGGTTGCAGAGAACGTTTTCAATTTTAAGTTTCCATAAGTTTCCTTCCAAACATTATGTCTACTATATAATTTAGTTCACATTCATGCTATGAAACGATGTAAGAGCGTTGTTACAATTTTATTATAGCTTTATGTTGCGCCAAATGCATTACCGTTATTACCTTCCTAAGCTCCCAGGGGTGCAAGTACCGTTCTTTTATCGATCGTCAAATTGACAGTTGAGGTCGTCAAATTCGATAATATGCCATTTTTTCAGTACTCGCTGTGATCGATTCTATGGCATTTTAGCGAATTTGACGTCCGATAAAGAACGGTACTTACACCCCTGTTTCGTAATATTTTGTCGAAAGCTTTCTAGTGGCTTCATACATTGCTGATAGCATCTGTTAATTTCCTTTCTACACATTGGTGCTGTAGGAGTACCACAGAAGAAATGGTAGAGGTAGTGTAGGTACTCAGTAGTACGTAAAAGGTTAATTTGGCTAACATTGGACTTTAAGGCTTCATGGCATCGAGATACAATGAGTCAGATACGATGAGATAGTCGCAATCTCTCAGTGAAAACAGTCAAAAAACGTCCGAGCGTCATTGTATCAATTATATTATGTGTATATATACAACTTTTTTTTTTTTAATAAATAGACTTGCGCTTGGCCAACAACTCGCCTGATGTTAGGCGATGATGCGGCCTACGATGGAGCACGCTTGCCTAGAAGAAACCTATTCACTCTCGACTTTTTGTTGTACTAGTCTTTTTTGGTAAATAAAGATTTTATACTATATTATTATATAGTTCACAATGCCACATTTACTCCAATTTAGACGTTATTTCGCTTGCATTGTGTTCAACGTTAGTTGTCCGCTATGTCATCGTAGTTCTGGCCAGGGGCGGATCCAGGATTTCATTTGGGGGGGGGGGGGGACGACGACATTCTGACAAGGTTCAAAGGAATCAAATCGAAAAATTAAGTCGAATGTATGGAATTGCTAAGTGTTTTGGGGGGGCCAATGGATCCGCCAATGGTTCTGGCATCGCGCGACGTCTATTATGTCGTCTGTGGTTGTAGACGAATCGCAGTTACCTTGTAACTAACCAAACCATATTATAATATCATCAAAGGGTACGTGCGTTTATTATTTCATTGTCCAAAGAGGTTTGATTAGGTTTTTCAACTAAAATGGGTGGATGCTAAGAGGTATGTTAGCATTTACAGAAAAAAGAATTACTTTTCCAGGCGGCTGAGTGTCCTAGGATTGGCTTATAAGCTACCATAGTAATAAATTTCATTGAAATCTGTTACGGAGTTGAGTGTAGACAAATATACACACTTTCCCACAAACTGTCGCATGTATACTATCAGTGTGAATACTATTTATATTTATATGTATTTCATAATATAAGATGCATTTTTCTGAGCCAGGACAATGAGTATCAAAAGTGTTACCCATTGAAAAATTCTGACCAAAGTTCGTAGTCGACCGTATTGGTTATTACGTACACGTACCCGTAATAGTTCATTTCCGTTGAAATATAGCCCCAACTCCAATGAAATAAAGTGTATAATAAACCTATTGAGTACTGCATCCATCTTTTTGAAGTGCAGGAAATGATGCGGTGAATAGAACTGGTGATTAATGATCGGTTAAATACTGATGGTTAGCCGTAAACGAGCGATTATTCTTCGATGGAAGTGGTCTAAAAGCATGTGTTAAATCCAGTAATTTGTCTCGAAATAGGCTAGTTGATGTTTAAATAGTCACAAGCTGATACTTATCGACTCTGATTGCCCCGACCTGAGAGAAACTCGGCCCCGAGTCGTAAGCGACCTGCCCCCCGATTCTACTAAACAATTTGTCTTGCGATTTTAATTGTTAAATAACTGCCTCAAAATTGACAGTTTTTTTTTTTTATACTATGTTATAATTTTAGGTAGTTGTATTTTTCTAGTATAAAAAAATTATTTAAAACAGTAAATTTTGAGGCAGTTATTTAACAGTTAAAATCGCAACAATTACAATTTAAAGACAATTTCTTTAGTAGAATCGGGGGCCTGGAGGCGGAGATCCCAACGGGTGCGCTTATCCCTGAAATATGTACCTACCTAACGCGTTTTGTTATCTACGTCCTGAAATATCTAGTGTAACAAATTGGCTATGTCCTTTACGACTCTAGCGTTGGCCAACAACAAACAAGCCTGTCATCATCATTATTATCATCATCATCATCATCATCATCATCATTTCAGCCCATAGGTCGTCCACTGCTGGACACAGGCCTCCTCATCGATCTCCAAAAGGGCCGGATGGAAGCGACCTGCATCCAGCGTTTCCCTGAGGTCCTTTTAGGTAGTCTGTCCATCTTGTGGGTGGACGTCCTACGCTGCGCTTACCAGTACGTGGTCTCCATTCAGGAACCTTTCGCCCCCGACCGCAAACCGTATCTGGGCGCGGTATAAGGTACACGTTCGCGTGATTTTCCAACTGAGCGGATTAGGTGCCGCAATTAGCTGTTGTCCGTAAGGCCCCAGGCGTCGGTTACCAGAGGCGCACACACACACACACACACACACAGCGATCCTGCCGGCGAAATCGTAGACCCCCAGGATCTGTTAGAAGATCGGTTAGATTCTCTCCAAATAATCAATCAGTTCAACAAACCGCTAGGACTCCAGGGCACACCCTTTCTGGGGTGCCTTGGCAAGTCTGATTCCCACTCCTGGCGACGGCCCAAGCCGAGGTTCGTACCTTCGAGGTTCCCTTGTGCTAGTCGTTATGCCGAATGCCCTCTGCGTTCGCTAACTACTCCGGTCAAGCTGTAGAGGCCAAAAGGCCACCAGTATAAGTCAATATTAAAAAAGGCCCGTAGTGCAAAGCGAGACGCAGCCACGCGCGTTTTTCACCTTGAAAGACAAAAAAGACCGCCTAATGCGATTGAAACTATAGTCGGAGTGACCGGCTTAATCTTACGTGAGTAATTCCCGTGTAATATAAATAAAATATAAACAATTAAACATTGGTTGGAAACAGTCACAATGCTACTCATACATCGAGGTACAATACAGAAAGAGTCATAATCGTACCAATAAAATGACCGAACCAAAACTCGGCGCACGTTGCGAATTGTGCCGAATTTTCGCATGGTTAGTTTAGTTACAAGGTAACCGCCATCCGACTACAGCGCCGCGCGATGCCAGAGCTACGATGACATAGCGGAGAACTACCATAATGTTGAACACTATGCAAGCGACATAACGTCTAAATTTGAGTAAATGTGGCATGGTGAAGTATATAATTGATACAATGTATGTACAATGACGCTCAGACGTTTTTTGACTGTTTTCACCACAGAAAAGAGAAGTAAATAGAACGGAAACACGTAAATCTGTTACCAGGCATCATGAGTGAGCCTTGATTGAACATTCTTATTTAGATCAACGCGTCGAACTCCGCATCACAGCTGCTGTTTTCGAATAAATGACGTTTCGTTTATATGGGTGCAAATGGCTACCACTACAACACATTTCTTACAAAAATGCCGTGACAGCCGTTCTAATTTAAACTTTTTTTTTCTTTTCTGTGGTTTTCACTGAGAGATTGGGACTCTATATGAATTGTATCTCGATGTACTCATACTATCAATAAATAAACTAACATTAGAGACACCCCACCCCACCCAATCTAAGTCCCATGCTGTCAATCTAACTTCGATAACATCACCCACCCTGCAGACACCCTGTAGAGACCCCACATATAATAAAACAATTGCAATATCACCTGGCTTTATTCGAATTATTCAATACCACACCCCATTGAACACTAATGGCATGTGCGTTTACCGACCTCAATTATCGTGCATTTAAAGTTTATACTGCATGAATAAATATACTTTACAGTAATATGAGCCTAAGCTTTAGCCATCATCATCAGCATCATCAGCTAGAAGACGTCCATTGCTGGACATAGGCGTCCAAAAGGGCCGGTTAGAAGCGGCCTGTATCCAACTTTTTCCTGCGGTCTTTTAGGTCGTCTGCCCGTCGTGTGGGTGGACGTCTTATGCTGCACTTCGTCATTGGGGCCGGTAGCCGGGGCGTTTTCCCGGAATTCTAAGCATCCCTTGCTCCGCCGTTACCGTGACAGCTACCGTAGCCAGGAATAGTGGGGCTGCCGGGGACTGGAGGCGTGGTCCTTCTTGTAAGTATACTTATCATTTGGGGGATTGCCAATATTCGCCACGCTTGGCAGGCTGGTTGGTGAGCGCAGTTACGTGTTGTTATACTCAGAAGACGCTGCTGCCCATCTTCTGGTTGATGTCCCTTAGCCGACTTCTACGGCACCCACGGGAAGAGAAGGGGAGGTACATTCTTAGGCCGGTACCTCCACGGCACAGCTTTAGCCAGGAATGCTTACCGCTAAATCGTGCTTAGGTACTTAGAATGTTTTTGTTTAAATCTCCATCATACTCATCATCATCATCATCAGCCAGAAGACATCCACTGCTGAACATAGGCGTCCCCCTTTAACCTCCACACTGAACGACAGAACTGTTAAAACGAAGTGGATGCAACTAGCGAGAGACAGGAGGGTGGCGTATACAAAGGGAGGCCTATACCCAGCAGTGGGTCACTCAGGGCTGATGATGATGATAAAAGTGTATTTGTTTCTTTTGATTGATTGATTGATTGATTAACTCTTTATTGTTCACACCATGAAATTTGATACAGAGGACAAAAAACTCTTAAAAACTAGTGTAACAACTGGCGGCCTTATCGCTAAAAGCGATCTCTTCCAGGCAACCTTATTTGTTTCTTTTTTTTATGTAGCAAGGAGTGGATCAACGTAATTTTTTGCTTAAATATCTGTATCCAAAAATCACCGCAGAGTTTGAGAGCCACTGACTATACATAGGGTATTATTTAATCCCGCGGAAAATATTAAATAAAATAAAAAAAACTTAATATGTAAATACAACTTATCAACTGTTTTAACTACTGTTTAAATTCTATTTATCTATCCATGCCCAAGTTGGTGTTGCAACGGGGTATTTATCGTACACTATAGGTATTTAAGTTTGGGTTAGTGAAAACTTTTTTTTGGATTTTGTGTTACTATTTATCGTGTATCTACCGTATTTATTAGCAGCTGTTTGTTTTCCATGTAAAATAATAAAAAAATACGTTTCCAGGTGAAACCGCGGCGCGCAGCTAGTACAATATAAGCACATCCAACTTTTAGTGTCATCAACTCATCAAGTGCTTTGGATGAATGAATAACTTACGCGCTTACTGTGCTTGTCAAGTTGTCATTTTGATACTTACACAATCCTTTGGTGTATTTATTAGGTCATGCAATCGACTTGTACCTACAGCTACTCCACACAATCCTTTGGTGTATTTATTAGGTCATGCAATCGACTTGTACCTACAGCTACTCCACACAATCCTTTGGTGTATTTATTAGGTCATGCAATCGACTTGTACCTACAGCTACTCCACACAATGGGTACATCCCGTTTGGTAAGACTCCCATTTGGTAAACCACTTGAGATACCTACTAAAAAGTTGCGTTTGGTAACTATTTTATTCTTCATACATTTAATCCCGTTTGGCAAACCATCACTTTTGTACGGTACAGTCGGGTCCAAAAATCAATTAATGTTTTTATTTCTTATAGCGCCAATAAATGCTATAAAAAAGACATTGCCAAGTATTATAGTCAAAGGATGCTTTGTGCACTTTGCAAGATCGCTTTTGAGAAAAGCAAAGTCGATCAGCTTATTACAACACCAAGAGTCTCACAACCATGTCAAACTATGCATGGCTCTTGCTCATTTGCCCAGGGAGGATATTGGCAACGGCTGGCTTAATATCATGAGTCAAAGGTAAAAATTAAGCTTTTATTTATTTTGTTATTTTCACGATTTCCATGTGTTGCAGACTAAACGAGCACTTCGTACATTAGAAAATAAGTGGTTTTATTTACTTTTGGTTTAATTTGTTACAGCTATAACAATGAAAATATAAATAAATTCAATGATTACTTCGTGGGTCAGTGGTTGGAAATATGAAGATATGGTGGATATTTGGTGCTGCAAACAGGCAAAGACATCGTACAACAAACCTCATGGAAGTTATATGATTATTTACGGGATATTTACCGTGGTAAGGTTGTGGAATGAAAAAAAAAATCATATCGTAAATAATCATATAACTTTAGTGAACAACCGTGATAGTTTAAAACAGTGTTAAACCTCATGGAGTCATGGAATACAAGATTTATAAGAAAAATTGGAAATAAGCCATCAATATTATTATTTTTCAAAACATTAGTAGAAGATATTGAGCACTATGAACATCGACTACAGAGGTACTTCTATTATTTATAATTAATAGTATTTTGTTTACACGTCTCTTAATAAATACTTGGAAAACGCAATTATAAATAAAATAAAATTTCTTCTAGGATTCATGATATGGGAGTAAGTATAGCAAAACGAAGAAAGAAGTACATCCAATATGACATAAGAATTGAGAATATAATCGAAGTTTACCAAAATAAATAATTTTTTTTTTGGAAAATTGCTATTAACAATATCAAAAATTACCTCCATCACTCTATGACTGATTTTTAAGGTCATATTTATATTTTCATTCGTTTGTACTCGGCTAAGTCTGATTTTAGAAAAGTCAAATCTGTGATTGTTGTTTAATTTATAATACATGCTAATAATCAGTGTTTTTTTTATGAAACTTATTTATAGATATTATGCCAGTTTACAGTGCCTATACTTCTTGTCAGTGAATCTGAATCTTTTAGATAAAAAATTAGCATGATCTGTGATTAAATGTTTTTTTTTTTTTATTATTGTGTTATTTCTTTTTATCCTGACTGTACTAACTTCTACTGAAACCTTACCAAATGGGATATAATACATAGAATTCTTTAAAAGGTTACCAAACGAAACTTCTTGTATGGAAAAGAGAATAGTTACCAAACGCAACTTTTTAGTAGGTATCTCAAGTGGTTTACCAAATGGGAGTCTTACCAAACGGGATGTACCCCACACAATCCTTTGGTGTATTTATTAGGTCATGCAATCGACTTGTACCTACAGCTACTCTACACAATCCTTTGGTGTATTATTAGGTCATGCAATCGACTTGTACCTACAGCTACTCCACACAATCCTTTGGTGTATTTATTAGGTCATGCAATCGACTTGTACCTACAGCTACTCCACACAATCCTTTGGTGTATTTATTAGGTCATGCAATCGACTTGTACCTACAGCTACTCCACACAATCCTTTGGTGTATTTATTAGGTCATGCAATCGACTTGTACCTACAGCTACTCCACACAATCCTTTGGTGTATTATTAGGTCATGCAATCGACTTGTACCTACAGCTACTCCACACAATCCTTTGGTGTATTTATTAGGTCATGCAATCGACTTGTACCTACAGCTACTCCACACAATCCTTTGGTGTATTTATTAGGTCATGCAATCGACTTGTACCTACAGCTACTCCACACAATCCTTTGGTGTATTTATTAGGTCATGCAATCGACTTGTACCTACAGCTACTCCACACAATCCTTTGGTGTATTATTAGGTCATGCAATCGACTTGTACCTACAGCTACTCCACACAATCCTTTGGTGTATTTATTAGGTCATGCAATCGACTTGTACCTACAGCTACAAGTTCGTCCTATTGCGACGGATGAAAAAAAATGCAAATTTTATAT
The DNA here is from genome assembly GCA_914767915.1 of Agriopis aurantiaria. NCBI lineage: Eukaryota > Metazoa > Arthropoda > Insecta > Lepidoptera > Geometridae > Agriopis > Agriopis aurantiaria. The sequence continues at coordinate 4,059,325 of OU611982.1, forward strand.
ATATTATCTTCTTCCATTGATACAGACATACTAGATTAATTTACTAGATACTATACTAGGTTACTAGATATAATACTAGATTAAAAATACGAAGTACCTATACATCGTATTTTAAATTAATTTTGTATACTCGGAATAGTGAATTAATCAAATACCAACATTCAATTTCATAAGGCATATACTAACAGTGCGATTCATCCTAAGTGTAGTCTAGTTTCATCCCTTTTGGTATACTGAATCTAACAACAACAAAAAATCATTGATATCTTGAGATTTTTATCCATATTTTTTAGGCTAAAAGAATCATGCAACCTTTAATATAAGGGACATAGTGACGCCATAAGTCATTTGAGGACAAAAGTTTTTAGCTAATGGTTCCTACGTTTGCCCTTCAAATAAAACAAAGGAGCTATCATGCGGTACTTTCACTGCATGCAAACATTCCAAATCCAAAATATCGAAAGGACTCGCCCGGAAGCGCCTGCCGTGGCAGCCAGCCGGAAGCGGCGCCATGTTACTAAAACGTCATGTCCCGTTCAGCGGCGCGCACGCATAATAATCGCCGTTAATGACACGCCTGTCAAAACGCGGTGAAATGTAATGGCTGATTTTACGATTAGATTAGAACGTACTTTGTTTTATTTGATAGATTACTTATGAGATACGGTGCCTAAGTAATTGTTTACAGGGTCCCAATTCACATTTATCGTAACGACTGACAGATTCACTTTGTTAAAGTACGAATTCTGATAAAGTTGTCAAAATTTATGAATGAAAGCCCGTGTGCTATACAACTAGCGTAATCATCGTGATAATAATTTCAACCTAACATTTTCCCACAGCTGGGTTGGGTACTGCCTTCTCTCAGAGAGAGGATGGACCGCAGGTCCAGTGCATGTTGGTGAATGTCATATGCTTAGAATAACAGTTATTCTAAGGTCATATGTCTTTGATTTTTTTTTAAAGGTATTTTGGATATACCGTTTTCCTCACGATGTTAACCTTTACCGTTTTTGGGCGATGGCATATGCATAACTTATTGCAGTAATAAATAAGTTATAGGTGCAGGGTTGAAGATCAAACCGGGATCATAAAACGCAAATGCTACCGCTCGGCCACCATTGCGCTTAACTGGCATACAGGCTAAAAAAACATCTTTTTTTTAATTATTAGTTTGAATTCACGCCAATTACACTCGTAGGTGATGGCACCTGCTTATGACGTCAATGTCAGCATCAGTATTAACATGCCAACATTCAGACTATAAAGTGTTTGCTTACCGTGACGTTGTTCGATCTGATTGACGTTTCACTATATATTATTCTATCAAAACAGAAAACGGTCAACTCGTCAATTTGTATAGAACACCTGTTTTTTTTTTCGCGATTTCATGTTTGATCCCTGAGTAAAGGTTGTTTATAATGTTGCGTACTATTGATTAAGCCCCTTTCGGCTTAGTACACCCTTTCCGCATAACCCTGTAGTTATTAAATTTAATAATTATGCTTAGCGTAATTTGTACTTATAATTGACCTATATTAAATAAGATCATTGTATATTAACCCTAAAAATGTTTATATTCCCTCAAGGCTTCTTTTTGTACCCAAATTAAAGGATTAAAAGATCACGGCTACCCATTAATCTAACTGATTTATATTGTAGCTGAAATCCTTTGAATCCTGAAGTTACAGACCGAGATTAAAACGTCCCAGGGAAAGGTTTATTTATAAATCATCGGTTAGTTATCGTGGTTTAATGGTTTAGCTTCGTGGTAAAGGGCAGATTGTAGTTTTGGTAGGATACGAATTTAGAACTTAACTGAAACTAATTTGGGTATGCCTAAGTTTTCTAAATAAAAAGTACATTAAGGAAACTTCCAATATGATTAATATTCTTGTATATTCAAACAATATACAAAACAATTAAAAACATTATATTCCTTAACTTCTTCTATCACAAGTTTTTTTACATACATATTTGGAATTAAAAAGAAATAAAATATGGACAAATAACTGTTTATTAAAAGTAACCTAAAAGCTAAATATTCCCAGGTGATCACCAACTAAATTCGACAGCTCTGCCATTGTTGCCATCCTTTTCAGACGAATTAAAATTAAAAGACACGCCGATAATTGTAGTCATATCAAATTAGTAGTTTAGTTTAGTGAATGGTAGAACAGAATTTTGGTCGAAACGTCGAGCGAAAGGTACATATTTTTTTACCTAAACTAAATAATACGTGATAAGTCCCGATAAACGTTTAAAACATGTGTCCAAAACGCGAAAATTTAAAAAGTACTAGAATATTGGTGCCAGTGTATGCAATAAAGTACCTAAACTAGCGATCATTAACTATACGTTTAACACCATTCTTCGTTTACATGTAAAACCTTTTAGAATAGTTATTTATGATACAAGTGCGGTAAGTTGGTTATTACAAACGAGTAGACGAATGTAAGCCCGAGACGAAGTCGAGGGCTTACCATAGTCACGAGTTTGTAATAACCAATCCGGACGTGTGCCATACAACGTTTTACAACACATTTGCGACAAAAAGGCTACAAATGAAACAATTTTTATGGAAATGGAAATTAAAAAAATACCGCAAAGTACACGCACGGTGCTATACATCTGAGCGTGCGGTAAAATTCATTACCGCACGCTCCGTTGTATGATGCGTAATGTTTAACTTTCGAACGATGTATACAGGCTTCGTAAGCGCACTTTTTGAGCAAATGTGTTGTAAATGTATATTTACTTAACTTTTAATTTATCTCAGCCCTCTAAATTGTAGCACAATAAAATACTGAGCTAATTGTAACTACGATACATTCTGTAATATCCATTTTAAATCCGTTTCCTCTACTTCGGCATAAAGTTTCTAAGTACTCCATTCATCAATTTAACCAACTCTATCTGCCGGTACTTTTACTAATAGCTCCGAGTCTACAACACTTCGACCCATTGTTGTCAAGTTGGGGGCTTACCGCGAATTTGTGGAAAATTTTGTAGCTTGGAGAACATTTGAAGGTTTATCTTCAGATAGTTTGTTTCTGTCAACAAAAATATGTTTTTATAAATGTTTTTAGTCCTCTGTTTCTCACTTTTTTAGATCTTTGCTTTGTCAATTTTTTTTTTTATATTATGTTCCGTACTCAGTAAAAAAAACAAATGTCTTCTTTTAGGATTCAAATAAATGTTCTGTGGCTTCAGTTTCGGGAATACTAACTTAAAAAGAGGGAAATTAAAAAAAAACATCTGGCAGCTCTGTAATACACTAAGCACGCTTCCGAGTTTTTGGCGCCAACGCGGAAAAAACATGTCGGCTCGTTGGATTATTTTCCTAAACTTGTGTATTTTCGAGTGTTAATGTGTACTAAATGGTGAATTATTATTCATTAAGTGCTCGTAAACGTGCTCGAGTGTGGGCAAGTGATATAACGAGGTGAAACGTGTCTTTTCGTGTTGTTTCCAAAACTCCATAGGAGCCTCTTGTAAAGTCTCCACCGCTTTACAGGGGCATGAGTTCGACTTGACCGTGACTTACTTAGCTTGACTCTGACTGTGACTATGACTTGTTTGACGCTATTATGACAAAGTAAACTGTTTAATATTACGAGTAAAGGACATTGAATCCACGCTCATGAAGATTTTAACAAAAAAAAAAAAAAACTAAGCACGCTTCCAATACAGTTAAGTCATTAAAACGAGATCAATTACTTTTCTTACTCTACCGAGCTATGTAGAGCTATTTTTAAACCATCAATTACCGCACTTCCTATAATAAACTATACATTAAATACACGTTAATAGGTTTCAATTGACCGTCCCTAATTTTAGTGAGGTAGAGTCTGTGCATATTATTTTTAGTTGAGTGCAGGTAGAGTAAAGAAATGTGTCAAACAGAGATTTCGACCTTGTCCGTAAAGGAATATGATTGAAATTAGTTGAAAATGTTCAGTAGGGCTGTAAAAATATTGAGGTGTGTTATCATTTACGCTACAAAATAAACAAATCATATTTATACAAAAAAATCTATAGGTATGTTTGTTTGTTGGTTTAATTGAAATTTAACACTTTAAACGAATTTTATCGCGTGTATTTTACATTATTTTAATTCCTGACGTGGTGTAATAATCTATCGCAAATAGTTGCCAAGAACAAGAAAAAATACTCTTTCACAACTGTTTGAAACTTAGTTGCCAACGCGGCCGAAGCGTTCTTTGTTACAAGCTTGGAAACGCAGTCGTCTAGTAAGTTACAGTTCGCGAGGCGTAAGCTGAGCTTTGCAGTAGGTACATACCTAGATAGTGTAGGTGTGATAACCGGCCTGAGGCGCGGTGCATCCATTGCTTGGTTTAAACCGGTTTAAACTGTTTTTTGGCAACCGGCCTGAGGCGCGGTGCGTCCCTCGCGTTTGTGATTAAATAAATAAATAAATATTCGGGACATTTTTGCACACACGGTCATCTGACCCCAAACTAAGCAAAGCTTGTGATATGGCTGCCATAGACTGATACACATACATATATAGTTTTAAATACATACTTAAATTGATATTAACAACCAGATATAGAACAAACACAAATGTTCATCACATAAATGTTTGTCCTAGGTGGGAATCGAACCCACGCCCCCAAGTTCAGAAGGCAGGTTCACTACCAACTGGAACAACGGGCTATCTTTGCTAACGGATTGGTGATCACTCACACAAATGCAAAACTCAGCTTAGGCCTCGCGGACTGTACAGTAGTTACAAACATTTCTATAGTTACAAATTTATTTTGTTTGCATAGATTCAAATATATACTACGCATGGCAACCCTATAGAATAAAGTACCTATTGCATAACAACGTAACTGAATAGTTGAAAACAAGCCACCGCTGTTCAATAATTGCGTTCCTCAAACTAAAAGAACAATCATTATTCTTACTCCAGCAGTTTCAAACGAACGGTTATGGAAGTTAACATTCCAAGTTAGGTTCATATTCTAGAAAATTTTACGGTTCCTGCCTGACGGGTAAGTCCATGCAGGTGAAACCAAATCGTATTATTCAAGAATATTGGTATTTTACTCGTTTTTGCAGGTACAACTCCTTATTCTTTCGCCACACATATTAATTTGAAAGGTGTTCATTTCAGGCCCAGCGAAGAATAAGTTCGTAAGCAAACAATTTAAGTCTTAGGATCTTTTTATCGCAAATTAGTCCGCGTATGACCACCAACTCGCCTGTTGACTTTTTCGTCACTATCTAACTTCTTCACGTGTCACAAAAGGTCTCCCGTCAGGCCCAAAAAGAGATGACGAGATGAGCTTGACTCCCACTGCAACGGCTGGACCACAAATGCTCTTGACCGTGAGAAGTGGTAAGAAGAAAGGGAGCGGCCTTTTCCCTACTGCAGTGGGACAGTCACGGCAGATTATAAATAAATGATCTACCTTCTTCAAAGCGCGCCTACTTTTCACCGGGTCATCATCATCAGCCAGAAGACGTCAAATGCTGAACATAGACCTCCCCTTTAACCTCTACACTGAACGACAGCCTTCACCGGGTAGTTGCTGGTATTTTGAAGTTCCAGATTAGCGAGAGGCATGGTGACCTATCTAAGTGTATTTAGATAGGTCACCATGACCTGACTAAACGTACAGGTCACTTTATAGGTCACAGGTAGTCACTTTATAGGTCATAGGTGGTCACTGGTCAGCTTTAATCACAGCAACACTGTGACCCGTAGCAAACTACAGATAAGTGCTTACTATTACTACGCCCGTGGCAACCTCACATGGCGCTTATCAGTTTGGCGTCGCTCCAGCAAACTTCCGGACTAGACTGGACTCGGAATTACAGCTTTAACTTATTTGATTAAAACATGCACGGTAACTTAATTTACTTAGTTGCGAATGTGTTTTGACTTCTCACTTGCCTATGTGAAAAGTTAGGGAAAGTTTTGGTGTACGTATTAGGTACAGTGTTTCACGAAGCAATGGTACTAAGCCGAGAAGAGGTCATTGGTAAATGGAACCAAACTAATCCTGAAAACGTGGGGAAAAAACAGCTGGTCCATAGAAAAAAATATTCATTCTGGACGAAATGTATGAAACATTTGATAAAATTTTCGTGGTTTCAGGTTTTCGTGGCTCTTATAGTAAACTAGCGACGTAAATTACATCCGTGCGAAGCCGGGGTGGGTCGCTAGTTATATATATATAAACATGTCGTGAAAAATTAAATCGTGAAACTGATGGTGAAAACTGCATCAAAATCCGTTGCGTGGTTTAGGAGGAGTTTGCGGCCATACAGACATACAGACAGAGACAGACGCGGAAAGCAAGGTAGAGAAGATAATAATAATAAATTTAATAATAAATTTTTTATTTCCATAAAAATAATACATTTCCTATGTGACACAGCAGATAAGTACCTAATCGTTATTATTTCAGTTAGGAATGTTCTGTTACATACATGTTACACATAAAGATAGAGAAGAGAAAATAGATATAGAGAAGAGAAGTAGTTCGTAATGATGAGTACAATGGCCTCTTACCGGCTTAGTGCCACCGTTCCGTGTAGCCTTGTAACTCGAAGGCGCTACAACGATCATACTACTCGCTCGCAGAAAATTGTTTTTTTTTTTAAGGAAACGGATCACGGTATCGGTGGATACAACTCGCCCGGATCCGTGCCTAATAAAACCGATACCGGGATCCGCTGATACAAACCCACCTGAGGAGCTACACAAAGCGCCTGACACGGCAGCATTCCCATGTAAACAAAAATAATAGTGACGCGGCGCGATCCCAGTCGCTTGCGCTACTGAAATGAAACCGAAACTTTACCTTATTATTACATTTAATTCGCTCCTGCCCATTTTTCTATCGGAATGCCGAAGTGGGCACAAAAAATTGACACCGCTTTATGATTGATTTTCCGAAAACCGTACGAAGCGCTTTGATTCCACTTTTATAGTGCGAACTGCTAGTCTGTGGAATGTGCTGCCTGAATGGGTGTTCCCCGATAGTTACAATCTGGGTGTCTTCAAATCACGAGTGAATCTGTTTCTTCTATATAGGCAAGCGTTGCTCCACCGTAGACCGCATCATCGCTTTACATCAGGCAAGTTGGCGGTCAAACGCAAGCCAATTATTAAATACTAGCGGTCCGCCCCAGCTTCGCACGGGTATAGATTATAGATTATGTCACCCGGGGATAGTGTAGCTTCCCAATAGTGAAATAATTTTTAAAATCGGCCCAGTACTTTTTGAGCTAATTCGTTACAAACATACTTACATACAAATCTTTCCTGTATAATATTATATAGCATAAATTTGAAAAAAATTGGTAGCTAGGGCAAACTATGAACATTCGTCAAAGCTATGAACAAATGAGTATAGCAAAACCGTAATCGAGCGAGCTCGATCGCCTACATTGAAAGAAGATCAATGACTAACTAGTTCAGTCACACAATTCGCAAATACTTTTACAAATAAGCCGACAAACCTACTACAAAACTGGTGTTTTATGACTGAACTAAAATACGGCCAATTCCGCTTGCAATGAAAGGCATGTCATTTTACATTCAACTGAAATAAAATGCTGGATGGAAAAGTTTGCAGGCGCAAGCGCTTCAAAACTTTTAAAAACTGATAGAATTGCTTTTTATACTACTATAGGGGCTGGTATTGTAAGTATATATTATATTTTGAGAAGCCACAAAATTGTCAATAGATTTAATTTTGATTTAAACTTTTACGAAATGAACGAAATATTATATTGTAAGGTTTTAAATACCTGGGTGACAGGTATGTAAAACCTTATCCAAATAAAAAATTTAAAAAACAGCTAAATCGTTAGAATCGTTTCGTGATACGCGCAATAAATGTATAAACAAGAATTGCTCGTTTAAAGTTATTAAACATAATATATATAATATAATATATATACAAGGCAAAATGAGGGTGGATTGGGGTACTACCCGCAATCTTCAAATAACTCGTGATCACATCGTAGGACATGGTGACATATCTGGTTGAAATGACGAGATATACAAGTCCTATAATAGTTTTGTTCGTCATTAATTTAGATGAAATTAGAGATAATATGATAGATCTACGAAAACCTGTTTAATTCTTCGAGTAATTAATCGAACTTGCTTAACCTTTTTATTAAATACTCCAAGGCTTATTCCCAAAACGAAACGATTATCCAGAAATTATATTGTTATTTTAGCAATTCATAGCAAAAAATCCGGGTCGAGTTGAGAGCATTCCTCTTTTTTGAAGTCGGTTAATAAAGTCACTTCTGAAAACTGGAGTTGAATTTGAATTAACGACAATAATGTCAAACGGCGGACGATTCCGTTTCATCGAGTCGAAGGCAAAAACATAACCATTTTAATAATTTGATGTTGACAGTCTAAATCCTTGCCTATTTCACTTGGATACGGAAAATGGAGAACATAAAGGGAAAATGAACTAAGGTATTGGCAGCAATAATTTGTGAATAGGTACTAATACAATTTAAACTAAAATCAAATACTGTAAATAAATATACCTTATGATAAAAAAAAATATGGTAGTCAACAGTAGTTGATTTTAGTTTAAATTGTATAAGTATCTATTCAAAAATTATTTATAACCCTGCTGGCTGAATATACAAACCGTGTAGTGCAATTTTTTTTTTTTTTAGAATCATGGAATAAAGCTTGTCTCGCCTTTTGGGATGCATGGTAATATATTTTGTGCAAGGCCGTTTTATAATTAGGGTAGAAAACGTCCTTGAAATTGTTTTTTTTTATTCCAAACTTTTTCGGGACTTTTATAGGGTTCTACAATGGCAGTCTCATTGTATATTCTAAACTAGAGGACTCATACTTATTACACAAAACACAGATAGCAAACAAACACAGGGTCGGTGGTCACTTGACCCTGTTAGCAATATTGTGTTTGTTTTGCAGCAATTTTCGGACATCGCCACTTTTGACAGATAAGACAACCATGTTTATTGTCACACAATTTAAATGAACGTAGGTACAAGGACGTTATAGAGAGTTATTATGTCCATGCGATGGCAAAGAAATGTTTGTTACTGTGCTCTAACGTTCAAATAGCTTTGTGTAATGCCATTATTTTTTTTACTTATTTGTATGTTTTTAGTTTTACATTAAATATTCCTAATACACTGCAAACCCCATGTATTGTGGTTTTACGGCGATACATCTACAAGCATCCACTAAAATTAGCAGAACTCCCTGAATATTCATAATATTGTGGAAATCCCTATGAATATGCAACGAGGCACTTGTAGAGGATTTTAACGAGACAGTTCACTACATAATTAACGCTATACGTATCAAAATATGGAACTGGAAACCACCGTCGTTCCCTTGGCCATCATCGCTCCACCACAAAGCTGAAATCGCTGGTCTGTTACCGTAGACTTTGAGACCTTCGCTGCGCTCGGTCAATTAGCCGTTATTGCACTAAGGAAGAGAGGAGCACTTACTAATTTAAAAAAAAAAAAACCTGTAACATATTTTTTAAGTCTTAATCCTACTATAATATTATAAACGCGAAAGTTTGTATGTATAATTATGGATGTATGTTCCTCTTTCACGCTACAACGGAACAACGAATCGACCTGATTTTTTGCATGGGTATAGTTCAAAAGCCAGAGAGTGACATAGGCTACTTATCATTATCATCACCATTTTTCATCACTACGCGGGTGAAACCGCGGGGCGCAGTTAGTATGTTATAACACTGGAAAAGTAAACTGACTAACTGAATTGACTACAAATAAAAACTAATTAACGTCATTCCGAAGTACGATGCAAAGACGATTGCGTCAAGTGATGATATCAATTAATTTCATAATTGAACCCTCCCCACGTGCGTTTCCAACATTTTTTTAATCAAAATGATTGTCACACATTTTTAATCAAATATCTGACGCGGACAAAACAAGGATTTTAATTAGACAAGTGAGTTACGACTGCGGTATGACAATGGCTACGTAACAAGCCATTTTAATGGCTGTGGTAAAAGGTACAAGATAAAGCGATTGAAATGTGCCCTTAACAGCCGTATTACAAAATGCATCGTTCAATTTTAGAAAGCCGTAATTGTCAAGACGAACTAAAACAAGTAAATCATAATATTAAAATTTATGGCAAATGTAATTTGTTTTATGTCGATAGTTTAACGATATCCACTTTCAAACTTCCCTCCGAAGAGTTTTACGAAAAACTACTTTTATAAATTGGAGGTACATAGTTGAAGTGTTGAGTTAATCCAGTATTTGAAGTCGGTTTTTTCAGTACAAAAAATGATCATTCTATTTATATATTTTTTATAGATCTTTCTATTTGATAGAATTAGAATGGCAAAAAAGCCGTTTTCGTTGTTTTTTTTCATAAAAAAATGTGAGAGGGCTCTTAACTAAGCGTTTAGTTCAAATTAAGTTCCATTATTATCTGTTTATGCATTTGCTGACAAACACTTCAAACACTGTGTAGATGTTCAAATAAATAAAGTAAAATATTGCATGCTGTGTTCTTTTAAGCATCATAAATATGCGAAAGTGTGTATGTACGTGGGTATGTTTGTTCCCACTCAAAACGTCTGAATTGATGTGTATGAAATTTTCAATGAACGATACAATAACCACGTGGTGCAGTTAGTTATTTACTCTAACAACATTATCGATTCCGCATTGTGCATAAAAACCGAAACAAAAGGTGAAATTAAAATGCTTTTACAAACTGCAACTGACTTCTTGGCTTGCGGCACGAATACCCGTCGCGACTACAAAAACGATATTTAAGCATGCCAAATTACCCTGACATTATTACATTCTAATTTATAAAAGAAATTATTCAGTTGACATGTATAAAAGCATTTTCTTGTAAAAATCTACAATGAGTGCCAAATAGGACAAAGAGTATAAAATTGCAGTTGGCACTGTGTTCAAAACAATAAAACCACAAGCGCAACTAAATTAATGATATAATGAATTGTGACAGATTTCTTTTCATATACGGAACAATTTAGTTTGTAAAACTTCGTTTATGAATGGCTTATAACTTTTTAGGTACCTACTTTTAAAAGCGAATGTGTTTGGAATGACACTAAGTACGACGTAAAAGCGTCTGGTAAACTGTTTCCCTTTCACGCAGCAACATATCAACGAATCGACGTGATTTTTGCTTGCTATGGACTCTCCAAATAAGAGAGTCTTGTATAATACTCTTGATCCCTGACAAAATGAACGGTTCCTGAGAGAGTGTGTCACTGCGGGGTGCAGATTATAGTTGAACAAAGACGCTGTCGCTTGTGATTCAAACCACAGAGTCATCAATGAAGCTCGTAGCGAGCTTAGGAACATAATTTACGTAACGATGCGATGCGGATTCATCGCGTCTCAGCTAACATAATAATATTTTACATCTAAGGCTACTAAAACACTTGTAAATTAATTAAATTTAAAGATGGTAATAATGATTCTTTGTAACAAATTAAGCACCATAGTTCGCAGAAAAAAACATTCATTCATTCCAAACACAACACTGAGTCTCTCCATCTTGTCAAAAATATATCCAGATCAGGGGCCTTACCATAAGCGTTACACAAAATAACAATGCTGCGTGAACATAGCGTTCCGAGCGCAAAACATTTTTACTTTTGACCATACCATAGCCGTCAAAACGTTTCCGCTTTATTATGAAAGCACGAGACGACGCTCTACGTTAATACAGAGTTCTCACTCACACACCCGAACATAGTTCGTTAGATTCCGTTCATTATTCCGTAATACAAAAGTTTTAAATTAAACCCGTACCATAGTTGGTTTTAACAACGCGAATAACATTATTATTGCGTCCATGAGGCTCCATTCTAGCGATAATAAAAAAGTTAGTCAGGACCAACTTTTTTACTATCGCATTGAAATTAAAACTGCTTCATGCCTCCCGAAGGCCTCTGACAAATACTTAAATCATAAACCAAGTTTATAAAGACTAAGCGGTCGATCCAAATGTCAGTTTTAGGCCGCTGGGAGGCCTCCGACAAATACGTGTCATTCACTAAAATATATGTAGTAAGCAAGATAATACAGGCTGAATTGGCAACCCTAGCGTCAGAATCATTAGGCCTCCCGAAGGCCTCCGCCAAAAATCTGTTTTAGTCACCAAAATATGTAGGAGCATTAAACAACTGGCTGTATTGGTAACCTTAGTGTTAGGACTTTAGGCCACTCGAAGGCCTCCGACGAATATGTAGTTATATCGCTAGAATATGTAGTAGATAAGATAGTAAAGGATGAATTATCAATCATAGTGTGAGAACTATTAGGCCTCCTGAAGGCCTCCAACAAATGTGTGTTCCAGTCACCAAAATATGTAGGAGGCATGAAAATATTGGTTGTATTATCCAACCCTAGTGTCAGAATCTTAGAACTTGATATAATTTCAATACTCAACACAGGCAAACGCACTAGACGTGCAACGCCAAAATTTTCTCACTGGGAAATTATTCTGAAAAATATTCAAAACACAGTGCGATAAAATAATTAAGTACGTATACTCACCTATAGATGCCTATAGCTACTTCTACGCGTTCAGACAAGTCCAAGAAAGTAGAAACGGCAACACAAATCTATAGCGCTGTCTTGCCTACTAAGCCGTTACCGTTCTTTTTACTTACATTCATTTACGATAATATAATCATAATACATTTTTTGATTATGGTACGTAAGATAAAACAAAACGGACAACGCTACATTATCGTTTTACTAAAGTTTCGAATCGCGTTCCGATACACGCAGTCATTATGAAAAATCAAATAAATAAATTTCATTTTTAAATTATTATTTATCGATACGCTATATTAATTAATAAAACAATCACTTTTAAGTGCTAAAGGGTATTATTGATATATTATTATTTAATAAGTGTTCGTGGACGTGCTTGAGTCTGAGAAAGTGATATTAGGCGCTAAAACGTGTATTTTCGTGTTGTTTCTAAAGCTCCTAGAAGCCTCTTGTAAAATCTCCACCACTTTACTAGGGCATGACTTTGACTTGACCGTGACTTACTTTGCTTGACTCTGACTGATTTGTTTGACTACATATAATGTTTAGCAAACTTGATATCAATATAATTACTTGACACTGCCAAATGCACAAGAGTGCGACGTGAAAATCATCATGGAGGAAAAAAAACTGTCTACATTGTCTTCGTCACAGGTCTTCGTAAATTATTAAACATCTAAGAGTTCTGAATCACACCATTAGTGCCGATGCAAAAAAAGAATCCGTGCCATCTTGATTCTCGTAACACTGAAGATGTAAATAGGAACATGCTCTTTGTTGTTACTGTCATTGACATAAATATTTTTGATTTCCTTTTTTTTTTTTTTTTCATTTTACGTCGTGCAGTGCATTTCAGAATGCACGAGGTGAAACATGTATTTTCGTGTTGTTTCCAAAACATGTTTCACCTCGTTATATCACTTACCCACACTCGAGCATGTTTACGAGCACTTAATAAATAATAATTCACCAATTACTACACATTAACACTCGAAAATACACAAGTATAGGAAAATAATTCAACGAGCCGACATGTTTTTTTTCACGTTAGCGCCAAAACTACCAAGCAATCTGACGGCAATGCAGTGATGCCAAGCTAGATTTTCATTTTACCCCAACGCCTGATTAATTTTACCCTTAAATCTTATATAGATTACCTTACTATTTATATAAAAATACCCTAAGGCTAAAGTTTTAGTTTTAGATAATTAATACAACAAGTTCTTTTATATTTAATGGTTAAATTTTTATCGAACGTGCGTTCTGATTTACACACGCCATTATGGTACAATACTACTAATATATCTGTAGCCATAATTAATCAGTTTTCAAGGTTACAAGAATTGTTGTTTGTAACAAAAAAAAATACCCTCAAGATTATAAAGTCCCTAAACAATTCTAGACCCTAAAAATTACTCTGCGACATAATGTTTACTCTAAATCTAGGGTAAAATACCCTAAATTGGCATCACTGCGGCAATGAACCAAGCAATGATATAAAGTGCCGTGATTCAAAATAAAGACATGGTCCAAAGGCCTTTGTCCAAACCCAGAGCGCATTGCATGGTAAAATCTATTGGCATTCTTTATTTAGTTCCGAGTAATAACGCTAGATGGCGCCATAGGAAAAATTAGATCGCGCAAGTGTTTCGTTCGCGGCAATGTAAGGCCATGTCAATGTTTGTAAATAAAATTGCTTTTCTTTCTACGGTATACAGTGTGTTGTTATTTGTGAACCTACCTACGAGTGTAACACCCTTTGTAGCCAGACCAAAACCCAAAAAAAAAAAAAACAGGCAATGACCACAGATCATTAAAATTCATAAATATGAGTGAACGAAATAGAATGACGTCATCAAAACTTCCTAGCCGTTGTAATAACATAATGATAATGTATTTTAAAGTCTATGGTACGAAATTAGAAAGTATTATCAAAATAACATTACTTATACACCTTATGGTAGGCCCCCAGGTTAATGAAAAAGATGCGACGTGGAGTATGTTATCCATTGAAGTTGTATGAATTACAAACTCTGTTAAACCTCAATAATTAATCTTGGTATGATTGCAGTACATTCACGAAGTGTGTTTTCTTGTTGCTACAATAAAGCTGTTTAAGGCTGCGCTCAACGGCCGCAGCTATTTATGTTTCATGATGTTTTCAAAATTTTAATAATTTTTAATAAAACGCTTTCGTTTCGATGATACCCAGATTGTAACTAACGAAGAACACACATTCAGGCAGCGCATTCCACAGACAGCAGTTTGGCGCTTCGTACGTGTTTTCGGAATATCTATACAATATTATAAAGAGAAAAGTTTTGTATGTATGTTTGTAACAAATTAGTTCAAAAAGTAAGGGACCAATTTTAAAGATTCTTTCACCATTTGAATGCTACATTATCACTGATTAATATAGGCTATTTTAATAGGCTATATAACTATACCCGTGCGGAGCCGGGGCGGACCGCTAGTCAACTATAAAGTATATTTTTTTTCGGCCCTCTCTGGCAATTTTATATAGGATGGCGGCGGAAATAGAAAAATACTCAAATTTTCGTGTAAATATTTTATAGAAAAATACTCGATGTTTTTTCTATGTCATCCATCCTAAAAAATACCAATACGAAAATTTATTTATAGTACCTATTTGCAATGTTGTGCTGAAGATATGAGTGATTTTTTATCTTCAAAATCGTTGAAATAAGCAATTAAGATAGCGCATTTAGTTTTCCCAATTTTTAACAACGCTTATTACTACATGATATGACCAATGACCTTATGACCAAGGCTTAATTTTTTGTATTAAAGTCGCAATTAGTGGAGCAAAATCAAGGCACTTACATACAGTCGTGCGTTCCTCTACTTATTTTTTTAGGTTTTTCTCATATTTTTCGAAAAGTGTATCTGTAATGTAAAATGTACCTTGCAGTTCCGTCCATAATTATGAAACCTGTATATTAAGATATCGAAGACATCAAAAGGTATAATTAAAAGGTATTTCAAAAAATAAAATAAAATATACGTACAACAGTTGACAGACAATCATAACAATAACAATTAAATTATTTAAAAAAATCTAAAAGTGTTTTGGCCCCATTTTAGGGTGTTTTTCACCACATAGTGGAGTTGTACATATTGTGTGGCGTCGGTGGAGTTATTTTCCAGGAATATTTTTGTGTTTTAATCCGGTTTCAGCTGAAATATTATAGTGAAAGCAAACTGAAGCACTTTATTTGACATGGGTCACCGGGCTGCCCGTAGCAACGGGCCTTGCCAAGCAGAATTGCGCATCTGCGCATCGCGCAGTATTTGGGCGCATGTGCAATGCCCGGCAAATGGCATTTTGATTGATAACTGTCAATTAGATTTTTGTCAGAAAACAACAATATTTTGGATTTTATATTAATGCTTTCTCCGTCGTCACCTACGAGTAATGATGAATTCCACACACCTGAGGAAGTCGCCAGACTTCTGTCGCCTCCGCCGCCCCAGCTGGGCCAGCGTTGTAGGCGACAGTTGCCCCTACCTGTTGATAATGCTTTACCTAAGAGTGAATCTGCCTCTGTTACCTCGCCTTCAAGGGATACGGCTATACTAAACGTTTCCCAAATTCAAAATTTAAACGCCAACGTATCACTGGAAAACCTTATAAAGTGCGACCAGTGCTCACAACCACGTTTCTTTAAGGGAATTCGTGGCCTGAAAATTCATGTTAGCAAGGCACACCGCGCAGCTCCAAATATTAATACACATTCTCAAATAACTGATAATCCTTCAAGCTTTTGGGAAACTTTATCTAAATTTAAAAATAACCTGCCTATAGTGAAAAGAATCCCTCGCGGTGCGCGCATAAGCGTTGCTAATTGTCTGTTTCAGGATATAAGAAGCGTCACTTCCACCAATTCAGTTCGAGCCTGGGAGCACTTACTAACATTCCCCTATAGAATCCTCCATGTTTCGAAAGACAGTTTAGACCAAAATTCACTTACCAACAAAATTAAGCAAAATTGTCAAAATAACTCGAAGTCTTGCCCTGAATTCTCTTTTCCACCACGACCTCCTTCACGATCCAAATGTCCTGTGGCTTATAGTTTGGTCGAAGATAAAATGGCTGAGGGAAACATCAGAGGTTCCGCAAGACTTTTGTTTTCCAGCGATACTATGGCACCTTGTACGCCAGAAACCTTGTTGGCTTTAAAAGAAAAACATCCGCTTTCACCAGCATCAATCTCTTTGCTTCCAGACGCGCCCGAGGAGAACTCCTTGGTGGCGACCTTCGAGGATGTTAGTCAAGCTGTGAGTTCTTTTCCGAGTGGTTCTGCGGGTGGCCTCGATTCTCTCACACCGCAACATCTGAAAGATCTTATTGGTGCAGGCTGTGGAGAGATCGGAGACGCTCTGCTCAAGGAACTCACAGCATTAGTCAACCTTATGCTTGCAGGCAAGGTTGATAACAATATTACCGCCTTACTTTACGGAGCAAACTTATGCGCCCTTCTTAAAAAGGATGGGGGCATAAGGCCCATAGCCGTAGGTACTGTATACCGCCGCCTCACAGCCAAAATTTGTTGTAAAAACATCAAAGAATCCCTCTGTGAAGAATTTAGTCCCTTGCAGGTGGGTTTCGGATCTCGTGGTGGCTGCGAGGCAGCGGTACACGCCTTAAGAACTTTTTTGAACCATCAAGGAGGTGAGGTGCTCGTGAAGGTGGATGTTAAAAACGCATTTAACTCCGTTCATAGAACCGTTTTTTTAAAGGAAGTAAAAGACAAAATTCCCCACATATATAATTTTATTCAGCAATGTTATGGCACACCAACAAACCTAGTTTACAAAAACAACTTAATATCTTCTGAAGTAGGGTGCCAGCAAGGTGATCCGCTTGGGCCGGCTCTTTTTAGTTTAGCGATTCACCCGATCATCCAAAAATTGGAATCTAAATTTAATGTGTGGTATCTCGATGACGGAACCCTAGGAGGCGAAATCAGCACAGTGTATAAAGACTTAGAATCAATCATATCTGGATTTAATAACTTAGGTTTGTCGCTTAATTTTTCTAAATGTGAAATTTATATCCCGCAGTCCACGACAAACTCGCAAAATGAAATTTTAAATTGTTTTGAAAAATTAACTCCTAATATAAAATTACTAACCAGCAAATCTCTTCGCCTCCTAGGAGCTCCGATTCTTGATGATTCTATAGCTGATTTTGTGGACGAAAAAATAAATCTTTTTCGTTCTTGTTCCGACCGGCTTGAAAAAATTAATACCCATGTTGCTTATTTCATAATAAAATATTGCCTTTTTGTACCAAAATTCACGTATGCCCTTAGGTGCTGTCAGCTTTGGAATCACCCCTTACTCTTACAACAGCTTGACAGCATTCAAAGGGATACTCTCACCACCATTTTAAACATACCTTTTGATGAACGTGCTTGGAGCCAGGCCTCCCTGCCTGTAAGGTTTGGAGGTCTCGGCATACGCAAAATTTCTAGTGTATCTTTACCAGCTTTCCTGTCATCTGCCTTCAGCACACAAAATCTAGTTCAGGACATCTTACAGCCATCATTGCAAAATTTTCAAATTAGTTCCCTTTCTGACGCTTTGGAAAGTTGGAAAACAGCCTGCCCAAGCGAGTCTTTGCCCAAGGCCCCCTCCTCTCAGCGGCAATGGGACGGGCCGCTCTGTGTTTTAGAGTATAAAAATCTGTTAGACTCTACAACTTCTTCCGCAGAGCGTGCTCGCCTACTGGCTGTTGCTCGTTGGGAGTCGGGGCTTTGGTTGCACGCTCTACCTTCTAGGAATATTGGAAACTTATTAGATAAAATTACGTTTTGTTTAGCCGTATCCCTTAGAATAGGTGCAGCCTGCCAAGTCCCCCATCGCTGCAACTGTGGCGATAATGTAGATCGCCTCGGCCACCACGGCTTATCGTGTATCAAGAGTGCTGGGCGCATTCCGCGGCACGCCAGCCTGAATGACGTCATCCGTCGGGCTTTCGTCAGTGCCGGTGTCCCTTCAGTCCTGGAACCTAATGGACTGATGCGAGACGACGGCAAAAGACCCGACGGGATGACCCTGATACCTTGGAAGATGGGGCAGCCATTAGTGTGGGATGCGACATGCGTAGACACAATGGCTCCGTCTCACCTTCCTGGAACATCAGTTCAGGCCGGCGCCGCCGCCGCTCAAGCCGAAAACCTCAAACGGCGCAAATATGCACACCTTGACCGGGTGTACATGTTCGCTCCGTTTGGGGTGGAGACGATGGGTCCGTGGGGGCCGGCGGCTATGGGCCTTTATCGGGACTTGGCCAGGCGATTGGTGGAGGCGTCGGGTGTCCAGAATGCTGGCTTCTATTTCGCCCAGAAATTGAGCATTGCCATTCAACGTGGCAATGCTGCCAGCATTCTGGGGACCTTTCCCTCCACTAATGGTCTTTTAGTTTAAGTTTTTAGTTTGTATTTAGTTATTTTAAGTTTTAGTTTTTAGTTATTTATTTAAGTTTTCGTTAATTTTCTGTTTTTTTTAGTTGTGCATAATAAAGTATTTTTAAAGGTATTTCAATAATTAAAAAAAAGAATCAGGGAGAATGGCGCGTATAAGTACTTATATATTTATTTACCATGGAAGTAAATAAATAATAAATAAATATTCGGGACATTTTTGCACACACGGTCATCTGACCCCAATCTAAGCAAAGCTTGTGATATGGCTGCCAGAGACTGATATACATACATATATAGTTTTTAAATACATACTTAAATAGATATTAACAACCAAATATAGAACAAACACAAATGTTCATCACATAAATGTTTGTCCTAGGTGGGAATCGAACCCACGCCCCCAAGCTCAGAAGGTAGGTTCACTACCAACTGGACCAACGGGCTATCGCGGAAGTAGGCATAACTACTGAAACTAGAATGACCAAAATTACTAAAAGTCGGAGAAGAGGGCGTTAAGTAAAAGGGGTAGGGGTAGAGGCCATGTCTACCAAAAGTTTTCGGATTAAGCCGTTATATATACAGGATTCGTCTCTAGATGCCTAATACTAATGCCTTTGTGAGTAAAGTCCCATTATCTTGTTTGGAAAACTAACAACCATAAAACGGTTTACAAATAAACATAAATAAACAAAGAAATCCTATCGAATTACATGCAAATGTGTTTCATTATGACATTTGCGTTAACTAAGTTAATCGTTTCCTAGCGGCCATCAGCGCGTCTGTTTGTTACTGACCTAGTTTTCATATAATTAAGTGAAAGAACTCTTAAGAGCCCGATTTCCGACATTGCTATCGCACATGTAAATTTTTACCAAATTTGAAGGTATGAAAACACTGAATGGGAAAAACTACACTATTCCCGAGTGAAGGCCACTTTTACCTAAGAACAAGAGAAAAAAAAATTAAAAAAATAGGCTTGCTCTTGGCCGCCATCTCGGCAGGTGGGCTCGCTGAGTTGTGAAGTGTACGGTGGAAAGCCGGGATGGGAAAGCTAGTAATTTGTATTTCAAGTTTTTGTCTTTAGAGTTTTTATTCTGTTTCATTTAAGACTAAGGAGTTTCGAAAGAAGGGTTATTAGTCATTTTTCCAAACGAGTTTTGGAAACAGATATAATTCCCATTTGGCCCATTTTTCCCATGACCCGTTTCCGAAGCTGAATCAATTATTCTTTTCCAAAACTATATAGTTTCGAAAGTGGCTGTTACGAATTTAAACCATTTGGACACTTATTTTAATAACAAGTTAGTGTTTGATAGCAATTTTCAATCTCAATTTCAATAAAGGTGATCAAAACAAAACTATATATTTCAGGTTTTTTAAGATCTCCTCCTCCAAAACACAGGATCAACATTAAAAATAGCTCATTCAATCATAACATTTGTAACCTTATTCTAAATCTCATTAATTCTCAATAATTTATATTTCAGTGTTTTTTAAGTGAGAAGCCTGGCCGAGCAACGGGCTCTTTACAAAAAATTAACAGCGCGTTTTTTAAAGACTACTACCGTTTCTCTGTTTAGTAAAGATTTCGATACTGTGATTTGCCAGACTGAAAAAATTGTCAGCGCTCTGGAAAAAAGCTTTGGAAACTCGATTATATTTTTAACACTGAACAATCGCAAACAGAGGGTTATGATTTTAACGTGTGGTGTGTCTGTCTGTGGCATCGTAGCTCCAAAATGGCTGAACAGATTTTGGTTTAGTTTTTTTAAGGCGACATGATCGAGAATGTTCTTAAAATCGAAGGAATTAAAAATTTACAATTTATACCTACTTGTCTCAAAAAACCCCAAAAGCACATTTACTAGTTTCTTTTTTTCATGAATTTACTGTAGGCATTATATATTCAACTGCCCTATCCCGTAAATTAAGTACTGTTAATTACTACCCTGGGCCCCAACTAAAATAACTAAATAAATCATTCACTAACCTCTACAAATTTGGCCTCTATTCCCTAGGAAATAAAAGCCAACTTTTTGAGGTTAACGCTAATAAAGCAGCGTCTTATTAGCGTGTTTGTAGTTAGTGAATCAGGAGCAATCCTGTTTACGTGACGAAATAATGTCGCGCGACCGCAAACCGTATCTGGGCGCGTTAAGGTTCACGTTCACGTGGTTTTCCGAACTGCGCGGTTTTAACGTTAGTTTGAGACCGCATAAGGAGTTAGCCGTAAGGTCCCAGGGTTCTGAATTCATCACGCTGTCTTATCGTATACTGCATGGCTGTTACATTTCCCAACATTATTTCATTATTTTAACACCCATTAAGTACTGTTAATTAGTCTATGCCAATGATTTACAATGTTAACGCCTCATAAAACTGTTTCAAATGATAAATGTGAATTTAATCCCCTAACCTAATTAGTGTCAACGCCCAGTCATAAATAAAATGCACCTACCGATTGCTTAGTACTGTAACAATTTGTAATGCCGACATAACTATCTGTTTTATAAGGCTTCCGTTTGACCGTCAACTCGCCGGTAGTGTAGTTTTTGGTTTGACTCCGCACGGCTAGTGCATTTTGCCAGTCTATAGTAGTCGTAATACCTACTTAGTATTTACTAGCGGTTCCCGCGGCTTTACCCGCTGTCCTACAGGAATCAAGATTTTGGAACATGATTGTAAATATCCCGTTAGTAATAACATAACTATAGTGAACCGAACATTGTTATAGTATCGGTACCTCCACTCCTATTTTCATATAAATCCGTCGTTATTACTGAGTTGAGTCTGGACATACAAACACACTAACATACATACATACTTTCGTATTTAAAATATTAGAGTAGGTGGAGACAGAGGAAGTAAAAAAAACCACTAAGTTCATGGTGACCCGTAAGTACACAACGCTACATTCCATTTCGATTCCTTATGTTGTATTAACCGTTTATTTAGGTAAAGAAGCGTTTTAATTCCACTTTTATTGTGCCAACTGCTAGTATGTGGAATGCGCTGCCTGAATGGGTGTTCCATTGTCAATGTGGGCGTCTTCATATCGCGAGTAAATCGGTTTCTTGTTGCCAAACGTATGCTCCATCGTAGACCGCATATCAGACGATGTGGCGGTCAAAGGCAAAACTTAGGGTATTTGATAATATGATAATTTATTTAATTTATTTATTGAGCCTTATTATTAAATAACAATAGAACTGAATCTCCGTAAATCGAATATTTATCTCGTAATCTCACCTTTCTACCCTTTAATAAACAAATGCCTACTATTCGAATCAAACACATGGCACTGCTAAAACTACACCAAGTTCAACTCATAAACTTTTAATTTCCTGTCCTATATCAAAGAGATTTGAAATAAACGCGGATGTAAACAGCCGTCAAATCGATATAAAATCGATAAAAATAGCGATTACATCGAGAACGTGACATTGAATCGGGATTATCGATGTTCCCATGGCGAGACGATTGAATTTGATCACGAGTCGAAATTGGAACATCGATTAGCGCAACGTTCGTAATACTTGCACGATTCTATTGTTTTTGAAGTGAAAACTTATTTAGACACGTTGGGCACTTTTTGGGATAGGTAAGAAAAAAAACACTGAACTCGCGTGATTCGCTCGAAGGGAGCGAGAGATAATATATAGTCAACCTTCAATGAACTTTTCACTAAAAACGTTAATTTAAAGGGAAAAAAGGCGTGTGGCTTAGAATAACTACTCAGAGAAGGTAGGTTTCCAAACAACGCCTTCTCAAAACGTAAGCTACAAATTGGCTTTGTAGCTTACGTTTCGATTGGTATTTTAAACGATTTAAGCAAGAAAATTAATGGATTACCTGTGGAATGTCACACCATAACTCTTATGCTGCTTTTCTGATTTGTTGTGGTAAGATTTCACCGCGCAAATTGTCATAGTATTTTTTTTTTTTTTTTGTCATATATGACACCATTAGAATGGCTTAAATTTTGCGAATGTACTTGGTTTCTTTGTGTAGTTATTCTAAGGTGCCAAAATACTTATAAACAAATGCAATGTCATTTCACCGTCAAAATTAAACTTGATACTCTTGATAGCGCTGAGAAAACTGCCCAAACAACAAATTCATACATTTACAAACACGGATGGTGAGTCCAGAACATAATTTACGAAAAAGAGTGTGCTGATTTTTTCTATACAAATTTAGATACATTTTAAAAAATACTGACAGTGGTGTCAATTCTGTTGCACCATTCTCTAAACTAAACTAATTTGACAGGACTAAAATTATCGGCGTCTCTTTTTAATTTAATACGTCAGAAAAAGATGGCAACTATTTTAAAGCTGTCAAATTTAGTTTAGTACAACAAAATCGACACCAATGTATTTTTTGTTCAATATGATAGTGTTAACACACGTATAGATTTGGTTGACCTCAACCGCCGTCTGACCAACGGGAGAGAAAGAGAGGGAAATATGATATTCTCACTCTTTCCCTCCCGTTGGTAACACTATAAGATCATGCAACAAAACCGCAAAGCCACTTGCATACCCGACTACTGCGCAATACCGAATCGTTATCCATCTATAAAGAGCACAGCTACATTCTTTATAAAGCACTCCTTTATACAGTACTCTTTATACTGCTCTATAAAAATAAACTGCGTAGATCTGATGCCACGTGGCTCCATTGAAGGGCCCTGCCCTATATTTCCGAGGGCTCCCACAGTATCGGGCATCTTACTTATTTATGAGTTTTGGGGTTCTATTTGATGAAAACAAGTTGTTTTTGTTGTCATTGTATAGAGGCCGCGATAAAATAAAGAATAGTACGAATAAGCAAAAAGGCCACGAAAAAATATTGTGTATATAGAAAGATGATATTTTTAAGGAACTACTTACCTAAATATAACAATAGGTTGGTACTTGGTAGGTAGTTGAACGAGATGAAAATAGGCCTGATGAAATCGAGATAAATAAATTTGAAACATCATCGAGGTGGTCTCTCGTTGGTGGTCAATCACTTTCTACCATGAATGGGTATGAAAGTTTAAGACTACCTAGTACCATAGACAAAAGGAATGATCCTTGCTAGTACCTAGGTACGTTAAAATACATACCTAGACATTTAGTTATAGCGAAATCAGTTCGAAAACTGATAATACTTTACCTATAAATTACTAAAGTCTGATGTTGCTCTTCCGGTGCCGAAGCATCCCTTATTTATGAGTATTTAAAACTAAACTTGTAGATTGAACTACTCGTCTTATGAGACACTTTAGAGTAAAATTGAAGGAAAAGAAACCACCGACCTGGTTTCTTCTCAAATCTCAAATCTCAATAACATTCTTATAATAATCTTCCGTTGAGCTTTGTCTCGCCCTCTCGGCTAATGAGAGAGAGAAACAAAAGTCAATGTAAGGTTTATTCTGAGAATGTTTTTGAGATTATGGTCTATTATGTCTTCTGTGATTATGGTAACCCAACTGAACAACAAATAAGTACTCATAAGATACGACGCAAATTGTTAGGGCCAAATCACATAACATGACACGACGACTCCTCATTATGATTCGACAAAATATCGCCAAGCAGAAGTTGCTCAGACATGTCCAAGACGTGTCCCGCCTTTTCTCCTATCGCCTACAATGTAGGCCTACATCATAGATGGTTTATTATTAGTTTTCGTTGTGATTATAGTTTATTTGGTTTATCATAGATAAACTATAGTATATAGTAATTTTTAGCTGTGTTTATAGTTTTAGGCTTATCATACATGAACTATGCTGAAAGTTAAGCTACCATAGATAAATTATGGTTTATCTATGCTTACTTGTGATTATTTGATCCTTATTAGTAAACGTTGAATAGCCATGATAGTTCCTTTCTCTTTTTCGAGCGAGTTCAAAGCTGTTAAGAGAAAAAAAGACAAAATACGTAGTACATTTTCGAAGGCGCGTTTAATTATAAGGGTAAGTGTGCAATGTTCCACTTGTGATTAATCCCGACGTGACGTCGTTTCTTGGCCATGTTCAATATGTGCATGACCGTTAGCTTTCTTAAAGCATTTTGTCTACTCATCTCTCAAAAGAATTTCAGCAAATTATTACCACAGTCCACAGACCGGAAAACTGTGAGTAGGTTAACGGGACTTTGGAAGTCATCCAACGTTCTTTTTGTCGAACAAAGAACTGTCAAATGACTTCCGCAGATGACAGATCACCTCACTTTTTGTGAATAATGGGGCAAGCTGAAATAAAAACTGCTTAATTTTTAACTGATTCGATCTTAATTATTTTAGAACATTTTTGACGGATACTTAATTATCACGTCTTATATGTGTAGGTATGTTGTACTACCCATTGCTGTGGTAATTGAAGATTTTACGAAATAGGATGAAATAAAAAATAAAATAAAAATTAACACTTTTTTAGGGTTCCGTACCTCAAAAGGAAAAAACAGAACCCTTATGGGATCACTTCGTTGTCCGTCAGTCCGTCTGTCTATCCGTCTGTCTGTCCATCTGTCTGTCCGTCTGTCAAGACCCTTTTTCTCAAGAACGCGTAAAGGTATCAATTTGAAATTTATGTTAAATACTTGGGTCTACGGTTTCTTTCGGCTGTAAAAAAATAAAAGTTGTAAGTCAACGCAATCAAAAGATATGACGTTTATGTCGCATATTTTGCGAATTCACAGGGGAATAAAGCCTATAGGGTACTTCCCGTTGACCTAAAATCGGTACTTTTGGCAAGAGGCGAGGTCTTAGAGCACATATAAAGGAATAAATCTTAAAGTTGTTAATTTGAAGTTATAATATATAAAAAATATTGTTTTACATACATATTGTATGGAAGAACCTCATTGTCAACTACAAAAGTTAAGTTCGTCTTTCAATGTTTCAACTAGGTAGTTTTTTTTGGCCTCGCGACGGAACCCTCAGAGCACGAGTCCTACTCGAACTTGTCCGTTTTTTTTCTTCTAAAATTAGTTTTATACAAAACTAACAGTTGTCCGCGACTTCGTATAAACATTCAACACCCTTTTATCCCCCTTAATTCGATCTTTTCGCAAAACCCTTTTTTAACGAATCTCTGCACTACACAATGAATCTATCTGCTGTTTAGAAGAGGTTTTTGGTAATGAGTAAGTCAGTTTCTGTATATTGATTGGTATGTTGCTTCTATGTAATATAGATAGATATAAAAAAAATATATACGGCCCGACCGTATAATTTTTTTTTTGGGAGGGACGTAGTCGATCCATAATGAAAAACATCTTTGAGGGCGATGTTTTTAGGTAGGGTTTTCTGTGGCAACCACGTCATATCGCCGGTTATTCGTGAGCTTGCGATACTTTTTAGACCTTTGACTGTGAGACCTACGGAAAACTGATGTCTGTTGTTCTAGAAATGCCCTCCTCTCCTCCAGTTAGCTAAAACGTTACTTGCTTTCATGTCTGTTGACTCTCACCGCGTACGAGTGCGAGTGAGTTGACACCATGGAAGTAGTATAAGGGTATACAAAGGCCTTGGTTGACACTAACCAAAGTTAGAACATAAGCTACCTTCCGCGGAGTTTCCGAGAAGTTACAACATCATCATCATCATCGTCGTCAGCCAGAAGACGTCCACTGCTGAACATAGGCCTCCCCTTTGAACCTACACACTGAACGACAGCCTGCCTTTCGCATCCACTGGCTGCCCGCGACTCTCACAATGTCGTCGGTCGTGGGAGGCCTACCTACGCTGTGTCTTCCAGTTCGCGTGATCTCCACTCAAGAACCTTTTTTCCTCATCGGTTATCGGTTTTTCGAGCGATGTGGCCTGCCCATTACCACTTCAACTTCAATTGCCAGTTACAACATGGGGTATTCGAAAGGAAAGTTAATAGAGTCATAAGGGTCGGCGACGTATTCGTGATGCCTCTGGTGTTAGTGTTACAAGTATCCATAGGCGACGGTGACTGCTTACCATCAGGCAGCCGTCTGCTTGTTTGCCACCTATGGCATAAAAACAAAGTATGAATCATAGCAATCCATTGTCTTCAGCCTCTAAATAATGATAGTTGCGTCAGCGAATTTAATCCAGTTAATTAGTAACTCGACCCATTCGTAAGTATCCTAGCAAAGTGAAATCTGGTTTCCTTTTGTATCGTAGTACGATCTCCAATTTTCAACGAAGAACTTTTCTTTTATGAGTTGAAATGAATATTAAAAACGACTCCAATAACACCCATTTAATTTGTACATCTACGGGTAACATCAAAGAAACTTGGAATTCCGTTTAGTTCGTTCTTTTAGAAATCACTTTTGAGTTTTAACGGCGCAAAGCTGAAGACACGTCATCGATATAAATAAAATGTTAATGTGTCACCAATATAGAACTTACTAATGGCTTTTTGGACAAAAATACAACTTTTAATGTCACAAAATTTGTACTGAAAGGGTTATAAAAGTAGAAAGAGGATATTATTATGTTGGCGAAGCCCAGCGGCCTTACGCCTGTTTAAAGCAATCCAGTTTAGATTATGAAAAAACTTGCGCGACCGCAAACCGTATATGGGCGAGTTAAGGTTCACGTTCGCGTGATTCTCCAAACTGAGCGGTTTTAACGTTAGTTTGAGACCGCGTCATGAGCTGGGCGTAGGGCCCCTAGACAACCGAAAAGAGAGGCAGTGAGATGTATTGTAATGATTGCACTTGGTAAGGGAGTGAGATTTCTTATGGATGCCTTAATTAGTTCAACATTTTCTTTTGTTTCAGATGTAAAAAAAAATATGAGATGAGAAGTTTACCCACTTCATGTTTCCATCTATACATGGGACGCTCGACGGGGCTTCGGCTCTCCGGCAGCCCCAAAGATAATCTTGTAAACAGACATAGTTACTTTACATTCCATGAATAGTATATTAGCTGTGCAATGTGGTTTCACCCACTACCGTAAAAGAAACCGTGTTTTTTTTCCGGAATAAAAAGAAGTCTATTTGATATTCCAGGGTATAAACAACATTCATACCAAATCCTTTCAGCCGTTACGAAGTTGAGTGAAGACAAAGATACACACACACAAACTTTCATATTTTTATTATAATTACTGTGGATGTCGCTCTCAAAATGTCTACCCTTCACTTTTATATGTGTTTTGTCATTCATCTGTGTTGCTACAAAAGCTACAATCTCTGAAATTTGAATCTCTAGTCTACTTTTCCTAATTCACTTCTTGCTCGTAAAAGCTCTTTCAGCATTTAAGTACATAACTATATAATAAGTTCTAGCCTTAGAATAACTACACAAAGAAACCAAGTACATTCAGTACATTCGTTCAACCACATTTAAAATACCAATCGAAACGTAAGCTACAAAGCGAATTTGTAGCTTACGTTTTGAGAAGGCGTTGTTTGGAAAGCTACCTTCTCTGAGTAGTTATTCTAAGGTTCTAGCAGTTTTTTTGTAGTCGCCACCGAGATACAATACCTATAGAGTAACAAACGAGCAAAAAATCCGAACCAAAACTCGGTGCACTCTACGCATTGCGCTGGCTTCTTGGTTATTTGTAAGGCAGTCGCGATCCGACCTAGCATAGAATCCATCACGTGATTTACAAAGCGTAGCAGGCCGTCTGTCAAATAGTATATAGCCTTTGGAGCCTTTTACAGGTCCCTAGTACATTAAAACAGTGTACAACGCTGCAATTTGCCGTCCTGTCAAAAATATATCTGTTTCGTTCTGGTAACAATAATTTTGGCATATAATAATAGTAAATAAATAAATAATAATATTAGTAAAGAATGCTACATGTTTAATTCGTTAACGCTAAACTAGCACTACTTCTAAGCTACCAGTCTTTATTCTATGATTAGATCCAGTAACACCGTATAGGTACTTTTCTTGAATAAGTTATTTTGACTAGGCTTACTTGTGCCCTAATGTTTAATTTATTACAAATAACCGGCTAAGCGATGAATATAACTAAATACATTGCACAAATACAAATACACAAATAATTTGAATTGGCTGATAAATCTCTGAGATATGAGCGTTTAAAGTTTTAGGTGGGGATAGGGAGGGGATTTTCTATCCCTTTCTCGCAAAGCGTATGTTAGTATAGCATTTGTATGGCGTATTTGTATAGTGCGCTCTCTGTTTAGCACGAAATTAAAATGCTTATATCTTATTTATTTTTGAACTAATTTTAATTTTGTTTTTTTTGATGTGCTCTATTTATGATCAGCTTTTTTATGAGGTAATAAAAAATATTAGTCATGAATTTTGATCTAACTTAAAACAAGCTTCAGACATGCAAAGAAGGTAAACTCACGGTGTTCTGTTAAAATTCTAAGATATTGATACGCAGTGGAAATGGAAAAACCATTTCTACCCAAAGTATTCTCCATCCGGTTCCCAGTACAATACTTAATTTAAGCAGTACTCTGAACATCTGTATTCAATGGGTGGTCCATTCAGTTTATTAAGTTCTCAAGTTACTCCAAGTGTTTTAAGATGTTTTATGGGGACACGCAATTATCTTAAATTAATGGAATAAATGAGACTTTTACGGCAATTTGAGTCTGAGTGGTGAACTTTGAGTCGGTAATTTGAGAGTAGATGGATTTATTGAGAGAATGGGGGCCTATACAGGATTACACGGAACGCTGGTACTAAAACGAGAGGAGGTCATTGTACTCATCATTCATCATTACTAGTAGTTCATCATTCATCATCATCATCTCCCTTAGCACGCCACACTGAACGACAGCCTGCCATCTGCATCCACTGGACGCCCGCGACTTTCGCGGGGTCGTCAGTCTATCTAGTGGAAGGCCTACCTACGCTGCGTCTTCTGGTTTGTGATCTCCACTGAACCTTTCTTCCCCATCGGTTATTAGTTCTACGAGCGATGTGGCCTGCGCATTGCCTCTTCAACTTGCAAAATATCTTGGTAACTATTTCGGTAGCTTTGGTTCCTCATTCCATATCGCGTTTCAATATAATGGCTACAAGCAGAGATATTTGGAAAACAGCAAATGGAGTTTTCCACTAAACTGCCGCACTCCGACTACATTTTGCTTTCAACCGCTACACATATTTCAGCTTTCTTTCCCTGAAGGATATTGTGTAAACATTTGCACAACAACTACTCTAAACGTATCGTACATTCGGCACGTTTTAGCTTTAAATTTCGTAAAATTCAGACTTTAAGTATTTTAGTACTGACTGCGCTACTTTCTCGTTACACAAACAAATCCCCACCACTGCACTCGTTAAAAAAAACAGCCAAGTGCGAGTCGGGTTCGTGCACTGAGGGTTCCGTACCACCAAATAACTGCTTAGTTACTAAAGTACAAAAAAGTAGTGCAAGAAGACAACGCCCCATCAACGGTCACCCATGCAAGTACCGAACGCGCCGTACGAGAACGGTGGTGAACAGAAATTTGTCACCGACTCGCACTTGGCCATTATTTATTACTTTTTGTTTTACTTAAGAGTGTACTATAATCATGCCAAGTTTGACGCTTGTACCTGCGTATTACCGTTTTTACATTAGAACAAATACAAAATACGTATATAAGTTTGTTGAATGGAAACCCCTTTAGTTTTACTTTTTGACTTTATTTTTTATTTTTATCTGCCGTAAAGATATTCTGTGATTTTTTTTACTGGCTATCAATTACGGTTCGAAATATACAGCCGTAAACGGTAGGACAGGCGGACGAACAGACAGACAGACAGTAATAATAGCGTAGTAATAGGGTCCTGTTTACACACTTTGAGTACGGAACCCTAAAAATGAGATATTTTTGAATAAAAACTGTCATATCAATTTCAAAGAAGCGTCATTGTATCAATTAGACATGGAATAATAAAAGTCCAGTTAGTGATCTGTGGACAACGAAAACGAATGATTTTAAACCTTCTTTCAATTAGAATAGAATAATTATTTCACAAACATTGTACGTAGGTACAATACGTACATTATCAGCTTAGGAACGATATTCCATGATGACGCACCGAGACAAAAATGTCCTGTTTAGTTTCAACCAACCAATAGCAACTCCCGCTTGCTTCTACGTCACAGTTATGAGTTTTCCTTAATTATGAATGAATTAACATAAAATATTAAGAGGAATACATAGAGCTCAACGTTTTACCTGTAAGGACAAAGTTGTACGATCAAGCGGCTTCACATCGCGGAGAAATCGTTGAACGAAGCTACGGTTCTGCATCGCGCAAACGAAATTTTTCCGTCCGCGCGCCTTGTATAGCGCGCGTGGCGCTCGTCTGTCGGTCCTCCTCTGGGTTCCCTCATTGCCTGACCTGACGGTCGCGACACCATGGCTTGGTTGAGTCATGTCCGCCTCGGGCGCCAACAAACCAAATCGACTACACGATATAAGGAACGACCACTTCTCCTATGGGTTTAGTTTGGCGTCCGGGGCGCGGCATTGACCACCAAGTGAGGTGTGTTTAACGCGACCGGCGGTGACCCAGCGCTGGGCCACGGCAGCCTGCCTGGTGTCGAGGTGGCGCCTACCACTCTCGCCGCCCATTCAGGCTCCTGTGCTTGGAAAACGAGGGATCCCAGAGGAGGCACCCGCTGAACAAACAGCGATATAAAATGCCTCCAAAAACAAACACAAAACGATAAAACTCTCTCCTACTGGTAATGAATACTGCACCGCTTAATCCGCGATACAGTATTCAATACCTTTTATGTTATTTCCTACCCAAGAATAGTTATTTATGATACAAGTGCGGTAAGTTGGTTATTACAAACGAGTAGACGAATGTAAGCCCGAGACGAAGTCGAGGGCTTACCATAGTCACGAGTTTGTAATAACCAATCCGCACGTGTGCCATACAACGTTTTACAACACATTTGCGAGAAAAAAACAAAAAATGGAAATTTAATAAATACCGTAAAGTACACGCACGGTGCTATACAACGGAGCGTGCGGTAAAATTCATTACCGCACGCTCCGTTGTACCTATGATCCGTAATGTTTAACTTTCGAACGATGTATACAGGCTTCGTAAGTGCACTTTTTGAGCAAATGTGTTGTAAAAGTACTTTTTACGTCATTCTCGATTCAAACAAGGGTTGTTTTTCAATGTTCAAAGAACAGTAAACAATTATAACTAAGCGTTCCGCTTTCATTTGCGCGGTTCACTAGGCCTTTAGCGGCCTGCGAAAGCGCCTCAAATAAAACATTAATTAAAAAACAAGCTTTTATGCGTCCGCTCATCATAGAGGATAGGACCGAAGTGCTTGGGAATACAAATCCAACGAACCCAAATTCGACGGGGTACGTCGTTTCGTTAAGGAGTTCCTATCACAGTAAAGATTTTTTTGTTTACTTCTCTTTTCTGTGTTTCCTATGGCCAACTTCTGTCTCCATCATTAGGCCTGACGGTATAACACTTGTGCCCTGGAGGTTGGGGCGGCCCCTTGTATGGGACGCAACTTGTGTCGATACTTTGGCGCCGTCACATCTTCCTGAGACACAAGGTAGGGCTGGCGCGGCTGCCAATTCGGCAGAGCAGCACAAGCGACGCAAATATGCTAGCCTCGGCAGTGGTTACATATTTGAGGCGTTTGGGGTCGAGACATTGGGCCCTTGGGGACCGGGAGCTCACCTCATTTTCAAAAATCTTTCAGAGCGCCTGGTTAATGCGACGCGTGACAAAAATGCTGGCGTGTTTCTGGCTCAACGCATTAGCATTGCCATTCAACGTGGTAATGCCGCCAGCATGTTGGGTACGCTGCCAACTGGTAGTGGGCTTGAGCATTTGGATTGTCTTTAGACCTTCAACGGTCTATGGGCAGTCTAACTGTATTTGTAGTGTTAGTTTCAGCTTGTATTTTGTTTAGTTGATCATTAGACCAACTCATACCATAACATTGCATTGTCACCGAACTTACTTAAGTATGCCAAATTTCAGCTCAATCGGATGAGGGTAACTGGTCTAACAAAAAATTCAGTTCCCAGTTGGTCTAAAATTCATTTACAAGATTTGTCCCACACTAACAGGGCAAATTAAATAAAAGCTTGTAAAAACGACGTTTTCTTTCGAGGTTACCGTATCGATTTCTATGTGTGTTTTTTGTGACACGTTCGTTGAGTTAGACGTCTTCCCGACGGCAAAGACAGCAGAACGCCTATTATGCGTAGTGTGCATTACAGTGAATACCGCCACATACTGTTAAGCCTTTAGTATAACTAATATAACCTTAATTTATTCTCAAAACACAGAAGAAAATTGAACAGGAATTCTAAGTCAAACAAAGAAGAAAGAATGTATTCATTTTGAAACTTTATATATTTAAAAGGCATTTTATTTTCATAACTGTCTCCACCTTAGGAACAACGTCGCAACGACTGCAGTCACCAGCTGCATTCCAGTAACTGGGTTAATGCCATTCGTTTATAGATTATTAACTTTTTGGGTATCTTTTCTCGGTTATCTGGCGCAAATAAGAATCGACACCATCAAATTCACCTACAGCTGGTTATGTTTCACGAAAGCCATCGTTAGTTACTTACGAGTACATACAGTGCTACACATGGAACTTAACTATTTTCGAAAAAGAGCTACGAGAGGATGTCAGTATTGTAGAAAAAATACTATGGTGACTCCATTTAACGCTACAGACAAATCGCTCTGTAATCCAAGTGCAGCTATAGATTTAGTAGACCGACGTGTTATCAGGCTGATTGGTGACAACAAACTAGTCACCAAAAAATTGCTAAGCCTCTAGCACTGTAAAGTAGCTTGTCTGTCTATTTTCTAACGGATTCATTTCAGCGAATGTGCACAAGAGCTACGTGATCCATCCTCGGCCACACTGTCGCTTACCATCAGGCGAGTTGGTGGCCAAAAGTAGATCTATTCCATGTATAAAAAAGTGATTGAATTCAATTTTATATTTTAGTAGCAAGGTTTAAGGCCAAAGTTAGTCACATAATAAAATGTGCATTGCAAGTTCAAGCAAGGTACGTGTATCAACAACAGATGCGTAGGTATACAATGGATGCTAAATAAATATCGACGAATAAAATGGCCACATAATTTTTCCCATAATGTTATTCCTACATAGCTAGATAGTAAAAAGGAAGCTGAAAAAAGAATAAACGTATCCCATAACACATACCCAAAGCTATTTGATGTCTTTTTGTAAGGCTGCGTAACGTCGCTTGTAATTTGCAACAGCCTTCATTCAGCTTCAAAGCACGCGCCGCTTTTACGCCTCTCATTAGAGCTGGTTGTCAGCGTAAAATCAGGTGAAACGAATGAAATCCCGACAAAAAATGAGGAGACTACTTAGATGCGCAAGCAGACGGTTGTTTAAAGTGTTTTGATATTAGCTACTTCCTGTTGTTTTACTCACAAGTTTCCAGTTTTCACGCATTGTAAACGAATGGATGACCGAGGGGTGGTGTAGGTGCCACAGGGGAAACTGATCTGAGACTGCCACCTTGACCAAGAATAGCAGGGAGACCGAGAACTGGGGTCGTATATTGGCTTCCATGGGAGGGCATGCTCATAGTCGCCACGCTGGGCATGCGGGTTAGCGACCTTTTAGACCACGTAACTTAAAATTATTATTACACAATGAAAACCAACTTTAAAAGCCGTAATAAGCAGGTGGTCATAAGCACAAAAAGTAATCGTGCACTTTTTACAAACATGAACTTTCGCTGTAGGTATCGTAAATGATTTAAGTTTAAAAGTGTGAGAGGCACGACATCGTTTAGAAGTTCTTTTATGTTTCTAAGCTTATGAATAGTTTTTTTTACAATGTAACCTCAAGATATTTATCGAAGTTTTTTGTAAGGCATCCGTAGGCACGGTGGAATCGAGCAATGGTGATTTCTCAATTATTATTGTGTTTTTATTTACTTCTTGCAATCAATCAATGCAGGTTTTATGACCATAGATAAAATCCAAAGTAAAAAAATGTAGAATTAATAAAATATGAATGAATGAATAATATGAAATAATAAAATATGCCTCAATTATAATATTTATCAGTATGGGCTCCTCTGGAAGCTCTGAAGAATAATTCCAAATCACACCATTCCATCATTGATCACCATAGATGGTGATGGCTTACCATCAGGCGGTCCGTTAGCTTGTTTGGCGCCTATGGCATAAAAAAGAACACCCATGGATACGATAAGTAAAGTAAATAATTCTAACCCTAATTTGAATTCGAACTCTAGACAAAAAATCATAAGCTGAGTAGTGAGTATGTCCAATGTCCAAGCCACAGAAAAGTTTTTTTTTGTTTAAATTAGATCGGCTGTCTAGACATTTTCGTAAGAAATTTGTTGTAGCCACTTGCACCCATATAAACGAAACGTTGGTCATTCAAAATCAGTTAGCAACTATGATGCGTAGTTTGACACGTTGATCTAAATAAGAATGTTCAATCAAGGTTCACTCATATGCCTGGTAACAGATTGTTCTCCTCATTTCCGTTCTATTTACTACTCTTTTCTGTGGTCCATGCCTTTCTTGTTTTATAAAGCAAAACATATTTCCTTACATAATTTAGGCAAAATATAACAGATCCCACAAATAATAGATAAATCAACTTTACAAAACAAAACCTTGATATCACCATCGACGGTGATCTCTCACCATCAGGCGGACCGTTAGCTTGTTTGCCACCTATATGCATAAAAAAGTACACCCATATATACATAAAGTAAATAATTTTAAACTTAGTTTGAATATGAACTCTAGACATAAAAACCATAATCTGAGTACGCCCATGCCTTTGCAAAAAATATTTTCTTGCGTAAACCAAATTTATAAAACAAAACCTTGATCCTGGACAACAAGCTGAGTTATTTAGGAGTTGGGGTCTAGACAACAATATGTTCCACCCGCCTACATAACGTTGTGTAACCTTACGTACATACATATTTTATCTCACACAAGATAATTGGATAGTGAACGTTACATATATTTGCCTACATTTATATCATGACAATGCAATTATTGTTATACGCAGTTTGTCTGGATCTGCTTCTTATCTGTCAATGTTTTAGTTCTACGGTGACATATCACTTTGCAGTGTAGACTCTACCATGGGCGCCGCCAGGATTACTTTCTGGGAGGTGCATA
The DNA here is from genome assembly GCA_914767915.1 of Agriopis aurantiaria. Taxonomy (NCBI): domain Eukaryota; kingdom Metazoa; phylum Arthropoda; class Insecta; order Lepidoptera; family Geometridae; genus Agriopis; species Agriopis aurantiaria. The sequence continues at coordinate 4,095,488 of OU611982.1, forward strand.
CACATTATACTATTTATGTTACTAGTATAAAATATAGAATCATACATGTATAAATTATGTTGTATTTTTTTTAATTCTACAGTTTTTATTTTAAAAGTTTCAGTTTTTTTGGGTTTTTATTGTTTCTTATAAAAAACAATGTTAATTTGCTGTATTTTTTCATGTATTTTCTTTCCTGACAGGGGGATGCAAGTACACCCCCTTGCACCCTGCTGCCGGCACCCTGCAGACTCTACAAAGACTCATCAGGGGTGTCCAACATACGACCCGCGGGCCACAATGCGGCCCGCCAAGGTTCCTAATCCGGCCCGCGAATGAATCAAAAGTTGGGTAACTTTTAACTTTTTTAGACGTAATTTTGTAAAGAACGGATATTCATATCTATATCGGTATGCCTGTGCATGCAGTTACAAGTGAAACCTGCTGTGAATTCCGCCAAAAGGTTATAATTATACTCTTTCTACCATTTTACTTGTATTAGTCTTGATTTGCTCAGTTGCGAAACATCCCTTGGCCCGCCATAGTTACAAAGTTAATAAATCTGCCCGCCACAAAATTTTGTTGAACACCTCTGTTCTACATAGTATAGGTACTCTATAAAATGCTCAAATCTGAAATGGCGAAATCTGCTGTTCAACTGTGGATGTAGTACCTTTTCACAATCTGAAATTAGTTATTAGTTGGCATTTGTGACAAAAATCTTCAAGTATTTCAAATATTTAGGTATCGATGACTCGGATATTGATGACTCGGAATGTTACTAATGACACTGTTTACTGAATTTTCGGTTTCACTATTTAGGAAACGTTAGAATAGTGTCGTCTCAGTGCCTTAAGACGAAAGTCTCCTTTTTTTTTGGTTAAAATCTTCATGAGCGTGGATTCAATGTCCTTTACTCGTAATATTAAACAGTTTACTTTGTCTTAATAGCGTCAAACAAGTCATAGTCACAGTCAGAGTCAAGCTAAGTAAGTCACGGTCAAGTCGAACTCATGCCCCTGTAAAGTGGTGGGGACTTTACTTTAAGAGGCTCCTATGGAGTTTTAGAAACAACACGAAAAGACACGTTTCACCTCGTTATATCACTTACCCACACTCGAGCACGTTTACGAGCACTTAATGAATAATAATTCACCATTTAGTACACATTAACACTCGAAAATACACAAGTTTAGGAAAATAATCCAACGAGCCGACATGTTTTTTCCGCGTTGGCGCCAAAACTCCCCACGAAAGTCTCCGTCCAGTGTGTGTTGCCAGTGATGACATATGGCACTGAACCGTGGTCTCTCACTATGGGCCTCATAAGTTCTCCTCATAATTTTATATTCAACAGGGCCTCTTGGTATGGAACCTCCCCAAGTCAGTTAATAAATCAAACGTCTCTAAAACATTGCTTGAATGTTTTATGATTCAGAATTCAATTTATCGGTTGTACCAATAAATTTAATTCTACAGTTGAAATTGCCAGTCGCGTCAAAGAACGCTTCTGAATTTATATTAGAAAATAGTCCCCAACTCTAAAACCGTCTGCCCTTTCTTCAAAGTACGCAGATATCGCGAGCTACAGAGTAAACACGCGGGATAAATAATAGGTCCATGTTATGCAAGGTATCTATGAAACCCAGGTTAGGTTAGCCATATCCAGTCTACTTTTCCAGGATATTGTTTCAGAGCTGAGAAAAAGTAAATGGCACTGGTAATACCTACAGTTTCCCGATTAGCAAGTAACACCCCTTGATCGTAGAACCAGCGTAGGTAGGCCTCCCACTAGATGGACCGACGACATAGCAAGAGTCGCTGGCATCCAGTGGATGCAAAAGGCAGGCTGTCGTTCAGTGTGGAGGTTAAAGGGGAGGCCTATGTTCAGCAGTGGACGTCTTCTGGCTGATGATGATGATGATGATGTTGACCCCTTGGTCGTCCATTGGGGGTCGTTGACTGCTCTCACCTTTGGGATGGATCAGCAAAGTACCTACCAGCTTAGGGCGTTGGAGTCTATTGAGATGACGTGCCAAGAGGTTCATCAGCAATTAATCTCTAGTTTAGACTATAAGCTTCTTAATCTTGAGCATCGGTGCAAAGTTCCTAGTCTATCGGTTCTTTATCATCGGATTTGCATGATCAAATCCTGCCCATTTTGCTATCGGACGGCCAGAGGCGTGCACGAAAAATCGACACCGCTTTATGGATGATATTCCGAAACGAAGCGCTTTGATTCTACTTTTATTGTGCGAACTGCAAGTCAGTGAAATGTGCTGCCTGAATGGGGTGTTCCCCAAAAGTTTCAATTGTCTTCAAATCACGAGTAAATCGGTTTCTTCTAGGCAAGCGTGCTCCATCTTAGACCACTTCATCGTTTAACATCAGGCGAGTTGGCGGCCAAACGCAAGCTTATTATAAAAATAATGATGAAATTTGAATTATCTCATTTGCAGTTGTGTGCCGCTCAATATTGAAGTGTGCGTTTGTAGAACTAGTAAGAATATGTCAGTGTATGCAATACGTGTTTACCTCGCCTCCTTTAGTTTTTGGCAGACTTTATTTGGTACTCCAAACTATATAATCAAAGATTCAGAGTGATACTACCACACTAATATATATCACAGGAAGTAGAAATGACGGAATCTACTAGTAGTTAGAAACGACGGGTTAAATAGATACGATGGGATGAAAAGAAACGTCGTGGCGGGGTGAATAGAGTCGAAACTTTTTTATCGTAGGTACAATTTCCTGACCTTCAAAATGTACGAAGTTTTTACTATACAAGATAACTAGTTCCGTTTCTTTTCATCTCGTTTTACTGTTACTATACTGAAACGATTTTCGAGAAATTAGACAAGGAGGCTTGTTTGTCTCGGAAAATACGAGAAAACTGAAAAGAATACCATAAAAAATCAAATCTTTAAGCTACAAATAAGAACGTTAATATTTTCATATCCGGCGGAAAAACTGGAAAGTACGAAATAATATAAGACTTTTTTTTTTTTTTACTTTAGCTACAAATCTGATCTTCTATTATTCTAATTTGTAGTTGAAATCTTGTTTTTTTTTTTTTTTTTTCATTTCATACCGATAACATCAATTAATTGAGGCCTTTTTATTTAGAATAACAGAAAAAAGTATGAATAGAGAACAAATTAACTTCTAACTACAAAAAAAACTAATCTATTAATCCGCTACCAGTAGGAATTATTCGCAAAATGCTGGCGCCATTATCACGTTGTATAGCAATACTCACCAATACTTTGTGCAAAGTAAAGGCCAGCATTGTTTCAATAGTTTGGGGTTTTCCATATCTGCGCCCGAGCTAAGCTTAATAACTCGGCAAATGCAAACATACCAACGTCAAAACGATAACATAAGATATGCGCTATGTAGTGCCGTCTGAAATCGAACGGCACTGTAACTAGCTGTGGCTAGCAGGCTCGGTAATTGGCTTAAATGACGTGTAACAATGCGACTTTTTTCTTACGATTAATTCAAACAAAAGCATATTCGGCCACATAAACGCCGCGACGCCATAACGGCGGACGCCGCCTTGATTTTCCAGTCGGCGTAAAACCGTAGAATCACGCGTGTCTCAATGAAGTCCGCATTTATACAAAATGATAGCAACCCTGATCTAAGCAAACGTATCGAAGCCTTATTGAAGGACTGGCTCTCGACCTTTTATTGGTGTTTGAGATAAAGATACGGGGTTTAGAAGAAGAGAGCTAATATTTCTTGTAATATGAGGCTTACGTAATCACAGCCCGTAGGCAAAGCTACTTATTAAGTAAGTCCATATTTAATGAAAATATACTAAATAGATATACTTTAAATGTGGCAATAGGCATGTGTCCTCATGTTTAATTTATTACAAATAACCGGCTTAGCGAGGAATATAACTAAATACATTACACATCCTGAAAAAATTATTAAAATTGGCTGATAAATCTCTGAGATATGAGCGTTTAAAGTTTTAGGTGGGGATAGGGATGGGATGCTCTATCCCTTTCTCACAAAGCGTGTGTTAATATAGCATTTGTATGGCGCTCCTGAGCCGTGACGTCACGGCTCAGTATAGTGCGCTCTCTGTCTAGCATGAAATTTAAATGCTTATATCTGCTTATATGTTATTTATTTTTGAACTAAATTTAATTTTGTTTTCTTTGATGGACTCTATTTATGATCAGCTTTTTAATGAGGTAATAAAAAAATATTAGTCATCATGCCTATTCAACAAATTTTACAAATATAATACACTAGCGGTCCACCCCAGCTTGAATATATTTCAACATTTAATACTGGCAAATGGACGAGAAATGCGACGCCAAAATCTTTACAGAGGAAAGAATAAATACTCTGCTCACACTCTGCTAGTCGTAAAGAGACTATGCTATACTCTACGCTGCCTGTTTTAATCTCCGGTAGGAGCAAAGAAATTGGATTTTTCAACCCAAAATCCAATTTCTATGGGTAGGAGTAATAGTGTTGTTTTAATCACAGAAGAAGGACTAATCAAACTTCTCAATTCCATAAATACTTTATTCTAGGTAGGTAACTAGAACTGCAATTAATTTTCTTCGCTGTCTTTATTTTTATAAATGCTTTATTTATCTTTTTCAAACTTTACCGTGTTATTTGCGTCTCAAAATAATAAATTCGTCTGAACTCGGTTGTAAACATCAAAACATACGATATAAACACTACAATTCAATGTCAATAGGGAAATCCGGTGCATTGGCGAATATCCAACGTTTTCTTCAGTTCAAGGTTGAAAGAACTAATTTACTACCCGGCGACGCAAATAAAAAGTGGGGATTTTATTTAGCGTGTATGTATGTGCTTGCACGAATAATTATGTTCCCTACAGGTCATATTTAAATAAATGAGGTGTCGATTAGAGCACCACAAGCGTCGCAAATATGCTAACCTCGGCAGTGGTTACATATTTGAGCCGTTTGTCGTCGAGACATTGGACCCTTGGGAACCGAGAGCTTACCCATTTTGTAAAAATCTTTCAGAGCGCCTGGTTAATGCGACGCGTGATCAAAATGCTGGCGTGTTTCCGGCTCAATGCATAAACATTGCCATTCAGCGTGGTAATGCCTGCCGCCCTCATGTTGGGTACGCTGCCAACTGATCGTGGGCTTGAGCATTTGTATTGTCGTTAGAGCTTCAACGGTCTATGGGCAGTCTAACCGTTTTGTAGTGCTAGTGTTAACTTGCATTTAAAGGCACTTGCCCAGTAAAAAAAAGGTATTAATAGATTCCTCTAAGTTCGGGGTGGTCACTGGGCAGGTGATGTCATCATAAATATAAGATGGCGACATAAGATGGCGGCGTGATAAAGTGAAGGTGGTGTGGAATGTGCTGCCTGAATTGGGGTTCCCTGTCTTCAAATCAGGACTAAATTGGTTTCATCTTGACAGCGCCAAGAAAGATAGTTTTCAGAAACGAAACACGCCGAAAGACATTTTCGCTCTACCCTGATGAAAAGCTAGGGCTGGCGCTGCTTCTAGGCAAGCGTGCCTACTCTATCGTAGACTGCATCATCGCATAACATCAGGCGAATCGGCGGTCAAACGCAAGCCTACGATTTATTATAAAATATAAATATTGATTTTTTTTATTTTATTATACTTTTTATTATAAATGCGAAAGTTTATTTGTAGGGGTGTGTGTGTGTTTGTTACCCCTTCACGCAGAAACGCCTACACAGATTTGGATGAAATGTGGAATATAGGTACCTTATGTCATGTATTAACACATAGGCTACTTGTCATCGCCATCATCATCACTGTTTTTCATCAACTATATTCTATAATTTGAAAAAAAATAAAAATTTGTGTTCTATTTTGTCAGCGCTGATCAAAAATACGTATGTTATGTTCTCAGGGTACCCAAGATACAGGCTTAGCCTAGTTTGGGGCCCACCGAAATGTTTTATTTGGATTTCTTTTGTGTATATCTACTGTAAATTATTATATGTTCTTTTTGGAAATAAATTTATTATTATTCACCACTAGGATGAAATCGTAAGGCGCAACTAGTGAAAAATAAAAACTACTCGACTCCCGAGGGAGCCTCAATACTGAAGCTACGTCACTAATACATTTCTTATCTTTTTTGACATCCCTCTCAGCCCCAAATTGCACTTCAACGGAAATGCCGCAGGTGGAGCTCATTGTATATTCTGAAAATTATTTAAAACCACAGACTTCTACTATTACAGACACCGCTGCACGTCGAGTTGTATAAAAACTGCGAGCATTTTTTATTCCTTCTATAACGAGAGCTATGTAGTGGGAGCTTCTTCGGACCAACTGCTTTCGAGAGGTTTTAGTTTATATGACATAATTTGGAATTTTTGTATTGACGTCTGTTCCAACTTAATATTGAAAATTTGCGAAAAACATAGCGCGGCTTTTAGATAACATACAGGGTTACACGAAGAGTGTTCTAAGCCGAAAGAAGTCCATATTATATGACCAAACCTAAAATCGCGAAAAAAAAACTATCATCCATAGAAAACGGTCATTGACATTCGGCAAAAATGTATGGAACAGCAGAATTTTTATTCTCGATTTCAGGGTTGTTCCCATAATAAAAGTTGTTCGTAATGATGATATTAATTTATTTATTTATTATAAGGCAAAATTGTTATAGTTTCTTACACTAATAATACTAGAAATAAGCACTTTTGTAAACTGACTTGCCTCATATGACGAACATGATATATAATAAAGAATTTAAAATCTGAGTATAACCAGACACCTTTCCGCTTACCCTTTGCGCGTAACCCTGTATATGCAGAGTAGATGGACTTGCGGTGTCCATAAAATAAAGATACATATACGCTGCATCCTACGCTTCAAGCACTGCGAAGAGCACAAGTATTCGCGTTACAAACAAAATTTTAATGAAATTCCGTTTCGTATTTCAGTAGTTCGCCGTGTTGTCTCGACGAGTTCCGCTGAAACTTTGAAACTGTTTAATGAGCGCATTTTCTAAATCTCTCGCCAAGAATATGACACCGTCTGTGACAAGCAGCGGGCAAAGAACGAATATTCGATACATACGCCAATCAACTACTTACTTATCAAATTACAAACAAATTACTGTGTGGAGTTCGATACGTATTTTACAAATCGAATCGATTGAACCATGCAAGGTACAAATGACTGTCCGAAGTGGAAGAAACAGGACGGCAGGAAAATGAACTTTGGTTATCGCAATGATGTTATACTGGTGTGGAAAATTTCGGGGAGATCATTGTATCTACTCATCATTATAAACAACTTTTACAATGGGACCAACCCCGAAATCGCAAAAAAAAACAACTGTTCCATACATTCCGTCGAGTGTCAATGAACTTTTTGTATGGAACAGCAGTTTTTTCCTGCGATTTTAGGGATGGTCCCATAGTAAAAGTTGTTCATAATGATGAGTAGGTACAATGATCTCACCCTCTATCTCACCAGTCACCCTGTATATAAAACATAACTTAAACTAAACATACGCTTAGCGCTGAACAACATGGGTTCCTTAAAGGCAGATCGACTACGTCGAATGTAGTGTATGTCTTATCCTATGTAGTGAATTTCTGTCGAAACACATGTCTGAACCCTCGCAGGTGGACATAATTTATACAGACTACAGCAAATGTTTCGACAGGATAGATCACGTCATCTTACTGCAGAAACTACAACAGATCGGCATTAGAGGTAATCTGTACAGGTGGTTCTCATCTTACGTGCAAAATAGATGTCAGACGGTTGTGCTTAATGGTTACACGTCGGTACCAATGAACATTCGTTCAGGAATTCCCCAAGGCTCATTGCTTGGGCCATCGTAGCTCCCAAACAACTGAACCGATTTTTACTTATTTTTGATTGAAAGATAGCTTGATCAAGAAATTCAAGAAAATCTGTTTAGCTGTTCGAAGATAATCAGCGTTTATATCATATCAGGGATAATCAGGGTTAAAACAGCCATTTATACTTGTAGATAAAAGAAGATTCGATCTACTGAAGAAAATAAACGAAACTTCGCTCCATTCATTATTAATTAAACTCTGGAGTATTTCTAGTACTATAAAAAGAGTATTTAACGTTGTTTATTCAACGAGATAAATGTCACAAGCTTAAAACAATATGTACATAATACCAGACGTTACTATTTCTTCGTTTATTTTGCTATATTTACTTGCACATAGATTACGGTAGCGCTCCCGGAAAATTGTCGAGATGTGACATTGTTTTTTTAATATTAATAGGTAAAGCATGTGAGGTTATTGCCATTTATACATTTTGCTGTTCCACCTGCTTATCCTGCTCCATTTCTTTGCAAGAAATTGAGGAAAGTGTTTCAATATGCTTGAAGAAAAGAAAAATGCAGGAGTGAATTCTTCGAAAAGTAAGTTTTCGTGATTACTACTAAAATATAGAAAACGTATTTTTAACAACCCTGTAGTAGCCCTACTGAACTGAAAGGTCATTGCAGTCATTATTATGAACAACCTTTATTGTGAGACCAAACCCGAATTAAAATCAGAAGAAATCTATAGAAAAATGAGTGAGCATCGCCAGACAATGTGGTAATGGGGCCAGCATTTTGGGAACAATTCCCACTGGTAACGGTTCAACAGATTATTTTTTTATTTTTTTATTTTATAGCCTTTTTTGCTGGTCAAGTTTCTTGCTTCTCATCTTGCAATGATGTCAATTATCTATTTTACTGTAAAGGAAGACAGCAAGTAAGATGGGAAGATGAAATTAAAAAAGAGGCTGGTATAAATTGGAAACAATTAACACAAAAGAGGCATGAATGGAAGTCCCAGGAAGAGGCCTATGCCGGAAGGCAAGCTGGAAAGAATACAGCGGAGCTGATGTCAATGACTAATTAATAATATTATAAAAATCTGACATCTAAAATATTTTAATAACAAAAATATAATAATTAATTAATCTTACAGTAAAAAAAACAGATTAATAGTTAGGTTTTAATTTGTTGTTTTTAATTTTAATGCCATGATTAGTTTTAATGTTACGAAGTGAAAGATGGCCTTAGATGACATGTATATTTGTCAAAGAAGATGGCATGTTATTTAAGTTTCTGAAATACACCCTTATTCTAGTTTTTTTTTTTTTAACAAACGAAATGTATGAGACAACATGTTGAATCATGGTGATGAGAACAATGATCTCCTTTGGGATAAGTACTTCTTTAGCCTTAGCCTAGCTACGGTTCAGCAAAAAGGTGCAATGCGTTTCAAAACATAATTAAATAAATAAATTGATTATGCTTAGTCTATACTATACTATACATTAATATACTAGTTATATTTTATTATTTTATAGACTCGTATTCGTCTAACTAACGTATAAAAAGGGTGGTCCCATAGCCACAGTAATTTAAGTTTAAATATCGAGATGTTAGCTGTGCCTACTATGTCACCGGGCTTCATTGTAGATGAAGGAATTACCCATCTACATAGTATACTTTCTACTGGACTTAGCCAGTCTGTGTGTCTTGGCTATAAATTTGTTTCTTCTTTGGACTTCTTGGAGACGTGAAAGCCTCATTATAGTCATCATGACTGCTCACGATTGTACTAGAGTACGCTCTCTCTCTTTATCTCTATCTCTCTCTCTCCCTGGAGGAAATTCCGAAGTTACGTTAAAGTAAGTAGCTTGATAATGATGACACACGAGATGGACAGACGACCTAAAAGAGACCGCAGGGAAACGCTGGATGCAGGTCGCTTCCAACCGGCCCTTTTAGAGATCGATGGGGGAGGCCTATGTCCAGCAGTGGACGTCCTACGGCTGAAGTGATAATGATGATGATGATGATGAAATAGGTTGATGATATTGTCATATTCCAGAATTTGGCTACGGGATCCGGCATGTGCAAATGCTTTGCATGTGGCTATGCATGGTCGCTTTGTTCCTGGGCCGGAGTAGCTTGGCGGTAGCTGTTTTGGCCATGACAGATGTCTCGCGCCGAAATGACACCAATGTTGAGGTAAATAACGATTATTTTAGGTTCATAGAAGCGGAATTACACTAGAGATTCGTCATATACAAATAAAACATGGACTTCCGCAAAGTGACGCCTGATTCAATCGACTTTAGGTTGTTACCAACCGATCGATCGCCGTTCGATGTTAGAATGAAACGAGTCAATGTCGATCGACAGTTACACCAAATCTGCTCAATTGCTCGATTATTGATCTATGGGCGATCGACGAACGATCGAAGGTCGATCGATGACAGAATGGCTTTACTGGAAAATCCACTACATGAATGACTAAATTATTGGTCGGTCGAAAATTAAATTGATCCACCGTTTATCAGATGGATACGAGTACACCAATCGACCGTCGGTCAATCATCGATCGACAGTCTAATGATGATTGATGGACCATTTGATCGATTGATATTCGTCGATCAGCCAAAGCCAGCTCCCAACCGAACGATATCGATCAATGGTATCGATCGATCGCTTGGTGAAGTAACACCCTTAATCTTTAGTCACTGAAAAATATTTTGAACAATTTTTTTAAAGAATTCAAATTTGCGTTATTGTTCACAGATTTATGATTGGGATAAGAAAACCCAAGGTCTTATCCTGTCGTCGTTCTTCTGGGGATACATGATGATGCAGATCCCAGCGGGACTGCTCGCGGGGAAATATGGAGGAAAGCTCATAATGCTGGTCGCACTGCTGGCTAACGTAGTTCTATGTCTCGTCTTACCGCCCCTGGCTCACTACGTGAGTTACTTAGTAAAAATCTAAATTTATGCATTCATTCATTACGGATTTCCGGGACTGCCCCGTTGCATGGCTGTTAGTAGTGAGCCTGCCTTCTGCGCTTGGGGGCGTGGGTTCGATTCCCACATGTGGCAAACATTCATGTGATGAACATTTGTGTTTTGTTCTATTTATTTATTTATTGAGAGAGATACGCGAACAGTGACATATTACACATTCTTAAAAAATACAAGTTTTTTATACATACATGATCTGCTATGAACACTTTTTAAAGGCGTATACAACATTCGCCATAAAAGTGGTCAGACACTAAAACTATATAATCGAATAAAAATAATTATATGATATTCTTGACATCTATTTATCTCTGGTTCTATATCTGGGTATTAATATATTGTATTGAAGTATGTGTTTAAAAATATATATATTATGTATGTATATAAGTCTCGTAGCCATAGGACAAGCTTTGCTTAGTATGGATGGGGTCAGATGACCGTGTGTGCAAAAAAGTAGAATAGGTATTTATTATTATTAATTAATTTATTCACTGACAGAATACACACAGCCTGAGCCACTGGGTCTACAAACATATTCATGAACCGTAATCAAAGAATGTCATTGACCGGAATAGATAGCCAGTTTAAATTTTCACATGTAATGTTACGGTGGATTAACTAAGAAGTAATAAAAAAGTTATAAACCGGCCAAGTGCGAGTCTGGTTCGGTTGTGGTGGTACGGAACCCTCAGTGCGTGAGTCCGCCTTGCACTTCGCCGGTTTATTTTGTATAATTGTGCTTTGTATACAGTTTTTTTTGGTGGCATGTTCTTCAATTGTAAATATTGCAACCCTATATTTTAAAGAGGCACAATGTGTTCAATTGTCTTATTTTTTTATACAGGGTGGTTGGATTTGTGTGTGCATATGCCGAGTATGCATGGGACTGACTCAGGCATGCCTATTCCCAGCCAGTCACACTATGATTGGAAGGTGGCTGCCATCCAGTGAACGGACAGCGTTGTCAGCATTTGTTTATGGAGGTATTTTATTTTGATTTTGATTTTAGGGGTTTTCTGTTCTTCTATGCAACTTTTTCAGAAATTATTTTAAACAATATAGGTATTTAACTTAGTGTTAATAAAATCACAATTTGAAACACAGATAGACACAGTGTTTAAACATTCTTCTATAGTTTTTTGGACATTTCGCTTCTCTCAAAGTCAGTCCATTTTTAGGGTTCCGTACCTCAAAAGGAAAAAAACGGATCCGAATATAGTATTTAGTACGGGATATAATATAGGATCACTTTGTTGTCCGTCTGTTTGCCTCTCCGTGTGTCAAGACCCATTTTCTCAGGATCGCGTACATGTATCAAGTTGGAATTAATATGAAATACTAAGGTTTACAATCTCTTGGAGGTGTGCTAAATTAAGTCAACGTAATCAAAAGACACGGCCATTTATGTCACATATTTTGATCGCAAACTCAGAAATCAAAGCCTATAGAGTTCTTTCCGTTCAACTAGAATAATCAAATTTGGCAAGAATCACAACGGCTCTCAGCAAAAATAAAGGGAAAAATCCATGAAAATGAATATCATAAGTATTTCATAAAAAAGTGCAATTACAAAATTACATTTTGTAGTTGGAAAACCGACCGATGTGAGCGAATATAAATTTTCCACTGCAAACCTAAGTTCGTCCTTCAATATTTCAACCTTCTTACTGATTGCTGGAGAGTAATGTTTTTCGTTTCATTTATTATTTATTAAGTTTGTACGGAACCTTCCGTGCGTGAGCCCAACTCGCAGTTGCCCATTTTTCGTTGTTTTTTTTTTGCTGATCTACAAGTTTTCCTATCAAATGGGTAGGTAAATAATATTTTTAACTTTCAGGACATTCTCTTGGGATCGTCATAGCTATGCCATTATCGGGCATCCTGGCTGAAACGGCCCTGGGGTGGAAGATGATCTTCTACGTCTCAGCAGGTGTGATGCTGATCACAGCCTTCATCTGGTTCTGGTTCGCAGCTAGCTCTCCTGCTGAACACAGAATGATCTCTAAAGAAGAAAAGGATTACATTGAAGCTGAACTTAACACTGGGCATAGTTCAAATGTAAGTAACTTGTAAAGTTATATGATTATTTACGGGATATTTACCGTGGTAAGGTTCTGGAATGAGCTCTTAGGTTCGAGTTCGAGTTCCAGTGATATCCGTAGCAAAAGACTAAGAAAGAGGGTAGATCGTTATGTCTGCACCAAACTTTTTAACTGTTCGACCAACCACCCGCATTCTTCAGTCTTCCCGTGAACATGGTGCATGTAACTGCGCCGAAATATCGGGAGCTCATTCCACAACCTTACCACGGTAAATATCCCGTAAATAATCTTATAACTTTAGTGAACAACCGTGATAGTTTAAAACAGTGTTTTAAGTAACTTGTTTTACTAACTACAGATATATAGTAATTTTTAAACTTTCGCGATTTGAACACATGTTTTAAACGTTTATCGGGACTTATCACGTATTATTTAATTTAGGTAAAAAATACAGATACAGATATATAATTATTAAAGGAATATTTACCGTGATAAGATTGTGGATGGAGCTCCCGATATATTTCGCCGCAGAAACATGCACCATGTTAATGAGAAGACTAAAATCTCCCTCGCTACCCTGGTAGTTTTCTAGTGAACATGGTACATGTAACTGCGCCGAAATATCGGGAGCTCCATCCATATCCTTATCACAGTAAATATCTCGTTAATAGTCATATAACTGTAGTGAGCAACCGTGATAGTTTATAGCAACGACTAGAAAAAAAAATCGACATACTAATATCGATGCGAAATCTTCGAAATAGTCCTATTTTGATAAATTATTTTTAACCGACTTTAAAAAAGGAAAAGTTCTAAGTTCGACTGTATTTTCATATGTACCTAGATATGTTACATTAATATTGAAAACATTGTCCTTATGTAGATTCTATACACCGTTATAAAATTTTACTTTGAACTTTCTATATCGAAATCAGGAAAAATCATCATGACAAAAAAAATTGGTGAGCTTGAATTATCGAAAAGAGACTACACATAATATTTTCTTCTCTATTTCAGCAAAATCGAGCTATACCATGGGGTGCTATGTTCCGGACCAGGCCACTATGGGCCATCATGGTAGCACACATTGGCACCATATTTGCTTTCACTTGTTTCTTCCTAGACCTGCCAACGTATTTGGATAAGGCTATGCAGATTTCGTTAAAAAATGTAAGTTCATAATCTTTTTTAAAAAAAAGTTCCACATCTACCTTTACAACCGATGCCAGATGCGTAAAAATTGACTTTTAAGTAAAGCTATAAACGCGTGTAAAAAAAATTAAAATAACATCCCACAACCTTGCCTTAGAACTCATTCCACAACCTTACCACGGTAAATATCCCGTAAATAATCATATAAATTTAGTGAACATCCGTGATGTTTAAAACAGTGTTTTAAAAATAACATCTTGACATTTAGCTTCATTTTTAATCGACGAAAGGAGGAGGTTCACAATTAGGTGTTTTTTTTTTGCGTTTGTTATTTGTTTGCTAGGTCATACTTCAGAGATGGTCCCATATGAATTTTATCGAAATAGGCATGATGACTAATATTTTTTTATTACCTCATAAAAAAGCTGATCATAAATAGAGCCATCAACGAAAACAAAATTAAAATTAGTTCAAAAATAAATAAGATATAAACAGATATAAGCATTTAAATTTCATGCTAGACAGAGAGCGCACTATACTGAGCCGTGACGTCACGGCTCAGGAGCGCCATACAAATGCTATACTAACACACGCTTTGTGAGAAAGGGATAGAGCATCCCCTCCCTATCCCCACCTAAAACTTTAAACGCTCATATCTCAGAGATTTATCAGCCAATTTAAATTATTTTTTCAGTATGTGTAATGTATTTAGTTATATTCCTCGTCAAGCCGGTTATTTGTAATAAATTAAACATGAGGACACATGCCTATTGAATCAGTGTTTTCTGGAAAAAATCAACAATTTTTTTTCGTTTTAGACATCATTTTTACCTGGCAAGTGCCTTTAGTAACTAAAAAAAATACAAGCTAAAAACTAACACTACAAAAAGAGTTAGACTGCCTATAGACCATTGAAGGTCTAAAGATAATTCAAATGCTCAAGCCCACTATCAGTAGGCAGTGTACCCAGCTGCATGCTGGCGGCATTACCACGCTGAATAGCAATGCTTATGCGTTAAGCCAGAAACACGCCAGCATTTTGGTCACGAGTCGTGCAACAATGCAACTGTTAATTTTTCTGTCAGAGTGCCATCCTCTCTGCTCTTCCGTACCTGGGCATGTGGGCCGGCAGCGTGGTCTCAGCCAACATCTGCGAGAAGATCTTCAACCGCGGAATTCTCTCACTTGTCGCCTGTAGAAAGATGTTCAACTCTTTTGGTAAGTTGGCCGCGACCAAGGACTTTGCATACCCTAAAGTCAATAGGGTATACAAAGTCCTTGGCCGTGACTTACTTTGCTTGAGTATGACAGCGTCTATGACTTTCTATCTATATTATGCAATCATATACGACCATTCATATTATGCATAAAAGTCGATGTGTGTATGTAGGTATGTATGTGTGTATGTTCCGTATTGATACCGATACGGCTTCTTCAGACAATCTTCAGATTTACCCTGCCTTCAATCCTGTGAAGTCTGGTAGCGATTGGTTTAATAGTTTTTTTTTTTTGTTTTTTTATATTTTCCTTACAAACAACAAGAACAAGAAGTGAATTCTATGAAAATACATCACATCTATTTACATCATACATCTATTTTCAACATCATAGAAAAAAAAATTGTCACTTAAGTCAAAAGAGGTTGCCGTTGTTATCAAGGAGGTTGCGTGTTTTCATTTTTCACTGGCAGATAGCTGATGTTAAAAGTAGTACATTTATCCCGGATATAACGGAGGTGAAACCGCGGGGCGCAGCTACGTATTTCATAAAACTTTCATAAAACAATAATTGTCACTGGCAAATGCACAAGACGTGGCACGCCAAAATCCTCTTAGAGGAAAGAAGCAGAAAAACATGAAGAGACCAGGCAAATAGCGGTCATGAGATAACCTCTATAGCCAATTTTGATATCAAGCACTGCATAATTCGAAGGTGTGTAAACTAGTCATGTCATATTACAGCACTATTTGGAGCAGCCACCGGCTACATCGTTCTGGCCTTCCTCAGTCCGGAACAGAAAGGAATTGCTGTCTTCGTTGTGGTTACAACGTTAACTTTGCTCGGGTTCATATTCGCAGGATTCATGGTACGTTATAAAATTTAATCATTGAAATGATATTGTTCGACATTTGTTTCGCATCATAGTTATGACTGTTCTGCGTATGATGCGTTCTGCCCAAAGAGATTGTTCCACTTTTGTGGCATAATTTGTTCTAATTTCCACATTTGTGGAATCATTTCATTTCATCGTCATTTCATCCATAGAACGTCCACTGCTGCACATAAGCCTCCATCTCCAAAGGCCGGTTGGAAGTTGGAAGCGGCCTGCATCCATAATTTCATTTAATTCTCAGTAATTATTCCACATTTGTAGAAACAATTTTAACATTTTGTTAAACATTTACTTGTTATTTTTTTTAATCATTGGGCAGTAAATATGATGCCAAAGAATGGAACTCCCTGCCGTCATCTTTGTTTCCTGATAAGTATACATTTTAAACGGCATTCAAGGCTAGAGTGAATTTATTTCTTCTAGATCAACATACCCCATCCTCGGCACACCCATCATTCGTCGTTTACCATCAGGGGGGTTGGGGAGTTGTTCAAAAATAGATCTATCTCTAATAATAGATAAACAGAAGTATAAAGGGTTTCTGAAGAAATGGAAAATTCTATTCAAATCTTTGTTGTGTACCTGCAATGACCTAAATTCATTTGCCTTCCTAAAGTGGCTATGGGTTAGCACCTGAACCAATAACAAAGAGGGTAGGGGTGTTCTACAGTTGACATCGCGAAATTACAAACGTATCATAAGACAACATGCTTCTGGATTGAGACAAAATAATAAAGTTTGATAATTTCGAGGTTTAAGCTTGTGTGGGAGAGGTTGTAGATATGTTTTAAAAAAGTGTCTAGAATGTGGGCAACTGCTTTGCTTAATTTTTTTGCCAAAGTAACCGGCAGCATTTCGGTCACCAGTCACCGCCAATAAAGGTTTAGCCATGTTTCTATACAATTGACTGGGTCCCACGGACCTAGTCTCGACCCCAAACGCCACAAACTTTTACACCTTGCCTAATATTTTGCGGTGTGAGATTTTAGCTTTTTCTCTATAACTCTAATAGTTACATTAATTCCAGGTAAACCATTTGGATCTGTCCCCTCAATTCGCCGGCGTAATGATGTCCATTACTAACTTTGTCGGTGCATTTGGCATGCTCATCACCCCTGTTCTCACCAGTGTTATACTGCAAAATGACCCTGTAAGTATTCTTTAGCAACCAAACAGTCAAGAAACCGCCTTGCGCCAGCGGCGTTGGCGATGGCGACCGCAACATGATATCGCGATAGTTTGCTCTCGGCTCCGAGTGTACACTGACCATTCATCATTATCAGCATATCGTGTTCCCACTGCTGGGACATAGGCCTTTTCCCGGAGAGAGAGAGAGAGAGAGAGAAAGAGGGAGAGGATGGGCCCTAATCTACCATACTGGCCCAGTGCATGTTGGTGAATGTCATATGCCTTTGAACTTTTGAGGTTCTTGAGCATACCGGTCTCCTCACGATGTTTTCCTTCACCGTTGTTGAGCGATAGCATCGAAACTGCATATAATTGATTCAAGTATTAAATTAAAATAAGTAATTGATGCACGATCGAGGATCGATCCGGGTGTTGTCAGATTGTAAAGCACACATGCTACCGCCTGGCCACCATCTCTCACCTATGGTAATCTGACCATTAACTTTTAATAATTGCATGTAGACTAACGTCAGCAACTGGCGGGTGGTGTTCCTGCTGATATCCGGGGTAATGGTGATGGCAAACATCTTCTACATCATTTTCGGCAGCGCGGATCGCCAGCCCTGGGACCAGGAGAACTGCGATGCTGAGGAGGCTGCTATTGGTATGTTTTTTACCCAACGACGATGGCCCCAAGCAAAAAGCTGTCCGCGCTATGAAGGCCTCGATCTTCGGTCTCAGCCTTTATTCCAGCTTGTCTATCAAGGGCTGCAATGCTGACCACGCTGTGATGACCTGGACCTGCGCTTTCGGCTATCATCATCGCTGCTAGCAACGCACTCATTACAGACCGCGGCAGTAATGTACTATACATTTTTTAAGTTCAACTATGAGTAAAATTAGTCTAAGGGAACATTTTAGGGGCCGCAAGGTCAATTAGAATAGAGGAGATCCGTAAACGAACGAAAGTCACCGACATAGGCCACCGGATTAGCAAGTTGAAGTTGCAGTGGGCAGGGCACATATCACGCAGAACAGATGGTCGATGGGGCCGAAAGGTTCTGGAATGGAGACCACGGACCGGTAAGCGCAGCGTAGGACGTCCACCCACAAGATGGACAGACGATCTAAAACGCTGGATGCAGGCCGCTTCCAACCGGCCCTTCTGGAGATCGATGGGGGAGGCCTATATCCATCAGCAGTGGACGTCCTATGGCTGAAATGATGATGATGAAGGACAATGGTCGTGACGAACGAACGAATGAGTCTAATTAGTTTTAATTTCATGTTTTTATTTTTTTTGATAACTTACGTTGCAAGTGTACAATGTTCTATGGTCTGTGTTTAGTGTTCGTGTGCCGCCCCAGATACAAACATGTTTTTTTTTTAATCAACTTCAAAAAAGGAGGGAGTTCTCAATTCGGTTGTATAATTTTTTTGTGTAACTCCGTTTATATGAACCGATTTGGAAAATTATTCCTAATTGATAGGACTTCCCTTCAGGTTGGTCCCATAGAAATTTCATCAAAATGGGTTTAGTAGTTTGGCTTTTATATACAAAATAACTGGAAAATTCGGTTACGTGGTTGAAAATATTATGTCACTATTATGATTGATTATTGATGATCATTACTATTGTTCATTTCAGATGAAATGAAGCCGTTAAAAGAACTCAAAGAATTCACAGGAGGCGTCGTAATATCGCACTAGTCGCCTGCGACTTCTTACCCGTAGACTTTCATGTGAAATTTCCTGTAAGATGGCGGGTGAAACTGCGCGATTTAAATAGTAAATTTGTTCCTCAATATCAAAACTAGTCTTAGTATTAAAAGCGTAAGTAGGTAGGTTTTTAATAAATATTATTTATAACGTCATTTCATTTTATTTTCTACTCCTGACGCAAACAAAGGGTTGCTATAAGATATATGTCTGTTTTGGCACCATAGCCCCCAAACAGCTGAAGTGCTTTTGATATAGTTTATTTGTTTTGTTTGAAAGGTGACTTGATCGTGAGTTGTTCGAAGAATTTTCCAATTTTCACGGACACATTGTATAACATTGCTTCGTATCCATCATTGAGATATTTGAGATGTGCTCGTACCTTATTTAGACTTAGTTCGAAATAAACTTATTGCCACTTTATTGCAACACGCCGGAGAGTCAGTAATTTGCTGTTTCACCTTCACTGTAATTTCTTAATTAACACTAAGGCAATAATTTAGCACATAATTTCCATTCAACTACTTTCTGCCAAACCTTATTTATTACCATGCTTTATATTTTAACTTCACTTGGAACTAACAATATAATTAAATGTTAGAAGTCGATTTTTGTATAAAATAAAATTGTTTAAATAAAACAATATTTTGGTAACATCGAACTGATCTGACGATGGAGGTGGATAGTGGAACTCTTCAATGGTGAATAACTCTGACATCTGGCGGGAAAGACGTCAACCATCATGCCGCATTATGCGAACGACGTGGTATATTGACCACAAGGTTTTGCATTAGGTAGGCATATACCGGTTTTCCTTAGTGCGGATTTGAGAATCATGAAAACGAACGTAGTGGTTGGGTTGTCAAAAGTATGCTCACAAACCCTCATAACCTCTTACCACAAACACGAAATTAGGTAAAACAGTTTTAGATAAAGTTTGTATTTGTTTATTCGATTAGTACGGCTTGCGCCAATTACACCAATGAGACAATATTACACAATATTATGATACTTAAATAATAATAATATCTCAATAATAAGTCCATCAATATTGAACCTAGATAATTATAACTACTGAATGCTTGAAACACGGCAGCACGTAGCCTCACAGAACTTCAAACATTCAGATAAAACCTTCCAATCGTCAGCAAATATGTCACTCTTTTTTGCCATCAAGAATAGAGTTAAGGCTAACAAGGGACCGCAGTATCGGGGACTTGGCGTGAGATACTGTCCTCCACTTCGGAATAGCAAACCATTTGCTATACTTGCTTGCTCTAACTTTAATTGACACCAGTTTTACATATTTTTGATCTTTTGGAAATAAAATACAATAACAACACGGCTTTTACGTTGTAAACATTCAACGAAAACTGTACCACGGTCGTTGGGAAAAGCATAAAAGTATTTCTCAATATTCTCAAGAACCAAGAAATAACAATAAGGTATTATGAGTATTGCTATATTGAGTGTGCTTCTTCCACACCCGTAACTGGGCCAGGGTAATGACATTTATAATCAAGACACAATGTTACAACTTGGAAGAATACATGAATATAAAGAACGTTTTGTACTACCTTTCCTAGTTGTAGAAAGTACAAAAATGGTTATTACGATGACAGCAATGGTTGCGATGGTTGGCGCGTTCGGATTCTGAGCTGCAGGGAGTGAGTTCAAATTCTAACAATGGACTTGAGTTGCCGGTGAGTGAAGACATCGTAAGGAAACGACAGCTTGGTCACGCCTAGCCTAACAACCATAGAAACCACCCGAAGTCCTCAAACTGTTGGCAAGAGTCGTAAACTAAGTAATGCAAGCGAAGAAAGTAAATGATTGGTACCTTGGCCACGATTTGAACTAACAGCTACTAACTAACAGCTTCTCCAACTAACAAAGCCAAATGGCAAGTTTCTGACTCAACGCATAAGCATTGTCATTCAGCGTGGTAATGCCTCCAGCATGCTGGGTACGC
The DNA here is from genome assembly GCA_914767915.1 of Agriopis aurantiaria. NCBI lineage: Eukaryota > Metazoa > Arthropoda > Insecta > Lepidoptera > Geometridae > Agriopis > Agriopis aurantiaria. The sequence continues at coordinate 4,116,434 of OU611982.1, forward strand.
TGTCAACTGATAGTGGGCTTGAGCATTTGGATTGTCTTTCGACCTTCAACGGTGTATGGGCAGTCTAACTGTTTTTGTAATGTTAGTGTTAGCTTGTATTTTTTTATTTTATTTTAATATAACTCCACGGACTCCTGGTTCCGTGACTTTTCCTATACTTGACTACAATTTTGCTAACTTAAACGAATTTACTTAGTTATTCACAATACAGGGAGATGAAAGTTAGTTATATCTTAATCTAAGGCTAAAACAATTCGATACTAGTGTTGTGTATATACCTCAATAATGTTATATTAATTTGTTTAGTTAATAAAGGCACCTTGCCCTATCAAAACTGAAATAACACCAGTACTGCCTGCATGGGAGCCAAGTATTTCGCTTGCCACAAGACTAGAGACGCTCGCTGTTGAGAACCAACTTCCAAAGTGGATAGCGTCTTATAGTTTCCTCGTCTTAATATTTCCAGCTGTGACATACCTGTAACCTAACATCTGTAACGTCTAATGTGAACTAAATTAGAAATAGCTAAATTGCCTAACAAAGGTGATAGGTACTTATAAGGTGTTGGTTGCTGCGCGAGGTCGATTTAACCGCAAATCTGCGGTTAAATGTTACCAACTACAACTGTCATGTTTAATCAGACTCACGTGAATTGCTTTAGCATAGTGACTTCCTTGCGAGTGAGTTCTTTGTTTGAAAAGTAGTTCGCTTTTGCACATGCAAATATGAGCCACTTTTCAATCAGTATTATTAAAGACACATATGTGTACAATAGGCAGGGAACGTAGCACGCAGAACAGATGGCCAAAGGGGCTGAAAAGTTCTCGAATGGAGACCACGGACCGGTAAGCGCAGCTCAGGACGTCCACCCACAAGATGGACAAACGACCTAAAAGAGACCGCAGGGAAACGCTGGATGCAGGCTGCTTCCAACCGGCCCTTTTGGGGATCGATGGGGAGGCCTATGTCTAACAGTGGACGTCCTATGGCTGAAACGCTGGATGATGATGATAAGTATACTGGGTTACGCGGAAAGGGTGTACTAAGCCAAAAGGGGTCCATAGTACCCATCATTATGATCTACTTTAACTACGAGCAACTCGGAAAACGCGCAAAAATATCAGCTGTTCCATAGAAAACTGTTATTCTCACTCGACAAAATGTATGAAACTGCTGTTTTTTAGTTGCGATTTCAGGGTTGGTCCAGGTTGTTTAAGATACTGCTTTTATCCTGGAAAAGTGCTGCAAAAATCCTGCTGTAGGTGACTTTGTTACCCTTTTTTGCATGTGGTTTGATGTGGTTTTGTTTGCATGTTTTGGTTTGTTAGTCAGTTTAATGGAGGCGCTGCAAATTTCTTATTGTGCGCAAAAATTTGGTATGTTGCTTTACTTAACTTACAGTTGTTGCGTTATGCAGCGTTATATTGAAAAAAGTGGGTGAAACACGGATACATTTAAACACGTTGGTAATTATACCAAGGCATATCTCCTTGTTTGTCGGATCTGAGATCTAATCCCTGCCTGACCTACTACAAGTTAAAGAACTTGACGAAGACGAACCCTGAGTGAATCCACGACTTACAGACGTGAGATATACTTAATGTACTGGAAACTTTAGCCGCTAAAAGCTTTCTACAATATACTGAGTCATCTAAAAGCAAAACCATTACTCAGGTCTTCGATAAAACTGTATGTGACAGCTTTGCCAAAGGTCAAATGTCAAAGTCTCAATGTCTTACAAAAGTCATCTAAAATGTTTAAGTCGTCTATGATAAGATAATATTATCTTGCTAGACTACGAATATATAAGAACTAACTTCAGTTTCTCAAGGGTTCGTCTGAAAACCGGCGCTGATAGTCCTTGACTATCAGCATTAATGCTGAGACGGACCCATTCGACACTGATTGTGTCCTGTAGATATAAGTTTTTGTAAAGGCGTCGAATAAAATTTATTTTCTTTCTTTCTTTCTTTCTTCAGTTCTTTGACAAATATACATGTCCCTAATCTAAGCTTCAGTTGAACTTTTTCTGCTATGTAACATTTTGTGTAAAGTCAAAAACCTCGCCTAGAAAAACGTATATATTTCTATGCCATAAAATGCACTTTCGATAGTTTAGATATTTCGCAAGTTTTGTAAAGTTACCGCTTTGTTTTCATCAAAAGAGATGAAACATTTTCCCAAAAGCGACGTCTGTCTGCTACTGTCTGGTGTCTACGCTATAACCTTTTTGTCTAGAGTCCTTGATGTTAGCTACCTCTGACACTGTATTTTGAACTATAAACACTTTTTATATGAACTGTTTTTAATTGTATAGCCAGTCGATCATGCTTGCCCAGAGACCATGGCTAGCTTTTACTATAATTTCAACTTAAACCCCCTGGAAGAAGGATTGTTTTGGAATGGATACTCGGCAAAGTTATTGAATGGTCTGCATAAAGTCCTATTGGGATTCCGTGTAGATTAGAAAAGAGAACGACAATATCAATGTTACAGACCGTTGTTTGCAGAATTGAGTAGTGGAGCCACCATCGAAATTTCTACACAAAACTAACAGTCTGCCGTGGAATTTTTTAGTTTCCTCATTTATCCAACATCATAGATAAGTTTGGTCGGCCTGCTATATAGCATTGTGAGTAGAGAGTATTGGAACTGAAGACATTGTGTCTGTATTGAAAGGGAATGAATGCTTCTTTTATTGCTGTAGAGATTGAGATTTATATAGAAAATTCATTAGAATTAATAGATGACTTGCGGTAAGATTAGGGTTTGCAATCCGGATATCCGAATTATCCGGGTATCCGCTGAATTTTAAATCGGATTTACACACATTATCCGGATAATTCGGATTTTTCGTTTTTTTTTGCCTGTACTGTACCTATGTGGATTTACGAGAAAAGTAATAACAATAACGATTTCAATAGTCATTTAGGCTTTACCGAGTAGATCACCTACAAATTTATTTAAAATGTAATAAAAACGATGGTATAACTTTTTTATGATTAAAAAATATAACGGAACACCATAATAAACATCTTTTTTCAACTACCTCAAATCAACTAATAGAGCTTTCTAATATCAATAATAATGTTAACTTATCGTGAGAACGTAGGTATTAAAATTGCGTACGATGAAAAACCGCGAAATTAAGACAAAATTTCAACAAAACAGTTCGTCTTTATTTTGCTACTACAGGGCGTTTCTGTTTAAGTCATACCTAAGAGATTTTTAAAAAGTTTTTTTAGTTCAATTATTTTATTTAAACAATAATAATTAATTTATCTGACACCAATTTTAAGCTACTTTAAAAGTTTACGTTAGTCCGGCACGAATTTGTTTCTAGACCGTTAGTTTCTCTAAGATAATAAAAATAAATAAATAAATAAAGCTTACTAACTAGATGTTGTATGTGACATTACACGGATGCCCACACAATAATTCAATAATTGTGCCCATAAATGTATATGAACCGCTTCTTAAGGAATGTTGGATATGTAGCGCAATTAGGAACTATTTCTTACTGAGCCCCATGTATATACTGACCCGTATTGGAGCAATATTTCTCTGAGAGAAAAATGAGGTTACAAAATATTTTTAAAATTGTGGTATATTTATTACTATATGTGCCTCGCGGTTTTACCTGCGTAGTGATGGTGATGATGATGATGATGAAAAGTAGCCTATGTCACTCTCGGACCCTTGAACTACACCCATGCAAAAAATCAGGTCGATACCATCAGGTTTCTGCCTGAAACAGGAACAAACAACCCAACAAACAAACACACTTTCGCATTTATAATATTATAAGTAAGTATGATGGTGGAGTAAGGTTGTAGCACACATGTAAACTCGGAAACGAATCATCGCTACCTCAACTTGAACCGTTCAGTATTCTTTGTATGTATTCTCTACTACAGCGCAAACCCGTTGCAGACTATGTGAAGTACAAGTATATAGCAAGTGCAAATAGTTACTACGCATCGCCTGCAACGTTTTGATTAGTGCCATAATCAAAACGTACTTGTACTTGCTACTTGTAATACGCATGCATGGTCTGCAAGCGCCTCAAGTGGCAGTGAAAGTGGTTAGTAGCACTTCACACTGGTCCTTGCTCAAGTGAAGCTTCGTTTCCCAGCGCCACTCGCGCGAAGCCCACTGCGTATCGTTCGTCTCGTTCGAACACTCGTGCGAGTACGTATATACTCGCACATCAGTTGCGACCCGTGCGAATGGTTATTTACATTTGAACGCCCACTTGCACTTGCTGTTTGTACTTGCAAGCTATTTCGCATGAACTGCAACGGGCTGCACACTAATCAGCATCGTAACGGCACCGCATCGCCTTGGGACAAGCTCGTGAACCTCAGCAGTACGTGGTCAACTCGCAGTCCCCGGGGTTACGTCTCGACGTCCGGCCTTCAACTGATTGGAAGTATCGTCTTACTCAGATCAGACAAAACGAAGCGCCAATTGATTCCACATTTATAGTGCGAACTGCTAGTCTGTGGAATTGGCTGCCTGAATGGGTGTTCCCCATTAGTTACAATCTGAGTGTCTTCAAGTCGAGACTGAATCGGTTTCTTCTAGGCAAGCGTGCTCCATCGCAGACCGCATCATTGCTTAACATCAGGCGAGATGGCGGCTAAGCGCAAGCCTATCTATTATTAAAAAAAAGACAAATAAGGACAGTTTTTCTGAACTGAGGAATAGTATACCCGTTAACGTCAAGTCGTCCCCAGGTAATGACGATATAATTATGTGTGCTTCAACCTTTAGGGTCCATCCTCTCTCTCTCTCTCTGACATAGTGCTTTGTACTACTTTGCGACACGTGACCAAAATGCTCACGAAATGATCAAAATGCTCTTTCAGCGTGGTAATGCCGCCAGCACGCTTGGTACGCTGCCAACTGGAAGTGGGCGCGAGCATTTGTTTTTTGATATGCTACGTCACGGACACCATGATCCGTGATTTTTGTTATATTTAACTACAATTATTGTTTACTTATTGTTTATCTGAAGATTGAAAACGAATTTACTATCGAGCATTTTGGCCAACCTTTTACGGTCTATGCTGTTTTTGTAGTTAGCTTGTATTTTGTTTACTTTGGTAGATAAATACTATATTCTCTTTTTTTATTTTTTTTTATTGCCCGCAGTATTTAGTAAAGGTATTGTTTTATTACCCATAATAGTATATCGTTCTTAAAAAGCTCCCAGATATCAGCTGCCCAAACAATCATCCTTCAAAATAAAATCAATACATATTGAAATAGACCAGCCAGGTAGAATGTTGATTGTTATAGCAAACAATCAAACTCTCTTATTGATAACCTTTTAATGCCATATCACATACTATTACAAAAGAAACGTTAGATAAACCTTTTCTCACAATAATAGCCCATAAATCAACGGTAGACGGTCCATTACCGTACTAAATGTACGTAATACATCTCTACCCCAATAGGAAAGAGGTTGTTTATCTCCCATTTCAAGGCGGCAATGGACTTGACACCAATTGTTAACTTCTGACGTGATTAGAACGTGACGTAATTCGATACGCTTTGTCCGTGAAATAGATCAAACTATTACCCAAAGGAATTGAACTATACAAAGAAGTATTTAGAGTCGATTTTTCCGTGATAGCAAAGAGAAATAATTACGAAATAGGGATGTCAAGTGCGAGACGTTGATTATGGGAACTCGAGTTCATATAAATTAATTTGTTCCGACAAACACTTAACGAGAAAGCTGTAATTTAATTAAGTCAACGTTCAATCTGAGTTCATTTTGCCATCAGACGAAGCTTTAGCAAATTGTCTCTTATAGCAAGAGCTTGTTTGAGTCAATCAGTCTGTACGAGCTTACTTACCTACTGTATTATTTATATAGTCATCTCCACCAGCCAGAAGACGTCCACTGTTGAACATAGGCCTCTCCCTTAGAACTCTACACTGAAGGACAGCCCGCGACTCTCACGAAATAAATATTGTTTTTTCTTTCACGTTGTCGTCGGTCCTTCTAGTGGGAGGCCTACCTACGCTGCGTCTTCCGGCTCGTGGTCTCCACTCAAGAACCTTTCTTCCCCATCGGTTATCAGTTCTTCGAGTGATTTGCCATTGCTACTTCAACGGCAATAAGCTCCTCATCTCCTCATATCTCTACGTTTATTCAGATTGTCCAACTCCTGTTTTCTCTTTGGACCGGACCCAGAATCTTGCGCATAATTTTACTTTCCGCCACTAAGTATTTTTTTCTTTTTCGATGATCTGATTTATAAGAAATTTTGTAGGCAAGTTGTTCGTACAAATACATATATCAAGTTCAAAAAGGCAAAGCCGATTGACGGGCTGTGTTAAGAGATCGCAAGGTTATACAGTTCGGGAAAAATAACTATTTTAATTAGATTTTGGTTTCGAATGCCTTATGAAATTGATGCTTCTTAAACATTGTTATAAAAATAAATTTATTTCGGGAATATCCATAGTACACGTTAAAAACAAAAGAATGTCAAAATAATAATCACCTAAATACATAACACTAAATCTTAGTTAAAATTAAATTATATTACAATTATCACATTAAAATTAATATTACAATTAATCATAAATACTCTCGCCCATCCATTTGGTTTGAATGGGGCAGTCCATTCGGCTAATAATCATTTGCAGGATGCCGTTGCGACTGCCTCGCACTCGTTTTTGTAGGGATGTGACTTTCTAATGCAAATCATCGCATGAAAATCATCCGTGCGATATTATTATACCTATTCTACTGTAAGAATAAGACACAATGTTTCTCCACAACATTTTACGATACATATCCATCCACTTCATACATTACGAGCGAGTGTAAGATCGTAAACGTCGAGACGAACGGTATAAAGACACCTAAAAACTCCTACATTGACTGATGCCTTTCACTAGAACTCTACTTTATGAAGCCACATAATAGAGTATGGAAATATTTGAGTGAAGTAGGTTTATGAAGTGACATAATGGCGCCAGAATATTGCTCAACATTATCCAACTCGAATAAAAGTTGGTACCTACGTACATTCTTATATAGGCTACGCGGCCAACTCTAGTGTCAGTGCTTGAGTCAAGCCTCTGACACAGTAAGTATACCTACTTTAGAAAGATTAGTAATAATTTTTATTATTGTCAATTGAGATTGAACTAATAGGTAGTTGTAATCGTATCATGTCCTCACGATACAGGCCACGGAACACTATTATACAGGCTGTCCCTAGTGCGAGGGCACAAACTCTCTTTACCTTAGCATAATTTCTCTGTTAATATTTAGTAGCGTTTCTCATCATTCATTTGTCATCATCATTTTCATTTTTCATACTGGGTGACTGGTGAGACAGTAGAAATATTCGGGAAGATCGTTGTTCTCTTCATTATGAACAACTTTTACTATGGGACCAACCCTGATATCGCGAGAAAAATCAGCTGTTCTATACTCTTCGACGAGTGTCAATGAAATTTTTGTATGGAACAGCAATTCGCGATTTCTGTGTTTCCTCATTGTAAAAGTTGTCATAATGATGAGTACAACAATATCCCCAAATACTTCCACTGTCTCACCAGTCATCCAGTAAGCTAAAAGCAGAGGTTCAATTCGGACGTGTCCTTGAATTCAATGCCTATTGTCAGGCACACTCACAGGGCTAGGGTTGCTACTATCGAGTTTTTAGAAAATTTATTTTATTATGTACGCTACCTCTACATTGACAAAAACACACACACACACACACACACACACACACACACACACACACAAACACTGGGAATGGGACATCCTGTCGTCATCCTAGTTTCCTGACAGATATAATCTACTTACCTATTAACTAGTTATATTTATAAATGTAATATGATAATATGTTGATTGCCAAGTTATAACTGGTAATTCGGTTACTTGGATGACCGTATAATTTCTTTCACCGAATCCAAATTCCATATTTTACAAATTTTGAAGTCGGGTTTTTAAATTAATAATTATTGTATTTTGTGGTTTTGCAGAACCCTCAGTGCGTGAGCCCGACTCGCACTTGGCCGGTTTATTTAGTATGTAATGGCCTAGTGGCATGTTCTTGATATTTTTCTTGTTTTTCCTGGTTAAAAATGAGCTCAAATTACTTACGTTACTTACGTGTATTCCATTTTCATACAAAGTAAGTAGCTAGTAAGTGCGTTCACATACTATACGAGCTATGTGAGAATTCTTTTAACTATTGTCTCATAAAACCTGATAGATTTACAACCACTTTTATAGCTAGAAACACACATAGCGGCGCTGTCAAACCAATTTCAAGTTACACGAATCTAACAACTAAATTAACCATAATGCTTGTGTGGTCTTGAAAGAGAATGTTTAATCATGCTTTATGCTAGTACGCTTCAGTATAAAGAATGAGCAGTAAGGGTTGGTAAGAAGTCACAAGAGAAAGTAGAGAGAGATCTAGGCAACTACATTTGATCGAGTCTCGGCTGCAAAACCTTGAACATCGACGTTACATGTATATCGGTTCCTCTAACGGATAGATTTATAAAGAAAATGCACTGGATAGATTAAAAAAAACATACAGTCGAATTGATAACCTCCTCCTTTTTGAAGTCGGTTAATAAGACGCTTTGTTATTCAATATAGGGCAAGTATTCCAATAGGAAAATAATGATAAATATATAAAAAACAACTTCAGAATTAGTCGGCGCTAAACAAAATTATTCGTTTTATTATAGCTACTGAGGTTTAGAAACTACTTACTTAGCCGAAGTTAATTAATTTTCTGTGAGATCAATAAAAATAATCACGTAAATTGGTCCACACAGTCTTATCGGAGTAATAATAGCTGTATATGTTTCTTAGATCAGTAATTTTTTTTGGTCCCTCTGGCAGTTTATATGCGTCCGTCAATTAAAAATACTTACATCGTCTGATGGTCCTTACTGTTCCACTTTATAGGCAAGTGCTTTCCAGCGCTTATATAATTCCATCCAGCCCAATTGAAACGAAACAAGCGGCTTTATGATAATTTGCTTTAATCTACGCGGCGCAGTCGGCGTAAAATCGTTCTTCTCTAATTATACAGAAGAGATCTTGTTTCTGGGTGATATAATATTGTATTCTGGAATAATACTGTTCTATAAAAGTTTTTTTTACATGTTTCGTTTGTTGCTAGTTTTTTTTTTTTGTCTTCATAAATGTTTCACTCAGTGCCATTTTTACACAGGTTAGAAAAAAGTTTACCTCTTTTGTTTTATCTTGTTATTCTGCTAATTAAACATTAAGTACTTGACAAGCAGTTAACAAAAAAATTAGTACAATATTTATTTCGCATTTTTTTTACTAGTTGTAGACAATTAAGCTGATGACATTAAATTAAGAAAAAACCTGTTAATTAACGGTGTATTTTAATTGTGTTAAACTTGTAAAATAACAAAAAAAAACAAAGGTAGACTTAATAAGTATTCACAGGATTATAATAACCTACTTGAACCTATATGAAAATTTGATGCTGAGCAAACGCAAAGCTTATAATAAATAAATAAAATAGCCTTTCATTTCCTCAACCTATAAAAAAAAGCTTATGATTACTACCTGTCAAAGTAAAGAAAATTAGGGCAATACAAGTAAAATACCTAAAATAAGGAGTTTTGGCGCCAACGCGGAAAAAACATGTCGGCTCGTTGGATTATTTTCCTAAACTTCTGTAAGTATTTTGTGTACTAAATGATGAATTATTATTCAATAATAATAATAAATTCGTTTATTTCTGGTACTTATAACCCATACACAGCAAAACAGTAGACAATTTATAATCACATTTCACACACAATTAAGTCACAAATAAAAATCAATACATCAAAATAAATAGTTATGTCATCAGAAATAAAATGTCATTAAAATATAAAAATCAAGTAATTTAAATAGTAAATTTAATATTCTAGTCTAGTCAGTCTATTCATTAAGTGCTCGTAAACGTGCTCGAGTGTGGGTAAGTGATATAACGAGGTGAAACGTGTCTTTTCGTGTTGTTTCCAAAACTCCATAGGAGCCTCTTGTAAAGTCTCCACCAGTTTACAGGGGCATGAGTTCGACTTGACCGTGACTTGACTATGACTGTGACTATGACTTGTTTGACGCTATTAAGACAAAGTAAACTGTTTAATATTACGAGTAAAGGACATTGATACACGCTCATGAAGATTTTAACAAAAAAAAAATAACACCTAAAATAAGTTACCGTTTGATTTGATTGTTTGACGTCTCGCTTGCCTAAAAAAAACTTTTCGGTATGGCGGTAGATGTCCACACAATACCACGTTACCAATAACCATGCTATTTCTGTTTTATAATTAAATATTTCTCAACTATTTCTGAAGAATTTCTGGCATCTGAACTAACGAAACAGTGAACTAAAATAAGAATGGAATTAATTAATTGAATTTTCACGGATCAATTTATACGTTATCGTTAAAATACTGACAGCATTCCTTCTCATTTATTGACATGAAACAATTTAGATATCCTCAACCGGTGTTATAATTAGATCATCATCATCATTTAAGCCTTTCATGTTCCCACTGGGACACAGGCCTTCACTCAGAGAGAGAGAATGGGCCCTAATCCACCATCCTGGCCCAGTGCATGCTGGTGAATGTCATGTGATGTCTTTGAACTTTTGAGGTTCTTGGACATACCGGTTGCCTCACGATGTTTTCCTCCACCATATTTGAGAGATGGCATCGAACTGCGCATTAGGTACTAAACAAGTCACTGGTGCGGGGCCGAGGTTCGAACCGGGTGCAGTCAGATTGTAAAACGCACATCCTACCGCTTGGCCACCGTCGCACTATGATTATTAGGTATAAATTTTATAAAATCAATGACTTATATACATTACTTCGTAAGGAGCGAGATCGCGGTCAAACGTTAGCCTAGTCCGCTGTAAAAAAAAAAAAAACAGTTGCGGGCTAATGGTTTTTTTTTTCTTCAAAACTTGGCTCTGTGTTGTTTTTGGCCCGAGCTGGGGCCTTATTATGATTCTTTGATCGGGATCGAGGTTGCATGCCATCCCGTTCGTATCTATTTACTCGCACCACGTGCGTAAGTGAGATGGCACGCGATCGCGATCACGATCCGAATCATCCATAATAAGGTAGCAGCTTACCAGTATGAGAAAACTCAGTCGCACGCTGATTTCCTTGATAAGCGATCGTCGTACTTGAGAGCGATGACGTAATTAGTAAAGATGCGACTTATAGTTTGGTTGCGATTCGACTACGAACGATGCGAATTAATATACATTGATTAAGACAGATATATATATACATAAGTAGCGTAATTTTTTCAAGTACCTACGTTATCTAGACCATACTTTATCAAGAGGTTTCATAGTTTTTTAACGCCAGCATTTTGGTTATGCGTCGCCATGACCAAAATGCTAGCGTTTTTCTAGTTAAATGCATACCTAAGCATTGCTATTCAGCGTCGTAATTCCGCCAGCATAGTTACGCTCTTTGACCAAAATAAAATTAATGGACGGGCCATAACCATTGAACTTACTCAGTAAAAACGAGTCAAAACCGTCGGACATAATTATACTTCAACACATAATAGGCATGATGACTAATATTTTTTATTACCTCATAAAAAAGCTGATCATAAATAGCCCATCAACGAAAACAAAATTAAAATTAGTTCAAAAATAAATAAGATATAAGCAGATATAAGCATTTAAATTTTATGCTGGACAGTGAGTGCCCTTTACTGAGCCGTGACGTCACGGCTCAGCGCCATACAAATGCTATACTAACACACGCTTTGTGAGAAAGGGATAGAGCATCCCCTCCCTATCCCCACCTAAAACTTTAAACGCTCATATCTCAGAGATTTATCAGCCAATTTTAATTATTTTTTAGTATGTGTAATGTATTTAGTTATATTCCTCGGTAAGCCGGTTATTTGTAATAAATTAAACATGAGGACACATGCCTAATTGTACATTGTTACAAAAAATGTATAGCAGTTTTTTGTTGTGTTTGGGAAAGCACGCGAAGGCATAATTTTGTCAGATGTTCCTTATCCTTGTGTCGCACTTCCTACGGCTAGAGACTGACTGAAACAAAATGCGCGCCGGCGCTCATTTTGTAATCTTCAAAAATGCACTCTTTCTGGTCCCTTCCATTCATTTTATTTTGGTCGAAGGTTACGCTGCCAATTGGTAGTGGCCTTGAGCAGTATTTGAGCTATCCAACTGTTTTCCTCCAACTAAGCCATAGTGGTCATCAAACACACAATCTCCATCAATCGCGAGTACTTTTCCAATCAATCAATCCGAAAATAAGCCGCAAAGCAGTTGAACTGATGACCTCTCTACCGTTCTATTTCGAGTTGGAACAAACGAATGCATTCTATTTCTTTGAGCTAGTAACCAACATTATTAGTTTGTATAGAATATTATATAGAAACTCTTTATTGTGCACACTATCAGAACTGTTTATTACGGTCTTTGTATCAGAGCAGTGCGTTGCCGCGCTGTTGAAGTACAAAAGTTTGGGTGTCACTGAACTGTTATTGGCAAGCGTAATGCTCACCATCAGGCGAGTGACTTGTTCGTCTCGTCACTCAGTTTTATAAATGCTCACCAAAGTTTGTTTTTAAATTGTATGTAGCTGTATTTTATATTTATTAACTCTATAATATAAAATGTTGCTGCGATTGGCGTTATCACATGTAATTTACCAGTTTCCTTAGATTTTTTCCGGGATATATAGTATCTTAAATCCGTGCTCGTGACAGCGGGACAGCAGATCGTCTATTTTGCATGTTGTCCAAGTTGTCATATTTACATATCGCCAGGAAACCAAATGGTCAAGACCGGGAATTCTACTCGTCATGGTTTCAACTCGTCATGATTTCAACTCAACTTCATTTCAACTTATGATTTCAACTCGTCATGATTTCAACTCGTCATAATTACAACTTATCATAATTTCAACTTGTCATGATTTCAACTCGTCATAATTACAACTTATCATAATTTCAACTTGTCATGATTTCAACTCGTCATAATTACAACTTATCATAATTTTAACATGTCATCGTTTCAACTCGTCAGATTCTCACCATTCCTTACCAAAAATGTATCAAAATCGTTTCAATCGTTTATTTGTAATAATAACTACCTAACAGATGGACAGTCAGATATTTACTGTCACAGAGTATACACCTTAGAATAACTACACAAAGAAACCAAGTACATTCGCAAAATTTAAGCCATTCAAATGGAGTCATATACGGCTCCAAAAAAAAAATTACTATGACAATTTGCGTGGTGAATTCGTACCACAACAAATCAGAAAAGCAGCATAAGAGTTATGGTGTGACATTCCACAGGTAATCCATAAATTTTCTTGCTTAAATCGTTTAAAATATCCATCGAAACGTAAGCTACAAAGCGAATTTGTAGCTTACGTTTTGAGAAGGCGTTGTTTGGAAACCTACCTTCTCTGAGTAGTTATTCTAAGGTATACACCTTTTTAACGTTCCGTACCCAAAGGGTAAAAACGGGGCCCTATTACTGAGCCTACGCAGTCTGCCCGTCCGTCTGTCTGTCCTACATATTAACGGCTGTATCTTTCGAACCGTAATAGATAGCCAGCTCTGAGCAAATAAAAATACAGAGTCCCTACGGCGCACTGCCAAAGTGACACCAAAATCACTTCCAAAACATGAATTCCCAATAAATACACGACTCACGCACACATACGTATTCAAAACTACGTGAATTTCTTGTCAGAACGTCGTACTGAAAACATCAGTTTTAAAAAGAAACAATGACTTCTTGCAGTGTTAAGAACTGTAAAAAAAACACAAAAGTAAATAAGAAGAAAGATGGAATATTTCCACATTTAAGTATTTATATTATCACTTATTTTGATGAATTACACGACAAGAACTTCGACTACGCACACATGTTTCAAAAAGTGGCTTCACTTTTCGTGTTCGCGGCAGTACCCCTGTATTTTTATTTGCTCTGAGATAGCCAGTTGAAATTTTCACAGAATATGTAATGTGACGGCGAATTGACTAACAAATAATAAAAAAGTCAAAAAGTAAAAACGAAACGGGGGTCCCCATTTCCATACAACAAACGTATTTTTCTACGTATTTTTATATTAGCTCTAATGTAAAAAGGGTAATACTTGCAAGCGTCAAACTTAACACGATCATAGTACACACTTTAAAATATAAAAATAAATAATAAAAAATGTCCAAGTGCGAGTCGGTGACAAGGTTCTGTTCACTACTAAGTTATAACTGGATATTTCGTTATTGAATTTACTACGGAACCCTCAGTGCGCGATACCGACTCGCACTTGGCCGGTTTATTATATACGGAAAGTCACTGACGTGTTCATAAAGTTTAGTGTCTATTTTAATTCTAGACACTAACAACCTGAGCTTAAACACACATAAAGGTACATAATTAAGTACTTATACAAGGTAGCACATTAAAAGAATGAATAGGCCTATATCATTATCTAAATAGCCACCCGAAATCTACAAAAGACTCGTTAGTTTATTCCGACACGGTCTTCAACGATTTGGGTCACGAAATGCTTATTTATAACGTAAACTAAATAAGTATTTATGTCCAAAAATGTGTCTTTATTTAGTCCAGTCGTTGCGGTTCCCAAAACAATGTGATAGATGTTCCTTCCGTCGGGAAAAGGAGCTTTTTTCACGTAGTTGCCGGATTTCTTGGATATTCAGAGCTTTTGAATGTGAAAACAGAAGCTATTTGCAGAAAGACATTTAAAACATAAAATATCATCATCACAGCTGTGTCGTCACAAAACGTGATATTTTGCTCACTTTTGTTTGGTAAATGGGATTTCTTAAAGAAATATTTATCAAGAAAGCTACACAATTATTGTTATAGCTTTTGTTCTATGACTTATCAAAATTCACGAAAAAAAATTTGCTGCTTCATACATTTGGTCGGTTGTTAATGTTTTTTTTTAATGGATCAGCAGAATTTTATTTTATTTTATGTCAATAACTTAACAAAATCCACTCTCAAACTTTCCCTCCGAAAGTTTTACGAAAAACTACTTTTGTAAATTGGAGATAAAAAGTAGATATTATATTAAGTTTTTCCAAAATTTGAAGCAGTTTATTTCAATAAAAAATACAGATACTAATTATATATGACAGAAATTAAATTTTCTATAGATGATCCTAATTGGACTATTTGGTACATGTTTAAATACAAGGCGTAGCGTAGGTAGGCCTCTCACTGGATGGACCGACGACATTGTGAGAGTCGCGGGCATCCAGTGGATGCAAAAGGCAGGCTGTCGTTCAGTGTGGAGGTTAAAGGGGGAGGCCTATGTTCGCAGTGGACATCTTCTGGCTGATGATGATGATCCTATTTCATAGAATTAGAACGCCAAAAATCCAGTTTTCATTGTTTTTTGCGTCAACAATTGTGAGTTTGCTCTTAATGAAGGCAAAATTAACTAAAAGCTAATAAAAAAGGACATGCTCTCGAGGCGGCTACTAGTATTTCTGATTTGCAAATCTAAGATACTTAGGACCAAGACAAAGATACATAAACATAAAAGTAGTAAAGTACAAGTAAATATAATTGCTAGATACATAGGTCTTGAATTATGTTTATTTTTTTGACGTGTCCAAGTGTTCGTGTTAAGTTCGTATAAACATCTTTGACTTTGAAGTCAAAGACTTTCCTACGTAGTAGCATAGATAAATATTCACCTAGTCTGTGCGCAAAGTAGAGTCACGTCATTCAACTCAAAGACAAGCCTTTCTGTGATAATCCCCAATCTATCACAGTAATGACTACAATTCCTAGTCGTCAATTCCACATCAAACGTTCCCATGGGAACTCTTCAGTACAGCTACGTGATAGAGAATAAAACGGTACGTGTTTCTATTGCTTAACAAAGGTAGAGACAATATTCGAATATGATGGAACGTGCATGGACAGATTACGTAACTACCTATATTTTAAAGGGTAGGTGTGAGGTGTAATAATAGATACGTTATAGGCGTACAACACGGCTTTAAAAACTGACTAAACGCAGCATAATTTTAATATCTACTTACCTACGCATGTATATAATTATTGCATTTTGTGAAATAAGGGAAAGAATATGAAAGACTTTTTACGCTACATCTGTTGATAGAAAGAGACATAAATACAATTTGTTGTGGACGCTCGGAGTGCGTGACTGAGAGACGGCTGAACGAAATCGGGCAGCCAGCCTTGCATTCGTCTAGTCAATATTATGGTGGCGGGCACAACCTATCTACAGGTAAAAATATCTTAGGTTATCTTAGACCTAGATAGAGTTCTTTGGGCCATAATATAAATTTTATTGATGGGCACATACATAAAGAAAGTTTATTTTAATTAGATAAAGGTATGATTTTGGATTGGCGTCGAGAGTTTTTGAGTAGATGAGAGTTGGATTTAAGAATCGAATCTGCAGTCGACTGTTTGGTTAACCGAATTTCTAATTCAAACGTATCAGTTACAGCCATAATTATATAAACTGAGGTAGATACGTCTGTGGGTCTGTGTATCTTTGAGTCTGTCTGGGCATCGTATATAGATCCCAAGCGGCAAAACCGTATTTTTTTTAATCCTCACCCTTAGAATAACTACACAAAGAAACCAAGTACATTCGCAAAATTTAAGCCATTCAAATTGTGTCATATATGGCTCCAAAAAAAATATAAAAATTTTACTATGACAATTTGCGCGGTGAAATCGTACCACAAGAAATCAGAAAAGCAGCATAAGAGTTATAGTGTGACATTCCACAGGTAATCCATTAATTTTCTTGCTTAAATCGTTTAAAATACCAATCGAAACGTAAGCTACAAAGCGAATTTGTAGCTTACGTTTTGAGAAGGCGTTGTTTGGAAACCTACCTTCTCTGAGTAGTTATTCTAAACCCTCACCTTTGTTTCACTTGATCGGGAGTTTTCTTAGTTATGATTCAAGATAATGTTTTGAGCCATTTGAAGAATATGAGGCCCCCGATTCTATTAAACAAATTGTTTTTAAATTGTAATTGTTTCAATTTTAATTTGGAGATAATTGCCTCAAAATTAACATTAAAAAAAATATATACTAGAAAAATGCCACCACCTAGTATATATAACTATAACTATATGTACCTATAACTTACTATAAAAAATCATTAAAACCGTCAATTTTGAGGCAATTATTTACAAATTAAAATTGAAACAATTACAATTTAAAAACAATTTGTTTAGTAGAATCGGGCCCAGCTCTTATATAGCAATAAATTAACGTGTATTTCATCAAAATAATATAAATCTCGAATTTTAAATAAATAAATACAGTTTTTAGTAATTTTTTAACGTGCTTTATCATATAAACATTATATTATCAACGATTTTTTGTTACTGCCATCATACTTACTATCGAAGTATTGTTCGTCGTTTATTTATAATTTTACAAGTACCTTCAAATTAGAATCGTATGAATAAGCTGACTATGCAGCTTATAATAAAGTTAAAATAAGTGCATACAATTTTTTTCAAATTATAGGGCTACCTACGAATAACATGATGTTCGTGGAGTGCTACTATAATTACGGAGTAGGAAACAAAATGTACGATGAAATAATACAGTTTCGAAAGAAGCCGGATAATTGTAGGGTCACTATTTAACGCCATCTGTGATCCGTATCGAAAAAATAAATTGTATACAAGTGACTCGTACTGTATACAATTTTCTATTCATTTAATAACTGTAAAATTGTGAGATTAATTAAAAGGAACACGTAAATGTTCGTGACGAATCACTCTGAGAGTATTTTTATTAAGAAATGTGATACTGCGTAAACTTGCGACATCGAATTACGTTACTCAGAATGATCGCAATGCCGAATTTTGCTTCTCTGAAATTGCGTGTAAGAACATTGAGAACACTTACCGGTAGCTAAGCGGCGCCCTCAAATTGATAGACGACTCTCTCGACATCACTTGTCTTCTTCTATCCCCCTCCCTCCAACTCGCGTAGCTTCTCGCAAACTCCTCCCCCCCACAACTGTCACTGACATTCAACAGCTCCACTGACATGTCCACTGTGTCATTCACTAACCACAAGCTGTCATTGATAAACGTCTCATTAATGTCTAATTTGATTACGTTTACTACGGAATGATTAGTTTTAGTCGATGGTTCGTACACGCCATTATGTTTCGGACTAGAATAGACATAAACTCGATTCAACTCTGAATCGTTTTCAGTTTTGAGTTTGAGGGTCGCGTGAGTTGCGTTCGAGATGCGTTGGTAGTCTTCTACGGAGGTGTACCAAGCTTCTAAGACGGCGATGTGCGAGTCGAGGTCTCGACACGTGAGACGAAACTCGTACTCGTGACATCGTTGCTCTTCCACGATTTCTGGAACAAAGTAGACAAAAAATATATAGATAAAATAACAAAAGGCGTTTGTAATTTACATAATATATTAAATATATTATGTAAATTTTAATACTAGCTGACCTGACAGACGTTGTCCTGTCTTAGAACTGTCAAACACGCAAAGTCAAAATTGTAAATCTTATTTTTTATACACCTTAGGTAACTTGGGTTACATTATTGGAGTTTTAGCACAGAAGGCATAATAGACACAGAAGGTTCACTCCGCGAAGAAATTTAAATAAATAAGTACTCTATTTACGTGGCAATAAAGTAGCAATTCAACTCGTACAGCGCTGGATGCCGCTCGCTATATTCACCTAGAAGGCCGCTCTCTTTCTATCACGTAGCTCTATCTCTCCTGACGCGGCACGTGTAACGTTGGGGTTGTCTTCTAGATATTTACAGATAATCATCATCATCATCATCAGCCAGTAAACCTCCACTGCTGAACACATGCCTTCCTCTTCGAGAGGGGTGTTACACAGAATACTTATAAGTATTTACTTACCAGCTATGTATCCTATGTAGTACCTACCTATTACTTATATTCTACTTTAATTGGAACGACATTTAATCTGCACAAAAAAACTAACGCTTATTCTGAATTTGGTCCAATAACAATCATGCAGAAGTATAAGTTTAAGAAGCCTATTACAAGATCATCATCCCGCTGCATATTTAGGTAAAAACTACATGAAGCATGGAGACCTCATTTGGGAGCCCTATTTTGATGATTCTGTTGAAAATAATTGGCGCGACGTGGCTAGCGTAGCGTGCCGGCCGGGCGTGAGCCGAGCGGCCACTGATTGCCCTGTTATGACCCTCTCGGGAAGGGACACCGGCTGAACATACCTAAAGTCCGGAGTGCGCCATGCCTGGTTTTAGTAAGGATCCCTATATTTTTTTAAATATAATATAGCGTATGTCGCCCGGGGATAGTGTAACTTCCAAACAGTGAAAGAATTTTTCAAATCGTTTCAGTAGTTTCGGAGCCTATTCAATGCAAACAAACAAACAAACAATCAAATCTTTCCTCTTTATAATATTAGTATAGATGTAAATTGTATTTGGTTGAAACTCCCAAATCGAAACTTTTTCACAGAATATTACAATTGCTTTGCCAGCCCTAGCGCTACGGTTGCGCGTAGGTTCTTAAAATCAAGGTCAGCCGAAGCCGGCCTTCCGTACCTGTTTATTTTGTACTCATAGTGACTCTGTCTAAAAGTTAAGTACCTACATAATAAACAACTGGCTATCATCATAAACAGCACATACCATGGAAGTTAAGAAATCGACTTTTCCACCTCACAACCTCTGACCTGACACGGTTATTGTTTATGTTAGCATATCTGTAATTAATTTACATCTAAGGTTTTCATATCAAGAAAATAGATGAAAATCATATTATTTAAATATTACCTACATTTTTTATTTTAAATAAGTAGGTTATAAAAGTTCAACTTGTAATACGAGCGCACCTGACGGCGCACAGAATTTACATAATTTTATACCTTTCAACATCGTGTGACCAACATTTTAATATCTTTAACTTATCGAACTTAAGACATGCTTTTGTTTACGTGGAGGGGTGCACTAAGCCGAAAGGGGTCCATAGTGAGCATAGTACCTATAATTGTCAACAACTTCTTCAACCGTTTCTCTACCTTATACATACCTCCTACCTTATAACCTTTTTTCGATTTCAATATGGCAAATGCGCCGATCGCGCGAAGCCAAAAGACCTAATACGAGGGGAAAAAAAAGTGTATTCCCCGCCTTTTGCTTGTGAAAAAACTGGTTTGACGTAGCTCTCGTTTTGTTCCGGAAATATTCTAAATAGGTATTATGCACAATATGCATCACACACAAATACAAAATCCACGTAAAAGATAACAACCGCGTTAGAGCTTATCTCAAATGGTAATAGTAAAATCAAACATGTAACTTTACCTCTACTAACAGCATTTTACGAGTGCATTCATCAATATTCATACCAACGGTATCTAAACGTAGGTAGGTTAGGTATAAGGGTTAGTCAGAAAGAGAATACAAAGTAGATCGATTTATTTATTTATTTATTACTCTATTTCAAATGATTATAACGGTTGTTTTTATTCGTTAATTTTTGTTTGCGGTTAGGTTAATTTTCTTTTTTATGTAATTAATTTTAGCTTAGATTAAATTAGCATCAGTAAGGTGCAAGGTACAATGTGATCTTAGAGTAAAATAATTATTTCCAAATTCCAAAGCGACGTAGAAGCGGAAATCCACTAGATTCGTCAGAAAAAAAGTTTAGAAACTTAGAATAACTACACAAAGAATCCAAGTACATTCGCAAAATTTAAGCCATTCAAATGGTGTCATATATGACACCAAAAAAAAAATAAAAAAAAAATTACTATGACAATTTGCGCGGTGAAATCGTACCACAACAAATCAGAAAAGCAGCATAAGAGTTATGGTGTGACATTCCACAGGTAATCCATAAAATTTCTTGCTTAAATCGTTTAAAATACCAATCGAAACGTAAGCTACAAAGCGAATTTATAGCTTACGTTTTGAGAAGGCGTTGTTTGGAAACCTACCTTCTCTGAGTAGTTATTCTAAGTTTTGAAAGTTTTGTCTGTTCTGAGTACCTACCTATCTACTCATCAATATAAACCTCCTTTGCTATGGAACCAACCATGAAATTACGGGAAAAAAATCGCTCGAATTTATGTAGTCTATTTAACAGCAAATTTTCGTTATATCAAGGTGTGTCCATTAGGATAAAATTACAATGACACCCTTTCAGCGTAGCATACCCTTTTCGACTAACCCTGTATTTAGTTGTCTACAGTCATGGGGTTTATTATAATGTCATAAAGAAACTATTAACACGTGATTTTTATTTGAATATCTCAGTGGAATGTGTAGTTTATAGGTAGATACTTTATAAATAGGCGTGATTGACTGTTTTGTTTTGACTGACGATTAGTTCTATTTCGTTCAACAGCATTACTACATAGGCTAAGTATACCAACCCTCTACGCCACAGATCTACTACTTACTCTACGCATTACTACCTACTCGAAACTGACAGTAATATGGACATGTCCTTAACTCCTTATAATGTGACAAAAGTAATTTTTTTCAATTGAATGTACCTATTTTCGTGTTGTTTCTAAAGCTTTATAGAAGTCTCTTGTAAAGCCTACGCCACTTTACTGGGGCATGAGATTGACGTGACCGTGACTAACTTTTACTTG
Organism: Agriopis aurantiaria; assembly: GCA_914767915.1. NCBI lineage: Eukaryota > Metazoa > Arthropoda > Insecta > Lepidoptera > Geometridae > Agriopis > Agriopis aurantiaria. The sequence goes on from OU611982.1 coordinate 4,138,180, forward strand.
ACTCTGACTATGACTGTGACTTGTTTGACCATATTTAATTGACTTGGAAATATTTCAATACCAAACTTGACACAGGCAAATGCATAAGAAGTGCTACGCCAAAATACTCTCAAGAGGAAAGAAAATCTCATTCGCAAATTTTATTAAATAATAAATTTTATTTCCAAAAAGAACACATAATAATTTACAGTAGAAATACACAAGAGAAAACCAAATAAAAAATTTCGGTGGGCCCCACCTAATAGGTATAATGATATCCATCTGTAGTTTTTCCATTTATTATTTTCTGTTAGTAGTGTCATCAACCAGGGCCCCGATTCTACCAAAGAAATTGTTTTTAAATTGTAATTGTTGCGATTTTAATTGTTAAATAACTGCCTCAAAATTGACAGTTTTAAATATTTTTTATACTAGAAAAATACAACCACCTTTATATTATAACTTAGTATAAAAAAATATTTAAAACTGTCAATTTTGAGGCAGTTATATCGCAACAATTACAATTTAAAGACAATTTCTTTAGTAGGATCGGGGGGCTGGAATACCTCTTCTTTAGACAATCTCACTATCTCCTCCCATCCCTGTTGATGGCAAAATTACCCCAACAAACAATGGGGCCGTAGCCAAGTAAAAAAAACCGGACAAGTAAGAGTAGAACTCGTGTTCTGAGGGTTCCGTTCGACGGAACTATAGTAAAGCGAAACCAAAAAAAAAAAAAAAAACTAACTAAAGTTAAAATATTGCAAGACAAACTTAAGTTTGTAGTTGACAATAGGGTTCTTCCATACATTCCAACTACAAGATGTAAGTTTGTTATAGCAAAATAATTATTTTTATGTGATATAACTTCAAATTTATAACTTTCGGATTTATTCCTATATATGTGCTATGAGACCTTGCCTCTTGCCAAATTTCATGATTCTAGGTCAACGGGAATTACCCTATAGGTTTTGATTTCCCTGTGAAATCGCAAAATATACGACATAAACGTTCATATATTTTGATTGCGTTGACTTACAACTTTTATTTTTTTTACAGCCGAAAGAAACCGTAGACCAAAGTATTTAGTATACATTTTAACTTGATACCTTTACGCGTTCTTGAGAAAAAGGGTCTTGACAGACGGACAGACAGACAGACAGACGGACAACGAAGTGATCCTATAAGGGTTCCGTTTTTTCCTTTTGAGGTACGGAACCCTAAAAAATAACTTTGTTTGTTTGCTTGACCGTATATTTCACAAAAAAAAAAACACTTCACACTGGCAAATGCACGAGACGTACGATGCAAAAAAAATCTCAAAAGGTATAGAGGAAATAATGTTACTCAACAAAAAGTGACTGTGTGGATGTGGATGTAGGTTTACTCTGAGCATCGTTAGGTACTAACCACAAATCTGAAATTGAATCTAAAGATTTTTTGCGAAGTGTGTGAAGTAAGAACTAAAACGTAGTGATTAATTATGGTCTTTGATAAGAACTACTTCAAAATACCAAAAATTAACGCCAAACCTTATTTATTACGCGCATACGCGCAATAAAAAGTAATAATAACCCGACCTCAAATTACAAATGAAAGAATAAAATAAATAAACTATTACTAATTTGCAAGAAAGTTTACGAAAGCGTCCCATATCAATGCTATAGATATGAGGGGACATGCCTTGGTGTCTTCATTATTCCTGATGTCAAGATCACGATAAACAGTTTGAATTCATTACCACGACTGAACAAGGTAAAGGGCTACGCCACAGAACAGGAAAACACAGAGATTTAACTTTGACAAGAAAAGTAAAAAAAGCTAGGTAGGGTTCGCTAATAGATCACTTAGCCTAGATACCTTAGTATGTATGTAGCTGCATCCAAATAAAGGGTTTGTAAAAAAAATGGTGCAGAAAATTACTATTGAAAGTAATTTTTTTCGTTGACACAGCACCCGAAATTTTTACTTCGCCTCCGATGCTAAAAGGCTCATTTTTTCGATCTTGCGCCAACTCATTCATTTTTTTTAGATCTTTTTGCCGATGCATCTTACCATTGGGAACTTGGGGCTCCCAGCAGCTGTTCGGCAGGCCCAAGTAAACCCTTTTTACGGTATGATATTATAAATTTTTGTCTCCATTCGACTCACCTAAATATGTCTTTCTATACATTTTTATTCTGTAGCTACTAACTACACCTACACCTAAGTACGTACAGGTTGAAAGGCAACCGAAAAAGGGCACATGCATTAACAATGAAGGTGCGTGAGGGAATTCGCCGGCCCTGTTTATGCATGGAGGGTACAATCAAGATTTACGTGTTAAATTCTACCCTGGATTATGTTGTGCAACAATTATGTTTTATTGTAACATTCCATAGTAGCTCTCGTGGCGGCGATTATGTGATCCTATAAAATGATCACCGACGATCGGTCTGATGGGTGACCGTTATAGTGCTAACAGACGCTCGAACGCGGCTGACGGACCGAAAACGGGAGAGAAAGAGTGAGAATATCATATATCTCTCTCTTTCTCTCCCATTGGTCAGACGGCGGTTGAGGTCAGCCGCGTTCGAGCGTCTGTTACCACTATTAAATTTTACAACTAAGCGCTACCGATCGTATGACGTTGTAGGTTTTCTGACGTGAAATCGTAGGGTTTCTTGAATGTCAGATCGTTGTATTATTTTCTTAAACTTGTGTATTTTTTTCAAGTTTTAATGTGAAACTATGGTGGATTATTATTTATTACCTAAGTGTTCGTGCACGTGCTCGAGTGGGTATTATATAAGGTGGCGAAATATGTAGGTACCTATTTTCGTGTAGTTTCCAAAGCTCCATAGAAGCCTCTTGTAAAGCCTCCGCCACTTTACTGGGGCATGACTCTGACAGTGACTATGACTTTTTTGGCTATATTATGATTAAACTTGGAAAAATTAAATACTAAACTTGACACAGGCAAATGCATAAGCAGTGCTACGCCAAAATACTTTCAAGAGGAAAGAAGAAAAAAATAATTGTATATGTCATCCCGGTTTTTTTTTAATACCTGGTAAAGACGCGAGACGAAACTAGTGTTCACTGTTGTTCAATAAAGACAGCTAACCTTTAACCATCCTTTAACATCTGTGTTTAACATGATAGAAATACTTTGCTTGAGCCTGGCTAAGCTTAAATAATAATTATTAAACTAAGCTTGTTTTTAAACATTGCCTAGCTTTACCTGGCTTAAGATAAGAGCGAAATATAATTATGAAAGATTAAACGCCTAATTTAATTACTTTTGTAAAATATGGCGCAAAGGGCGCAATTTATTATTAAAATAGTTTTGGGGCAGACATCTAGGTAATTTATTTACTTACCTTTATAACCAAAGAGTTTTACATATAAATTATAGCAAAAATTATAGGATAATTGCTTAATTTTTTTTTTTTAATTTTTATACTGGTTTTCACTGTAGTTTAGGTCTTAGGGAATGTACAGTTTCATATTTTTCCATTCAGCACTTATGTAATCACTGTTGAAATCGAACTCCTAATACTGCATATTGACGTATTTGAAAATGTTAAATCAAGTTAGTTTCTAGACTTTTGACTCAGTTGAACTAAAGACAATGAAGTCCGTACGATATGCCGAAATACTCTTGAACGATGGAATGCTCCATCGACTGCACTCTTTGTCGAAAAGTCGTTTTTACCAATGGGCAATTTTATGAGGATAAGTGGCGTTGTTTGGTTAATTTCACTGCTATTTATTTACATCTTTATAATTTATCTTTTAAATTTTTATGATTTTTTTGTAATTATTGTACCAAAAGTTATGCACTTCCATGCAAAATGTTCGACAGATTGAGCGTCAAAAAGGCGAACTAATGCAATTTAACCGTGTACGAAACAAATGTGCACTGCATCATACGTCCCCCCATCTATCTTTCCCACTCAATCTCAACATTATGTCTGCATCCGTCTCTTTCTCACTTAGTCTCACCCCTTCACTAATTTGGCTTAACGGTTGCCATGGTGACTGGCCAAAACATCCTTGTTTGTCCCACTGCACCAATTTCTATTGATCTCTCTAATCACCTCGCTCCTCTCCAATGTTAAGCGCAAACAAAGCTCAAGTAATTCTGGATTGTAATTGCAAATAACCAGTTAATACAGATCCCTGCGGTATTTGGTACTACACAAAAAATTTAAGAAATCAGAGGTCAAGTGGTTCTGGGCAATTATCAACAAGGGCGAGGAAATAAGTTCTTTAGGTGTCTTTAAGGAAAATGGACGCTGTATAGTTAAATTAAAGTTAAATTTAATTAATTAGGGAGTGTCAGGAGCAGTTCCCGGGATTATCCCGGGGTTTCTACATTAATTGGCATGCCGGGAGTGAAATAGACTTAGCCCGTTTTTAGAGAATGTACCTTCCTAATTGCTTCCTAACTAAGCTACCTAATGGCTGACTTTTCTAGTAGGTATACCTACTGCCACGTGCCCGATGGGAATTCACAACGGCGACTTCCAAGTTTTAAGTTTCTTACATACTTTCATCCCCTATTTTGTTAGGGGAATTAGTTGTTATATTCCAACAAGAATGATTCAACTGACTTGTGTTTTTAAACAGAAGCATAAACGTAAATTTCTATGACTTCACAAAAATAGACAGGCCCAGTAGAACCGCATTTTGAAGATAACAAAATGAGCGCCGGCTCTCATTTCGTTTCAGTCGGTCTCTAGCCATAGGAAGTGCAACACGTGTCTATTGTTACGTGATAATGAAACATCTGACAAAAATTATGCATTCATATGCTTTCCCGAAGTGTAAATACACAAATAAAACCGGGATCTATTTTTAGTAACAATATACTGTAAATTTTTATAATTAGGTGTTGAAGTATTTGTCCGACGGTTTTGACTCGTTTTTACTGAGCAATTTCAATGGTACTGTACAGGACAGTCACACAAAGGTAAAGCTACAGGACTAAACAGGACTAGGTAAAGCTACATTATAAAAAGTCTTTGGTGCGTTGCCTGTCAGTGAATTATGATTTTTATTACGTAAATTTTTACATGAGTTAAACTATTTTCTGGCTTCTTTGAAGTCTGAATTCTGGGTTTTTCTGGCGAGAATAAAATCTTTAGAATAAACCGACTACGGTCTTCATAGTAATTTTCCTAGAACACACACAGCAAGTATAAGCATAAACAGCAAGATGTAACAAGATATAGGTCATTTATTGTCCCTTCTCTGTTCATTATTTTGCGATGCGGTGGTTGTAATTTGCTGTATTTTCACCACATTGTTAATAGAGAATATAAATAGCGTTATAATAAACGTATATTGTTTACTCGTCTTACGTATACATAATACATATTATTACTTGCAGTATCATAAAGTTCCAATCCGTCTGAAAGAAATACACTAAGCAAATTTGTACCTCAAGTATCAACTCCGTTTATGTTAATAACAGAATCTGCTGGAATTAGGTCAAGCATTGAGTAGTGTACACAATGTAGTAAGGTACAATGTACACTGTACACAGATGGTCAGTAGGCACGACTCACACTTGTCCAGTAAGTAACAGAACTAATATTAGATTTTGGACTAATAAGAGCGTCTGTCAATATTTGGGATTAAGACCGAGCTTACATTTTTTGACGAAAAAAGCAACCTGGATTTTTGGCATGGATGTCTGCGATGGAGCATGCTTGCCTAGAAGAAACTAATTCACTCGTGATTTGAAGACAGGCAAATTTTAACTATCGTGGAACACCCATAAAGGCAGCGCATTCCACAGAATGCAGTTCGGACGATATAAGTGAAATCAAAGAGCTTCGTACGGGTTTTCGGAATATCAAACATGAAATGAATGCATGATGAAATGGTGTCGCCTTTTCGGGCCCATTCTGGCAGTCCGGTAGAAAAATTGGCAGGATCCCGAATTAGACTATGCAGAATCGATGCACTCTCCGTAATGTCCGATATAAATGCGATAGACTAGCAAAGCACCGATGTTCAAGACTAAGAAGCTTAGTATGAATTAGGGAATCGTGCTGATGAGCCTCTTGGCACGTTGCTCAATGGACTGCAACGCCCCAAACTGGTAATTGGCTGACCCATCCCAAAAGCGCGAGCAGTACTCCATGCATGACGGAACTTGTGCTTGATTTCTTCTAGAGCAACCGTGGTCCATCGTCGACATCATCATCGCTTAACATCAGGCGAGAAAGCGTCCAAGCGAAATCATATGTTTGAAAAAAAAAGTCAGAAAACTCACAGAAAATAAAAAAAAATCGTGGGAAAACTGTAAAATTGCGCGTAACATTTACTTCTGATATAAATACTCAACTTAATTATTTGACACCCCGTTCAAAGCCACAGAATAATTTGAATAAGCGGGCATGCTTTTTTATTTCTACTGTGTACCATCATAATTTAAAAATTCGTATTCGGCTATAAGCACAGCCCCTGTCTCCACCCTTGTCTCACAGGGGTCTCAACCCTCAAAGCTTTAGGTATTTGTTGTCGACTGAATTGATTTCTACTGCCTCCCTGAGCCCCGAATTTTACAGACGCTTGTCGCAAAATTGAAGCGGCATAGCCTAGCGACCCCGAAAACGCTCTAACTTTCGAATCGATAGCTATTGTTCTTGGAAAAACGAGGATGATTGCATAAAATATATTTATGTAAAAAAATAAGTTTTTGTTTTGTATTTCTTTTTAACCAGAATTTTCCTGTTGGCCATTTCTGAACAACACCGATTTGATAAGTTTGGAATCAAATTTTTTCAAATATTTTTAACTAAATCGGTTCGTACTAAGTTAAAGCAGTTCTGACGTACCGTTTGTTTTTTAACACGGTCGCTGAACTTTTGTTATTTCATACATATCTATATATCAACGACGACGCCAGTTTTCTCCATATCCTAGTCATGTCCTGAAGTTACGTCGTATACCTTCGTTTTACTATAAGCTCCACGTCGCGACGTGGAGCTTATAGTAAAATCGCAAATTAGAACCACCCGACGCGTCGGGTGGTTCTAATTTGCGACAAGTACTTACAAGTCGGAGGGAAGCACTTGCGTTGATGTGTATTGTTTTATAAGTGCACTGTAGGGTTCCAGGTAGATGTTTATTGCCTTGCATTGTCACGGTTCAAAACCACCCTGCATTCTTGTTTCCGGTTACTTTTATCACGCTTTATTGTTGTAAGCGCATCGTGATACAGTACCTGTAAGTAGTCACAAACGTGCCAAAAAATTGACCGAACCAAAACTCTGCACACGAAATGCATTGCGCCGACTTTTTGGCTTTAAGGCAACCGCGGTCCAACTAAGTACAACGCTGCGCAAAGCCAGTGGTGCGATGACATAGCGGATAAGCGACGTTGAATACTATGCAAGTGATATAACGTCTAAATTGGAGTAAATGTGGCATTATGAACATATAATCGATGTCTCGACGCTCGTTTTTTTTTTTGACTGTTTTTACCTAAAGATTGTGACTCTATAGGTATTGTATCTCTATAGGCATGCGTTTAAAAACACAAAATCCGATTCTAAACAGGACGTTTTTATTTATCTTGTAGGAAATTCAAATACGACAATAGATAAATCAAGTAAAATCTTAAAGGCTAGAGTGAATAGATTTCTTCAAGATCAATGTGATCTATCCTCGGTCGCACCGTCGCTTACCATCAGGCGAGTTGGTGGCAAAACGTAGAACTATACAATCTAAAAGAAGGGTTGTGCGTATTTTTTAATTTTATTTCTCCAAGTTTATAATTCCAAATATGTATACTTTTCTTTAATATTTTTTACTTAAACCTAAAAATAATCATGCACTAAGAAAAAACGAATAGAACAGTCTCATGAGTTCCAATGTAAGCGATATTGCACAACACAGTGCCGATGCCGATACACCTTGGTGTTTACTTGTTTACCATTTGGAGCTGTATCCAACGTATTTCGTACGAAACGATGCCCATGGGATAACTGAGGAGCAGTACAAAAATCAAACAGTATGGGCACTTAAGATTTTTCTGTTCAACGATCACTCCGGGTACAAACCGTCTACATGTCATAATATTGTGTAAAGCCTTAGAATGAATAAAATAAAGTCAATATGTACAAATGCTTACCTATAAAGGTAAACTACAAAAATACACCTGTATTTTAAATACGGGTACTTATCTTCTGAAGAGTTTATCTTAGAAAAAATAATAATAACAAATTCTCTTAGAATGACTACTCAGAGAAGGTAGGTTTCTGAACAACGCCTTCTCAAAACGTAAGCTACAAATTCGCTTTGTACCTTACGTTTCGATTGGTATTTTAAACGATTTAAGCAAGAAAATTAATGGATTACCTGTGGAATGTCACACCATAACCCTTATGCTGCTTTTCTGATTTGTTGTGGTACGATTTCACCGCGCAAATTGTCATAGTAAAAAATTTATATTTTTTTTGGTGTCATATATGACACCATTTGAATGGCTTAAATTTTGCGAATGTACTTGGTTTCTTTGTGTAGTTATTCTAGGCAAATTCTCTAAATTATTTTATATTATTTCAAGTACTTTTTTGGATATTTAACTAATACATTACGTATATTTGAATGTAAATACAAAAAATATATATTTAAAAACCAACTATCTTTGTAAATAAATACTGATACAGCTGATGAACAGATATAATCGTATACTTTTTCTTACTAGACACGACCTTCAGACTAAGAAGAGATTACCTACTTATCCATTCCTAAGCGCGTTTTGTGGTTTTTGTTACTGTTACCGTTTTCTGTATGTTGCGCTCCAGGTAAGGGCTTTTTGATTAAATATTTACATTAACAGCGGCCGCTGAATCGACGGACAAATGAAAGGGTTCTCTACAAATTGCCTATTTCCGTGTGCCAAATTAAGGGCCATGTTTATAATGGAAGTTCGGAGCGGTCATTTCTGATGTTTTGTTGGGAGGTCAGTCACCTTGTCTAGTTAGTATTCAAATCAAAGGTCAGGGTCAAGGGACTGCTCGTTGTGTATAGTATAACCTAGATAGTAGTGGTGGGATGAGAGAAACTTGCCCCCCCCCCCCCCAAAACACCTAGCAATTCCATACATTCAACTCAATTTTTTGATTTGATTCCTTCGCACCTTGTCAGAATTCCCCCCCCCCCCCCCCCCCCAAATGAAATCCTGGATCCGCCCCTGCTATATGCAGTCAAATTTTAAAAGTAAAACGTGATCCTACAAAAAAATAGACTAAAATACATCTGATACTACAATCGCAAAACACTTTCGTGTTCGAAAAGGAGAGCTAAATGGAAGCTTTATGTCGCATTATTCTTGCATAGAACGTTGGGCGCCAATGTACCGTTTACCCACGATCCTTTTGAAGGACCTGGAGATCCGTCTGTTTCTACTTCCGCAGCGCAGTACTACCCTATATTGTGCGTTGGCCGACGATGGTAGGTGGCCTCAGGGTCAGCACGGGAAGTGGCCCCGGCACTAGAACGCGCAGCGAGGTTGAACCAGCCGAAGATGTTGATGGTGACGGGTGGTGGTGAAAACCGGCCGCACTCGGGTCGGACCGGTAGCAGTCCCAATGTGTAATCCGGGGATGGTTCCTGGAATCGACAAACCAAATAATTAGATTTGGCTCATCTAACTTCCGTTCTGAGGACCCACCATGGCATCACAAATAATGTGGGTAGTTACCTGCATAGTTGCTTTGTCGTGGTGGTAACTACTATCAGAACGGAGTTACATTTCAGTATATAAAGAAGCTGAAGGCTAAGTGATGAATAAAATAAACAATGTGATTTGATTGGAAATGTAAAAGCTTTCTAAATGCGTACATTTAGTAAAATTAATAAAAAAACAAGGTAGTTATAAAAAACGAAGTGAAGTGATTTTAACGGAATTTCCAATAGATAAGCAAGCTAGACTCGTGCAAATAGGTACAGTGCAGAGAAAAACTGAAATGAATGAGTAACACAATTTGTAAAATTATACACAGTATGAATAAAAGCAAGACATGATTTGTTTTATGTGCCATTCAAAACTCACCCTATAACGGGAAATCACTTTCATGAAACTGCACACAGGTTACACAATAAATTGCAGCTAGATCGCTGATCGTTATTTATGGCGAACTTAAAAACACTTGTCCGCTAGAACGCTAGACAAGTGTCGACCGTCTCAAAATCAAAGTTGCTTCGAATGGCCGCTAGGCGCGCACTCAACTGGCTTGCTCCCCTCGTACCTCAAGTCATGCCCCGCCGGCCGTTGAGTAATGCAAATCTATGTGACATGCCAATCGCATAGCCACGTTCGGATTTGCAAGAAATTAAACAACGTAGGTAGGTAGATGTAAATACAAGGGATAGTATTTTATTTGTTGTGTAAGTTTTGTAAATAATAATGTTATTTGTTTGTTTGTTATTTTTGTATTCTAATAGTTTTAATGTATTTATATTTATATAATTATGTAACGTTTTTGTTTCGTTACAACCTTCGACCAAAATAAAATGAATGGCTGTCCATTAGAAGCGCATTTTTGAAGATAATAAAATGAGCGCCGGCTCTCATTTCGTTTCAGTCGGTCTCTAGCCGTAGGAAGTGCAACACGTGTCTATTGTTATAAGTGATAACGAAACATCTGACAAAATTATGCATTCATATGCTTTCCCGAAGTGTTAATACACAAATAAAACCGGGATCTAGTTTTTGTAACAAATATACTGTACATTTTTATAATTAGGTGTTGAAGTATATTATGTCCGACAGTTTTGACTCGTTTTTACTGAGCAATTTCAATGGTTAGGGCCCGTCCATTTATTTTATTTTAGTCGAAGCATAGAACGGGAAACGGTGCAAGTTTGCTACTGTTTGACAACTTGCTCTGATAAAATATACAACCAACTACAACTTTTTTATGTCATAGTTGGCTGACAAGCTAATGCAAACGGTCTAATTCATAAAATTTATAGTTTATGAATTTGACCGCCATTTTGGGATGTTTTTAGTCTTACAGCTATAACTTACCTTTTCATGATACTAAGTTGGTATTTTTCATTTCCCTTGTTCGGAAAGTTGTTCAAATGTTCATATCACCGTGAAAACTAAATTTTGCTTTATTTTTAGCGACAATTAAGGCTGCCTCTTTGTGCCACTAGTTCGTAAGTGTTTGCACGATAAATAGTTTCTCTGTCTTTTGAACAGAGTACTGAGCCATGCAGCTTTACTAAAAACCAATCAACTTGTCTGTAAAGTTGACCAAATAAGTAAACTAAAATGTTCCACAGGAAGCTACCAGTTTTTCCCCAGAAAAAACGATGGTGGCTCCCTTCCTCAATTCTACAGACAGAAGTTGGTCGCATAACGTTAATTTTCCCTCAAAACTCGCATCAATTCAAACATGCAGCCACCATTAGGCCGGTGGCAGACATTAAAAACGTAATTTATCATTCTTAAACGCCTGAGACGACGGTACTAAAGTATTACCTAAGGCCATTCGTACACCTGGCGACGATGAAAGTATTAAATACTCGGCGACTCTAGTTAAGCATAGCATAGAACTCTCGAAGTGACAGACGTCGACATTTTGTCGATTTGAGTTCGTACAACAAGGGTTAATGGATGTAAAAATACTGAAGAAAAATGTGAAGTAGAAACATGCAAGATTGTTAGTTAATTAAAAATCATCAATACCATTATAAATTATATCCGTAAAAAAACTTGTTATTTCCCACGAAATACAGGGAACTAGACTAGCATTTACTTGGATTATCTTTAGACCCTTACGGTCTATTAGCAACCCAACAGTTTTGGAGGATCTCAGGTATATAAAGGCCGTTGCCCACAAAAAAAACTGATAGTATTGGTACATATTTATTTCCCTGGAAATATGAACGTCGTGGCTGCAAGAGCCACGTCGCGTCGTCGACTATCTAATTCTAATATATACGTCTTGCCTCATGTACGAACGGCCTCATATTACTGACGTTACACACCTTACGCTCCCTCCGTCAAGCAGGGTTGATGATTAATCGTGTACACTCCCATTTACACCTACTAAATGCTTGATGTTTGACGTTTGAAGCATCACTTAATTTTATAGTAGGCACCACAGAAGAGAAAAAAAAATCTACTTCTCTTTTCTGTGGCAGGCACGCGTTTCGTTTTACAGTTACGCATTTTAGTTTCGATTTAGGTAGAGATTTATACAAGACAAATTAGATTTAGGACAATATAATAAATCATTTAGACAATAAAAATTAAGATGTTAGGAAATTTATTGACCGAGCGAAGCGAGTATCAGTTTACGTAATATATTGGCGTTGAAGTATTTGTACGACGAAAAATTTAATTAAGTTGAATAAACAAAAAAGCATTTATTGCATTTTTGTTTTCTATCTGTTTGTATTTTTTTTTCTGGAGTACCCAATAAACAGTTTCTATCTATCTAACGTACAATACATAAAATTTGCAGCCTTAATTTTGGTGTGTAATAGCTTGTGTATCGTTGATACTATTGTTAGAGCTTATTAACTAAACTTATTTTATTATTGAAACTGACTGTATTTATATACAGTGTGCGCCGGCGCAATATATTTCTCTACGCACCCCCACCCCCGCACCCGATCAGCAGCCGTTGTCATCACGTGCGCGCCGCGCGGCTGCCCGTAGTGCAAAGCGAGACGCAGCCGCGCGCGTGTATTCACCGCCTAATGCGATTGAAACTATAGTCGGAGTAACCGGCTTAATCTTACGTGAGTAATTCCCGTGTAATATATAAATAAAATTTAACTTATATTCTCGGAGAAAAGTACGAAGGCGAGTACTAATATTCAAAAGGGTTTCTAAACAAAATTCCAGTGAGTACTAAATTCTGAATTCACATCAAATTCGTTGCCCTTTCAGGTAACAGAGCGATAAATTAAATTCTTCAGCGGTGAAACGCGCGTAAAAGTTTACAGCCACCATTTGACAACCATTTCAAGGGTAAGACGACATTGGTTAGGGTTATAGCGCACTAAGACGCATTGTGCGACGCACTACGACGCGATTACGTACCTACGTACATATTTTTCAGATTGCTAATGCCCTTTATCATTAAAAAATTACATACGACTTAATTACTCACAGCTTATTCTATCTCAAGCAATATCATGCGGCTTCGTCTGAAGGCGCTTGCAGACGATGCATAGTACAAGTAGAAGTAAAAGTTGCAAGTAGGTACTACACATCGTCTGCATCGTTTTGCTTAGTGCAAGTGGCAGTGGTAGTGCTACTAATCACTACCACTAGTAATGTAACTGCTGTGGTCGGTAAGAATTGAATCATTATTGGTACAAAATTACAAATTAAGTACTTTTTAAGTTTGGTGAAAATAAAACTAAATTAGGGCCAATTTAATGGATCACATTTGACGTCTGGCAGTTTATTGTTTTTCTTCCTTCTTATGTCATTATTACAATAAATATGTCTTCAAAATTGGCCCTACTTTAAGCTGCCACAGTGTCAGTGTCAATTATCAAAACTTGTTAAAAGTTATTTCGTATTTATTTAAATTCCCGATGCTTTTTTGTATTTTAAAGGTTTTGAGGGTTTAGCTTCGACCAAAATAAAATGAATGGACAGGCCGAGTAGAAGCGCATTTTTGAAGATAACAAAATGAGCGCCGGCTCTCATTTCGTCTCAGTCGGTCTCTAGCCGTAGGAAGTGCAACACGTGTCTATTGTTACGTGATAACGAAACATCTGACAAAATTATGCATTCATATGCTTTTCCGAAGTGTAAATACACAAATAAAACCAGGATCTATTTTTTGTAACAAATATACTGTACATTTTTATAATTAGGTGTTGAAGTATATGTCCGACGGTTTGACTCGTTTTTCTGAGCAATTTCAATGGTTAGGGCCCGTCCATTCATTTTATTCTAGTCGAAGTTTGTTAGTATAAGTTAGAAATATTGTTTTGACAGAAGCTCTACCAGCTCTACGCCGTCACCAAATCATCCTAATGCAGTCATACCCTTATGGGTCTAAAATTGGAAATGGTGCTAATAGGAATCCTTCCACAATATCTTGGAACACCATCTGCTTAAGAATTCTGTTACGGAAACAATAACTCCTATCCCATTTCAGTTAATGTGGGTAACAAAAGAAAATTTGTGCTTACTTTGTCGAAATAAAACAAAAAATATGATTACTGTAGGATGAATGAGGAATGATTCGGTGTTAAATTTGACGTGTTTTTAAATAGTGAATTGAATCAGATAAGTAACAAATATAACTAAAGCTTAATATTTTTTATTAAATTAAATACAGTGTTACTTTTTTTTTTCGGGCAAGTGCCTTTATTAACTAAACAAAATACAAGCTAAAACTAACACCACAAATACAGTTAGACTGCCCATAGACCGTTGAAGGTCCAAAGACAATCCAAATGCTCAAGCCCACTACCAGTTGGCAGCGTACCCAACGTACAGTGTTACTCATTGAAAATGTTATATTACACTCAAAGAAATGTATATTCAGTTTAGTTCATATAATGACCTCCTTTCGACTTGTACTACCGTTTCGTATAAGCTTGGGAAACAATCCAAAATTAAACTTGATCTAAATAAATTATACTTCCCCCGCTTTTTTCAAAATAATTGTATTCCACATGTACATGTGTTGTTGTGTTGATAGCCCGTTGGTCCAGTTGGTAGTGAACCTACCTTCTGAGCCTGAGGGCGTGGGTTCGATTCCCACGTAGGACAAACATTTGTGTGATGAACATTTGTGTTTGTTCTATATCTGGTTGTTAATATCTATTTAAGTATGTATTTAAAACTATACAATGTATGTATATCAGTCTCTGGCAGCCATATCACAAGTTTTGCTTAGTTTGGGGTCAGATGACCGTGTGTGCAAAAATGTCCCAAAAATATTTATTTATATTTATATTTAGTACCTATTCCACGTTACTTTTAGGAGTTCCACTAGAGATCTGAATGTTGGTCAGAATAGTGCGATAAAATAACAATAGCAATGTTCCCTAGCAAAATCGATTCGGCTAATGCCGATCGGGGAATTCTAATAGGGATGGGATGTCTGGATAATTATACCATCGATACATAAAAAAATTTACGTCTCATCGATATCGATATCTTATTTTGACTCAACTTGAATATAACAACATAATTTTAATGTGATAGCTATATCTATACTTTAGTGATGTACCTACGTAGCTCACGGTAAAAAAAACTAGTAGAGTCCTTTTCATGAAAGAAGTCCCACGGCTAACAGCGGAACTAAATTTCCATGTTGTAGTTGTCAGGTGTTGTTACTGTGTTTGGACGCTAGTGAGATTTTTATTAATTTTCCATCGTTAAAGAGTCGTGTACGATGCCAAAAGTTGTTAAAGTTCTACTCAAGAAATGATACTGATAGTGATTGATACGCGATGACAGCGCCGCGTCTGGGGGACTTCAAACATGAAAAGCACTCGAGGTATACAACTGACAATCCGACGTTGATACTGAATACCTACCCTTTTTCGCACAAGCAAAATGTATCAATGAAAAGAAAATTTGTAGAGATCTCTACTACAAAAAATAAGGACCAGGAGAAGTGAAAAGATCCCGAGTAAAAAAATCTAATTTAAAATCAGCTTATCTAAACAAATAACGGTTCTAACGGTCCAGAAAATATATATAAAAAGTAGATGTTTTCCTTTTACTACTAAAATAAACATACCAATTCCACCCAGAGATGGCCTTGAAAGACAAGGTGATTCAAATCAGCTGAATAATACTATCACGTAAAATTAAGCCCTGAATAGGGTGTTTGACTGCATTGAAAATATTATGCCAATTGACATCATCCATAAACATGACCTAATGAAAAAGCATATTTCATTGATTTTTTTATAAAAATATGCTTATTTTTTGTAAAAAACGCGAATAAAATAACTGTATTTTCGACATTTGATCACGTGATCGAAAACGGTCTGTAATTGGCTTCATCCCTAGTGACGTCACACAAATCTAAACAAACAGATTTTGTATTGATATTTGCGAATTTAATGTTGTAAAGCTATTTTGAGAGCGATTTATCCAGAAATTATCACCAAAACAGTCCGGAGGTTAAATGTGAGAAGAATGGAGAAACATTTTGTGCAAGCAGACAGCAGTAACTTACCCAAAATTAATGTATTTATGGTTGCATATTTCTTCAATAATAATCTACGTCATTGTTTCTACGCTGCAGAACTCAAAACGTAAAAACTACAATGTAAGTATTAATTTTTAATTGTTCTCCAAGCAAAACATTCAATCAAGTTGTACAAAAAGTATGTTGTAGTAGGTGGATATCACTATTTAGTTAGGTTATGTCTTTACAATGTTTAAAATGAAAGTAACAGTACATAAAATAGTAATGCAATAAAAACACAAATTGTAATAGAAATATATAGACTCAAATATGTACCTCAAAATGATCTTCGCACATAGAAACACTTGAATTAGCTCCAATACTTTTAGGTTCTCTACGAGCTACTTAGTTCCAACCACTTTTTGCGAGTTTTGGGGTCCATTGGAACAGAAACGAATAGTTTTTTCCGGTGTTTTATGGAAGTATTTGTACATTGTGGCACTACACAACATTTATAAACTTTAACTTCTATTAGAAAATTAGTGATTATCAAACTTTTGCTGCCTGGCTGCAGCTGTTTTGTTTTGTGTGACGTCAATCGTCGCTCGACCGGAGCTATGACGCAGGTCTGCGTTTTGGCGCGATATTTTTTTATTCAAACTTTAACATCGATTTATATCGCAAATACGACTGATATCCAGAAAATATAAATGCAGTATACATTAAATTATATCAGGCAATAATGTGCAATAGTTTCCCAAAAGTAGTCAAATACCCTATTTAATTTAATCACGCAACTGAATTTCTAGATTTTTACTATTTCCTAAGTATAAACTTAACCTACTTATAAAACTAGATTTATATTGCTAACTTTTACCTTTTTTAAAAGTTATGTTTTCTGTCGAAATTAAACTCTTTTAATAGATTTTACCACGTCTATTTTACATTATTTTAATTTCTGGCATTTCGAACACCGCTGCGTCCGTGGTCACAGGTAGACTAGGTGACGGAGGTGTATAGAAATGATATGAAACTAGTTACAAGTACTGCCATAGTTTTTTTAATCAAAACGTTCACTATTTATGCACTATGTACTTATGTGTAAACATACGTGAATCAAAAATATAATAGCTGGCAAAAAAAAATTAAACCTATAGATATCGGTCTGCACTCAAAAGTGTCCATATCAAATGTACCTACACCAAATCCATACTAGGTAACTATTATATTTCATAAATTTAACTTGTAATAATTATGTATCATCGCTTAACATCAGGCAAGTTGGCGGTCAAACGCAAGCCTATTACTACAAAAAAGTAATCTATCCATTTAGTCAATAATTGTTGCAAGCTAAATTAGTTTTTTTTTTTATGATAATATATTACAAAACAGTTTTCAATACATATTCTGAAAATATAATTTTATGTAAACTCAGCACACTTTTATCGTGTTTTTTACTAGACATAATATTATCTATGCATTTGTAAATTAATGTAACTGACTTTGTCTGTACCTCTCGTGCATAAAATGTCTAACTACATTATGGTTTAATTTTACCCACACCTGTCTTGTACGCGGTTGTACGTATGTGTATATTAGTTAGATTGTATTTTTACAAGATTTACTCGAATTTATTTAATCACCCGGTGCACTTTTTAATGAGGAGAATGCCCCAAACACTATAATTATGCCAGAACTGGTTTTCATACTAAAGTACGTAAGACCACGTACTAAATACGTTAGACCATTTGATGGTAACTTCGATATGTTATCGATATATCGATAAGTGTAACATCCCTAGCGAAATCATAGATTCGTGCATTCATTATAATGTATTTATAAAAAATATCACCCTCCGCAGATTATAACCTTCTGTCGTAAAATATTGTACGAAATAATCATCTGAAATGTCATTGAAATAGGGGATGACGCTAGGGGATGAGCGATTAGTCAAACTGTCGACACCTATAGCCGAGTTAAAATATCAATTTACTTTTAAATTTTACATAGTAATTGAATAAACTTTGCACTTGAGCGAAATAGCTGATAGAACTAACAAAAAACTGACAAAAAAAACTTATTTGTAATGCAAATTACAAATAAGTATTAATTACTTTATAAATTTTCGTTTTCCGTTTAATTCCGTTTCACAAAATTCTAAAACGAAATTATCAGTTACTAATATTATAAAGAGGAAAGATTTGATTGTTTGTTTGTTTGTTTACATTGAATAGGCTCCGAAACCACTGAACCGATTTCAAAAATTCTTTCACTGCTGGGAAGCTACGCTATCCCTGGGTAACATTGGCTATATTATATATTTTTTTTAAATTGGGATCCTTACTAAAACTCTAATAATGTAACCCAAGGTGTAAAAAAATTAGATTTACCATTTTGACTTTGCGTGTTTGATAGTTCTAAGACAGGACAACGTCTGTCAGGTCAGCTAGTCAGTTATAACTTGGTAATGAACAGAAACTTGTCACCGACTCGCACTTGGCCACTATTTATTATTTTTTGTTATACATTAGAATGTGTTCTATAATCATGCCAAGTTTGGCACTTTATATTAGAGCTAATACAAAAATACGTTAAAAAAAAATACGTTTGTTGTATGGGGACCCCCCTTTTGCATTAACTTTATGACACAGACATCGTACGGTTAGTAATAGGGTCCCGTTTTTACCCTTAGGGTACGGAACCCTAAAAACATAATGAGTTATATGATCATTTACGGGATATTTACCATGGTAAGGTTGTAGAATGAGCTCCAGATATAACGGCGGCAGTTACATGCACCATGTAAATAATCATATAACTTTAGTTTAAAACAGTGTTTTATAAATTTATAATGATGAGTATAACGAATCCCTTTCGGCTTAGCATACCCTATCCTTACAACCCTGTATATACAGACAATACAGAGAGGTAAGTGACCATTTTTTATGATAATTGGGTGCTCAATTATCACCTTACTGACTTGGATTCAAAGTACGCACTTCACCTATACCAGTGACCTAATTTCCTACTAGCAATTAATTAATCCGTAATCCATTACAGTACTTCGTATCAGACCGATCCGTATACATTAATGTCTAAATGACACTTCGTGCATGTATCAGGGGCTCGATTTTCGAATCGCTCGTATATAATTTCGCACGAAAATTTCTTGCGATATGAAAGATTTTCTATTGGTAGAAAGCAAATTCGAATGGTTCAAGCCACTCGTTGCGTTAGCAAGTGATATGTTTTTTTTTAAACTGGCCACGTACAATTAGGACTCGCACTCCGAGTTTTCCGTTGGACGGGACGGAACCCACAGAGCGCGAGTCCAAACAAAAAAACAGTGGTATTTCGCTTTTATATAAAGTAATTTCTGGTACAGTAAAGATAATATCTATTTGTCCATCTTAATTTTAATAAACCGGCTAAGTGCGAGTCGGACTCGCGCACTAAGGGTTCCGTACCACCACAAAATACAATAATTATCAATTTAAAAAACGGACTTCAAAATTAGCAAAATATGGCATTCCGATTCCCTCAGTGCACGAGCCCGACTCGCACTTGGCAGGTTTATTTCGGATTTGCCTTCAGGAAAGCTGTGTAAAAATTATTCAGCCGTCTAGGAGCTACGATGTCACAGACAGATACACGTTACACTTATAACAACCCTCTGTTTGCGTCAGCGGTTAAAAATGGGGAAAGTATCTGACGATGAGATAAGAGCCTTACAAAACGCTTGCAAATGGCAACCATAGGGTGGATAGGATTGATGGGGTGAGTCGGTGTACTTTATAGAAGATTATTACCTATAAGTCCATCTACAGTCCAGAGTCCCAGCAGACAGAACAGCAATCCGAGCGAGCATGGCTGAGACGCTCTCAACATCTTTCCGACCTCACATCCTTACACATTTTCCAAAACACACCCAACTAATCACTTGCTATCCCATTACCTACATCTAATAGGTCACTGGCACTTTTAAATTGGATTACGTTGAACGACTTTAGTTCGTACTCGTAGCTTCGTAGACTTTGCGTGGAGGAGCGACACGCCCGCCCCCAATCGAAGCTCGCGCGTTACTAACTCGCCTTTCGATGAAAAGCGTAGCGCCGTAGCTTCGTAGGCCAGACTTGCTAATTCTGCGTAGCTTTGGAAAACCCGCTATGAATTGATTGTGTTTTCTAATAGTGTTAACACACGTATGGATTTGGTTGACGGACCGCCGTCCAACCAACGGGAGAGAAAGAGAGGGAAATATGATATTCTCACTCTTTCTCTCCCGTTGGTTGGACGGCGGTCCGTCAACCATATCCATACGTGTGTTAACACTATAATGCTTTGTTAGCACATAGAGCTAGTGGAGATTGGTGGATACAAATGCTCACTCGTAGTGTCGTAGCGTGCCCGGTGGATATATAATTTGAAAACGTATTCCTCGCTAGAGCGTAGGCGCTAGAGAGATCTGTCGGAAAAAAAAGGATTGTAGTCATCAATAATGACGACAACTTATATTATAGGAGAAAAATAACTTTTTTTTATAGGACTTTTTAGGACTAACACTAACTCTAGAACCGTCTTTACAAGCTACAAGAGTAGATTTTGTCTCTAATTTAAACTATGCGCAACGAATTTACGATGGTTAAGACTCCGGTAACAATTAAAGGGGGCGCTTGGGAAGCTCCCGAGATTAAACAAAACAAACTGCTTCGACGGTTAACATGCGAATAGAGTATTAATTGAATACAAATGTTTATTTTAGGGAGCTTCGCTTAAGATTTGTTATGGAACTTGTATGGAACCAAGCTAGAAAAGGTATTTAAAGTAGGTACATTACTGCAGCAACAAGCATAACAGAAGCATTTATGAACGAATGTGAAAATGTACGCCCAATCCAATAAATATAAATTTGTAAATTCCCAGTTGTCTCCAAGGATTGAATAGTAGAGTCCTTTTCATGAAAGAAGTCCCACGGCAAACAGCGGAACTAAATTTCCATGTTGTAGTTGTCAGGTGTTGTTACTGTGTTTGGACGCTAGTGAGATTTTTATTAATTTTCCATCGTTAAAGAGTCGTGTACGATGCCAAAAGAGAAATGATACTGATAGTGATTGATACGCGATGACAGCGCCGCGTCTGGGGGACTTCTTTCATGAAAAGCACTCTACGTTGTTTTTACGAACATTGCATGGATATTCGCATAAATGTAGGTACATAGATTTTGGGGGTAATTTTCACATTTTCTTAATACGTTGCCATGAAACCAAATTTAAACCAACACATTTCTAAACCAATTAACTCATTTTCAAAAATCTTTCACAGCGCCTGGTTAATGCGACGCGTGACCAAAATGCTGGCGTGTTTCTGGGACAATACATAAGCATTGCCATTCAACGTGGTAATTCCGCCAGCATGCTGGGTACGCTGCCAACTGGTAGTAGGCTTGAGCATTTGGATTGTCTTTAGACCTTCAACGGTCTATGGGCAGTCTAACTGTATTTGTAGTGTTAGTATTAGCTTGTATTATGTTCAGTTAATAAAGGCAATTGCCCAGTAAAAAAAAAAAACATTTCTGGATTGATTGTATAAGCACATAGTTGGCACATATAGCCAATCTTTGATGCATATGGCGGTTAAACGCAAGCCTATTATAAATAAAGAAATAAAACAGATAACCTTTATTAATAAATCAAACATAAAATATATATATACGTATGTACTATAGCTAAAATTTATATATATATATATATATAGCTTAGATGTATCTACCTATATAGCACTTATAACATCAAAAGTCGTGATTAGCAAGAAGGGAAACAAATTCAATGGTCACGTACTGAAGCAGGGTCAAAAGAGCCAATTTGGGAGCGGTAGAAAGGGCTGCGGGATTATTGGTAATTGAGATCACGTAGAGGAATGTCCGGTATTGTATGCAGCTAGAAAGTGTTTGCCTTGATTTGTACAACTAGCCAAGAAAAGGAGGTAGGTAGTGAAAGGTCGATAATAGTTTTCCTTCTCGCGAGGAGGGAAACTTTTATCGAGTAAGGTATATTGTAGCCGAAACGGCTTGACAAATTATGAATACATGTTTTAAACGTTTATTGGGACTTATCATGTATTATTTAATTTAGGTAAAAAAAAAAAAAAAAAAAAAATACGCGAAAGTTTAAAAATTACTAAATTATGAATAGGCTACCAGACTGATTCTTTTTATTGTAAAAAAAAACCAGACAAGTACGAGTAGGACTCGTGCTCTGAGGGTTCCGGTGGAAGAAACCCTCAGGCGCGAGTCAAAAAAAAATACAAGTAAATTTGAAATATTGAAAGACAAACTTAACTTTGTAGTTGACAATAAGGTTCTTCCATACATATCAACTACAAAATGTAATTGAAAAACATGGTTTTTTTATACCTATAATATAACTTCAAATTAACAACTTTAGGATTTATTCCTTTAAAATGCTATGAGACCTTGCCTCTTGCCAAATTTCATGATTCTAGGTCAACGGGAAGTATCCTATAGGTTTTGATTCCCTTATGAAATCGCAAAATATGCGACATAAACGTCCATATATTTTGATTGCATTGACTTACAACGTTTATTTTTTCACAGCCGAAAGAAACCATAGACTCAAGTACTTAGTATAAATTTAAACTTGATACCTTTACGCGTTCTTGAGAAAAAGGGTCTTGACAGACGGACAACGAAGTGATCCTATAAGGGTTCCGTTTTTTCCTTTTGAGGTACGGAACCCTAAAAAATTAGCTCAAATAAAGAAATAGGTATTCAAGCATTGGTAGACAACAGCGCACTATATATTTGCAAATGACGTCACTTGTACATAACGTAAGTAAGTACAGATAAATAATAAATATTCGGGACATTTTTGCACACACGGTCATCTGACCCCAAACTATGCAAAGCTTGTGATATGGCTGCCAGAGACTGATATACATACATGTATAGTTTTTTTAAATACATACCTACTTAGATATTAACAACCAGATATAGAACAAACACAAATGTTCATCACACAAATGTTTGTCCTACGTGGGAATCGAACCCACGCCCTCAGGCTCAGAAGGTAGGTTCACTACCAACTAGACCAACGGGCTAGATCTTTCATTATGTGCACGTACCTACATGTACCTCCACCATACTACAAAAATACGGTGGTTCGAGCACATTTAGAATGAAAGGTCTCTACGTCATACAAAGACAAACTCCATACTGACAACTACTTTGCGGGAGAGGGACAGAGCATGCCTTCCTAATCCGACCAATCATTTTACAAATTTTTTTTTTAGTTTTCCCAGAACTTTATAACCCGTTTTTAATCATTTCTTTAGTAAAAATTATACATATTTTAATATATTATATTTTATAAAATGATTTAGTTGAACTATATACCTATTGCTATTATGCAAGCCGCCTGCCAAGCGTGGGGATTATGGCAACACTCCTCTCTAAGGGACTCTGACTGTGACTATGACTTGTTTGATGCTATTAAGACTATGTAAGCTGTTTAAGGTTACGACTAAAGGACATTCAATCCAAGGTCATGAAATTTTGAACAAAAAAAATAAAGAGGGGGGCTTTTTTCCAGCAGTGGACGTTTAATGGCTGCTGATGTGTGTGTCTATTGTAATTTGCAACCTTTTTTAATTTAATACCTCTCCTTTACCTATATATTCTACCAAATGAATTATTTCGATTTGGATTTGAATTTAAAAAATACACCGTAATCCGGTAAACCGCGAATTGTTATTTTCCACAGCATCTCATACGCTGCGATACCTTTTCCACTCTACAGTGGGAATTAGCTATATCTTTTTTCTACATAGTATAAATTGAAGTCGCTTTCCGCGTCTGTCTGTCTGTATGGCCGCTTACTCCTAAACCAGGCAACGGATTTAGATGCGGTTTTCAAAATGTATCTAACAAGCGACCCGCCCCGGCTTCGCACGTAAATTACACCCGTGCGAAGCCGGGCGGGCGGGTCGCTAGTAATACATATAAGTACAAGTTAAGCCTACGAATACTATAAAAATATATATAAATAAATACTAATAAAAATAAAAGTCAAGTATTTGCTTCATATACATTTATTTTGTGGCGTTATTTAACTACTAACCATACTTAAACCTAATAATAACATACACTTAGGAAAATACCCCCAGATACAAATGGTTATTTTCTAAGGGGATTCACTGAAAATTACTTGTGAGCATTACAATCTAGGTATTTTGCAGAAACCGGTCGATCGTCTCGACCGATAAAAACATCATCGTGAGTATAAGCCGGTGTTATAATAATTTATAATGAATCCTCACGCGAATTTGGATGAAGTGATTATAACGTATTCTTGATTTAATTTTATACACGTTTAAAAAAAAATCGATCTTGATTCTTACCTGTGCAATGTCTGATATAGTCAGTCCTTAGATGGGTAAGCACTATAGTCCGCTCACTATAGGATGATGGATGACAGTTGCAGTTTAAAAAAAACCGGTCAAGTACGTAGGACTCGCACTCTGAGGGTTCCGGCCAACGGAAACATCAGAGCACAAGTAAAACAGCGAAAAAAATTGATAGACAAAATTTTGCAGTGGACAATAAGGTTCTTTCCATACATATCAACTGATCATAAATAGAGCACATCAACAAAACCAAATTAAAATTAGTTCAAAAATAAATAAGATATAAGCATTTAAATTTCATGCTAGACAGAGAGCGCACTATACTGAGCCGTGACGTCACGGCTCAGGAGCGCCATACAAATGCTATACTAACACACGCTTTGTGAGAAAGGGATAGAGCATCCACTCCCTATCCCCACCTAAAACTTTAAACGCTCATATCTCAGCCAATTTAAATTATTTTTTTAGTCCCACAGGATCTGTTAGAAGATCGGTTAGATTTTCTCCAAATAATCATTCAGTTCAACAAACCGTTAGGGCTCCAGGGCACACCCCCTCTGGGGTGCCTGGGCAAGTCTGATTCCCACTCCCGGCGACGGCCCAAGCCGAGGTTCGTACCTTCGAGGTGCCCTTGTGCTAGTCGCCTATAAACTTAACCACCAAGTTATGCCAAACGCACCCTGCGTTCGCTAACTAGTCCGGTCAAGCTGTAGAGGCCAAAAGGCCAACAGTAAAAGTCACTCATAAAAAATAAAAAATATTTTTTTAGTATGTTAAATGTATTTAGTTATATTCCTCGCTAAGCCTGTTATCTATACTAATATTATAAAGAGGAAAGATTTGATTGTTTGTTTGTTTGTTTGCATTGAATAGGCTCCGAAACTACTGAACCGATTTGAAAAATTCTTTCACTGTTGGGAAGCTACACTATCTCCGGTTAACATAGGCTATATTATATATTTTTTTTTTATAGGGATCCTTACTAAAACTCCAATAGTGTAACCCAAGGTGTAAAAAATAAGATTTGTAATGTTGACTTTGCGTGTTTGACAGTTCTAAGACAGGACAACGTCTGTCAGGTCTGCTAGTTTGTAATAAATTAAACATGAGGACACGTGCCTATTCTAGGTCAACGGGAAGTACTCTATAGGTTTTGATTCCCTTGTGAAATCGCAAAATATGCGAAAATATGCGACATAAACTGTCATATCTTTAGATCGCGTTGACTTACAATTTTGGTTTTTTCACAGTGAAAGAAACCGTACACTTGACTCAACTCGACACCTCCACACGTTTCTGAGAAAAGGGTCTTGACAGACAGACAGACGGACAACAAAGTGATCTTAAGTCTGTTTTTTTCCTGTTGAGGTACGGAACCCTAAAAACCATGAAAACGTCTCGTTTTCATCGCTTTTAGTAATCGTTTTAATTTCCTTTTATAATTTAACTGCAATTGTCAGTGATTATCCGATAGTGAACGGACCTGTGGCATTTACAACAGTGTATCGGTACGACGCAATACAACCTCCGAAAAGAAGTTAGGCCATATCGGAGGCCGAAATAGATACTTACTAAAGAAATACACACCATTTTTTTCCTTTTTTTATACAATAAAAAAAATTGTACATTGTGTTATGTGTATGAGGAAGCTGTCACTGTTTGTCGCTTAACTACTAAAGAGAATATAATTACGAAAAAAAATAGAATCATCTCTCGTAAGCGCCATCTATCGATGGTTGCAGAACTATGTTCCTCCAACTGCCAGATAACCTCCCATTAGCACGCGATCCATATAACCGCTTCCATGTGTGCAATGTTCAACTCGTCATTAGCCAATTTATCTTAGTATGCGTGTGGAAGCATTGTTATGTAATCTCCTCTATGTATCTACGCGGTGTCTACATAAACAAATTGATAGAAAAAACTTTGTAATCGTTTGGAATGGTGATGTTCGAATGACTAACATTTTGATTTTAAATCCTACTAATATTATAAACGCGAAAGTTTGTATGTATGGATGTATGTTCCTCTTTCACACAAAAACTACCGGCTGGATTTTAATGAAAGTTTACAATAATATAGCTTATATATTAGAATAACACATTGAACACAGGGTTTCAGCTAGTAATGAATAAGCGTAGAAATATTCTAAAAACTGCACCTGTTTATTTTGATTTTAAGCGCAATAATTAATACAAGGTGTAAGGAAAACGCTCCAAAAAATTCGTTGTTTTTTTTTTGGTAATAATTGGCAGCCAATGTACTAAAATAGTAGATTGACATAAAACATCTTATTCAGTTTTTTGTAATTTACTGCAGCTATTAAATCATCGTGTAATGAACAGACTATAGCAGAACATTGCGTACTTGCACTGCAACAAAGCATACTTGCATTGTGATATTGCATACTTTCACTGTAACATTGCATACTTGCACTGTGACATTGCATACTTGCACTGTGTCATAGCATATTTTCACTATAACATTGCATACTTGCACTGTGTCATTGCATATTATCACTGTAACTTTGCATACTTGCACTGTGACATTGCATCATTTCACTGTAACATTGCATATTTGCACTGTGACATTGCATATATTTACACTGTAATATGCTTGCATGCTTGGACTGTAAACGACTACGAAAATGAAGGATGTGCCTTCATAAAAAAATAAAACCTATAACAGTAATGCATTATTTATAGAATACCAGAAATAGTCCATACAGTATACAGGGTTACACTGAACTGCTATTCTAAAGCCGAAATGGAGGTTATCGTCATGAACAACCGAAACAGAATTAGCTGTTCCATAAATTTTGAAGAGCAACAAATTACCTTTTCTATAATGGCTCTTCATATACATAATATAGATATATGAATACCTTGTGACGTCATTATATCAATTATATATATGTATATATATATATCAATTATATATATATATACACTATAATATGTAACTAAAGAATACAACTAAAAATATTATACTGCAATAAATACAGATGTCACCATAGCGGATATGGATCCACACACATTAACCACAATATTGGCTTCGTAGTTAAGTTACATTTCCATTGTCTATACTAATATTATACAGAGGAAAGATTTGATTGTTTGTTTGTTTGTTTGTTCGCATTGAATAGGCTCCGAAACTACTGAACCGATTTGAAAAATTCTTTCACTGTTGGGAAGGTACACTATCCCCGGGTGACATAGGCTATAATATATACCCGTGCGAAGCTGGGGCGGACCGCTAGTAGTAAATAAATACCCCATAGAATATAAAGATTTTTGGAAACTATATTATACTAGCTGCGCCCCGCGATTTCACTCGCGTAGTGCTGAAAATGGTGATGATGATGATGATGATTAAAAGTAACCTAAGTCACTTTCCAGCCCTTGAACTATACCCGTGCAAAAAATTCAGGTCGATCCGTTGCTCTGTTGCTGCGTGAAAAAGGAACAAACAAACTAACAAACTTTTCACATTTATAATATTAAAGTATGATTTGACAGCTCTAAAATAGGTGTCTTCCTCTTCACACATATCGAAACAAAAAGAGACGCATGCAAATTTTATGGTTTATGAGACAATGTTATAACAAAATTTACACCAATGAGACAATTTATCAGAAATATTTTTTAGCGAACATAAAACTGTATTTGTGTAAAAGTTCAAGTCCCCAGCACACTACATGTGCTATTGTCTACTTCTTCTGCGAGTCGTAAGGCAGCAGTATGCAGTCATCGCACCGCCCTATGCCGATCCCAGTGTTAATATGGCGGCCATAGAGATGTTACTCGATGGTTATTAGTTGGAGAGCTAGACTTAATCATATGCTGGCATCATCGAGATACAATACCTATAGAGTCACAATCTCTAAGTGAAAACAGTCAAAAATTGTCCGATCGTCGTTGTACATACCTAGACATCAATTATAAAGTTCGCAATGCCACATTTACTCCAATTTAGACGTTATGTCGCTTGCGTAGTATTCAACGTCGCTTGTCCGGTATGTCATGTTGTAGTCGGATCGCGGTAGCCTTATAACCAAAAAGTCAATGCGTAGCACGTTTGTGACCCTATAAGTATTGTATCTTGATGGCCGGCATTTAGTTGGACACCTAGGCCAATCGTTTATCATACAATAACAAGTTGGTTGGGGTTGGTTGTTTGTTTAGCGAGTTTGTTGGCCTGAATGCCGCGTCATATAAAGTTTAGTTCGCTGCTTCGTCACTGCAGCGCTAGCTGAGCTGCGCAGCCGCAGAGCAGTTCCGCATTAGCTCTGGCCGAGGAACACTTAATACAAAATATAACTTTATACGGCAACTACTGACCTCATAATGAAATGATTCTAACTTTTGAACTAATGACATAAAATGGCATACAAATTATAAATAACTTGGAATAATACTTTACAACATTAGAAAGATAATTTCTTAGCAACTGTTTACAAGCTTAAAAACTATTATCTTTGATTCACAACACACCTGGTCCGTATATGCTCTAAGTGCCATTGAAATGTGAACGCTTTGTTACGTACAGCAGAAATCAGAATAGCTGTCTAACCATGTAAAAAACAAATATGACAGGCAACCAATGACAATCACTAGAAAGGAAATTCAGACCTGCCATTGGTCAGAAAACACCGTGTTTAATTAGAATATTTTGAAACAGGCTGTATGTTGTATCTTGTATCGCCGGCATAAAACAAAAACGACGAGCATTGCAAGTTTGTCATTTGAAAAATAAATCTTCCAGTACACAATATTAGAAAGAAAAATGCCAGTCCAGGCCAGGTGGTGTGAATCGTCCTTAAAACGAGGTCAGTTCAGTACATAGGAATCCATAATCAAACTTACAACTAAATTATAAAAAAAAAAAACATACAAAACGACACAACAAAATTGTTCAATTAATCCGAAGATGTTCATAACATTATAAACATTTGTTTTAATAATTGTTGATGAGTTAAAAAACATGGCTATTAATTCATGTTTACACAATTTATACTAGGTTCACCTTCATATGTAAGAAATCTAAGAATTCTTTCACGAAATACTAATAGCCGTATGTATTTTTAACTTTGCAAATGTATGTAGTTCCAATGGCAAAACAAAAGGCTACCGGACTGCGGTTTGATATGATCAAAATAACTTTATTTTTATTTTTATGAAATACATTCCTTGAATGGGCAATACAGTTATGTGATACATATACTGAAGAAATTATTAAAATTGGCTAATAAGTTTCGATATTTAAGCGTTTAAAGTTTTTTGTTGTATTAGGAATTGCTGCCCCTCTCAAGCAAAGCGAATACCGGTATGGATAAATGAATTACTAATAAATGACGTAATTTTTGAGTATAGTGCGGTTTGTGCCTAGCAAGACATTAAAAAACAAAAAACAAACTTAATATTGATCGTCATTTTAATTTTGTTTTTGATGATCAGCTTTATCAAGGTAGACTTTTTAACTAAAGAAACTAACGTGGTTTTCACACATTTTATTTATTACACGGGATTTACTCACGTAAGATTAAGCCGGTCACTCCGACTATCGTTACAACCGTATTAGTCGGTCTTTTCAAGGTGAATACGCGCGCGCGGCTGCGTCTCGGAAGAAGTGCATTCTTCCGACTTTTTATCTAAGTATATAGATAAATTCCTATTTACCTTGGTCACGCCATAACTTGAGAACGACTTAACCGATTTCATTCATCTTTTTTTGTTTGTTTCTAATACTTTATAGAAGATTCTTATGATAAGAAAAATTTAAAATTGCCCCGAAATTTGCAAAATTTCAGAAAACTTAACGACGATTTTAACTTGCGGGTGAAACCGCGGGCGCAGCTAGTAAGACAATAAAAAGTCAGTCCGATAGCCTATTAAACTGCTTTCGTGATTCGGATTGTAATCGCGATCGCGTGAGATCTCGCTCGCACGCGTGGTGCGAGTAGATGCAAACAAGATCGCATGGACAATCAAACTTCTGTAATAAACCTCTACATGTCTGATAATAGAAAGGTGGGTAATGGAACTTTTAAATGATACTAGTAATAGTTATTTATGATACAAGTGCGGAAAGTTGGTTATTACAAACGAGTAGACGAATGTAAGCCCGAGACGAAGTCGAGGGCTTACCATAGTCACGAGTTTGTAATAACCAATCCGCACGTGTGCCATACAACGTTTTACAACACATTTGCGAGAAAAAAAGGCTACAAATGAAACAATTTTTGTTTATAACTTAATATCAGTCACAACAATAGTTTCTATAATATAATAAGAAAATGGCGCGAACATGCAAATAGTGCCACTATCACGTGGTGAAAATTAGAATTACATCTTTCGTCTCATTTTCTCTTTAGTATTAAACTGAGACAAACGTATTGAGCAAAAGCGCTTCCAAGGAGGTTTGATCATTCAGCTTATTTATTCTCGTAATATGAAACTCTTTTGTGGAATTCTTATGTAATTATGATGGAAATTAAAAAAATACCGTAAATCACACGCACGGTGCTATACATCTGAGCGTGCGGACAAATTCATTTCCGCACGCTCCGTTGTATGATCCGTAATGTTTAACTTTCGAACGATGTATACAGGCTTCGTAAGTGCACTTTTTGAGCAAATGTGTTGTAAATCCTTTTTTGGGCTCATTAGATTCGTCTTACCTAATATTATTGGAAAGCGACGCCATAGATTATAGATAGATTTTTTGTAATTTTTATGTAGAGATTTTTTTGACATACGCATAAAAATTATGATACATATAAACCTTATTATGCTTAATTTTTTTAAAGTTTTTGAAAAATAAATACTTAATACAATAAAGAATGTATTTAATGTTTTGATTTCTAATTAGGAAGTTACCCTTTTAACACAAACTATGCTCATATCTTATCATTCATAGACAGAAATATCATACAGACTGACCTAGAGAATAATCATGCAGATTGTCAACTAATGGTGCTAACAGACGAGACGTACTTGGCTGTCGAACCGCCGTCCAACCAACGGGAGAGAAAGAGAAAAATTTCTCTTTCTCCCGTTGGTCTGTCTGTTAGCACTATACGAAAACAACGCCTGTTTCCTATTGAAGTCATAAACCCAACAGGAATATGTTATTTTTTTCTCAAACATGCTAGGATATTCGATAACTAACCAAGCGAAGCGAAGGTCTCCAAGTGGGAACAAATCGACGTATCACGATAATTTGCCTACCATTGATTGATCCGATCGTCATGAAATTTTGAAGGCAAATATTTTTTCTTGGATTTGCTTGAATAGGGGGGAAATTGGTCCAGGGTTTGAGAATATACAGGGATCGCAAGGTCGCAGTTTGGGGTTAACTACTTGTTACTATCGATCTAAGCCTGCATTAGAAGTGCTGACCCAAAAATTATTATCGAGCCTTTTTTGTTAGTGTACCTTCAGTTTTTGACCTGTCCTACTCAAAACGTTTAGAAAATAACACTTTTGAAGTTAATTAAAGTTCGTTAAGGCTGCAGTGTCAAAGTTTGTAATTAATTTTTTGGCCTTGGGCGGACAGATAATGAAAATAAAAATACAATCAAGAACGATAATAATAGAGTACTTATGTCTATGGTACAATCATAGACCTAATCCAAGTGGACCCAACAAGTCGACCGACCCTGCATGTCATATTTCCAACACAATTATGACGAATAGTCGTAATTGAGTCCGGCTAAAACCAGTCTGCTCAAACCGCGAAAACACGTGACAGTTTGAAACGAAAATGGGTAATTGTGCAATACTGAGTTGTAACATAACCACAAATAGAGTTGGCCGACAGGATAATGATATTTCTGTTCACTTTTAGGTACGAAAACATTTAACACGCTTAATTTTACAGTTTGGACAGCTTGTAAAGTCTGCTTAGATATAGGTCTGTGGGTACAAATATTCTTCTTGCGTTTTTTTTAATCAGTTCTATATTTTGAACTTTATTTTCTCTTAATAGTGTTTCTAGAATTAGAGTGTTTAAGTAAGTGATAAGTAAAAAACCATAGGCACAAAAACAATGTGTGGACGGGGCAACAGAAATGTACTATAACCAATCGGCAATCACATCGCTTTTCATAAAGTACTGAACCCTTAATTAAGTAGCTTACCTTACCTGGCTATGGCCATCTCAAATTTTACCAAAATCCTGTATAATTAAACTTACAACAAACAAAACTATCACCGTCTCGCTCTCTCTCGGGTTTTTGTCCATCTCTCTATCACATTTGTGGTAGGAATTCGATCGGGGTGGCGAATTTGAAGTCTTCTGGGAAGAGTTTGGATGCGAACGGGTACATGAGCTTGTAAGATTGTCGGATGGTGACATCAGCCACTCCTGCGATGTCACCGATCTCCTTTTGGCTGCGTTTGTCTTCTGAAGCCTGGAGTATTGAAAAGGCGTAATTAACAATAAAATAATCTCCTAAAAGCAATGAAGAATCTAATCTAATCTATTTATAAAATTAATCCCTGTTTTACCTCGGTCACGCCATAACTTGAGAACGACTTTACCGATTTCATTCATCTTTTTTTTCCTCTAAGTTTTCTCATCCTTACGGAAGAATGGAGAAGGATCTATCCGTATGGAGATATCCGATCTATCCGAATGGA
Source organism: Agriopis aurantiaria (assembly GCA_914767915.1). Lineage (NCBI taxonomy): Eukaryota > Metazoa > Arthropoda > Insecta > Lepidoptera > Geometridae > Agriopis > Agriopis aurantiaria. The sequence goes on from OU611982.1 coordinate 4,171,358, forward strand.
GATATCCGTAGAAGGATCTTACGGAAAGAAAAATTAAGAATATTGCACAGAAAATTGGAAAGTTTCAGAAAACTTAACAATGATTTTAACTTCGCGTGTTTGACAGGTCTAAGACAGGACAACGTCTGTCGGGTCAGATAGTCTATACTTCTATACTAATATTATAAAAAGGAGAGATTTGATTGATTGTTTGTTTGTTTGCATTGAATAGGCTCCGAAACTACTGAACCGATTTGAAAAATTCTTTCACTGGTGGGAAGCTACACTATCCCCGAGTGACATAGACTATAATCTATACCCGTGCGAAGCTGGGGCGGACCGCTAACCTAAAATAAAGTTTGAATAGACTGAAAACGTTTTAGGCCTTAGAAATAGTTACGCGGTTCTTGCTATAGGACAAGCAATCGGAATCGTGTTATGCAGAAAGGGTAGGCTAAGCCGAAAGGAGGTCATTATACTCATCAATATGAACAACTTTTAAAGAGGGGCAACCCTGAAATGGAGAAAAAATTATGTCAGCTATTTAATACATTTTGTTGTGACTGAAATTTTTCTATGGAACAGATGATTACAATTTTCGCGATTTTAGGGTCGATCCCATAGTAAAGGTTGTTTATAGTAATGAGTATAATTGCTTTCTATGGGCTTTGTAAACCCATTCCGCGTAACCCACTAATAAGTGTTGATAAATCTATATACATAAAAATGAATTCCTATTTAACTTGGTCACGCCATCTTGAGAACGACTTTACCGATTTCATTCATCTTTGTTTTTAAATTCTTCTAATACTTTGTTGTTTTTAATCTTACGTGAGTAATTCCCGTGTAATATAAATAAAACTTTGTAGAAGGTTCTTACAGAAATAAAAATTAAGAATATTGGGCAGAAATTTGGCATCTATATTATATAAAAATGAATCTCTATTTACCATGGTCACGCCATAACTTGAGAAGGACTTTACCGATTTCATTTAGCATTTTTTTTTTTAAGTTTTCTAATACTTCGTAGAAGTTTCTTACGGAAAGGAAAATTAAGAATATTGGGCAGAAAATTGGAAAATTTCAGTAAACTTAACGACGATTTTATCCTGCGTGTGAAAGTGCGGGGCGCAACTAGTACAAATAAATACCTGTGAAGCCATATAAATGGCAGCTGCAGCAACCGAGATAGGGCTCCTTCCAGAGACAATATCCAACTCTCCCGCTTTCCTTGCAATATGTGTCGCTGCCCGTTGCACCGAGTTGGGGAGCCCCAGGTTAGAACAGAACCGAGACATGAAGTCAGCTGTTGTGATAAGATCCACCGAAGTCTCGAGAGCTTTGAGAATGAGTTTGAAACACCGTCCGATTTCCTTCTTGCTGATTTTGCTGACGGCGCAGATTTCTTTGAAGGTGCGCGGTACTCCTTCTTGCCTACAGGCGATGTAGAGGCAAGCCGACGCGATGGCGTCGTTAGCTCGGCCTTTCAAGTTTTTGCCATCGTGTACCTGAAATGTTAAATATTTTATTTAAATGGGGTGCGACCAGCGAATGGTTGGTGGAAAAAGGTGTGATGAGATGAATTATTTTCTTCTATTATATTTTGGGCTCAATTTTCCGCTGGGACGTCATTTTGAATTGTTGTACCCTATGTCACTCCCACTATTAAAACTATTCAAACGACACCTCACATGTCGAAATCCATTAACCCGTTTAGGCTGTAGGGTGTGCCAAAGAAATCATCATTCATACATACACTTGAAAAACATAACCCTCTTTTTTGCGCAGTCGGGTAAAAAGCGGAATTATTATGTAAGATAGATCCGAACCCCGATTCTACTAAACCAATTGTTTTTAAAATGTAATTATTTAAATTTTTATTGTTTAATGAATTGCCTCAATATTGACAGTTTTTTTTTTTTTTTACTAAGTTATAATATTAGGTGGTGGTATTTTTCTAGTATAATAAAATTTATAAACTGTAAATTTTGACACAATTTATAAAAAAAAACAATTATAATTTAAAAACAATTGGTTTAGCAGAACTCTGTTGTTTGCGAATATTTATCTTATTAGGTTGAAAATTTGCTAAAGAGATATACAGCAGGTGAGCGCGCCCTCACTACATAGCTGAAAGCGCTTACTACATACAACAATGTGCAATGTGCTGTGGAAGTGGTTAGTAGCATGTCCACTGCCACTTGCACTAACCAAAACGATGCAGATGTTGCGTAGTAGGTAGCTACTTGCAAATTGTACTACGCATCGTCTGCAAGTGCTTTAAGACAAATGTTTTTAACTTGCCAAGCAAGAAAGGCAATGCAAAGGCAAGAAAAAAAAAATTATAACATGAACAAGACCGCCGAATGCGGTTGAAACTATAGTCAGAATAACGGGCTTAATTAAACGCGAGTAATTCCCGTGTTATATAAACAAAACGTAATTCATAAATAATCAATTTAATCTGAAACCACATACATATCCTTCTATTTTGCAAAACAATTCTCTTGCACCTCGTAATTTTATTTATTACTGGAAAACATGGTTAGCAAAAACAAATCATTTTACCTGCACACTTATCATAGTTAGTATTCAAGAAATAATGAGGCATAAACTAAATTCCAACTAAAGTAAAACTAATTTTATGCTACAAATACCTAAGGCCGCATTGATGGAAACGGCGGGCGCCAAAGCATGCAACGGCAATAGCTTGAGGTATGCCGGCATTATTTATTGATCTGACAAGCAGCTAGCTGGTCTTATAATGGTTGGATTAACCGCATGACGCGCTGCTTAACGCCTAGCATTAACGTAAACGAGGCTAACACGACACGCGACGCTCAGCGTCTCCATAAACGATGCCTAAGCCTAAAGCCTGTATAATTTTCATCCATGACCTATGCCTTATTCAATATTGAAAAGAAAAACTACAACTAACACAATTATGTAAGGTTTCATGATTTTCCATGGGTTTTGAACTAACAAGCACAAAAAGAACCTACCATGCTATGGTTTTCTCATGATACTTTACTTCACTGGAAATGGATCCCGAACCTCATAATTGAGATTTAAGGTTCATTTCCACAGAAGCAGAGCTTGAGGAGATATGCCAAAATCAACCAATCAAATCTGGGTGTCTTCAAGACGAGAGTGAATCAGTTTCCTCTAGGCAAGCATGCTCCATCGTAGACCCCATCATCGCTTAACATCAGACGAGATGGCGGCCAAAAGCAATCAAATTTATAATAAAAAATAAAATAAAAAAACAACCATCACATTAATTGAAATCGTAGCGTCATAGCAGACAACAGTCATAGAGATGAAAAGAATTGTAACAAATAGTTTGGCAAGCAGAGAGGAACAGATTAAAGCGTTGTGGAGCGGAGTAGAGTATAGAAGTGTGAAGTTAGCGGAGAGGTATGGTGAGGATATGATGGGTGAGGTATAGCAGAGCGTAGCTCTCTGGGGCAATAGAATACGGCACCGGTACCGCCTGCCTGTAGTTAGAGGCTACTAAAAGAAAATGGGACGTCTGGGCTCAGGATGGTCAAAGTTAGGGCTCTGAACATCCACTTAAGCGAGCCCCGGGAGAGGATGATAAAGTTGTATGACTGACATTGTCGTAGACGGAGGAGCCGAGACACCACACAGTTGTCTCGGGAAGTGGTGTTCAGCAGTGGACTTCTGGCTGATGATCATGATTTAAAATGAGGAAGTTATAAATATAAGTTAAACCAGATTTTTGTTTTGATATAGAGTGCTAGTCTCAACATCATAGTTTCCCTCATCTCTGCTTCAATGGAAACACTTACTTCTATTCCTAGCTCCACCCTGCTAGTCTCTGCTTCAGTAGAAAAACACCCTTAAAATCGAAAACTCTTTGAGGTGGATGAACGCATTAACCACTGAGCTGTCATCACTTAACATATAATGCTACAAGCAAACAAACATGCCTTTAAAAAGTCAATTTACCTGTTTAAACAAATTGTTGGCTCTGTCGACGATCGTCTTCGGCAGATTTATCCTATCAGCCATTGTGTTGATTTCTCTGAATGCATTAATGAGCGCTCTGTCTGTGCTACTGATGTTCCTCCTGTTTTGATACTTGGAGACTCCGAAACTGTCAAATGAGGCATCTCCTCGGCCTGGTCCGATGATAGTGGACAAGTCTCCACCAGAAAGCAGTGGGTTCTCAGGTCCACCAACACGGGATGGGTCAACTCCTGACTTTTCATTGCTGAATGTACGCCACTCAGAACCAACGTCTATGACTCTGAAAAGCAAATTTTGGGTCATTTTGTGTACATTTAGTCCACTGTAATGACACTAACAGTCCTAAGAATTACCTTAAGCAAAAGATTAAGATTATACCAGTGGTATGATATCCTGAACTAAACAGTTAATACACCTAAGCATCGGAGCATTTTTTATACATTCCTGTAATTATAATTTGCTATTTGACTGGAAATAAGATTCCTGTGGAACAGGAGAATGCTAGATTTTTTCATATATTATTCCATAAAAGTTAATGCCCAAATCCATAAGTGTCATTCAAAGGCACAACTCTTAGGTTTCATAAACAGTTACTGAGATGTTGTTAGCTTAGACCAGGAGATTTTTGGTGTTCATAATGTAGGTATCATTCAATAGTATTTTCTGCAGGCGGCTAGTTAGCTAAGTGAAATTGTGCATACATATAATCATTAGTACGATGCAAAATGTTGTTGTGATGACCTTGATAGGGTATCGGTGCACTACGTGTGGGGCTTGACATTTACTATTCGGAGTTCTGTCTCAATTAAGTTGCACAATTATCGTCAATTATTTAACGACCTCGAAATATAGAAATCCAATGCATCACTCGCGTCAATTCAGCAAGTCTGTTATTGTTACGACACCCCGAAATGAGCGTTGGAAAGCTCAGTTTCGCAAACCTTGCTAAACAATGCACTCACCTGTCTCCAACCACGAGACCGCATTCCGAACATATCATGTCGCCAGCCCTGTAGTCCTCGATGAGCGGCGCATCGGGATGGGCATAGCATACCACCTTATTCGCCTCCATTCTAAAACCACAAATGAAAGTGGGTTCAACACTTCAATATTCATCAACAAGTAGGCATCAAATCGAAAGGAGACTCGAAAGTTCTTGGTCGACGCCATATAATCACTGAACACCATCGAAAACTTACGTATTAACATAATTAGCGATAGCGTTATGCGGTTGGAGTATGAATAAATAACGCCGAAACAAGTAAAACAATAAAAATAAATTAGAAAAACAGACCTCGACGTGCTCGCCATGATTGTCGCATAGACAAAATGCTAACTTTTTTTACGTTTGACAGCGAACGTCAAAGATAATCAGAGACAATTGTAGAGTAGAGCTGACATTCTCGGTTATTTTATTGATGAAAATCACAAATTTTTATGGCTACGCACGGTTTGAACATTTTCGTATGAAGTGAATAAAATAAGAAACCACATGCATCAATCATTATAAATTATTGGAACAACAATAAGTTACAAAGACGTCGAAACAAAATAATCAAAAATCTTTTGCAAACATATCAAAATATACAATCTTCTAGCATTTAAGTTCATTACATGCAACCACTTGCATTGTGTAAAATAAGGTAATTTTAATTGAAAACTCAATGGAAAACTGGCATTGCATTCAATGAGAGAGGAATTTAGCTCTATAGTTATCCTACTCTTTGATTTAGCTACGAATTAGGATATTTCGGTCAGGGTTAGGTTAGCCTACATAATAATTAATACGTAAATAGGTTTCCTTCTACTAGTTCACAACGAAAACCAACTAACGTAGGGTAATAATTATCATCATCATCATCATCATTTCAGCCGTAGGACGTCCACTGCTGGACATAGGCCTCCCCCATCGATCTCCAAAAGGGCCGGTTGGAAGCGGCCTGCATCCAGCGTTTCCCTGCGGTCTCTTTTAGGTCGTCTGTCCATCTTGTGGGTGTTGTGGTAATAATTATGATGATTATGAAATCTTATAGCAATCATGGAAGACAAAATGTTTTCGGATGGGATATCTAAATACTACCTATACCTATACGTAAAACATAGTCATTCGAGATATTGTATGTGTACGTACCTACCATAGACGAACCATGAACGTAACACCTTAAAGGGTTTTGTTATAGTGTTAACACACGTATGGATTTGGTTGACCTCAACCGCCGTCTGACCAACGGGAGAGAAAGGGAGGGAAATATGATATTCTCACTCTTTCTCTCCCGTTGGTTGGACGGCGGTCCGTCAACCGAATCCATACGTGTGTTAACACTGTTACGTCTACCTACCTAAATCGGTGCTTCCTTGTAGTCAAACTATTTCCAGCAATAAAAGAGCAGCGCCACCAACCTTGACTGCCGGTGTGTTGGCATTGCCATCTGGTTATTATGAATTTCACCGTTATGAAATGTTGCGTTACCTACCAAATTATTTGAATTGCCAATCGAATATTGCGTTGAATAATGAATTCAACTCGAGTTACCTCGACTACTAAATGCATAGTTCGGATTGGTTTGAGATTGGATTTCGTTTTTTTTTTATAAATTTTGTAGGTAATAGATTTTATTATAGGTCTGACGCTGTGAGTGAACCAGCCTAGCCTCTACAGTTCTTCATAATAGGTAAAGGTAAGTGTTCAAGGCTGAAAATACTACTTACTGCGGCCAATTTATCAGCAGAGAAGGTCACCAACGAATTTTCTGACCAAAACCACAAAGGAAATAGGTATTAGTACATAATATAAGGTTCTGGAATGGAGACCACGGACTGGCAAGCGCAGCGTAGGACGTCCACCCACAAGATGGACAGACGACCTAAAAGAGACCGCAGGGAAACGCTGGATGCAGGCCGCTTCCAACCGGCCCTTTTGGAGATCGATGGGGGAGGCCTATGTCCAGCAGTGGACGTCCTACGGCTGAAATGATGATGATGATGATGATGACATAATATAAACGACCGCTAAACAGGTACGGCCTTACTTATAAAAGTTACTTAAAAGTTAAGCAATGCTTAAAATTGCTGTGAACTTCTCGCTGACGGAAATTGTCACAGGTGAAAACGAGACAGCAATTTTAGGCTTTGCTTAACTTAAGTAACGTTTATAAGTATGGCTGCCAATGCTTAGTTCTCGCCGTAACTAGTTATTAGCTCACTGCGTTTAAAGGATAATTATGTGACTTCCAGACTACCATAGATTTTTTTTTGCACTACCCCTTAGAATAACTACACAAAGAAATCAAGTACATTCGCAAAATTTAAACCATTCAAATGGTGTCATATATGACTCCAAAAAATATATAAAAATTTTACTATGACAATTCGGTATGCTAAAAAAAATTAACCTATGCCAATCCCAAAACCATTTCGAGATTTTATGTTACTAACTCTTATTTTTCTACTCTGACCCTTTAAAACGATAAGATGCCATTTATTTTAACATAAAACTAAGAAATCATTCGACTTTCATTGACCTCTAAATGACGTCACGGTGTAGCATTTTATTTTCAGTGCCTTTTAAGAATAAAAATATTATACATTTGGCACACTGTTCGTCACACAGAATAGAATATTTTTTCATTTCTGTGGTTTGACTGTCTGGCTTTTTTCAGGGCTGCCAATATGGGGTGCTTTTTTAGACTTCTCAACGCAACAAAATTTTGTGCTATATGGTGACGTCACATAATTTCAATTTTAAAAAAAATATTGTAAAATAACTACTTGATAGAAAATAAAAATATTGAAATTAGTTTCTTAAAATAGCCTTATCTACGAAATAAAAATATAAAAAAAAACTTTACATACCGAATTTGCGCGGTGAAATCGTACCACAAGAAATCAGAAAAGCAGCATAAGAGTTATGGTGTGGCATTCCACAGGTAATCCATTAATTTTACCAATCGAAACGTAAGCTACAAAGCGAATTTGTAGCTTACGTTTTGAGAAGGCGTTGTTTGGAAACCTACCTTCTCTGAGTAGTTATTCTAAGCACTACCCTATGTTTCTTTTTATTCGGCAATTTAGACTTTAGGGGCTTTCGCTTTTTTATGCTGTGGTCATTGAATTTTTCTGAGGCTGTAGGTTTCCCAGGTTTTTCCATTTTCCACCTATTATTCATACTTAGGTACCTAATCTAATTCATCAAAATTCCAAAGATTTACGGTTAGAGTAGAGTAGAGTCATGCATAAATAATCCGTATGGTGTCACTGGTGGGTGACACACAGCTGATTCCTCCTATCACTGACGTTGTAGATAAAACCATATAAGTGAGTAAGAGTCATTATGCGCCGGCGTCATGAAATAAAGGATTGTTCAAATGAGTCACTTCACTTCCCTGTCCACATGATTACATTATCATGTTTAAGCAGACACGGAAATCATGTTTTACATGAAATTAATGTTTTTGGTCCTTTTTAAAATACGACATACGCATTACGCATGTTGTTACGCGCTTGATGGTAAGATCGTCAATTATAGTTGCTATGCCATCCGGAATTTTTTATGTCCCTACCTTTGCAAGCATTGAGTAGCTAGCTATGTGTTCTGTGGTTGCTAGTCATCCTGAGATTAGCTGGAGATAATTTACTCATCCGAAGGTTGTCTGCAATAAATCCTCTTCCTATTTATGTGTAATATTCTTTCTTGAGAGTAGATTTTGTACTGTAAGAAGGTAGTATGTATTGTTTATAAATCATATTTTTTTTTGCATTGTCAGCGAAGGTTTAAAAATTATAATTTCCCAAAAGTGGCCAAAACCGGGGCTTCTATTCTATTGTATTGTATGTCTTGTATTTTTTTTTAAATCTATTCTATTACCTACTAGTTTCTGCCCGCTCGCGTAGTGAAGTGATGTACATATTAATCCCATGACGTTCCTGACCATTCCAGTATAATTTCCATCATGCTCCTGTCCCATTTCGTTCCATTACTCATTCCCCATTTTTTCATCCCTCTTTTATCAACCCTTGTTCCGTTTCTATCCTGTTTGTATCCCATGTCCGCCTCGCTACCGTCCCGGTTCCGTAGTACTCCCGTGCTGACCTACCGCCTGCCTCCGAATACCGCTCCGGGAGTTTACCGCTGCTCCCATGCGGTACTCCCGCTGCGATCCGCCGCGGAGTCCGGAGCAGACGTTCTCGATGGACACGTTGAGCTGGCGATCGGCAAGGAAAGATGCGGCGACTCAGACAAGGCCAGGTAGCATCGCAGTGCGCATCAGCTGATAATGAGGCCTTCGTGCCTCGCCAGGTCCCCATATTGGTCTCATATGCGAGGTCGCTAAAAGTCGCTAAAACAGCTTCGCAGTGCGCGGCAGGATTGTGATGGGGCGGTAGCTGGCAGGCTGTCGTCTATCATTTCCGGGCTTCCGAATGACGATCACCTTGGCAGTCTTCCATATCGACTCGAGGGAAAGTGTCCGATACGAAGGTTGGCGTGGCCTGTATCACCGCGTCTGTCGCCGTGAATCGCAACACATTGTGTGCTAGGGCTTTACTAAGAGTTGCGAAATTGCGAAGCTTGAGCGAAACCATTGAAGTTGGGATGCCTCTAGCCTAAACTAATTTAGTCTAGGTAGTTAGCGCTTAGCTACGGTATTGAAGGTCAGGTAGGTATTTTAGGGTTACCTTGATCTAGTTTTTTTTTTGTTAATTTAGAACGTGTGGTTTCGGTGTTTCTAATTGTAATGAGATTTTAACATGTATTTTCCTTTTCGACGAGTAGGTACCTAAATCTGTTAATTTTAATATCCATGAATCACTTCACTTACCACCGAAAATCAACGTACGATCCGGTCAGTATTCGGATGGGTGACCGCGAGTGGCATTTACGACTGAGCGCTACTGTAGGTCAGATGACACGTTAAATTGCAGGTCCCAGTTGTTGTCATTATATAAATACTTACAGATAAGGTAATCCATGCACCGAACTTAACCCTAGAACCGTACCCATCTGGCGGGATCAGTAACCGTACCCTGGGGTACAGTGCACCCCGGAATTTAAAAATCACTTTTTTTCCTAACCCTTACTTTAATCAAAATACAATTTAAACTTCCTTTTAGATACATAAATCAGTCATCATTAAAATAAAATAAAACTTAATAATATTACGTTTAAGCACCATTAGCGAAAATTTTCGTTTGATGCTCGTTACAGACAAATCTTTTGCACTTGCTGCATATAACTCTCGATTTTCGGTCTCGACTCCTCAGACAAACAATATATCTACTCATTTTAGCATTATTAGAGAACGGTCTTTCATATGCTCCCTTTTTTAGGGTTCCGTACCTCAAAAGTATAAAGCGGAACCCTTATAGGATCACTTTGTTGTCCGTCTGTCTGTCTGTCCGTCTGTCCGTCTGTCAAGACCCTTTTTCTCAAGAACGCGTAAAGGTAGCAAGTTGAAATTTATACTAAATACTTGGGTCTACGGTTTCTTTCGGCTGTAAAAAAATAAAAGTTGTAAGTCAAAGCAATCAAAAGATATGAACGTTTATGTCGTATATTTTGCGATTTCACAGGGGAATCAAAACCTATAGGGTACTTCCCGTTGACCTAGAATCATGAAATTTGGCAAGAGGCAAGGTCTCATAGTACATATATAGGAATAAATCCGAAAGTTATAAATTTAAAGTTATATCATTTAAAAATCATTATTTTGCTATTACAAATTTACATTTAGTAGTTGGAATGTATGGAAGAACCTTATTGTCAACTACAAACTTAAGTTTGTCTTTCAATATTTTAACTTCAGTTAGTTTTTTTTTTGTCTCGCGCTTTGAGGGTTTCGTTATGTCGTATATTTTGCGATTTCACAGGGGAATCAAAACCTATAGGGTACTTCCCGTTGACCTACCGAGGGTTCCGTCTAACGGAACCCTCAGAGCACGAGTCCTACTCGTACTGGTCCGGTTTTTTTCAAAAATACACCCAATACTTTCTTGCATGTTGGTTGGCAAAGTTTGCAGCCAAAAACATTGTTCATATAGGTACGATTTCATGAGATCTAGAGTCTACAAAAAGGACGTTGGTTTTTCAAATTTTATTTTCCGTTAGATGATTGTAATAATATTAAGGAATTGATTCCCATAATGTTTAACATAGAAAATGCATATAAACCAAAGGAAAAAAAGATAATAAGTAGAAAAAACACCTCTTATTCAATTATTTATTTAAAACCCGTCTATTTATCATATTCATATAATTTAAAATTTAATAAATATCAAATACAAAAGAAATACCCCAAAAGTAATTAAAACATACCACATTATGTAATAACGCACACGTACAAAAAACTTACGTCAACCGTCAACGCACTTGTAACGACACCCACAATCTAAAGGGTGTCTGATGCAGCGACGCGTCCCCGTCCTTTCTTAGAATACGCGGGTGCATGTAAGGATACGGAGCAGAATAAAAAAGTTATGAAGATTTCAAAATGAAAAAACTGATTTGTACTCCAGGGTACGGTTCTAGGGTTAAAGTAGGTACCTATAGGTAGAAGAGGTACCTACCTACGTAGGTAATTCACGTTCTTACAAAGATAACCATATCCAAATTATCCAACCTTACTTACTTTTCTAATGTACTTACCTTTGTAAGTACCTACCCAATAATATATTGTCTGTATAATTTGTAGGCACCTATTCGGCATTGTAGGTACATAGAGTTGTAAAGGTAAAGTACCAAATGACACTCGCTAACAAACCGGAGAAAAGATAACGATGTAATTATAGATAATTAAATAGTAAATAAATAAATAATCTACGTTATATTGGAATTCTAAAATAGGACTAGAACCACAGACCTACCTATATCCAAATGGAAGCCGCAAGTCGACCCACCTTGCATGTCATTTATCTCCGATACAACTCCGATTTATTGTCGGAGTTGAATCCAGCTGAAGCCAGTCTCTTCAATCGGTGCCGCGACAACACGATTCAGTTGGAAACGAAAATTGATACTTCTATCAATTCCATCCATGCCAATAATGTAGTGCAAACAAGTACCGTTCTTTATCGATCATCAAATTTGACAGTTGAGGTTGTCAAATTCGATAATATGCAATTTTTTCAGTACTCGCTGTGATCGATTCTTTGGCATTTTAGCGAATTTGACGATCGATAAAGAACGGCACATTGGCTTTAGAAAACAAACTCAGGATCCTCAATAGTTTCTACAAGAAAAAGAAAACAAAGCAATGGACGTGGATTTCCCCGAACGGACTACATAAAAACGAAATTGATTTAATTATGACTAATAATGCCAAAATCATTCAAGATGTATCAATCATACATAATCTAAACTTTTACTCGGACCATAAAATGGTTCGTGCTAGACTGACAAACACGCCTATAAAGAGAAAAAGGATGTTCCATAATGATAGTTCTTCCTTTGTATACATCCGTAATGGCAACCAACTTACTGGCAACCAACTTACGACTAGTTTAACAGAATCAATAGGAAAAGACAAGGAAAAACACATACCAACTCAGGTCAAGTATGAAAAATTTATAAACATCTTACAAACAGAAACTAAGAAAGTTAACCCAAGAAGCAAAAATTTCGTTTCTGATGAGACACAACATCTCCTACAGGAGAGGAAAGAACTAGTACAAAGGAAAGAAAACAAAATCAACCGCTGTAAAATAACAGAAATTAGCAAAAAGATAAACGAAAATATAAGAAAAGATAAGAAACTAAAAAGACAAAACATATTGATAAAACATATCGAGAAAACTGGGGGAATAAAAAAGGCTAGTAAAGAACTGAACTCTAAAAAAGATTGGATGATAAAGGTGAAGACTAAAGACGGAAAATATACAAATAAAAGACTAGAAATACTTAAAATTGCTACAGACTATTACCGAAACTTGTACCAAAGTAAGAACCTAAAAGAAGGGATAACTAAAAGAATCATAATAGACGTTGAACCGACGCCAAAAATACTAAAGGAAGAAACAATAAGAGCAATTAATACACAAAAAAGAGACAAGACTCCTGGAACTGATCAAATAACGAACGAACTACTAAAAGCTACCCTACCGATCATTGCCCCTGCATTAACAGATATATTCAATGAAATTATAGAGACTGAAAATATTCCTACAGATTGGACTAAATCAACCATAATATTAATACATAAAAAAGGAGATAGAGGAGAAATAGCGAATTATCGACCAATTAGCTTAATGTCGAATATCTATAAGGTCTTCTCTAAAATAATTTTGTCCAGAATCACATCTACACTCGACGAAAACCAACCGAAAGAACAAGCGGGGTTTCGTAGTAAATACTCAACAGTAGATCATATACATGTTCTAAGACAAGTTCTACAGAAATACAAAGAATACAATAAAAGCTACTATCTCGCCTTTGTAGACTACAACAAGGCCTTTGATTCCTTAGAACATGAATACATCTGGGAAGCACTGCGTTCTCAAGGTATACAGGAAAAGTACATACGAATAATTAAGAAGGTGTATTCAAAAAGTACAGCCCAAATCAGGCTGGAAGCAACGGGAGAGGACTTTCCTATAGAAAAAGGCGTTCGACAGGGCGACCCAATCTCACCCAAGTTGTTTTCGGCGGCCTTGGAGATGATATTCAAAAACTTAGATTGGAAGAAAAACGGACTCAACATAAACGGTGAAAACCTAAATCACTTACGCTTCGCAGACGATCTAATTTTATTCTCAGAATGTCCAAAAAAACTAGAGCAAATGCTACAACAACTATCAGATCAAAGCATAAAAGCAGGACTTACAATGAACACAACAAAAACCAAACTTATGACTAATGCTTCTCAGACATACAACATCACTCTAAACAGGAAGAAAATAGAATACGTGGACGAGTATATATACCTAGGACAGCTAATAGCCCCACGGGATACTATGCATAAAGAAATTGACAGAAGAATCGCCAACACGTGGAAAAGATTTTGGTCTCTCAGTGAAGTTATGAAAAACAAAGACATGCCAATTAAAGATAAAAGAAAAGTTTATAACATGTGCATTTTGCCATGTTTAACATATGGCTGTCAAACATGGGCATTATCTGAGAGCCTAACAAACAAAATAATCGTATGTCAAAATGGAATAGAGAGAAGCGTAATAGGAGTAAAAAGAATAGATAAAATAAGACTAAACAAAATTAAGAATATAACTAAATTTAAAGATGTGAACAAAGTATGCAAAACACTGAAATGGAAATGGGCAGGTCATATGCTTAGAGAGAAAAATGAAAAATGGACCAGAATAATATCAGAGTGGTACCCCAGAGATGGCAAAAGAAATAAAGGTAGACAAATGAAACGTTGGGAAGATGACCTCAAAAGAGTTGCCGGTCCAGAATGGATCAGAAGTGCAAGAGACAGAGATAGGTGGAAGTCTTTGGAGGAGGCCTTTGTCGAAGGACAAGCTGTTGCCAGAAAAACAGACCGTCAACAATAAACTTCATGTAAATGTATTGTAAATATGATAAAAACAGTAATAAAGGCTTATTATTATTATTATTATATTAAAGAACGGTACTTGCACTGCTGAGTTGTAAGAACTAATAGTGCTAACAGACGCTCGAACGCGGCTGACGGACCGCCGTCCACCCAACGGGAGAGAAAGAGTGAGAATATCATATTTCCCTCTCTTTCTCTCCCAATGGTCAGACGGCGGTTGAGGTCAGCCGCGTTCGAGCGTCTGTTAGCACTATAAGAATACCACAAACAGTTGGCCGACATAATAGCAGTTTTGTGTTACTTAGCTCTAATGTAAAAACTTTAATACGTACAAGCGTCAAAATTGGCATGGTTTTAGTGCACACTCTATAAAACATCAAACAATAAATAATGGTCAAGTACGAGTCGGTAACAAATTACTGTTCACCACCAAGTTATGCAAAAAAAAAACGCGCAAAAGCGCACTATCTCGCACTACAGCTGCTATCTTTTCTCTAACTTCTAAGTGAAAAATATAATGTATCAACATGTGTATGTATCTATGATAACAGTTGTTTATGTAGTTTATTAATTATGTAGGTATGTAGTATGTTTTCTATATTTTGTAGTTTATGTAGGTATATGTATATATAAGTATGTTATATTTATTTGTAGTCTATTAATTGTTTGTTGTTATTTGCATAGGTATTTACTTTTTTTTTTTTTTTTTTAGTTAAGGCCACAATTGTTTTATGTAAATCATTTTCGTGCACGGTTGCCTGGAAGAGGTCGCTTTAAGCGATAAGGCCGCCTGTTAAAAGCCTTAATAATATTTTTATTGTAATGTTTATGTTATCTTTGTTTTGTGGTAAGTCATTGCATTGTATTGTATGCAACGGCGGGCGCGCGGTCGGTTCTAAGACATGGTTGTAACTACTGACCACCTGGGCGTGATGTTGTCTTTTTGCACTACATTTTGTATTGATCTCAGTGCGTGAACCCGACACAACCCAAACACTTGGCCAGTTTACAGTTTGAACCGCTTGTGAAGTCTACTTGGATGATAGGTCTGTGAGCAGAACATCTAGAAATTGAAAAACAGTTCTCACAGGAAATCATCACTCATAAATTTGGCGTAACCCCTGATAACTCTGATAGCATTCTGATAACGTAATGTTAGGTAATAAATGGCTTTATTTAAATGCACACGGAATAGTAGGTAATAAATGCTTTGTGTAATGTTGACATCGTGTGACACTGTGACACTTGCAAAGTTCAGACGACAGTAACAAAAACGGCTCCAACGGAAGACCAGGGGCCTTACGGACAACAGCTAATTGCGGCACCTAATCCGCTCAGTTGGAAAATCACGCGAACGTGTACCTTATCGCGCCCAGATACGGTTTGCGGTCGCGTAATTTTCCAACTGAGCGGATTAGGTGCCGCAATTAGCTGTTGTCCGTAAGGCCCCAGCGCTGGTTAACAGCCGGCATTATGCTGAGTTGGGGCGGATTTGTGACCTAATAACCCGTGTATTTTAGCTATTTTAAAAAACGTTATTTGGTCACAAATAAACTTGTTTTTCTTTCTTTCATTCTTTTCAGTAGAACGAGATTAAATGGGTTTTTTTAACTTCGATCAAAGAGCTAATTGTCTTGTAACGACTGAACAGACTTTCATGAACACACGCTCGATCAATAAAATTCTACTTCACTTCACTTCACTTTCACGTAAACTTATAACACCCCTCTGTTTGCGAAGCCTTGTTGACCACCTACGGTGTCGTCCTCTTCAGTCCCATTTGGCTAAGTCAGAGTTTTTCAGTCGTGTGGAAAATTCTATAAATAGGTACCTACGTATGTCTTATAGAATTTTCCACATGACTGCAAAGCTCTACTAGGGTTTCTTTTTACGTGGTTACGTAAGACGCTCTGTAGTCTGTACGTAGCCCTTACGTAACGAGTACGTAACGTGAGAGCTAGAAGTAGGTAATTAGGTATACGGGGTTACGTAGGAAGGGTGTACTAAGCTGAAAGGAGTTCGTTGTACTCATCATTATGAAAAGCTTGTAGGTTATAGAAACCAACTCCGAAACCACTTCTTCATAAATTTTTAACCCCCGACGCAAAATGAGGGGTGCTATCTATGTAAGTATATGTAGGGTATAATAGGTATATCGATACCGGAAGTATCAATTAACGTAAGGGACATTTTGTCCAAAATGAATTAAATAACTGTGTGTCTGTAATCTGTATAATTATCTGTGGGTCTGTCTGTGGCATCGTACCTCCTAAACGGCTGAACCTATTTTGATTAGTTTTTTTTATTATTTTCCTGTACCCCACGCGATAAAATAGTACTTACCTACATAATTTTCAGCATAGGTTACTCTTTCTCGAGCGGGCTCTTCAATCACAAGCCGCCATACGATTCCCCCCCCCCCCGCGACCAACGTGGCTTACTTGGAATTTTACGTGCAAAAGGGAATTATGACGACATGCGCGTTGTCAAACACCAACTTCTGACTATTCCAGAGTAAATATAGGTACCTTGCTATGCGATCGTCGCTTTGCTTCTACAAAGTATGAACCGACAACCCCGGTAAACAACCGCTACACCATAAAAGCTCTAACCCAAGACATAACAAACTTTTGAAGCCAAGGCACACATAACCTGAGTACATTTTTATCGTTACTTGACTGGAATAGTCGCGAATATTTACGAACATAATCAACCGAGTTATCGAGAATGTTTGAGAAAAAATATTTAGCGTTGGTTCTTACCTAAAAGCAGTTTCTTTTGGCTCAAGGGCAACCGGTGGACGAGACCTATACCTAGTACATCTAGGTAGGCCGTTACGTGGTACTTGCCCTTAGAGGTAAGAGGGATTTGAGCAATAATTATGCCAGGCTAGTAAACCAAATAGTAAATTATAGTGTATGCGCCTATTTTGACTATCTGAAGATAATTGACCGAGCGAAGCGAAGGGCTTAGAGTCTAAGAGAGAAACCGGGTTTTTAAATGTGAAAAAAGCTTCCGCACTAACGTCGGGCCGATTTTTCACGCGTCAAACGCGGACTTAAGAGGGGGCATCCGAAATTTTATGCTAATTTGCCATGATATTCTAACTAAACCAAATATCGGATCATCGTAATAATTGATATATGTGAATTTTCAATTCATTTTCTTTCCGCCATTAAGACAGAAACATAATAGCAAGATATTTACTCGATACTTTAATGTTTAGAAAATGGTGCCTTTTTGCTAATTTTTTTGATTTTACTTGGAAAGTATTTCAGTTACATATCTAAAATAAATACTCACCGAAGGAAAATATAGTTTGTTTTCCAGTGTTAAGACAAAATTTACCTAGATTAATTAGTACTCTCATAATAAATTATATTCGATTTGAGACTTACGTCCTTTAGTTCTAAGCAACTATTCGGTCAAACGGCAAGTCCGATATTCAGTCTTATTCTGTTGCGCTTTGCATCTAAATAGCGAAACATGCTCCGTTCAACCTCAGTACCGCACTGTGCCTCAACGGGGAAGGACGCACGCGCTTGCTTTTCGCCTTGGTTTTATCTTCCGAGTGCGATTATATCAACACCTACTGTATTTTCAAACAAAGGATAATATAAAAAATCGATGGCTCGAACGCGACCACTTGATGCGGCTACCAAGTGGTGACAATGACCTTAGAGCACAGACTAGGTAAAGCTACTACGAAAAAATAACATAGATACAAATAAAATGGATACGACTAGGCCCTAACGAATCCATTATTATGTATGCTCAGTAATATAACTATTAGAGTCGGAGTGTTTCTTTGTGACAGACAAACAGACAGAGAGAGAGAGAGAGAGAGAGAGACGGAGAGAAGCAGAGAGAGAGAGTCAGAAAGATAAAACTAAAAATTAAATGACATTATAAAATAATTTAGATTCATTATAATTTTATAAAATTAAAATTAAAAATCATTTAAATTAATGTGATGGTTAATTTGACTTGAGAGTTCCATCCACATTTTCTCACGTTTTTACGAGAAGCGGCTTTCTGCAAAAGGAGGAAGGTTCTCAATTTTAACAGACAAAAAATAGCTTGGTAATAATGGAAGCAAAAAAACATCTTCTAATAAAAAAATATTTAAATGTGGAAAGTCAAACAATAGGTACTTATGTTTTTAACCGACTTCAAAACAGGGGCAAGGTTCTCAATTCAACCGGTATAAAAAAATACTAGTCGAATTGAGGACCTTCCTCCTTCTTTGAAGTCGGTTAAAAACATAAGTACCTACTGTTTGACCAGTTGGGTTGGCTCGGGTATGTGCTGGTAAGGGGAAATGCACAATACACTAGCGGGACTACTTACCTTAGTCAAAGTCAAATACTACTTACCTTTTTATCCGACTTCAAATAAGGAGGAAGGTTCTCATTTACCTTAGAGTACCTTCAATTCGACCAGTATTTTTTTATACTGGTTGAATTGCAGTCCACCACTGCGGTGCAACAATGCGGTGCAACACTGCGTTGCAACACTGCGGTGCAACAGTGCGGTGCAACAGTGCGGTGCAACAGTGTGGTACAACAGTGCGGTACCATCTTTAAATATTTTGAATCAGTAGCATAAAATACGAGTTTCTCAGATCAAACGCTAGGTGGCACCACCAGTATTTCAGCAAAGTGAAGTTATATCAAAAAATAAATAGCTATTTTTGAATATTTTGAACTAATTGGTTGGAAACATAGGTGAGTTTTTTTTTGAGGATAAGGTGAGGTTTTGCGTGATTTGCGTCCAACACTAGATGAGAGCATTTATATTTCAGAGAATCTTGACTTGTATCGTAAAATATTTCTGCCATCCTTGCATATTTTAAATCAGTAACGGTGATTATAGATTGTTCAGTTCTAATACTAGAAGACATCTTCAATATTTCAGTGAAGACGTTAAATCAGAAAATATTTCAGCCATCCTTGAATATTTTAAGTCTGTGGCATCGATTAATGGCTGCTGAGGTCTAAAGCCAAACGACGGCACCAATATTTCAGAGATTTTGAGAAGTAGCTTCACTAACGAAATTTCTTTATTTAATTCAAATCCGAAAATATTTTGACCATCACTACATATTTTGAGTTTTATTCAGTGGTAAATGATTTCACAGGGTGAGTATTAGGGAACTAACGCAGTATTTTTCATACATTTTGGGTAATGAGAAGCCACAGGCAAACCACGGCAAAACTTATCTCAGATGGCGCCACCTTCGCTGGTGCTGTCATTTGTGGCTTATTTGAGGTTATAAACATTGCTCTTGAATGAAACAATAAAAATAAACTTTGCCTTTAAACAGTAAAATGTTTCTTATATTTCAGAGAATCATGACTTGTATCGTAAAATATTTCTGCCATCCTTGCATATTTTAAATCAGTAACGGTGATTATAGATTGTTCAGTTCTAATACTAGAAGACATCTTCAATATTTCAGTGAAGACGTTAAATCAGAAAATATTTCAGCCATCCTTGAATATTTTAAGTCTGTGGCATCGATTTATGGCTGCTGAGGTCTAAAGCCAAACGACGGCACCAATATTTCAGAGATTTTGAGAAGTAGCTTCACTAACGAAATTTCTTTATTTAATTCAAATCCGAAAATATTTTGACCATCACTACATATTTTGAGTTTTATTCAGTGGTAAATGATTTCACAGGGTGAGTATTAGGGAACTAACGCAGTATTTTTCATACATTTTGGGTAATGAGAAGCTACAGGCAAACCACGGCAAAACTTATCTCAGATGGCGCCACCTTCGCTGGTGCTGTCATTTGTGGCTTATTTGAGGTTATAAACATTGCTCTTGAATGAAACAATAAAAATAAACTTTGCCTTTAAACAGTAAAATGTTTCTTGACAGTGGCAAATCTCAGAAAAAAGTTAATGTTTCCTTAGCTGGTAAAAAAGCGAATCTTTTGGCAAGGTAGGTATGCAATAAAATTATCAATCACTGCGTTGCAACACTGCGGTGCAACAGTGCGTTGCAACACTGCGGCGCAACAGTGCGATGCAACACTGCGTTGCCACACTGCGTTGCAACACTGCGTTGCAACACTGCGTTGCAACACTGCGGTGCAACACTGCTTTACAACACTGCGGTGCAACACTGTGGACCAAGTAGACAGAGACACTAAGATTATACAAGTCGCATTGAGAACCTTCCTCCTTATTTGAAGTCGGATAAAAAGGTAAGTAGTAATACCTACTGTTAGACCGGCCGGGTTGGCTCGGGTAGGTACTGGTAGGTCAAACAGTAGGTATATTAGGCCGACTTCAAATAATGAGGAAGGTTCTGTGAAGGATGATGATGATATTTTTTAGTAAATTGAATTGAATGGAATGGAATTGAATTGCATTGCATTAAATTACATTAAATTAAATTAAATTAATCATACTTAAATAGATATTAACAACCAGGTATACTCGTAGAACAAACACAAAATGTTCATCACATTAATTTTGTCCTAGGTGGGAATCGAACCCACGCCCGAAGCTCAGAAGGTAGGTTCACTACCAACTGGACCAACGGGCTTTCGGGTATTTCGTTTCGCGTGTTTCGTTTAGTATAGTATAGCATAGCGTAGCGTAGCATAGCATAGCATAGCATAGCATTAGTTTAGTTTAGTTTGATTTAATGTTTAACGATCTCTGACTCTCTGTCTCAAGCGTAAAATTTTAATTTGAAAATTAATTTAGGCAATTTCAATATAATTTATATAATTTATTAATTTTATATTGATATTGTAGAAAACTTAAAAATTAAGTTTAAAAATATACAACAAACACAATTTTGAAAATTGAAATAAACAATTTACGGTTTTGCGCGCCGCGACCAAACCCAGCTAATCGCCAAAACGCCAACATTATGCTTATCCTGTGTTTATTACTCCTTGCCGCATGACGAGTTCGACTACGCGAGTTATGTGTACTGGAGCTGCGCGCGACTGCCGCGCTGCCGTGGTTGTGTTTCACACTAATGCGGGTGATGCGAGACGCGTGGGTGAAATCAGAAATTTTCCTCGCTTTATACGCACTCTTATAAGCGTTAAAAAAAAAATTTACCGCGTTTGATCTCCAACTCGCCTGTTGGTAAGCGACGATGTGGTCGAAGATGAAGCACGCAGACTTAGAAGATACCTATTCACAAAAAAAAAAAAACTTAACTTCACTTAACTTAACTTAACTTAACTTAACTTAACTTAACTTAACTTACTTAACTTTTTTAAGAAAAATAATAAAGTCCTTTCAAATAAAAAATAAAAGAGTTTTGCATGTAAATACTGATAGTAGGAGCACGGGGACTTGTATAAGTACGGGGTGCTTCCGACCCCATAAATAGTGCGGCAAGGTTGTCTTCATGCACTCTTCAGGATGAGTTCGACATAACATAAGGCATCGAGCCTGATTAAGGCATTATTACTTATACCATACAGGGGCCTTACGGACAACATCTAATTGCGGCACCTAATCCGCTCAGTTGGAAAATCACGCGACCGCAAACCGTATCTGGGCGCGATAAGGTTCACGTTCGCGTGATTTTCCAACTGAGCGGATTAGGTGCCGCAATTAGCTGTTGTCCGTAAGGCCCCTGGAATATATACATTTTATAAAAACTTGGCGTCCTTTGTGAGACTATGCGATTTCCACGAAAAATTCACTAGGAATGAGGATACCTTGATTATGCCCATACTAAGGCTTAAGTCTCACAAATGTACCTGAATAGTTGGCAACAAATTATTTACCGCCTTGCCGAAATCCACAAGGGACGCCAAGTGACCGATATTGTTAGGTAATTCGGTATGTAAAGTTTTTTTTTTGTATTTTTTTTTTATTTTTATTTCGTAGATAAAGCTATTTTAAGAAACTAATTTCAATATTTTTGTTTTCTATTGAGTAGTTATTTTACAATTTTTTTTTGAAAATTGAAATTATTGACGTCACCATATAGCACAAAATTTCGTTGCGTTGAGAAGTCTAAAAAAGCACCCCATATTAGCAGCCCTGAAAAAAACCAGACAGTCAAACCACAGAAATGAACAAATATTCTATTCTGTGTGACGAACAGTGTGTCAAATGTATAATATTTTTATTCTTAAAAGGCACAGAAAATAAAATGCTACACCGTGACGTCATTCAGAGGTCAATGAAAGTCGAATGATTTCTTAGTTTTATGTTAAAATAAATGGCATCTTATCGTTTTAAAGGGTCAGAGTAGAAAAATAAGGGTTAGTAACATAAAATCTCGAAATGGTTTTGGAATTGGCATAGGTTCATATTTTTTAGCATACCGAAATTCGGTATGCTAAAAAAAAATAACCTATGAATAAAATACGTGCGCTTCAGTTCGCCATTGTATTCGCAGAGATCGACCATAGATACAGATCTTATAGAGATGCCTAAGTACCATAGAGTAGTAACTAAATAGAGATGGGAAATACAACATTCAATAGATATGGCGCCGTATAGCGTAGAGGAATTCATCCCAAAACTGGAATACCTAAATAACGAATGCCTAATGCCTAAGGCCTAATTATGATTATTAGAATGACATAATATAGACTTAGCTATACGTACGTAATATACACTTCATGATAATATACCTACTTTGTCATTGGTCCCAGCAGTGGGAACATGATAGGATGATAATGTTGATGTTTATTATTAACAAAATCGGTGAAGGAGTTGTGAAGATACTTACTCGTATAGGTAGGTCGCGAGGTCACAGTTCAGGGTGAATTAATATAGTTACGAATCTTGTTTAAAAGTTACAGGATGTTGTCCAGTTATAATGATACCATCCCTTCCTACGATTTGACGTCAGAAGCCCATTGCAACCAACTTATCTACAAAGGTGAGTAAATTAGGGAACTAAAAAATATACGACGTCAGTTTGGTTTAGAAAATACATTGGAAATACATTGGTGGCTCCTCATTCAACTCTATGGATAGGTTGGTAATGTATCTACGTCAGCAGCTCTGAAATATTTTGTGAACTTTCCTGTACGTTCTGAAGGTTACTTTACTTACCTCATATAACGATTGTAACTAATATATATGTATTTGGCAAGAGCTCGCTCCCCGGCCAGAGCCATCTTTCGCGCATTTTTAAGGTTCCGTAGTATTACAAGCACAGAGCTATAAGGTCTGTGTGATTACAAAGAACCCTTCTGCCGGTCTGTCCGTCCGTCTGTGTTTAGAACCAGTTAGTGAGTGCATGAAACTTTGCACAAATACAGTTTTGGTAGGTATAGATCTCGATAAAAGTATAAAATAATATAATAGTATAAAGTTGCACCGCAGTGTTGCAACGCAGTGTTGCACCGCACTGTCGCACCGCAGTGTCGCATCGCAACGCTGTGTTGCACTGCAGTGTTGCAACGCGGTGTGGCAACGCAGTGTTGCACCGCACTGTTGCACTGCAGTGTTGCAACGCAGTGTTGCAATGCAGTGTTGCAACGCAGTGTTGCAACGCAGTGTTGCACCCCAGTGTTGCACCGCAGTTTTGCAACGCAGTGTTGCAACGCACTGTTGCACCGCACTGTTGCAACGCAATGTTGCAATGCAGTGTTGCACCGCAGTGGTGGACCGCAATTCGACCAGTATAAAAAAAAAAAAAAATACTACACGAATTGAAGGTACTCTAAGATAAATGAGAACCTTCCTCCTTATTTGAAGGCGGATAAAAAGGTAAGTAGTATTTGACTTTGACTAAGGTAAGTAGTCCCGCTAGTGTATTGTGCATTTCCCCTTACCAGCACATACCTGAGCCAACCCAACTGGTCAAACAGTAGGTACTTATGTTTTTAACCGACTTCAAAAAAGAATGAAGGTTCTCAATTCGACAAGGTTTTTTTATACCGGTCGAATTGAGAACCTTCCTCCTGTGTTGAAGTCGGTTAAAAACATAAGTACCTATTGTTTGACTTTCCCCTTTTTTTTTATTAGAAGCGGTTTTTTTGCTTTCATTACTCCGACTCTTATAGTTATATTACTGAGCGTACATAATAATGGATGCGTTAGGGCCAAGTCGTATCTATTTTATTTATATCTATGTTATTTATTCGTAGTAGCTTTACCTAGTCTGTGCTCTAAGGTCATTGGCACCATTTGGTTGCCGCGTCAAGTGGTTGTGTTCGAGCCATAGTTTTTTTTTATATCCTTTGTTTGAAAATACAGTAGGTGTTGATATAATCGCACTCGGAAGATAAAACCAAGGCGAAAAGCAAGCGCGTGCGTCCTTCCCCGTTGAGGCACAGTGCGGTACTGAGGTTGAACGGAGCATGTTTCGCCATTTAGATGCAAAGCGCAACAGAATAAGATTGAATATCGGACTTGCCGTTTGACCGAATAGTTGCTTAGAACTAAAGGACGTAAGTCTCAAATGGAATATAATTTATTATGAGAGTACTGATTAATCTAGGTAAATTTTGTCTTAGCACTGGAAAACAAACTATATTTCCCTTCGGTGAGTATTTATTTAAGATATGTGAGTGAAGTTCTTTCCAAGAAAAAAAAAATAGCAAAAAGGCATCATTTTCAAAACATTTTAGTATCGAGTAAATATCTTGCTATTATGTTTCTGTCTTAGTGGCGGAAAGAACATGAATAGGGTGTTTGACTGCATTGAAAATATTATGCCAATTGACATCATCCATAAACATGACATAATGAAAAAGCATATTTCATTGATTTTTTTATAAAAATATGCTTATTTTTTGTAAAAAACGCGAATAAAATAACTGTATTTTCGACATTTGATCACGTGATCGAAAACGGTCTGTAATTGGCTTCATCCCTAGTGACGTCACACAAATCTAAACAAACAGATTTTGTATTGATATTTGCGAATTTAATGTTGTAAAGCTATTTTGAGAGCGATTTATCCAGAAATTATCACCAAAAACAGTCCGGAGGTTAAATGTGAGAAGAATGGAGAAACATTTTGTGCAAGCAGACAGCAGTAACTTACCCAAAATTAATGTATTTATGGTTGCATATTTCTTCAATAATAATCTACGTCATTGTTTCTCTCTTGTTTCTACGCTGCAGAACTCAAAACGTAAAAACTACAATGTAAGTATTAATTTTTAATTGTTCTCCAAGCAAAACATTCAATCAAGTTGTACAAAAAGTATGTTGTAGTAGGTGGATATCACTATTTTGTTAGGTTATGTCTTTACAATGTTTAAAAAGAAAGTAATAGTACATAAAATAGTAATGCAATAAAAACACAAATTGTAATAGAAATATATAGACTCAAATATGTACCTCAAAATGATCTTCGCACATAGAAACACTTGAATTAGCTCCAATACTTTTAGGTTCTCTACGAGCTACTTAGTTCCAACCACTTTTTGCGAGTTTTGGGGTTCATTGGAACAGAAACGAATAGTTTTTCCGGTGTTTTATGGAAGTATTTGTACATTATGGCACTACACAACATTTATAAACCATTACTTCTATTAGAAAATTAGTGATTATCAAACTTTTGCTGCCTGGCTGCAGCTGTTTTGTTTTGTGTGACGTCAATCGTCGCTCGACCGGAGCTATGACGCAGGTCTGCGTTTTGGCGCGATATTTTTTTATTCAAACTTTAATATCGATTTATATCGCAAATACGACTGATATCCAGAAAATATAAATGCAGTATACATTAAATTATATCAGGCAATAATGTGCAATAGTTTCCCAAAAGTAGTCAAATACCCTATTGAAAAATCATATGTATCAATTATTACGTTGATCGGATATTTGGTTTAGTTAGAATATCATGGAAAATTAGCATAAAATTTCGGATGCCCCCTCTTAACACACGTATGGATTTGGTTGACCTTAACCGCCGTCTGACCAACGGGAGAGAAAGAGAGGGAAATATGATATTCTCACTCTTTCTCTCCCGTTGGTTGGACGGCGGTCCGTCAACCAAATCCATACGTGTGTTAACACTATTCAGATCAATGAGTTAAATAGATTAGAATAATAAGCTTTAGAATAACTTGCTAACTAAGGTACCTATAAGCTTATAAAAAAACTTTTGTATGAGGAAAACATTATAAAGAATCCAGCCGCTTTGTCAGACTTTGCAACTTGACATCTCTTACATCACATTTCCTAACATTAGCACAAAACGAGAACAACAGTTAAACAATTGATTGAAATTAAATGACACAAGAGCATTGCATTTTAGGAATCGGGTAACTGACTCATTTCGTATTGAAACAAAGCAAGTTTTTCAATCATAATGACTAAAGCTATGAGCTGTGGCTCTGAAACTCAGGGGTGAGGGTGGGCCAGTTATAAAGTACACGGTATTGAAAAAATCGTAATTAAATAGGGATTATTTCTTAACCAATGGATAGATAGATAGATAGAAACCCTTTATTGTGCACACCAGAAACAAAAATTACAACACGATAGAAAACACTTACGAGCTAGTGCCACAAGTGGCGGCCTTATCGCTAAAAGCGATCTCTTCCAGGCAACCATTGGATGGAAAGAATTTACGTAACAGAATCGACGGGGGATGCTAAAACACTTTTAATGATACTACTAAATGATACATAGTATAAAATATATATAAACACACATAATACAGACGCGACAAGTAAGAACATACTAAACCCTAAATCCCTGGAGTACCTTCGCACTATGAGCACACAATGCAAGGGCAGCAAGGAACACATACAATGACAGAGCAAATAACGGCCAACACGAATTCGGTATGTAAAGTTTTTTTTTAGGATTTTTTTTATATTTTTATTTCGTAGATAAGGCTATTTTAAGAAACTAATTTCAATATTTTTGTTTTCTATTGAGTAGTTATTTTAAAATATTTTTTTGTAAATTGAAATTATGTGACGTCACCATATAGCACAAAATTTCGTTGCGTTGAGAAGCCTAAAAAAGCACCCCATATTGGCAGCCCTGAAAAAAACCAGACAGTCAAACCACAGAAATGAAAAAATATTCTATTCTGTGTGACGAACAGTGTGTCAAATGTATAATATTAGGCACAGAAAATAAAATGCTACAATGTGACGTCATTTAGAGGACAATGAAAGTCGAATGATTTCTTAGTTTTATGTTAAAATAAATGGCATCTTATCGTTTTAAAAGGTCGGAGTAGAAAAATAAGGGTTGGTAAGATAAAATCTCGAAATGGTTTTGGAATTGGCATAGGTTAATTTTTTTTAGCATACCGAATTCGGAGCAACAGGTATGTCCAAAAACTCTCTTCCAACAGTAACGAACAGTTTTAGACTTGGGAAAGGTAAAAGTCTTTCACTCTAGCCTTGAAAATGTTGATAGATTGGGATGGAGTAATAACTCCCACCATAAAATATTGTCTCGTAGAAGGCTGACGGGGCTAGGTGTTTTTTTTTTTTTTTTTTACAGGAACAAATATATTTTAAGTAACTTAGCTAATAAAACTAAACTAGTAACTAAACTACTACTAAAACTACTAACTAATAAAATAAACTCAAAACAATGTTTTTGTTTGTAACTATGAATTGTAAACTGAAGTTCACGTTCGCGTGATTTTCCCAACTGCGCGGTTTTAACGTTAGTTTGAGACCGCGTAAGGAGTTGGGCGTAAGGCCCCTGGGGCCTTACGGACAACAGGTATTGCGGCACCAAACTAACGTTAGATCCGCTCAGTTGAAAATCACGCGAACGTGAACCTTAAGAGGGGGCAACCGAAATTTTATGCTAATTTGCCATGATATTCTAACTAAACCAAATATCCGATCACCGTAATAATTGATATATGTGAATTTTCAATTCATTTTCTTTCCGCCATTAAGACAGAAACATAATAGCAAGATATTTACTCGATACTTTAATGTTTTGAAAATGGTGCCTTTTTGCTAATTTTTTTGATTTTACTTGGAAAGTACTTCAGTTACATATCTAAAATAAATACTCACCGAAGGAAAATATAGTTTGTTTTCCAGTGTTAAGACAAAATTTACCTAGATTAATTAGTACTCTCATAATAAATTATATTCGATTTGAGACTTACGTCCTTTAGTTCTAAGCAACTATTCGGTCAAACGGCAAGTCCGATATTCAGTCTTATTCTGTTGCGCTTTGCATCTAAATAGCGAAACATGCTCCGTTTAACCTCAGTACCGCACTGTGCCTCAACGGGGAAGGACGCACGCGCTTGCTTTTCGCCTTGGTTTTATCTTCCGAGTGCGATTATATCAACACCTACTGTATTTTCAAACAAAGGATAATATAAAAAATCGATGGCTCGAACGCGACCACTTGATGCGGCTACCAAGTGGTGACAATGACCTTAGAGCACAGACTAGGTAAAGCTACTATGAAAAAATAACATAGATACAAATAAAATGGATACGACTAGGCCCTAACGAATCCATTATTATGTATGCTCAGTAATATAACTATTAGAGTCGGAGTGTTTCTTTGTGACAGACAAACAGACAGAGAGAGAGAGAGAGAGAGAGACGGAGAGAAGCAGAGAGAGAGAGTCAGAAAGATAAAACTAAAAATTAAATGACATTATAAAATAATTTAGATTCATTATAATTTTATAAAATTAAAATTAAAAATCATTTAAATTAATGTGATGGTTAATTTGACTTGAGAGTTCCATCCACATTTTCTCACGTTTTTACGAGAAGCGGCTTTCTGCAAAAGGAGGAAGGTTCTCAATTTTAACAGACAAAAAATAGCTTGGTAATAATGGAAGCAAAAAAACATCTTCTAATAAAAAAATATTTAAATGTGGAAAGTCAAACAATAGGTACTTATGTTTTTAACCGACTTCAAAACAGGGGCAAGGTTCTCAATTCAACCGGTATAAAAAAATACTAGTCGAATTGAGGACCTTCCTCCTTCTTTGAAGTCGGTTAAAAACATAAGTACCTACTGTTTGACCAGTTGGGTTGGCTCGGGTATGTGCTGGTAAGGGGAAATGCACAATACACTAGCGGGACTACTTACCTTAGTCAAAGTCAAATACTACTTACCTTTTTATCCGACTTCAAATAAGGAGGAAGGTTCTCATTTACCTTAGAGTACCTTCAATTCGACCAGTATTTTTTTATACTGGTTGAATTGCAGTCCACCACTGCGGTGCAACAATGCGGTGCAACACTGCGTTGCAACACTGCGGTGCAACAGTGCGGTGCAACAGTGCGGTGCAACAGTGTGGTACAACAGTGCGGTACAACAGTGCGGTACCATCTTTAAATATTTTGAATCAGTAGTATAAAATACGAGTTTCTCAGATCAAACGCTAGGTGGCACCACCAGTATTTCAGCAAAGTGAAGTTATATCAAAAAATAAATAGCTATTTTTGAATATTTTGAACTAATTGGTTGGAAACATAGGTGAGTTTTTTTTTGAGGATTAGGTGAGGTTTTGCGTGATTTGCGTCCAACACTAGATGAGAGCATTTATATTTCAGAGAATCTTGACTTGTATCGTAAAATATTTCTGCCATCCTTGCATATTTTAAATCAGTAACGGTGATTATAGATTGTTCAGTTCTAATACTAGAAGACATCTTCAATATTTCAGTGAAGACGTTAAATCAGAAAATATTTCAGCCATCCTTGAATATTTTAAGTCTGTGGCATCGATTAATGGCTGCTGAGGTCTAAAGCCAAACGACGGCACCAATATTTCAGAGATTTTGAGAAGTAGCTTCACTAACGAAATTTCTTTATTTAATTCAAATCCGAAAATATTTTGACCATCACTACATATTTTGAGTTTTATTCAGTGGTAAATGATTTCACAGGGTGAGTATTAGGGAACTAACGCAGTATTTTTCATACATTTTGGGTAATGAGAAGCCACAGGCAAACCACGGCAAAACTTATCTCAGATGGCGCCACCTTCGCTGGTGCTGTCATTTGTGGCTTATTTGAGGTTATAAACATTGCTCTTGAATGAAACAATAAAAATAAACTTTGCCTTTAAACAGTAAAATGTTTCTTATATTTCAGAGAATCATGACTTGTATCGTAAAATATTTCTGCCATCCTTGCATATTTTAAATCAGTAACGGTGATTATAGATTGTTCAGTTCTAATACTAGAAGACATCTTCAATATTTCAGTGAAGACGTTAAATCAGAAAATATTTCAGCCATCCTTGAATATTTTAAGTCTGTGGCATCGATTTATGGCTGCTGAGGTCTAAAGCCAAACGACGGCACCAATATTTCAGAGATTTTGAGAAGTAGCTTCACTAACGAAATTTCTTTATTTAATTCAAATCCGAAAATATTTTGACCATCACTACATATTTTGAGTTTTATTCAGTGGTAAATGATTTCACAGGGTGAGTATTAGGGAACTAACGCAGTATTTTTCATACATTTTGGGTAATGAGAAGCTACAGGCAAACCACGGCAAAACTTATCTCAGATGGCGCCACCTTCGCTGGTGCTGTCATTTGTGGCTTATTTGAGGTTATAAACATTGCTCTTGAATGAAACAATAAAAATAAACTTTGCCTTTAAACAGTAAAATGTTTCTTGACAGTGGCGAATCTCAGAAAAAAGTTAATGTTTCCTTAGCTGGTAAAAAAGCGAATCTTTTGGCAAGGTAGGTATGCAATAAAATTATCAATCACTGCGTTGCAACACTGCGGTGCAACAGTGCGTTGCAACACTGCGGCGCAACAGTGCGATGCAACACTGCGTTGCAACACTGCGTTGCAACACTGCGTTGCAACACTGCGGTGCAACACTGCTTTACAACACTGCGGTGCAACACTGTGGACCAAGTAGACAGAGACACTAAGATTATACAAGTCGCATTGAGAACCTTCCTCCTTATTTGAAGTCGGATAAAAAGGTAAGTAGTAATACCTACTGTTAGA
Organism: Agriopis aurantiaria; assembly: GCA_914767915.1. Lineage (NCBI taxonomy): Eukaryota > Metazoa > Arthropoda > Insecta > Lepidoptera > Geometridae > Agriopis > Agriopis aurantiaria. The sequence continues at coordinate 4,202,724 of OU611982.1, forward strand.
CCGGCCGGGTTGGCTCGGGTAGGTACTGGTAGGTCAAACAGTAGGTATATTAGGCCGACTTCAAATAATGAGGAAGGTTCTGTGAAGGATGATGATGATATTTTTTAGTAAATTGAATTGAATGGAATGGAATTGAATTGCATTGCATTAAATTACATTAAATTAAATTAAATAAATCATACTTAAATAGATATTAACAACCAGGTATACTCGTAGAACAAACACAAAATGTTCATCACATTAATTTTGTCCTAGGTGGGAATCGAACCCACGCCCGAAGCTCAGAAGGTAGGTTCACTACCAACTGGACCAACGGGCTTTCGGGTATTTCGTTTCGCGTGTTTCGTTTAGTATAGTATAGCATAGCGTAGCGTAGCATAGCATAGCATAGCATTAGTTTAGTTTAGTTTGATTTAATGTTTAACGATCTCTGACTCTCTGTCTCAAGCGTAAAATTTTAATTTGAAAATTAATTTAGGCAATTTCAATTTAATTTATATAATTTATTAATTTTATATTGATATTGTAGAAAACTTAAAAATTAAGTTTAAAAATATACAACAAACACAATTTTGAAAATTGAAATAAACAATTTACGGTTTTGCGCGCCGCGACCGAACCCAGCTAATCGCCAAAACGCCAACATTATGCTTATCCTGTGTTTATTACTCCTTGCCGCATGACGAGTTCGACTACGCGAGTTATGTGTACTGGAGCTGCGCGCGACTGCCGCGCTGCCGTGGTTGTGTTTCACACTAATGCGGGTGATGCGAGACGCGCGGGTGAAATCAGAAATTTTCCTCGCTTTATACGCACTCTTAACGCGCCCAGATACGGTTTGTGGTCGCGTGATTTTCCAACTGAGTGTATCTAACGTTAGTTTGGTGCCGCAATACCTGTTGTCCGTAAGGCCCCAGGTCCCCAAGGTCCCAATGTACCGGGATTTAACACGTGTTCAGTCCCGATAGATACAAACATATAGATACGGAACATCGACTCGAAACAAGAAGTCACCGGTTATGATAGACAATTCGGTATGTAAAGTTTTTTTTTTTGTATTTTTTTTTATATTTTTATCTCGTAGATAAGGTTATTTTAAGAAACTAATTTCAATATTTTTGTTTTCTATTCGGTAGTTATTTTATAATATTGTTTTAAAAATTGTAATTTTATGACGTCACCATATAGTACAAAATGTCGTTGCGTTTAGAAGCCAAAAAAAGCACGCGAGTAACAAAAAAAATAATATTAGAACATACTTTGACAGTGACAATGACATATAATGTCTGCTTGTTTGTTTATGGAAACCCTAGGGTTACTAGCTCACTGATTTGCAAACAACAATTTTATTGATGTTAGATTTTTATTTGTTCGATTATTAAGGTTCTGTGTTTTTTATTCTTAGGTTGAGACGTCATGTTTGAATATAAATTATTAATCATACATCAAATTGACATATTAAACTATATTTAACATTATATATCATTGAGAGTACCACCCATAATTAAAACAAATTAATCTGACGTGGTGAAAATTAATTCTATTAAGTTGGAGCTTCCTGTAAAAACGTTCTAGATCAGATATTTATTTCCCCGAAAAAACCATTCCACATATTTTTTCCCTACGTTTAGGGAAAAACACCCCATGTTGGCAGCCCTGAAAAGAACTAGACTGTCAAACCACAGAAATGAAAAAATATTCTTTTCTGTGTGACCAATAGTGTGTCAAATGTATAATATTTTTTATTCTAATAAGGCACAGATAATAAAATGCTACAATGTGACGTCATTTAGAGGTCAATGAAAGTGGAATGATTTCTTAGTTTTATGTTAAAATAAATGGCATCTTATCGTTTTAAAAGGTCAGAGTAGAAAAATAAGGGTTGGTAACATAAAATCTCGAAATGGTTTCGGAATTGGCATAGGTTAATTTTTTTTAGCATACTTACCGAATTAAAACTTTACAACATAAATATTATTTCGTAAACTCTAATTTTAGGAGTAAAATCCAAGGTAATTGCTTAATAATTAACTAAATTAGGAACGAACCGTAACATACAATGGCACTTACAATGTACCTAGGATATTTTTTCCTGGATACGTCATCGCAATCCTAAACTAGGGTTTCATTGTCGTACCTACTTTGAACGTAATTATTGCGTCGCGTCCTGAGGAATATACGTCATCAGGAGACCTCTAAAGTTTGACTTACGTCGCCTTTACGAGGAAAGTGTTGAAACATTATTTTGACTTTGAATGGGTGTGCAAAATAGGTACATTCAGTGATGCGTTACATAAATTCTCATAAATTAAATCTCAGAAGAGGTTTCACATAGTTCTCCAACCTTTCTCAAATTTCGAGTGGTAGAGCTAATCTGTTAGAGCCACAGATCTACTACCTATAGATTTTCAATGAGCGTGGCTAGCTCAGTGCCTCTCGCTTCAACAAGGTGTGTTACCACATTAAAATTATTTGCTATAAGTTAGGGTAATTTACCTACTATGATGGGTGTGAATCTTCAATGAGTACTTTGGAAACAATACTACCTTTTAAATATTTATATTTTATACACTATCTGCTGCAGTCAGCGGAGCTACCTGCAATTTTCTGGGAAGAAAAGTACGTTGTCTGTCCTCATGACACACCCTATCGTCCTGACAAAATTTGACTTAGCCCATGATCTAAGAAAACAAGGTCTAGCAATCTGGGAGTGGTCCCGCAATGACGTCACTGTCCAGTTGCCACTTTATTCAATCAGCTGTTACGTGGTGTATCGTCATCTCTCTCGAACCTGTTGTAAATTGACATCATGACATCATTGCGGGACGCCTACGTAAACATTTTTTCTCGAATTGCTATACCTGGCGGAGTATATTATTACACCATGACTTAGCCGTTTCCTCGTAAAAAAACAGACAGAAAGTTACAAACTTACTTGCGTTGTTATTATAATTATTTGTTAGGATTAGAATATAGTACTAGAAAAAAGGTTGTAAAGTAACCATAGCATGATTTTTTATGATTAATTAAAAATAATAAAAAAGTCAAAGAGTTAAAACGGAAGGGCAAAGGAAGGGCCCCCATGCAACAAACGTTAAACGTATTTTTTGATTTGTTCTAGTGTAAAAACGGTAATCCGTACAAGCGTCAAATTTAGCTGATTATAGTGAACATAAGTAAAACAACAAATAATAAACACTGGCCAAGTGCGAGTCAGTGACAAATTTCTGTTTACCACTAAGCTAAGCAACGTCGGGCGCGGTCGGTACTTGGATGGGTGACAGCCTGGGCGTGATGTTGTCTTTTTGCACAACTTTTTGTATTTTGTGATTGTAAAGAACTCTCAGCGCGCGAGCCCGACTCGCGCTTGGTCAGTTTAGTTTTTTCATGAATGGATTTATGTATAACATTCCAAATAATTAGATAAATAGACTCTTTAATGTTTACAGTACAAATTTCACGAACAGCGCGTAGCTTTTTGAATCGGTTCGCCGAAATCGCCTTTTGCTTTTCCAGCTTCATAACTGTGGCCTCATTAATATATATTTAATATTAACATTCACCATATTCATATGGGCATAAAAGGGTCGGTATTTTGCACTTCTTGCAATGTGCCAGCTTTTTTCAGCAATGTGACAGGATCAGTTGGAAACCTGCAGAACGAATAATTTATGTTAGTTGCGGTGGGTAATTTCTTTCATAAACTGACAACATTCATAATTTATTTTCTAAGTGAAAATTTGATAAAATTTATAGAATTAGACCACTAATCGACCTAAAAACTGACTAATTATGAATAAAATATTTGCGAATTGATATCCTGAATTTATTTAGGTGATCGTTACAAGCTTTATATGTTTACTTACGTGTGAAATGATATTTCATCGTATTTTCGCTCACTGCGCTTCTTGCAGCCCAAAATGCTACAACCAACCATTGTAAAATATCTTTTACAATTATTTCTCAGAGGAAACACGCATTTATCACATTTAATCACGAAAAAAAGGCAATAAATATAATTCAGACCCGTTTTGTTTGTCACTGATTAATACAGATTTTGACACTTGAGGTACCAAAAACAGGTCACGCCGATAAGGACAACAAAATCTATTTATGTCCTTTTCGTACTTGTGCTGAGCCATATCAAGTTGTCTCTTTCACTAAAATATATTGCCGATCTGGTTGTGTATATCTGTGGTTAGAGCATATTTTATACTGGCATGATTATGTATGAATATGACACAAGTTATTGGCTTTTGACAATGACAAAATAACCATATCTTTGGTTTGTATACAGGCAGGGTACACCCAGACGGACTGTTTTAAACTATCACGGTTGTTCATTAAAGTTATATGATTATTTACGGGATATTTACCGTGGTAAGGTTGTGGAATGAGCTCCCGATGTTTCGGCGCAGTTACATGCACCATGTTCACGGGAAGACTGAAGAATGCGGGTGGTTGGTCGAACAGTTAAAAAGTTAGGTGCAGACAAAACGATCTACCCTCTTTCTTAGTCTTTACACACACACCACAACTTTCATTCCACGACCTTACCACGGGAAATATCCCGTAAATAGTCATATAACTTTTGTTATGGTTTACTTTTAACATTTTGAAAAAGAGAGAGGGCTTCGTTAAATACTGTATATCCTCATAAATTATCGTCATGTTTCATTGATAAAGAATGCGCCGAATCCTTGGCTAAATTAAGGGCACAAGGCACAAACAAAGAAGTGCATCGCATGAGCCTGAATCATCAACGGCAAGGATCATCAAATACCACAATCTGATGTAACCCTGCCAGTCCTGTCATACTTTACATTACTCATTCGCTACCACGAAACCCGACTCTGTATCAAAGGTAAGGAGCCTTCTACGGTGCCTCAAAACATACATCCGCTTTTTAGAACCCCAGGATGAATTCAATGCGTGATCGTGTTCTACGAATTAGGTCTATTGAATTTAAAAATTTGTCTACGATAATTATTGCCGATACATTTCCTTCCTCCTTGATCGACTGTCTTCATTTGGTAACTACTATAGCAAAAGGTGTAAGTTTGAAGCGTTTCTCACTACTAAACTATTACAAAACAAGAGCGTGTCGAGACAAAAATTTACTTGATGGTATCATACGCAAATTACGCACTCCTTTTTCATGATGGTTGTTTTGCACCAACATGAGATATAAAACTCGAGACACGCATACCTAGGTAGGGTTCCGAAGCCAAATCCATATAATTATAGTCAAATTCACTATAATATAATAGATATTGGTGGTTGTAGAAAAATTCGACCGAACGAAGCTCTGTGGACTTAGACAAATTTCAGACATAAAAATATTTTACTTTTTTGTATTTATCAAAGAGAAAACTACTTGGGAAACATTATTATTTGTTAAGATCGTTTTACGAAAATATTAAAGACCTTTGAGCTAGAAAGTCTTTAATTTATTACAGTTTTTTCGCTCAAACTTAAAAAAGTTATATTCAAAAAATTCAAATTTATTTGGATAGTTAAAGGTTTTTAATATGACCTACCAGCATTGCAAATTACAAGTTTGTATGTCTAATAGTTTAGAAATAAAGCTTACTTTCATTTTAAAAGACCTATGCACCGATAGCACTCACGATATCCCCATTTCACATGTATCAGAGCCACAAAAAGTATTAGAAGGTTCTAGAATTAGTACGGACGGACGGATAGACAGACGGACCGACAGAACGAACTTATAAAGGTTCCTTGTAAGGGTACTACGGAACCCTAAAAATAATTGCGAACAATTATCTTCTCCACTATATAAAAATAAGTCGGGTTTTCCTTCCTGACGCTATAACTCCAGAACGCACGAACCGATTTCCACGGTTTTGCATTCGTTGGAAAGGTCTCGGGCTCCGTGAGGTTTATAGCATATAGGTTTATAGTAGCGAGGCCGAAGGCCGAGCTCTACGCGTACGAAGTAGCGGGATTCAGCTAGTTATCATTAAAATAACAAAAAAAAACTTGTGTAAACATGTCAAAAACAGAATTTATGTAATATATTTAGCGATCAGTATTTTTGAAAAAAAAAGGTTTTATTGCGGTCAAAGACTTGTTTATAGTTTACTACTTGGTACTACTTGGTAGTGTACTTGTTTTAATGTACTTAGTCGAATCGAGTAATCGAGTCTCTCAACAGGTGGGCCTTAAAATGAACATGGACAAAACAAAGGTCATGTTAAATATCCATGTTGTGCCCGCCCCAGTATCAGTTGGGAACTCAGTTCTTGAAGCTGTTGACGCGTACGTCTACCTAGGACAAACAGTCGAACTAGGTAGGTCCAACTTCAAGAAAGAGGTCAATCGGCGAATCCAACTCGGCTGGGCAGCGTTCGGTAAACTACGCAACGTCTTCTCGTCCAAAATACCTCAGTGCCTTAAGACGAAAGTCTTCGACCAGTGTGTGTTACCAGTGATGACATACGGCACTGAAACGTGGTCTCTCACTATGGGCCTCATAAGCAAGCTCAAAGTCGCACAACGAGCTATGGAGAGGGCTATGCTCGGGGTTTCTCTACGAGAACGAATCCGAAATGAGGAGATCCGTAGACGAACGAAAGTCACCGACATAGCCCACCGGATTAGTAAGTTGAAATGGCAGTGGGCAGGGCACATATCACGCAGAACAGATGGCCGATGGGGCTGAAAGGTTCTGGAATGGAGATCACGGACTGGTAAGCGCAGCGTAGGACGTCCACCCACAAGATGGACAGACGACCTAAAAGAGACCGCAGGGAAACACTGGATGCAGGCCGCTTCCAACCGGCCCTTTTGGAGATCGATGGGGGAGGCCTATGTCCAGCAGTGGACGTCCTACGGCTGAAATGATGATGGTGATGAATGTACTTAGCCGTAATATTTGCTAAAAATATGTTCAAATGACATGAGATAATGAACGTTTTAGGTCGAGGACCGTAGTTTTTTTTTAAACTTTTGATGGTGATTATTATTTTGTATTTTTTACTTGCAAATAAATACGATGCGATAAAACGCTCACTCTTTATGCTCCAAACTCCACACAAACGCCCTATAGATTTTTTCAAATGAATGCCTTGTATACTACAGTTACTGACATGTAAGTATGCAAGCACATCCTGTTTACCTACTCACAGTTACACCTACATGATAATGACCTTAGGATCTCACACTTCATTATGTGCTGATTAACTCTAGTTACAAGAAACTAGAAAAATAATTATACCTTATAAGTTCTGTGGTAAATCATAATCCAGTTCTCTTTTATATAACTTTATTCATATTCTTATTCTTTATTCCTACTTATTACAGTTTTCAGACCAATATGCTTTCGCTACGAACGCTCAAGCCAGACTAAAATCCCTCTTGCCAACATCCACCACAATATCTTTTTCCTACCCCCACTATTCGCACTATTGCCGAGACTCCCGATCCCGAGTCAACACGTTTCCGACCGCCATTTTAAATAAAAATATTGTCAGTCAAATTAAACACCAAAAAGTTTAAAACCAAGAAATCGCAACAAAACTATTTTATTGAAATAAGTTAGAAATCATGATAGTTCTAACACTAAACTAAAGAAACTAAAATAAAAATCCATTTTAATAGACTTCAAAAAAAAAATCCTGAAAATTTGGTGATTCTCATTTCAGTTGTATAGGTATACCTATTACGGTTCCGTACCCAAAGGGTGTAAACGGGACCTAGCTATTACCAACTGTCTGTCTGTCCGTCCTACATATTAGCTGCTGTATCTTTCGAACCATACCAGTTGAAATTTTTACAGAATATGTAATGTTACGGCGGATTAACTACAAAATAATAATAAAGTCAAAAAGTAAAAACTAAAGGGGGTCCCCCCATACAACAAACGTATTTTTGTATTTGCTCTAATGTAAAAACGGTAATACGTACAAGCGTCAAACTTGGCATGATTATAGTAGGTACACAGACACACTAATGTATAGCAACAAATATAATAAATAATGGCCAAGTGCGAGTCGGTGACAAATATCTGTTCACCACCGGACACCGGTTCTCGCCGGGCGCGGCCGGTACTTAGATGGGTGACCGCCTGGGCGTTGATGGGATTTCATGGGATGTTGTCTTTATGCACTACTTTTTTGTACTATAATAGCTAAAAAGATATGTGGTGGTACGGAACCCTCAGTGCGCGAGCCTAACTCGCACTTGGCCGGTTTTATTTTAAATTCCCGCTTAGTTTAGGTATCACAGATTCATTGTCTTTGTAGTTTATCTGTGGTGGCGAAGAGCTATGGCGGGAAAGAAGCTAAAACGTATCTATTATTGGTAGGTAGGTACGTCATGACTCGTACCTACTGAGTGACTCGTATATACCTACCTACTTGTCTACATAATATTATTCGTCATCAACGCGTCATTTTCCCGAGCTCGGTCACTTTATCACTTATTTTGTGGCGGATTCAAGGAATATCTCTACAGCATTTGTACATAGCTTCCTTCCCTTGCATAGGTAGGTACCTATAACTAGAAAAAATAACATTGCGCAATTTGAAACAGAGCTTGTAGGTAGACGTCAAGTCATTTTCAGTCAGTAATGGTGTGACGTTGCCAGTGCAAGGTCCTTTTTTATTGACAAAAAATCTGTAAACATCTCCGACGCGCAGGCGCAGAATCGATCATAATCATATCTGAGTAGGTAATACAATACAAACTGGTAGTAGGCAACAATACTAAAGTTTTTTTTAGAAAAAAAGAATTGCGTGCTAATTTTGATATTAGTGTTTAATCTAAAAAAAACTACATTTCTAATCAGTGAAATTTTGCTATCAGGTACGTACCTATGTTGTAGTTTTCCACTGTATTCTTTTATTTCGTTTTAGGCAAAGACGTCATTGGTATTTTGTATAGGTAGGTACTCTGTCAGAGTTTTAAAGTCAAGATATTTCTGATATTCAATTGTTAACTTTCCTCTCCCTGTATTGTGAATAACATAACTAAGTAACAAAATTGTGTTCTAAATAAAAGTCACGGAACCTGGCGTCTATAGAGTAGCATTTTAAATAAATAAATTAAAAAAAACTTGACCAGTACGTGTAGGATTCGTGCTCTGAGGGTTCCGTTAGACGGAACCCTCGGTAGGTCAACGGGAAGTACCCTATAGGATTTGATTCCCCTGTGAAATCGCAAAATATAGGTACGACATAAACGTTCATATCTTTTGATTGCTTTGACTTACAACTTTTATTTTTTTACAGCCGAAAGAAACCGTAGACCCAAGTATTTAGTATAAATTTCAACTTGCTACCTTTACGCGTTCTTGAGAAAAAGGGTCTTGACAGACGGACAGACGGACAGACAGACAGACGGACAACGAAGTGATCCTATAAGGGTTCCGCTTTATCCTTTTGAGGTACGGAACCCTAAAAAAGGATTTTTTTTTTAAATAATAGGTATCTATACCTAATCCCTATTATGGGAAGTTAAAAGTTGAACCACGGGTATGTGCACAGTTATGAGATGGTGGATTTACCAGCAGGCTGAGTAGGCTGGAGCCTCGAGCGGCAGATTTTAAAGGCGGCAAATTTGAGGTCAATAAGAACAGACTCATCAATCATCATCATCAGCCAGAAGACGTCCACTGCTGAACATAGGCCTCCCTCTTTAACCTCCACACTGAACGACAGCCTGCCTTTTGCATCCACTGGATGCGCAATGTCGTCGGTCCATCTAGTGGGAGGCCTACCTACGCTGCGTCTTCCGGTTCGTGGTCTCCACTCCAGAGCCTTTCTTCCCCACCGGTTATCGGTTCTTCGAGCGATGTGGCCTGCTTGCAAATTTTGACTCATCAATCCGGGTTCACAATCATACTAATTGGCATCGATTCTGATGCACTCTAAACTAAACTAAACTAAACTAAATTTGACAGCTCTAAAATTGTTGTCATCCTTCTCTCACGTATTAAAATGAAAAGATAGGCAGATAATTTTAGTCCTGTGATCCTGTCAGATTGGTTTAGTTTAGTGAGTGGTAGGTATGACAGAATAGGCCTCACTATGGGGAATAAGGTGGTGTACGTACCTACCTAATTAGAACGATAGCGCACATAGGTATTTTATTTATTTATTTAAGTCCACCTACACTGTGTAGTTGTGTACATCAATACAATTTAACAAAATAGGTAGGTGGTACCTATAACTCAATGTCACAACACAATGATTATAGGTGAAGACAGCAAGCAATAATATTGAGCGATAAAATAAAATAATTGTTGTTAAACACACAAATGAGATAGGTATAAAACGACAAAAAAAATTACAGTCAAAGTTTTGTTAAGTCAAATACCTACTACCTACTAGGCAGTAAGTAGGTACTAGTACTACTAGTAGGTAGGTATATAGATAAAATTTCTTTGACAAAAAATGCAATGAATATGGTTGTGAACTAGGGTACTGATTTATAGAGGTCGGTCGAGGCGGCAAATTTCAATAGCCTACTGGCGGCAAAAGTGTAAATCCGCCACTGACTGGACTGTGGTGGGGCCACTGGCTGGAGGCCCGTGGTCCAACTCTTCATACAGAAGAGTTGGACCACTATCTAAACCAGGTAGTTGAAGTAAATCGAGCTACTAGCCGTATTCTGGAATATAAAAACCTACTACATACAAAAAAAAAAAACCACTCCAATATACCCAATATACTCCAATATACAATATAACCTACCTAGGTAGATAATTGAAGGCAATTTTCATCTACTCATACCTACCTAGGTAGTACTAGTATATGTTTATCTATGGTAGTACCTAGGTAAATAAGCAGATACCTACCTTTCTGCAATATTGTGAAACTTTTATTCTAGGTACCTACTTTTGTGTAGGACTGAGTGCCTGGTTTTCTAGATAGTGAGGAATGCCAGATAAAATGTTCATAGTTATTTGGACTTCTATCATTCTTCATACACATCGTAGGTAGGTATAGATTATAGGTTTGATGTTTTTGACAAAATATTATGAAATAAACGATTGATATAGGTACAATAATGGATGTCTACAATACAACCGTATCCTGCCTTGAACAAAATCAGTGTTAGGTAGGTACTTAGGGTATCCGGCCGGATTAGTTCGGCCATGTCCGAACTATTAGGTCTTTGTCCGTCTTTGTAATTTGTCCGGCTTTATTAGTTTCTCCCAAAACAAAAACAAAAACTTATTTTAAAAATTAACCAGACTTTACAATTTTTGATTATAGTAACCCTACTTGCGAATACCTGCTTAGCTACTTACATACGTTTGTTTAAAAATAATAAAATTGTAGGTACAATACCATGAACTTGTACGTAAGTAAATTAGGTAGTCAAAAAACACAGGAAGCGATCAGATCAACACTCGGGCATATCTAAGTTTTACGTCATAATATACCTACCTAGGTACCTATCAGGCGGACAAGATCGCAATAATTCCAGTATTTTATCTGGATACAATATACGTTATATAGGTTATGTACCTACCTAAATTTTATGAAAATATTAAAATTCGCACCTTGCTATTTCGTTGCATTGCCAAACGTAAATGAATGGTATCATTCGTTCTCACTCTTTGAACATGTTTATCGGTACAGGAAAAAGAGATAGCAGTAGTGCCGCTGTTGCGGCGTGATGTTGTGTCGTATACTCGCGTACTACGCAAGTTGACGGTGTGTCGACATTGGACGTTGGCGGCCGAGGCTTCGCCAAGCGTCGTAGTCAGTCTCGCAATGGCGTTAGTGGGAATAGGTCGTGTGTTCGTTTAGTTTCACTACAACCCGAGCGGACACCGGCCCAAAATATTGGCCTGTCTATCAGTGTTCGAATTACACGGAAATCGCTCCAGTAATTCCTCGCACACCCAAATCCCACCCGTCATCACGGACAGTCAAATTTTGGTACGATATCCACTCAGGGCGAGTCATTTCAAGGTCCGTACTCGATTCGTAATTTCCCTTACAAAATCGTTTTAAAATTTTGTAAGACGGTTGCGCGAGATACTTATTCGTATTTAATCGGTTGTGTCTCTGTTGCAGATCATGTTCATCTCATCGTAGTTCCTCGTAGTGTTTTGTGTTGTGTTATTGTGTAATTGTGTTTACGTGACAGTGTATTTGTGTAGTGATGGATCCGGGATCTCCTTCGTTGTTGTGGCCCGTGCGGCTGAACAAGCCGGCGGTGGCGGGCGAGCCTAGCAAGGAGGAGCGGGCGCAGTCGCCGGGGCTTGCGGAGCGCCTCGCGGCTTCTCCTTCCAGCTCCCCGGCGCCAGCTTCGCCCGCGCCTCCCCAGCACCAGTTCCAAGCGGCGCTGGTCGCTGAGAAATACCTCCTCCTTGAACAAGTGGAAGGCTCCTCGCTCTGCCGGTGCGTGGACGTGCGCACGCAAGAGGAATACGTATGCAAAGTAAGTTATTAGATTAGTTCGATAAGATATCATTTCTCAGAACTGCGACATATAAAACGTTATCAAGACAATGTAGGTACCTAAATACGACCGCGAAAACCCCTTGAAGAAAATAAAAAAAGACCAAGAGCGCAGACCATAAGTAAAAAAAAACAACTGGTTGATTCTTACAGGATTGTAACTTGCGCCCTACAGTGCAAGTAGGTACGGAGCTTGTCAAGAATCGTTTTTTCTGTAATTTCCATAATTTCCCGATTTAGTCTAGCCAACGTCAATGTAGATAAATTACGCCGTTTTTATCGATTAAGAAAGTTGTTTTATCGACGTTGACAAAGAGCTCGAAAACTTTTTTCGACGGATTCCGGAACATTTCTGTGTATTGTTTGGTGTACCGACGCAAAATCGATTTCGTATGATCGGTAGGTAGGTAGGTAGTAGGTACCTATAAAATCCGGAGTTGCATCGTAAAGTTTGACGTATCTAACCCATCAACAAAATAGACCTAGTACCTAGTCGAAGCCCGTTCCGTAGGTACTTACTTGCACTCGTCGGTAAAGATTGACCCATTAGTCGAATTTGTCGTGTAGAAATAATATCGACGAGAATCTCAATACCTACTTGCTCTATGTTTACGTACACCGAGTGAAAAGCTGGCAAACGAAAACCTGATCAAACTAAAAATAAAGCCTTTTCGTGGCGAGTAGACCCGTTGGACGACTACCATGTCGGCGCCTACGCCCCGCCAGGCTAGTTCTAGACCATCGCAGTGTCTAGGGCAGTTATCACAGTGCAATGACTCCCGGGAACGCGACTAACATAATGCAGAAGAGACCAAATGGTTACTAAACTGTTAAGGTCAGCTGTCAGTTTGTTCAGAAAATAGGTAGGTAGGTACGACAACGAAAACATACGAACCTAACTAGTACCTATGCCTATTATGAAATCTTTGGAAAACATAGAAACAAAACGTCCACATAGGTACCCAGTTGGTGTATTTCTGTCTGTATCACCTACATGGAAATCGTTACAGAATAGATGGCAGTACATAATTACGTCAGTAAACAACATAACAACAAATAAATAACAAAACTGACAACAGACACATCTTGATCTAGGTGGTACCCACAATTATTTCTTTGTTTACGAAACCATTGGAATGTCTAACCGAAACCAAAGAATGCCTAGGAGCTCGTTAGTCTATCTTAATAATAGTCAAACAACTTTGGTAGATAATGGGTACAAATTGTACAAAATATCATAGAAACCACAAAAATCTTACCGTTCAAAAATTGTTCTAAAACTGAAATTCTTGTTGGCGTAATGCCACTTCATTGACAGCTCGACGGAAATCTATTTTTTTTTATGTCCATTGGCATGGCAAAGACAGGTTAAAATATTTCTCTTGACATGTAGTCGGCCGATCAATAAATGATATTCTATTCTATTCTATTCATGACCAGAGAGCGGTAGGATGAAGCATGCTATGCCTACCTAGTTTCGAAACTGTGCCATACAGGGGTTTCGACAACACGCTTTGTTTGATTGATACAGCGTAATCTCGTTATTTCGGTATCTCATACATTACTCACCTATTTGTGAGTACAAATAAAAACAAATTAAATTACGCTGCCATTTTTTTCCCCTAATTGATACAACTCTGCTATTTTCCCTATGCAAGAGGTACAAGCGAGATAAGATAACGTTGTCGATTCATAATGTTAAGTTAGGTCAACGTTGGTCTTCTCTTGGCGAAGTCCACATGTTTTCTGACGTCACTTCGCAAATAAAGGGTAACTTTAACTATCCCACGGGTTCGGACCCCATGTAGAGAGAAGCAGTTCTCAATAATAAGCCCACATGCAGTGTCCCTTACAATCCAATTTATTAATCGACACTAGAAAACTTTTCAAGGGAATTGAGTCATCAATTTCAAATGATTTCAACGTGTCTCGAAACATTGCAGTCTTGACTCGAGTGCAACTTCTATGTCATCGCTAAGTCACGCATATGTTAGTCATAAAGTAGCTCTATGAGTAAGACTAGACTATAAGAGAAAATTTTCTCTTCCTCTCCTGTTGGTCAGACGGCGGTCCGGCATACCAAATCCACTCGTCTGCTAGGGCTATAAAGCTCTAGAAATTAATACCGTGGCTTAAAATGGCTTGATAACTTAACTAGAAATAGTAGGTAGTTAACCGTAAATATAGCTGTTAAATTAACGTTTCTCATGACGCTATGTGCATTGTTTTCATAGCATCTTGTTGAAGCGATGTCAAACTTTATATGTCATGGCCCCGCGCTGCTCGGTCGCACTTGTAGGCCGCAGCCATCGCCGTTTTTACAATGTCATGTGTCGCCTTTCGCAATCGATTAAGAGTGCGTATAAAGCGAGGAAAATTTCTGATTTCACCCGCGCGTCTCGCATCACCCGCATTAGTGTGAAACACAACCACGGCAGCGCGGCAGTAGCGCGCAGCTCCAGTACACATAACTCGCGTAGTCGAACTCGTCATGCGGCAAGGAGTAATAAACACAGGATAAGCATAATGTTGGCGTTTTGGCGATTAGCTGGGTTCGGTCGCGGCGCGCAAAACCGTAAATTGTTTATTTCAATTTTCAAAATTGTGTTTGTTGTATATTTTTAAACTTAATTTTTAAGTTTTCTACAATATCAATATAAAATTAATAAATTATATAAATTAAATTGAAATTGCCTAAATTAATTTTCAAATTAAAATTTTACGCTTGAGACAGAGAGTCAGAGATCGTTAAACATTAAATCAAACTAAACTAAACTAATGCTATGCTATGCTATGCTACGCTACGCTATGCTATACTATACTAAACGAAACACGCGAAACGAAATACCCGAAAGCCCGTTGGTCCAGTTGGTAGTGAACCTACCTTCTGAGCTTCGGGCGTGGGTTCGATTCCCACCTAGGACAAAATTTATGTGATGAACATTTTGTGTTTGTTCTACGAGTATACCTGGTTGTTAATATCTATTTAAGTATGATTTATTTAATTTAATTTAATGTAATTTAATGCAATGCAATTCAATTCCATTCCATTCAATTCAATTTACTAAAAAATATCATCATCATCCTTCACAGAACCTTCCTCATTATTTGAAGTCGGCCTAATATACCTACTGTTTGACCTACCAGTACCTACCCGAGCCAACCCGGCCGGTCTAACAGTAGGTATTACTACTTACCTTTTTATCCGACTTCAAATAAGGAGGAAGGTTCTCAATGCGACTTGTATAATCTTAGTGTCTCTGTCTACTTGGTCCACAGTGTTGCACCGCAGTGTTGTAAAGCAGTGTTGCACCGCAGTGTTGCAACGCAGTGTTGCAACGCAGTGTTGCAACGCAGTGTTGCAACGCAGTGTGGCAACGCAGTGTTGCATCGCACTGTTGCGCCGCAGTGTTGCAACGCACTGTTGCACCGCAGTGTTGCAACGCAGTGATTGATAATTTTATTGCATACCTACCTTGCCAAAAGATTCGCTTTTTTACCAGCTAAGGAAACATTAACTTTTTTCTGAGATTCGCCACTGTCAAGAAACATTTTACTGTTTAAAGGCAAAGTTTATTTTTATTGTTTCATTCAAGAGCAATGTTTATAACCTCAAATAAGCCACAAATGACAGCACCAGCGAAGGTGGCGCCATCTGAGATAAGTTTTGCCGTGGTTTGCCTGTAGCTTCTCATTACCCAAAATGTATGAAAAATACTGCGTTAGTTCCCTAATACTCACCCTGTGAAATCATTTACCACTGAATAAAACTCAAAATATGTAGTGATGGTCAAAATATTTTCGGATTTGAATTAAATAAAGAAATTTCGTTAGTGAAGCTACTTCTCAAAATCTCTGAAATATTGGTGCCGTCGTTTGGCTTTAGACCTCAGCAGCCATAAATCGATGCCACAGACTTAAAATATTCAAGGATGGCTGAAATATTTTCTGATTTAACGTCTTCACTGAAATATTGAAGATGTCTTCTAGTATTAGAACTGAACAATCTATAATCACCGTTACTGATTTAAAATATGCAAGGATGGCAGAAATATTTTACGATACAAGTCATGATTCTCTGAAATACAAGAAACATTTTACTGTTTAAAGGCAAAGTTTATTTTTATTGTTTCATTCAAGAGCAATGTTTATAACCTCAAATAAGCCACAAATGACAGCACCAGCGAAGGTGGCGCCATCTGAGATAAGTTTTGCCGTGGTTTGCCTGTGGCTTCTCATTACCCAAAATGTATGAAAAATACTGCGTTAGTTCCCTAATACTCACCCTGTGAAATCATTTACCACTGAATAAAACTCAAAATATGTAGTGATGGTCAAAATATTTTCGGATTTGAATTAAATAAAGAAATTTCGTTAGTGAAGCTACTTCTCAAAATCTCTGAAATATTGGTGCCGTCGTTTGGCTTTAGACCTCAGCAGCCATTAATCGATGCCACAGACTTAAAATATTCAAGGATGGCTGAAATATTTTCTGATTTAACGTCTTCACTGAAATATTGAAGATGTCTTCTTGTATTAGAACTGAACAATCTATAATCACCGTTACTGATTTAAAATATGCAAGGATGGCAGAAATATTTTACGATACAAGTCAAGATTCTCTGAAATATAAATGCTCTCATCTAGTGTTGGACGCAAATCACGCAAAACCTCACCTAATCCTCAAAAAAAAACTCACCTATGTTTCCAACCAATTAGTTCAAAATATTCAAAAATAGCTATTTATTTTTTGATATAACTTCACTTTGCTGAAATACTGGTGGTGCCACCTAGCGTTTGATCTGAGAAACTCGTATTTTATGCTACTGATTCAAAATATTTAAAGATGGTACCGCACTGTTGTACCGCACTGTTGTACCACACTGTTGCACCGCACTGTTGCACCGCACTGTTGCACCGCAGTGTTGCAACGCAGTGTTGCACCGCATTGTTGCACCGCAGTGGTGGACTGCAATTCAACCAGTATAAAAAAATACTGGTCGAATTGAAGGTACTCTAAGGTAAATGAGAACCTTCCTCCTTATTTGAAGTCGGATAAAAAGGTAAGTAGTATTTGACTTTGACTAAGGTAAGTAGTCCCGCTAGTGTATTGTGCATTTCCCCTTACCAGCACATACCCGAGCCAACCCAACTGGTCAAACAGTAGGTACTTATGTTTTTAACCGACTTCAAAGAAGGAGGAAGGTCCTCAATTCGACTAGTATTTTTTTATACCGGTTGAATTGAGAACCTTGCCCCTGTTTTGAAGTCGGTTAAAAACATAAGTACCTATTGTTTGACTTTCCACATTTAATTTTTTTTTTATTAGAAGATGTTTTTTTGCTTCCATTATTACCAAGCTATTTTTTGTCTGTTAAAATTGAGAACCTTCCTCCTTTTGCAGAAAGCCGCTTCTCGTAAAAACGTGAGAAAATGTGGATGGAACTCTCAAGTCAAATTAACCATCACATTAATTTAAATGATTTTTAATTTTAATTTTATAAAATTATAATGAATCTAAATTATTTTATAATGTCATTTAATTTTTAGTTTTATCTTTCTGACTCTCTCTCTCTGCTTCTCTCCGTCTCTCTCTCTCTCTCTCTCTCTCTCTCTGTCTGTTTGTCTGTCACAAAGAAACACTCCGACTCTAATAGTTATATTACTGAGCATACATAATAATGGATTCGTTAGGGCCTAGTCGTATCCATTTTATTTGTATCTATGTTATTTTTTCGTAGTAGCTTTACCTAGTCTGTGCTCTAAGGTCATTGTCACCACTTGGTAGCCGCATCAAGTGGTCGCGTTCGAGCCATCGATTTTTTATATTATCCTTTGTTTGAAAATACAGTAGGTGTTGATATAATCGCACTCGGAAGATAAAACCAAGGCGAAAAGCAAGCGCGTGCGTCCTTCCCCGTTGAGGCACAGTGCGGTACTGAGGTTAAACGGAGCATGTTTCGCTATTTAGATGCAAAGCGCAACAGAATAAGACTGAATATCGGACTTGCCGTTTGACCGAATAGTTGCTTAGAACTAAAGGACGTAAGTCTCAAATCGAATATAATTTATTATGAGAGTACTAATTAATCTAGGTAAATTTTGTCTTAACACTGGAAAACAAACTATATTTTCCTTCGGTGAGTATTTATTTTAGATATGTAACTGAAGTACTTTCCAAGTAAAATCAAAAAAATTAGCAAAAAGGCACCATTTTCAAAACATTAAAGTATCGAGTAAATATCTTGCTATTATGTTTCTGTCTTAATGGCGGAAAGAAAATGAATTGAAAATTCACATATATCAATTATTACGGTGATCGGATATTTGGTTTAGTTAGAATATCATGGCAAATTAGCATAAAATTTCGGTTGCCCCCTCTTAATCTAACAATACAGCTATTGTAACGTTAACTACCTCAGTTAGCCTTAATTAAAAACAAGCGTTACAAATATATTACATTTATTTTGTGTCAAAATTTTCAGTGACGTCATGCGTCCTTCCAGATTTACTAAAAGCATGAATCACGATGCGACCTGCTCCTGACACGACCATGAAATGAAACTAGTTTGGGTCAGAAACTTGTTTTAAACTTTGTCTAGCAGCGTTTACCGCCTACCCAGTAATTCTGGCCTGCACAGGATACACGAGTAACAAAGGCCCATACTATTGTCAAGGCACAGAATAGGCAGTTCCCTCGTGAGAACCTAGCAAGGTTACAGTGTGGCAACGTTATCGTTGCTAAACGCCCGAGTGTATTTACAACACCGCCTATTGCTGACACAACACGACCGCCTCATATCGTTCTGGTATACTTTTAAATAATAAATCATGTGAATGTTGTTATATGGTTCCTTTATTGACTTTATTGTAGCGTCACACGTGGTCGCGTCAGGTCGCACTGAAAATAAGCATGACCTTCTCATTGACATTGTGAAATAGACGAGTTGATAACGCGCCGATCGCCGAATGTCAAACCGAGGCTATGGGCCCCCCTCTTGTGTTCCCCCACTAGATAGCCGCGAGCGCAACGCTTTGAAGAGCACCGACGTAATCATTGCTGGGCTTGCACCGCTGGTACTTGAAACCACGCGAGTTTAGCCAGCGATGACCGGCGCAGTCACGTGGAGTGACTGGCGTAGGCTTCAGTGGTGGGAGTTGAATTCAACTCAGTGATACCCACTGCAATCCATCTGCAAACAATTGAATCAACAGTCAACAGCATCAGTATTTGGAGCCAACCGTTACGTAGGTCTACTAAATGCCAGTGCTTAGAGATTTTTTTCTGAATCTTTAGGTATTACTAACAAAAGTAAACAACAACAACAACAACGGAAAATTCTTATATTCATGATACATACATATTACTACAACGCGCATGCGGGCACTAACATTTTGCAGCTCCTAGATACACGACGATAAATAAATATTGATAACGTTAAGTAGGTTAGAGCTCCCGTAAAACTCGCTCCGATGTCAAATATTATCAAGTGGTGTGTCAACGTTGCGAATCCTTATCGATATCGTGTTTTCGCAAGCGACGCGACGACGTCCAAATAGGTCATGGAGTTTTCGGGAAAAATTCGGAATGTTGCGACGTGGCGTCTGCTGTGCCTGCGCTAAAATAACATTACCTATTTAAACAGCGTGACTCAAAAAAGAAATGGCTCGAAACGAACTCACGCTATGTGATTCGTCATTCGTGGGGAAATTTGAAGATTGCGTCCACGGTGTCGTTGACATTTCGTGCTGGTTCGGCAAAGAACCTATGACGTTCGTGCGAGCTAAGCAATTGATCATAAAATAACTGTTAGGCTTTAGTATACATATAGCGGTTCTGTAGAAAGCTACAACGTTGCCCGGTAACGCTTGCCTGTTCACTATTGATAAATTAATGAAATTGCCGCAATGCCGTCTGATTTCTAGTTTGTCGAGAACTCGAAGCCAAGCCGATATTTGCAAAGAGGGTCAGCTCTATTCACTAAAATGTTTCAACCTCGTTATTCACATTAGACTAAGCCCTTTTAAATCAGGGCCGCTTTGAAATAGGACCCCTTTGAATCTATTTAACGTAGTCCGGAACGTGAGCGCTGTATCTCTTTGCTTAGTCAGTTAATGCGTCGTTTCATGTTTTGTAAAGAGGATATCTTTCACTAAATAACTCAAACGTAAACGGTTTTGCCTATCAAAGTGAAACAATAGCGCTCGACAATGAGGTGTCACGCAAACGTAAAGAACTAGGTCAATACTGATAGGAAAATTGTACCAAATGCTATGCCAGCCTGCTTAATAATGCAGCGAGCGAGTCGGATAATGGGAAAACTTGTTTTACTTCCCGGAAAAAGCCTTCATCAGAGGTTTAGTGAAGGACCCTTATCAATCACGACACGATGTCTTGTGCTTGGTGAAAAACTAGTTAAGACATTCTAACCGAGTTTTTCCGTAATAGAGATTTATGATGTATGCAAAATTAATATGGTCGTTGTCCCTCCAGGTGGTGTCACGGGATTGTAGCAGTTTACTCCAAGCGCACTACCGGCTCGACGGCCACCCCCACGTGAACCCTATCCACGAAGTTCTAGTCGGCGAGAAACGAGTGTACCTCATCTTCCCGCGGTCTCACTCCGACCTCCATTCGTACGTGCGGGCGAGGAAACGGCTAAGAGAGCACGAGGCCAGGCGACTCTTCAGACAAATGGCAGAGACAGTCGCCGCGTGCCACGAACAAGGCATCGTCTTACGGGATCTTAAGCTCAGAAAATTCGTCTTTGCCGATCCTCAAAGGTAAGTCTTCTTTGCTAATTGCTGATTAATTTTGCTGGTCGGAAATTTTAGAGGTGTCTCGGATGAAATCGCTCGGCCGTGGTTCCGATTGCCGCTGTGCCAAACTTTACTAAATACCTGACGCAAGTTTGATATCTCCAACTATCGGGAAAGCCGGTCGATCGATCACTGGCCAACCCGACGTTTTTATCGTCAATAGAGAGATAGATCGTGATATTTTTAAACATATAAAAAAGAGGTACTGTATGTACGTGACAGAAGAAAAACGGAAATGTTTTTAAAAAACCTCGTACAAGGCTATTTTTAAGTAAGCAGTTTACTTCGTGAGTTAGGCGTCTAATGGAGCTCATTAGGATCATTAGAATGTGATGCATGTTTATAATACTTTGGACATTACGCCACTGTCGCCAACGACGTTACGATATTTTGACGATTAAATAATAATAGAAAACCCAAACGCATACAATAGGATTACAAAATGGCCGTATTAATTGCGATCCCCAGCGCCGGTAGGAACCGACGGATTTTCGAACTTTTGAAACGTTATCTGGCCTCCATTGTTGCGAATATCTCCGGCAATGCTAGCGGCTCAAGGCGAACGGTGTCATTGCTGCGTACAATACTGCGCGCCCGCAATCGGGTCAAGGGTCCGCGTGCTGCGCTCGCGCACCGACGCCTGGCGCCCTCTACTATTACACTACATACGCGACACCACCGACCCCATGACCAGCACTATGCGGGTACCTGCACCACCCCTATCCCATCAGGTGATTCAAAACCTGTAACTCATCACTTTATGCACCCCTTAACACGTCTTGTAACGACCACATTCCTTATAAGTTTCCAAACGAATTCTATTATTCACCTGCCCGTATCTTCACCCCGACCCTCAGCGTTTGTTGGTTTTTAATAAAGTTTGATTGTACCCTTTTATTGGGATGAGATTAAATCACAAATCCTTTCAAATGTCAGTTTTTCTTTTCAATATTTTCTAGCTCCCGTCTCGTCCCGTCAAATATTATGTTAACGTTTGGTTGCCTCGGTGATAAGACTATTGTAGAATCCTCCCACTATCGAGGCAACAACCGCTTTATGCATCAGATAATCCTTATGTCCCTGCGGAGACAATTTGACTACGTCTGGTGTCCCACCCACTGGCTTCAGGACTTTAATAGTATCTTTGACCTTTACCTCGCTCGTCCCGGGCGACATTGGAATTATGAATCTCAATTCGCCTTTGGGCGACCGGCGACCGCAGACTGTTTGCAATAAATGTTTGAACAAAGAGACAAAACGAATCCAGGCTCTGTATTTACGCAACAGTATTAATTCAGACAGCTTTGAGTGGTCAGACGGGGAGGTAAATTTAATACCCTTTTCAGTGAAGCGTCATCAAAGCGAACACTGTCAAAAGCGTCGGCCGCGGTGCGGAACGTAAAGCACCGCCTCAAATGTAAAAAGTTTCGCTTCACCCTTTACGTAATACTAGAGCGAGTACCGCGACTTGAGAAGCCTTTGCCAAAGTTGCTGCTCAAAGCCCGGAATGTTTTACATTTGGATATTAAACAGACGACTCTACAGATAAAGTACCGCAATCGCAACTTTAAACGGAAAAGTGCAGCTGAAAAAGTGATTTTACTCGTCACTGGCTTCGAAATATTGGGCAAACGGGACGCAACCTCGCTCGGTGGCGTCAGTTTCGTCTGACCGTTCATTAATTAAGCAGGATATTGCAGATGTGTTTCCAGTTTTGCCATGTGTCGGTGTAGAAACGGAAACATCAGTTTTTGTACGCTGATTCCGATAACGGACCTTCGGGTCAAGCAGGTAGCCAGGTGCTTCAGATTGAGACAATCCGGGATCAAATTAATGAGCTCGCTTTCGTGACATTCCCAGAGGGTCTCTGTATCCGAACGGGCGTCCGGCGATTATTCAGATGGCCGGACAATCTCCGATTTACATAAACGGGCGGCTGACCTTGTCCGGCCCTAATAAATTCTAATGAGAGTGCACATGTCGCGGTGGTCATTCACCAGCTGGCCGCAGCCGTGAGAAATAAGAATGCCGGTGTGAAGGTGCAACTTGATCAAGTGCCGCCCTTTAACCTCCGTTCTCACGTCGCCATAAAGGCACCCCTGATTATAAATTCGAGGCATCCGGCGGCCGCGGATGCTGCGATCAGCTCCGCTCCCATCTCAAAGGTAAACAACGGCATTAATATTGATTCCGTGCTCTCTTTGACGCTTTGAAGTGGATTTTCTTAACGCTCGTCTCTAGTTTTTCATGTCCTTTGAGATGAAAACACGTTTTCTGTTCGCAGCCCCGGCTAGGTCTTCAAACTAGCCTTTGATATGAAAATCAAAGTTGAAACTGATATTTCGCATGCTGAGGAAGTGCTTCGTTTGCATACCTATCAGATTATCAACTGAAACCCCTAACTAAGCAAACACGAAATGCCGAGTAATATAATCGAAGCAGTGTCTAAATCTGGGTTGAATATCCGTTACATATGAAAGAGATTTTTGAGGTTGATGGTTATTTGAATGTGAAGAGCTACTTTCTCTGTATCCGTCGATGTAGCAAATGAGAGGTTCGTGTGTTCGGCTATCAAGAGAAATCTCGAGCATCCGGGCGCAGGCCTTGAGGGTGGAAATCGAGGCCGGCGCAGCACCGACTCCGCAGGTAGCGTAAGCACCCGAGATAATCACTCGCAGCGGAAACCTCACGTGAGACTCGATAAAAATGAAAGATGAAATTTCCTGTCCTTATCTTTACGGCCATTATGATAACAATACGAACGCAAAATAAACGTAAATGAATTACGCTTTAGTATCGATACCGTCGATGGGAAAGCCGGATGTTTGAATGTAAACTACCTTTGTCGAATGCGCTCTCAATTTGACAGGATCTTCGAGGCGGAAATGTTTTTGGCGACAAAAATAGCCTTTGTCCACTGGACTTAAAAAAGCAATTTGCTCCGGTAATTTGCGACAAAAGAAAATCAGTATGGAATCGGGACAAATCTCGTAACGTTAGACACACCGGAGCCCAAACTTCGAGACGATAGTACGAACCCGGCTTACTAGTCCTCTGTAAATATACGCTCAGGTACAGAATGTTGTCTTCGACGGCATTGTTCGGGCCCATCCCGCCCACTCCGTGCCAAAATAATAACCCCCACTCAGGTAAAAATCAGGGTTCTTGCTTGCGTAACACGGTGTTCGGAAGCCGGTCGGATGATAGAATGGCGCAAACAATAGCGATGATAGGACAGGATATTTCTTGAATGCTCCGGCGTTTTATAAAGCTTATCAACATAAAAATGCGGTTAGGCAGTTGCTGAAGTAACCTTCGCTGATCCTGTTGTTGACATTTAAAACCGGTCGGACGCCACAGAAATTGCGTGTTACATTGTATTTGTATGGATAGTGAGTATTTGCACGTGTGACGCGGTGGGTCCGTCAGTCGGTACTGTAACGGGACAGGATATTTACGGTGCGCGAGAGTGCCGGCGGCGGTTCTGGCGCGCGGGTGCGGATGTGCCAAATCGGTCTGCGATAGACGCGACTCGCCACCCGGCAGACGCCGCCGCGGCGCATTCCGGCCCGGCCATCGCCTGACACCACATTTCCTTCCAAATCTGTACTTCATTTACTACCGATTTAAATTTGGTATCGACCGACACGCGACCGCTAAGGCATTCTATTTGTAAATACGCCGACTGGAGGCTCGTGGTCGGTCGTCGCGTCGAGTTTGCGCTGCGCCTACGCTGGCTGTTTTGAAAACGTTTTGAAACGAGAGTTGCTAAAGCCAACAGTGGTGCAAGCAAGACCCGCCACATTACAACGACGTATTTGCATAATGCCGAGCGCTCAGTAATAAAACAGAAAGGTACATCTGTATAAGTTAAGGTAGGCTCGATCCGAGACCTACGTTTATTATCTTTGCGTACTGAACATGAATAGATAGCGTAGTGCGCCGTTGGCACGTGTGGCCGGCGTTTTTCGCGCGGGTGTGGCCGGTAGATAAATGAGCGCGCTTCGAGTGCTAATTCGCATGGCGTGAATCAGGCGTGCCGGAATCCGCGGCGTCGGCGGCGCTTGTTTTGGGGCGTTATTCGCGGCCTCGATCGCGACTAGCGGCTGAGGTCGCCGCAAGTGTGCCAATGTCGCGGGCCTGCGCCGGCGCAGCGCCGCCCGCCGACTGCGCTCGTGCGGAACCGACGCCGCTAAGCATTGACCAGTAACCAGCACTCATATGCAAAATCAATTCAGACGCCTTGACTACCGCATCGAGTTACTCGTACTTACTGAAATACACCTTTCAAACTACGCCCACGCGATCGTGTTACCCTCATTCTGAAAATAAAAGAAACGACGAGGACGAGCCGGGCAACATTCGTCACGATTATAAATAACGTATGTTCGCACCTTTTTTGGTGATGCGAAAGCACCGGATGCTGCTACCGGACGCGACGTGCTCCGCCCTCGTGCGAAACTCGCCTCTATTTTACACAACGGGATTCAATGTGTAAGCTAAATTCTGAGTAATAAATGACCGGACATTGGTGACGTCCTGAGTGTCCTGACGTCCATAACAAAAGCAAATCTGAGTGATAGAGGAAACACATTGAACTTCGTTTACGGACACCTTGCTAACAGGGGTGCGCGGGCAATAAGTATTGAAAGGAAGCGCGCAGTTCCGGTCTTCCGCGTCTTTGTGATTTTCGTTTCAAACTTCATAGCAGTTTCGAAATGTTGTAAATTTCGGTATCGGGTGCACAGCTGAGAAAACGCACGACTAGCTATTAAATCGATCCGGTTGCGTAAAACAAAGGTCTGCGAAACCTTGTGCAAGCGGCCGGCAGGCGCGCCGACATATCTACGGATTTGCGTAACTCGTACTTATCCGCCGATACGCTGGCACGCTGTACACCGTGTGTTGTGACACGCTCCGTTTGCCCACATCTATTCTGTCCGATACACTCGTCTCAAACAGCCTGCCAACCGCAGATTGACGTGCTTTGTTTCAATCACTGTTTATAGTCATTACTGTGGACGCCTCCATTACCCAGCACTTCGCTCGACCCGTTTGCTCAACATTGTCAACATTAACATTGTCCAATGTCAAGAGTGATGCAAATGATATTGTTTTAACATTGGACACTACGGAAAAGGTATTTCGAGTTCTTTCCGCGTGACAACCTTGGACGCGTCAGCTGAAATTGCTTTTAATTCCTGCATATCAAAACCTTCCGCGAGTTTCATGGTAAACGGCGTAATATCATGATATCACCGGGTGACTCACGGTCGTGACTCCCTGGACGGACGCCGGCGACTTGAACCGACTTAACCTTCTCCTGGAGCATAAAGCACGCGTCAGAAAAAGCGCAAAAAGGTTTTGCAGTCGCAGGCGCACGCGACCCCAGTCGGGATGGGTGCATTCACCGCCCTAAAAGCAAAAAATGCACGTGCCAACAATTAACTAGGGCCGGGAACGAGCGCAAGCGCCCTCGAGAGCCGAGACCTGCGTTTCACATGACCGCTCACCAAGAACGCCGTCGAAGGTAGAATCACTGACCGACACACGCCGCGTATTCCATTTTATTCTGCGTTCCACTCGAGCTGTGGCTGATCCGTAGCTCGAGTGGAACGCCTTTCTCGCGTAGCAACAGTTTTCCTTCTAGAATATATTTTATACGTTGCACTTAAACCTGATCGGAGCCGGTGAGTTGCGACGTTTCGGAAGCGAGCTCTCAGAGCCATCCTTGAGTGCATCCGTGTCGCGAAGGTCGCTGACCGACGAAAACCACCCGTCTGTGTACTCTGTTAGCCGGGTACTGGAGATGACGTAAGGACTAGCTGAGGCAAAGTTGAGATCATCCTAAACATTCCTTTAGTTCTAGCGCATCGCACGACATGTTTCTATTACATGCCGGTCTTAAATCGTCACCCTTATCGGCGTTATCGACTCGAAACTACACGAAACGACAATGAGTTTGTTGAACTCATTCGGTAGCGAGTAATTTAAATTGAATTACTCGAATGCCCCGTATTACATCGTAGGTATCTAACAATAGAAGGAGAATTGACAATTTTACATTTCTCTGGTATAAAAATAAACTGTAAAATGAATCACGGTGTGACACAGTGATGATGAATGTCATTATGAGGAATGAGTGTGCATTTCTTGCATTTGGTGACGTCACCCGCGAGGGATGTATAAAAACTGGAGGGCAACAATAGAGGGTGCGGGATGAATCATAGGAAACTTACGGGTCGGTACCCTCGCTCCCTAACTACCTAAAATTAACTTACCCTACACGATACCTAAATATAACGCCATGGTTACCTGATATAAATATAGAAATATCCTACAAAAACGAGAGGTATTTTAGAGGGTTCTGACCAAAAATAACCATGAGTGTTTATTATAAAAATATCCTACTAGTCTCATTAGTTACCCGAGTTCATTTACACGCCTCGGACGGCAAAACAACAACAAGAAAAAGTCAACAAAAACGGGCTGCTTATGAATTTATGCACGCAAAAGAAACGAGTCCTCGATTAAAAAAACAGCCTCGGAGAGAAAGCGAATACTGAGGTTTCATGGAACTGGGAGTATAAAACATTGGTTACATGGAGTTAAATTTATGTTACGGAGGATTGACCCCGAGCTATTGAACCAACGTCTTAAATCGTAAATCTTGTGGTCGCTCCACGCTGTCAGCGTTTTCCTGTTTCGCTGCGAAGTTCAACAACTTTCGATATACCTAGTGTGGACGAGATCCGAGATCTCGCGATGCCGCGACGCGGGGAGTCTCACAGACGAGTTGATTCGCGACGCGTTACTGGGACTCTCAAACGTTGTTTGTTTTTATTTGCGTTGCGTCTATATGAGAATCCCAATGAACGCGTGGGCGATTTGCGCGAAACATTCCCGTTTTATGATACAACATGAACCTAATACAAAAATAAAACAGCTTCGTTCCAAAACTGCGCACGGAGGCGTCGCAATTTCGACTTATGTTCTATCGAGTAAATCCTCCTCCTACGTTTAGAATGGTGCGCAAAATATTTGCTTGCGAAGGCGGATACTACGTCATTACGAGGAATGTCCTTATTAGAGGGAAACCTTTATTGAAATAGTATCCGACACCAACGCGTCCCTAAAGTACTGTCAAGAGGAAAACCGTGGGATGCTACAAGCTGCAACCTTGGCATTGGCATTAGATTGGAGCTTAATGTTTCCACTTTCTTTATTTATCTGAATCTATAACGAACTCTGAATAGTCTGGGCTCTCATCTCGTCTGCCCGCAAAAAGTCAAGTATAACCGGTCTGACGGTGGCCAGAATTGCAATTAATCCTCAATCCAAAGTTGTGATGTGCCACTAAAATTATTTGACGTTCTTGCAAACTTGAGTCGCTTCGTTATTTTTATCCAGTAAATGTTTTACTTTAGTCACCTCGTGACTGAATCAAATGAGTTCACCGGAATAGGTTACGTGGATAGGTGACACATGGTTTTAACAATAGGTAACTTTCTTATTAGTAATCCAGTCAGCGTCTCTGTTTCCTGCCCGCTTCCTGTTTCACTGCATTATAATGATTTTGGATACGTTGACCCGGAAAGGAAATCGATTGTTTTGAGCATTGTAATGCTGATTCATATTTTACTTTCCTCAATAACAGAGACTTTGTATCGTTTTTATTTCCCCGCGTAATTTACTTATCTTTATATAGGTAGCATTGCGTGTGCAAAAATATCAATGTGCCAGTTACCTACCAAGCTCTACCGCTAACGCTTATTAGACGAGCTCATACGAGCGATCGTATGAAATGACACAATTATGTTAAGGAAACGGGATTTACTGTAAAAGATTAACATGGTAATTAGCATGATGTCACCCACAAATTCCCCCTAATAACATTTCTAATTAAAAAAAACCCAGTAATACACACTAACGACTTCGAACATATGACTAATTGTCACAATAGTATAACCCAGAAAATATGAAGTATGTTATACTACAGTATGTATACGACTGATAAAATTGAAGTCAGACAAACAATAAAGTTTGTTTTTAGAATTTATAAACCGTCGCATCGCATCATTCGGATTAACATTCTCAGTTCTCACCGAAAATCGGTAGCTGAGCTGACGTAACTCGGTTCACGGTCAGCGAGAGGAAATGACGCAACTTGCAGGCCATTATAACTATCAAACTTGCCAAAACACTCCACGTGATATCGAATCGAATACTAATAAAGCAGAGTAAACAGTAAACTGATTTACTATTGACATTTGTCGAGTCATTCGATACTAACCTCTGTCGCAAGCACACTCGTTCGAATCATGATCGAGCGCTGTAATTAGACTTACTTATTCTGTAACCCCCTTATAAACGTGAAACCTTGCGATAGTTACTCCGTGTTTTATCTTTTTCGATCACGCTCGATATTTGAAAGAAAGATAAAGATGAGATTCTAAACTATCTAAGGAGTTTACGAGATACCATCGTGTTGAAGCGCGATGCTGAAATTGCTACCGAAATGCTAATGGGAGCTTTGCACTTACGCCACACTTGACATTGAACGCAAATGTTGACTTATTGTTAAACAAATTCGGAGTTTGTAAACACGGTCACGATGATAATGAGCGCGTTGAAGGATTTACTTTGATAATAATAATCTACTACATTATAAATCTAAATTACCTTAATTTTTATGAGAACTAGATACAGTTTGTGAAACAAAATGACGCATTGCAATTGACCTCTCAACAAGGTTCAATCCAAACTGCAGTCACAGAATGAACAATAGTACACAGCTCTGCCTAACAACGGCCTAATGGTAATGGAGTCTCTGGGACGTGTATCCGAATAAAACAAATCAAGCCACTCACGGCTATCGGGACCGTACACACTACACAGTGACATTGAAACACGTTGTGCGTTGCGAAACGGTACTCTTTCGAGCCTGAGCCGACCTCGAGGCTCGTTCGAGATTGAAGAATACGTACAATAAATATGAGAACGTATCCGACCTTAGTTCGCGGTCACTTGTTGTGTAACTATACGCGACACAATACTGTGTGATTTCGGGCTCACGTCATTTCTTGCATTCGATTGTTGTTTGACAAATGATGTTATCTGTCATCCTTGATTTGTTTTTGCAATGCTAAGATTATTAATTAATTATGTAGTTGAGTCTGGTCTGTGAGACACCCACTGCAACTGAAGGGTTGAGTGAATTTACGCTCAAAAAATGTGCATAATGATCATCAAGGCCCTCAACCTTCTTGATATGTATATTTAGAGCTCCCCTTTCATTTATCTTAGGAATATAACCTGAACCACGAAAGTGGAAAATTTTAAAGACAAAGACTGCAATTAAAAAGTAATTGGACTGGGTTTACGGCTTCTTTCGCTGCTGTCGCTACATTCAACTCTGATTCTTATTACAAGACAGATGGAGTTTATTATAATTCTGGTGCTGTGTTCGGGTCGTGTCATTGTCGGTGTTGATGATCCCCTATCGGCGACGTGAAGTCATCGCCGTATATAATCGCGCGATATGCTGACGACATCACAAGTGAGGTCTATTGTACACGCTCTTGTTTTTCTCGACACAATCGATGTTATTTGTACAGATTTCACTCGATTTGCGCAGTTAGTCGAACGGCTCACTCCATATTCGCACACTGATGTAATCGCGAAGATGCGTGTGTATTTAGTTCGAACGTGACTGAATATTAATTCCATATCACGACTGAACTGCCTATAACTTTATCAACTCTAGAACCTTCTTAAAGCACCTCCATTCCAACTTTTCTTTTCAAGTCTGTTATTATTTCGAACTTTGGAATTTGGGACAATCACAAAAAGCACTTTACATAATCATTCTCCCCGGAATAACAAATAATGCTATTAACAAAACGAAACCCACCTAAGTTAGTTAAAAGTCGCCTGAATCGGTGAAAACGTGTGCCCTTTCCAAGCTCGGGTATTCGACATTTTATATTTGACGTAAGCTCGCCCACGCCGCCGCCGGGGTTGCGTCGAGGCTTTTCGGGTCGAAACCCGCGACCTTAGTCGCAAAGGCCTACAGCGCTGACGTCACACGGGAAAATCTCCAGATTATGAGTACGTGACGCGCGCGATTTCTTAATTCGCGGTATCGATTAGTTGTGTGTGACGTGGAACGCGGAAGCAGCGAGGCACGGTCTCGGCCGCGGCGGGCGCGGTAGCCGCACTAGCGGCCAAGGACGGGCCCGCGCACCGGTAGTGTTGCGACACACTCGATAGCGATGCGGCACTGATGCACCGCGGGCCCCACGTGGCACCACCAACTAACAATCAATCTGTGGCGTGGTTCATATTCACGGATTAACACTTGGAACTTGGACATACCTACTTCACAATTTTTGACATAGACATGACACGTGTTTGACTTTCACGCTTCATTAACTTAGCGTTCAGTCTGATCTCACAAACATTGCTCGTAAAATATTGTTGATCAGTAATCTGTACAATGTTTATAGTGCGATTGACATTATTCACCTTCAAGGTGGTGAACGACACGAAGGTGACTTTACTCGATGAAATTAACACCCACACTTGCGAATCGCTTACGTGTGACGTAGCGATGTTGCCTCACTCATTGAAAAATCACTAGTTAGCGTGACGCGCGCTGCTTGGTTATTTTCATCAGAAACTAGCTAGCTGGCTATTATCGAGTTTTATCGGTGCGATACGGGATGCCGGTGACGTGTACGAAAACAGCGTAAAATCCGCATCAAACATTTCAATGTTTTCGTTCACGATCGGCGGCGCACGTTCGCTTCCCCGCAACGAGAGATTCCCCTTCCTGTTTCCGAGAAATCTCTTTTGTCCAATGGATATGTTTACATTACTCGATCCGCGGTTTTCCTGTTAACCTCTTGTTTATCGTTAATTCGACTTACGAGGAGGAAAACTACACATGATAAGAATTGAGAACGATGATTAAATGATCGTAAATACGTAAATAAGAATCCGGCGCCTGGCCTCCAATCGAAGACCGCGGTTCAATGTCAGTTGCGCAAGCGCCGCTCTTCCGCCTTCCAACGCGCGCCCAACCAGGAACCACCAAGCCGTTCCAAATTTAAATGTTAACGCTTGTTTCTCAGATACCTTCATTTATGTTTAACAACGTTACTGATCTTATTCCAACGACTCGACAGTCTGAGTCGTCTATTCAGGTACAGATAAATAGATTCAATATTTAGTTTAATATTTATCTTTGATAATGAATGTCATGTTAGTTTTCGTAGATACGTGACTGCGATGTTGAAAAATTCTGCAAAATTAACTATTCACGCATGCGTGATTATCACGTTCATATGTAATGCGATTATTTGGAATGTACAACTTTCGAGATAATAACAGATGAGAACTACTTATTATTATTATTAAAACATAATGTAGTACGTATCTATAAAAAAAACTTCTTCATTCTTATCCGGGTATCAAGTACAAAGATTTTTCGTGTGGTTTTCCTGTTGAGATCTTATTATAAATTCCCGATACGCTATACGACAAGCGTATAAAGAAAATCGAAATATTATTATGTTCATCGTCTCAGATTTATTTTTTTAAATTAACCGTCACAAATGTTATAATATATTACTGGCACACTATTGCTATCAGCGCGTCAATCATCTTTGCTGATTGCTTGTAACATTTCTCTTTCAGCTGTGCTAGTGGCATCATTCCACGTCTAAAATAATTGCAAAGCATCCATTTCAGTCACTAGACGCCGCCGATTTAAAACTTGGATCCTGCGCTGCGATAATTAAGTTAATACCTCAGCCATGTGGCGAACCGGTTGCAGTTTTTACCTCCACTATTAAATACATTTTCTTTGTCTCGCTGGATACAATGTTGACCATCTGCCGTATTTCTGCAGTTTTATTTTATTCTGTTTCCGGTCCCGTTACATCCGGCAGTCGAGAGTACTCAAGAGCCGATTCAAACTAGGTTCCCCTCGATAAAAACTCGAGAGCTATGGGAACTGGCATGATTTACCGTAATTTGTGTTAATTGGCCAGGATCCATTGATTCCACGGTCATTGGACTTAGGCTTTATCAGCCTACGAGACGTTAATCAACATAAGGTCATAGCAATCTGTTATCAAGCTTAGATAACGAGTTGAGGTCGTATGCCGCAATATGTCCCACGTTCACACCGTATACTAAACTAGAAACAATCTGCCCTGACACCATTCATTCGAACAGAATTTTGGAAAAAACGTCAAGGTGTTCTAATTGTATTGTCGGAGTTCGTATCGGGTTAATCTCCCAACAATCGACAAAGCGAGCGTTTTTGTGGAGCGAACTTGCCAATTCTAAAGGTACCCGTCCCGAACAGATGTTCCAGTAAACAAATACAGCTTTGTACTCTTCTCCTACACACGATTTATCATTCGGTCGATCCTTTGCAGAATCGATGATGTGCCTCGACAGAAAAGCACCGACCATTGTGCAAAGACTCGCATTCATCCTCCAGAAAAACACTTTTTTTCACATAAAAGATTGCACATGCGTATACCTGCGAACGCACGTGTTCAACGTTTGCATTCTATCACAAATCACAATGATAACTTAGAAGTCTTCTATTTTTGATACATGTCATCTTAAATCAAACTCCAAATCAGCAGCAACAGAGTCTATTATCCTTCAGTCAAAAGGATATTCCAAGCAGTTCATAAATCTGACGTCCCGTAAAGACTTTATAGCCAACGATCCCAGAGTTTAATAGCGATGAGTTTATTTTCAGCTCTATATTTTTAATGGTATTGCATCCTGTGTCCTGCGTGCATAGCGCTAGATTACTTGGTTCTATGAGCTAGTTATTTATAGAGAACTTAATAGCAACTAGCTTGCTACAGTTCCTTTCACATGTCGCTAAGTATTTTTAAATGCATCGCCGTGTTTCGACACAAGCTTCGAGCAACAATGGCTGCTGGGAGAACGTAGTGTTTGGACACCTGATGACAAGTCTATCGGGTGCATACTCCGATATCCGATACAAAGTAAGGTCAACAAAGCTCGGTTACTATCGAGAGGCGATGTTTATTCAAATGCACTTACAGCTCCAAGTTTGGGTTTCAACATCTGCCACGAGGTCAATATTTGCCGTTTTACCAACGTTCCTTTCTTAGTTCAGTTCAGTCCCCTCCGCTGGTCTTTTCATGGCTTTTGTTTTAGCGTCGATGACAGATGCTCTTAGTCTCGAAGGTCCAATATTTGAAACGTTCGCACGAAAATCAATACCACCTAAAGGTCTGCGAAGTTCGCTAAATCGCAGGATATTACGCAGTACAAATTGGTTTGGCCGTTATTAATTTTGATAACTGGGATTCGATTCGTTTCTCTCTTTTGTAACAAAGGGAAACCATTGTAATTTAATTAGTAGTTACGCGTCGAGAACAAAGCGCTCGTGATAGGCTTTGGAATGAAATTTTTGGTTATTTTACGGCGGAATTGGATCAATCATGCATATGAGACACTCGGAGATAAATCGATCGGGTTCTGTTTACCCGTTGTCATTCACGTATGTACCTATATTTTTTGTGTCGACATGTGCACGGCCATCTGTTCGGTCAGATTAATATTTTTTTAGATATCACGTAAAAAGCATATCTCGGTTTGAAAAAAATGACACGTAGCACATGGCGCGGTCCTCGCCTAGGTTTCTACCTGCCTTTGTTGCGGGACAATGCAACGCATCTGCCGCGCCGCCTGCGCTTGCACACCCGATCACGATTACCATTGTGATCAATTCCTGCACATTCCCTTTGTAAATATCATCCATCATATGTTAACGTTCTACAACTGAACGTAACAACTCCACAAAGTGACTACTGACATTACTTCGGGTAGATTTCTTTAGCAGTAAAATGTATAATGATCAGAATTTATATGTTCTACTCAATTTTTATACCATTAGATCATTACATACCAGTTCTTACAAATTAAGCCGAGTTAGTAGAATCATTGCGAGGTCGATTTCTTGCATAATAGTTATGCAGTATAATATTGCAAAAACTTCAACTTGTCTATTGTATTTTAGCTAAGTTTCAATTTGCTAACAATTAAAAATAAAATGTTTGTAAATATGTCCATGCAATAATGAAACTCTCAATCTATTCAAAGTAAAGAGTACTTCAAGTGTTCTTGAGTTTATTTGTAAAATATTCGAACAATAGAATAAAATAATGCTTAGGATAAGAACAATTAATCGAGTGGTCCGGACGCTGCGTTACGAAAGAATCGACCATGCAGTTGCCAAACAGTTGTGTGCTGCCGCTTTTGAAATACATCTGGATCGTTTTGAAACTTATTAACCTGTTTATTTCAATTGTATCCATTCGCCCACTTCAGGTTTCAAAAGGTTCTTACAGTCAAAGGACATTTTCATTGTTGAAACTTTACGCTCTTCAGGAGTCGACAAAGGGACGCCCAACCCAACTATCCAGTTACTTTTGTTCCTCCGACACTAATTAAACAAAGGATGACCAGAGCCTCTTTTGTTTTATCTCAACAACTGTCTCCGAGAGGTGAACGAAATGGGCTGTCTTCAAAATCGATCGCGGGCAAGCATTGTGTAAATATGCTCCTATTTTAGAAGACATTGACAGACGGTCTGTCGCCAAGTACATAATTGAGACTATTAAGTACTTGAATCGAACAAAAGGCAATGGGCAAATGCAGCGGAACCAGCGTGCAGTTAGCTCACAGCCGCGCTCACAGTTGCGGAGCGGAGACTTGCCGCAACAAATCCTTGGAGGAACCTTAACCCACTTGGTTGATTACGAGTGCGCTTGCCGCCAGCGCCACACCGACACACCGGCCACGCGCTCCGAAACTGTAAAACTAACTAAAGCGCTGTAACCGCTTTTTACACAATTTACTGACCCCATTATGAGCTCGTCGTAGAAAGGACGATCGGCAGGTGATTCTAAATTCTTCGATCCTCGTTTCACCCTTTAATTAATTAATTATTCATGTATCGTGGGAGCTGCAACGGTCGCTGCAGCGGCCGGCGCGGGCGCAGGTGCGGGCCGACCTTGCGCAATGGCACATATACGCTGACATATCTACTAGACAAATGTATATCGGAAACCGCTTGCGAGATACTTTGTATGCGTTTCGACATCGCCGTGTTTACGTTTGCCCTAAACGTGTCGAGATAGATGTTAGGCCAGCGATTCAATGGTGGCGCGGACACGTGTCACATGACATCATCAGGCTCCGGAGCCGGCGATGTGCCTCGAGTGCCGTGAATGATTGACGCAAGGAAACCTGAGGCCCGCTGCCAACTGGGTTACTGCGCCAATGTCGGACCTATCATAAAACAGGCTAATTATAGTTGAAAACTGTGTGAAACATCGTGGGCTTCATCTGGTGGTATTGTTTCGAGGAACGTGTCATCAATCGGAGCTACACCGGCGGGGCGTGACGCCCAGAATACTAGGTCAAGTACAACGGTGCTTTGCCATTCATTGTCAACTCCCCCCGCCCCGCGCCGCGGGCCGCTGCGCGCGCGCACCGGCCTCGCACCCACTGAACTTGACATATCACTTTTTTAACATAATTTCGCCAGTTAATGTATGTCAGTGCTGCGCTTATGTGGGTTACGTAACCTTAATCGGAATCGTAGGAATTGAGCTGCAGATAGCGTTTTCATCGAATCTTGAGAGTTACGTTTTGTGCCCTTGTTGTGTAGACTTGCGAGCCGGTTTAATATAGAGTCACATGTGTATGTGTGGACTGTTGCAGTGTGCATCTGCCGTTCAAGTTTTGCACACAAAGCCTCACTCGACGAGTAAATAAAAAAGTAATGCATCATACACATTTAATAAATTTTCCAGTACTCGCGTTGGTTACATCAGTAATTGCACCAAACCAGTGTGACAACACTAGTTACCTAACTCTTGCAGTCTCCAATACGGCAAGAGTTTGATGTAACGGTGTTGCCTCCTCGCTGCAATGCTGCCGTGGTTTCGCATCGTAATTTTCCATCCCGAAGGCTTTATAAGCTTCATTATATCACCGTTGGCAGGCTCGCACATCGGTCCTCTGACATCACCGGGGTCGTCGGCCGCCTCTCGGCCCGCGAATGATACAATGCTAATGGCCGAGTACATTCACCGCGTTAGAAAACCTACTTCAGTTCCGCACTTTCTTTATTGCATCACCGCAATGTGCCGTTTCGCCCGCACTCTCTTCCGTCGAGCGTTGTGCAACGCGCGAGCATCGCCTTCCATTCATTTGAATTTCGTATCGAGTTCCAATTTCAAAATCTTATTGTTTCCTTCTTTAATCGCGTTACCACTCACTGTGGTCGAGTTCCCGATTAGTTTTTGTTTCCGTGCTTTCTTCGGTTACATCCATACGAGGACTTCGCTAAATTTTGTTTGTTGTCTGTGGTGTTTTGTAACAGGTGAGTTTCGCAAGTTCAGTGACCTCCCCGCGCGCTGCACCCGCGAAAGATGCCTGAGCTTGTGATATAATAAGCCGCCGTGTAATTTTGTTTCTGTTCTATCGTTTCCGCACTTTCCAAATTACATCACGCTTTTACAAAAAAATTTTTCCGCAGGGTCGACGGCCGACCGGTCCCCCGAAGTTGTTGTTTATCATTGCTTTGGCATGCGATAGAGCGTTGATCCTTTATGATCTCATCGTACTACGACTTCGCATACTGGTTTGAGATTAGAAAAAAGAAATTAAGGCGTAGGTTTATAAACAGTTTTTTATGCTAACTTGATCAACCAATTTTAACATAACGATAGCCGGTTAGACATAATTTTTATCTGGGCCGTCATGTTATCTTTTATTATTATCGATTGTTATCGGTACTTTCATCGGCCTACAGGCAGTTCTGCTAAACCAACCGGTACTGCGGTGTCAGTGGGATAGTACCGTAGCGTGCCACATTCACCACAAGGTGTCATAACTGCCAAGCCATCAAAGCTTGAAGCCACGGACGGACAACTTCTTAAAATATGCATAGAGAAAGCACGAAGTGCATTGTCCGCGAATCCTAGCTCTGTTTATTTATGAACCACGATCATTCGAATCGTATTCGATACACGTCCACGTTTCACACAATAATACGGTGTTAGAAATTCCTCGCATACAAGGCCTATGAACTTTAACGATTTCGATTAAGGCCAATTACATATCGATAACTTATCGATGTGATGCGGGATCGATGATTTCCCGCGATGCCCCGTCAAATGTTACTTTTTCCGTGAAATCGATAAGCGGAACTCGTTTTCGACTGGTCCGGCTTTCAGTGAGATTTAACGGTACAAACTCGTTCTTAACTCGCGATTTTATCCGCTGTTTATATACAAACGAGCGAAATGTCCGAATAAAAGTTTACGCGATCACAATTTCCTCATATTTACGCCGGCTACACGTTTTACCGATGTAGTATCGGAGCGATAAAGTAACGAGCATTAAAAAGCCGTATAAGTGCATTTCATTTTTGTATACACGACTGCATACTTACCGTCTACTTTAAAGCCGATCGATTTAGAAGCAGCAACGGATCGTGCTCTCTGCCTTTGCGCTCGCGTTCGCAGGTCTACGTGGCTTATCGTTTGCTGATAGTTTTCCATGGGGTTCCTGGCCCCCAATGCGGCCATTGTTCTTGCATGGCTTTGCGATAATGATCAAATCGTGCCCACTCTGTAGAAGTGGTCTATAGCGGTACCATATTGCGTATAGGTAGTACTTTGGCGGCATCACGCGGGAGTTCAGGTTTGCATACACATTTACTAATAGGACTTGAACTTAATATTTACTGAGAAAACTTCCGTGTATAAAGATGTGTGTCATTAAAAGATATACCTAGAATGCCTTGTTAAGATGTGGCATATAATAATACTGCAAGTATTGCCTGCTACGTACAGTTTCTAATTTCCATACCATTGACCAGCAAACAATACAATGCCTTGCTATGGCTGCCATATACCTCAATAACTATATGGCAACATTTTCGCAACCGATACAATAAATAACTAACACAATTTTGTAACTCTACAAATAGAACTTGTTGTTATTGGGTTACAAAATATTTGCTTATGGTATCGTACCAAACCAAAATAAATAGTTTGGTGAAAATTTCTAATCTCTTTCACTGATAAGATTGCAGTGAAATGTTCAACAAGGCTTGCGATAAACTGTACCTATCAGCTAGTAATAAAATAATCTTTATGTTTTTCAGTTTACAAAAATCATGAAAAGATGAAAAATTTACGCACGTTTTCCTTAAATTTTGATGATGAGTTTTGTTACCATTTTGTTGCGCAACTTTTTTTAATGCACTCATTTCGTAAATCCATAGAATGTGCAAAAGGATGATCTGACAGCTTTATTTTATTGCATTACTCATCTTGTTCAATGAATAATATGCTAAAACCATACTGAACATGACTATTAAGATGTGTCATTTCCATCATAGTGTTATCTCCCAACAGCGCAAGCAGCCCTACTGCGAAACTGTGCCGTAATTTTACCGAGAACCTACAACTCACTATGGCGAAGTGAAATGAACTCTTCTATCACGTAATAGTCGAGATTAATCCTATTTGTCGTCCCACGCGTCTTGCAATCGCAGTAAATGTATTTCACAAGGCGCAGGCGAAATCGCAACATCGCTTATTTCGCGTTTTCGAAACCATCCTGCGTCATTCATTCCTTCGGTCGCTTACATACTATTGCTGAATGTTTTATTACTAAACTTGGTCCTTTTAAGCCCTTGTCTCAATCATATTAATGGCTTCACTGAAATTTAATGAAATAACGAGTTGCTGACAATTAACAACTGACAATGAACAAAAACATGCTCTTGTAAATAATGAAATCAAACGTGCCCGATTGCTTTACTAGTTCTTCGAAATACTGGTTGGTAAACTATTTAGTGATGAAGGCTATTCATCGAGTCGTTCAGTCTGCACCTAGGCCTAATAGCGAGAAACATCATATCTAACAGCATATTTTGAAATGGAACGTAAGGAGCAGGGTTTCATATCTTTGCAAGATAGGAAACTTTCGTACGTACCAAGAAGTAACCACTCGCACAGTTTTGTAAATCTGCCGAACGGTTACAACAGGGATTACCAAAGGTTGCCGGCGCCTGCATATAAATCAACCTCAGACCATTGTCTCATTATATTTTACCATACAAATTTTGCGACACCACCGCCTTGCTGGATCGAATACTGCAAAGTTAACCAACGGTTACAAACACTAGCTCGGAGCCGAGGTTCGCAATACCTGCTACATATTGCAAGCTCTTGCGTCGTCCTAGCTTTACTGTATAATCGCTGTTCCAATTTATTTCGGCGCAATCTAATACGACCGATTTATTTAGTTTAGACGAATACATATTCAAGCCATAAACCGCGGGGTATTCATCTCGACACTTCCGACTCGCAATAATGGAAAGGAAACCATTGCAGAGCGAAACAATCGTTGATTCCGGCTGCGTACGCGTAGCGGCGGAAACCGCGCCGCATACGGATGTGGACTTACTCTTTTTATTTTATCGGCCGATCTAGACCGCATCTGTCGGCGACAAACGTCATGCGGCCACATACAGCTGCCCTTTATGGTTATCGTCATTATCCAGCCTCCGCCGAGGCACGCGCACCTGGCGACAGGTGGCCTCCTCCGAGCCTCTCGCATTACTATGGCCTGCTCTCTTTCTCAACACTGCGCTAAATCGTCATTTCTCATGCCGTTACGTGTCATCGTTAGCGTGAAAGCCGTCGTCATCGCAACTAATCACATTCGCACGATTATTGCCTTTTTTCCGTACGAAGCAAGACGTAATGACGACGATTACCCGTCCGCGATGTGGGAGTTTCAGTTTTTCACCTAAGTTTCCCAACACGTGAAAAAGTCGGTTTGAAACGTAACAACGCGTTATGAAAGTGAATACGCAAACGTGCCGCCGAGCCAGTTACGATGCTTCGTATAATATCCTGCTTCACAGAATTCTTTCTACAAATCAAACTCATTATGTGAGGTCTTGCGACATTTCAGGCGCACCGCTCAATTTCTTTTGCCCCCGGAGCGTGCCTGCAACTGACCCAGAAAGATGAGCGGTAAATGATAGTAGAGCGAGCGCAGTTTTTGAATCCTCACACGTGTGCTAGGTACGTCGATCGGCAATAGTTTCGAAATGGACACCGCAGTTATATCGGGAAGGAGTCAATGAACGGAAGTGTTTCACGGGTGTGACACGCTCGCGCACTATCGCGGCTTGCGCAACAGTGGGCTCACTTGCCCAACCAACGCATGACACTAGCTGGTGCAGCTGGCTCGTGCGGCTGCGGTCGCAGGACTCCGCAGGAATCTCGTTAGCACATCTGTCGCAAGTAGCCCTGCGGTTTTGCCGATTGCCGCATGTCAGTGCCGGGCATAAGGTCGGCGTACACTTTCTACGGCGAGCTCTTTCTCTAGAGCTGGCGGTGGCGGCGTGCAAGCGCGCGGGCGCCGGCGCAGCGGCGGGCGCGGGTTTGCGATTGCAAAACGCTGCTGAGGTCGCGCTTTCTTCGTTCGCGACGCTCGGAGAAATTGTTGCGACACGGCGCGCGCGTACACCGACCCCGCGTTAGAAAGTCGCCCGCTCACCGGATTTAACACGACGCCGCGTAACGGTGTAATCGCAACGAATCGAGGCGGAATTCAGTGAGATTTCGGCTACTTTTTGCGCACGCATTCAGGACGCTTTCTTTCCCTCGTTGCGCAATTATCGCGTAATAGATCGGGCGAGCGGGTCGTCGTACGGTACCGTTCGTTTCGTAAACGTCGCGCGGCGATGGTGCGCAATTGGCCAATTGCGTGCGGTAGTAGCGTTTGCGCAACGGGCTCTGGAGTGGCGCCCGTTCCGCAGTCCGCGCGTTGCAACATGGGATTATTTCGGCGGCGGCTTGGACCGCCGCCCGGACTTACAACATGCCATATCGCAACGCGACTCATAATCCACGCCATTGTGACACCGGCTCCGGCCGCGGCCCGCATCGCCTGCCAAATACGGCCCGCTGCAGTTGCGCTACTCGATCTCCTTACTTCACCGACGCACGCACCAAATGTCACCGAGGACGGCACCACCACATGACACCGCCCAGGCCCGCCATCACTCGCCGATCCTGACCTTAAACGCAGCCCGCGCGCTATTGTCGCTGCATTCGATTTTAAAACTAAAACAATTTTGCAACCGATGTTCACATTAGCGTTTTCGCAAGCAGCCCAGTGCTCGGTTTCAAAACTGAGTTCGACTTACGTTATCGCTGCTCCGATAAACTGAACTGTGTCGTTGCCTGTGCGGTTTTGAGACCTAAATACTGAGCGTGCCCATTTCTCGTGCGAACCTAAACTAATTGCCATTGCAGTGTTAAATTTCTCAATGGAGATGCATCCGTTGCATTCGATAAGCAAAGCTTCGATTCCGTGTTATCAATCAGGTTTGAGTGCGCATCCGGCGAGGTTGCGTAATCGGCGCCGTCATATAATTGGGCATGGTCGGGATGGTTTCCCAACCTATCCCGGCGGCATCTGCGGTGTGGCAACTGGCAGCTTGCGACATCACATGTCCCTACAATGCGGGTTACGAAAACGTATGACTAACGCACAACAACCGTTCTATGTTCTATACTCGAAAACAGGCAATATCGAGTAGTAAAGACTCGTTTCAATTTCGATGTGAAATAGGTATTATAATAAGCATTGTTGGCGGCTATTAACGAAATCTTTCGCAATGTTTAATAAGTTCGAATGACACATCAGAACAGTTTGACAGTACAGCTGCTTCGTACAGTTCCTAGGTTGCGCAAGTCATGTAAACGCGAGCAGGAAGTGCATGCATGTGTAGTGCATCTGCGCTCGGTGCCATTGTTAGTTGCGAAACTGTCAGGGTTGAGTTGAGCAATGGCGGCGGTTGCGAAACTGCGGCGCATCCCGCTAATTGTGGGCGATCCCACACGCTTACACTCGTGCTATCAGTTAAACAATAACCGATGATTTCA
Organism: Agriopis aurantiaria; assembly: GCA_914767915.1. Lineage (NCBI taxonomy): Eukaryota > Metazoa > Arthropoda > Insecta > Lepidoptera > Geometridae > Agriopis > Agriopis aurantiaria. Next base: position 4,246,036 of record OU611982.1, read on the forward strand.
TTACGACAACGTGACTGATTTAATTTTGTAAAACAACTGATGCGCCACTCGAGTCAAACTTGACCAAGAACTGTTAAGGCGATCGTTACCCATTTACAGACGTGTAATTTTAAACGAAATATTTCGTTAACATAGTTGCGAAGTTGTAAACGTGAGTCAATTTAGTAATAGAGACTGTTAAGTTCGTGTCACGTCACGATCTCACAAGCCGGGGCGCGGAGTGGCGTGGCGTAGCTCCGATACCGCTATCGGGCGCGCGTACGCAGGGCTGTATGCGTATGCGTAACTCCAAATTGCGTAAATTAGACGGTTGTCCTTTCGCCTGCGCCCGCGCCGCGGCGCATGCGTCCGACACCGCGAGAATCCTTGGAGGCCGCGCTCGGAACACGCTCGGAAATCCGGCCAACCTTCCGACCGAGTTACGACACCGTATAACTTATTTACACGTTGCGAAATTCGAATCGATTGCAACTGCAGACATCGCACTTTAGCCTTGCCGTTGTAGGGATTTAATTAGGATCAGTTGCGCAGTCGAGACCTAAACGGATACGAGGACGCCCTCCGGGCCCGGCTCCGCTCACTGATGGATTACAAAAAAGGTCCGGAGTGCAGGCTGCAGGTGACGTCACGCGTTTCGACAACTAGTTTCCCACAGCGGATCTCGCGGTTACTACAGTACAGTGCGATTAGTGGTCGCGGCGCACGTGCTCGCCTCTCAACCGCGCGACATTCTCATCTCACTACTATCATGCTTTACATAATAATCGAAGACAAAGCGTTTGCTAATTCCGAGCCCCGTGCGTCGGCGAAACAATATTTCACATGATCGCGGACAAGTTGCGCCAGCCTTAACGAGAGTAACCTTTAGCGGGAGCCGCTCCACATTGTCACGACTCGATCAGTTTGTAAGCGTACTCTTAATAAATCTCCCTCGTTTATCTCCGATCTCTTGCGATATGTCCTTTCTATAGTTAGTTCCCTAGCCGCGATCGTCCGCTGACTGTTTGTCAAGCCTACGTTTTGTAACAGCTCTGAGCAAACTTGATATTTATTGCCTTCAGCTTTCGGAATACGCACAAGCAATCGAAACTTGCACGTTTCTCCATAGATAATGTTTCAATTAATGTCGAAATTTAGGCTAGAGATCTTCCTAGTTAACATTATACACACTAATACTCCGTCAAATCTAATATTGGCAGTAAAATTTTGACTTTGTGTGTTTGTGGTAATCTCTGGAACTATTGTACCGACTCTAAATATTCTTCCACTGATACAACGCTACACTATCCCTAAGTGCCATAGGCTATGTTTAGTTACAACTCATGCGAAGTTGCGGGCAAAAGTTAGTTGCAGTGTTGACTTGGAAGATCCTGTACATCAGCTTCTACACATTCTTTTCTGTATAAATAAACCGGGAAACCGGTGTCCCTTCGCTCCTAGCCGTTCCCTCATGGAGTATAATTAACTGGCTAAAAATATCGTGTGAGCATTAAATGCACGTCGATTGCAGTGCACCGGCCTGCCCACCGCCACCTGACTCGCCTGCACCTCCATTGCCTTCATAGAAATTACACGCACAATCGTTATCATATTAGGACACTGGAAATACTCTAGAACAGATACCTGTTAAACAGTTTACTTGTACAAATACAAAGTAGATTATCTCCTAAATGGCGCGTCGTGGAGTGGTCGAAGATTCCCATGGATTCGTCAAGTAGTCCCGTTAGCATCGCTAGTTTACATTGAATCAGTGATGAAGCATTCGGTGTACTGTTTCCAAGTGTGCATTTAATGCATTTCGAAACGATGCGGCCGCTCTGGCTGTGAAACACGAGGTCGCGCACAGTGCGCACTGCGCCCAAAGCCGTGATGAAACAAAACCCATTGCGTCACCGAACCGCCGAACGGCTTTATGGTTGCCTATATAATTATTTACATGGCATTATTGTGCCGAAACGCGACCGACAAATACAATTTTGCAATGAACGTTCCATTTGTGATGCTTCACATCGTTGATTAACTCACACGCATCGCCGCCGGTCTGAGAGAGCTTTGTGCACAAAGGGATCAATTACGAGCGGGTGCATCCCTGAACAAATAACGATCGCGATTTATTTGGGTCAGCGGTCAAGCACTGACGATGCGCCGGGTTAAATACGCCCTCGTCGCCAGATGAATAATATATGAGCTCGGGCAAAAGCAGGATGTTCCCCATTACTTCCTTTCGACATTAGCTAAGTGAACTAATTCCAAGACTAAATTTCTTCTCGTTTTGTTTCAGGACAACGCTAAAGTTAGAGTCCCTCGAAGACGCGGTAGTTCTCGACGATCCAGAAGAGGATTTACTCCAGGATAAGAGAGGATGCCCCGCGTACGTGTCACCTGAAATCCTGCGAGCGCATCGGACGTACTCCGGTCGGGCCGCCGACATGTGGTCTCTCGGAGTCATACTTTACACCATGCTCGTCGGAAGGTGCGTTTCTATTCATTTCTACACCCATTGATAGTGGCAGTCGCCTGTTGACCCCTTCTGGCAGTCAAGTAGAATAATAAAATATGGGTTAGTCTGGTGCAATTAGCGTGAATACAAGTAGCAAGGGCGGCGCGAGGGCGTCTTCACCTGCCGAGCGTGGGACTTACCGTTTTCCGAGATCGCAAGGGTCGCAGCGACCGTTGGCGAAGTAGCATGGATGATCACCTGTCGGCCGTTACGCGCCAACGGCCAACAATTATATCACCCACATTATAAAGGCTCGTGAAATCTTCCCGGCAGGTGCCGCGGTCATGTGGCGAAGACGTTGCGCCCGCGCCTACACCTGCCGTTCGCGATCCTTTGTTTTCTACCTTTTTTCGGACGCACCCGTAATTTAGATTCGAAAGTCGGGATTTGGCCGCAATCGCCGCTCCACCTGCCGCCGGAAGGGTTCCATCATACCTGACTTTTTGTTTTGCGCATCTGCCTTCGAATGACAATCGTATACTTAATTGGAACCCAAGCTTCATAAAAAAATAAACCTTCGAGATAACCGTTGCGTCTTATCGTTAGAAGTCGATAAGCGTTTTTTTAAACCATTTCCTTTAGCACATCCATCATGAGGGCATTTAATCAGCACCTCACAATTATATACTAGTTCGTTCTATTGTTTATTCTGTACCTAACCCAACTATTTCCTTTGCTTCAGGTATCCATTCAACGACTCCGAGCACGCGTCTCTGTTCGCGAAGATATCGCGTGGGTACTTCGTGGTGCCGGAATGCCTCTCGTCGCGCGGCAAGTGCTTGATACGGTCGCTGCTGCGGCGCGAGGCTTGCGAACGGCTGAGCGCGCGAGACGTCCTACGCCACCCCTGGTTAGCTCGCGACCCGCGGAACGAGCTGCCCCCGCGCGCGCAGGCCTCCCACGACCGCCTGGTCCCCGACATAGACCTCCAGGATTGTCTCTAGGGCTCCACAACTCTCGCCGGTGCGGGCATCGGTCTACCGAACTCTATTTAAGAATTTAAGTTATTCCGGCCTAAGTTTCCGACTCGCATCGTCCCGAGTCGCGTCTCCGTAGTTATCGAGCGGGATGAGCGGCTGGTCCGCTCCGCTGTTTATTTATAAAGAAGCTCGAACGGCTCTAAGGCAACCACTATCCGTTTAGATTCGGTTTATGCTGCTTTTATTGTCAAGTTCGAGCTTTACGAGCTGTGGTATAGTCGTAACGTTCATAATGACAGAATAAGTGAGACTGATATCGCGTTCTTGTGATCTTATGGAAACGATAAGCGATCCGTCGCTGAAGGACGCGCCGTGGAACCCGAGGTAGGGCTCCGGGCGCGCCCTCGCCAGGGTTGAGTTATTTATAACGAAGCATTCTGTTAACTATTACGTTAAATTCCTCTTAAACGTAATGTATGAATTTCACATCAATATAGATATATATATTGCATTGAAGTTGTTGCGGTAGCGTTAGGTAAATTACCTATTGTATATTTTGTATTTATATCAAGTTATATCGTGTAATATGATCTCCACCGATGTTATTTAGCTGTACTAGAATGCCATTCGTTGCGCGCGGTGATCTCGCACGGCGCTCATTTGCTTCCATCATAGAGATATTGTGATTATATGTTTTTGGTTATTGAATCGTGATGAAGTGACAAAATTTTTACTAATCGAAATTTATATTATTTTATTCATCAACTCAATCATTGTTTGGTATTTAGCATCACCCTGTACCAGGAATGGTCGTAGAATTTGGTCTGTGCCATTTATTTAATTTTAACGTAATTTATTTGTTGTTATTATCTGTACGAAGCGAAGGCGGCACTTCTTCCTAGTTAAATTGTTATCCATTCGGTACACGGTGTTGTTTTACTTATTTTGGTTTAATTTTGAGATCAATTTTCTTTTTAAGTTTTTTGTGTAATTTTTGTTTCAAATCGATCATTAGTGATGCTAAATTTGTTGTCATTGATCAGTTTTGTTACGTATGTTGTGATCATCTTATGAGTTACGTTGAGTTAGGTTTTGTAGTCACGTCTTTCAATCGTCTGTGAATGCGTTGTACAATAATAACCGACAATGTAAAATACTATTACTACATTAATTTATACAAATTGTAAATAGTGCTAAGTTATTATTAAGGAATATCAAAAAAATTAAGAATGATAGAGGGAATAAAATTATTCAAAAAATTATGTACCGTACTTTCATTTCCTACAGAACTTGCTTACCTAGAAAACTATTAGAGCTACATTCTAAGTAGATATTGCTTGCTAAAGTTTCGGATCAGACAAACAAAGAAGATATGGCAAGGTAGCGTGGTGGGTGCGAACGCAATACTTTATGTTGGCATTCAAAACACAAAGTAACACTGTGGTTCATATATCACTCGAAGCCTCGATGTAGAAAGGCTCTTGAGCGGAGACGGCGCGAACCGGAAGACGCAGCATAGGTACCTACGCCTCCCAGCAGATGGACCGACGACATCGTGAGGGTCGCGGGCGTACCAGTGGATGCTGATGGTAAGTTGTTCAGTGTGACGTTGAGGGGAGGCCTGTTTAGCAGTGGACGTCTTCTGGACGAAAATGACCTAAATGTTTTGGATTTTACAGAGTTTTAAACTGACTTTTGACAGATAAAAAGGTAAATTTCGTTTTTCTTGTGTATTTGGCCCAAGGACGTTTTATACCCTAATTTGGCCACATCTGATAGAAAATTCAATCAAGCAAGGCACAATAAATTTTAGCTACTGAATAGATTATCTAGTTCAAATAAATACGTGTATGCCTTTCTATTTATTTAAAACCTGCAAATATCTAACTAACTGCATTGCCAGCCCTAGCCTTTGATCTGGGTTTCAGGGTATACCTATAGATATTGATAATTTATGCAAAAACCAAGTATCAATTATACTTTTTAACCCCCGACGCAAAAATAGTGTTTTATTCAGTAATTATTAGCACACACGCGCCCTCAAATCTACGACGGCTCTTTTTTTGCCTTTGTTCAGAAAAAAACGATCGTGGCTCCCTCGACTGCAGTCAAGTTGGACGCTCTGTTCCATTCAGGGAAAAAACAAGAGTAAATTAAAAGTTACAAGAGTAGGTACGCAGATACGAATTAATTTGCAAATCACGTATGAATCGATTGATGATTAACTGCTTGCCTATTAGATTACGCAGAAAAATAGTGGTAATTAACTAATCAGAGTCACTGGCAAGACCTATCGTGTAAACAACTCAGGATAAGGATCTGTGTATAATTATAATCCTAGGATTCAAGTAGTTAAGGCCGCGCTTACAAGCAACTTTATCTCTTCCGCACCTTATAATTCGCTAGGAACGAAAAGTTTTAAAGTAATTTTTATGTTGACATGTTTTATTTAGGCGAAAATGATATAAAAAATTAACCGGCCAAGTGCAAGTCGGGCTCACGCACTAAGGGTTCCGTACCACAACCAAATACAATAAGGTTGTCCATGTAACCGAATGACCAGTTATTATAACACCTTCCAAAATTTGTCGGAGTAATTGCTACGCAGTTTGCTACAGGCACTTGAGTATAACACAATTATAACTTGGTAATAAACAGAAATTAGTCACTGACTCGTACTTGGTCATTATTTATTATTTGTTGTTATACTTTAGAGTGTGTACTATAATCGTGCCAAGTTTCTACTTTACTTGTACGTATTATCGTTTTTACATTAGAGATAATACAAAAATACGTTTGTTGTATGGGTTCGTTTTCACTTTTTGCCTTTTTATTATTTGTTATAGTTAATCCGGCGTAACGTTACATATTCTGTAAAAATTCCAACTGTCTATCTATTACGGTTCGAAAGATATAGCCGTTAATAGGTAGGACAGACAGACAGGCAGACATCATAATAGGGCCCCGTTTTTACCCTTTGAGTACGGAACCCTAAAAATTAATAGAAAAAATTGGGGAAAAACTGAGACTATTGAACACAAACGACTAGCACTAAGAGATAATATCTCACTTGTTTGTCTGATCTGAGTCATCAAGTAGCTAAGTACCTATGTATACCAAAGGTATAAAAGCCTAAGGTATAACGAGACAAAAAATAATTATATACAATACAATTTTTGTACCTTAAAATTAAAATAGTTTAAATTTATTTAAGTTGTTATAGCATCGCTTTAGTTTATCTGTAATGGTGTTATAAGTGTTTTTATTAATAAATTTATTCAGGTGAATTATTTGTACATATTGCCGCGAATTAGATATTACGAGATGGGAGTTCCAGTTTCTCGATAAGCGGGGATTGGTAGGTACCTATGTAAGTTTTTCTTATCACGTTGCTATCTAGTCAGACTAAACAACTCACTACTAGTCTAGTCTAGTGATTTAGGTTTAGCTTAGGCTGCTGTCTAATAATCATACCAATGTTATAAAAAGTGTGTATGTTTGTCCGCAGTCAACTCGGCATGGTTTGGATGAAATTTGGTTTGGCTTATCAACCCTACTCCTGCTTCGCTCGCCCCGCCCCAACTGAGCAAGATAACATGTCATGCGCGCTGCTCTTCCTGTTTCTTCCGCACGAAGAACTGCTAATTGAGATAGCACCGGGCAGCGCGAGCAGCAGGCGCAGCAGAGGCAGGAAAAGTGACCCGTTTACATACTTATTCGCGCTCCCCACTTCCTTGCCCACTTCCCTGCGCACTTCAGCTGGATGTAAACCTAGCATATGGACCATGGACACAGCACAGTGTTCAAAACGTCAAGACAGGTTTAAAAAAAATTAAATGCACGCAATAAAATCACTTCATCATCATCATCAGCCACAAGACGTCCACTGCTGAACATAGGTCTCCCCCTTTAACCTCCACACTGAACGACAGCCTGCCTTTTGCATCCATTGGATGCCAGCGACTCTCACAATGTCGTCGGTCTATCTAGTGGAAGGCTTACCTGCACTGCGTCTTCCGGTTCGTGGACTCCATTCAAGAACCTTTCTTCCCCATCGATTATCGGTTCTTCGAGCGATGTGGCCTGCCCATTGCCACTTCAACTTGCAAATTTTAACAACTATGTCGGTGACTGGTTCTTTGGCGAATATCCACATTTCGGATTCTATCGCGCAAAGTAACTCCGAGCATAGCTCTCTCCATTGCCCGCTGTGTGACTCTGAGTTTTTCCAAAAGGCCAACAGCGTCTCAGTACCTACCATATGTCATCACTGGCAACACACACTGGTCAAAAACCCTTGTCTTTAGGCCCTGTGGTATCTTGGACGAGAAGATGTCACGCAATTTCCCGAACGCTGCCCACCCAAGTTCGAATTCTTCGGGCGACCTCTTTGCCTAAGTTGGACTTACCTAACTGAACAATCTGTCCAAGATAAGTGTAATGGTAAACAACTTCGAGAGTATCGTTCCCAACGACTACCGGCACGGGTTCAACATGGACATTGGACATGATTTTTGTCTTGTCCATGTTCATTTTAAGATCCACCTGTTGGGAAGCGCATCGTACTGAGGTCCTCCAGCTCCAGCGACTCTGCCTCCGAATAAAATCCGTTATAAGAGTTTAATCTAAATTAATAACAACATAAATATGCTTCATTATCATCATCATCAGCCAGAAGACGTCCACTGCTGAACATAGGTGTCATAATTATGACCTATCGTTATAAATATCCCATCCCAATTTACTTCGATCAAAACATACAACGTTTAAACCTTTGTTGACAAACTACCTTTAGATATAGTATAAAACAATGTATGGGTTCAAATGTATTTATTTTAGTACATAGCAAGTTTAATCTACACGTTTAAATATTTCGCCTTAGTTACAAAACATTGTGAAATACGGGGAAAGGGGAATTTACAATATGCGAAGTAAACATAGGTACCTAAGTAGGTACTATTGATGCAGAATGATTTTGTACTTAACCGTAATGGAGCAGATAAACTAAAATAGAATCATTTAAATCGATAATCCGACAAGTCACGTAATCCGGTATGACAACCACCAGCTTTTGAAAAACTTTTGAGCCAACTGCAACTTGACCGCTGTCGCCGGAAAGTCGAGGTGGTCAGCGTCAGCGTGGCTTCTTCACCAACTGATCACACAGATCTGTCACACGTGTGATCAGTTAGGGTGACTGGAGAGAGTGAAAATATTCGGCTGGTAGGTACACATATCCTTACCAAGGTATCCACTGGTAGGGGATATCATTGTACCTACTCGTCATTCATCAGGAACAATTTTTACAATGGGACTAACCCTGAACCATATATATAGTAGTCTTTGCCCTGAACCCGCGAAAAAATCAGCTGTTCTATACAAAAAGTTCATTGACACTCGACGTAATGCATGGAACAACTGTTTTACTTTTTCGGGGGTTCCGAACTCGGCAGCACGCAGCAGTGCTGCCGCAACAGTTCTGCCGCAGCTCTACTGGTCCCCATACATTCTCTATAGGTTTATACGAGATTATATTCCTAGGCTGCGGCTGCATAGCTGCCGCGGCATTGCTGCGTAGCTCGGAATGTAATCTCATATAAACCTATAGAGAATTTAATGTACGGGGACCAGTAGTGCTGCCGAGTTCGGAATCAATCCTTTGTCTTATTGTAAAAGTTGTTCCTAATGATGAGAAGGTACAATGATCTCTCTGAATATTTCCACCAGTCACCAGTCAGTATGTGTTCGTCATTTGATGTGTACCTACACGAAGATTTTGCGTGTGTTCAAAACTTAAAATTAAAAATTAGTACTTTTTAATTAGCTAGAAAAAAAATGTGCTGAAAAATGTACAATCGGCAACAATGATCATACAATTTTTTTTATAATTTTTGTTTGGATATTGATGTTTGTATTTTGGAAAGGGTTAGGTATACGTAAATACAAATACCAAGTATCGCAAAACTTATGTCTTCTGTGGCAGAACACAGTAAACTTACAGATAAGGAAAACAAACATGACTTGGTATCATTAAGTTTCACACAATAATTAAACAAAATTCAAATAAAGATGAATGTAATCAACAATGTCGTGGTTGGAAAAGTCAACACTTTTCGGTAGCTTAGGTTTAAAATTGTACCCTGGTACCTACCTCATGTAGGGTATAATAAACCTTGGCAAAAAATGTCATGAAATGGAACTAACCTTTTTATCTGTCAAATGTCAGAGTTAAATCCAAATATATATGTAACTTGCCTGCGCCAGCGGTTTCACCCGCGTGGATTACTCCTTATATCATCAGCTTTCTGCCAGTGAGTCCCATCAAAAACGGTACAGCCATTTGAAGTCGATAGGGAACATAACATACATACATAAACAAATCGCCTTTTATATATAAGAAGGTTCTAGGGGCCCAGGCGAAGCATATACCTATAATAGTCAACTTTTGCACTTACGCTATCCTAAACATAAAGTACCTAACCTAAATATCCTATCCTAATAACCTATCCTAACCTAATATCCAGGGGCGTAGCTACCGCCGTATTTGCCGTATCAATTATACGGGGCCCCCGGGCCACGGGGGCCCCCAAAGTGTGTAAGGAAAAAGAATAAAAACTTTCTAATTTATTTTATTTTACAAATGACAAAATTCTATAAAGCAATTCCTTTTTTTCCCGCCTTAAGCGTGCGTTCAAAAGTTGGCAACACTACATCGTTATGGCGGGCTGCGGGACTTCCCCGTTTTACTTACTTCATCTTCAACTCAGCGGGGAATCCCCGGGAATCCTTCATCGATATCGCGGTGTACGTTGTTGGGCGTTTTTCAAAAAAGATGTACATTTGCGAATTTGGGGCGTCCAAAACTTTAACTATTTATTATAATTTTTGTATGTACCGTACATGAATAAACGGAGTTATTATTTCATGAGTACATATTTAAGTTACCAAATTAACTGTTAAGTGCAACCTAACACTCATTGATATTAATATATAACAAAAACAAACCGCAAAAAAGTGTCAAATCTGTATGTCCCATCGGCATTATTGAAACTTTCAAGTCTCAGAAAATATTCCACAAATTAAATAGCGCCACTGTTTTAGATTCTGTAGACGAATATTGAACTTGCCAATACGATTTAGAGCGAGATGTTGTCGTAATGGGTCTTAAAATAGCTCAAAATATTATATAATTGTTGTCCCAGGAATATGGCAAAACCGGAATTCCGGCAATAGTCACGGTGCATTTTTGATAGATAAACAAATTTTTACCATAAAATATGGTTATTTTTTGTTACCGGCAGCGTTAATCTTGTGTGTGGTGTAGCCGCAATTTTGAAGCAAACGTCAGTGTAATCAAAATCAGTGACGAAAGCGGGCGCGTTACGTTGGTTCTAAAGTGGAGTTCCAGATAGCTACGGGATTTTATGAGGTATGTATAGTTTATCAAGGTATTTGCCGTTACACAAGCACATTTTTGTTTTTAAACTATTGTAAAACAAATCACAAGTAGCCATAAAATGAACACAACAGCTTGAATTATTGTTAGAAGTTTAGTTGATATGAATTCGTCACATCGCGTTCGTCACGTATTGTATAAACGGAATCATTTTGTGACAGACCGGAACTATTAGGCCGAGGCTACATTTGACAGATGAATAGTACTAAAGTAAATAATCTCATTATAAAAAAGTTTGAATATTATGTAGTTATGTACGTCTGTCACTGCTAATCTTTGGGACGGCTGAACCAATTTAGATAAAAAATATATATACAGCGTTAGCAGCTTGGGGTGTACCTAGTATATAATTATCTTTGGGTGTACTAAGCCGAAAAGGGGTCATTATACCTATCATTATGAACAACTCATACTATGGAAACAAACCTGAAATCTGCTGTTCCATACATTATGTCGATGGTCATTGAACTTTTTCTTTGAAACAGCTGATTTTTTTGCGATTTAGGTACTAGCCCCGCAGTTATAGTTGTTCCTAATGATGAGGTACAATGACCTTTTTTCGGCTTCTTACATCCCAAGCTGTTAACCCTGTACATAGATTATGTTGAATAATATAATTTATATAATACTATTATTTACTTAGGTACTATAACTAGTACTAAATATCTTAGTGCTAAAATTCAAATCTTGCAATTAATTAACGTGAAAACTTGCGTATTTTGACGTGCATCTATTTTGTCATATATTGTAATACTAAAATTTGTTAGTCGGGCGGGGTACTTTCTGGTACTACTAATCTAATTTTTAAATTATTTCTCTAATTATTTCAATAAATATTTGGTTCATATATTTGATATTTCAACATATATTTGATTTGACATTTCAGTGACCATGGCCCTCACGGTAGCGGAAAGAGCTAAAAAATACCGAGAGAATTTAAAACGAAACCCTGAAAAGTTCGAAGAGCAACGGAAAAAGCAGTTAGAACGACTTAAAAAGAAACGAAAAAGAATTAATGACTTGACAGAAGAAGATATAATACTACTAATATAATACTAATAAATTAATTATACTACATAGTATAATTAATATATTATTATTAATTAATAACAATTAGTTTAATGCTAGTACCTACTTACCTTACCAAATCAATGTATGATAGATAGATGTTACTAAAAGTTCCTTCAGTGTAAACATAGCTTAGTTTTTTCCAATTAGTCACTTAGAATTCCAGATAGCCACTGTCACATATTTTTAGCTAGACAAAAACGAATCCTATTCAAGATATATGAAGTTATTTGTTAATATTTAAGTTTGCTTAAGTTACTGATGTCCTATATTTTTATTATTTGTTAGCTTTAAACGTTTAATGTCATTAGGTAAGTAGTAAATGTAATGTTTTTAAGTTCAAAAGTTCCTACTGTGACGATCTCGAAAGAAAAATGATTGCTACGCAATAATTACACTGATTTTTCTATGTATTGAAATGCTGCTTCAAAGATTTTAAAGTTATTTAATGATTAATAAAAACAAATTAAGATAATTATTCATATTTTTCATTTTATTAAAAAAAAACTTTTGTGACTAACCGGAGCGAGTTCCTTTGAACACTTACGTAAAAATTAAGATTAACGCGATATTTTTCGTTATACTGATATATATTTGTAATTTTTACTTAAATAAAAGTATATTTTATCAAATAAGATAAGAAAATACAGCAAAATTTCAATTTCACAAAAATCAACTCCTGTTCGTCACGTGTACATCTTTTTTGAAAAACGCCCTGTTGTACTTTGCATTGGATGTTAAACCACGGAGTGCAGTGCACTGTTTATTTACGCGCTTTATATAAATGTGCATTACATTGTAATTCAGTACAAACAATATTGTTCTTCTGGTTTAGCAGTATTAGTAACGATTTGTAAAAGAAATGAGTGAAAGGAAAAGAGATTATCCCAGCGGCGCTGAGAAAAGAAAAATTAAACAGAAAAGGGACGAGGTTATAAAAAAAGTGCCCAAAATTTCTTCATTTTTTCAGAGACAAGATACTGTGAGTGATTTAGATTGGAAAGGTAAGTACTACACTACTACCCAACCCATTTATTAGGGGCCCGTAGTGATAAACAAGGAAATCTGTTAATTTCGGTCTGTCCATCTGTCCGTCACAAAAAGTTGTCTCCCCCCTCGATTTTCACAATTATACTGTTTTTAGGGTTCCGTGCCTTGATTAAAAAAAACAAAATTCTAACTTATCTATAGGATCGATTTGTTTTGTTGTTTGTTTATCAGTCCGTATCGTATCGTTAATTGCGTGTTGAGAACTTCAGATGTGCAGACTCGCTTTCGGGTTCTCGTTTTGTATGGCCACTACACTACGCGCTGCGTTTAAATAGCACGCAGGTTGATTTCTTAGTGCTCGTTACATTTTTTTCTTCACTATTTGAAATTATTAATCCTGTTTCTAAAGCTCTACAGCATGAAAATAATGACTTACAGAAATCTAGTATTTTATTAAGTAATCTTTTAAATAGACTGTGCCAATTAAGAAATCAGAATTCATTTAATAGTTTGCTAAATGAATCCAAAGATTTAGCAAAAAAGTGGGGGGTAACAACTGTTTTTAAAAACAGTAGGCGAAAGATAACGAAGCGTTTTTTTGATGAGTTATCACAAGATGAGAGAATTTCCGACCCGGAATCCTATTTCAAAGTCAATGTATACTATTGCTGTTTAGATATATTAATTTCTCAAACTAAAGAAAGATTTCAGAGCCTTTGCAACCTGAGTAGTATATTCGAAATATTACAACCGGAGAAACTCCTATCTTCTTCAAGCGAAGAGATATTAAACGCTTCCGGAAAACTGTCTGCTAAATACAGTAAAGACATCTCACTTAATCTTTGTGACCAATTAAAGGCTCTAAAAACATGCTTAAATTCTGAAATTAAAAAAATTTATTCCATTAAAGAACTCATTGAATTATTGCTAGTAAAATTCAATAGTCTTGCATCCAGTTTTCCCGAGGTAATCACAGCATGCTTTTTATTCTTGACCCTTCCAGTTACAACCGCAACGGCAGAAAGAAGTTTTTCAAAATTAAAACTAATAAAAAATTACTTAAGAACTTCGATGGGACAAGAACGGCTGTCAGACATCTCACTATTGTCCATAGAGGCAGAAACTTTAGAAAAACTAAAATCATCATCAGCCATAAATGATTTAATAAATCAGTTTGCCGATAAAAAGGCAAGGAGAGTGAATATTTAAAATTCGATTTTTATTTGTAAAATGGGTAAATTATGTGATAAATAAATATTACTTCTCACAATATTTTTTTTCTTTTGTGAAAAATCTTTACCTCCATGTAAGGGCCTCCAAAAAAATTTTTATACGGGGCCCCGACAAGGCACGCTACGCCACTGCTAATATCACCTCCCATTCCTTCACCTTTCCTTCTCAATGTTCACCTATTGTTCAGTTGCAGTAAATTTTTCCTCAAATAAACTGAAGAAATATTGATTATTAACCATAGAGAAAAAATACAGACTCAGAGCATAGTATTTTACATTCTCTTGACTCACATATAAATTGATCGCTTCATAGGTATTTATATGCATAATTTTCACAGAAGTCGTCAGCGTGAAAACACTGATTTCATTGTTTGCACATCATTATTTACCTTAGAGATACGTAACAATATTGCGTATTTGCATTTTAGCACGGATTATACCTACACCAGCCTACACCACACGTACTGTGTACTGCGTACCCGTCAACGTGCCATTTGCAAATCCACTTTTCCATCCGCATTCATATGAATAAATTATTAGTAAAAAACATTTATAAAACAAGCTTTTATACCTACAGCTTTTATTTTCATGTCTGTGGTGATAACTGTTGAGGAGTTCAATCGTTAGGAGCCAACCTTGAGTGCAGTAGCCATGTCATGGTAACACTTAGAATAACTTATCATAATTGAATGCGTATACAACATTTCTTGTCTGTGCAGCTAACCATTGAGGAGTTCCCTAGTCAGGACCCAACCCTAAGTGCAGCAACCATATCATAGTAAAACCATAGAACCGGCTATCACAATAAAATGCGTACACAAAATTTCATGTTTGACCATCCTCTGTGTTGACCGTTGAAGAGTTCCTTTATCTGGAGCTAATCCTGGATTTCGATTCAGGTAGGTAATGCTTACCTTAAAAATGCATCGTCATCGGAACTGAACCAACATGTGATAAAAAAAACTCCATAGGATAAAAGTAAGTGGTTCTAATTCAGATTGTATGTTTGTTTACAAACTAACATACAAACATTGCAAGTTAAATAAAAGCATGTAAAAAATTAAATACACTTTTTGAAATAAACTAAAAATCAATGAATGATGGAAAAACAAATAAACATAATCAAATTTATCGATCGCACCAACCGTATAACATAAAAAAATCTCTGAAATAAAAATAAATAGGTAGAGTTGTTTTATGTATTTCTATGGAAACTCTGATTCTATATCGCAATTATGTTGTTGGGCCCATCGTAAATCTGTAGATAATGACTAGTACAATAATACAAGGACCTCCTTGCAGCTTTATACCGTCGTTCCGTGTTGCCCTGTATAATATTTCTGATTTCGCAAGTTTTTTTATTATCGTATGAAATTGTGCAGGTACCTAAATAAAACGAGATAATTTGACTAAATTATTTTATTGTAAGCCCAGATAAATAATTAGATACTATACAAGAATGATTAGGTATTCTATTCACACGTCGCATTTACTATATCTGTCCCTTTCAAACAATTACGTAGCTATGTACAAAAAATATACCTAAAAAAGGATAAACGAAACATATAATTAGGAGTATATCAGAATACGATAGAGATACCACAGCTCGAATTTTTGTTCCTGTTTTGCGTGGCGAAGGTGCACAGAAAGGCTCGATAAAACGCAGTAAGAAATGCAAAAGCAGAGCGAGCGCGGAAAGGAGATGTAATAAATTGTTTCGCGCTCACTAAATTCGCGCATCGTAATTTCTTGCCCTCAACGAGCGGTGCCTTCAACACACTTTTCGTGTATACAATGGTGTCCTCACAATCTACAGATAAATGATTTGTCTGCAATTAAAATAAAAACTCTTTCTAGTGGCACCCGTTACTTTACGAACAAAATGACTAGGTATACATTGATACGACCAAGGGTTTGATTTTTGAATCGCTCGTATGATATTTCGCACGAATATATCATGCGAAATTACTGACTTATGAACGAAATCCCAAATAAATCGTAGTTTTTAAATTATTATATCACTCGCTAACGCAACGAGTGTTTCGAATCATTCGAATTTGCTTTTTATCAATAGAAAATGTTTCATTTTGCATATTTTCGTGCGAAATTACACGAGCAATTCAAAAATTGAGCCTCGAATGTGTAACGTTAACACGATCTACCCCACATTTCAGGTAACGTTGCTTCGACTAATTAAGTCGCTCGGCCTTGCTCGGTCCGTTGCAGGCGGTGAAGGCTGCAATGCGGCGTTCGATCTCGGGCCGGAAGTGTCGGATGAGGCCTTGTACGGGCCACGCCGCGCCTTCGCCCAGCGCGCAGATTGTGTGACCTACAGAAGACAACACTCAACACTATGCTATACAATTTGGTACTTCCGGGTATCCTAAAAGCAGGATATTCGGCAGAATATTGCCATGAAACGTGAGTAACGAGATAATTGAAGGTTCGACTATATACATTTCAGAAATTTACCGAAAACAAATAAACCGTTTCGTGCTTGCTACACTTATATTTTTTTTGTACGCAACATTGACCAAATAAGCCGTCGTAGCCCATTTGAGAGACCGCTAGACTTGAAATCAGGAGGTCACGGGTTCAAACCCCGGGCCCGTACCAATGAGCTCTTTGGAGCTTATGTACGGATTTTCATAACACTGGCTTTTTGGTGAAGGAAAACATAGTGAGGAAACCTGCATACGTACGGAGAACGAATTCAATGGCGTATGTGAATCCCGCACTGGGCCAGCGTGGTGGATATGGCCCAATCACCCTTTCGGGAGTCGGCTAAAAGTCCAGCAGTGAACTGTTAAAAGGCTGATTATGATGATATGATGATGACCAAATAAGCTCTATTTTTCGCGCTCACTGCGCTCGTGCTTTATTGACGTGTATCGTTTATGAACAAACTCAAAAAAACTATTCTTGCACTTGGTTCATTACTTCACCAAGATACCAAACGTTTTAATACAAACTCACCTTCAATTTGCTTGGAGATTTCCCACAGCAAATCTATTTCTTTAGACGAAGCGTTACCGTCAACAAATCTGTGGATGGGCAAAATAATCGATAAATTCAATTCGTTTATTTTCGTTTAGTATCGTTTATATTTATATTCGTTTATACCGTCTTGTTATCGACTGGCGAGTGACTGTAAAGTAAGTTAGTTTTAAAAACTTCTCTTAGCCTATGATCACAGAGGAAGTAATTAGTGCAAATTATAAAGAGTGGATGAGTGGAAGAGATAGGGGCTTAGAATAAAAGGTAGGTTTCCAAACAACGCCTTCTCAAAACGTAAGCTGCAAATTCGCTTTGTAGCTTACGTTTCGATTGGTATTTTAAACGATTTAAGCAAGAAAATTAATGGATTACCTGTGGAATGTCACACCATAACTCTTATGCTGCTTTTCTGATTTCTTGTGGTACGATTTCACCGCGCAAATTGTCATAGTAAAAGTTTTTTTTGAGCCATTTATGACTCCATTTGAATGGCTTAAATTTTGCGAATGTACTTGGTTTCTATTGTGTAGTTATTCTAAGGATAGGGGATACCCAGGGAGAGAGAGATATTGGAAAGAGAGAGAGAGAGAGAGAAATATAATATATTATCATTTATTACAGATAACAAAGATCCATGTATAATTACAAATTATAGTTATAAATGTAGTTATTTAAAATTTATAACATTAAACTTGAGAGCCTTGGACCAAAATTTTTGTAAATAAAAACAATGGTCGTCGTATAAAGAAAGACAGAAAAACCAACCTCCACATAATCTTGTTCATCCAGGCGACGCCCTCGCGGCACGGCGTGCACTGTCCGCAAGACTCGTGCTTGTAGAACACTAAGAGTCGCGCGATGGCCTTCACAATGTCCGTGGACTTGTCCATTACAACGATGGCCGCCGTGCCAAAGGAGGATTGCGCCGCTGTGAGGCCGTCAAAGTCCATAATGGCTGTTTCGCATACGCTGGGAAAGGAAATTGAGGTTTTCAATGTGGACTGCACGTCTCCACCGAGACGAATTGAGTAATGGGTATGTGACTCGTAAATAGTAAACAGGGGCCTTACGGCCAACTCCCTACGCGGTCTCAAACTAACGTTAAAACCACGCAGTTCAGAAAATCACGCGAACGTGAACCTTAACGCGCCCAGGCACGGTTTGCGGTCGCGCACCTGAGCATTCACACGCGTGCGCGCGCGTTTTGACGCTTTAGGATATATTGTTGGGTTGTATTATCTGACTTATAATTGATTGTGATCTGACTCAGATTTGATGCAGAAGGCTATCCTAAATGTATGTGCGTGGGTAATTGAAACTCTAGTAGATGGATTAAGTACTTGCGCTTTATTTGAGCGCCAGCGAATGACTGGTTAAACATTGAATGTTGGTGCGCTTTTATCAAAATGTTTATAATAACAATGACGTGATGTAGGTGGGACTCACAGGCCCTACAACGCGAGACGGGTCGATACCGCGGTCGGTTTGCGTTTTTCCCGCTAGATGGTTCTATTACTGTGATTCACCATTGAAGAGTTCAACTATCCAACTCCTGGCTCTTGACTAGTTTCAACGCCATTGTCCACGGTTCGGCTCTGTAGGTCAATACATGCAGGACGTCCTAATCGAAGGCTTTAGAGTGATCAACATAGTATAAAAGTAAAACTCACCTCTTAGGTATGAGAGGCGTGGATGACCCTCCCGGTATGATAGCGAGCAGGTTATCCCACCCCCCAGTAACTCCTCCGGCGTGTCGCTCTATCAGGTCCTTCAGAGGGATGCTCATCTCTTCCTCGACGGTGCAGGGAGTGTTGACATGTCCCGAGATGTTGAACAGCTTGGTGCCAGAGTTATTCTTGCGCCCGAAGGACGCAAACCACGCGCCACCACGACGCATTATAGTCTGCAAGGTAACATGCAAATGTTATTAGAATCACACCAGTCACTCGTGAAGTTTGTGTTTAAAGCTGTAATTTCACTAATAGTTTAGTATAGTTTCAGTTCAGAAAATGTTCTTAATTTTTCCCACACATCAGAAATTATGAGCTCCTATTTCCTTATTCAACTTGGAAGTGATGAGTCTGCACTGACAACTCACTTAGTGTGTATGTTTTTTTGTAATGCCGTAGGTTGCAAACAAGCAGACGGGCCGCCTGGTGGTAAGCAGTCACCTATGGATACTTGTAACACCAGAGGCATCACAGATACGTTGCCAACCCTTCAGGACTATATTAACTCACCTTTTGAATAACCTCATGTTGTAGCTTCTCGGAAACATCGTGGAAGGTAGCTAATTCCACATTTTGCAGGTATGGGGCAAAGATCGTGTGAATCGCACAGTGTGCAATTTCCACTTATCTATGATGTGTAGATATCCACACCCGACAAGTTGTCCTAGCTCCTTGAATTATCGGAGCATCGGAGCTCTGTGGCGCTTGACTCATAAGGAGTAGACGGTAGTAGCTCAAAACCAAGCTGTTGTTGTAATTATGAAAGTGAACCGAAATTGTTCAATGACTATACAAATCCATAGCACATCAGTCAGACATAATAGCACAGTAGAAGTCAAAATGCGGGTCACTTACTGGAGTTACAGAGATAGTCTCGACATTGTTGACGGTAGTGGGGCAGCCGAAAAGGCCGATGTCAGCGGGGAACGGGGGCTTCAAGCGGGGTTTCCCCTGCTTGCCTTCAATGGACTCGATAAGTGCAGTTTCCTCTCCGCAGACGTACGCGCCGCCACCGCGATGGACGTATATGTCGAAATCATACCCAGAATTGCAGGCGTTCATGCCGATCAGGCCGGCTTGGTAGGCCTGGAAGATAAATAGCAAACTGTAGCCTATTGCAATTAAGGGGCTTGCACACGATGCGTAGTACCCCTGCCATCTGCATCCACTGGATGCCCGCTACCCTCACGATGTAGTCAGTCCATCTAGTGGGAGAGGTAGTACCAAGTACCTAGTACCACTGCCACTTGCACTAAGCAAAACGTTGCAGACGATGCGTAGTAGCTACTTACAAGTTCTACTTGTACTACGCATCTTCTGCAAGCGCCCTTAGGTAAAAACTTTTCTTTATTTACGCATTGCTACTTTATTGTAGCCAATGTCAATATAGAAAAGGGTTTTACGACAAAACTTCTGCTAATAATTATCAATAAAAAAACGATTTCTAGTTTTGACATACCGACATTTTCGTTTACTTAATTGGATGACATATTTTTTCCAGATATTATGGTTTAAAAATCAAATTACTGAACCGTTTATGATGAAATTTATATGGGGTCAATCTACAAATATATCCTTGCAAATATAATAAAAAAATCCAAATCATTTTTTAAATGACCGAGAACTGAGAGAACCCCCTCCTTTTTTGAAGTCAGTTCAAAGATTCAAGTGCGTATCGTGACACGCTCATGGTAGGGTTCCGTAGTTATTAATTATTTAAATTAAGTAACCATCGTCATCGTTTCGTCGCGATTCGGCCATATCTTTTTCTGTGTTTTTTTTTGTTGATAATTTTAATGTAGATTCCTCACGGACAGACAGACAGACCGAAATGAAAACTGACCTCAGCGATAGCCACTTGCAAGTTATTAGCTTCATTATAAAACTCTCCTCTGATGTAGATGTAAGCTGCCACCGCGTCTATAGCCCTCCCCGCGATGAGGGCTCCTTCCACCAGCTTGTGCGGGTCGTGCCTCATGATCTCACGATCCTTGCACGTCCCCGGCTCTCCTTCGTCCGCGTTTATTGTGAGGTATTTGGGACGTCCATCCGAGGGTTTTTTCATGAACGACCACTTAATACCGGTGGGGAAACCAGCGCCACCGCGGCCGCGGAGACCCGACGTTTTCATCTCACCTAAAATTTACGAAACTCAATCACTGATGCCCTATTCATTCTTCTTGCTTGTCTGATCTGCAGTGCAAGTACCGTTCTTTATCGAACGTCAAATTCGATAAAATGCCATAGAATCGATCATAGCCAGTACTGAGCAAATGGCATATTATCGAATTTGACGATCTCAACTGTCAAATTTGACCATCGATAAAGAACGGTACTTGCACTGCAGATCTGATAGTATTCTTTGTAGCTATATAAAGCAGGAGCTATATAAATCAAACTGGTTATTCTGGTTGGCAGGACCTACGTAAAGAATACAAGTCTGAGTCCTTTGTAATTAAAACTCTACCGATATAAAAAGTAAAAGGTAACTTTTGTAAACTTAGGTAGGTGGTTTTTGAATTTGGCTTTTCTAATAATTTTGGACTGAGTGCAGGTCTTGCATAATATACCTACCTACGCGCCGCGATAACTTGGTCTCTCTTTTATCGCTGTCTTTTTCTCGCGGGATAAAAGGAGTGGATAGGTATAGCAGCTTTCGTGCTAGGCCTGCTGGAGTGATACTAAGATAATTCAATACTAGAGTGAGATTAATTAAAACAATAGTGAGTCTACATAAATTGTACTTACTGACGAGCCAGTCACTTCCCATCAACAGAATCTCCCTGGTCTTGTACCAGTCTCCGCGGCGCAGTGCTCCTTTTAACCTCCAGTCATGTCGTCCATACAAATTGGTAAAGACTCTGTCATGATCGGAAAGCGGCCCGTACCTATCCTTGGCTTTCGTCTTCTGGTATCGCACCGGCACATTACTGACCACCAGAGGCCCAACGAGCCCTAAAACGCGTCAAAATTATGTAAACCCAACATTAACACGACAACAGTGGTAAATAAATCACGCAATGGCGAAATTAAGGACTCGCAACTGTTTTTATTGCATTAATTATTATAATATTGTGCAATAAAATGCTGAAAACACTTGCCGTGAGGGAATTTTGTCCATTGAATGAATCTAGCCAGTGCACCGGCCATTTTTCTCAATAAAAAAACCAAAGTGAACTGTCAAGGCAAATTAAAGTCGAGGTAAATCATAAACGTCTCTACGACGGTGTTTTATAAAGGATATATTTATCTACTATGAAGGTTCTGTTATCTTTTATTCCGACGCATGATTATTCTAGGTTTTTTCTGTCATTTTTTTGCAATGCCGCCAAGCCGCAAGCACGCTTTCGTCATTGATATACCTTATACGCTGACAAATGGTCGTAGGTGGGCCTTCAATGCCACTTCTATGGGCAATCTGTTTTTAGGATTTACGTATTTTATAGGTATTCAGTGTAAGTTAACTTGAATTTTCTTCAGTTAATAAGTAAAGAGATTACCATATTGATAATGTATACCCTTTGACGAATGACATTAGAAAATCTTTGTGTATAGGTGGTATACCTGTAGTTTGACTGTAGTCCGTGAGCAACGCAGCTGCCGGTTCAAGGCCGACCCGGAGCCTCGAGTCATGCTGCTGTAGGTAGGCTGTATCCAGATTAGGCACCACACGCCGCCGGTCCCACCGGGAGGCGTATTTCCATTTCCGTGTTCATTAGGAAGCAGTATTGCCTTGAAACACGCACGGGTTTGTAGCGCTAACTGCCTTTACAAAAGCGTGTTCAATTCAAGGTACTACGCGTTCTTAGCAGTGCCTACTGTCTCCTAATGAACACGGAAATGGAAATACGCCACCGGGAGCGGGTTCAGAACTGGCCTATAGTTAGCCTTCAAAGACCTTCGCGGTCTGACCGCTATTTTTATGTACGGCTAGGGACCCTATGTTACGATGCCAAAGCACCCCGTGACACTAAAATGACCGCACAACTCTCGCTGTGGCGCGGATTCTTGGATTACAGTAAACAGCATAATAATTTAAGGATAGAAGCGTCGTGGCATACCTACCGGTACAATAAAAACAGTTAATTAGCACACGCGCGACCTCAATACCTATGACGCTTCTCTTTTTGCTTTTTGCACAGGCTCTAAATCTAAACTAATGAGAACTCAGATAAATATGAGAAAAGAGTTTTCTAGATAGGCTTCCAAAAAACAACAACAAGAAAAATACAAATTCAGACAGCAAGTCATCTTGATTGATTTTGTCACGGAGGCGAAAATTTTATTATTTTAAAACTAGATGCAGTTCTAAGAAAAATTAATGGATGTAACATTGATGTATTGGATTGTAACGGGCTACGATAGTTTACTTCGCGTAGCTTAGTTTAGATATGGCACGAAATGAGATACTGAAATCGAGCCATGTACCTACCACTTACGCCTTTCACTCGAGGACGAAGGCTTTTGTATTGTTGCTTGGAGACTTCTTGAATAATACACGGAGGCTTGGAAGAACTGGGTTGCAACTGAGGAGTGAGGACAACTGGCTGGTGCTTTTTCCGCCCAATAAATATTGAGGGCCTTTAGTGGAGCAGACCATTTGGGGGGTAGTATGGTGTTCCGTTAGCTATGCTTTGCTGGTAAGTTTTGTTACATATTTTTATTCAATTTGGGTCGACGTTGTAGAAGCAAAATCTGAGATTTAAAAATTTCAGGCAGTATAAAATATGACCGATTAGATACTTGCCAATTTTTTTTTCAAATAAAAAATAGGCAAGTATTGATAGCCACAGATTTTTTTTCGCGTGTTTAATTTGTTATTGGCCCCAAAGCAAAAGTTTTATGGACACTGACGTGGTTTTCACACTTTGATTATACATATTACACGGGACGGAAATTATTCAAGTATGGTTAAACTGGCTATTCCGACTATAGTTTCAATTCGGCAGTAATTCCCGTGTATTATATTATAAATAAATAAATATTCGGGACATTTTTGCACACACTGTCATCTGACCCCAAACTAAGCAAAGCTTGTGATATGGCTGCCAGAGACTGATATACTTACATATATATATTTTTTTAAATACATACTTAAATAGATATTAACAACCAGATATAGAACAAACAAAAATGTTCATCACATAAATGATTGTCCTCGGTGGGAATCGAACCCACGCCACCAAGCTCAGAAGACAGGTTCACTACCAACTGGACCAACAGGCTATCGAAAAAACATGTAAACAGGTGTTATAAACAAAGTAAAAGATGTACATAATAATGAATACAATGAGCTGCTATTGGTTTAGTACACACTTTCTGTGTAACCCTGTTTCGTAGTTTCCCTAACAACCTAGGTCAAATACCTTGTATGTTATTATGAAGGTAATAAAACGAGACGATCTGATAAATTATTTTATTACAATCACAGAACGTAAAAAGAGTAACTACTATACATTGGTGATATTCTACTTGCGTATCGCATTTACTATCTCTGTCCCACAAACCACGCAAGACAAGGATGGAAACAAAACCGGATTTTTCTGGTGAGGTGGTTTTTGTTTCATAGTGAGCGAGACCAAACAGTATTTACAACTGTCAGAAAAGGACAGAGATAATTGAATTTCACCTTTATCATGATTTCTAATGTGGTTTGTACAAAAGATCTCGGCCAACACGATGGGATTATTAAAATGCAACTATAAACAAAGATATCAGGTAATATTTACACAAACATATCAAGGCCGCAATAAAACAAGTGAAACATACATACTAGTGGCGCACCAATCGGCAAAAGCAGCAAACATATTTATTCTGATAGTTAATCTGTTCTATTTAAGTTTCTGGATTTAGCAATCCTTCTAGTCAGAGGAAAGTTGATAGTCCATTTTTTGAGTATAAACTATTGAGCGATTATGAATAAGGTGGTAAAAATAAGTGACAGTGTCGCGAGTTCGACAGTTTTAATATTAACGGCCTTACTTGGAAACGTTTGTTAAATTATATTAATTCTGTTAACTTCTCGCTAACGGAAATTGTCACGAGCGAAAATGAGACAAAACAAATAATTTAAATTTTTTAAATCTTATGGTATATTTATTTTTGAGCAGTTTTAGGTTTTAGTTCATTTGAAATTGTAAATTATTAAACAAATCCCTAATTCATGTAGGTGTGTATATACATATACCATTTTAATGATATTTATTTTTGAATTATCATAGGTACGCTTAGTTGACGTTTTAAGTAAGACCGCTAGTTTTTTTAAACTGAAGAAACCATGCAAGTTTTCACTACATTTGCACGAAAATATTGTTCTAGTGGCGCCCTCTGTTATACGAATATATTGACTGCTATATTTTGTGATATGAATATAAATGAGTCTGCATTTAGCAGTCGGGTATGTTTTTGTTAATAATCTACTTGTTTGTCAGTATCGCAGTGAGCTAGTAAGCCTGCGGGCGTGGCCGCAGATCTCATAGTAACACGATCTCCCCCACATTGCAGCTAGGATGGGTGAGACTAGTAGAGTCGCTCGGCCTTGCTCGGTCCGTGGGCGGCGGTGAAAGCCTCCATGCGGCGCTCCAGCTCGGGCCGGAAGTGGCGGATGAGCCCCTGCACCGGCCACGCGGCGCCGTCACCCAGCGCGCAGATCGTGTGACCTGACAAACAAAGGTACATCACTTAACACTTGTAAAACAATTTGTATTTAACTAGCGACCCGCCCGCCCTGCTTTGCACGGGTTTAATTTACGTGTGAAGCCGGGGCGGGTCGCTAGTTATATATATAAACCTTCCGTCAAAATGTATCTAACTGATGGTGAAAACCGCATCCAAATCCGTTGCGTGGTTTAGGAGGAGTTAGCGGCCAGACAGACACGCGGAAAGTGACTTTAATTTATACTATGTAGAGATGTATACAAACTAGCAACACCATTGTAACAGAGCTGTACATGGGGTTTTGGCGCCAACGTGGAAAAAACATGTCCGCTCGTTGGATTATTTTCCTAAACTTGTGTATTTTCGAGTGTTAATGTTTATTCATTAAGTACTCGTAAACGTGCTCGAGTGTGGAAAACTGATATAACGAGGTGAAACGTGTCTTTTCGTGTTGTTTCCAAAACTCTATAGGAACCTCTTGTAGTCTCCACCACTTTACAGAGGCATGAGTTTGACTTGACCGTGACTTACTTAGCTTGACTCTGACTGTGACTATGACTTGTTTAACGCTATTAATACTATGTAAACTGTTTAATATTACGACTAAAGGACATTGAATCCACGGTCATGAAAATTATAACAAAAAAAAAAGCTGTACATTGAATTGCACAGATATACACAACCAGATCGGCAATATATTTTAGTGAAAGAGACAACTTGATATGGCTCAGCACAAGTACGAAAAGGACATAAATAGATTTTGTTGTCCTTATCGGCGTGACCTGTTTTTGGTACCTCAAGTGTCAAAATCTGTAATAATCAGTGACAAACAAAACGGGTCTGAATTATATTTATTGCCTTTTTTTGGTGATTTAATGTGATAAATGCGTGTTTCCTCTGAGAAATAATTGTAAAAGATATTTTACAATGGTTGGTTGTAGCATTTTGGGCTGCAAGAAGCGCAGTGAGCGAAAATACGATGATGAGCGAGAGGCACTGAGCTAGCCACGCTCATTGAAAATCTATAGGTAGTAGATCTGTGTTGAATTGTATTAGCAAACGTCACATGTATTCGTTGACAGTTGACCGCTGACAACTGTCAACGAACACAGTATGTAAGTTGCGGTTGCGTTTTAATCGGCCTTGATTCCCACTCCCGGCGACGGCCCAAGCCGATGTTCGTACCCTCGAGGTGCCCTTTTATTAGTCGCCCAAAACTTAAAACATCAAGTTATGTCGGACGCACTCTGCGTTCGCTAACTAGTCCGGTCAAGCTGTAGAGGCCAAAAGGACAACAGTACAAAAAAAAAAGTCAATATAAAAAAAAAGTTATTGCCCTCTTTCTGTGCTTGATCCTCGAAGCGAGAACAAATGCAAACGAATTGTGTGTAAAACAGTTCAAGAGGTGATTTCTTGGCCGAAAAGCTAACACTACGCCACAGTACACGTACAAGCTAAACCGGTAGGTAAACTCGGACGTGTCCATGAGCGGTTTCCGTCATTTTAGCATTATTTATCTCTCGCTAGATGGCGTTGGCGACAGTTTTAGTAAGTTTCAGTATTCCACTTTTAAAACTTTCCATGACGTGACATGACAAACTTCTATTATTCGTTTCGAACTTACCTTCAATTTGTTTGGAGATTTCCCACAGCATGTCTATTTCTTTAGGCGAAGCGTTACCGTCAACGAATCTGCAAATGGGAAATAAAACAATAACATCGATTAGTTAACATAATTATGATGGTATAGTTTTATGAGCAGCAGAGATAGAGAGGGAAAGAGATATAATGAATAGATTTCTTCTATATAAAGTGCTCCATTCTCGGCCACACTGTCGCTTACCATCAGGAGAGTTGGTTGCATACTTAGATCTATATACAGTAAAAAGTATTTTTTTATTGAATAAATAGGCTTGCGTTAGACCGCCATCTTGCCTGATGTAAAGCGACGATGCGATCTATGTTGAAGTACGCTTGCTTAGAAGAAACCGATTCACTCGCGACTTAACGACACCCAGATTGTGAGAGACGAGAAAGTTATGGAGAAAGAGGGAAAGAGGAAGAAAAACAGGGAGCGAGTAAGAACGCCCGCCCTGTACATAATCTTGTTCATGTTAATCTGTATTTTTTACTAAAAATAATGGCTATAAATTTTGGAAAAACTCAAAATATAAACTTACTAGCTGCGCCCCGCGGTTTCACCTGCGTAGTGATGAAAAATGGTGATGATGATGATGATGAAAAGTAGCCTGTCACTCTCCGGCTCTTGAACTATACCCATGCAAACAGTGATGAAAAATGGTGTTGATGATGATGATAATGATGAAAAGCCACCTAGATGTCACTCCCCGGCTCTTGAACTATACCTACGCAAAAAAATCTGGTCGATCCGTTGCCCTGTTGCTGCGTGAAAGAGGAACAAACAAACACACTCTCGCATTTATAATATTGCCAGTATGATTGATTGCCTCCAATTTATAAACGGCACTCGTTAAATTACTGACATAAGATTAACAATTTTAATATTATTATGGTATACTTGTTTTATATAAGTCTTGACAATTACAGCTTTTTTTCGTTTTATGCCCGAGAATCGATTAACCTAAAAAATTGAACGATGCATTTTGTGATACGGCTCTTCTGCACACGATTAGTTGAAATTTTTAAGATCGCTAGTTTGTAAGTTTTCACTACATTTGGTCGAAAATATTGTTCTAGCGGCGCCCTCTGTTATACAAATATATTGACCATCTCTCGCAGGCTCACTGGCTAAAACAAAGCTGCTGCGACAGGTCGCACTACCGGTCGCTAGTCGCTGTCAAACGGGTGGTTGTCGCTATTTACCCGACTGACCAAGAAAGAGGTTAGTGGTTAACGAAAACAAGGAGTAATGGGGAGACACATTGCTTATTTATCACGCCAGGTGGCGCATTATCGCTGGTGTTGTTTCACTGTCAAAAGTGTCAAATATCAATAGATAATTTTAGTAATTACACATTAAATAACGTCTGGTATTAAAACATGCCTCTGTGTAGTGCATTTCAGTGTAAAAATAAAGGTACACACCGTTTTCCTTCCGATGAGAAAAAATAATATTGATAATTTTATTGCATACCTACCTTGCCACAAGATCAGCTTTTTTACCAGCTAAGGAAGCATTTCTTTTATTAACTCTTTTTTTAAATTTTTAATTTCTTATCTTATTGACTAACATAATGTTATTATAACACAACTCTGCCAAACTGCATAGCAGTTTGTAGGCAGACATTTCGCCACTGTCATTAGAGAAAACGTTTTACTGTTTAAAAGCAAAGTTTATTTTTATTGTTTCATTCAAGAGCAATGTTTATAACCTTAAATAAACCACAAATGAGAGCACCAGCGAAGGTGGCGCCATCTGAGATTAGTTTTGGCTGTGGTTTCTCATTAAGAACGCCAACTGACCTGTACATGATCTTGTTCATCCAGGAGACGCCCTCGCGGCACGGCGTGCACTGTCCGCAAGACTCGTGCTTGTAGAACATGATGAGGCGCGCGATGGCCTTCACAATGTCCGTGGACTTGTCCATAACAATGATGGCCGCCGTGCCGAGGGAGGTTTGCGCCGCCACGAGCCCGTCGAAGTCCATGATAGCCGTTTCGCATACACTGGAAGAAGAATAGTGATGTATGTGGATTGCACATGAAAAATATTAAAATATTCGGGTATTAATTCAATAATTCAATTTGATGCCGAGCCATGCTCGGCATCAAATTGCAGGACCGTATCCGAAACACTGAGATACGACGTCGCACCAAAGCTGCAGACGTCGTAAAAAGGGTGAAGGAACTTAAGTGGAACTGGGCAGGACACATGGCCAGACGTAGCGATGGGAGGTGGTGTACAGCAGTAACTGCGTGGTGGCCGTGACTAGGTTGGCGGAACCCAGGCCGACCGAGGATGAGGTGGACTGACGACATCAGAAATACTGTCGGGAACGAGTGGATGCGAATAGCGAGAGACCGGGGAGAGTGGCATAAACAAAGGGAGGCCTATACCCAGCAGTGGGTCACTCAGGGCTGATGATGATGATGATTATTAATTCAATGCCAACTTTTTACACAATTTTGGCCTCGTGAAACAGGAAGAGTAGATTTTTTTGTTTTATTTGTTAGTCTACTAATTTAACATAATTAATAACAAGCCCCGATAAGTCCCGCTGTGATAAGTCCCGATAAACGTTTAAAACATGTGTTCAAATCGCGAAAGTTTAAAAATTACTAATAACAAGCTGTTTAATAAAAATGCGAAATATCAACTGAACGAAAATTATATTTTTGGTTGCTAGTCTTGGACATTATTACCCCATGGGGGTAACAAAAACTTCTTTAAAGATAGCAGGTAGGAAATTGTCCTATGTGTTCATAGTCTTCATAGTGAAGTGACTGGCGATCGGATAGAGCATCTGCTTATGGCCTTACTGTACTGACAGACTTAGCTAGGTGGGTCTATGGGTGGGTTTAGGTTGTCTATTATTTTTACTGGAGTACGAGTCTTTCCTTGAAGAAGAGCGGCGGTCTTATAAGTCTGTTTGGCGCCTATGGTGAACTACATACATTTGCGCCCCCCCCCCCCCCCCCCGCGCTCATGCGCCCTTTTGTTCCCTAGCGCTTGTAGCCACTTGTGTAAAAAAGCCTTAGGGTTAAGAATGCGTATAAAGCGAGGAAAATTTCTGATTTCACCCGCGCGTCTCGCATCACCCGCATTAGTGTGAAACACAACCACGGCAGCGCGGCAGTCGCGCGCAGCTACAGTGTACATAACTCGCGTAGTTGAACTCGTCATGCGGCAAGGAGTAATAAACACAGGATAAGCATAATGTTGGCGTTTTGGCGATTAGCTGGGTTCGGTCGCGGCGCGCAAAATCGTAAATTGTTTTTTTCATTTTTCAGAATTGTGTTTGCTGTTTATTTTTTAACTTAATTTTTAAGTTTTCTAAAATATAAATATAAAATTAATAAATTATATAAATTAAATTGAAATTGAATTAATTATCAAATTAAAATTTTACGCTGGAGACAGAGAGTCAGAGATCGTTAAACATTAAATCAAAATATACTAAACTAAACTAAACTAAACTAATGCTACGCTATGCTATACTATACTAAACGAAACACGCGAAACGAAATACCCGAAAGCCCGTTGGTCCTGTTGGTAGTGAACCTACCTTCTGAGCTTCGGGCGTGGGTTCGATTCCCACCTAGGACAAAATTTATGTGATGAACATTTTGTGTTTGTTCTACGAGTATACCTGGTTGTTAATATCTATTTAAGTATGATTAATTTAATTTAATGTAATGTAATTTAATGCAATGCAATTCAATTCCATTCAATTCAATTTAATTTATTAAAAAATATCATCATCATCCTTCACAGAACCTTCCTCATTATTTGAAGTCGGCCTAATATACCTACTGTTTGACCTACCAGTACCTACCCGAGCCAACCCGGCCGGTCTAACAGTAGGTATTACTACTTACCTTTTTATCCGACTTCAAATAAGGAGGAAGGTTCTCAATGCGACTTGTATAATCTTAGTGTCTCTGTCTACTTGGTCCACAGTGTTGCACCGCAGTGTTGTAAAGCAGTGTTGTAAAGCAGTGTTGCACCGCAGTGTTGCGCCGCAGTGTTGCAACGCAGTGTTGCACCGCCATGTTGCACCACAGTGTTGCAACGCAGTGTTACAGCGCAGTGTTGCACCACACTGTTGCACCGCAGTGTTGCAACGCAGTGTTGCAACGCAGTGTTGCAACGCAGTGTTGCAACGCAACGCAGTTTTGCACCGCACTGTTGCACCGCAGTGTTGCAACGCAGTGTTGCAACGCAGTGTTGCAACGCAGTGTTGCAACGCAGTGTTGCAACGCAACGCACTGTTGCACCGCAGTGTTGCAACGCAGTGTTGCAACGCAGTGTTGCATCGCACTGTTGAACCGCAGTGTTGCAACGAAGTGTTGCAACGAAGTGTTGCAACGCAGTGTTGCAGCGCAGTGTTGCACCGCATGTCGCGAAGCACCTCAACAGGTACTCTGCGAAATACCCGTATGCATAGATCACTTGTCATCATGTGAGCTGATAATTAGTTGCTGAGAGTGTACTATATTAAATCAAAAAACATGGTTATATTTAAGGTTAGACTGAGTGGTACTATGAGCACCGCGACGGTTCATACGTTTACACTGATATGTGGCTGATGCAGACTCTGGTACCTGAAGCGCTCGACTTCCTAGGATTTCTGATACTGATGCACAGCTGAACAGCCTCTGGTACCTGGAGCCATAGGCCTCCAAGGATTTCTGATACTGATGCACATACTAATGCACTTGTTTCACTGTCAAGTGTCAATAATATCAATAGATAATTTTAGTAATTACACCACAAAAAAGTTTTAGACGAAAAAAATCTCACTTCTGTGAATTACACAATAAATATCATATGGTAATAAAACATGCCTCTGTGTAGTGCATATCAGTGTAAAAATAGAGGTATACACCGTTTTCCTTCCAATGAGAAAAAATAATATTGATAATTTTATTGCATACCTTGCCAAAAGATTCGCTTTTTTACCAGCTAAGGAAACATTAACTTTTTTCTGAGATTCGCCACTGTCAAGAAACATTTTACTGTTTAAAGGCAAAGTTTATTTTTATTGTTTCATTCAAGAGCAATGTTTATAACCTCAAATAAGCCACAAATGACAGCACCAGCGAAGGTGGCGCCATCTGAGATAAGTTTCGCCGTGGTTTGCCTGTGACATCTCATTACCCAAAATGTATGAAAAATACTGCGTTAGTTCCCTAATACTTGCTAATACTCACCCTGTGAAATCATTTACCACTGAATAAAACTCAAAATATGTAGTGATGGTCAAAATATTTTCGGATTTGAATTAAATAAAGAAATTTCGTTAGTGAAGCTACTTCTCAAAATCTCTGAAATATTGGTGCCGTCGTTTGGCTTTAGACCTCAGCAGCCATAAATCGATGCCACAGACTTAAAATATTCAAGGATGGCTGAAATATTTTCTGATTTAACGTCTTCACTGAAATATTGAAGATGTCTTCTAGTATTAGAACTGAACAATCTATAATCACCGTTACTGATTTAAAATATGCAAGGATGGCAGAAATATTTTACGATACAAGTCAAGATTCTCTGAAATATAAGAAACATTTTACTGTTTAAAGGCAAAGTTTATTTTTATTGTTTCATTCAAGAGCAATGTTTATAACCTCAAATAAGCCACAAATGACAGCACCAGCGAAGGTGGCGCCATCTGAGATAAGTTTTGCCGTGGTTTGCCTGTGGCTTCTCATTACCCAAAATGTATGAAAAATACTGCGTTAGTTCCCTAATACTCACCCTGTGAAATCATTTACCACTGAATAAAACTCAAAATATGTAGTGATGGTCAAAATATTTTCGGATTTGAATTAAATAAAGAAATTTCGTTAGTGAAGCTACTTCTCAAAATCTCTGAAATATTGGTGCCGTCGTTTGGCTTTAGACCTCAGCAGCCATAAATCGATGCCACAGACTTAGGATGGCTGAAATATTTTCTGATTTAACGTCTTCACTGAAATATTGAAGATGTCTTCTAGTATTAGAACTGAACAATCTATAATCACCGTTACTGATTTAAAATATGCAAGGATGGCAGAAATATTTTACGATACAAGTCAAGATTCTCTGAAATATAAATGCTCTCATCTAGTGTTGGACGCAAATCACGCAAAACCTCACCTAATCCTCAAAAAAAAACTCACCTATGTTTTCCAACCAATTAGTTCAAAATATTCAAAAATAGCTATTTATTTATTGATATAACTTCACTTTGCTGAAATACTGGTGGTGCCACCTAGCGTTTGATCTGAGAAACTCGTATTTTATGCTACTGATTCAAAATATTTAAAGATGGTACCGCACTGTTGTACCACACTGTTGCACCGCACTGTTGCACGGCACTGTTGCACCGCACTGTTGCACCGCAGTGTTGCAACGCAGTGTTGCACCGCAGTGGTGGACTGCAATTCAACCAGTATAAAAAAATACTGGTCGAATTGAAGGTACTCTAAGGTAAATGAGAACCTTCCTCCTTATTTGAAGTCGGATAAAAAGGTAAGTAGTATTTGACTTTGACTAAGGTAAGTAGTCCCGCTAGTGTATTGTACATTTCCCCTTACCAGCACATACCCGAGCCAACCCAACTGGTCAAACAGTAGGTACTTATGTTTTTAACCGACTTCAAAGAAGGAGGAAGGTCCTCAATTCGACTAGTTTTTTTTTATACCGGTTGAATTGAGAACCTTGCCTCTGTTTTGAAGTCGGTTAAACCTATTGTTTGACTTTCCACATATTAATTTTTTTTTATTAGAAGAAGTTTTTTTGCTTCCATTATTACCAAGCTATTTTTTGTCTGTTAAAATTGAGAACCTTCCTCCTTTTGCAGAAAGCCGCTTCTCGTAAAAACGTGAGAAAATGTGGATGGAACTCTCAAGTCAAATTAATTTAAATGATTTTTAATTTTAATTTTATAAAATTATAATGAATCTAAATTATTTTATAATGTCATTTAATTTTTAGTTTTATCTTTCTGACTCTCTCTCACTGCTTCTCTCCGTCTCTCTCTCTCTCTCTCTCTCTCTCTCTGTCTGTTTGTCTGTCACAAAGAAACACTCCGACTCTAATAGTTATATTACTGAGCATACATAATAATGGATTCGTTAGGGCCTAGTCGTATCCATTTTATTTGTATCTATGTTATTTTTTCGTAGTAGCTTTACCTAGTCTGTGCTCTAAGGTCATTGGCACCACTTGGTTGCCGCATCAAGTGGTCGCGTTCGAGCCATCGATTTTTTATATTATCCTTTGTTTGAAAATACAGTAGGTGTTGATATAATCGCACTCGGAAGATAAAACCAAGGCGAAAAGCAAGCGCGTGCGTCCTTCCCCGTTGAGGCACAGTGCGGTACTGAGGTTGAACGGAGCATGTTTCGCTATTTAGATGCAAAGCGCAACAGAATAAGACTGAATATCGGACTTGCCGTTTGACCGAATAGTTGCTTAGAACTAAAGGACGTAAGTCTCAAATCGAATATAATTTATTATGAGAGTACTAATTAATCTAGGTAAATTTTGTCTTAACACTGGAAAACAAACTATATTTTCCTTCGGTGAGTATTTATTTTAGATATGTAACTGAAATACTTTCCAAGTAAAATCAAAAAAATTAGCAAAAAGGCACCATTTTCTAAACATTAAAGTATCGAGTAAATATCTTGCTATTATGTTTCTGTCTTAATGGCGGAAAGAAAATGAATTGAAAATTCACATATATCAATTATTACGATGATCCGATATTTGGTTTAGTTAGAATATCATGGCAAATTAGCATAAAATTTCGGATGCCCCCTCTTAATCCGCCACTGACCACAGATTAACCCAACGTCGACTAGAGTCAAGTAGGCGTCGCAGCCGTAAAAGTATCTTTATTTTATTTTATTGTACCACATTCATTAATATAGAACAGATGAGGCGCGGCGAGGAAGCGTGCGGCAGGACAATTTTATGAGGAACAGTTGACTTTTCACGGCCGCTTGTACGCCGAGACGCCCCTTGACTCACCAACGGGCGGACGAAACGCTAGGTTGCGGGGACCACTCGGGCCACCCAGTCACCATCGTTCACCTTGTACGAGGCCTTAGAATTGCGGGTAACTTCATCTGAATTTTCGAGCTTCAAGACACAAGCCTCGTGCTTAGTTTGGGGCTCACCGAATAAATACACAGGTGTCTAACATAGAATCATAGCTTACTTTTAATATATTTGATTTACTAATTAGTTGTTAATTTTTTGTAAGTTTCCTCATTTGTTAATAAGTTTATCTTCCATGTCTTTCCAGGTAGCCCTCTACATTCCCCAATTGCAAATCCATGGAGGGTGGGGTGGGGTGGGGTGGGGTGGGTGGTGATGGGGTGGTGGGTGGCCTAGAAGACGAATTAAGACAAGCGAAAGAATGAACATCAGCAAAGCCGATTGGAAAAAAAAAACGAGTGGAACTCTACCGGGCTATCCAGAGTGGGCAACCTAGTAGCTGTCTTTGAGGAGGGCACAGCCGGAGGCTAGACGGTCGATACGCGATCAAAGGCCAAAAAAAGTCTATACCGGAATTACAGGATCAGAGGGCAACTGCCTTTGGCCGTTGCGTCTAATGCCTGAAGGAAGACCCCAACCTGGCGGGTGACATCCCGGAAGATAACCTCAACAGGAGCAAAAAAACATTTAAAATAGCAAAAAAATTTTTGCAAAAGGAACTGGTGGGTACCAGTTAAAATAGGATAAGAGCGACTTTGGTTAAGCGCTTTCTTGAATGCAAGATATTGGCAGCGGCAGCTCTCATGGATGCTAGCTCGCCCGGTTTATGGAGAAGCCCATCATCAGCGATAGCACCCTCAAACTGTGGTGTGAGGACGAATCTACCACCTGGGTGAACCGTGGGCACTTTTTCTTGCTTGTGGTCCACCCTAATGATTATTAACAGGAATTTAAAGGATCATGGTGTGATACAACTATGAGGTTTGGGATTAGTATCGTCATCTTTATCAGCCTATATCATGTTCCCACTGCTGGGACACAGACCTTGTTTCAGAAAGAGATAATGGGCTCTAATCCATCATGCTAACCCAGTATATATTGGTGAATGTCATATATCTTCGAATTTTTGAAGTTCTTGGACATACTAGTTTTCCTTCACCGTTTTTGAGTGATGGCAACGAAACTGCACATAATTTATTTAAGTAATAAATAAGATATGGATATAAGGGGTTAGTAAAAAATGGCGCAATGAGAACACAAGAAATGCCGTCTATTCTCAGTACCTAGTTCAATCAACAGTTCAATTGATTGAACTACTGAGATTTTTTAGTTTCACTAGTTCAATGAAATTATTTGATTGAACCAACCCAAAGGGTAAAAACGGGACCCTATTACTAAGCCTACATTGTCTGGCTGTCCGTCCTAACTTTAAAAGGTTTTTAACTGTATCTTTCGAACCGTAATGGATAGCCAGTTGAAATTTTCACAGAATATCTAATGTTACGGCAGATTAACGGAGAAATAATAAAAAAGTCAAAAAGTAAAAACGAAAGGAGGGTGTCCTCATACAACAAACGTGATTTTTTACGTATTTTTGTATTAGCTCTAATTTAAAAACGGTAATACGTACAAGCTTCAAACTTGGATACATTCTAAGGTATAACAACAATTTATTGGCCAAGTGCAAGTCGGTGACAAATTTCTGTTCATTACCAATTTATAACTGGTAATTTCGTTATTGAATTTTGTGGTGGTACGGAACCCTCAGTGCGCGTGTCCAACTCACACTTAGCCGGTTTATTTAATTCTCGAGGGACGAGGATTCTAACCCGAATTTCTCGAGTATCTCGAGACATTTTGAATACAAGAAAGTTATTTAAAAAATAAATCAAATCAATCGATTTCGACATGTGAGGTGTCATTTAAATTGTTTTAATAGTTGGGAGTCACTTAGGGTACAAGAATGCAGGATGGCGACCCCGATAAAAAAGGGGAAAATTGTGAGTAATTAAACTTTCTCAAATAGGTCAATATTACTACCATCATTACGTAGAGATCATTCACCGGGATTTTAAAAAAAATTGAGGTTGGTGTGACTCAGTCCTAACTCTTGAACTTATGTCACTATCAGAGTATTTTGTAAGCACGCAGCTTGAGCAAAGTAAAACATAAATCTATATAGTTAATAGATATGTTTAACTATATATACATGGACAAAAACATAAACAGCTCAAATAATAAAATAATACATAAAATTACATGTTCACTGCAACATGAAAATTTTCTGAGTGACAACTCTTGTCAATATAAAATCTGACGTACAGTCATTGTATGTAATGAGATCTTAAGAAACTGTATACAACCTATTTGTTTCTACACTCCTCCATCTCATACATACTCATTCAATGTTCATACACACAACCCCATAGCTTTCACACACCACTCAAACTTTCCTCTGGGAAGAGGCTTGGTCAGCACATCCGCTACCTGCATCCGCTATCCGCTTTCCGCACACCTGACTCTACAGTATTGCGTATAAAGTGATACCTGACGTCCACGTGTTTAGTTCTCTGGTGCTGAACTGGGTTGTTAGCAATAGCAATTGCTGATTGACTGTCTGAAAAAATCGTTAATGCCATACAGTCATTTACGACAGTCATCTCAGCAACAAACATTTTTACGAACACTGCTTCCTTAGCTGCCTCCGATATTGAAACATATTCTGCCTCTGCAGTGCTAAGGGCGACTGTTCTCTGCTTCAGGCTTTGCCAAGAAACAGCTGCTCCAGAAACAAGAAATACTGAGCCTGAGTAAGAGCGCCGATCAAAGTCTCTTGCAGATTCAGCATCTGCGTATCCTTGTATAATTGGCAAGTCTCTTTCTTTAGAGTATCTTAAGCCCAGCTTCTTGGTACCTTTAAGATATATCAGCACTCTCTTGGCTGCAATCCAATGTTGCTCCTCGTAGCACTCATTAAACTGACTCAAATAGTTCACTGCATGAGCTATATCAGGCCGAGTGCATACTGCCAGATACATCAGTGACCCTACTAACGATCGATATGGAATCTTGTCACCTGGTTTTCTCTCATTTGCAGATATCTCTAGCCTTTGACCTGGCACAGTTGGTGTGGAAACTGGTTCGCAGTCTTCCATATTAAATGCTTTTAGAATCTTCTCCACATATTTCTCTTGATGTATCTTAATCTCATTAGCATTTTGCTCAATATGGATTCCCAACATCAGTTGAGCCTTGCCCAAGTCCTTCATCTCAAAGCGGGCTTGTAAATATCTCTTAACTCGCTGCATCTCTTGCTTGTTGTTCCAAAATATCAAAAGATCATCTACATATACAGCAATGATGATTATAGTCCCATTCTGTATCCTCGTGTAGATGCATGGTTCATTCTCTGATACTTTGAAGTGTAACCGCACTATTTCAGAGTGAAGCACTACTGTGAAATATTCAGTAGTTTACAAGACAAAGTAGTATCATAGATAAACATATACTGTAGTATGAAAGAGCTCTGTATCTACTACAATAACAATATAAATTATCTAACGAGTATAGGTATAGATAGGTACGCAGCGCGCCGCTGTTACTT
Source organism: Agriopis aurantiaria (assembly GCA_914767915.1). Taxonomy (NCBI): domain Eukaryota; kingdom Metazoa; phylum Arthropoda; class Insecta; order Lepidoptera; family Geometridae; genus Agriopis; species Agriopis aurantiaria. The sequence continues at coordinate 4,284,821 of OU611982.1, forward strand.
TTCAGTTACATACGATACCGACTATTTATACAATGCAGTCAGGTTATATATTTTAGTAATTTAAGTTACTTGTTTCGTAACCTGGCGCACGGAATTAATTTCTCGAGTTCTCGAGGCGTTGAGGTTTTTTTCCCGTCTCTACTAAAGACAAATTTCTCGAGAATTCTCTAGCAGAAACCCTACTAAGAACACTATAACAACAAGTATAAGACAAACTTCGCTTCGGGAGCGTTTCCCTAACACCTGGCTCCTGATTCTACTAAACCAATTGTTTTTAAATTGTAATTGTTTTAAACTTTTTTAATGTATTTTTTATTTTTTTATATTATCAATTTTGGGGCAATTGCCCCAAAATACACACTTATGACACTTAAAATATAAAAAAAAAAAAAACTGTCAATTTCAAGGCAATCCATAAAAAAAACTATTACAATTTAAAAACAAGGTTTAGTAGAATCGGGGGCCTGGGGCCTTACGCTTAATTAATTATGCTACCTAGTTTTAAAGCAAAATATTTTTATAATAAAGACTACCTTGTAATAAAAAATAATAAAATGAAAGACGATTATCTAGACAAACTGTTTAATTCGATGTCCCTGTAATAACTACAGCAGAACTGCCACTTTACGACATACTAACTACACGACGACAACTACTGGTTACATCACTTTTATAATATAAAAAACGTAAAAGTTTGCATGTGTGTGTTCGCAAATAACTTAAAATAACGGCTGAACGGATTTGGGTGAAATTTTGGTATCAAAGTATCTTATACCCTGGATACAACAAAATAAACAGGTACAGAAGGCCAGCTTCGGCTGATCTTGATTTTAATAAGCTTCGCGCAGCCGCTGTTTTAGGGCTGGCAAAGCAACTTTGATGTTCAGTGATAAGATTAGATTTGGGAGTTTCAATTAAAAACAATGTAGGTACGTACTGGGTATATGTTACTTCAAAACACATTTATTTCTAATAGACAAGGGTAACCAAATAAAAGTCTATAAATTGGTTACCGAAAAGTATTTACGTCGATTACGGCACGTACGAAAGGCACAATTATTTGTTTTTAAAGTATAATAAAGCCTTCTTTAATAAAGTTTATTGTAATAATTATAACAATAGAAAAAACATAGTAAATCATGACAATTGTTACATGAAACGATAATTAAGGCGACATTGTAGAGAACCGTACATTTGTATGACGGTAATGCGGCGTGCGCGCTTTAAAATATTTTCAATATTTTTTTTTTTCTTTATTTTCTACAAATAATCTTACGCTTTTACAAAAAACTGCGACCAACTAAAGTATTTGAATAATTGTTAGGATAACACACCATTTTTTTTTTGTAAAAATATTTTCTATAAAATTTTAATGAAGTTGATTCAATCCATAGAAGAGAACGTAAAAACGGGTATTTTTTAGGAAAGTTTACGATTTTTTTCTATCGAGCCAAATTTCTTTAATCGTGTATCGGTTAACATATCCGAATAGAATATTTTAAGAACATATATTACATATAATTTTTTTTTATCAATTAATCGATTTTAAATGTCTACTTTTAAATATTCGTGATGACGAATCATCAAATTTGAAGCATATTTCGTCTTAAGTGCATTGCCAAAGCGCGGGCACTCGCGACTGGCGTTCGACCAACTTGATCCGAGATCGCTGTACATACGCATCTTTGTGTGCTCGCTGCTGTTAACGCTCGCTGTATGGAGCCGGCCTTCTGTACCTATTTATTTTGTGTTAATACATTGGCTAGTACCGTTATCCCGTCATACCTCTATGATAATTAACTCACCTCTTAGGTATGAGAGGCGTGGATGACCCTCCCGGTATTATAGCGAGTAGGTTATCCCACCCCCCAGTAACTCCTCCGGCGTGTCGCTCTATCAGCTCCTTCAGAGGGATGCTCATCTCTTCCTCGACGGTGCAGGGAGTGTTGACATGTCCCGAGATGTTGAACAGCTTGGTGCCGGAGTTACGCGTGCGCCCGAAGGACGCAAACCACGTGCCACCGCGACGCATTATAGTCTGGAGAGTGCGATAGGAATTTTAGCGCTAAAACTTGAAAAAACTATCGACGCCTTTTTGTATTATTTTCTGAAGCTTGTGTATTTTCGAGTGTTAATGTGTAATAATGGATTATTAAGTGTTTCAACATGCTCGAGTGTGGGTAAGTGATATAACAAGGTGAAACATGTCTTTCATATTGTTTCCAAAACTCAATAGATGCCTCTTGTAAAGTCTCCAACATTTTACCAGAGTATAACTTTGACTTAGCTGTGACTTACTTTACTTGACTTTGACTATGATTATGAAATAAAAGAAAAGAAAATCATGTTTCATTTCCAACTGGAAAAGAGAAACCATTGGTTGTGATTACAAAATTTATAGATCCATCATGCATCTGACCAATGGATCTAATGATAATGAAAGTTCTCAATAGATCCATACTTTCAAAATGGGATCCAACGAGAATTAAGAATCTCAATAGATCCATTATGGATCTTAGCAATGGATCTGTCGAGAATGATCCAGTTTGACGATATCTAATATAAAACTTTCAATATTTCAATACTTTAAACTGACACACTCACAAGAAGTGCGACTGTGCAACTCAAAAGTCTTCCAAGAGGAAAGAAGCTACCTTTCTTAGTTTCTTTTACCTACTGGGGTACTCGCCACAATGCCTAACTAAGCAACATAGTATGGCATAGCATGTAACCTGATAAATTTACCGCACATTGCTAGCCACATATATATCTCATAAAAAGCAATTGTATGTATGGATGGTACAAGTCACGCAGTGAAACAGTACATCTAGGGGGGTCTTGATGCTAAGTCTCATTTATGTTAGTCTCTCTGTTACAGTACTGTATTGACTATTTTTGATGATCAAAAATTTTTATTAGCTTTTTTTTTATCCCTTTTTAAAATCTATCTGTCTTTTGAAGACAATTAGCTTTATTTTGAACTGTTGTCTTAAGTAACGCGGCTTGTGTAGAGTACGCCCATTGACGCATCCATCGTCATAATTTTTCTTATTTTGTAAAGTCTTGGGGTATCTTCCTTTTAAGCCTCCTTGGAGCCTCTTTTAAGCTTAACTTGTAGCGTCGTCTATGTTTATGTTAGGCTTATTTCTCTAACAAGATAAAACTAAAGGAAACAAAAGAGAGTCCACTTTTAAGTGGCCATAATTTCAAATATGTACTATGTAAGTGAATATTAGAAACTTACTGGAGCTACAGCGATAGTCTCAACATTGTTGACGGTAGTTGGGCAGCCAAAGAGGCCTATGTCAGCGGGGAACGGGGGCTTCAAACGGGGCTTCCCCTGCTTGCCCTCAATGGATTCGATGAGAGCGGTTTCCTCACCGCATATGTATGCACCAGCTCCGCGGTGAACAAACACGTCGAAATCATAGCCAGAACCGCAGGAGTTCTTACCGATTAGACCAGCTTGGTAGGCCTGGAAAACAGAAAAGAAAAAAATATTTTGTTTAAATTAGAACGGCATTCAAGGCATTTTTTAAGAAATTTGTTATACCCAGTTGCAACCCTATAAACGAAACGTCAGTCATTCGAAATCAGTTAACAACTGTGATGCAGAGTTCAACGCATTGATCTAAATCAGAATGTTCAATCAAGGTTCACTCATAATGCCTGGTAACAGATTTTCCTTCTCATTTCCATTCTATTTACTTCTCTTTTCAGTGGCCTAGAAGGTAATTAAATATACACGATTGTTGATAATATATGCTAACAACATGACTTTTATGGAAAAATTAGGGACTAAACTTGGATTATGTGTAACAAAATAGTTATTTATGATACAAGTGCAGTAAGTTGGTTATTATAAACGAGTAGACGAATCCCGCCCGATAAAAGAAGCCCGAGCCAAAGTCGAGGGCTTACCATAGTCACGAGTTTGTAATAACCAATCCGCACGTGTGCCATACAACGTTTTACAACACATTTGCGAGAAAAAAAAGCTACAAATGAAACAATTTTATTATTTTGTTTATAACTTAATATCAGTCACAACAATAGTTTCTATAATATAATAAGAAAATGGCGCGAACATGCAAATAGCGCCACTATCACGTGGCGCATATTAGAACTACATCTTTCGTCTCATTTTCTCTTTAGTATTAAACTGAGACAAACGTATTGAGCAAAAGCGCTTCCAAGGAGGTTCATTCATTCAGCTTATTTATTCTTGTAATATGAAACTCTTTTGTGGAATTCTTATATAATTATGATGGAAATTAAAAAAATACCGTAAAGTACACGCACGGTGCTATACATCTGAGCGGGCGGTAAAATTCATTACCGCACGCTCCGTTGTATGATCCGTAATGTTTAACTTTCGAACGATGTATACAGGCTTCGTAAGTGCACTTTTTGAGCAAATGTGTTGTAAAATATGTTTTTAATATTATGGCATATTAAAAAATATGGATTCATATATATTTTTATATATCTATAATTTTTTCTTATTTTTTTTCCGATTTATACCCATAATTTTTTCTTCCCTTTAAAGGATTTTATACACAGTATAATAGTCAGATGGATAAAATCTTTTTTATCACACCAGAAAAACTACTACTGCTGTTGCATACTATACTAGTAAAATAAAGTAAGTATAAACTTTGTATTTGTTTGTTTGACAGGCAATGAAGTTACAGCAAAGCATCTCTTATATTTAGTATATTTGGCAATCAACTGCACCTACAGTTTTTTTAGATAAAAAAATTAAACTGACCTCAGCGATAGCCACTTGCAAGTTACTAGCTTCATTATAAAACTCTCCTCTGATGTAGATGTAGGCGGCCTGCGCACCCATGGCCTTCCCTGCGATGAGGCATCCTTCCACCAGCTTGTGCGGGTCGTGCCTCATGATCTCACGATCCTTGCACGTCCCAGGCTCACCTTCGTCCGCGTTCACCACCAGGTACTTGGGACGCCCATCTGAGGGCTTGTTCATGAATGACCACTTCATACCGGTGGGGAAACCAGCACCCCCACGACCACGGAGACCAGATGTTTTCAACTCATCTGGAATTTAAAAATTTACTGATTATCTTCATACTTTAGTTTGTTGTGGGTTTGTTTTTGGGTTTTGATGGTTGGGCTTCATACTAATTTTGAGTTTCCCTGAAAAGCTTAGACTTCTTGCGTTTCCTGTATCATCATCATCATCAGCCCTAAGTGACCCACTGCTGGGTATAGGCCTCCCTTTGTTTATGCCACTCTCCCCGGTCTCTGGCTATTCGCATCCACTCGTTCCCAACAGTATTTTTGATGCCGTCAGTCCACCTCAACCTCGGTCGGCCTGGGTTCCGCCAACCTAGTCTCGGCCACCACCTCGCCACCATACCACGTTTACTGTATATATCTTCCATAATTTCTACCATCTAAATCTCTGATTCATGTCATTTGTGGTTTTGGCAGGGAATTGGTTCTCCAGCATTAACTGAAACTTTTGGGATCAAACTTTAATTTGAAACAGGTTTGGACGGAGTGTTGACTTCATCAAGATAAGACTTATTCAACCTTGATGTAGAAATTCAGTTAGCCAATCTATTGGTCATTTTCCAGTATTGAAAGTAGTGAGCACTGAGATCTCTCGATGTGCGCTTTTAGTCTGTGTTGTATATATCTTGTTTTTTTCTGCCCACCAGCGGTTCACTATGATCACTTTTTGGTCCTGTTTCTTAAAGAAAGTAATTTATCAAGAAAAGCCACTTTTTCTCGAGGAAGTCAATAAGTATTTGTCCCATATTGTTCCTCCTACCAAAACCTTATTGTCCTCCTAACATTTGCTATTGGTCTGTACTGCCACTTCAGGGTTCCTTTTTCAGCTGTGCAAAGCCTATCCATCGAATTGTCCTTCGATTGTACACTGACAAGTCAACAGGACTTGACAACAGGGCCTGCGGTAGCCCAAGAATTCATCTCGGACCCCTTTCACTAGTTTAGCTCATTGTCGCTACAATGAGATTACAGCTAGTCACATTGCAAAAGCTAATTATTAATATGAATACCTAATCTATCAAATGCCAGCTAAGCTTCTGAACTAGGACCTATACTTACTGACGAGCCAGTCAGTTCCCTTTAACATAATCTCCTTGGTCTTGTACCAGTCTCCACGGCTCAGTGCGCCTTTTAGCCTCCAGTCATGTCGTCCATACAAGTTGGTAAAGACTCTGTCTTGATCGGCAAGCGGTCCGTACTTATCCTTGCCCGCTGGGGCCTGCGTCTGCTGGTATCGCACCGGCACATTGCTGCTGTTCACCAGAGGCCCAACTAGCCCTAAAAACACACGTCAAAATTATGTAAGCACAACATCTGACACAAAAACAATGGTAATATCACGCAATAGCGAAATTAAGGACTCTAACTGATGCGATGCACAAAGCAAAGTACTAGTATGGCTTGTAAGCTGAAAATACTTGCCCAGAGGGGATTTTACCCCTTGAATAACTCTAGCCAGCGCACCAGCCATTTTTCTCAAATAATATGAAATAATAACTTTACTAGCGCGAGCTGTCAACCAAACTGTCAATGTCAAGTTACAAAGATATCATATATGAACAACACAAACTTCCCTAAAGACAAAACTAAAGACAAAAGGTAATAAAATGTAGGTACTACACCATTCGTCAATCGCCGCCAAAGAGTACCTTTTATATACTGAATCACCGCCATCGGAGCAAGGCAGGCACGGCACGGTGGCGTTTTGAAATAACTAGACCTAGCTAAATATTATTTCTAGGGATTAAAAGTAGCCATCCTATTGTTATGGGCAAAACAAATTATCAAGTAACAATACGAATTTATTCATTGAATTGAGACATTTCAAACATATGAATTTATTTATTAATTTTACCAATAATTTAAGGTAGTTATCTCTTACTGGCAATGTTCTTTGACTGTAGTTCATTACACGCAGAGTTCACAGATGCACACTAACAATATAATATATACATACGTAGTTTGGAACGTAATATTTGTTCAAAAATTCTATTATCTATGCATGGATATTAGTATGTTATTTATCTAGCGATCTGATTTTTGAACGAACTACAAAGTTCAACGAGCAGACAGCTGTCTTGTCTGCTGCTGTCACAAAGTTTTTGTAAATAAACCAAAACAAGGAACAATCAGGAACAATAGAAATAATTAATTAATTAATTCATGAATAATTTCTTTCGTTTCGCTCCTTTTCGGTAAATAGTTTTTTTAATGAAAACTATTATTGTTATTTCAATAGGTATCGGCTTATATTATATTCTGAGCTATTATTACCTTCACAAATCTCAAGGTTTGTTTTGATTGTTATGTTGTCTTTGAAATCGAAAAAGATATTGACGAATTACAGCGGTGTTTCTTATCAGATTACTTTTTATTTTTACGGACTTTGGAACCTGCTGTCTCATAGAAACCATGGCTACAGTAATTCCTGCGGTTACGAAGCTCTCCAGCCGAGTGATCAGGATTCTAGGGTGCAATCCTGGGCATATGACCCTGCAGGGCACAAATACATACTTGATTGGATCTGGAAAAAAGTATGTACAAAAACCTACCTGCAGTCATACTAGCTACACAGCTATTTATTGTGCACTTATACTTAGTTCAACTGCAATAATTACGTAAAAAAACAATGGTTTTTTAATATTAGGTGTGCCCTGTGGTTTCGTCCGCTATCCTAAAGAATCTATTTATTTATTCGGGATATAAAGTAGCTGTTAATGCTGAGTATAAAATCTTTGATTCCAACTTAATTATGCAAAGCAAACCGCTAGTCTGTGGAAGGCGCTGCTTGTATGGGTGTTACAATACAATCATAGCTTGTTTCATTCAAATTCATTGCTCTTACAGAGTTGAGAGTGGGAAAAAAAACACATTTAAATATTTTTTATTTTATTTATAATTATGTTGTTTTCATTGTACAATGTTCAGAAACCTAGCAAAAGTGATCAGAATTTGTTTTGGGGTTATTTAGCTTTTTAGTCTAATGTTGCTAGTCAGGGCAAAAAAATACATAGATTAAGTATTATAAATTGTGTCTTTTAGCCGTATCTTACTAGATGCAGGTGATAAAGATATATCTGAGTACCAGAGAAACTTAGCTGAAGTGGTCCAGTTGGAGCAAGTTAACATAGAGCACATTGTGGTTACCCATTGGCATCATGATCATATTGGCGGCGTCGAAAACTTATACGGGAGTATTGCAAGTGAGAAATAATGCTTTTTCTGTAACTTGGATATTTAATCTTCATCAAAAATTTGATTTCAAAGCCTTGACTATTGCTAGAGTAATTAGTGGCCTATTTTTTTATGAAACTTTAAGGGTCCTATCACATTTTTTGACAAAAAAAGCATCTAAAACATATTTTTCGGTACAATTTATCAGTATAATTTACCTTCTTTTCAAAAGACCTATTAAACGATAACCAATTCGAGAGTGTAGGTAGTGAAAAAAAAAATCATCCCTATTTCACATATACCAGAGCTACCCCTAAACTGCATAATTATAATTTATGTGTATATACTTTTGAAAAACTTTTTTCGTTTACGTATTGTTCCATATATTGCTGGGCTGAAAGGTATTCGAAAACTTTTTATACCGCCGATTTTAGTTCCTCCGCGTTTCCGCTGGAGGCGCTTTACTAAAATGTATGGAACAATACGTAAACGAAAAAAGTTTTCGAAAACTATCAAATCTGGGACTAAGCCCCCAGAACCCTAACAGTCTGTCAATGTGTTCCACCATAATTTTTCTTACTCAGACATTCAAGTATTTATTTTCAGAGCAACCTAAAGTATGGAAGCATAAACGGAGTCAAGAAGATGCCCCTGATGCTGAACTGCCGAAATCTATACCTGCTAATTGGCTGAGTGACGGCCAAGAGATCTCTGTAGAAGGGGCAACGGTCAAAATCCACCACACACCTGGCCACACTACCGACCATGTGGTGTTAACATTGTTGGAAGAGAATATTCTCTTCAGCGGTGACTGCATATTGGGTGAAGGTACTGCGGTCTTTGAAGATCTCTACACATATATGAAGAGTCTTCAGAGGATATTAGACTTAGCACCGGGAGTTATTTACCCTGGACATGGGAATGTTGTGGAGGTAACATTGAGTTCACAGTATACAGGGTTACGCATATAGACTATACTACCGAAAGGAGGTCATTGTACTCATCGTTACGAACAACTTTTACTAAGGGCCAAAATCTGAAATCGCGAAAAAAATAAAACAGCTGTCCTATTGAAAATGGTCATTGACGCTCGACAAAATGTATGGAACAGCTGTTTTGCGATTTCAGGTTTGTTCCCATAGTAAAAGTTGTTCATAATGACGAAACAGTGACCACGGTTTCATCCATGTGGACATTCCCTCAGAAACTACAATTTTCCAGGATAAAAAGCATCTCACTCTTACGCTCTCCAACTATCTCTATTAAGAAAACCGTCAATCCGTTGCTGTGTTGCTGCGTGAAAGAAGGATCAACAAACACACTTTTACATTTATAAATATTAGTATGCTTAGTACTATAATATAAATCATTGTTAATTTACAAGCTTTGCTTAGTTTGGGGTCAGATGACCACTAGCTGACCCGACAGACGTTGTCCTGTCTTAGAACTGTCAAACGCGCAAAGTTAAAATCATCAATAAGTTTTCTGAAATTTTCTGCCCAATTTAATTTATCTTTCCGTAAGAAACTTCTGCAAAGTATTAGAAAGCTTTAAAAGAAAAGATGAATGGAATCGGTAAAGTCATTCTCAAGTTATGGCGTGACCAAGATAAATAGAAGGAACGAAACGCTTTGATTCCACTTTTATTGTGTGAACTGCTAGTCTATGGAATGCGCTGCCTGAATGGGTGTTCCCCGATTTATATGTATAGATTTTTGTTTATTAAGTATATAAAAAAAACCTTGTCTTGATCAGGAAAAAAACCAAACCAAAACTTATTTTTTCAGGACCCAATCAAAAAAATCGAATACTACATAGCACATAGAAACCAAAGAGAGTCCCAAATACTCAACACATTAAAGAATAATGCAGATAAGCAACTGAACGAAATGGACTTAGTGAAGATAATTTACACGGAGACACCGGAGCACTTGTGGCCAGCCGCTGCTTACAATGTAAACCATCATTTAACTAAGTTGACGAAAGAAGGGAAAATTAAACTAATTGGAGATAACGGGGAAAATAGATGGCAGTATTCTGATGTCTCGTACACTAGCAATTTGTAAATACAGTGTAAACTTTATATGGGATGTAAATCTAGACGACAGACATATTTAAGGATTAAAAAAAAAGTTGTTATTCCGAAAACCTGTACGAAGCGCTTTGATTCCACTTTTATTATGCGTACTGCTAGTCTGTGGAATGCGCTGCTCTAATGCGTGTTCTCCGGTAGTTACAATCTGGGTGTTTTCAAATCACGAGTTAATCGGTTTCTTCTAGGCAAGTGTGCTCCATCATAGACCGCATCGTCGCTTTACATCAGGCGAGTTGGCGGTCAAACGCAAGCCTATTATTAAATAAAATAAAAGGATATTATTGTACTTATCCAACCATGAAATCGTGAAAATATACTACATCAGCTGTTCTGTGCATTTTGTTATGTGTTGATAAAGTAATGTTATGAAATATTTAAACGTATGGATAAGGGTCAGCGCTCAAAGATGTCCAAACTAAAAGCTGACCAAAACCATCTATCTGTGCATTTAGTCTACATTTGCAGCAATATTAATTAGACATTGTCTTAATGATAAAAGATTGAAATTACTTTGTCAGTATTTCAAAGAAATCAATTTATATGTATGTATATTTATGTGTATGTATTAATTCAGGTAATTTTTTGTGAATGTTATACTAGACCCAACATTAATTATTCTATTACTGGATTTATTATAATGTCTAACATTATTTCACATCATATTTATAGTAAACTAGCTGAAACCCGCTACTTCGTACGCGTAGAGCTCGGCCTTCGGCCTCGCTACTACAACCCGTTATACCATATGTGTTATTCTAATGTATAACCTATATTATTCTAAACTTTCATTAAAATCCATTTGGTAGTTTTTGCGTGAAAAGAGGAACAAACATCCATACATCCATACATACAAACTTTCGCGTTTATAATATTAGTAGGATAATCATATTTATACCTAGTAAATAAAGTTTGTTACTTGTTATAAATTTGCCTTTTTTTAAACTAGCAAAGAAAACCATTTTTTTTTATACATTGTGTTTAATGAGTTTCCACAATGAACAATCAAAAAATGTACAACAACATTGCTTATCTTATTACCACGTATCTTAACTTAACTACCTTAAAATTCAATATTCTTAACAATACTTAATTGTATTTTCTTAAAACAGATGTTAGATTACGTAACACAAGAATTTATACACAACAAAACTAATAAAAATTATCTTCATAATAAATTCTTGGTCGGTACAAATTGTGTATTTAATCACAGATCTTTACCATTACAGACACCGCGACCACGCCAAGTTTGTACCTACTATGACGATATAACAACGTAATCTGAACTGACTTATTTGACTGTTTTTACGAAACCATCTCAAATTTTGTTATAATATTAGAATAAAGCAATTTTGTGATATTTTTATTATGTATAGACAAAATTCATAATTATTATACTACCCCATAAACGCTCCCTATGACATTTATGGGTCCAAGTGACTTCAGTGACGTCGCAAACAAGTTCTTAATCGCCATACAAATTTTGACTTTATTACTTGCCTGTGACGTCATAAGGACATTCGACCTCTATAGACACGTCAAGTCACGTGATCAACGAAAAATATTATTTTGTATTTTTGAAGAATCTGGTCATTACTTTGTAGTTTTTAGTAATGAAACGATTTTTTAATGTAATAATCTTCAAGGATTACAACAGCATAAACTATATTTTTAATACAGTCAAATACCCCATTTAGTTCGATCTTAGTTGGCTTGATTATGCAGCGTGCTAGTAGGAGCATTCATATAACTTAATACAGGTTACAGAACGCAAAGTAGGTGAACTCGCAGTGTCTATAATAAAGGTCTGTGGTTTGAAATCTCTATCGAGTAACTATAAAGACTAAATTCACATTAACCTCTTTATTCAAAACATTCAATAAGGTAATAAGCTTTGTCACCTTCTCGCTAATTAGAAGTCACACGCGAAAACGAGACAGCATGTTTTACCTATTGGACGATTCTGAATAAGACCCATGTTTTGGTCACAGTACAATGAGGTTGGTGGCCGGTAGAAACTTTAATGGCGCTAGCATCGGTATTACTTTTTTGTAAGGTTCTTTTTAATGGCGCTAGCATCGGTATTACTTTTTTGTAAGGTTCTTTTTAATGGCGCTAGCGTCGGTGTTAAATTTTTTGTAAGGTTATTTAAGGCTATCGGATAGTTTTTTGACAATAACAAGTTTAGTGAAAAATATAGTTAACCTTTATATTAATCAGGTATTAGTTATGCTGGCGCCATTTTGTCAGTACCTAGTGGCCGTGTACTCCATTAACAATTTCTTAGTTTATAAATAAATTATCATTGCCACCGACGAGAGTAGCGGAGCGAAGCAATATTTGGCTTAAAACAGCTGCTCACGTGAACGTACGCTAAGGGCGCGTTTAGAATCACGCCAACCCGCCGCCTTGACTTTTAGCGGCCACGAGAGAAAATTCTGTTTTTTTTTGACGTGATAACGTCTTATAAGTCGATAAACGCTGGCTGCACGCACGAAAAATTGTCATATTCCGCCTGAGCTGCGCGTGCAAGCGAGAGCGCGGAACACTCGATAGAGGCACAATCGGCCTAAGCGTTATCACGTAAAATTATCGTCCGTAAACCGACTATACAGACAACCTCCTTTTTTAAATCATTCTAATCTCGATATGCACGGTATTTTTTTAAATAACTTCATAAATTATTAATGATACATCACATTTGTTGTATTTTATGATCTTATAAATAAATAAAAATATTAGGAAATTTCTCTATTGATTGCCCATAACTGTTGGCGTTACCAACCATTCGGAATGCTCCTGTGAGCGCGTTCAGTACAGATCTATTCTTTATTTTTCAGCCGTTACTGTCCCATTACTGGACAAAGGCTTCCCTTCGTTTCTGCTACAGATCTATATAAAAAAGGCGTGATTTGGAACGCGGCCTACGCCACTACAGACGGCAGATATTCGATCAAATAACTAATATCTCGTCACAAAAATATGGATGACATATAAAAAAAAGGATAAAACCTTATTACCCGCCATATTGTTAAGAAAATATCATAAAATAATTTCATTTAGAGTTCAATAAGAAGGTCTTTTCACGCTTTATTCTTTCTAACTAATATTTAGCTTAACTTGCGTACTTTCGCTCCGGTACTCCCGTTTTATGACTAAATGTAGGTACTATCGACGGACCCTCTTAGGCGGAGGCATGATATCTGAATCGTCGTGGAATCTGTGATGATCTATGTAGTCTAGAAGGATCTCTTTTGTGACGGGGTCTTTTATAGACTCACACACAGCTGAAAAAAAAATTTTAAAAATTTAAACATAAACACAAGCCAGACTGCAAAATTGTAGCCTTTTTACAGGCTAGGCGTTAGTTGATGTTATGCGACGGTGTAAACACCAACCAGAGCGAACGCTCGATTATGAAAATAAACATTTCAGTAGTGAAGTAGCTAAGAAAGAAAAGACACGCGTGAAAAAAAATGGGGCCCTATCTAAACAGCAGTGCAAGTACCGTTCTTTATCGATCATCAAATTAGACAGTTGAGATCATCAAATTCGATAAAATGCCATTTGATGCGTACTCGCTACATCGAGCTAGAAAAAACATGGAGGCGCTGCATTTTTATATTTACGTCAGTGACTCGCTATGCTCGATTCTATAATATGGCATTTATCGAATTTGCCGATCGATTAAGAACGGTACTTGCACTGCTGGTTAGGTTTTATCAAGTAAAAATATTAATATAATTACATTATTGAATAATAGAGGTGGAAAGCTACTTATTAAAAGTAGAGTTGGCATAATTAAAGTCGTGTTGCAACCTGTTATATTTATATTCTGAAGGTGGGAGACATTTTCGCAAGGTTAGTTTGAGGTTAACTGGTCAGGGCCCTGATTCCGTAACTTTAACACGCACGTAACGCGCCGCGTTAAGTTAACCTCTTAAAATATGGACTCTATTCCCTAGGAATAAAGACCAACTTTTAGAGGTAAACTTAACACGGCGCGTTACGTGCGTGTTTGTAGTTACAGAATCAGGGCCCAGGGCCCGAGGGCCCCTGAGCTTGAGGGCCCCGGTGCACGGCACCACCTAGCCCTCCGGTAGCTACGCCGCTGCATCACAGATTAATTATGGTGCAAACATGAGAAAAAAATATCGCCTCATTTTTTTTAAGCTTGTATGTTTTCGAGTGTTAATGTGTAATGATGGCGGATTAATTTTTATAACGTGTTCGAGTGTAGGCAAGTAATACAATGAGGTAAAACATGTATTTTCGCGTTGTTTCTAAAATTCCGTAGAAGCCAATAAATCTATGTTACTTACTAGGGCATGACTTGTACTTGGCCGTGACTTTGCTAGACTCTCACAGTAATTTATTTGACAATATTTTTTATTTAACTTGTTAATATTTTAATACTTGACAAGTTGACACTGGCAAATGCAGAAGATGTGCAATGCCAAAATCCACTAAAGAGGAAAAATTATATCACATAATGTCTCACGACAGTTCAAGTAAAACTTCAAAATTTAAACTTATTTTCGGCATTTATTGCGTCTTTTTTCGACAACCACAAACCGGGTTTGTGCAAGTAGCTAGTTGGCTTCAAGATCTCACTTTAAATAAATTCAGTCATAATTTTTTTTAACACCCCACACATTGAGATACAACACCTATATAATCACAATCTCTATGTGAAAACATTCGTTGTAACCTAGACATCAATTATATAGTTCTCAATGCCACATTTACTCCAATTTAGACGTCTTGTCGCTTGCATAGTGTCAACGTCGCTTGCATAGTGTTCAACGTCGCTTGTCTGCTATGTTATCGTAGCACTGGCATCGCTCGGCGTTGTAGTCGGATCGCGGTTGCCTTACAACTAACCAAAAAGTCAGCGTTCTGACTGGTTTTTAGGCACGTTTGTGACTCTAGAGGTATTGTATCTCAATGTCCCAACAGCCACCGACCCGACGATATTGTGAGAATCGCTGGCATCCAGTGGATGAAAAAAGCAGGCTGTTGTTCAGTGTGGAGGTTGAAGGAGGAGGCCTATGTTCAGCTTGGACAGTCTTCTGGCTGATAATGATGACACATCAGTAAAAATTTGTTTTTTCTTAAATATATATACTAGCTGCGCCCCGCTGTTTCACCCGCATAGTGATGAAAAATGGCAACGGTGATGATTATGATGATTAAAAGTAGGCTATGTCTCTTGCTATGCTCTGGCTCTTGATCTATACCCATGCAAAAAATCAGGTCGATCCGTTGTTCCGTTGCAGCGTGAAAGAGGAACAAACAAACACACTTTCGCATTTACAATATTAGTATGACATATTATATACAATTAAATTATTATTATTATTATTAAATATTATGACGTATTTGTATATCATCATCATCATCAGCCGGAAGACGTCCACTGCTGAACTAAGCCCTTTAACCCCCACACTGAACGACAGCTCGCCTTTTGCATCCACTGGATGCCCGCGACTCTCACAATGTCGTCGGTCCATCTAGTGGGAGGCCTCCCTACACTGCTTCTTCCGGTTCGTGGTCTCCACTCCAGAACCTTTCTTCCCCATCGGTTATCGGTTCTTCGAGCGATGTGGCCTGCCCATTGCCACTTCAACTTGCAAATTTTGACAGCTATGTCGGTGACTCTAGTTCTTTGGCGAGTATCCACGTTTCGGATCTTATCGAGCAAAGAAACTCCGAGCATAGCTCTCCATTGCCCGCTGTGTGACTCTGAGCTTTCCAAAAGGCCAACACTTAAGGACCACGTCTCAGCACCATATATATATATATATATATATATATATTTTATATATTTGACAGCAAAGTTTAATAAAGAAGTGATTCTTACCCGATGCCGTAGTGTAACTGTTGGGGAAAGACTTGTCTGTCCGTTCCCTCATGTATGTCCACTGATTGTTCTCAAACTTGCATTCAATGATCTTGTTGTTCAACGCCTTCAGTTCTTTGTTCAGCTTCATGACCGCGAACGGTCGGTCTAGCTGTCCCACGTACAGGTGGCCTACTTTTGTTGGCAGGATACTAAAAAGAGATTTGTTATTAATTCGATTCTAAGGGGATTTTCGGAAAAAAAGTTTAAGGTTCCGTACCTCAACAGAAAAAAACGGAACCCCTATAGGATCACTTTGTTGTCAATCTGTCAAGGTCAAGACCCTTTTCTCAAATACGCGTCGAGATATCAAGAATTGAAATTTATATAAAACTAGCTGACCCGACAGACGTTGTGCTGTCTTAGAACTGTCAAACGCGAGAAGTTAAAATCGTCGTAAAGTTTTCTGCAATTTTCCAATTTTCTGCGCAATTTTTTTTCCGCAAGAACTTTTTACAAAGTAATAGGAAACTTTAAAAAAAAGATGAACGAAATCGGTAAAGTCGTTCTCAAGTTATGGCGTGACCAAAGTAAATAAGGATTTATTTTTATATATACATAGATATATACTTGGGTCGGACACGGTCTGATTCAGCTGTGAAAAAAATCAAACTTGTAAGTCAACGCGATCAAAAGATATGACCATTTACATTGCATATTTTGCGATTTCTCAAGGGAATCAAAACCTATAGGGTACTTCCCGCTGACCTAGACTCATGAAATTTAGCAAGAGGAAAGGTCTCACAGCAGCACATACAAATGAAAAAATAATAAAGTCGTTAATTTGTCGTTAAGTTGATAGCCCGTTGGTCCAGTTGGTAGTGAATTTAACTTCTGAGCTTGGGGGCGTGGGTTCGATTCCCACCTAGGACAAACATTTATGTGAACATTTGTGTTTGTTCTATATTTCTGGTTGTTAATATCTATTTAAGTATGTATTTAAAACTATATATGTATGTATATCAGTCTCTGGCAGCCATATTTACAAGCTTTGCTTAGTTTGGGGTCAGATGACCATGTGTGGCGGGCTGTCGTTCAGTGTGGAGGTTAAAGAGGGACGCCTATGTTCAGCAGTGGACGTCTTCCGGCTGATGGTGATGATGATGATGATGACCGTGTGTGCAACAAAAAAAATATGTCCCGAATATAATTTGAAGCTATATCATATTTAAAAAATGTGATTACAAACGTACGTTTTGTAGTTGGTATGTGTGGAAGAACCTTATTGTCCACTACAAAGATAATTTTGTCTTTCAATATTTCAACTGTTTTTTTTTGTTTGGACTCGCGCTCTGATGGTTCGGCCAACGGAACCCTCAGGACGCGAGTCCTACTCTTACTTATCTGGATTTTATTACTAAATATTATGATGAATGAAGTGCTCACCCTTGACCACCTTCTGTTACTATTTTGAGCTTGAAGTCCACGCTGTTCATGTGACTTGGCTTCCATTTCAACACTTCGTCGCACCGACCCGCGACATAACGCTGTACGTGGAAAAACAATCATTACCAAATTTTGTAAACATAATAATAAATACCTACAACAACAAAAATATTAATTTAAAAAAACCGCCTTCAATATTAGTAAATACGCAGTTTCGTTTACTTTTTTCCCCAGATATTTTTATTTAGAAAGGGGGCGTCCATAAATTACGTGACGTGTTTTTTTTAATTTTCTGTCCCTCCCTCCCACCCTGGTGAGATGTCGTGAGATTTTATTCAACCTCCTCCCCCATTCCCCAATCTCACATGAGATTTTTCAAAATGTGGGTTTCTTAATAAACGCGTAAACGCGTTGGATTGTTATTGTAAAAAGAAAAAAAATTTGCTTCGTGCTTTTATTTACGACTAGTTAAGACCAGTTATCAATATTGCTGAGAAGTTTAATTATAAGTGTAATAATTTTTTTACAATAGAATACTTAAATCGTAACTACTCTGATTAAAAAAAGAATATCTACTCTAATTCAGTCCATGGAGAATCATGCGCGGTACAATCTGGATTAAATGGACCAAAATAGTTTTTTTTTTTTTTTTTTCAATCAGAAAAAAAATTGCGTGATATTTGGCGAGACCCCCCCCTCTCTCCAGCGTAAGATTAGATGAGATTTGACTCGACCCCCTCCCCCCTTAAACATCTCACGTAATTTATGGACGCCCCCAAAGAAATACTGAACGGGTTTTGATGAAATTTCTATGGACTAATCTGTAAGTATACCCATTAAATTAAATAAAAAATATTTTTCTATATCGGTTTACAAATGACGGTGTTCTGAGATGAAAAAAAAAACCGTCCAAGTGCGAGTCGAGCTCGCGCACTGAGGGTTCCGTACCACCACAAAATACAATAATTATCAATAAAAAGGGGTTGACTGTAAGGCAGTTTATGGACGATAATTTTACGTGATAACGCTTCCCGATCGTGCCTCTCTATCGCTTGTTCCGCGCTTTCGCTTGCACGCGCGGCTCAGGCGGAACGTGACAACTTTACGTGCGTGCAGATGGCGTTCATCGATTTATAAGACGTTATCACGTCAAAAAAAATCGACTCTGAAATTAGTGATAGTGATAAATATCTGGTTTTTAGACAGGCTCACCTCTTTAGAAGGCTGAAATATGAGTCCGTCGGGTTCGTGCGACAACGTTTTGGCGAACTTGTCTCCGAGCAACTGGCGCGCCATCGGCAGCTCCCAGAACTGTTTCAGCCGTATACTAAAGGGTTCGTTCTCTTTCTTTATTATGCCTTCTTTCATTGCTTTGTGCCTGGAATTAATACAATTCGGTATGTAAAGTTTTTTTTAAGTATTTTTTTAATATTTTTATTTCGTAGATAAGGCTATTTTAAGAAACTAATTTCAATATTTTTGTTTTCTATTGAGTAGTTATTTTACAATATTTTTTTGAAAATTGAAATTATGTGACGTCACCATATAGCACAAAATTTCGTTGCGTTGAGAAGCCTAAAAAAGCACCCCATATTGCCAGCCCTGAAAAAAACCAGACAGTCAAACCACAGAAATGAAAAAATATTCTATTCTGTGTGACGAACAGTGTGTCAAATGTATAAT
Organism: Agriopis aurantiaria; assembly: GCA_914767915.1. Classification (NCBI taxonomy): domain Eukaryota; kingdom Metazoa; phylum Arthropoda; class Insecta; order Lepidoptera; family Geometridae; genus Agriopis; species Agriopis aurantiaria. Next base: position 4,304,101 of record OU611982.1, read on the forward strand.
ATTTTTATTCTTAAAAGGCACAGAAAATAAAATGCTACAATGTGACGTCATTTAGAGGACAATGAAAGACGAATGATTTTTTAGTTTTATGTTAAAATAAATGGCATCTTATCGTTTTAAAAGGTCGGAGTAGAAAAATAAGGGTAGGTAAGATAAAATCTCGAAATGGTTTTGGAATTGGCATAGGTTAATTTTTTTTAGCATACCGAATACAATGTCCGTGGTTAAACGGATCACGAGACTCAAGTGAAGATGGGCGGGACACATGGTCAGGGGAAACTCTAGGTATAACACTTTCATTACCAAATACATACGTGTCTTACAAAGAACCCTAGTCTACTTATAAGAGATTTGTTTTACTGATTAGTTCTTAATTCTTTGTAAGTTTCCTCTTTTTAACCGACTTCAAGAGGTTATCAATTCGACTGCATGTTTTTTTTTTTGTGAAATAGATTTATCTTTAATTTTATTTATTTTTACTGAGCTACGATGCCACAGACAGACATAGATACACACATTTAATTTAACAACCATCTGTTTGCGTTTTAAAAATAACCCTGTAAGAATTTATAAAGAGACAAACAGTATCAAAGCTTTAAGTTTCATTAAAAGCTGTCCGTCTTACTACAAAAGATTTAAGAACGCTTTAGACATGTGTTTAGCAGTTGTTTCCCTGTGAAAAATATGTTAAACACATGTCTAAAGCTCTTCTTAAATCTTTTGTGGTAAGACGGTACATGTTTAGGCTCCTTACCTAGGGTTAACAATTTCATTCTCTATATAGCCGAGCCGTTTTGGGTAAAACTCTGCTTTGCCGACGTCGTTCCCCTCAAAGCAGATGACGTCATAGCACAGGTACCGCGGGATCTCTTGGCCGTTCACCTTGTCTATCACCATTTCCTGTTACAAATAAACAAACACTGTTCTATATCTGGTTGTTTATAACTATATAAGTATGTATTTAAAAATATATATGTATGTATATCAGTCTCTGGCAGCCATATCAAGCTTTGCTTAGTTTGGGGTCAGATGACCGTGTGTGCAAAAATGTCCCGAATATTTATTTATTAATTAAAAATATACTTTATAAAAACAAGCTTTTTCATATTCTATACTCAGCCCTTTCATTTGATGATGGTAGATAAGAACATTTTGTCCGCCATATTGGGGCGTCTGCCATATTATCATCTAGGCCCAAAGTGTTTGGAAAGACAAATCCAACGATCCCACGCGCGGAGAGGTTACGTCGTTTCGTTAAGGAATTCCTATTGCCATCTGTCTCCATCATCAGACCAGCTCGATGGTACCATAACATTACATTGTCACCTAAAATTATGCCAAATTTCAACTCAATCGGTTGAAAGAGAAACAGAAAGTGGGTCTAGTCTAACCCCCCTGGTATAAAGTTCAGTTGCAAGATTTGTGCCACACATACGAATGAACATTATATATATTAAGTGTCCGTGTGGAAGTTGTTAGTTAAGTGTTTGTGTGATTGTGTGTACTTTAGCTTTACGGGGTGGCATAGTCATTTTATGACAAAACCCCTTTTCAAAATAAAGATTAAAAAAAAAACAACATACTAATAGCAAGTTAAAAAAAGCTTTTAAAAAGATACTAACGCCATCTAGCAGAGTGCGCTTGAGATGTCTCCTGAGGTCTTTACTGTGCAGGAAGCGAAGGCCGAACACGTGAAACACGCAGTTGTCTCTGTCTATCATATACACCTCTCCCTCTCCATCTATTAGCATCATGTACCTGTAAGTGATAAAGGAAATAACATACAATACAGTGTGATCTACAGGGTTACGCATATAGATTGTACTAAGTCGAAAGGAGGTCATTGTACTCATCATTATGAACAACTTTAACTATGGGACCAACCCTGAAATCGTGGTTAAAAAAATCAGCTGTTCCATACATTTTGTCGAGTGCCAATGACAATTTTCCATTAAACAGTTTTTTTTTTCGCGTGTTCAGTTAGTCCAATAGTAAAAGTTGTTCATAATTATGGGTACTATGGACAGTTGCTCCACTCCTTTCAGATAAGTACACTCTTTCCGCGTAACCCTGTATGGGTAAACTCAGGACGTTTTTTGAATTTTGAACCTAATAAATCATGCATATATTTGTAAATTGGTGTATTACGTTTTCTAATCACGTACGTTTTACGTTTTTTTTATACTAGATTTTTTTTATACTCTGTGGAATGCGTTGCCTGAATGGGTGTTCCTCAAGTCGCAAGTGAATCGGTTTCTTCTAGGCAAGCGTACTCCATCGTAGGCCGCATCATCGCATAACATCAGGTGAAGTGGTGGTCAGACACAAACCTATTAATAAAAAAAAACGAACTCACCTAACCCCGTCAGCCTTCCACGAGACCCTATAAGGCTTCTCATGCAACATTCTCAAGTTGGTGACATCCATGGAGACAGGCTGCGACCCGGGGAATCCCGTCCTTTCCCATTCGCACATCACCTAGAATTTAAACAATCCAATTTATTAATAACTAGCTGCGGCCCGCCGTAAAATCATCGTTAAGTTTTCTGAAATTTCCCAATTTTCTGAGCAATTTTCTTATTTTTTTTTCCGTAAGAACCTGCTACAAAGTATTAGAAATCTTTAAAAATAAAGATGAATGAAATAGGTTAAGTCGTTCTCAAGTTATGACGTGACCAAGGTAAATATGGATTTATTTTTATACAGGGTGTAAGGGGAACACTCTCGAAGCCAAAAGAAGGTAATTGTACTCATCATTGTGAACAACTTTTACTATGGGACCAACCCTAAAAACGCGAAAAAAATATCAGCTGTTCTATAGAAATCGGTCATTGACACTCGACAAAATGAATGGAACAACAGATTTTTTTCGCGATTTCAGGGTTGGTCCCATAGTAAAAGTTGTTCATAATGATGAGTACAATTACCTTCTTTTGACTTCGAGAGTGTTCCCCTTACACCCTGTATACATACATACATAGATAGATAATAAGCTGTAGCCCGCGACTTCGTACGCGTAGACATTCCAACCACCATTTGCCCCCTTTAATACGTCCCTTTCGCAAAGTTCTTTTTTACTTCTACACCACATAAGACATCTACTGCCAAATTTCAGCTACGTAGGTCCAGTAGGTTTTGAGATTTCGTGATAATTTTCACCATCTCACCTGACGAGAATCTCGCGAATGCCGAGAAGGAGAAACTTGCTTATGAGGTTACTGCCTTGTGGGATGCTGGTTCGACGATCACTGTCCACCATCATTGTCCCAATAACAGTTTCGGTGAACGGCATAAAGCAAAGAGCCTTGACCTTGACTTTGAAAGATGTTAGACGGTTTTTTTATTTTTATTAATAAACTTGCGTTTGACCGCCAACTCGCCCGACTATAAGCGATGATGCGGTCTACGATAGAGCACACTTGCCTAGAAGAAACCGATGTATTTGTTACTAGCGACCCGCCCGCACGGCTCCGCACGGGTGTGATTTACCTGTGAAGCCGGGGCGGGTCGCTAGTTATATATATAAACCTTCCGTCAAAATGTTTCTAACTGATGGTGAAAACCGCATCAAAATCCGTTGCGTGGTTTAGGAGGAGTTAGCGGCCATACAGACAGACAGACAGACGCGGAAAACGACTTTAATTTATATACTATGTAGAGATTTGAAGACATAACTGTTGGGTAACCCAGATTGTAACTATCGGGGAACACCCATTCAGGCAGCGCATTCCACAGACTAGTTATTGGTTCGCAAAAAAAAAAACCAAGCGCTTTGTACGGGTTTTCGGAACTTGTTATTTGAGACACCCTCTTGGACATACTGGTGCCATGATTGATGAGAAGAAATTGAATGGCGTATGTGAATCCACCAACCCGCACTGGGCCAGCGTGGTGGATATGTCCCAATCACCCTTTCGGGGGTAGGCTAAAAGTCCAGCAGTGGACTGTTAAAAGGCTGATTATGATGATGATGATGATGACTAAATAAGTCATTGGTGCAGGGCCGAGGATCTAACAGAATAGGGTGCCGTGAGATAGTGAAGCGCAAATGCTACCACTTAGCCACCATCGGTCATATTTTTTTTTTGTATGCACGTTAAATATTTGTAATTCCTTCACCTGTGCTGTCTTCTGTATCTCACTAAGACGAGGCTGCGTGTTGAAGGGCTCCACGCCTCGGACTCCCGGCATGAACACTGCCTTCTTGTGAGTCACTTCCCGTCGGCCTTTCTGCTTTTTGGGCCTGGAAAAAAAAGTGCTCTGAAGATATTGCTGCAGAAGATTGTTTGTGGTGACATTAACCCATTTTCATACTGTTCGATACTCCAAAAACTTATAGAGAAACGTCTCTTAACTCTTCGTATTTATTTTGTTCTACTGGTTTACGCGGAAAGGGTGTACTAAGCCGAAAGAGGTCACTCATTACTGTGAACAACTTTTAAGATGGGGCCGACACTGAAATCGCAAAAATGCTGTTTCATAGATAAATGTCAGTCATCATCATCATCATCCACAGCCTTCCTTATCCCACTGCTTGGTATAGGCCTCTCTCTTGCTATGCCATCCGCCTCGGTCCAGCAGGGCAATCGCGCTACAAAATTACAGACGAATTGTTGACGAATCGCCCTGCTGTGCTAATTGAGTGTCGCGGTAGTAATAATATCGCGTTTAATATAAATGTCAGTCACACTTAACAAAATGTATGGAACAGCTGATTTTCTTTTCGCGATTTCTGTGCATCTCCAGTGTAAAAGTTGTTTATAATGATGAGAATAATGACCTCCTTTCTTTTAGTACACCATTTCTGCACATCCCTGTATATATAAAAATGAATTTCCGTTTTCTTTTTGTTTGACTTAATACTGGGGTGTTTTAGAAAAAAATATGAAAGTATGCCTCGAAAATTGGAAAATTCTGGCAAAACTGAAAGTGCTTTTTTCTATGGGATATCTGTATATTACTCATTGGGCAGGACAACGTTTGTCTGGTCAGCTAGTTTGCAATAATTGATAAATTGTTACAAAAAAATAACAACCAAAATACCATTAAGTTCAAATTAAAAAAAAAAAATTACCACGCTTGAGATATATGCCAGGTAGGTTGGGGTAGGACTGGCACTTGGTTGGTATTTTTTAAACAATTTCTGGGTTGGTCTCATAGTAATTTTTAAACTTTCGCGATCGAAAGGTACATATTTTTTACCTAAATTAAATAATACGTGATAAGTCCCGATAAACGTTTAAAACTTGGTCTCATAGTAAAAGTTGTTTACTATAATCTCCTTTTAGCTTAGTACCTTTCTGTGCAATCCTGTTTAAGTGTGTGTGTGTGTGTGTGTGTGTGTGTGTGTGTGTATGAGTACACAGAGTATGATTGTTAATTTTGTACTCACTTAGATGAGTCCTGTGCGCTGTTGCTTGGTTTGTCGTCGTCATCATCATCATAGTCTACTTCTTCTTCCTCTGGAAATTGTATTTTGTTATTACTCACAACAGAACAGAGGTTGTATGTTTGTGTCTGTTACCATTTTTCTCTAAAGCATCTGGACCGATTTGAATGCAGTTTTTTTTATTTGGAAACAAGTTGCATCTGTGGTTCTTAGCTATATTTGATCAAAATCGGTCTAGGACGGCGGTATTTTTTTGAATTTATTTATAAAAAGATCGGGCAAACAAGCTTGCGGTCCGCCTGATCTGATGGTAAGCAGAAACCGCCGCCTAAAGACACCTGCAACACTAGCGGTGTTGACCGTGCTTTGTCAACTCGGAGAGGTAGCTGTAGACACCTTTATTAAAACGCTTCATGTAGAAGCTCGGCGGGAAAACTTTTTTTAACCGTTTTCGGACTGCTAATTTAGTGGGGTTGGCAACCCTATTCACCAATGTTGTAAGAGCTGATAATGGTAATGAATATTTACCGTTGCACCAGTCTGGCCTGGGAGGCGCGGCGGGGGTGTATTCTATGTCATCGTACCGCCGATACAGCTCTTGGATATAGTCTTGCTTGTAGATTCCTGGAGGCCTGAAGAAAAAACATATTTAAAGCGTTATGGATAAAAAATATCCTGCGTGCTATGGAGCATTAAGGCTGTAGAAAACAACCAAATTCTAATTGGCCACTAACCTGGCTTGAATAATATTCCTTTCCTTTGTTTTTTTTAATCAATGGTAATTTTATTTCGTCGATGTTTTTAATGCTGCCGGAACAAACTGTTAGGCGCTTGGCGGCAGATTTTCAACTTGAGGGTAGTGATAGCTAACTAGCCTAGTGCTAGAAATTTCCCTACCACCATGCTAGGGTTTCCTTATGATCATAAATATAATATGCAAAAGGTGACATGTATTTAAACAGGTTTTTAAAATGAAAGTGTACAGTACAGTACATCATTTTTTGGGTTCCGTACCTAAAGGGTGTAAACGGGACCCTATTACTAAGCCTAACCTATTTATCTGTTCGACTTACCTTTTAACAGCAGTATATTTCGAACCGTAATAAGCGGGTAATATTTAGTAATAAAGGAACCCCATACAACAATTTTTTTTTGTTAACACATTTATGTATTTTGCTCTAATGTATATGTATATGTCTGATCTTAAGGGCGGCATACTTCAAGTATTTCCCATAGTAAGACCTCACCTGATTTTAGCGAACATGCCGAGAGCGACCTCCACACTGCAGTCCATCTGGTCCACCATATAGGATACGAGCAGGAATCCTGTCCGGTTAAATCCATGCGTGCAGTGTACGCCTATCACCTCCAGTGGATTCTGGCTTTGGAACTTTGTCACTACATGTATGAATTCTCTGAAAATTTGATGAACTTTGTATGAGATTACTTCTAAAATGGATTCATCTCTTTGACATAAGAGACATATATATACACCATCATTCATTATCTATGCCATAGATTCTATGGCATCCATGAGACAGGTAATCCTAGTGGAGACTACAAGTGTACAAGTCTTTTTGCCTGCCAATTGAGCCTTAAGAACCATTGGAGTATTGGTAATTGTATTGAAAACTTGTTGTAGAGTTTCTTTAAGGAATGCCTATTGCCTACCTTAATCATTTGCCTTCTGTGGCCTCTGAGAATACATAGAGTATAAGCTCTATGAACTTGACAGACGGTATTTACTCAAATTTTATGTGTTTTTTTGAGACATGGTCCTTAGCCTTTTGGCAATACTCGTAGTCACAGGGGCAATGGAGAGAGCTATACTCGGGGTTTCCTTGCGCAATAGAATCCGGAATGTGGATATTCGCCAAAGTACCAGTCACCGACATAACTATTAAAATTCGTAAGTTGAAGTGGCAATGGGCAGACCACATCGCTCGAAGAACCAATAACCGATGGGCATGAAAGTTTTTGAGTGGAGACCACGGACCGGAGGATGCAGGCTTCCCAATAGATGGACCGACGATATTGTGAGAGTCGTGAGCATTCATTGTTGTTCAGTGTGGAGTTCTAAGGGGGAGGTGGATGTTCAGCAGTGGACGCAGTCTGGCTGATTATGATGATTATGAGTATTGGCCGAGACAATCTCCCAAGTGTGTATTCCATGATGAAGGAGCTTTTTTTTTTTGATAACTTTCGTTTTCTCTTTTAATGCGGATAAGTCCGCGTTTGACCACCAACTCACCTGTCGGTAAGCGACGATGTGGTCGAAGATGAAGGACGTAGACTTAGAAGATACCTATTCACTCTGGCCTTGAAAAGGCCCAGGTTATATATCTCAGGAAACAAGGAAGCGGGCAGGTTGTTCCAACCTTTGGCCGTACGGATTCGAAACATTTGGTACGTATCCAAGGTCTTGGTCTATTACTAAGCCTATGATGTGTCTGTCTATCCTTTAACGGCTGTGTTGTAATAGATAGCAAGTTAAAGTTTTCATCAATTACGTAATTTTACAGTGAAAAAATTAATAAAAAAGAATTAATAAAAAAGTAAAGGGAGTGGTCCCCATACAACAAACATATTTTTGTGTTTGCTCTAGTGTAAAAATGGTAATATGTACAATGTTCAAACTTGGCAAGATTATAGTAAACACTGTAACGTAAAATAAATAATACTGTGCGAGTCAGGCGTGCACTAGATCTTAAACTGAATTAAAGAAAACTCATTTTTTGTGTATGGACCGTCTGACTCACACCTGCAGGGATAACATACGCACCGCAGTAATATCTTGTTGGTTGAGCGAGAATGTAACAAGGCACCTACGTTTTCGTATACGCCCGTCTCGCTTTGGCACGATAAAAATAGTTGACAAGATTTTGTCACAGAGCGCATGCTGTTGGTCAGTGTTTTTGAAGGTCTAGTTCCACCTCTTTTCTGGTGTAGTCTTAGAAACACACTGTTCTGAACTTTTACCTGGTCTGTTCCTGTGTCGGTGTTTCCCCATGTCCTCGGCATTGCAACTTCACATAATTACACCCTGTTTCCTCCACCTCTTTCTTGTCATAGAAACGGCTAGTGTTCGTGAGATCAATCCATAGCCCTACTTTTACCTAGGAATAAAAACTGTATTAACTCTGGTTCCATAATATTATAAGGTGCATGAGAAATTTTATATGAGTCAGTCTCACTGAATTTCAGTGAGATCAGAAAAGTTTACTTTGAAGTTTAGTTTGAAGTTTACTGAAGTTTACTGAAGTTTATTTTACTGAGCCTATTTGAGCTTAGTCTTATGATATTATCCTGTTCTTTTTTTAAATTAAAGGAATCATAGGCATCTAGGAAAACAGAAAAAATATCTATTTGTTTGACTTACAGACAGCGTGTTAGATACTTATTTAGCTTGCTAATTAGCTGTACTGCGTACATTTATAAAAATATTAGCGCAAATATAAACTGTAGCAGAATGCTGAGCCCAGCGATCAAAATGAAAACAGTTATCAGCTGATACTAACAGGAGCACCAATACTTACTTTCATGCTTTTCATGAACATGAACAGCATCGACGGTGTAAACCGATTCTCTTCGGGCACTTTGCTATTGAAATGGGAGCCCAAAGGAGTCTTGAAAGCCAAGAATTTGTCAGCAAATAGCCCACTTGCCTTTCGTGGACATTTCAACCACCTATTCGGGATCGGTCCGGGATCTTTATTAGCCATTATGCTTTGTTTTTTGTTACTACCTACTAAAATATATCACGGACACTTGATTTTATTCACATTTGGGTCTATAAAAAGCACGAAAACGACGATTTTTATGTAAAAATGAAAATTATCCCTCTTGACGCAGCATCTCCGAGCATTTCCCTCGGAACAGATAAAAAATTTAGTGCTGCCACTGCTGCCAGTAGCGTTTATGTAAAAATTACGCTTAAAAAAAACTATGCTCATGGTGCTCTTTGATGCACATCATGATGTACTCCTTTTTTTTACTTGGCTACGGCCCCATTACTAAACTATAAATAAGCTGGATAAAATCAGGGACGTTTCATTCTAATAGTGCTAACAGACTTGGTTGACGAACCGCCGTCCAACCAACGGGAGAGAAAGAGAAAATTTTCTCTTTCCCATCCGTTGGCTGGACGGCGGTCCGTCAACCAAATCCAGACGTCTGCTATTACTTTAAGATTCCTTGTATCTATGTTTATCTATGCTTGTATAATATATTATATAGCAGCAAGCTATTGTTCTATGAATAAAAATACAAAGTACACATTGTCATTATTTTATTTTGAACGTATCCTAATGAAACTATTTTTGGCTGCTGGCAGTAATGACAACATGACAATGACAACTGATTGTAAAGTTGGTGTTTTGTTTCTTTCACTCTTTAGGTAAGTTATCAAGAACTAAAAGAGATAGATAATAAATGTTTTTGTGTCACTAGTTTGGCTACATTTTGATTGAAGAATTTGAAGTTGGTATTTGCCTTGCTTGCCAAGAGCCTGCCATTTTGTAAGATAGAAGGGAGATAAAAAATAGTTTTATGGTGTTAAATTTTTACAAAAACTCCGTTACCATTTGTATTAGGGACAGAAACAAATGTTTAAATGGACGCTTCGTCCATTATAACTCAAGTGTCACGGGATGACGAACAATTAAACAATTATGGATCCGACAGAGGTAAATCCCAACTGAATTACACCTGTTACCTACTGGCATTAAATTAGAGCGTATAATGTTACCTCCTCACGACACGTAAATATTTGTGTATCGTGATAGATTGTGAATCGACTGGTTTGTGAGTGTTTTGTGCGTCCCGTGTAAAGTTTCGGGTGTGTGCGGTTTGAGGTAAACAAATTGGAACGTGCGGACGCGGTAACATTCCTGGTGCAACCTTGAGAGGCTCGAGAACTCGTCGCGCCTCTTAGTCCCAGACAAGATTACAAGAGGAGTGGCCGTGTTGATGTGGAATGGTTGTTTTAGGGTCATCTCCTGGCGGGCAGCACAATGAGGGCGACGGGAGCCCGGTTGTGGGCGCGCCGCCGCTCGGCGGGAAGAAGTCGAGCGGTAGCGGCGGGTTCTTGCGCTCGCTGCTGTGCTGTTGGCGCGGCGGGCGCGGCAAGGGCCCGCCCGGCGGGAACGGCACCAGCAGTATCGATGGCCGCGCTTCGCCCCCGCTCCTGGTCATGAACGACCATGCCCCAAGACCGCTCCTCCCTCCAGTCAGACACCAAGACATGCATAAAAAGTGTATGGTCATAGACCTGGATGAAACGTTAGTGCACAGTTCCTTCAAGGTATGTATAAAATTTGACAAAACGAATCTAGTCACAGTCTACAGTTTTGTGTCAACTTGACGATATCACATTGTTTTTACCTGTACTTATTTGGTACTCATAATAATTAAGTGATAAATCCATTGATTTACAAATACATGGATGTTCTCACAGCTCTTGTCACAGCTTCGTAAACGGCATTCAATACAATACAATATTCTTTATTACACACCAAAAATACAAATGAAACATAAAAAATAAATATACGACAGTGTAGGGCAGCCTTATCGCTTAAATCAATTTCTTCCGGCAACCTTTGGATGGACAGGACTAATGAATTTGAAAAACGGTCGGTGGTGTATATAAAATATACCTAAATAAATTTATACATCCTTACATTTATGTGTACAATAAATACACAATACTACATACATACTTTAAATATTATAAATAGAATACATACATACATACGTACCAGTTAACATTAACATTTTAGAAAACGAAATAATAATATGCTTTGTGTTCAGTTTACGAGTCTTCTGTTGATTATTCTAAAACAAAAAAGACAACATAGATAAGAGAAACAGGCCACAAAGGGCACACAGCAAAGGCCTCCCTCTTAGAGACGTGAATCCCCATGCTTGGCAGGAGGCTTGAGGATTGCAGTACGCTCACCATGTACTAATAAGATGCTGCTGCCCATCCTCTGGTGGTTCTGGTCGCAGTTTTAGGACATACCCGGGTCCAACAAAAATTCTAGTAAGATATAATCATATGGTAAATATATTTTAATAGTACAATCAGCGTGCAAATAGATTCAACCTTTAATCTAATTACCCAAATCTTAATTTGAAGACCAATTATCTGACAGGAAAATATGTTAAAAAAGGACAACTCTATCATTAGAGCTGTTAAGTTTAGGTAAAGCTAATTTTAATAAAAAAATTAAGACCAAATTCACGGTAAGTAGGTGAAATTTTATAAATAAGATAGATTTATTATTAATTATTTTCCACCCTCAAGATATAGCCTATTCAACAAAGATATCGCATACACGAAAAAAAAAACGTCGTATTTATCTTACCTTTTGAAGTCTGCTGAAAATGAATCGACATTATAGCTTTAATTCTTCTTCTTCTTTCGAGTCGATGTTCCGCAAAATACAATTCTATTTTCAAATCAAATCAAGCTTTAATCATCTCTCAGCACTGAACCCACTGATTTGTCTATTCTTTCTAAGAAGTACACCAACATGATTTTTTAAACGAGAGTAGGTTAATGGTTTTCTTCAGTCATTACCCTAAATTAACAGTGACTTTTTATCTCTATCTTTGACCAATCTATGGTCTATTTGGACAGCCGAGTGTTTTATAATACCTTACTGAACTGAGTTATGTAGTCTAGAAATCTAGGACTTCTTTGTATAATTTCTAGATTCTTGACCACTTTAATTCTATTGTAATTTGATTATATATCAATAGACAAATTTTTATTTATTAAGAAAAAAAACGAATTTTTTGAGAATTAATAAAAATTTCGATTCTATTTGTATAATTTTCTAAATAAAACTTAATTTGACTGATCCAAAATTAATACCATCCTTGTCTCACATACTGCACTTTTTGCACATTTGTATGTTTATCCCACCCAACTTCGTAACGGCTAAGCAGATTTGAATTAAATTTGGTATAGCTAGTTTTTATCCCAGATAGATAAATAGTTCCTGTAAGATAGTGTTTGAAAGTGTTAGGCACTGTTTAGGTATGAAATTTTAACTTATCCAAAGAAACCTATTCCTAACTAGACCGACCACATTTTTTTCTCCATAGGTGGTAACTGAACTGGGTTACACAAAATTAGGAGACATTGGTATTTAATGAAAAATTACATAAAAGCCAAATGTACCATGAAACTTGAACTAATTTGTCTTTAGCTTAACAACGGTCAGTAGGCCACACTTACTACGCTGACTCACCCAGAATTTTACATTTCTAATTCATTCATAGGCATTCAAAAACTTCTCACAGTTTTCGATGTTTCGGTACTTGAGAACAATATGACCACCTGTTACATTGTTTTCATATTCACAAAGTAAAATAGTGTAGAATATGTATAGCATATAGCTTAAGTGGATATTTCATACATGAACACTAAAACAGCATGGTGGATTAAGGCCCATGTATCACTCTGAGATAAGGCCTGTATTTCAGCAGTGGGAACATGATGGCTATAATGATGAGGCTATCCTTTAATAAAGCAAACTGATGGAAGATTCTGCTAATAAATTGCTATTTACTTCCATTGCTCGAATATTTTTGAAGTTATTTCCACAAGAGAACTTACCTTGTTGTGGCTTGCTATTGTTCTAAACTGACACCTATCTTACGTTAATTGGCTGGTTATCTTTCTGTGGTTTTGTTTCCAGTTTGGTTTTGATATGATTTATCTAATGACCGAAAGCTAGTACAGGGCAATCAATAAATACATTATTTTACAAACATGCCATTTTATAAACGTTTCGCGTCGACATCGTCGCTAGCAATAAACAATGCTACATTATTTATCATTGTCTTGCTAAATGTGTCTGCGTGTGCGCGAGAGAGATGAAAGTATTTTTGTAATTAGTGTTCAGATGCCAATTTTATGAAATGCTTAGTGCATTTCATTAAATCGGACATGCTAAGCAGCTTCTAAGTGCTGGCCGACTATTCTATGCATGCAATATTGTTTCTATCCCTGTCGAAGTTATCTCAATCTGATTAAGAGTGACAGGTGACAAAGCTAATGTCACAGGATCCGCCACGCCAGGAGTAATAGTGTTCCCTGCAGGCCTAGCACGGGCCGTGGACAAATTGTCTTTCCACCGCTTTTATCCCGCGAGAAAAAGACAAACGTATCCATATTCTAGCTTTGTCGCGTCTAGGCGTGGATAAAAACGGTGGAAAGACAATTTATCCACAGCCCATGCTAGGCCTGCTGATCTGGAATAACTCAACCGGACTATAAGTTTTTTCACCCCTACTTGGCGCCCGCTTTAAACAATTGACCAGTAAAATATTACCATTGACCAGTAATGCATGTTCATTGCTGTCGTGGCACACATAAAAGGCGAAGATAACATAGACATAGACATAATTTACATAGACATAATTTATTTGTGGCAAAAAATACAATAACACACACACACATAACGCACATACAACAACACATAACGCACACACAACGTTACCATCAATGCCTCATTGCTGCCAAGGCTCCTATAATACTTTCGTCGAAAATTGCGAGAATATTTACGGAAATACTACAACATTAACAGATATTATGTCTGACTATGTTTGAGATATATGAACGTAAGAGCCCACCGGATTATTAGCAAGTTGAAGTGGCAGTGGGCAGGGCACATATGACGCAGAACAGATGGCTTATGAGGTCGAAAGGTTCTGGAATGGGATCACGGACCGGCAAGCGTAGCGTAAGACGTCCACCCACAAGATGGACAGACAACCTAAAAGAGACCCGAGGGAATAGCTGGATGTAGGCCGAATATATTACTATATTCGCTCGCGCACTGAGGGTTCCGTACCACCACAAAATAAAAAAAAAGTAGTGCAAAAAGACAACACCACGCCCAGGCGGTCACCAATCCAAGTATCGACCACGCTCTATAACGTTGCTTATTTTGGTAATGAACAGAAATTTGTCATTGACTCACAATTTGCCTTAATTTATTATTTGTTGTTATACTTTAGAGTGTGTACTATAATCATGCCCAAGTTTGACGCTTGTACCTATTGCCCTTATTACATTAGAGCAATTACAAAAACACGTAAAAAAATACGTTTGTTGTATGGGAATCCCTTTCGTTAATACTTTTTTATAATTTTTTAGTTAATCGGCCGTAACATTACATATTCTGTGAAAAAATTAACTGGGTATCTATTAAGGTTCGAAAGATACAGTACAGTCGTTAAAAGATAGGACGGACAAGACAAACAGACGGACAGACAGACATCGTAGGCTCAGTAATAGGGTCCCGTTTTTACCCTTTGGGTATGGATCCCTAATAAAAACAATCTAACGACATGTTGCACCTCGAAATCTGTCAAGCCTTTTAGGCTATAGGAGGTAACATGCAGCTTGGGTCTTACGATTACGGCTACCTCTTAACGCACGCGAACGTGAACCTTAACGCACCGAGATACGGTTTGCGGTCGCGCAATTTTCGCATAACCTAAACAGAATCGCTTAAAACATATAGCCCCTGAAAATATTAGTTGCCTTCTAGGCGAAACCGAGAAAAAAATATCAAAACGGCAAACCCAAACTGAATAAAATACCTTGTCAATCAAGTGAAAGTTCCATTAGTAGTTTATGGTTGCGCTTGGCGCCATGGGCCTCAAACACAATGGAGTCCATTTCTGTAACCTGTTCTTACGGCCCATATAAGTGTTGTTTAGCATTAAAAGTTAGCACCAATATTCATACCAATTCGTAGCTATTCAATCACTGTGGTCAGTAGGTGTATGCAGTTATATTTTAATCAGTCTGTTGTGATTTGTGTTCATTGTATTCATCACTATCTATCTAATATCTACTACTATAGCTGCGCCCCGCAGTTATCCACGCGTGGAATACTCCTTATACAACCAGTTTAAAAAAAAAAAAATATTAATAATAGGCTTGCTTTTGACCACCCTCTCGCCTGATGTTAAGCGATGATGCGGTCTACGTTGGAGCACGCTTGCCTAGAAGAAACCGATTCACTCGTTATTTGAAGACACCCAGATTGTAACCATCGGGGAACACCCATTCAGGCAGCGCATTCCACAGACTAGTAGTTCGCACAATAAATGTGGAATAAAGCGCTTTGTACGGGTTTTCGGCCAGTGAAAGTCCCGTCAAAATCGGTCCAGCTGTTTTGAAGTCCATAGGGAGTCTGTCTGGGGAAGGTTCTGAGGCCTATGATCAGCAGTCGACTGATAATAATTTCGTATAAATACTTCCGTACAAAGGCAAGGCGGATATCGGTGAGATATGTACCCATAGTTCTCTAGACAGTCGTTTTGCGTCGCATGACGCAGAACTTTTATGTCTCAAGTGTGGTTTTTTATACCATCTGCTGCTCCCATCTTTGGAACGGAGCACCCAAGTATCAGCTTGACCCACTTGATGCATTACAGCATTTACAGCGTAGAGCTGTCAGAATCGTAGACGAGCCCAAGCTCACTGAACACCAAGAGCCGCTCAGCATGCGCAGAGACGTTGGGTCTTTTTTTTGTATCTTTTATCGCATTTACAACGGGGAGTGTTCTGAAGAACTATTTGATCTGATGCCGGCGTCGCGGTTTAGCCATCGCAATAGCCGCCACCGCCTGAAGTGTCATCCACACATCATAGATCAGTGGAAATTGCACACTGTTTCACACGATCCTTCTTGCCTGAAAATGCAAAATGTGAAATGAGCTATTTTCCACGGTGTTGCCGATAAGCTACAACATGGGGTTCTTCAAAAGGCGAGTTAATTGAGTTCTAAAGGGTCGGCAACGTATTTGTGACGCCTCTGGTGTTACAAGTATCCTTAGACGACGGTGACTGCTTACCAACAGGAAGCCCGTCTGCGTGTTTGCATATGCCATAAAAAAAAACAAAAAATTGCATTATAGTAAAGTCCAGTCAACAAAACAATGTCCCCCGTATCCGATTGTATGCACCGCCCCAAGGTTATCTAAATATCCATGAATCGAGATAATGAGATAAACAATCTGCAATGTTGGAATGGCGATAACGATAAGTAATTCAATATTGATAGCTAAATGAGTGAAGATGGCGGTCATTTGAACCAACTTCAAAAAACGAGACCAGGTTCTCATATCGACTTTTTTTTAAATAAGCATGCCTTTGACTGCCAACTCGCCTGGTAATAAGCGATGATGCGGTCTACGATGGAGCACGCTTGCCTAGAAGAAACCGATTCGCTAGTGATTTGAAGACACCCAGATTGTAATTATCGGGGAACACGTGTGTGAAAACTTAACTGACCAATGGGACAGGGGCAAAAAATCCGATGACTTCAAAATGTATGAAACGGCCAAAGTCGTAGAACAAAAGTTGTTAATCTTGATGCACCAAAGTCGCGCTTAATAGGTTTTGCCACAGAAAAAAAAAATTGTTTAAATTAGAACGGCTGTCAAGGCTATTTTGTAAGAAACTTGTTGCAGTTGCAGCCAGTTGCACCCATATAAACAAAACGTCATTCATTCGAAATCAGTTAGCAACTGTGGTGCGGACAAAGAACTTTGAGACCTAACCCAAAAAGGTAAGGTCCAAGTTCTTTGGATGCGGAGTTCGACGCGTTGACATAAATAAGAATGTTCAATCAAGGTTCTGTCATAATGCCTGGCGACAGATTTTCCTTCTCATTTCCATTCTATTTACTTCTCTTTTCTGTGGGTTTTGCGTTAGTTAATAGTTACCTTTGACCCTGTATAGGCATTTGTTTCTATATATATATATATATATATATATATAGTTTAGTTTACTTTAGTTTAATTTTTGAATAATTTAATCTTTATAAATTTGTAACTTACTGGATCTGAAATAAAAGGCTCATCATCATCATTTCAGCCGTAGGAGGTAGGAAATAAAAGGCTATATTATTATTATTCCTCTTTATTTCAATATAAACACGGGTCTAGCCCGGACATTTGGTAGGCATTGGTGGGGCCGAAGCCAACACCAAGAGGCCCCGTTGAATATAAAATACAATATTATTGAATGTGTATAAAATGGATTATAAAACTATTGTACAGTATAGGTTATAAAACGTCTAGGCTATTGAGGTGAACAACTTGTGGATGGGATAACAGTTCTATGGTATGAGGTACGGCACCTGCCAATTATGCCTCATTTCAAAATCCTAGGCAGGTGATGACTTGCCACTCACTAAATGGGCCCCCCATAATGGCTGCCGCATATTGGCACCGGAAGGGCAACATTGACGTGGGTGGCTTAGGATGTCGAGAGGTGTGCTGCACTTTCACTATGAGCTACTAGCGGCGTTATGCCCTTTAACACTTCCACCCTGGAGCTTAGGTTTCTAGCTCTTGCGGTTTCCACCCCCAGACGGCCGGTTAAGGCAAGCCAGGGGTCTGGGTCTCTGGGGTTTTAGACCCATGGAATCGGGGTACGCGGTGTCGCCACTCACCGACGGCTCGCCATAAAGCCGCCCCTGCGTATTTATTATTATTATTATTATATATATATATAGTATATACGATCTTCAATTATACTCCGTTTTTTAATCTTAGATATTTTATGTAAACAAAGAAATGTCACGAAAAGTCACTGTCAAAGTGAAATGCCAGTTGCTCAAAACTTTTTTCTCTCATGATCAATATTTTACTTTCTATTTTCTTCGGCTTTGCTCTCGCGCGGTACATTGGGGGATAATCTGATAGTTCAAAAAATTAATAAAAAACATTATTAAAAGATTGTAATAGATGGCGTTGATTATAGAGGCGTTGACTATTATGTTAGAGGAAATAGAGGTCAAATCAAACGGTGGTCAGAAATGTTTAGAACCACTACTGTCCTACCAGTCTAATAAAATATTTTCTATCAAAAATTGTTTTTTTTTTTTATCTTAACTTTGTATAGAACAGATATTACGCTAAAATAAATAGTACAAAACGATTGTTATTTAATGATTGATCATATAACGACTAGAAAAACTTAATAAAATATGTTTTTGGTCAAATATTGTAAACTACCATAACAAAAGATTTTTTTTTCACTGGTAACTCCATTGTTTACATAAAATATCTAAGATTAAAAAACGGAGTATAGTTTACCAGGTAGTTGTTGGATTGTTGTTGTTATTTGTTTAAAGTACTGCATTCACATTAGGTTGGAAAATCGTGTTCGTCCATTAATATTTTTAGGGTTATCGGTATAGGCTCTAGTTGGCTTGACGTGTCTTAGCAGTAAAACAAGTCAAAAATATGTAGCATATTTCAAATATACATGGAAATATGTATGTTTTATTAATTTATTCATGTAGTTAAAATACCACATGTTCTTTGGGTATGTTGCCCACGCATTCTTACCATCACGAATATTATAAATGCGCTGTTTGTTATTTTTCGCGGCTAAACAGATTGTAACGCAATTTGGTCGAGGCAGTGTAGGAGCATAGCAAAACAAGTTCCTATTTACATACTTTTATTATTTAACTAGCAGCGTTCCGCGATTCTTAATCAACCGACATCAAAAAAGGATGTTCTCAATTCGATTTGTATTTAAAAATTATTAAAATATATGCTTGCATTTGACCACTAACTTCCGGGGGTCTTATGGCTACCTGCTTTAAGCGATTCTGTTTATGTGATGCGAAAAGTTAAGCGACCGCAAACCGTCTTTCGGCGCGCTAAGTTTTATATTCTCACTGCGCTGTTTCAGCGCTGTTATGAGCCCGCGCTAAGAAGTAAGAGCCGCAAGGCCCCTGTAGTATAGCGGTTGAAATCGCGAAGCGGGTTAGAGAACGGATCTATCGACTCTTCATTTATCAACAATCGGTTTAGGCGTTGATGCTTGAGGTCCTCGGACATACAAACACACGCTAACTACAAAATTCCTTCCTGTTAGCTTTGCGTCATCGGACAAAATAAAATAAAACCGGACAAGTGTGAGTAGGACTCGCACCCTGAGGGTTCCGTACAAACTTAATAAATATGTATGTAGATCCATCTCGGGAATCTAATCTTGACGATCTTTTTAAAGATTGAAATATTGAATGACAAACTTAACTTTGTAGTTGACAAACAGGTGCTCCTATACAAACCAACTTTAAAATGTAAGTTTGTATTAGCAAAAACCATTTTTTATGTGATCAAATTAACAGTTTTCGGATTTTTTCCTTTATATGCGCTATGAGACCTTGCTTTGTGGCAAATTTCACACTTCTAGGTCAACGAGAAGTACCCTATAGGTTTTGATTCCCTTGTGAAATCTCAAAATATGCTACATAAATGGTCATATCTTTTGATCGCGTTGACTTACAAGTTTGATTTTTTCACAGGTAAAAGCAACCCTAGGCCCAATTTGATATAGGTAAATTTCAACTTGATACCTCAACGCGTTCTTGAGAAAAAGGCTCTTAACAGACGGACAGACGGACAACAAAGTGATCCTATAAGGGTTCTGTTTTTTTTCCTTTTGAGGTACGGAACCCCAAAAACTATCGATATTACGAGCTTCCCTTTACATCGTACGTACGTATAAAGCAAATAAAGCTCTGAATCAATGTAGATAAAAAAAATATGGGACCACCTATGAGTTATGACCTACCAACCAAAAAAAGAATCATCAAAAACAATTCTAAATTGGCGGAGTAATCGCGTAACAAACACAAAAAAATAAAAAATACATACAGTCGAATTAATAACCTCCTTCTTTTCGAAGTCGGTTAAAAATAGCAACATTTACAGTGTCCATTCGTTTATCGCGGCGATGCTATAAAAATCCATTCGAGCGGAATGATCCACAATCGCGGCTATTTTAGTGGCGTAATTATGGCTTGTAAGCGCGATTACTGATAAATGTAGCCTTACAACTATTAACATGGTTTTACCCTCAGATCAGATAAACAAGGGGGATATGGTAAAGCATGAGGTTGAACTCACCCAGCCAGCAGACGACCTCGCCACCCTTTTTTGCACGTAGACTATGTGTTCATTGGTGGCGCTACAAGTTTCTTAGTGTGCGTGAAAAATGTGTACTTAAGTGACCGCACTTTGTGTGCGTTTACCTGCAATTTGTGGAATGAGCTCCCCCTCCTGCGGCATTTCCGGTACATGGGGTTCTTCAAAAAGGCTGTTAATACAGTCTTTAAGGGTCGGCAACGTATCTGTGATCCCCTGGTGTTGCAGGTATCCATCGGCGACGGTGATCGCTTACCATCAGGCGGCCCGTCAGCTTGTTTGCAAACTTTGGCATAAAAAAAGCGATATAGTGATTTTTTTTAATGAAATACGGAGACTTTTGAACACGAACGATAAATGTACTAAAAAGAGACTACTTGTAAGAGGTTTTGCATATCTCTCTTGTTTGTCTGATCTGAGATACACATACTCACATATTTATTCATCTTTCGCATATTTAACTAGCTGCGTCCCGCGGTTTCATCCGCTTTCCAGAAGTAGCCTGAGTTATTATCCTGGCTATAAAATTCCCTCCATACCCAATCAAGTCCGTTTATCCTATATCGCTTATTATAGACTGACACAAACTTCCGCATTCATACTATTGGGAATTGTATTTATATTGGGATGTGAAGTGTATGAATGATGTACACATAAAAAAAAATTGCAACTAACGAAACGAGCAAGTCGCTAGCCCGATGGTAAGCGTCACGCTTGCCCATAACAGTTCAGTGTCTCGCAGAATTTATATGTTTAACAGTTCAAAACCCCGCATGGAAATGCACTACGCTCATCACCTTGAGATTGTGTTTTATCTCTATGCCTAGTAATTTCACTGGAAAACATATATGGTGTATTTTTAGACTACGGATATCATTGTATTTCTTCTTCTTCGAAGAGCTCAGGCCATAAAGAACTATGGCCCAGTTGGAAAACCTTGAACCGACTTCGGTCCCAAGTGGGCTGAAATCAGGATAACATGGCAAAGTGGGCTTATTTGAAGGGCTCTGATACCGAATGTCTTTGTGGTGTGAACACTCAGACAATGTCACACTTGATGGACTGTGCAGCGTGTCCTACAACCTGCACACTAGACGACCTGGATGAGGCCACGGAGAGTGCAATAGGGGTGCCCAAAAACTTAATTTGAAATCAAATAAATAATTAACGAAACATCGACTCGGAAGAAGATCATTGTACTCATCATTATAAATAAATATTACTAAGGGACTAACCATGAAAGAGGGGAAAAAAAAAACTGTCGATCCCATCGAGATACATGTCCTATAGTCACAATCACGCGTCAGCGTCATTGTGCATAATGTGCATACAATGTATCAATTATATACTTCATAATGCCACATTTACTCCAATTTAGAGGTTATGTCCCTTGCATAGTGTTCAACGTTAGTTGTCCGCTATGTCATCGTAGCACTGGCATCGCGCGGCGTTGTACTCGGCTCGCGTTTACCTTGTAACTAACCAAAAAGTCTGCGCAATTCGTAGCGTGCGCCGAGTTTTGGTTTGGACTTGTTTGGCACGATTGTGACTCTATGTCTTGTATCTCGATGGTTGATCCATTTTTTATTAACTCTCAACGAAATGTATTGAACAGCAGATTGTTTTTCGCGATTTCAGCGTTGGTCTCATAGTAAAAGTTGTTTATGATAAGTAAACAAACAGACATCCACCATTCCGGGGTTACATCGAGTATGACTGTCGTCCAGATATAAACCCAGTAGAATTAAAAAAAAAACTGTCTTCAAAGACTGAAGGCTGAGCAAGCCATTAATAATTCTGCGGTAATAGTTTCGCTGATGTCATATATCTTATATCAAGGGCGTGAGTATTTCATTGATACCGCCCACTAAAATGTTAGTTTGCATAACGAGACCTTGTTCTATACCGCGGTCTATAGAGACAAGATGTGTCTGTCGCGTTCTCATTATGCAATGCCGCTTCCATTATCTTCACCTCTTTGTATACTCTCTTCAACCAATAAGGCATCCACAGACCAACATTTTTTTGAAACTAGTTATATCGCTTCAATTTTTTTTCTGAGGTACATAATCACACGCTACTGCAATCTCAAGCTAATCAGGAATCACGCATAACATGATAATAATTATCACGACAAATAAGTCGTGATATTCGACTTCCTGCCGCTAAATACGGCTACCGCGGTACCTTTTCCGGTTTTGGAGACGCGTTTGATTCAGTTTAGTAACTAGAGCGTGCAGTGGACGGTGGCTGTCTGCCAAAGGGCCCGAGATGCACAAAGAAACGAGAAATACGAGATTGGGCGCGAATAAAAAAACTGTTACGCGCGTAAACGGGATTGCGAAATCACTAATGTAATACATGCAACGTCAGAACGGAACAGTGTGTCGGTATTTTTGTTTGTAACCTTTACTAAACAGCCGATCTCGATGGAATTTTGTGAGTCACTAGTGTGCATGTTAAGGGCTTCCACTCCCACTAGGTGGACCGACGACATTGTGAGAGTTGCGGGCATCCAGTGGAGGCAAAAGGCAGGCTGTCGTTCAGTGTGGGGGTTAAAGGGGGAGGCCTATGTTCAGCAGTGGACGTCTTCTAGCTGATGATGATAAGGGCGGATATAGGGTACTATTTTCCACGCCAAAGTGCGAGAAAACGAAATCGAGATTGATACTAAAATTAAAACGATTTTAGCTCAGTAGCTCAATTAGTGAAAACTCATCATCATTATCAGCCCATTTTAGTCCACTGCTGGCTTCTACCAAGGCACGCCACTCAGACAATCATCCGTTTTACAAGCTTTTTTTGCCAAAAGAAGTAACTGTTTATTAGCTAACTGATTAACAATGTAAACAAATATTGGAAGTATTTTAACCTACTTCCAAATTGTATAATCGATTTGCAAGCGATTTGTAATTCGGATATATTCGGGAGTGTAACTATAATTTGGTGCCATCGACCTGGGTAGGGCTGAGGACTGATCGAATCAGAATGAGGAGATCCGTAGACGAACGAAAGCTACCGACATACCCCACCGGATTAGCACGTTGAAGTGGCAGTGGGCAGGGCACATAGCACGCAGAACGGGTGGCCGATGGGGCCGAAAGGTTCTCGAATGGAGACCACGGACCGGTAAGCGCAGCGTAGGACGTTCACCCACAAGACGGACAGACGACCTAAAAGAGACAGGGGGCAGGGAAACGCTGGAAGAAGGCAGCAACCGGCCCTTTTAGACATCGATGGGGAGGCCTATGTCGGCAGTGGACGTCTTATGGCTGAAATGATGATGATGAACTGGGGCTCGATATTTGAATCGCTCGTATGATTTCAAAATATGTCAATGCCATTTTTTTCCGTTAAATTCTAATATAACCTCTTCAGTGCAGTGCATTCATGGACAAGACAAAATTTGTACGCCAATTCCTTTAGAAGTCCAGTTTGGTCGAAGTGTGTTCTTGAAATAATGGGTACATTGAACACCAAGTTTGGGAAACACTTTTGTCTAAACTCGAGAGAGCCAAACACCGAAATATTTCAAGTAACCGCAACCGTTCTCACAGTCTCATATCGCATAATATCACCTTCCCCGTTCTATTGAAACCTGCGAAATGCAGCCAACACTGCAGCTTATGACGTAGTTACTAGCCACACAGCTTACATTTCAGTTCCCACGGAGTAAAAATACACATAGTGGCGACACGGCTTATAATGGACGTGAAGTAAAATTAAACTGTTGTAATTTTTAGGGACCTAACCTTTTTTCGACTTAAAAGATACCGCAGGGAAACGCTGGATGCAGGCCGCTCCCTTTTGGAGATCGATGGGGGAGGCCTATGTCCAGCAGTGGACGTCCTACGGTTGAAATGATGACGATGATGAATTTTTAGGGTACCGTACCCAAAGGGTTAAAGCGGGTCCCTATTACTAAGCCTACGCTGTCTGTCTGTCTGTCCGTCCGTCCGTCCTACCTTTTAACGGCTGTTTCTTTCGAACCGTAATCCAGATTGCCAGTTGAAATTTTTACAGAATATTGTTACGGAATATTGTATTGTTACGATGGATTATCGATGGATGGATAGTATAAATAAAGACACGCACTTGCCCGGTTTATTCTCTTTAGTGTTAAAGAGATACCATCAAAGTAACACCGCGTTACTTTGCGGAATTCAGCTTCAATTCTGAATCTGTTTTTTTTTATTATTTAGAAAACAAAGTAGTACAAAAAGAATTTTTTCCCGAGTAGGTACCTAATTCGATCTCCTCCTTTAGAAATAAATATATATCATCAAGAAAACTACTTTAGGGGTAGGTAAAGGCGAAAAAGAATAATAATAATAATATATAACTTTATTATACACCGAAATAAAAAAAAATGAATATGAATATATAAAAAGAATATGTTCGAAAGAGATAATGACTGGGAAGCGGAATCTTCATTGCAAGTCGTGTTTCACTGTTGGCACTTCCCGATAACCTGCTTGAGCGTCGATGTGAATTGGGAACCTGTTCCTTCGATTATGATATTTCTATCTGAACGCATAAAAAGGCAATCTGGTTACCAGTTTCCTGGGATCCAAAAGTATTTGCAGATAATGTCATTACTTAATCATGGCTTGGGGAGCGATGGTGGCCTAGCGGTAGCATGTGCGCTTTACAATCTGACGGCACCCGGTTCGACCCAATCTTAATACAAACAAATAAAATCTCATAAAATAACAAATAAAAAATAGCAAATGGTATAAAGCAATTTTCGTGTTGATATTTAATAGGATGGCAGAAGAATTAAATTTTTTTTTTTTTAATTGATTGATTTTAAGTATGTATTTTGAACCAAAGTTATATGATTATTTACGGGATATTTACAGTGGTAAGGTTGTGGAATGAGCTAGATATTTCGATGCAGTTACATGCACCATGTTTACGGGAAGACTGAAGAATGCGGATGGTTGGTCAAACAGTTCAAATTAGGTGCAGACAAAACGATTTACCCTCTTTCATAGTCTTTCTTGGTCTTTGTCATATAACTTTAGTGAACAACCGCGATAGTTTAAAAGTGTTTTATTATGAACCATTTTTTTTAAACCTGTACTGTCCCTCTTCTGGGCAAAGGTCTCCCCCATTTCCTACGATAAATCTCGGTCCTTCGCCACCTCTAGCCGTTTTTATCATTATGAACCATAAGGATAAAAAAATACCTTTCAAAATAATACCGACAGATCACTTCAAGTTCAACGATTTAATAGAAAATCATTCTTCACGTGGAAAACATACTCTGAATACTCTGATAGAATTCCCCGAATAAATTCCTCTCAGAGACTACGCGGAATTACCTTTTATCCTCTTGAAACAAGTGGGCTGTTCAACTAAAATGCTTTCATGGAAAATAAGAAAACGCGGCATAAAACTTTCCAAGCTTCCATTACGAAATTCTTAGATGTTTGATAAAATGTTTTATCCTAAGGTTTTTAGGGTTCCGTACCCAAAGGGTAAAAACGGGACCCTATTACTAAGCCTACGATGTCTCTCTGTGTCTGTTTGTCTGTCTGTCCGTCTGTCTGTCCTACCTATTAACGGCTGTATCCTTCGAACCGTAATAGATAGCCAGTTGAAATTTTCACAGAATATGTAATGTTACGGAGGATTTACTAATAAATAAAAAAGTCAAAAAGTAAAAACGAAAGGGGGGTCCCCATACAACAAACGTGTTTTTTTTTACGTATTTTTGTATTAGCTCTAATGAAAAACGATAATACGTACAAGCATCAAACTTGGCATGATTATAGTACACACTCTAAAGTAAAACAACAAATAATAAATAATGGCCAAGTGCGAGTCGTTGACAAGTCTCTGTTCATTACCAAGTTATAACTGGTAATTTCATTATTGAAATTTGTGGTGGTACGGAACCCTCAGTGCGTGAGCCCGACTCGCACTTGCCCGGTTTATTTCATTACATAACTTACATCCTAACTGATATTACAAAAGCGAAAGTAACTGTTTGCTTGCTCACTGTGTTTCCGTAGCATTATAATATTAGTGTTCAAGTTTACCGAAACGTGCTCCATCTTCGACCGCAACTTCTCTTTCTATCAGATGAGATGTAAACATAGTGGGACGGTTTTTTTTGTAATAAAAAGATGTTATCTATAAAAAAATAAACACGCAAATTGGTTTAAAATGCCGGCGTAATCGCTGTACTTTTTTTTATACGCCCGAATTGAGAAACTTCCTCTTTTTTCGAAGTCGGTTAAAAAGTAAAATTTCCTTACTGATTAGCAGATTTTCCCTATACGGTGTAACTATCCACTACGAAAGGAATTTGTGCTATTCGACACCTAAAGGGGTGAATGCGATCCCACAGGAATCATTGATTCCAAACAAAACGGACTAACCATCAGACTGGCAGAAATTATCTGTTGCTATGGCGGTATTTTCACAATATCTGCTTTTTTTTTCTTAGATCCTCGCGGGCGAAGCCGTGAGATACAAGCTAGTTTTTTTAATCTCACAAGAATTATAAAAATAACACTGTAAATAACAGCGATAAATAATAACAAGCTCATAAATCTAACATTATAATGGACAGGAAACTGCAAAGTATTCAAACGCGTATTACTCAAACCTCGACCAATATCTGCCTCGGGCGCCGAGATTAGTCGCAAAAACTCGATAGATGTCATTAGGGCCTGTCGCTTGCATAAATGATGTTTGTTGTATCATTCCGTTGAGAAGGAAATGAGCTGCTGTTTTTATTTCCTGTAGACATCAAAATATTATCACAAATCTCGTGCTTCTACACTTGATTACCAGGACCGATTACCTAGAACGCTTCACCTAATTCTGTTCTAGTGTTAACACACGTATGGATTTGGTTGACGGACCGCCGTCCAGAGAGTGAGAATATCATATTTCCCTCTCTTTCTCTCCCGTTGGTTAGACGGCGGTTGAGGTCAACCAAATTCATACGTGTGTTAACACTATTAGAGAGTTCCAAAGAACTCTCGAGAGTTGTAAAATCGACGTTTGTCCGTCCGTCCTGTCCTTGTATCTCCTGTTAGAACTGTAGCGCGTTATCGTACAACGGAAACCTTAATCGTTTTATATTTAGATCATCATCATCATTTCAGCCATAGGACGTCCACTGCTGGACATAGGCTTCCCCCATCGATCTCCAAAAGGGCCGGTTGGAAGCGGCCTGCATCCAGCGTTTCCCTGCGGTCTCTTTTAGACCGTCTGTCCATCTTGTAGTATTTAGATACATATGACTTGATCCATATGCATTTTAGCACTAATTTGACATAACACAAAGGTCTTGGAACTTCTGCGTATATGATAGAGAAAATTGGCAGGAAATAAAGGCAGTTTCCTGACATTGGGTCCGCTTAAAATTGTGCCAACTGTCAACGTACTAAGT
Organism: Agriopis aurantiaria; assembly: GCA_914767915.1. Classification (NCBI taxonomy): domain Eukaryota; kingdom Metazoa; phylum Arthropoda; class Insecta; order Lepidoptera; family Geometridae; genus Agriopis; species Agriopis aurantiaria. The sequence goes on from OU611982.1 coordinate 4,331,880, forward strand.
AAAAGTAAGAGGACAACCGCAAAGTGAAGGGCTATGGGCTGCAATGGGCATAGCAAACGTCATTAGTGCTAGTCGTGTTCCATGGTTCCATCTCCTTTCCACCGCAGAAAAAAATAATAGCCGCTTCCACGTTCCACATTGCCAAGCCCATCTGATAACGACCAATGAGGCAACAGATCTAAACTACGTTTTCTAATACGAGCCGATGAAAATAGTTTTAGCGGATGAATGAACGCGGAGTGCGAATCGCTGGTGCGTGGTCAGTCTATTTGCGTGGGTGTCAGAGTTCAGCTCACACCCCTGCGGGGCCAATGTATTAATAGAATTATCATTTCACCTTTGAATGTTGGGAACTATGGCGATTACGGCGGCTTTATGGCGTTCTGTGGTTTGAGGTTATTTGAGTTTGATTGTGGCGAACGATAAAATAAATCCATTACGTTTATTCAATAAACATACAAAACAGAACCACGTGGAGACTACGGACCGGTAAGCGCAGCGTAGGACGTCCACCCACAAGATGGACAGACGATCTAAAAGAGACCGCAGGGAAACGCTGGATGCAGGCCGCTTCCAACTGGCCCTTTTGGAGATCGACGGGAGAGGCCTATGTCCAGCATTGGACGTCTTATGGCTGAAATGATGATGATGATGATGACAAAACAGAATGCAATAATTTTTAGACAACTTTGAATTTACATTAAAAGGACCTGTACCACATTCTAAAACAATGCATAGGTGCATTATAATAGCATGAATCGTGAGCATATATATACATAAAAAAATGGTTTTGAACCAGGTAAGCTTTATACTGCTAACTATCAATTAACTAATAATATAATAATTCAATTCAAAATTTTCAACAAAGGTACAAAAAACTATTTTTTTAAATATAAAATGCTGAATATTTTTTTAATTGCCTTTAAAACGGATATAACTATACAATATAAATATATCAATATTTCTGTTGAAGACCAGGATTTCGTTGTCCTTTGCGAAAGCCAATTCGCCAGTTCGCGAACTGTTTGTCGCAAAGGACAACGAAAATTGAATCTGTCTCTTATAGTATCCATCTGTTCCGTTGCTATGGAAGTTACGATGGTATGCTTTGGACTGCGGAACCCTGAAAACGGGTTGAACGGAAGACCAGCGCCGGTTGTTTACGACCGGCATCTTGCTGAGTTGGAGCCGGTTTGTGACAAAAAAATATGATAAGCTCTAGTTAAGATTTGTTTAAGTTTTTTTTTTTTTTTTACCATTCTAATTATTGTATTTTTTTGCCACAAATAAATGATGTCTATGTCTATGAAAACGAACTAAAGTTAACTCTGTCCAGCTACAGACTCTCTTCAAGTCAAGACTTGAGATTCCTGTGTTCCATTTTCCTTCTGTCACAGACATGCTGGTAAATTGTTTTGGCTGTCAAAATGATCCTCTAGCTATTGTGTTTCAGAGTCAACGTGAGAAAATCACGTTGCCTCGTATTATTTTCCTAAACTTGTGTATTTTCGAGCGATAATGGGCAATAATGGATAAGTGCCTTGTCTAGTTGTTTCTAAAACACCATAGAAGCATCTTGTAAACTCTGCCACCTCACTGGGGCATGATCGTCACTGATCGTGACCTACTTTGCTTTACAATGACTTATAATATTTTAAAACTCGAAATTATCGACCTCATGAAAATTTGATTACATTTAACACTGGCTAAATAGGCAAAATATCTGGAGTCAAAACTTTTTTAAATTGTAACCAGTTGACAGCAGTTGTCAATTGTCTAATCCATGACTAATAAATAAGGATAACTGCAGACAATGTCACGGGACGCCAAAGTTTGTCCAATAAATCGTTTAATGGCTGTATTGTGTTGTGTACACACATGTTGTAATATCTGTCTGAGACTTAAAGGATAGAAGACGCGAGCTTGCTTAATTTGTTTGTAACTGAACGTGTCCCATATCATTTTAATCAGGCATGACATAATTTGAAAACGAGTTAATAGTCTTAGGTCGGCAACGTATTTGTGATGCCTCTGGTTTTAGAAGTATCCATAGGCGAAAAAAATTATCATTATCACAAAATATTCTGATAAAACAACCAATCGCATGAACCATCCGTCGCTATTAAATTGAGTATTTCATTCGAAACTCTTGACAAACCAGATGGAACTTTTGTTTTTGAAACCGTCTTTGTTTTATTTATAGAATAAATAGGTCTTCGTTTGGCCACCAGCTCACCTGATGGAAAGCTATGTTCTGGCCAAAGATGGAGCACGTAGCCTTATAGGAGGTACTTATTCTCTCTGCCCTTGAAGATATACCCAGCTTATAGTTTTCTAATAAATTATGAATTCCATTTTGTTAATGTAATAATTCATAATTTTCTGCCAGATGGGCATAGAGCCGAAATGTTGAATACTAAAAGCAAATTTACTCGAGCTAAAGTCGTGAGCACGAACTTAAGCCCAACGCAGACTTTAGAATCGAGGCGGCGGCGTACAAACGACAGAGGAAAGTTAAATCTTTTTAGTTTACCGTATGTTAAAAATTTCCTCGACTGTTCTAAACTCTAGTAAATGTTACATTTTTAAACCTAGCGTAAGCCGAAGAGTTGACTTTTCTGCTGCCGCCTGTACGCCGCCGCGACACCGAGGCCTTAGAGCACGCATTGCTAGTTCACTTGCGTCATCTATTTCCCCGATCCATCGTAACCACTAACCATGTATGCTCGTGCCTATTGTGAGTACGGTTTTGGGTTGCTCCTCGCTTCGCTTGTGTCAAGGCTCCGACCTTGGATCAAAGGACCTTAGTCGTGTTTGGCCACACAATCGGGAATCAATGTATAATGTAAACGGAGCTTATTAGACGTGAGCGGAAGCCCGCTCAGACTACGCTATAATAAGAAAAAAAACTTCGTTTCAGGAATGGATCCTATAAGTTACGCTAAAATATAATAATAACTAGCTGTTGCCCGTGATTTCGTACGCGCAGGCTTTCGTATAAATTTTCAACCTTTTGCTTTCGGCCCTTTCGCAAAATCTTTTTAGCTGTCTTCTATACCCAATAAGGAATCTATTGAAATTCTGGACTATATAAGGAAATTCAACGTAAATAAAATAAAGCAAGTAGTATGTATTAACATGATTATTACAAATTTCTTTATGACAACTATCTCGGAGAGAGCGAGGGTCGTAAGCGTAGAGTGCCGGACTACTGAGCGTGCCGATGTACTGAAATGCCGGATGAGTCGCCGCCGCGACACCGAGGCCTTAGAGCACGCATTGCTAGTTCACTTGCGTCATCTATTTCCCCGATCCATCGTAACCACTAACCATGTATGCTCGTGCCTATTGTGAGTACGGTTTTGGGTTGCTCCTCGCTTCGCTTGTGTCAAGGCTCCGACCTTGGATCAAAGGACCTTAGTCGTGTTTGGCCACACAATCGGGAATCAATGTATAATGTAAACGGAGCTTATTAGACGTGAGCGGAAGCCCGCTCAGACTACGCTATAATAAGAAAAAAAACTTCGTTTCAGGAATGGATCCTATAAGTTACGCTAAAATATAATAATAACTAGCTGTTGCCCGTGATTTCGTACGCGCAGGCTTTCGTATAAATTTTCAACCTTTTGCTTTCGGCCCTTTCGCAAAATCTTTTTAGCTGTCTTCTATACCCAATAAGGAATCTATTGAAATTCTGGACTATATAAGGAAATTCAACGTAAATAAAATAAAGCAAGTAGTATGTATTAACATGATTATTACAAATTTCTTTATGACAACTATCTCGGAGAGAGCGAGGGTCGTAAGCGTAGAGTGCCGGACTACTGAGCGTGCCGATGTACTGAAATGCCGGATGAGTAAGACTACTGTATTATGCGTTTTACCCGACCCGTCTCGGTTCCTTGAAGTACTTATCGGAGTTAGATCTTTTTACCCTCTTTCCGCAAAGCAGTTCTTTTTAACTCTGTACTGTATTATAACACAGTCTGAAGTGCCTCTTTTGCTATTGAGATTACGATTTAATAGAGTTCTCAGTACAGAAATGTCTAGCATTTAATTGCTTAATCAGTCTAATTGCTTACGATCTGTCCTCTATTATATAGACAATTTAGAATTGTAGACTCAATTCGAGATAGAGATGATACAACGAAGTTTTTGAATTGGCTTGTTACTGCCAATAGGCATGTGTCCTAATGTTTAATTTATTACAAATAACCGGCTTAGCGATGAATATAAGTAAATACATTACACATACCTACGGAAAAAATAATTTGAATTGGCTGATAAATCTCTGAGATATGACTATTTAAAGTTTTAGGTGGGGATAGAGAGGGGATGTTCTATCCCTTTCTCGCAAAGCGTGTGTTAGTATAGCATTTGTATGGCGCTCCTGAGCCGTGACGTCACGGCTCAGTATAGTGCGCTCACTATCTAGCATGAAATTAAATTAAAATGCTTATATCTTATTTATTTTTGAATTAATTTTAATTATGTTTATGAAATTGTGATCTATTTATGATCAGCTTTTTTATGAGGTAATAAAAAATATTAGTCATCATGCCTATTCATTTGAGAACATGAGCCCTGGGGGGAGGGTCACACTTGTCAATTGTCAACCCCTAGGGGGGAGGGATGGGGGGGGGGGGGGAAGGTTTATTCCCGCCGTCTCGCCTCACCGTCTCGAGTTTTTATTACGTGTAAAGTATATAGATGGACAGAAAAGTGAAAAGTAAAAAAGTACTTGATTAATACGATTAATGAATTTCTACTAATTTATGGCGATGTTGACCGATGTTCATATGCGCTTTATTCCGGTTCGTGGTCTCCACTCAAGAACCTTTCTTCCCCACCGGTTATCGGTTCTTCGAGCGATGTGGCCTGCCCATTGCCACTTCAACTTGCATAGCTACTTGTAACTTACTGTTACTAGCTAACCAAATAACAATATGAAACACTCAGAGTGGCGACTTTTTTTTAAATTGCCTCTTTTCATAATGTAAAGTACTAAGAAGTTTTCATTTTGCAAATAACTGCAGTTGTCAGCAATCATCCCACACCGAACGGAATAATACTGTAACTTTTAAGATATTTCCACTTCCAACAACCTTTCTAGCCGTCATAGCCTATAACAAGCGATTAAATTAATTATTGCAGTGACGTTGATAATTAGAACACGCCAGGAAACTTGTTACAGAAATAACTTCTAACATTCACCTTAATAACATGAAAGCTGTATAAACTGCCATCCTTGAGGAATACGTAAAATATAGTAATTCCGAAAATTGGCTCGAGGGTTCCGTATCTGACGTATTTTGATGAAAACACAACCCTTGCAGCATAATTTATTTGAAGTTTGATACTTTAGTAGTATTTATCTATACTAATATTATAAAGAGGAAAGATTTGATTGTTTGTTTGTTTGCATTGAATAGGCTCCGAAACTACTGAACCGATTTGAAAATTTCTTCCGCTGTTGGGAAGCTACACTATCCCCGGGTAACAGGCTATATTTTATTTTCAAAAAAAATTGGGATCCTTACTAAAACTCCAATATAATTTTTTATTTTGAAACTTTTGTTTAATACCATTGCGAAGCAGGGGCGGGCCGCTAGTTTTAAATAAAAAGCAAGCGCTTTTATTAACTTAACAAAATACAATCTAACATTAAATACCTGAACTGCATAGACTATTATACAAAAACCGTTGGATTAACCATATACCGCTGAAGGTTGAAGAAAATACAAATCCTCAAGCCCACAACCAATTGGCAGCGTACCCAGCATGCTGGCAGCATTACCGCGCTGAATGGCAATGCCTATACTATATAAAATCTATACTAATATTATAAAGAGGAAAGATTTGATTGTTTGTTTGTTTGTTTGCATTGAATAGGCTCCGAAACTACTGAACCGATTTGAAAATTCTTTCACTGTTGGGAAGCTACATTATCCCCGGGTGACATAGGCTATAATCTATACCCGTGCGAAGCTGGGGCGGACCGCTAGTTTTTAAATAAACTTCGAATTTTGGTCATGCATCGCGTCTACCAGGCTTTCTGATAAATTTTAACACGACTGCCCAAAAGGAGCGTTTCGTTTTGAGAGTCCATGTATGTATGAACATGTATGAATGAACATTGCTAATTTCACCGTAACTCCCGAACGCCTGGACCAATTTTGGTGTGAGTGGTATCGTTAGTATCCTTGCATTACCCCAACTGTCATAGGGTCATTAAAATGACATGGTACGAGTTGAGGACATATTATTATACATATATGAAACCAGACTACATTTTAATTTTATATTTACTGACTTAACGTACTTTCGTCGTCTAAAACTGTTAGAACAGATTCTAAAAATATGTAACAGTACCAACTATAAATATTTTGGGACAATAAAATATTCGGGAAATTTTTGCACACACGGTCATCTGACCCCAAACTAAGCAAAGCTTGTGATATGGCTGCCAGAGACTGATATACATACATATATAGTTTTAAATACATACTTAAATAGATATTAACAACCAGATATAAAACAAACACAAATGTTCATCACATAAGTGTTTGTCCTAGGTGGGAATCGAACCCACGCCCCCAAGCTCAGAAGGTAGGTTTTTTTTAAAAAATAGTATAAGTGGCAAACAAGCAACGCGCCACCTGATGGTAAGTGGTCACCGCCGGCTATAGACACCTACAATACCCGGGGCATTGTCAGTGCGTTGCCTACCTTTGAGGACTCTATTCACCCTTCGTTTGAAGCAGTCCAAATTATAGATTAGGTTCACTACCAACTGGACCGACGGGTTATCAAATAGAATGAACAGCAGTGACTTACTAGAATAACCACTAGAGTGACGATGCGGCGCAATAGGCATGTGTTCTAATGTTTAATTTATTACAAATAACCGGCTTAGCGATGAATATAAGTAAATACATTACACATACCTACGGAAAAAATAAATTAAATTGGCTGATAAATCTCTGAGACATGAGTATTTAAAGTTTTAGGTGGGGATAAAGAGGAGATGTTCTATCCCTTTCTCGCAAAGCGTGTGTTAATACAGCATTTGTATGGCGCTCCTGAGCCGTGACGTCACGGCTCAGTATAGTGCGCTCTCTGTCTAACATGAAATTTAAATGCTTATATCTTATTTATTTTTGAACTAATTTTAATTTTGTTTTCGTTGATGTGCTCTAATTATGATCAGCTTTTTTATGAGGTAATAAAAAATATTAGTCATCATGCCTATTGAAATGAGTCACTTATTACATGGGCATTCGTATTTTTTATTTTATTTTATTGTGTATCTTGTTGAAAATAAGATGAAAATGAGGTCTCGATTCCCAAGGACTCGTAAAGTACCATTTCTTGGGACTCTTCTTTTCATCATCATCAGCCAGAAGACGTCCACTGCTAAACATAGGCTTCTTTTAATAGTGGGTTATCAAAAATATCACCAATGGTTTCTTGTTACGATATTGGTACGGACCCTAAAAACGCCGTAACAAACCGTAAGTGACTTGCGGCATGCGAGCTCCTACGCAATAAGAATAAGGTTTATTTATGCTAATGTGGAATTAATTTATCGTGAGACTTAATTTTTCTGAGGTATTTCTTTAATAACTAATTGAATTTTTGAAACATTTATTTTTTATTTTTGAACTTTTTGAATTTTGCCGTTTCGAACCGAAATTTTTGCACGGAATGTTACAAAATGTTTTTTTATAGAAAGGCTTTCGCTTATTTACTTATGAGCAAGTAGAATATAGGTTATGTTAAAAATCAGGGATGTTTGGGATGTTTTCGGAATGTGTCGTTAACAATTTTTGTTGACCTTAGTCCCAGATTTGATGGTTATAACTTTTTTCGTTTACGTATTGTTCCATACATTTTAGTAAAGCGCCTCCAGCGGAAACGCGGAGGAACTAAAGTCGGTAGTAATCGGCGGTATAGATTGCTTCACTCTAATACGAAAAAAGTTTTCGAATACCTTTCAGCCCAGCAATGTATGGAACAAAACGTAAACAAAAAAAGTTTTCGAATACTATCATAACTTGTACTAAGGGTACTGATGAGCAACGGGGAAGCCTTGGTGGGTTATTCCCAATATCTGCGATATCAGATGCCGTCAGTCTGCCCGATGCCGTCACTTATGCGGATTGACAGAAGTGCGACGGGGATTGACACAATATCGCATGCTCCGGAATTTCCGGTTATAATACCTCCTAGAGAGATGACGCACAGTATTTTGGATCCCTTTTGTTGATACGATAGATATATATTGCTTTGCGGGGCTATACCTACATGTGTTGTATCCAGCAGCTACAGTGCCAACCATTAGAATTTTTTTTTGGTTCCTAAAACGGGACCCTATTACTAAGCATCGGCCGCGCGCGTTAGACGCGCGCGGTTGCGATCGGCTGCGATACACGGAAGTCAACTTTAAACCTGTATGGACTCACGTATGCTGGCCTCAGCTACGTCTCAAGCCACATTTTCACGTCCAAAAATGCTTCTTTTTTTTAATGCCATAGTTGGCAAACAAGCAGACGGGCTGCCTGATGGTAAGCAGTCACCGTCGCCTATGGATACTTGTAACACCAGAGGCATCACAAATACGTTGCCGACCCTTTAGAACTCTATTATTAGCTTCTGTTCCAGGCCGCTGCAGTTATGTACTATATAATAATAAGTCGATATATGTAGTAATAAGCATGTCTGTAAAAGGAACACATATATATTCAATCTGCGGAAAACAATGGAGGGAAAAACTGAGATTGTATAAATGTAAAGTTTTGCAGAGATATCAGCAAACAATACAAACTGCGCATTATTTATAACATCAATAGGTGTCTATTTCCTACTTTTCTAATTACCATTTAGTTACATGCAGTTTTTCATATACGTAGGTATATAGGTACGACTCGATTTGTTTATGATCTGTGCGATAATACGACGCAATGTTAACAACAACATTGTCATATGACTCAGCCAACAAATATCTAACAAACACGTGTATGGTAATTTCATGTAGGTATTTTTTTTTTCTAATTGGATTTAGATGTACTTATTTTTGTATTTTTGATTGGAGTGTCTCGACTTAAAAGTAAATTGAAGGCTACATTTTATCTCCTCTTATAATTTTTCAAAGAGAAGATTACGTTTTCCAATAAACAAAATAGTTAGGCCAAATAGGGTTAAATAGTTAGGTTAGGAGTTAGGGCCAACGCCCACTGCAGGCCTAGCACGGGCCGTGCCGTGGCCAAATTTATTTTCTTCCCGCGAGTAAGAAATAGACATATCCATATTTTAACTTTGTCGAGTCTACGCGCGACACTGATAAAAATGGTGGAAACACAATTTGTCCACAGCCCGTGCTAGACCTCAAGTGGGCGTTGGCCAACTATTTTGTGGTAACAATCGTGGGTCAGTCACTTTAGACAATTTTATTTCAACTTGCCACACAGTTTACAATTTTATTTCATTCTTAGCCTACAATATCTGACGGAGACCTCAATGGGGCGAGCAATTGTCGAGTTTGACAAACTTATCTGTGAAATGGCCAAAAATGGAACTAAAAATGTTCGACTAGAGGAAGGGAGGTTGTGTGATAGTGGCTCCAATATTCAAGTGTACAGATAAGTTAGTCGCTCTGTATTTGTCTCTAGAGCGAAACGTTTCGGTGAAAGTAAACGTTATTGTATCCGACAACAGTTTTCATTGCACAAGTATTAAGTTCTTTTGTAATATTCGGAATTCGAGACATGCGAAATGGAATGCCATTTTGCAATTGAGGCGTTTACATGGACTTAGTTAACGGTGTCCTGAAGTAAACGGGGATTGGGAGAGGATTAAAAATAGAAGTAAAGTATAAAACAGTATAATCGATCAAAGTTTTCATCCTCCTTGTTCAATATCATAATCAAAGTGTCAAAATTTTAAATTTTCGCGATTTGAACACATATTTAATGTTTGTTACAATAGGCATTACATTCCAAAGATTCATACACAACGATTTGGGTCGTCGGGTCGTCATTTATGATACGTACTGCCTGAGAATGGAACTCCCTGTCGTCCTCCTTGTTTCCCGATAACCACAATCTGGGCATCTTCAAGGCTACAGTGAATAGATTTCTTCTAGATCAACGTGTTCCATCCTCGGCCACACCGTCGCTTACCATCAAGCGAGGTGGTGGTAAAACGTAGATCTATTCTATATATATACACGATATATACGAGTATATATAACAAAGACAATGTTTGTGATTTATCTACATACCATTATAATTATTTACTCATGTGAACCAGGCTTTATTATTTAATTATTTCGGCATGTCGGTGTTGAAAACTCCCGTGAAATTACGAAATGTTGTCGGAACAAAAGTGCTGAGTTCTCCACGTGTTCATTTGATCAAATAGAATGATGAAATAATAAAGTAAAATGCTACCAACTAATCTGTAAAGCGGTTAAATGATGGATTAAAAAAAAACTACGGGATTGCAAGTTTTATTCAGAAAAAATGCGGTAGTGGCGCTTCCAAGTCTCAAGTTAAGTCGTCGCTCGGAGATAATGATAAATAAAATAAATATTCGGGACATTTTTGCACACACGGTCACCTGACCCCAAACTAAGCAAAGCTTGTGATATGGCTGCCAGAGACTGATATAAATACATATATAGCTTTAAATACATACTTAAATAGATATTAACACCCAGATATAGAACAAACACAAATGTTCATCGCATAAATGTTTGTCCTAGATGGGAATCGAACCCACGCCCCCAAGCTCAGAAGGTAGGTTCACTACCAACTGGACCAACGGGCTATCTGCTGGACCAACGGGCTATCAATGGATCTTATGGATTCGTAATAGCACATATAGTTTTAAAATTATTTTCACGATGATCTCCTACTCGTTAATACCCTCAGTCTTGTAAAATCACAGACTAAGGAAGGGTAAAGAAAAGCCAAGATCCATGGGGAATCCTGGTCTCACAACACAACCCACCTTCATGAAATACTCTCTTGCCGGTCTTTACAAACAGGAGGCCATTGCTATGTATATATGGTTGTGTAGTTATCCCATTAATTTCCCACCTATGGCGGGAAATTTAATTTTCAAAAAATTTTTTGGTCCTAGTAGCTACAGCTTGGCCGGGTAATTATTTTAAAATAACACAGTGTTTGCGCAAATTGTTGGCTGTTTTTTTTTTCATCATTATAATGTATAACTATTAAACAGAACCACCATATCACTTACATTTGTCAATAAACCGTTTGAAACAACAAAAATTTGTTTATTGACAAATGTAAGTAACAATGTGCATTAGAGATAAATAGCTTTACATGATTTTGTAAAGAATAATAATCAATTTGCGCAAACATTATGATCGTTTACAATAATTACCCGGCCTAGCAATAAGGATAAGTAAATGTTTTGATTTGATTTGTTTTTCGATTATTTTCACGATGATCCTAATACTCTTTAATACCCTCAGTCTTGTAAAATTACAGACTGGAAGAGTAAAGAAAAGCTAAGATCCATAAGGAATCCTGGTCTCACAAGTCACAAACACAACCCGCATTCATGAAATACTCTCTTGCTGGTCTTTACAGGAGGCCATTGCTATGTATGTGTAGTTGTGTAGTTATCCCATTAAAACCTTTCCGTACCTACTAATAGTCAAAGCATTCGATCGATGCTCGCCTGCGGTCCCTTTGCATGTAGAGTCGAGGCATATCCATTACAGTCTATCGATCAGTCTATACGCACTATCGTATAATTTACGTTGTCATCCTTGAAATGTCATGGGGGAATAGATTGAAGATCGTCAGGGCCCAACGTAGATTTTGTTACGGTCGTAGTTTTATTTACGCCTTAGCCCTTAAAATTATTTAGAGCTTGAATATAGGCTTTTGACAAAGTATGTTGCGAAGTAATAGGAGTGTATTTTTGATCTCATTCTCTCAGTTGAATATTCAACGATTCATGAACACAATAGACGAAGTAATTCATTTAAAAAAGATTTTTTTAAATTAGCTTTTTCGTATTCTTCTCAGCAAACCCTTTCATTTGATACCCGTATCATGATGGTAGATAAGAAAATTTTGTCCGCCATCTTGGGGCGTCCGCCATATTGAATTTATCATCTAGAACCAAAGTGCTTGGGAAGACAAATCCAACGAACCCAAACTCGACGGGGTTATGTCCTTTCATTTACGAGTTCCTATGGCCACGTTCTGTCTCCATCATCAGACCAGCTCGACGGTACCATAATATTGCATTGTCACCGAATTTACATAACTATGCCAAACAGCTCAATCGGTTGTGGATAACTGGTGGAATTCTGTTGTAAGATTTATCCCACACTAACAGGGAAAGTTGAATAAAGCTTGTAAAAAGGGTCGTTTGATACAAATACCACTAGGAACCCCCGACAAGAAAGTAATCAGTTTTATCTTATTCCCAAACTGCATGAAACAACGTTATTGTAGAGAAATGTCGCGCGTGGAAACGAGATAAAGTATACTCTGCAAGTATACTCTACATACACCAAAGATTATTTATAGGAAGCGGTTTTGAAAATCAAGTTCCGACGTACCATTTGGTTCACTTAATTATTAAAGCATCATCATCATCATTTCAGCCTATCATTTTCCAATTGCTGGGACACATGCCTTCACTTAGAGAGACAGAATGGACCCTATGCCACCATGCTGACCCAGTGCATGCTATGTAATTTTTTTAAGTATTATTAGTCCCCGTTTGGCCACCAACTTACCTGATGGAAGCAATGTTGTTGACGAAGAAGGAGCACCTAGAAGGTATATACTTATTCACTCTGGCCTTGAAGATACCCAGGTTATAGATTTCAGGAAGCAAGAATGATGGCAAGGCATTTCGGTCCATAGCGGTTCACATTAAGAAGGTGGAGGTAAACCGACTAGTTCTAGCCGGTGGCTTGCCGACTATGCTGATAGACTTGTCTCATCTTTCCAGCCAATCAACAACGCAGACTTCGTGGTGCCTGTGGAAATTGATGGCGCGGTGCATCAGGTGTACGTGCTGAAGCGGCCGCACGTGGACGAGTTCCTGCGAAGGTGCGGAGAGCTGTACGAGTGTGTGCTCTTCACTGCTTCCCTCGCCAAATACGCGGATCCCGTCGCCGACCTACTCGACAGGTAATAATACAGGGTTACGCATATAGATTGTACTAAGCCGAAAGGAGGTCACAAGTACAAAAGTAAAAGTAGAAAGTAGTAGTGTAGAGTGTAAAAGTTGTTCATAATGATGAGTACAGTACTCATCATTATGAACAACTTTTACTATGGGACCAGCCCTGAAATCGCGAAAATAATATCAGCTGTTCTATAGAAAACGGTCATTGACACTCGACAAAATGTATGGAACAGCTGACTTTCCCCCCCGCGATTTCGGGTTTTGTCCTATAGTAAAAGTTGCTCATAATGATGAGCACAATAACCCCCTTTCAGCTTAATACAGTATATATGCGTAGCCTGTAAAATCAGTAGTCTCGCAGTCGAAGAAGGCCTAAGAAATGCTGGCGTGACGATCTTGACTCATTCGTGTGCAGATTATGAGACACGTTAAAACAAATTAAGTAAACCAAACTCGAGGGGTTTATTGAAGAGTTTTCCTCGCTACATCGGACCACCAGATTTGGTGGAAACAACCAAGCCTGGTTACACCCGAGCGGTCTACGCGGCGACATGACGGATATGCTCTAGCCCGGCGACAAGCGACAGTATTATGCCGCAAAGGTAGCAGGTCTCGCGTGGTTGGGTTACCGGGGGCTACCAGCCTGCCGGGAAGTTTCGTCTGGCATCGGTGTGTCCATTACCAAAATTCTGTTGGATATAGGCTCGGTGAAAAGATTTTTTAGAAGTCTATCATTAAATCAGCTCTTAAAGAGACAAAGAATTTGATAGACCATTTTAGCTGAGATAATAATTAAGATAACAGACCGCATGACAGACCGTTTTCTCACCGAGTTATCAGAGAACGTTATTTGTGGTTTATGACTGATATGTGCTACTATACGAGGTTTCAAACGAATATTTTGTCGTCACTATGCAAATCATAATAAGAATAAAAGATCGATGCGAAAGATAGCATGCTAATGCTAGAGTGGATGCCACTAATCTGTAAATGTGGCGTAGCACGCCCTGCGAGTCTATGGACGATTTACGGAAGACTGTCTTACAGCCGCACTCAGAGACGTTACTTAAGCTAAGGAATACTTAAAATTGCTCTGTCTCGTTTTCATATGTGACAATTTCCGTCATCGAGAAGTTGACAGAGCAATTTTAAGTATTCCTTAGCTTAAGAAACGTCTCTGCGTGCGGCCGTTAGAAATGACAGGGAAAAAAACAAAACATACAGTCGAATTGATAACCTCCTCCTTTTTGAAGTCTGTTAATAAAAGCCGTGGATTGCGGCTTTGCTCGGGAGAGGGAGGTCCGTTTCCAACACTGGACTGATGAGGGCTAATGATAATGAATCCAACAGAAACTTCGTTCACAAGCTGTTTTGTGCGTTTTAACATCCTCTTTGCTTATCTTCTTTAACTAGCACAGCACACTAAACAGCTGTTCCATGCGTTTTGTCGAGTTTCAATGACTGATTTCTATGGAACAGCTGATATTTATTGATTTTATTGACATTTCGCGATTGTGAAATAATAATAATGTTAATATTAGTGTGTTATGTACAAGGCGTTAATAATTTTTTCGATCTCTTTATGCTTCAATTCTTATGCAAGTACAATTGGGATTAGGCCGAGGAAATCCCTAACTTCCTCTAACAAACCAATCTATCTTCAAGAACATGTTTGTAAACGAAATCATAATGCAACAATGAATGATCGACGTTTTCCTACCAGTAATTACTGATAAACGGTTACTCATTACAAATGGGTCAGGGAGTTAGTAGTACGCGTCATGCCTTTGACACAGAATAGTGCATAACACTTGGATTCGCAAAGACAGACTTCACGAATGCACCACGAGTAAAGAAAGTCACGCATTGCAACAGGGTAGTCTTCAATAAATTTTAAAAAGCTTGGGGGAGTGTGTAGGAAATACCATCGTTCTTTACAAGCTGTGCACCGTGTTACGCCGCGTGGAAATATCAGAAATCCGTAACCTTTTTCTTAATAAAAATTATTCTATAGTCTTCAATAAATTTTATGTTTAAGCTTAGGGGGTTTACCAACATGCACTGGGCTAGCATGGTGGATTACGACCCGTCCTCTCTCTCTCTCTCTGAGAAAAGGCCTGTATCCCAGCAGTGGGAACATATGATAGACTGAAATGATGATGTGAAATGAACTGTAAGACATTATCTGTATATAGTCACCACAGTTCTCAAGGTGAATCCATCGTACTTGAGAGGTATTCCCCGTTCGTGATTCTGTTCCCCGATAAACACACCCAGCGCTTTTAGTACGGAATCTGGTAGCCGATAAAGAATTATGTAATAGAAATGGCGTACACTTTAATGGGTACTTCCGTAGTATTTATGAAGGAATACCATTTTACGTCCAGTCTATGTTAAGAGTGCTGTTGTCATGTATCCGTTGTTTTCTAAAGCCAAGAACCATTATACTTTTAGGAGTCAATGTAACCCAACTGAGAGGACGGATCCCGTCAATGGCGTGAATAAGAATGAGTAGTCGTTAGCCTGATTTGGAATGCTACTTTCGTTCGCAAATATCACAGACAGTCATCAATAATATTCCAGACAACCTTCTATAAAGCTGTCAGTTTGTCTGTGGCTTACGTGACAGATGGCGATTAGACGCCTTGGATGTACCGCTGGATAAAGAGACATTTTTATGATCTTACGCCTTGTTTACGGAACTATTAACAAGCGTCAGCACGCGATTCCCTTGTTGGGGTAGGCACAGTGAAAGAATGACTTAGGACTTAGGCTTAACTCGCTGCTTCATTCAAATTATACACTTGAAAACCTTCGACTAAAATAAAATTAATGGACGGGCCCTAACCATTGAAATTGCTCAGTAAAAACGAGTCAAAACCGTCGGACATATACTTCAACACCTAATTATAAAAATGTATAGTATATTTGTTACAAAAAAATAGATTCCGGTTTTATTTGTGTATTTACACTTCGGGAAAACATATGAATGCATAATTTTGAAAGAAACGAAATGAGAGCCGGCGCTCATTTTGCTATCTTCAAAAATGCGCTTCTACTGGGCCTGTCCATTCATTTTATTTTGGTCGAAGTTGAAAACTAGGCCATTTTATGATAATGTTAGCAGATGGCCGATAGGTGAATGGAGACCACGAAGCGGTAAGCGCAGCGTAGGGGCCCATAAGATGGACAGACGACCTAAAAAAGACCGCAGGGAAACGCTGGATGCAGGCCGCTTCCAACCGGCCCTTATGAAGATCGATGAGAGAGGCCTATCTTGCAGTGGACGTACTATGGCTGAAATGATGATGATAATATTTTCGAATTTCAAACAACTTTTTCTGAGGTATTAGGTTTTCTGCATGCAACTGAATTTAACGTAGTCTCAGGACGAGAAGTGCTTGACCATGAGATATGACATATTAACAACAAGAGGTTGTATACAGCTCTGCAAGGATGTGAATGAAGGTATCAATTTTTAACGAGATATTGTATAACTTTTTGCAGATGGGGCGTATTCCGCGCTCGGTTGTTCCGCGACAGCTGCGTGTTTCACCGCGGGAACTACGTGAAGGATCTGAACAGCCTAGGCCGCGACCTGCGCCGCGTCGTGATAGTCGACAACTCGCCGGCCTCGTACATATTCCACCCCGACAACGCTGTGAGTATCGTACATATTCCATGCTGACAATGCTGTGGGTATCGTACATATTCCACCCCGACAACGCTTTGAGTATCGTACATATTCCATGCTGACAATGCTGTGGGTATCGTACATATTCCACCCCGACAACGCTTTGAGTATCGTACATATTCCATGCTGACAATGCTGTGGGTATCGTACATATTACATACACGTACACAGTACATATCGATAGCCCGTTGGTTCAGTTGGTAGTGAACCTGCCTTCCGAGCTTGGGTGCGTGGGTTCGATTCCCATCTAGGATAAACATTTGTGTGATGAACATTTGTGTTTGTTCTATATCTGGTTGTTAATATCTATTTAAGTATGTATTTAAAATCTATATATGTATGTATATCAATCTCTGGTAGCCATATCACAAGCTTTGCTTAGTTTGGGGTCAGATGACCGTGTGTGAAAAAATGTCCCGAATATTTATTTATTTATTTATTTATATTCCACCCCGACAACGCTGTGAGTATCGCACATATTCCATGCCCACAATGCTGTGAGTATCGTACATATTCCATGCCCACAATGCTGTGAGTATCGCACATATTCCATGCCCACAACGCTGTGAGTATCGTACATATTCCATGCCCACAATGCTGTGAGTATCGCACATATTCCATGCCCACAACGCTGTGAGTATCGTACATATTCCATGCCCAGAACGCTGTGAGTATCGTACATATTCCACCCCGACAACGCTGTGAGTATCGCACATATTCCACCCCGACAACGCTGTGAGTATCGTACATATTCCATGCCCACAATGCTGTGAGTATCGCACATATTCCATGCCCACAACGCTGTGAGTATCGTACATATTCCATGCCCAGAACGCTGTGAGTATCGTACATATTCCACCCCGACAACGCTGTGAGTATCGTACATATTCCATGCCCACAATGCTGTGAGTATCGCACATATTCCATGCCCACAACGCTGTGAGTATCGTACATATTCCATGCCCAGAACGCTGTGAGTATCGTACATATTCCACCCCGACAACGCTGTGAGTATCGTACATATTCCATGCCCAGAACGCTGTGAGTATCGTACATATTCCACCCCGACAACGCTGTGAGTATCGTATAATTTACATGCCGACAACGCTGTGAGTATCGCACATATTCCATGCTGACAATGCAGTGAGTATATAATATACGTGAAAGATTTGTAAGCCCATGGTCTATACGTAATACAGCCAAGTCTTTAGTTGGATCAATGCTCCAATTAACACAACGCATAATTCAGATCGATCTCCGTCGTCTTGGTAGTAGCACATCAGACGTAAATAAAAACAATGCCAGATTTAAAATTTGTTAATAGGCTTTCCGTAGGTGGAGGAACACCCAGGCGGCGCATCCACAGACTAGCAGTTCTCACCGTAAAAGTGGAATCAAAGCGCTTCGTACGGGTTTTTGGAATATCAACCATAAAATGGTGTTGCCATTTCGTGCCCACTCTGGCAGTCCGATAGAAAAATACGAAGGGGATAGGATTAGATCATGCAGATATTGGGGCATAGTAAACTGCAAAACGTCTTCGAAAGCAGTACGTGCGAATGGAGTTAAATTACTACTAAGCTGCATTGTGACGTCAAAAAATGCGGCACGCTGGATTTTCACACATTTTATCGTGCTCGCCGTGTCTGTATTTATAAAGATCTGTGGTACTACCGTAGTTACAGTGCCATGGCCAGTCGCACGGACATACCTTCAACGCAGGTTAATGCCCTAACAGGAA
Source organism: Agriopis aurantiaria (assembly GCA_914767915.1). NCBI lineage: Eukaryota > Metazoa > Arthropoda > Insecta > Lepidoptera > Geometridae > Agriopis > Agriopis aurantiaria. The sequence goes on from OU611982.1 coordinate 4,350,500, forward strand.
ATTAGTATTATACAAAAGAATGTACAACAATGCTTAAGGACAGAGTTGCATCGGCGCTATTATACCCACATCTCGCGTTATCTTTATAATAACGCGAGCTTTATCACTGCTATCATTGGAGATACTCTGCATTCTGGACAATGACTAACTATTGTCTCATTTTTAACCTTGAAGTTTCGACTTTAAAAAAAAAGATAGACAGATGAACTCATTTTTTAGGGTTCCGTACCTCAAAAGGAAAAAACGGAACCCTTATAGGATCAGTTCGTTGTCCGTCTGTCTGTCCGTTTGTCTGTCCGTCTGTCAAGACCCTTTTTCTCAAGAACGCGTAAAGGTATCAAGTTGAAATTTATACTAAACTAGCGACCCGCCCGCCCGGCTTCGTACGGGTGTAATTTACGTGCGAAGCCGGGGCGGGTCGCTAGCTATATATATAAACCTTCCGTGGAAATGTATCTAACTGATAGTGAAAATCGCATCAAAATCCGTTGCGTGGTTTAGGAGGAGTTAGCGGCCATACAGATAGACAGACAGACAGACGCGGAAAGCGACTTTAATTTATACTATGTAGAGAAGAGATACTTGGGTCTACGGTTTCTTTCGGCTGTAAAATAAAATAAAAGTTGTAAGTCAACGCAATCAAAACGGAACCCTCAGAGCACGAGTCCTACTCGTACTTGTCCGGTTTTTTTATTGTTTACATCAGGAATTATATAAATGGAGTAATTTCTGTTCTGTTCTGTTTATAAGGCCAATAAGCGGAAACGCGTGGCCACAGAATACATATTAGTACAAGTACAAAAGATTCACTCCGCAAAATCATTTAAATAAGTGGCGACTTGCTACCACAATAAAGTCCAATTCAGGGCGTGCGAGCGCTAACTGCCTACAGCTATATTAACCTAGAAGTTGCCTCTCTGTCTATCGCGTAACTCTTGCGTTCTCTCTGTCTATCGCGCGGCAAGACCGAAAAGTCGGCTACAAATCATGTTTAGAATAGCAGGCCTGGCGCGGCGCAGATCGTTCGTTGACATCAACCAACATCTGATTCTAACGTCAGCTAATATTTTATTTACATTACGTACATACAAAAAAAAATACGTACCAATTTTATTGTGGTATGTTTTCAGCTATTACGAGCTCTATCACCAATCTTGGTTTTCAGGAGCGTTTCCCTTGCATGTTAACTGTGAGGGGTTTTGTGATACCTTGAACTTGTTATTCTCTGCAGCATATTAACAATATCGTTTTTACAGGTACCTGTCGCGTCATGGTTCGACGACATGACAGATTCAGAACTATTGGACTTAATACCGTTCTTCGAGAAACTGAGCAAGGTTGACAGTGTGTACACAGTGCTGCGTAACTCCAACCACCCGTACAACCCGACGCAGAACAACTCGCCGCCCACATAGCGGCGCCCGCGATACGTGATACGCAGCACCGCGATACGCAGCAAGCGTACGATACGCTGCGTATCCACACGCCGCGACGTATCCACCCCCCTCGACGAGCCGCGATCTACGACCGCCTTCCTCAGACTAATCAAAAACGGAGCGGATTTCGTATTAAGTGCCAATTTTGCCTTCTGGTTATTAAGGACGTTATTTGTACCTATTTTACATTTTAGGTATTTGTTAGTGCGTAAGTGAATGTATGATGGATTTGTGATTTTTTTTTTAAATTGTTTTTATCATCTTTTAACTTTATATCCGTTGCTTGCAGGAAAGTTTGGATCGCTACTAACAGTTTCGTTTTATGTTCAATTTTATATCGTGCTTGGGATCAATATACGTATAAGTTAGGTACCTTCGTCGTTTCAGCAGATTTCCATCGTATGTCATAAATTGTACGTTGGAATTGATTTGATACGTGATGGAATTATTTCTTATGTGCGCATTTTTATAGTAGAATGATTCTCTCCGGGCCGGTATGGTCATAAATCTCAGTTGCATCAAATGTGCAAATGAGAGAGAGAGAGAGATATATTAATTATAATTGAAAAGCGTCACGCTCTAAAGATTAATGACCCAACCCGCAAGGAAAAAACAATTCAACTACAAAAGTAACTTCAAAATGTTTTGCGAATCAATTTTGCCTTCTATCTGAAAATGTTTGTTGCATTTTTATTATGTACTTTTAATATATTCTATTTGTTAATGCTGTAACACTATCGTATAGACTTGCAACATAATCAAGGATTCTAAAAACTCGACTGGTATACTTAACTGTCCTGCACTAAAAAGTGTAAATATTTTTTTATATTAAATACTAAGAGATCGGAGTGAATAGCTTCAAATCATGTTTAGAATAACTATAAGATCAAATATACTTACTTAATGTAACTGTACGTATGTATATTATTTTATATTTAAATTTTCATTGTATAAGAATACTTAGGTGATTGCGATAAGCGACTAGATTGTATGACATGGGTATGTATTTACAAATATTTACTTTATTATCAATGTGATAAAGTATTAAATCATCTGACGCTAATTCGTCTGGTTGATCCCTGTTTTGCTTTGAACCACACCTCGAAAAACTTTATCTTGATATTATAAAACTTATTGCTGTATTTTGTCTGTAAAATCGAGTGAGGGAGTTACTATCGTATTTTCTAAATAAAACTGGCGGACTTATTTTGAACATTTTAGTTCCTTTTTTTTGCCGTTTCTACAGATACGTTAGTAAAATTAAATCGAATTATTTATTTGTCAGATAAGTTAGTCGGGGTATAGTTTGAACATGTTCTGAACATTGTAACATAACTCGCTTATCGTATTCATCTACATAGAAAAGCATAGTCGTAAAAGTGAGTCAGAACAAAAGCACTTGACGAGAATTGCATTGCGAACACTCGACTGTCACAATACCACCTTGTAATATCTAATTACTTGATTAAAAAAAAATGGCATTACTATTTTTAACAAAAACAGTTAATTGGGGTCATGTACAGTTTCACGAAAAAAGTGCCCACACGAATTTGACTTTGACATTAGGGCCGGCCAGTGCAGATTATATAAACTTACTTACCTATATAAATACCGACATATAATTTTACTATTATAAGTAATTTAATATCAAATATTTTTTTCATCTAAAATTTCGAGTAATATCCAAAATATAAAAACAAAATGTAATTTAAATCTTATGTCGTTATTTAAACTGTCTAATTTAGCTTGCAATGATTGTAGTCTAAAATGTTTAAAAGCATAAATTACCTTAAGAGCCGTATTACAAAAAGCATTGGCAAGACGAATATAATACAAGTAAACTATAACATTAAATTTGTTTATTTAATGGCAGTAATTTAACGAAATCCACTATCAAACTTTCCCTCCTATAGGGTTTTACGAAAAACTACTTTTGTAAATTGGAGGTAATAAGTTGATATGATGAGTTTTTCCAAAATGGTAAGCCATTATTTTCAATAAAAATTACAGATGTATTTTACGTTTTTGTTTTTGATTTATTACAGAAATATAATTTCATATAGATCTTTCTATGTGATAGAATCAGAATGCCAAAAAAAATAAAATTGGTAGCCTTTTTTCTTAAAAAATGGGGGAGAGCTCTTAATATTTAGAATGTTTTTATCTACTTTTGGGTTGGACATTTTTAAACACTGGCCTTTCCAAACTTTGAAATTCCTTTTGCAGTATACCTTATTTCTAGACATACATTTTGTATGAAATACGTTCTGACTAAAATGACTTGTTTTCAGTTCTATGAGTAATATTTATATATTTTTTTTACACAAGGTGGTATAATAACAATCGAAGTTTTGTCTCGTGCTCATCACAATGATTGCTGACCGTTTCCATGACGGAGAAAATACGAAGAGCCATAAGACTAAATAAACAGAATTCTTATAAAAACAAAGAAAGAAAGAAAATACATTTATTTGAATCCATTTATTATTAAAATAAAGGACTATCAGTGCTGCGTTGGGGGCGTGTCTTTTAATTCTTTAAAATGAATTAGCTCAAAAGACGTATACAGCGGTTGCATATTTTGTCTAGCTAGTACAAATCTAGGGAGATGGCATAAAAATGCCGCGAATATTATACATTAAAAAAACAATTGATTTAATTAAATTGTCTAAACAATTTCAATAAGTAATTAAAATGTTATTTGAATGACACATCATATAAATAAATAAATAAAAATTAACCATTTTAACAGAATTTCTATATTTGCAAAATAAACAATATGACCTACTGCCGCCGTTAAACTTATAATTTAAATTTTAAAAAAAATAACATACTAAAATTTATCATGTAAAAAATCACTATGTAATAATAAAACACTAGATTTTAGAAAAGTCGATGCGCGATAATTTTGATCTTGCGGTAAACAAGATAGAGTTTATATTTCTACGGCAGTTTGTACACTGCACCGCCGACATTGAGTCCTATTCTGTCATACCACTCACTAAACTAAACCAATCTGACAGGACTAAAATTATCTGCCTCTTACCATTTTAATATGTGAGAGAAGGGTGGCAACAATTTTAGAGCTGTCAAATTTAGTTTAGTTTAGAGAACATCAGAATCGATGCCATTGTCTCTTTGTATTTGCTCCGTTTCCAATCGTGTATAAACTAACTTAGCGTGTACATAACTTGTAGATTTTGTACCCTTCGATTCCCATAATTTTAAAGTTCTTTTGTGACAATAATCAGTATCGCATCGGTGTCATCTGTTTGTATTTTTTTACGTTAAGACAGGATTGTATTTCACTGTTTTAAACTATCACGGTTGTTAACTAAAGTTATATGATTATTTACGGGATATTTACCGTGGTAAGGTTGTGGCATGAGCTCCCAATATTTCGGCGCAGTTACATGCACCATGTTCACGGGAAGACACCCGTGTCTTCCCGTCGACAGTCTCCCTAACTGCGCCGAAATATCGGGAGCTCATTCCACAACCTTACCACGGTAAATATCCCGTAAATAATCATATAACTTTAGGATTGTATTTGTTGTACATCTGTACTACATGAAACCTAACTTATGCATAAACGGTACAATAGCTAATTGGATCTGTAGGAAAAATATGTCGCACAACACTTTTTATGAGAAGTTGACACTCAAATTTTCTTATAGATTAGGTTATCGAGCGTTTATGCATAAGACAGGAAATGTATAACACCCTTCTAGTTTCGTCTTGAAGAATGCTGTTGAAAATTGTAGCTGTTGTATATCTTTTCTAAGCTACGCATGCATGTCTTTTCTTCTCAGGATTGTTAGAACAGTACAGATTAATAGTATAAAATGTAAAGTAACTTCTAAGGTAACTTTGAATTTGAATTTGGTTACAAAAATTATTGGCTTAGCAATGTAGGTCAGGTTGGTTTAGGTCGAAAAGTTATGAACCTGGCCATATTTTAGGCAGTTTTGGTCTGTCAAACCTTCAAAACTACAATAAGGACTTGACCGTGACTTACATTGCTTGACTTGACTGTGACTTGTTTTACGATATATTTTACAAAAACTTTAGTATATTTAAATACTCGACACTGGCGAGACGCCAAAATCCTCTCGTAAGAAAAAATATATTTTACAACACATTTGCTCAAAAAGTGCACTTACGAAGCCTGTATACATCGTTCGAAAGTTAAACATTACGCATCATACAACGGAGCGTGCGGTAATGAATTTTATCGCACGCTCAGATGTATAGCACCGTGCGTGTACTTTACGGTATTTTTTTAATTTCCCTTTTTTGTTTTTTTCTCGCAAATGTGTTGTAAAACGTTGTACGGCACACGTGCGGATTGGTTATTACAAACTCGTGACTATTACATTCGTCTACTCGTTTGTAATAACCAACTTACCGCACTTGTATCATAAATAACTATCATAGTAACATGCATAAATAACAGTATTTTTCATCACGACAACAGAAATTATAATTAAAAATAACAAAATAACAATTTAAAATATCATCTCAGTATTAAACCTAGCTTTGTAGTGTTTGATGCCATTATACACACATAAAATATATTGTAAATGTGCTACGCGAAAGAATGTTTTACTAAAACAACTTTTTTTTTTATAAAGTATATCTTGTTACAAGTATTACTTATGATTAGGACGGCTACAGGATAAGCGTACGACCTACATCACGATTTTACAAAATTGAACTCTATATGGGCACCGCTAATGCCGAAATTGGCTAACACAGTGAACCATGCGCGTCAAAATTGCAACGGTGGTTATTGTATTTTTTATTGACCGACTTAAAAAAGGAAATTTTAATTTTTTATGTTTGTTACCACAGTAATCCGTTATTTATAAACCGATTTGGAAAATTATGTTTTTATTTAAAAGGATATACTTTCTAATTGGTCCCGTATAAATCTCATCGAAATCGGTTCAGTAGTTTGGTTTTTAAATCAAAATAACTGGAAGATTGCATATTTTATAATTTTTAAAGACGTTTTTTTTTTTAAATTGATAGTTACACAGTTATCCAGAGATATTGTAAAAGCGCCCAGCATCAGTTTGAGGCTATGACAGCATAGTGGTCGCTTCAACCGGTATTCTGGCAAGAAAATCCGAGGCAGGTCTTTTTAAAAATTAAATAGCAGGCTTGCGTTTGACCATCAACCCGCCTAATATAAAAATAACCTCTCGAAGCAATCAAAGATAATGTTTAGCGCATGGTAACTTGCGTAAATTTTGCATTTTGTTTGCATATCTTCCAAGATTCACGAAATACTAAAAACAAATACCTATACATCATATTATAACTAAAGCATAGTTGAATAATAGAGGAAAATGAGAAATTGCAAATTTGTTTATGTAAAGTAACAAATAATGAAAACTAAAATAAAATTAGATAATATTATAAAATGGTGCTTTCAGTATTAGTTTAGTAGCAGACCGGAATGTTGACTGCTGGTAACATATTGCACTTTGAACGCACATTGGTTCAATATTGGAAGCATTGGCATAATATTGGCATAGAAATTGGTATAAATTTTGTAATCAACATTAATTTCATACGAAATTCATGGCAAATGAACACTGATTTATTTATTATTTTATCGTAAATTGCTTAGCAAAAAAGATTTGTTTTTTAAGTTTATTTTTAAACTATTATTTTTATATTGATAATATTGTTTTTGTAGGACGCGTGTAAATAAGATTTTTATTAATTTAACGACGAAATTTATTAATGAAATCGTTATCTTTAATTAAAAATATTTTTTCGTAATTATACAAGTTAGTTTGTTATTTAGTAGCTACGCCGGTGTATGTTTATAACTTTATACATATGTGTAGTAGATTTATTACTAGTTATATCAACGTCCTATAGTATGAGCCTTCCAAACATTATTTTTGTTAATCATGTAAGTAATCCACTTATTGAGGCCATATTTTTAATAGGTATATATGTAAAACAAATAAGAGTGACGATTTAAGTAAAAGACATAGTACCAGCTTACTCGATAGATGGCAATAACACCGGAACTATCTAGCACAAACGACCGCGCGTAGCCGGTCAGCTTCCGTAGAGTCGCGTAGCCGACCGGGTTCCGCAGAGTGCGCGCGTAGCCGGTCAGTTTCCGTAGAGAGTTGCGTAGCCGACCGGGTTCCGCAGAGTGCGCGCGTAGCTGGTCAGCTTCCGTAGAGAGTTGTGTAGCCGACCGGGTTCCGCAGAGTGCGCGCGTAGCCGGTCAGCCTCCGTAGAGTCGAGTAGCCGACCGGGTTCCGTGGAGTGCGTACGTGGCCGACAGGATTCCAAGATGCATAAGTTCCACACAAATATGAACTCGATTCTTTGGATTCGTTGGGTGTCAATTGTCCCTTTGGGTTCATTCCCCTATCTTATGTTTCTTTCCGTACTAAAAAGTGGATTACAGTGTCGTCACATCACCCCACACCCACTGTAGAACAGCATTTATCTGTAAGCCGTAACATTAGTTGTAGGATGTTAAAGTAATATATACGTTGATTTATTAGACATAAGAGTTCTGTTGTTTAAATGACGCGTTTTGAAAAAATATTGCAACATAGGCTAAGGCAGAATACTTTCCCTGTTGATTAGTTCCTAACGGACCACCCAAACCATCCACCTAGGTGGTCGGTTAGGAAAACTTGTTCCTAGCCGACCACCCAGGTGGACAGCTGGTGGTCGGTTAGGAAAACGTTTGTGTTTCACTTTAGAACGTCGCGTCGTATAGAGTTATTACAACAAAATAAAAGGCTTTTCAATTTAGCTCTGTTTTACTGCTAACGAAAGAACTAAGGGGTTAGTACTTTGTTTATCTACTGTCTGGTGTGAACATAGCCTTATCTACTTATTAATCTTTGAATATCGCATCGTCCAATAATTGTTATTTACCGTAATAATTGTTAATTTTTATTTATATTGAATAGTGCATGCAATAAATTCAATTGATATTTCGCTCATTTCATAATTATTAATTTAAAAAATATATTTTATTGTCTAACATTTAATAGATTCGGTAATTCGTTGTTGTAACAAATAATTTGATTTTTTTTGTCTAATATAATTTAATGTTTAACATTGATGTGTAAGGAATACCTACTTATGAGATGATAATAGTAATTTAACGCAATAAATATGTTTTTGTATGTTTGTTTCGTATCTAATTTGTTGTTGATATAACTTGCTAGCACTCGATTTTATGCAATCGCGCTGCTTACCTAGTTACCTACCGTCTTGATTAGTGAAACTCGTTTTTTAAACTATAGTTAATCCAGCTTATTTTGTCGCAAGAAAACGGCGAAAAAACATTCTTAAGAAAAGAATACTGTAGTCAGTAAAATAATTTTGACATTTGGTTTGCTTTTTTGACATTATAAAGTTACACGTTGGCTTCGATTCTGAACTAAACTAATCTGACAGGACTAAAATTATCTGCCCCTCTTTTCATTTTAATATGTGAGAGAAGGATGGCAACAATTTTAGAGCTGTCTAATTTAGTTTAGAGTACATCAGCATCTATGCCAATATGGATGCAAGTATATTTTAACTAAATTTATACCTATTGATATGGTCAAACCAGCATATTTTGTCATACAAAGGCATTTCTTTACAATGGCAACATTATTGTTTGGTTAAAGTCAAACAAACAAACCCAAGTCTCATAGAGTCCTTTTCATGAAAGAAGTCCCACGGAAAACAGCGGAACTAAATTTCCATGTTGTAGTTGTCAGGTGTTGTTACTGTGTTTGGACGCTACTGAGATTTTTATTAATTCTCCATCGTTAAAGAGTCGTGTACGATGCCAAAAGTTGTTAAAGTTCTAATCGAGAAATGATACTGATAGTGATTGATACGCGATGACAGCGCCGCGTCTGGAGGATTTCTTTCATGAAAAGCTATTTTACTGCCACATTCAGTGTTGCCATTTAAATAATTTAAAATTTTCCCGTTATTTCTGGTGACAATAAACTCTGGTTTCACAAAAATTCACACGAATTCACAGATAGTGTTGTCTGTTTCGTCTTGATTCGAGTTTCGTTAAATAACTGTTGTGAAGTCGATTGTTGAAGTTGTTAGAAGTTCGTAAAGTCAGTTGTACACAACGTGCAGTAGCTTAATTTATAACTAAACTTAAGCTCTTAAGGGCGCGGCGCTCTTTTTTATATATATAAAAATAAGCTTTGTGACGATTAACTTTTTTTTGACTTGATAACTTTGTCTTATAAATCAATGAATAATGCTGCACGCATGAATAATTGTCACGTTCCGCCTGAGCCGCGCGTGCAAGTGAGAGCGTGGAACAAGCGATAGGGAGGCACGATCGGCCTATGCGTCATCACGTAAAAGTATCGTTCGTAAACGGACTTTACTGACAACCCCTTTTTTTGTTTCAATGAGCTCAATGATCTAGGCAAGATTACATTATTTACAATACTTTTCTATTTATATATACACAAAATTATATATAAAAAAACTTTTGGAAAGCTGCAATACTTTAAATCAAAACGAAGTTGGCGCCCATGTGGCAAAGTACCAAGAGCGATGTCTCCGCGTTCGTCTAGCATTCCCGCATTGAATAGCCAAATATATTTATCTGCGCGTTTAAAGACATGAATTTTTTCGTTAAAAAAATAATAACATGTCGTTACATTTGCAAATTTTAATACAGAAACCAAGTTTCATCAAAATCAGTAGAGTAGTTACCGCAAAAATGTATTAACTACTTTTGTATTTCCTTTTAAATGTTGGTCGCACTTAATAAGCAGCATTCTGTTCAAACTGACTTTTTATCCTCCCACAAGCTACTGCGCATCGTGTGCAACGGCCTTATCAACATTGTAAATGTCTTCTGTAAAGAAAATACTTATTTTAATCAGATTACGTATAAGAATTACTTATAGATCCCGTGTAAACCAAACCACCCACTTTCTGCCCTTGAGCTGTAAAGAGAGTACAAATTCAATCGCATTGCTTGTTAATCTGAACAAATGATTTCTATTAATGCTTTAGGTGAAAAGTAGTATTATATTAACACAAAATAAGCAAATACCCTTGGGTACATCCTTTTTTGTAACGTTTACGCAAGAAATTAAAGGAACAAGTTAACTAAAAAGTATGTTATATTTTGTTGTCCCTTATTTTAATCAAGAGTAAATTGAATTCTTTCGTATTTCTTGGCTATTCGGGTGTTGATACAATCTGCCTTTCACACAAAAGGAACTTATAAGGCCGCGTTTTCAACCCTGGCTGCGAAGCGGTGGCGACTTTACATTATATATAGCTCACGTATTGAGAACAGGGGTGCAAGTACCGTTCTTTTAGCGATCGTCAAATTGACAGTTGAGGTCGTCAAATTCGATAATATGCCATTTTTTCAGTACTTGCTGTGATCGATTCTATGGCATTTTAGCGAATTTAACGATCGCTAAAGAACGGTACTTGCACTGCAGTTTCACACAAATGAACGCTTTGTCCTCAAGGGCCGAAAACGCCACCAAAAACGCAATTCGACAAATTTAAGGTTGTGCTTGTGCTGTACATATCTTTATTGATTCGAATTTTTTATCTTGCCTTCATGAATTCTTGACTAGTGTTATTCAGCCTTCAAGTGGCTGTAAGATGCTTGTAATAATTAAATCATTTTCGAAGAGCTTAGTAGTAAATGAATTTTACATCGCATTATTACGGCTTACTTAAAAACGTTGCTTATAGGTTTGTCTAATTTTTACACATTCTTGGCCCGTCAAAATTCGAAAAAGTACCACCTTTTTTGTTCCATTTTGTAAATAAAAAAAATAAAAAAATTTATATATATTTTTTTATTTTTGTTCCATGTTGTTGATAAAAACATTGGTAAAAATTCAATAATATTTCTTTTCGATTTAAAATATTGATTTAAAAATATACTTAGGATTTTGCCGGGCTAAATATTTGTGTTTTTTTTTAACTCTATTACCTCTTTGAGTTTATACTTCGTGCATCGTCGTCACGCATTTAAACATTTTTGAAGATATAAAATGATAGAATGTACTGATGTAAGTAGCAGTGTTATGAGACTAAAAAAATAAAAAAATTACACATACTAAAAAATTATATAAATATGTAGTTGATAAATTTCTAATATATAATCGTTAAAATTTTTCGTGGGTAGATAGCGGATTCTTTGTCCCTTTCCCGCAAAGCATATTAGTATAGAAATTGTATGGCGCAGCACGGCTTGACGTCATAACGTGCTATAATAGGGCGCTCTCTGTCTAGCATGAAGATAAAATACTTAAATCTCATTTATTTTCAAACAAATTTTTATTTTGTTTTCTTTGATGGACCCTATTTATGGTCAGCTTTTTATGAGGTAATAAAAAATTGCACACAAGCCTATTGTGTCTAACCAGAGTGAACAAAGAAAATAAAATTACAAATGTTCAGTAAACATTCCATTTTGATTCAAACGAGTTTTCAACAAAAAGTTTCTTTTTTCTAGTATTGAAAACTTGTTTGAATCAAAACGAAGAAGCTTAGATTTTACATAAGAATCATCATCATTTCAGCCGTAGGACGTCCACTGCTGGACATAGGCCTCCCCCGTCGATCTCCAAAAGGCCGGTTGGAAGCGGCCTGCATCCAGCGTTTCCCTGCGGTCTCTTTACATAAGAATATTCAATCATTTTATATTTTCAAAAGTGTTGAAATGCGCGAACAGTGCCGTCTGACATTTCTGTCAGTGTCAAATTGACAGATCAATTTTAAGTATTATTTAACTTAAGTAACGTTTAAGTAAGGTCGTCAGCGCTTACTCTTACAGCTTACTGTAGCCTCGAATAATCAATGACAAGAAAGCGCTTCAAATCAAGATTTAGAAATCACTGCAATATTTTATTTGATAAATTTTTAAATACACTTCGGCAAGGGATTTCAATAAAGAGTTGGCATTGTAGATATCTTGTACAGCAAATCGTTTTCGTAGGAGTACAGTCAGCGTCAAAATTTTAGCGTTCAGGGTAGTCAAAAGATAAGGCATACATTCGTTTGTATGTACGCATTTGGAATACGCATATACTTGTAAACATTCAAAAGTTGTCAATACAGGGTTATTAGAAAAAGGTATGCTAAGCCGAAAGGAGGTCATTATACTCATAATTATGAACAATTTTTACTATGGACACAACCCTGAAATGCCTACAACTAAATCAGCTGTTCCACACACTTTGTCGAGTGTCAATTTGACATGACAAAATGTGTTTTTTTTCCCCACAGAAAACGGTCATTGACATTGTCAAACATTCTATGGAACAGTTGATATTTTTTTCACTATTTCAGTGTTGGTCCCATAGTAAAAGTTGTTTCTAATTATGAGTAGGTATGAGTACCTTTCAACTTAGCATACACTTTACTTATATCCCTGTACACTGACTACGATCTATACTGAGTTCTTTGGATGATTACGACAATTATACGTATTCTGACTGCGTATATATAACGCCCCAAACATACCTCTGCTGCGGAACGGTAACAGCGGAACCGATACTAGTTTCAATGTCAACCTTATATCGTGTAATATAGCAGTAATTTAAACAGTAAACTTGAAACGGAGGCGCCGCTCGACACATTTGGTGTTTCTCCCACACGTTTTTAATACTCTGCTGAAGGCACATTATATGAGGTTCATATTTCAACGAGTAACGGTTTCGCTGCTACAGTTTCGCGGCGGAGGTGTGTTTGGGGCGTAAATGTATGCCTTTATGATTATTTTGACTACCCTGAACGCTAAAATCAATTTGACGCTCACTGTGCAGTTGACTTGCGAGAAGCACTGTGGGAAGTTCTTACGGCGTGTCTATCGGTATTATGAAGAATGGTACCTATCAGACTAGGCACGTGAGATGACTATAATTAATATATTTACGTGTAATAGCCATGGAAATAATAGAGAGAAAGCAGGAGAGTAGCTAGGTAACATTTACCTGTGACGAAATTTATAATGGTGTACATTTTTGATATAATATTGTACAAAAGAGACATTTGGTATGTTATTTTATAGGAATGAAATAAATAGCCTTAATAAACGATGTGAATGTATTATTTTAGCTTTAATTATTTCCTTTAACCTCTTAATTATGTCGTATAGAGTTATTGACAAATTAGCTTACGACTTGTTGCAGGTAGCGTCTCTACCGTCATTGCTAACAACTTTGGTTCCATGACTTAATAATTGGCTTTTTTTTTCCATACAAATCAAAAATATAACGTACTTTGAAATTGCCTGCGAGAGGTTGTTAGCTACTCATCAATAACCCTGTATGTTGATGGTATAGTGCACAACAACGGTAGACAGCGTACTTATAAAAAAAAACATTTGTGCAGGGCCCCGATTCTACTAAACAAATTGTAATTGATAACTACAATTTAAAAACATTTATTTGTAGAATCGGGTCCTAGTTGTGCACTATACCATCGATATGTAGATTTACGCCTCTGAAAAGAACGCAGCTTTCGACATAGTACTTCGGTATTGGAAATGAAACACCTACATCACTATCGATATTGTCAAAGCTTTATCTATAATCTTGCATTGCACGCGTACTATCAAATCATTTAACTACCTTTTCCTTTTTTTACTGTTATCAAAGATTCATAATTACCATGTGTTAGGTAATTTGGTTGCGCAAATCAGCGGCGCCGTGGCTTAGTTGGTTAAAGCGCCTGTCTAGTAAACAGGAGATCACGAGTTCGAATCTCGTCGGGGCCTGCCACAGTAGTATTCTATTTTCGTTTTTGTTTTATATTAGTGGCGCCCCGCGGTTTCACCCGCTATCCTACGAACCGTTACAGAAAGTGAATGTGCTATAAAATACCTACCCTTAACCAAATTTCATTCAATTTCGTTCAGTACGATACACATTACAATTAAGTGTAAACTGTGATTTAGAGACAAGACGAGCAAATTGCTTGACTGGTGGTAAGTGCCACGCTTCATCAAAGTCGAATATATCAGGAAAGATGAGCAAAGGTTCTCACGCATTGGGTGCCTGAAGCAGAGCATAGACCCCAGGTAGAAAGCGTTATGGCGAGGCGAATTAAAAACATTTCGTCATGACTAGCGAATAGGTCGTTGCTAGCAATCATCATCATCATTCCAGCCATAGGACGTCAGGACATACGCCTCCCCCATCGATCTCCAAAAGGGCCGGTTGGAAGCGGCCTGCATCCAGAATTTCCCTGCGGTCTCTTTTAGGTCGTCTGTCCATCTTGTGGGTGGACGTCCTACTTACACCGGGAGTACCGTACTGGGGGTTCCGTTGTGGGGTTGCTAGCAATAGAGCTTGAGAAACAAGGAATTGAGGAGAACTAAATATAGATAAAGAAATAGGTTTAAAAAAAAACTACGAACTTTATTAATCTTTTATTAATATTTTAAACGCACACAGTACTTGAAATAGATATAAACATTCAGAACATTTAATGATATGGTACTCAATTGCATTCATTTAACAATTGATTTAAACAACCATCTTTCAAACCTTATTCACGTCATGACTAGCCTAAAAACTAAATTGGCAACGTAGAACTAAAAATAATTTGTTCAACATAACAATCTTTACATTTGTACTAAGGCTTTGGAATAAATTGATTAGGTACAACGTGGACGTTTGGAACGTTTTCAAATACATAAGTGTTTGTATGTGGCCCATAGAACTGTGGGCAAAGTAAATATATACGTGCGTAAATTACGTGTAAAATTTCATGATAATGACGAAATTGAGTTTTTATATTTAAAAACTATACGTATTAACATTAGTCCAATGATCAACTTGACACCAACATGGGACCAGCAAAGATTCGAAATCTGAGCTCTATAGTTTAATTCTTTTAGAAATAATTTGGGCGTCACAAGTTTTTTGAGTTTCTTTTTTGAGTTTTTTGAGTTCAAGTTTTTGTTTTTTGAGCCTTTTTATTTTAAAAAAATGATGACCATGGAGACAGTCCTTCAGTCGTAATATTAAACAAGTTTACATAGTAAATAACGTCAAACAAGTCATAGTCGAGCAAAGTAGTAAGTCACGGTTTAGTCAAACTCATGCCCAGTAAAGTGGTGGAGGCTTTACAAGAGGCTTCTATGGAATTTTTGAAACAACATGAGGATACATGGATCCTCGTTATATCATTTTCAACACTCGAGTACGTTCACGAACACTAAAATAATACTTCACCATTATACTTGTTCATCCTCCTAGATTAACTTAATATTACTTGTGGTACCGCGCGTAGTATTACGCCAATCCGAACTAATACCGAAATCCAGCTTAATACTACGCGCGGTACCACAAGTAATATCAAGCTAATCTATTCGGATGAACAAGTATAATTATGATAGAACTTCACTTAGGTAAGTTCGTTTAATCATAAATTATTACACATTAACACAAGTTTAGAAAAATAATACGAGGCGACATCTTTTTTTTCACATTGGCACCTAAACTCCTGTAAAAAAAAACATCCATAGCGAAAGACGCCATTTTAAGCAATCAACGTGCCTTATATCACGTGACCTTGTTTCCTGTCCACTAAACTACAGAATCCTTTATTTTATTTTATTGAAGCTGTCAAAATTACTTCGTCGAAAACTGTTAACAAACAAGATTACGTATTAAAAATGTGCAACAATTTGGCAATAAACAAAAGCTGCAAAATTATGCATTTATTTTATACTTACAACATTTATGCACAATTTTTAAAATCTTACTCTCGAATACATTTATAAATAAATAACAAATTAACTAAAATAATTGATAGAGTATTGTTAACATAATATGTTTAGTTTATTGAAAGGTGGGACCATACAGCAACTATTAGCTACCGCCTTGCCGCTTCACCCAATGTGCTTCTTTACTAGGAATTCTCTTGAAAACACAGCGACAATTGTCTAACGACACAAAGCGGTAACTCTAATCTCAGAACTAAGGCCCTCCACATACGGAGCGACCTGTTTTGGCTTAAAACTTGAGTTACGCGCACAATCCGCGGGCTTATCAGGGGCGGATCCAGGATTTCATTTAGGGAGGGGGGCATTCTGGATTTCATTTTTGGGGGGGCCATTCTGACAAGGTTCGAAGAAATCAAATCGAAATTTTTTGTCGAATGTATGGAATTGGCAATGCCCCCAATCCCCATCATCCCCCCCTGGATCCGCCAATGGGGTTTATTGCCATCTGAGTCATCTGACCCCATGGTTAATGCAACCTTAAAATAGAAGCGGGCTAATAGGATACCGGACAGATATTTATTCATTGCCTTATAAAAAAACTGACCATTAATAGAGCCGATCTCCAAAAAAGAAATAAAAATTTGTTCAAAATTTAGGGCCTCCAACCAGCAAGAATAGTAATAAAGATATAATAATTTTAATGTCTTGCTGGTTAGAGAGCGCACTATACTTATGGATGACGTCACTTGAGGGTACGTCATACAAATTCCATACTGACACTAACTTTGTGGAAAAGGGACAGAGCATCCCTTCATAATTCGATCATAAACTTTAAACGCTTACATCTCAGAACTTGTTTTTATTTTATTTTACAGCCTTCTCTGCTGGTCAAGTTTCTATATTAGAACTTTTTTTGTCGATTTAAATATTTTTGTCAGTGGTTGTATTACATTCAATTATATTTATCACTAAGTCTTTTTAATAAATCAAACAACAGTCCGATAAAAAAAATTGTAATAGCCTATTTAGTAATTGTATAAATTTACTAGTACGTTCGGTAGGGCCGTGGCCGCCACGGGCCGCATGCGGCCTGCGAGGCAATGCCGAGGCGGGGCAATAATGGAACGATTTGAAAAAAAAGATCAGGTGAGGTGGCGGTAAAACACAAGCCTATTAATCAACAAAAAAAAGTTAAATAAATTAGGAGCATTTTGAAAATTAGTGAGAAAACATTCCAAAATTTAGAAGTCCGGGTATTGCGCTCCGCATTGTATTTAGGATATTATGTCACAGAAAAATAGTTCTAATTGGTCATGTCATAAGGAAAACATTTAATAAAATGGGGCTATATCAAAAACCTTACAAAACCTGAATACGGTTATTTTTGTCGACTCATTATCTTCAATTTTCCCCTACATAGCTTTCGGCTCCCACTATTCCTTGTAGAGTATAAGAGGACTCCCAATCTATATTCCACTTTTGCTTGTAACTTTCAACTTTTGTTTGTTTTAAAAAAATATTTTAATCTGGAACTAAAGTACAGTTTCGAAGGTGGACGTTTTTACCTTCGACACAGTTCTCCAACTATTGTAGGTACATCGTTCTATTGCTTATAATCCCATTGTTCAATTTTCCAATTTTTTTATTTTATATTTTCTTTATTTAAAAATACCTATTTACTTTGGTCACGCCACGACTTTACCGATTTTTTTTTAATGTTTTCTATTTCTTTGTAGAAGGTTCTTACGGTAAGAAAAATTAAGAAAATTGCGCAGAAAATTGGAAAATTTCAGAAAACTGAACGATCATTTTAACTTCGCGCTGTCTGGTAAATTCACATACATCAAGTATGTGAATTTATGTATGTGAATTTACCAGACAGCATTTATATTTTTGGACATTCGTAGCTAAGACAGGATAACGTCTGTCGGGTCAGCTAGTTACATAATAATAATTAATAACCTCCTTTTTTCACACTCGGATCGCGTAAAATTACAGAACTAACAATCTGATTCTGAACCACTATAATATTGCTTATCAGTTGGTCAGGTCTTTAATTAACAACAAGCTATAACATCTACAATTTTAACATTAATTTATTGCAAATTAATAATGCCTACTTTCTCGCATACATATATGTAACATTAGAACTGAAAAATGGGTACCATACAAAGATAATATAACCACTTGAGTCATAATTGGCTTGTGCAAGATGTAAGCCACGTCGGTCGCGGGGGGGGGATATCATAAGGCGCTTGTAATTGGACACTCAACGCTTGTAATTTGAGACTCGTCGCAAGTGATTGGAGACTCGACGCTTGTGATTGGAAACTCAAAAGTCATTCATTCAATTCGCGCCTAGGATTGGCCCGCACGAAAAAGATTAGGCAGAAAAAGTGTAACTTTGGATTACGGCGGGTTAAAGGATGAGCAGTCAAGTGGTTATATGGTCTTTGGTAACATACCATTGTGGCACGGGTACGCTTGGAGGCAGGGGATTTCAAGTAGTACCTTCTGTATTATACATATCACACTGCAGGACTGAGCTGGGGCCTCACGGCTACCCCTTAACGCGGGCTCGATACAGCGCTGTGCGGAAAATCACGCGAACGTGAACCTTAACACGTCGAGATACGGTTTGCTGTTGCGCTTCTTTTCGCAATCATCTAAGCAGAATCGCTTAGAACAGATAGCCGTAAGACACCAGGTGAAGGTGAAGGAAAGATGACATTTTATAAAAATTACATTAGATTGAGATAGCATCTCTCAAGCTAATGTCATTGTCAATGTCATTTTCATACAATTTCATTTTTCCGCAGGCGTGAACGCTAACAGAGAGTGGGTCTTGTCTAAGATATTGGTGTCAATTCTGTTGTACTGTTCTCTAAACTTATTTGACAGAACTAAAATTATCGGCATCTCTTTTTGATTCAATAAGTCAGAAGAGGATGGCATCAATTTTAGATCTATCAAACAGAATCGACACCACTGTTTATATAATTATTAACGTTGACTGTATTTTTTGTGTTGCTTACGCGATATCTTTGCCGATTGTGAATGTCACTCTCCGGCCCTCCCACTATCTCTATGCAAAAATATCACGTCGACCCAATGCTTTACAGTAACACGATTACATGGCTTTGGTGTGTATAGCGATTTATTATTTAAAAATAAGATTTTTAATACTCAAGAGGTTAGCCTAAAGCTTACACGCAAATTATTGTAAACCAAGCTACATTAATACGAAACTAGCCGTGGGTAACTCAGCTCTAATATGATTTAAAGATTTAGATCATTTAGGTTTGACTCACTGAGTCACAGCTCATTTTTTATTTATTTATTTATAGACATATACTATCACCCACCGGATTAGCAAGTTGAAGTGGCAGTGGGCAGGGCACATAGCACGCAGAACGGATGGCCGATCGGGCCGAAAGGTTCTGGAATGGGAACCACGGACCGGTAAGCGCAGCGTAGGACGTCCACCCACAAGATGGACAGACGATCTAAAAGAGACCGCAGGGAAACGCTGGATGCAGGCCGCTTCCAACCGGCCCTTTTGGAGATCGATGGGGAGGCCTATGTCCAGCAGTGGACGTCCTACGGCTGAAATGATGATGATGAGACATATACTCATCACACTTACAGCTACGCCAAGGCGCGTAAGTCATTCAATAAAAATTACGAATCAGTATACAATTAAATTAATTCTAGGTGGACATGTGTAATACAGGCAGCTCGCTAATAACAGCGAAACGAGCCAAAATGTCAACAGAAAAAAAAATAAGAACGGCTGTCAAGGCATTTTTGTAAGAAATTTGTAGCCAGTTGCACCCATATAAACGAAACGCAAGTTATTCGAAATCAGTTAGCAACTGTGGTGCGGAGTTCGACGCGTTGATCTAAATAAGAATATTCAATCAAGGTTCACTCATAATGCCTGGCGACAGATTTTTCTTCTCAATTCCGTTCTGTTAACTTCTTTTTTCTGTGGACCTGACTGAAGCCAGGAAAAAAGAGCGTTAGATAGCGCGTGAGTGAGAGAGAGAGAGAGAGAGAGCGTCTAACCATACAGCTCCATACAGGTAGTCCCGAGTTGATTGAGCGGTGAGCTGATCTGTGATTCAGTTCACGGATCTGACTCAAGTGTGTGAACCGTGAGCTGAGCTGCAGCTCACAAACTGTTGAGTTACCCATGGCTATACGAAACTTGCTTGACGCACCATTATAGAGATCATTCGTTTCATTTCAGATGCCTCACTTAGTGGATCGAAGTCTTTTCTTGCAGTATTTGGAAGTAGCAAGCCTGTAAAAAAAGAAATCAAATAAACTTTTTTTTTTTTATTTCTTTTATATTCTTGCGTTTGACCGCCAACTCGCCTGATGTTAAGCGATGATGCGGTCTACTATGGAGCACGCTTGCCTAGAAGAAACCGATTCAGGCAGCGCATTCCACTGACTAGCAGTTCGCATAATAAAATAATGTCGGCTCGAAAGACAAAGACACCGCTGAATCAAATGTCAATATACAAACGTCAAAAACTTCATTTATTCCACAGATAAACTGCGGCATGAAGGGACAGTTAAATTAACTCCTCAGTTACTAGTTTTACTCTGCAGATAACCTCCAACTGACTATTAAAAAGTCGAAAACTTGCTATCAATGGAATCCTATCTGATTCTTTAACTGAGGATTGAAAAATCGGCGTTTATAAGGTGTGGGGCCGTCCATTAATCACGTGATGGTTTTTTGCATTTTTAAACCCCCCTTCCCCTTGGTGAGGTTTTAGACTATTGTTTGTGTATTGATTGTGATATTTCGTGATTTTTGCTAACCCCCCTCCCCCCCTTTCAAGCCTCACGTGATTAATGGACGGTCCCCGTGTTATTATCGGCACTTACAAATGACGTCACTTGTAAGTACGCTATACAAACTTCATAGTGACCCTGATTTAGCGGTAAATTTACCTTGAGTGTGGTGAACATGAGCCCCAACTCGCCGTGCTGCATGCTCGGGTCCAAGAAGTCCTCGACGAAGTGTATCTCGGAGCCGAGCTGCAGTATCCTCGCGCGAACCACCACGAAATGGAACACAGGGAACAGCTCGTCCATACTCCACAGGTAGTTGGAACCTGGAACATAATAGATAGAAGTGAAAAAAAAAATATATCTTTTTGTACTTGAAGCGACGTAGAAGCGGAATTCCGCTGAATAAGAAAAAATGCGCGCGGATTTTTTATTATTATTAGCGGTAAAGAGATTAGTCAGAACACAGTTTTTCTGTTGGTGCCGGTCCGTCCGGTGGATCCGGACTGCCCGATGGTCTTGGACCGTTCTGTGGGGCCGTATCGCTCGAAAAACTCGGACTGCTCGATGGTCCCGGACCGTCCTGTGGTGCCTGACAGTCTGTTGGTGACGGTCCGTTCGGTGGTCCCGGACTGTTCTGTGCTGGCCCAACGTGCCTACGCCCATGTGGCTGGGTGTCTGTTATTGACTCATAGTACAAGCAATACCCATCGAGATGTTATTTTTTTGAAGTTTGATTACCAGGCAACCTTTTAATAAATGTGAAAATTACTCCAATATTTACTACTACCTAACTTCTCACGAACTACTTAGTTTCTCACCTACTACTTAATTTCTAAATTATTAATAAAAAAATATTATAACACCGGCTTGCACTCAGGATAATGTTTCTATCGGTCGAGACGATCGACCGGTTTCGGAGCCATTAGAGCCCCTTCCTCAGGGAATACGCGCGCTACTGGAGAAGGTCGCCCGCGTACTGGCGATACCAAGGCCGCGGCGGCGGTGCGCGCACGCGCAGAGCGTGCAGCCGCTCTTGCTGCCCTTGCACCCGCCTGCACTGCGACCGTTTCCTCCGGTACTGGTTTATTCTCTTCCGTTTCGCTTGTACATGGTGACACTTGTGTTATACATTTAGGGTCTACGCACAACACACTGACCGTGTCAAACGGCCTACTGACAACACACACAGTACTTAATTTCTTAAGTATTTTAACCTAACTTTTCACTTACTACCTAATTTCTTACCTACTACTTAATTTCTTACCTACTACTTAATTTCTTACATATAACCGAATTTCTCACCTAATACCTAATTGATCACCTATCTAATTTCTTACCAAGTTCCTGCTGCACAGCCGTGGTCATCTTCTCGAAGGTGCTTCTAATGACAAGTAGTTTCTCTATCGGGGAGAAGGTTGTCTTGAGCTGCTGGAGGGTTTCCACGGGCTCTTGGAACAGCTGTTCCTTCACCGGCGACTGTGGGGGCTGACTGCCAGAGTAGCCAATCCAAAACTTTCTGGAAGTAGAATTGATATTTAATTTTCAAAATTAAAAACCTACTTTAAAATTAGTCAAGATTTGATTGTTTATTCGTTTGTTTGTTTATTTGTTTGCATTGAATAGGCTCCGAAACTACTGAACCGATTTGAAAAATTCTTTCACTGTTGGGAAGCTACACTATCCCCGAGTGACATAGGCTATAATCTATACCCGTGCGAAGCTGGGGCGGACCGCTAGTAGTAAATAAATATAATATATTCGGCTTTTTTTTTGCACACACTACACGTACATCTGACCCCAAACTTAGCAAAGTTAGTACTATGGCTGCCAGAGATAGTGCACCATCACCCATCATTACATAGTTACACCATCTTCCTTGGTTACACTTATGTTTCTAAACTGTATAAAACATTTGGATATTTTTATTTAGCGGAGATGCAGTTAGCTTATTTAAATTTGCATTTTTACTTGCACGAAACAGAAGTACCTAGAGAAATAATCGACAATAGGAAGTCGATAAACGCGCAATCCCTTTGACAAATTAAAAGTGGTACGAAAATTCCGGACCCTGGTAATCACTTTACTTTTTGAATTATAAATCTACTAGCGACCCGCCCGCCCGGCTTCGCACGGGTGTAATTTACGTGCGAAGCCAGGGCAAGTTGCTAGTTATATATATAAACCTCCCTTGAAAATGTATCGAACTGATGGTGAAAACCGCATCAAAATCCGTTGCGTGGTTTAGGAGGAGTTAGCGGCCATACAGACAAACATACAGACAAACATACAGACAAACAGACAGACGCGGAAAGCGACTTCAATTTATACTATGTACAGAAACTGAATAGCGGTCCTTTATTACTAAACGTTACATGTTCCAACGAATTGGTTTACAACTAGTGACCACTTAAACAAATACTGTGCCATTTTGTTCACATCATATCAGGGTAAAAAACTAGCATTTATTTAGGTCTGTGTTAAAAACGCGTTTCACAAAAGCGTTACAAATGGATGGAGATTGATCGATTGGATGGATTGGTTTCGGATTTTGCGCCCTCTCCTTCAAACTCGTAGATATATGATGTCAACCCGAAGCCCAGAGAAGCACCATTTAAACCCGTAGATATATTATGTCAACCCGTAGCCCAAAGAAGCACCGTTCAAACCCGGAGTCTCCAGTTCAAATCCCGTAGATATTTAAGAAGTCAACCCGTAGCCCGGAGAAGCACCGTTCAAAACCGTAGATATAATATGATGTCAACCCGTAGCCCGGAGAAGCACCATTCAAACCCGTAGCCCAAAGAAGCACTGTTCAAACCCGGAGTCTCCAGATCAAATCCCGTAGATATTTATGAAGTCAACCCGTAGCCCAGAGTAGCACCGTTCAAAACTGTAGATGTATGATGTCAAGCCGTAGCCCAGAGAATCACCATTCAAACCCGGAGTCACCATGTCAGACCCGTAGATATATCATGTCAACCCGTAGCCCAAAGAAGCACTGTTCAAACCCGGAGTCTCCAGATCAAATCCCGTAGATATTTATGAAGTCAACCCGTAGCCCAGAGTAGCACCGTTCAAAACTGTAGATGTATGATGTCAACCTATAGCCCGGAGAAGCACCATTCAAACCCGGAGTCACCATGTCAAACCCGTAGATATATCATGTCAACCCGTAGCCCAAAAAAGCACTGTTCAAACCCAGAGTCCCCAGATCAAATCCCGTAGATATTTATGAAGTCGACCTGTAGCCCGGAGAAGCACAGTTCAAACACATAGATATATGATGTCAACCCGTAGGCTGGAGAAGCACTGTTCTAACGGGTCTCCGGGTCAAACCCGGATTACTAACAACATATTTACCGAGATAAGGTTGTGGACGGAACTCCGTATTTGGCGCACTTACATGCACAATGTTCACAGTAAATATCCCAGTATTATACATATAACTGTGAACAACCGTGATAGTTTAAAACAGAGTTTTATGTTACTTACTGGTCAATTCCAAGCATGGGCATGAGTGTGATATCGGGCTGCTTGTTCCACTTGAGTAGTCGTCGCCAGTAGAGATCGTCCTCGCGCTTATTGTGTAGCGCGTACAGCACAAACAGAGATGGGTGTGCGCGCGGGAGTAACGCCGCCTGGGCTAGCGACGCGCCTGATATCTCTTCACTGTAATCAATTGACAGAAAATAAGATGAAGAAATGGTACTGAGACGTGGTCCTTTACTGTTGGCCTTTTGGAAAAGCTCAGAGGCACACAGCGGGCAATGGAGAGAGCTATGCTCGGAGTTTCTTTGCGCGATAAGATCCGAAACGTGGATATTCGCCAAAGAACCAGAGTCACCGACATAGCTGTTAAAATTTGCAAGTTGAAGTGGCAATGGGCAGGCCACATCGCTCGGAGAACCGATAACCGATGGGGAAGAAAGGTTCTGGAGTGGAGACCACGAACCGGAAGACGCAGCGTAGGGAGGCCTCCCACTAGATGGACCGATGACATTGTGAGAGTCGCGGGCATCCAGTGGATGCAAAAGGCAGGCTGTCGTTCAGTGTGGAGGTTAAAGTGTGAGGCCTATGTTCAGCAGTGGACGTCTTCCGGCTGATGATGATGAAGATGAAGAATTATTTGGAGAAGCAGACGATTGCAAAAATATTTAAAACGCACCCAAAATCCCACGCGATTTATTTTCTAAATAAAATTCCTTAAATAATAGTTAAAGTGAGCAAAAAACATACTGTTAAAAAAAACTATTCATAACCTATGTACAAATACCTAACCCGTACGAAGTGCTATGATTTGCTATAATGATGATGAAATCTGTCACCTGTCTAAAGAATTACACTCCTCCTCTTTCCTAGACAGCACGCTGTCAGCGCCATCTGGCGGCAGCGCGGGGAACAACAGCCTTATCACTTGGTACAGTCTCCCAGTGACACTCTTCAGTTCTTTGACCGCGTGGCTCAACAGTAATGGATGGACTCTGACTCCGCCGTAGGTAGTGTTGAAAGCGTTAGTCAGGCCTAACACCAGTTGGCCCAACGGGTGGTGAGTTGATTCACATGCCTGTGGGAATAATTATTATCTATATAAATAAAAATTAAATGCCTCACTAAGCGTATCACTTGAGAACGGATGGAGCGATTTGGCATATTTTTTAGGGTCCCGTATTACAAAAGAAAAAAACGGAACCCTTATCACTTTGTTGTCCGTCTGTCAAGACAATTTTTTTCAGGAAAGCGTAAAAGTCGAAATTTACCCAATTTACGGTTTCTTTTGGCTGCGAAAAAATTTAATTTGTTAGTCAACGCGATCACTATATATGACCGTTTATGTCGCATATTTTGAGATTTCACAAGGGCATCAAAACCTATAAGGTACTTCCCGTATATCTAGAATCATAAAATTTGGCAAACGGCAAGATCTTATAGCACATATGAAGGAAAAAATCCGAAAATTTATAATTTGATATTATATCATATAAAAAATATAGTTTTACGATTACAAACTTACATTTAGTAGTTGGTATGTATGCACCTGTTTGCGTACTAGAAAGTTAAGTTTGTCTTTCAATATTTTTAACTTTTTTCGTCAAGACATGACTTTTCGGGATGGATCTATATTAATAATAAGTAATTTATTGTATAATGTTGAGATTTTTAGTATGATTATTTTAAATTTCAATTGGTAATAATTATTATTAATGTAATGTGACTAGCTACTATTATTATTTTTTCTATTAATATTTTTTTTGATTTGCATGTTACATGGAAATAAATTATTATTATTATACTATATACATATTTATTAAGTTTGTACGGAACCCTCAGGGTGCAAGTCCTACTCTCCGTTTAACAGTCCGGTTTAAAAAAAAAGTTAGTTCGAACGAGGTTTTTAGGAAAATAAAAATTAGATAAGTTGTCCAGAAAATCGGAAAAGCAATTTGATTCAAGTTAGACGCTAGCTTAATTTATGCTTTAGCTAGTTTACTTACATTCTGCAGATACTGTTTCAACTCCATGTAGCTCTCAAACGTGAGCGTCTCCTGCCCGAACTGTGGAATCACCTCCAAGCAATCTACAGACTTTTCCAACTCCGAATTCCTGTGCACTTTCATCACTTTCTTCCTTTCCTTGTGAGAACAGGATATGGCAACAGCCACATTCTGCCATATTTTGACATTGTCTATGGTCTGACCGGAAGGCCCGTTCGCAAAGTGGTTCCCGGTTGGAGTCAGGATGGACTCTGAGACGCCGAGGCTTTGGAAACATTGGCGGAAGAGGGCGTTCCATTTCTGGCTTGGCGCTACGCTTAGTTTGCCGAATGAGCTGTAATCAGGTAAGAAGTAATCAAGGTATGATAGCAAGAACAGAGAAAGTTCAAGGTCAAAACTTTGATAGCCCCGTTGGCCCAGTTGGTAGTGACCCTGCCTTCTGCGCTTGAGGGCGTGGGTTCGATTCCCACCTAGGGTAAACATTCATGTGATGAACATCTGTGTTTGTTCTATATCTGGGTGTTAATATGCATTTAAGTATGTATTTCAAAATACATAGTTCTATGTACTTCATTTTATTTACGCACACACGGTTATCTGACCCCAACTTAGCAAAGCTTGTACTATGGATTACAGAGACTGAAATACATACACAAATATATATATATATATATATATATATATACATGTACACATAGATACATCCTATATATACATATGTCTCTGTCAGCCATAGTACAAGCTTTGCTTAGTTGGGGTCAGATGACCGTGTGTGCGTAAATAAAATAAAGTACATAGTAAAGTTATGGTAAAAACAAAATACGGTCGAAGTAAAAACAGAGTACATACATGGTTATACGGAACGGTGTTACTAGGCCGAAAGGAGGTCATTGTACTCATTATTATAAACAACTTTTACTTAGCAGCTGTTTTTTTTTCGCTATTTCAAGGTTGGTAAACGTTGTTCATCATACAATGTTCTCCTTTAGATTTAATACCACCGTTACGTAAGTTTTAGCGTGTGATTGAGCCTGATAAAAAAAATATATAGCCTCCATAGACTCAGCATAGACCTACCTTCTTAGTTTGGCCTTCTTAATAAGTAGGTACAGAAAAATCGTGGATAAATAGTTGGAGTAATGTTGGGTCAACAAATCAAATACAATTAAAGTTTAATCCACGAAGACGTACGTACACCCACAGAATATTGACATAGGAATACACAAAAAAAAAAACTTATCAAATTCCTAAAACAATATGCTTGCGTCAGCTTGCCTGATGTGAAATGATGATATGCCTATTTCTATTCGATACTTACTTAGGCTTCGAGTTCGCCGGTAACGCCGGATTGGAGACATTCAGCTGCATGGTTGCGTTGCTTATCTTGACCCCCTCGGTCCAGGCGCCGCTGAGGTTCCCCTCTATCTTGTCCCCACTCGAGAATGTTAGCACCCCCTTGCCTGAGAACACGCCAGCTGAACGAAACTCCCCCTCGTAGTGGGTGCCGTCTTCGAATACCATAACTCCATGGCCCTGGAATTTAAGCCGATGATAGGTCAGTCTTTGGTGCGATTTGCACGACTAATGTTATCATTGTCATCATTATCATGTTCTAAACTGCTGGGACTCAGGCCTTCTCTCAGAGAGAAAATGGGCTCTAAACCACCATGCTGGTCCAGTGCATATTCCAAAAACCCGTACGAAGCGCTTTGATACCACTTTTACTATGCGAACTGCTAGTCTGTGGAATGAGTTGCCTGAATGGGTGTTCCCCGATAGTTACAATCTGGGTCTTCAAATCACGAGTGAATCGGTTTCTTTTAGGCAAACGTGCTCCACCGTAGACCGCATCATTGCTTAACATCAGGCGAGTTGGCGGTCAAACGCAAGTCAATTATTTAAAAAAAGCATTGTAAACAATGTTACAATTAATCACGAAATATCACACGAAAAAAAAAACAACACGTGATTAATAGACGGCTTCCAAGCTTCTTAAGTTCTAAACAAAAAGCGTAAAAAGGCTGTACGAAATACATTTTTTCAGATAATCACTCTGAGTCCACGTCATCTTGCCTTGAATTTGTATGTAAAATTATTTGGCAAATATTGTGTAAAGTAAATGGACAATCAGAAAAACTCGAAGGTCACGTTTGTGGCAGCATTCATTGAAAGAGCGTGCGCCAAAACAAAACATTTGCACTGAATATCAATATTATAATAGGTAGGTACATTGTATATCGATTGTTCCGTTTATAATAAACAACTTAGCGTTATATGCAATCAATTTTGCTCAATAGATAATATTGGGTTGTTACCTATTTCTACAATTATCAAATACAATAAATTTATCAAATACATTTGTTATCGCATTAAAATCCCATATAATTCCGATAAATATTTAAGTCTTTGTAAAAAATTTCACTTACTACCTCTTTTTAAGCTAAAGCTATTACTATTTGTACTAATATGTATTGATTCTCTAGCTCTATATTCTGTGCTAGTACCGAAAAAAGTCGGCCAAAAACTGAAGGGGCGAGTTAAATACGTATTGCACACAATATATGCTTAGTATTGAGCGGCACACAACTGCAAACGAGATGATAAAATCGACGACCTTATAGCACTTACACCCCGTAAGTGCTAAAGCAGTGCTTTTCAACCTGTGGGTCGCGACCCCCAGGGGGTAGCAAAACCTTACACGGGGGAGCGCTGGTAACGGAAAAAGGCAAGTGTAGGCCTCACACTACAATAAAACAAACTCATTGTGAAGTTTTTCGGTCGATATGTCTCAAGGGAAATATAATTAAATAGGTAGTTTTTAAAATCAGACGCTAGAGTTTTTTTTACTTAAAAGAAGGAAGAAAAACACTGCTAAAGGGAAAACTGTAGGTATAACACTTCCATTAGTTTTTTCTGAGGATGTAGTTTAATGCTGATGATACGATAGTTTGAAGGCCAGGTACTTACCGTGAGAACATCCTGCATAAAAAGTCCCTCATAGTAAATACCATCAAGGGTAACTATTAACCCACATCCATGTTTCTTATTATCACTCCAGTTCCCCAAGTACTTCTCCCCTTTGCCGATATCATCCATCACCCCATACCCTTGTTTCACTCCATTCACCCACTCTCCCGTGTAAATAGCTGCTGATGATGAGGTAAAGTCGCCTTGCTTCCTAATCCCGTGGCCATGGGGTTGGCCATCTTTGAAATATCCTTCGTACATGTCACCGTTTGTGTATTTCATGGCACCATAGCCGTTCTGGAGATTGTCCTTCCATTGGCCTTCGTAGATACCTAAAATATTACCAAGATTCTAAAGCTTTAGAGAGCAAGAATTAGGACAAAGAGGGATAAATTAAAGTTTAAAAACTAAAAAACCCAATTTAAGTGACTCGTTTATACAAACAAATGGAGGTTATTATTACTATTAAAGTGTTCCAGGCGTTTGTCCAGCAGTGGACGTTTAATGGCTGAATGGTTTAAGTGTATTAAAAAGGAAAAATGCTGGTATTTCCTGCTTCCTCAGTGTGGGATTGTGGTATCCCACTAAGTGGGATATATAAAGTGCATTAAGTTTGTGTCTAAAATCAAAATATAGGTGTGGCTAGATATTATTTAATTAATTTATTATTATTAATTAAGATGGTAAAACACCAATTAAATTAATTAATTAAAGTTCCTATATACATTACAAATTAGATATGAAATATGGCAAGTTTTTCTATAACAAGCATATAATATCATCCATCATATCACAAGTGAATCAGTTTTTTTTAAGCAAGTGTGCTCCATCATGGGCCACATCATCGAATAACATCAGGCGAGGTAATGGTCACATATAAGCTTGTTATTAAATAAAAATAAATATATATAAATAGCAATGTTAAAATAAGTAATACTTTTCTTGAAATTTGTTCGTAATAGGGACAGATTGTCATGAAAATATGTGCAAAATAATGAAAAAAAAGTATCAGAATTGTTACTCAAATTCACAAGCAGTAAAGATAAAACTTACCTACACCAGGTATTTCCATCTTTCCATGGCCATAGAGCACATTCATCTGGAACTGGCCCACATAATGTTTCCCATCAGGCCAGTCAACCTTCCCGCTTCCATGGATTTTCCCATCCAACCATCTTCCGATGTATTTGGCGTCTTTATAAAATGAGTTTTTGCTCGAAAAAGTATGACTAGCAGTTCTCACTGCAGGAGGCTTGAATGTAGACTCTTTGTGTAACACTTGTCTTATAGTTTGGTTGAGAACGTGAATCCATTCTATCTTCTCTTGTTCAGTGCTCGTCAATACTGATAGCACTTCTTCAGGAGTCGTTAGTTGGATGACATTGACTAGTGAGTCGGTGTTAGATATTGGTTCTACCCATAATGTCTCCAAAGGATGCACATTCACCGTGCTACCGTTTACGTGAACAAAGAGATCACTGAATAATATAAACCAGTGGGAGGAAAACCGTCCTGGGTTCAATAAATTAAGTTGTCGAGATTTTGACTCTCTTATCAGTCTTCGTTCAGGAGTTCGGTATTGTTCAAGGCTTTTGCCTATCGTCTCCCAGAACAATTTTGTAACGTCTGCTTCTTTGCGTTTCTTTTCCTGCTCGTCTATTAACGCATCCAGTGATGCAATAACTTTGTTCAGCCGCTCTTCTATGTTGGACTTCCCGTCAGCTTTTTTTCTTTTCGTCTTGTACCGTAGCAGAGATTGAGCAATGCATTTGTAGGAGCTCAATCTTGTTAGAGGCTGCACAAACGCCAGAGCCACTATGGCTTCAGATGTTTTCTTAGTATTTTTCTGCTTGTTAGACGGTAGCTGATCACTAAATAAGTTATAAATACTCGTCGAAACATCAACAACACTGTTGATCTGAGTGAAACCACCGATAACAATTAAATTACTTATAGCTACGTAATACTTTCTGTACAAATAAATATACTCTTCTAAATTTTTTATTAAAGAAATATCACATTCTTTTATGTGCTTCTCTGCGTATTGCCAGACTGAGAGCACATTCAACGCGGTAATGTTCAAAATGTCACCAAAAATATCACAAACAGTTTCATATATATTGGAATGTGAAGTTACAGCTTTGCTTTTCTTTAGAAAAGGCTTAACAAGATAATGGTATATCAAAAGCATTTCTTCAAGGTATCTTTGAGCAATGGACAGATCTTGGAATTCTGACGTTGTTCTGGGCTCCTCGATTGAGCAGTAACTGACATTACCAGAAGACAGTATCCTCCAATGGTAACACATATTCTGGGGTTTGTTAATGAATACTTGGGGTTCATTATTTTTTACTGTTATTGCAACATCTTTCTTTTTGTTGGCATCGTCATCAACCTTTTTGTTTAAGTTGACTATTGATTCTGTGAAGCCATCAGTGTGTTTTCCCATGTAGAAAATGTTTTCATTGTGAGTGTAAGCTAAGGTGTGATAATCTGTGGCTATCATGTCCCTGACTCTATCGCTGTCTAAATTTTCGGTGAATTGCTTTGGACCACTTTTGTCTTCTATGGTATCTAAACTGACTTGGTGATAATGGTTGTATCCCCACATAAAAAGCCTTCCATCAAGAGTCAATGCTGTGCAATGCCATTTACCGCAAGATACCTTTTGCAGTCCGAATCCAGACAGACTCATTACAACCATCGGTTTTATTCTCTTGACTGTGTCTCCGATACCCAACTGCCCATACGATATGTCTCCCCAAGTCCACAACTCTGTGGCTAAGATATTCCTACCTAATTTTGACATGTGTTTAAGATTTTCATTTTTTCTGACTGCTTCAAATTCTTTCTCGCTGCTGATTGTGCTAGTTGAGAATTGCAGATCTTCTAAGTTACAGTTTGATGTGCAACTGTAGAGAAGTGAGTTGACACCTTCATTGTGGTTGCGCATCTGAAATTCAGCAGCATCATTGTTATCACTGCTTCCACTGACATGTCTTGACAGTGTTGCCACTTTGTCCCCAACAGTTTTGACCCCCTCATAAACAAAGTTAGTGAGATTTGAAACATTTTCTTTAATTATTCTTGTTGGTTTTTCTGTGTATTCTACTAGGTAATCTTCCCCCGCTGACACCCAAGAGAGCTGTCTGCTTAAAAACTGTCTTGCTGCATCAGTGTTAATGAAAATATTGTTTATTTTATCTGTACAAAGCTCAGGGGATTCGCTATCCCTTTCCATAGATTCATCTTCATCAGCAATGATTTCAGAGTTTTGTTCCAATTCCAAGTTTGCTGCTTTGTGACCATTTATTCTAGCAATTTTAGATTCTTCTGATGAGGGACTAGAATCTTCAGTTAAACTTTGAGCATCTACATGGACATCTGTTTGTGGAGCTGTGGTACTACTGGAGTCTTCACTGGACTTGCTGATCTGGACACCGAGTGGACATGTTTCTGAGAGGGACGGCACTGAGGCAGGAGACGCCAGACCTATTATAGTCTGACACTGTGAGCAATTAGAGGCAAATACCTCTTCATCATCATTATCACTGTCCGTGTCACAATTCCCTGATGTTCGGACATTCTTTCTCGCTATGACAGCAGCAAAGTTTTGACCGACAGATGCACTGTAGACTGTCCTACCTTCGAAAAAGGGTATCTTTCTAATACTACTACTGTCTAATGATATTTGAGGCATGACACCTAAGCCCCAGAGCTGGCCATCGGTGCTGATGAAAAGTTGTCCGAAATCATTTGATACAACATTTCTGAACTTCACCTTGTAACTGGAGCTTTTAAATCCATGCGGGCAGCACTTGGAGTCCTCCTTAACGACTATTTCTTCCTTGTTCTTGAGACTTGAGTTTGTTTTATACAACCGTCCATGCACATCAATAATGTAAAGGATATTGTTATGATATGATATGTCTATGGCTAAGATACTGCTAATTCTTTTAAAATTTAAAGAATTGTCGATAATATCGCAATGATACACTCCATGGTCATTTCCAAGGACTATAAAGTCGGCTTCCAGTGAACATAACTTTACAATTTTATCAGGTACTTCCTGCGATGGCGACACGTTTAAGGGTGTAAGTCCTCTCCAGAATTTATGCTGACTCATTATTTTATTTGAAAACTTGCTTTTTTGGCTGGAAAGTAAGAATGAGATTGGTGGCTTATTGGTTGGTAGTTAAACCAGTTGGATGGTTGTCTATTTGAGTTTGATAAGCACATTCTGCACATTGTTCAGATTACTACACTCACAACTCATGTCTGAGGTCATAAACGTAAGCACTCACTTGAAAATATATTGTATTTTGCTCTGTATTTATTATTTATTTTATTTTATTCAACTACTTTTCTTTTTTTTTTTCAAGTTTGAGGTTTGGTTGCCAGTTGCATTTTTTTTTTTTGTGAAAATCTTCATGAGCATGGATTCAATGTCCTTTACTCGTAATATCAAACAGTTTACTTTGTTTTATTATAGAAAGTTTAAGTTTACTTTGTCTTAATAGCGTCAAACAAGTCATAGTCACAGTCAGAGTCAAGCTAAGTAAGTCACGGTCAAGTCGAACTCATGCCCCTGTAAAGTGGTGAAGACTTTACAAGAGGCTCCTATGGAGTTTTGGAAACAACACGAAAAGACACGTTTCACCTCGTTATATCACTAGCCCACACTCAAGCACGTTTACGAGCACTTAATGAATAATAATTCACCTTTAGTACACATTAACACTCGAAAATACACAAGTTTAGGAAAATAATCCAACGAGCCGACACGCTTTTTCCGCGTTGGCGCCAAAACTCCCCCAGTTGCATGGATTAGTTGTTCAGCTGCCAGGTCTGATTTAAAACTTTCCCCATTCCCAATGGGAATGGATGGGGAAATGTTGTAGTAATAAATAATAGACGCATGGATTTGGTTGACGGACCGCCCTCCAACCAACGGGTGGGAAAGAGAAATATTTAACAACTAAGTGCATCTCGTCTGTTAGCATTTTAACATATTGTAAGCCTAGTTATTACACGGACTGAAGGACTCTGCATTCATGGTCATGAAATAAATTAATAAAAAATATCGTATCCTTGATTTTTATAGTCTGTTTATGACATTGAATTGGTCCCGCGTTGCATTAAAGAGTTGCATTAAAGAATCCCCTAACGTTTTGCCTTTTGTATAAATTCGTAGTTAGTACTGTAGACGAGATTTGATTTAAGTAATATGTACATTGTTGAAATACTAAAATTAAGACTTTAAATATTGTATTAATTACAACTTTTGTATATTATTAAAACAAAACATGAATAGGCGGTATGGGTTTAAAAGCTTTAGCCTGCCCGATGGGCGAATAAAAAAAAAAAATATATATAGTCTGTTTACTTTATTTACTCAATTGTCATTGTCAAATTTGTCAATCAATTTAATTCTTTTTCAAAAATGGCGAATCGTGCGGGACCTGCAAGACGCGTTCCTGAAAACGAAGCCGCGATAACTTATGTCCAGTGTGATGGATTGGTCAGTAACAGTGTTGTTTTATATAAATATTTTTTGATATCTAAAACTAGCTATTAGACCTCTAGTTAGCTACAGAAATCTGTTCTACACCGACACGTCATGTTCATTTCAATTTTCCTAGTTTTCGACCGACTTTGTTAACACAACATGGTTTAACTAAGTTATTACACGTTTTCTTAGGTATTCCTATTGTCTCTACAGTATGCTATAGCTTACACTAATATTAAGAGGTATCTCACAAAAAGTGAACAGTATAGGTTATGTTTTGGGTTCACAAGTTTCAAACATCCTTCAACCAATTATTGTATATTATCCTATTTACCATAATTATTCATCGATTATTAATTTACCCAGTTTTGCCTTATTCTGCAAGTATTGCAATGAAATCTGCATTAGAATGAAAGTAACAACTTGTTAGTTTTAAAAAGTTACTATCTAGATAAGTATGAGTCATTTCTCTTTTAGGACAGTGAACGGTCTCCGAACCGGCAGATATGAGTGTAGAAGTGATGATCTCATGTCCTAATGTTCACTATTTTGTTGACATAGTTTACCAGATGCATCTGTCATCAGTTTGTTTTGACTAGGTAGGTATGATTTCATTGTTTGGCTACACTCTTATAAAGCCATACTATTTTTGGTAAAGAAAACATGAGATATTGGCGTCGATTCTGTCATACCACTCACTAAACTAAACCAATCTGACAGGACTAAAATTATCTGCCTCTCTTTAATATGTGAAAGAAGGATGGCAACAATTTTAGAGCTGTCAAATTTAGTTTAGTTTAGAGTACATCAGAATCGATGCCAATGGAGCCTATTCTGTCATATCACTAAACTAAACCAATCTGATAGGACTAAAATTATCTGCCTCTCTTTTCATTTTAATATGTGAGAGAAGGATGGCAACAATTTTAGAGCTGTCAAATTTAGTTTAGATTGCATCAGAATCGATGCCAATGGCAGTCGATGTCGATGCCAATGATAAGAGAAAACAATAAATTGGTCCCGTCTTTTGCAGTAAAATAAACAAAAAATGTATAAACCCAAAGTTATTGTAACTTTTCTATAAAAAATTTCAGGCGGTAATGAAAATAGTGAAACACTGCCATGAAGAGTCATGCAGCAACATGGAGGTGGCGCAGGGAGCTCTGCTCGGGCTGGTGGTGGAGAACCGGCTGGAGATCACCAACTGCTTCCCGTTCCCCAAGCATGATGATACTATGGACGAGGAGGAGTATCAGCTGGATATGATGCGGCGCCTGCGCAGGGTCAACGTTGATCATTTCCATGTTGGATGGCAAGTCATGCTATTTCATCGCACTAATATTCAGCATACTAAATGTCCCAAACAGTACATCACTTTATATGGGGGAAATAAACTGATTTCTAAGGAGGGTGGACATTGGCGGCACAAGAGTAGTGTAAAATAGAGATAATAAAAAAATTATGTTTAGCATTATTTTTGACCAAACGAATAGTTTACAGTGGGACTAATCGGTGTTCAAACAAATTTATGTCTGTATGTTTGTTCGAAGATAACTTGAGTACCGTTACCGGAACAATATCGATTAATATATTGACTCCACAGAAAAAAAAATATAAGAAAAATTATAATTGTTTGAGTTGTTTTTGTCATTAAAATAGGCTTTCGTTGTATTTCCACCTCTCCTGATGATGCTCAAGCGATGATGCAGTTTACGATGGAGCATGGTTTCCTAGAAGAAATCGAGTTTTCGGAACATCAACCATAAAGCGGTGCTACTTGGTGATTTCAGGTACCAGAGTGCAGATGTGGGCAACTTCTTGAGCCAGTCGCTCCTGGAGTCACAGTACCACTATCAGACCTCCATTGAGGAGAGTGTGGTCGTCATCTATGATACTAAGAAGTCTGCTCGCGGCTTCTTGACTCTGAAGGCTTACCGCTTGACGCCTCAGGTGAGTGTAGTTTCAAAGATAAATACACAATAGAGCATTTCCATGTAATGTAACATTAGCAGATACAATCAGAACACAGAAAAAAATAATTAATTGTTACTTTTTTTAAGTTAAATAATAAATAAAAAAATTACAATAAAATAATAATAATATGATGGGGAGCGATGGTAGCCAAATGGTAGCATGTGCGCTTTACAATCTGACAGCACCCTGTTCGATCCTCGGCCCTGCACCAATTACTTATTTAGTTCCTAAATAAATTATATGCAGTTTCAATGCCATCAATAAAAAACGGCGAAGGAAAACATCGTGACGAAACTGGTATCTCCAAGTTCAAAGACATGGAATTCACCAAAACGCCACCATAATGGATTAAAGCCCATCCTCTCATGGGGGGCAGTAAGTCCTGCACTGACGTCCCGCTTGGGGTGTATTGTGCATTTCCCCTACCAACACCTACTTGAGCCACCCCAACTCCTCCAGTGAGGATCAGAGGCGCTGGCAAAGTTGCTCCAGTGGCATAGATGGAAGTGTGCATGATGACGATTGAAAGCAGTCTAGCTGTTGTGGTGACGTGGATGAAAAAGACAACGATGCCTCATGCAACCTGGTAGCTATTCTAGTTCCTTCTGCGGCTTCACAATGCCACAGCACAATGCACCACAGTTTTATCTTTCTTCATGCAGTCATGACACAGTGGATGTGGCTCTCAGTTTATACAAGTGACTATTCAAGTTGCAATGACTGGCTATAAGGTCTACTAAATCATCAACATCATCATAATCATCAGCCAGAAGACGTCCACTGCTGAATATAGGCCTCCCCCTTTAACCTGCCCACTGAACGACAGCCTGCCTTTTGCATCCACTGGATGCCAGCGACTCTCACTATGTCGTCGGTCCATCTTGAGGCCTACCTAAGCTGCTAATTAAATAAATAAATAAATAAAAATTGCCTTTATTCTCTGATACTAAACTCTACAGTACTACTAGTTTCTTTTGTGCTTGATAACACAAAAAAATGTTTAATACTTAATTATATACATTCAGTCTGTATCACTAGCACCATTTTCACTATCAGGTTGTCCTCTCTGGACATAGGCCTCCTCTAGAAGTCGCCACTCTTTTCTATCCCTTGCTGTTCTGCGCCACCCTTTTGGTAGGTCATCCTCCCACCTTCTCTGTGGTCGTCTCCATGCTCTCTTCCCATCTCTGGGGTAGCGAGACATTACTTCTTTGGTCCATTTTTGGTTTGGGGATCTAACCACATGTCCAATCCAGCGACATTTTAAACGCTTGATCTTCCGCGAGACATCTGTCACGCCTGTAGCCTTCCTAATTCTGGTCACTCTCCACTTGTCCTTCAGCTTAATGTGCAACATGCTTTTCTCCATCCCTTGTTGGCTTACCTTAAGTTTTTGGCTGTGAGCCTTTGTCAGGCTCCAGGTTTGGCACCCATAAGTTAGGGATGTAATAATATTGGTGCGGTTATATTACAGGCTATAGCCATGTACAAAGAGGGCGACTACACCCCGGAAGCCCTGCGTAACCTGAAGATCGGGTACGAGAGTCTGTTCATCGAGGTGCCCATCGTGATCCGCAACTCTCCTCTCACCAACATCATGATGTCAGAGCTTGGAGAGATGATCCCTGAAGAGGATGGCTCCAAGTTCCTTGATCTGGGAACTGCTTCTGTTCTTGAAGGTAAGTCTAAATGGTCTGTTTTATTTAGATAAAATATAGTTGTAAATATATAAGTATGGTGGTCTAGCACTAGCTAATGCCTAGCAGGTTATAGCTACCACCTCCGGTCAGACAAAAATGGGATTTGAAAATCTGTTGCCAAGAACCCAACAGTGTTTTCTGGCTGCCTCACTTGAACCACAGAAGACATAATAGACACAGAAGGTTCACTCCGCGAAGAAATTTAAATAAATAAGGATTCTATCTACGAAGCAATAAAGTAGCAATTCAACTAGTACAGCACTGGATACTAGTGGATACCGCTCGCTATATTCACCTAGAAGGCCGCTCTCTTTCTATCACGTAGCTCTATCTCTCCTGACGCGGCACGTGTAACGTTAGGGTTGTCTTCTTGATGTTTACACAGAATCATCATCATCATCAGCCAGTAAACGTCCACTGCTGAACACATGCCTCCCTCTTCGCGAGGGGTGTTACACAGAATACTTATAAGTATTTACTTACCAGCTGTGTATCCTATGTAGTACCTACCTATTACTTATATTCTCCTTTAATTGGAATGACATTTAATCTGCACAAAAAAACTAACGCTTATTTTTAATTTGGTCCAATAACAATCATGCAAAAGTATAAGTTTAAGAGGCCTATTACAAGATCATCATCCCGATGCATATTTAGGTAAAAACTACATGAAACATGGAGACCTCATTTGGGAGCCCTAATTTGCAGATTCAGTTGAAAATAATTGGTCAAGGTCCCTGACAGAAAAGATGCTTAATTACGCGCGACGTGGCTAGCGTAGCGTGCGGGCCGGGCGCGAGCCACTGATTTCCCTGCTATGACCCTCTTGGGAAGGGACACCGACCGAACATACCTAAAGTACGGAGTGCGCCATGCCTGCTTGAACGCCAATTCCCATTCCAGGCTTGGCGTGTTCACCATCTTCAATCGCACTGTAACAGACGTGTTGGACTTGATTGACGGACCGCCGTCCAACGGGAGAGAGAAATTTTTATCCTTTTCTCCCGTAGGTCAGACGGCGGTCCGTCAGCCAAATCCGTCTTAACTTAATATCATACAAGCATCCTTCTACCCAAATCTACCCAAACTAACAATAATGCGCAAGCGCAGATTGTTCATTCCGCGCCGCTCTTACTGTACTTTTCTAAGCTCATGATCCTTACAAATAACCTTTTGCCTTTTCCCAGAGATCGCTTTTGGCAATAAGGTCGCCTATAGCAATAAGGTCGCCTTTAGAAACAAAGTTCCCTTTAGCAATAAGGTAGCCTTTAGTAATAAGGTCGCCTATAGCAATAAGGTCGCCTTTAGAAACAAAGTTCCCTTTAGCAATAAGGTAGCCTTTGGTAATAAGGTCGCCTATAGCAATAAGGTCGCCTTTAGAAACAAAGTTCCCTTTAGCAATAAGGTAGCCTTTAGTAATAAGGTCGCCTTTAGAAACAAAGTTCCCTTTAGCAATAAGGTAGCCTTTAGTAATAGGTCGCCTTTAGTAATAAGGTCGCCTTTAGTAATAACGTTGCCTTTAGCAATAAGGTCGCCTTTAGAAATAAGGTCGCCTTTAGTAATAACGTTGCCTTTAGCAATAAGGTCGCCTTTAGAAATAAGGTCGCCTTTAGTAGTATGGTGGCATTTAGCAATAAGGTTGCCTTTAGCAATAAGGTCGCCTTCAGCAATAAAGTCTCTACTTGTGGCTCTAGCTTGTAAGTTTCTCTATCTGTATGCAACGTTTTATTTTCTGGTGTGCACAATAAAGAGTTTCTATCTAAGCAGGTATTTACTTGTTTCCAGGACAACTTCGCAGCCTGATGGAGCGTGTAGACGAGCTCAACCAAGAAGCGATCAAGTTCAACCGCTATCAACAGTTGGTCGTCCGTCAGCAACAAGATAAGCACCGCTGGCTCGTGAAGCGCGCCCAAGAGAACGCAGCCCGAGCGGCCAAGGACGAGCCGGCTCTGCCCGAAGAAGACGTGAACAAACTCTTCAAGCCCCACCCGGTCCCACCCAGACTCAACCCGATGATCGTAGCTGGACAGATCAACACTTACAGCCAGCACATCAGTCAGTTCTGCTCCCAGAGCCTTGCTAAGTTATATCTAACGCAGGCTCTGCAGAATGCGAAGGAATCCAAGCAGAATAACTAGTGTTATTAAATTGTATTGTCACAATATGTTGTTTTTGTGGACTACCCATTTAGGCAGTGTTGCATTAAAATTAAGTGTCTACTTTTATGAACGTCTGTGTCGGATATTTATTACTCCAGTGGCATTACAAGCTACCTATTTAACGCAGGCTCGACACAGCGCAGTGCGGAAAATCACGAACGTGAACCTTAACGCGCCGAAATACGGTTTGCGGTCGCGCAACTTGTCGCAATCACCTAAACCAGAAACAGGTATAAGGCTCCAGTACCCTTAGTACAAGTTTTGATAGTATTCGGAAACTTTCGTTTACGTATTGTTCCATACATTGTAGTAAAGCGCCTCCAGCGGAAACGCGGAGGAACTAAAGTCGGTAGTAATCGGCGGTATAGATTGCTTCACTCTAATACGAAAAACAGTTTTCGAATACCTTTCAGCCCAGCAATGTATGGAACAATACGTAAACGAAAAAAGTTTTCGAATATTATCAAAACTTGTACTAAGGGTACAGTACTTAATATTTACATGTAAGGTGAAACTTTTTCCATATTATTATTATGTTCAACGATATCTATCGAGGCAATTGTTTTACGCAAAACTTAGAAGTTTTCGTAAATCTATATAGCAAAATCCGCGGTAACTGGCCGACTAACTCTTGACTAATTACGAAATCTCGAAAACTATTTGACCTACGAAGCTAAAATTTGGCAGGTAGATCCCTTATGAGTTTAGAGATCCGCTAATAAATACTTTGCAAAGGGTCGAGTTAAGAGGGGGCAACCGAAATTTTATGCTAATTTGCCATGATATTCTAACTAAACCAAATATCCGATCACCGTAATAATTGATATATGTGAATTTTCAATTCATTTTCTTTCCGCCATTAAGACAGAAACATAATAGCAAGATATTTACTCGATACTTTAATGTTTTGAAAATGGTGCCTTTTTGCTAATTTTTTTGATTTTACTTGGAAAGTACTTCAGTTACATATCTAAAATAAATACTCACCGAAGGAAAATATAGTTTGTTTTCCAGTGTTAAGACAAAATTTACCTAGATTAATTAGTACTCTCATAATAAATTATATTCGATTTGAGACTTACGTCCTTTAGTTCTAAGCAACTATTCGGTCAAACGGCAAGTCCGATATTCAGTCTTATTCTGTTGCGCTTTGCATCTAAATAGCGAAACATGCTCCGTTTAACCTCAGTACCGCACTGTGCCTCAACGGGGAAGGACGCACGCGCTTGCTTTTCGCCTTGGTTTTATCTTCCGAGTGCGATTATATCAACACCTACTGTATTTTCAAACAAAGGATAATATAAAAAATCGATGGCTCGAACGCGACCACTTGATGCGGCTACCAAGTGGTGACAATGACCTTAGAGCACAGACTAGGTAAAGCTACTACGAAAAAATAACATAGATACAAATAAAATGGATACGACTAGGCCCTAACGAATCCATTATTATGTATGCTCAGTAATATAACTATTAGAGTCGGAGTGTTTCTTTGTGACAGACAAACAGACAGAGAGAGAGAGAGAGACGGAGAGAAGCAGAGAGAGAGAGTCAGAAAGATAAAACTAAAAATTAAATGACATTATAAAATAATTTAGATTCATTATAATTTTATAAAATTAAAATTAAAAATCATTTAAATTAATGTGATGGTTAATTTGACTTGAGAGTTCCATCCACATTTTCTCACGTTTTTACGAGAAGCGGCTTTCTGCAAAAGGAGGAAGGTTCTCAATTTTAACAGACAAAAAATAGCTTGGTAATAATGGAAGCAAAAAAACATCTTCTAATAAAAAAATATTTAAATGTGGAAAGTCAAACAATAGGTACTTATGTTTTTAACCGACTTCAAAACAGGGGCAAGGTTCTCAATTCAACCGGTATAAAAAAATACTAGTCGAATTGAGGACCTTCCTCCTTCTTTGAAGTCGGTTAAAAACATAAGTACCTACTGTTTGACCAGTTGGGTTGGCTCGGGTATGTGCTGGTAAGGGGAAATGCACAATACACTAGCGGGACTACTTACCTTAGTCAAAGTCAAATACTACTTACCTTTTTATCCGACTTCAAATAAGGAGGAAGGTTCTCATTTACCTTAGAGTACCTTCAATTCGACCAGTATTTTTTTATACTGGTTGAATTGCAGTCCACCACTGCGGTGCAACAATGCGGTGCAACACTGCGTTGCAACACTGCGGTGCAACAGTGCGGTGCAACAGTGCGGTGCAACAGTGTGGTACAACAGTGCGGTACAACAGTGCGGTACCATCTTTAAATATTTTGAATCAGTAGCATAAAATACGAGTTTCTCAGATCAAACGCTAGGTGGCACCACCAGTATTTCAGCAAAGTGAAGTTATATCAAAAAATAAATAGCTATTTTTGAATATTTTGAACTAATTGGTTGGAAACATAGGTGAGTTTTTTTTTGAGGATTAGGTGAGGTTTTGCGTGATTTGCGTCCAACACTAGATGAGAGCATTTATATTTCA
Source organism: Agriopis aurantiaria (assembly GCA_914767915.1). Lineage (NCBI taxonomy): Eukaryota > Metazoa > Arthropoda > Insecta > Lepidoptera > Geometridae > Agriopis > Agriopis aurantiaria. The sequence goes on from OU611982.1 coordinate 4,393,772, forward strand.
GAGAATCTTGACTTGTATCGTAAAATATTTCTGCCATCCTTGCATATTTTAAATCAGTAACGGTGATTATAGATTGTTCAGTTCTAATACTAGAAGACATCTTCAATATTTCAGTGAAGACGTTAAATCAGAAAATATTTCAGCCATCCTTGAATATTTTAAGTCTGTGGCATCGATTAATGGCTGCTGAGGTCTAAAGCCAAACGACGGCACCAATATTTCAGAGATTTTGAGAAGTAGCTTCACTAACGAAATTTCTTTATTTAATTCAAATCCGAAAATATTTTGACCATCACTACATATTTTGAGTTTTATTCAGTGGTAAATGATTTCACAGGGTGAGTATTAGGGAACTAACGCAGTATTTTTCATACATTTTGGGTAATGAGAAGCCACAGGCAAACCACGGCAAAACTTATCTCAGATGGCGCCACCTTCGCTGGTGCTGTCATTTGTGGCTTATTTGAGGTTATAAACATTGCTCTTGAATGAAACAATAAAAATAAACTTTGCCTTTAAACAGTAAAATGTTTCTTATATTTCAGAGAATCATGACTTGTATCGTAAAATATTTCTGCCATCCTTGCATATTTTAAATCAGTAACGGTGATTATAGATTGTTCAGTTCTAATACTAGAAGACATCTTCAATATTTCAGTGAAGACGTTAAATCAGAAAATATTTCAGCCACCCTTGAATATTTTAAGTCTGTGGCATCGATTTATGGCTGCTGAGGTCTAAAGCCAAACGACGGCACCAATATTTCAGAGATTTTGAGAAGTAGCTTCACTAACGAAATTTCTTTATTTAATTCAAATCCGAAAATATTTTGACCATCACTACATATTTTGAGTTTTATTCAGTGGTAAATGATTTCACAGGGTGAGTATTAGGGAACTAACGCAGTATTTTTCATACGTTTTGGGTAATGAGAAGCTACAGGCAAACCACGGCAAAACTTATCTCAGATGGCGCCACCTTCGCTGGTGCTGTCATTTGTGGCTTATTTGAGGTTATAAACATTGCTCTTGAATGAAACAATAAAAATAAACTTTGCCTTTAAACAGTAAAATGTTTCTTGACAGTGGCGAATCTCAGAAAAAAGTTAATGTTTCCTTAGCTGGTAAAAAAGCGAATCTTTTGGCAAGGTAGGTATGCAATAAAATTATCAATCACTGCGTTGCAACACTGCGGTGCAACAGTGCGTTGCAACACTGCGGCGCAACAGTGCGATGCAACACTGCGTTGCCACACTGCGTTGCAACACTGCGTTGCAACACTGCGTTGCAACACTGTGTTGCAACACTGCGGTGCAACACTGCTTTACAACACTGCGGTGCAACACTGTGGACCAAGTAGACAGAGACACTAAGATTATACAAGTCGCATTGAGAACCTTCCTCCTTATTTGAAGTCGGATAAAAAGGTAAGTAGTAATACCTACTGTTAGACCGGCCGGGTTGGCTCGGGTAGGTACTGGTAGGTCAAACAGTAGGTATATTAGGCCGACTTCAAATAATGAGGAAGGTTCTGTGAAGGATGATGATGATATTTTTTAGTAAATTGAATTGAATGGAATGGAATTGAATTGCATTGCATTAAATTACATTAAATTAAATTAAATAAATCATACTTAAATAGATATTAACAACCAGGTATACTCGTAGAACAAACACAAAATGTTCATCACATTAATTTTGTCCTAGGTGGGAATCGAACCCACGCCCGAAGCTCAGAAGGTAGGTTCACTACCAACTGGACCAACGGGCTTTCGGGTATTTCGTTTCGCGTGTTTCGTTTAGTATAGTATAGCATAGCGTAGCGTAGCATAGCATAGCATAGCATTAGTTTAGTTTGATTTAATGTTTAACGATCTCTGACTCTCTGTCTCAAGCGTAAAATTTTAATTTCAAAATTAATTTAGGCAATTTCAATTTAATTTATATAATTTATTAATTTTATATTGATATTGTAGAAAACTTAAAAATTAAGTTTAAAAATATACAACAAACACAATTTTGAAAATTGAAATAAACAATTTATGGTTTTGCGCGCCGCGACCGAACCCAGCTAATCGCCAAAACGCCAACATTATGCTTATCCTGTGTTTATTACTCCTTGCCGCATGACGAGTTCGACTACGCGAGTTATGTGTACTGGAGCTGCGCGCGACTGCCGCGCTGCCGTGGTTGTGTTTCACACTAATGCGGGTGATGCGAGACGCGCGGGTGAAATCAGAAATTTTCCTCGCTTTATACGCACTCTTAAGGTGGCAAAAGGGGGTTAAGAGTTTATTAGAAAACCAACGCGTACGAATAATACGCGCAATATATTAAGGCACTTCAAATCTAAAGATCAATGATTTTTGTATGGAATCTTAACTATGGTTTTGATTTTTAATTATATCGTTTTCTCAAACATGGTAATTAATGTTTATGGTTTGAAGAACACACTGCAATAAAAATACCTAGAAATTGGCGGCCAATTTTTATACTCTATAATATCTTGTACCTTTCATTGTGCAAAGGTTGGATTACGTTTATTTACTTTGCAAAGAGGTTATGTAAGAATTTTAAACAAAAAAAAAATTGCATTAGCATTCTGTGAAATGGTTCATAGTTACAAGTCATTGCCACATGAAAAAGTTTTTTCTCGTTGTCGAGTTTCTAGGCAAAGGCAAAGTTTTAATGTAATGCGGAAATTATTCCAAACTATTTACGTGAATATCCACGCAATGTTTGAGAAAAGTAGGTACTATACAAGTACCTTCGCTGCGACTGTACCAGGATATCATAGATAACATTACAAGCTTAGACGAAACCAGGTAGATTATACAACGTGTCTTGTCGGTTGAGTGAAAGAGATAGTATGACGATTGGAACTAGAGAGAAGGGAGCGTGGTTTTCACTCACCCGATCCCTAAAATGACGCTCATTTCAGTTCTGATTCATTGATTAACTCTTTATTGTTCACACCATTAAATTTGATAACAACTGGCGGCCTTATCGCTAAAAGCGATCTCTTCCAGGCAACCTTAGGATGGAAAAGATTTGTAGGGTCTTTTTGCATTGCAGGGTGTACGTAGGTACACCCAAGGTGGGTACCTAATATATAATAATGCTTCACTCGATCAAGTGATTCACTTTGGGTGTCAAGGGCACCTATTTAAAGTTGACTATTTGTGGGTAGATAAGGAGCCCCTGAATATTGAGGGTCTCATTTTAGAGGATCCTTTGGACTGGGGGACCCTAGGTAGGTAGGTACACTTCCTGCAGATGTAGGTACCAAAGCGATTTGCAGATATCTTCACGTTCTAGAAATTTACCATAAGTCTTGGTAACATTATATAGGTACCTACGAAGATGTCGAGGTCGATAATTGATCGCCATGTTGGGCTAATTGGTATTGACGTCTCGACAATTATTTATTAACCTTATTTATTACTGAGAACTTAATTAACTGCCGATAATTCGTGGTAGTTTCAAGATAAAAACTGCACCAGAAGGCCTAGTAAGCGCGCCGCGGTAAAAATTTATCCAACCTTTTTATCTGAGTGTAAACGTGACAAAGCTATAAATGATACTTACGTCTGTCTCTATAAACAAAGTAAGTATTATAAAGGTATAAGATTTGTGTACAAATCGCGGCGGCTTGCGTGCGAGGCCTGCAACGTGGTGTACATTTTATCTTGAAACTAGTTTTTGCCCATAGTTTCGCACGCGTAGTGAAGTACTTCATTGAAACACCTACCGATTCCATACATTCGACTCAACTTTTCGATTTGATTCAAGTGCACCTTGTCTGAAGGGACCCCCCGAAAATGAAATCCTGGATCCGCCCCTGAAGTAGGTACTTACTTATATAGGCTTTTTTGTTTTGCTCCTGAGAGGATTTAGAAGTCACTTTATTCCAGAACCTAAACTATCTATATTCCAAATTTTATCAAAATCGGCTTAAAAGATACGGAAATACGTGCAACAAACATTCACATACACAATCTTTCGCATTTATTATACCTATTAGTAGATTTCAGTTTTGAATACCTACCTACTTGCACACAAATTGATACACCTCAGGCTTGGTCAATATTTAGGACAAATTATCCGAAATTAGGATGCGTTTAGACAGATGTTGTGGTCACCCGCAATCCTGCGGTAGCCTTAACTATTGTCCCTAATAACACCTAAATTGGGCTACACAGTAACTAGCTTATTTTTATAGACGACGAGAGGAGCCACTGTTGTGTTTTCAAAACAAAACTGGAGTCTGCAATGAATTTTTTTAGTTCCTTAAATTGGCCATCTCTAGAGATAAGTCGGTCGGACTGACCAAGCGGTCGGAGACAAGTCGCCTCGCTGCCGGCGACATCTCATTTCCTTCCCCTAATGGCTTTATTAAATGAAAATATGTAATATTCAGACCTTAAATTAGGGATTGTCTCAAATAATTTTAAAAGAAACTTGTCACGCGATGCGTTTTAAAATGTGTGTAAAATGCGAAGTAGTCAGTGATATCTTATTCTTGACGACGCAACGGTTCGATTTAATTTCTAATCGGCCCATACAAAGGGACATAGAAACGGCGGTGAAAGATCAAACATAATCTTTAGACCTAGCGGTCTGTGGATACTTATCTACCTAATCCAACTGTTTCCGTAAATAGACTAAACCGTACCTATATTTTAGTGTTCGATTGTATTTTGTTTAGTTGGTTAGTTGAGCAAAAACCGTCTGACCAACGGGAGAGAAAGAGAGGGAAATATGATATTCTCACTCTTTCTCTCCCGTTGGTTGGACGGCGGTCTGTAGCACGCTGCCTGAGGCAACTCGAGGGAAATGCTCAGAGCATAATTTATCAGCTCCTTTCCTTTACAACGGCGCAGGCCACACCGAGCTGATGGCTCGCTTCAACCATCGTTTAAGTAGACACTTTTTTTGTCGAGAGAGCAATCGTCCAAAGATATCCGGCTGCATTGGATTTGGAGTGCAGTACAACCTAGCTAGGTTACGTGGGGTTGTATTCACTTAAACTGTGACCAAGTGAGTGACCATGCAGCCTTGGTGCTTGACAAGAGGGCTAGGTACCTACAGGATCTTCAGGGAACACACCGGAGCCTTCAGCACTGCCGAGATAAAATTTTGCATGTTGTCTCGGGTCCTAAGCCTACAACAACGATACGTTGGTCGCTGTCGCACAACGTTGTCGTTCTCTCCCGGAGCTTTGGTGGATGGCCAAAGCTCCACCGACGACCATTTCGATCTTACATTGAGCTTTGTTTCGCTCTCTCGGCTAATAAGAGAGCAAGATAAAATCAATGTAAGATTATTATGATAATGTTTTTGAGGTCGTTTTACGCCCCCAAGGGCCTTATGACTAACTGTCGTTTTAGGTGATGAAAAAAGTTGCGCGACTTATTTGGGCGCGTAAATGTTCACGTTCACAGGATTTTTCAAAGATTTTTGAAACCGCGTAATGAGTTTGCCGTAAGGTCGGTCCCATTATAATAGGGGGAGATACCAGTGCCGTATTCTATTGCCCCAGCACCAGGGCTTAATAAGTAGGTAGACAGATACGAACACCTTCATATTGAAATATCATTACCTAATTACCTACCTATCCCTTCCTACGTCATAAATTCAATGCTGATCCGGTAGAGTAAGGCATTACGAAGTTAGAGAGTTACCGACTACCTCTAGAGCTGAGTGAGGGAGCCCTTATCGTATTTTTCAAACTACTCGTTAAAAATGTTTAGTTCCTCATTTGCTCACCTCTTCAGAAAAGTTGGTGGATATTGATTCAATCTTTAAGTCATTACTTTTAACGCTCTATCTAGTTTGCTATCGATCCAGAAAAACTACTTCCAATCAACAATTTCAAGAAACCGTTTCACTTCCATCTATTTTGCATTCTAACTACAGCCTGCGTTAACTAGATCTTACTAAATGGTTAAAGTGACTTGTCGTTAATGATGCAGTTACATGTTCGCAGATTATAAGCAATTGCCGGCAGTCGAACGCCTAGTCAACCAGCAAAATTTATCACGATAACTGCTGATTTATAACAAAATGATTCCGGAGTAAGTGTCTCATTTTTGTCACTGGAAGAATTTATTTTATTATAATATGATAATCACAGATCTTACTATTTATACTATAATAGATTTTCCAATAACCTAAAAGAACAACGAAACATAATAAAAAAATAATTTAAAAAAAACATTGGCGGGATATTTTTTTCTTAATTTAAATTGGATAGCCAATTGAACAGCAGCAGCTCCATTCAGTCAGTCAGTACGTTCAGTAGGTACGTTTTATTTATTTTTTATTTGTCGTGCTTGTTCCAAATTCAAAATGTTTTTATGCATCATTAAAAGAGCATTTTATTCGCTGTTATCGATGAATCAGATGCTTTTTTTCGAGTTTTACTACCATCGAGTTTGTTTCAAGTCCAGAAACTATGCATACCTACTGGAAACAAATAAAGTACTCACAGTTTAATAAAATGATGATGAAACTGTGATAGATTGACGAACAAAACAACTTTAAATGCAAGGGCTATGCAGAATTGATTGGCATACCTCGTTATCCAGATAATTTTATTATGCAAATGCAGCATAAAGTGTTGCCAGACATAATCGATCGATTACTGGCCAATCTGACCAGAGACATTAAGTCTGTTGAGTCTGTGGGGAGTTTGCGCGGGAAAATATGGCGCGGTAACGTATAATGCGCTCAAATAGCTTCTATCATCTTGATGGTAAGATACATATTATAAGTAGGTAGGTATTGTATATGCTTGATGGTGTTGTAGAATGATTACAGGACATACAATTTAAATTAATTTAGTTTTACATAGAATTGATAACAGCTCATAACATGTGAAGGGAAAACGTCTAGGTACATAATAAAGTCAGCATTAAATGGCCTCCCCCATTGATCTCCAAAAGGGCCGGTTGGAAGCGACTGACGTAGCCCACTAGATTAGCAAGTTGAAGTGGCAGTGGGCAGGGCACATAAAGATAAGATAATTTTTATTTGTACAAAACACAAGTAAACCCATACATTTTAAAAACGCGTGCAAAATAGGTATATTATATTTATATATATCACTTGCCTACACTCGAGCACGTTTACAAACACTTAATAAATAATAATCCACCATTATTAACCGATTTCAAAAAAAGAGGAAGGTACTCAATTCGGCCCGTATTTTTGCACCATATCGTTCGAAACCGATTCGAAACAGAAAAGAAAAAGAAAGATCTTCTCTTTTCTGTGGTTCGAAATAACTCAAGCTGTGAACTCAAGTTTAGGAAACGAATACAAAGAGGCGACATTTTTTTTCACGTTGGCGCCAAAACTCATATTACCTATTTAAATAAATCCCATAGAAAAAAGGAGAAAAACTTTTAAAGGAGGATGGCCAAGTTTCATCACAACGAAGTATTTAGTCAATTTAGTGTACGGCAAATTGTCCTCGCGAATTTCGCCAAGGGTTTGATAACGCCTAAATATTGGTTTTGGCTCGAATTTAATCAAGACCCAACATATTTATAACAGTTATTACGAAGGCCGAGTTAATTTAAAAATATGCGATAAAGGAGGCAAAAATAATATTTAAAGGAATTAGGCTGCCGTCGTGTGCGCAATTTGGTAGATTACGAAGGCGCGCTGCGAAGGATTTCTGTGAATTTTTTTAATTAAATTACGACCAGATGCTGTAAACTTGATGGGCCCTCATTTACGTAGGTATAGCTTAGCTACCTACTTATTACTATGTGACCTCGCTGCTTGGTGCAACTTGCCGGTTATCTAAAGCTCTGCGGCTTTAAGCCTAGCTGTCCAGTGATGATGAAAAAATGCAGCGCGATCGCAAACCGTATCTGGGCGCTTTAAGGTTCACGTTTGCCAGATTTTCCGAACTGCGCGATTTTAACGTTAGTTTGGGACCTCGTAACGAGTTGGGCGTCAGGCCCCTGGTCGTAGGTAAAAGGGATGTTGGGATTATCATTTCTCCCAATATTATCATTGGGATTAGCAATGTTTGTGACTTATGCCTCCCCAGGCATAATACACAAATCTTGCTAATTCCAAAAATAAACAACATTCCTTACTCCCGAATAGGTACGTTTAATGTTCTAAGTATCCAAACTAGTTTCACATAAATGTTTGTCCTAGGTGGGAATCGAACCCACGCCCCCAAGCCCAGAAGTTAGGTTCACTATATACCAACTGGACCAACGGGCTATCTGTATTTTCGTGTTGTTTCCGAAACTCCTTAAGAAACCTCAAGTAAAGCCTCCAACCACTTTACTAGGGGCATGGATTTGATCATTATTTGCTTTGCAATTACTTGTTTGACGTGAATATTTATTAAAATTTGAAAATATTACAATACTTGACACTGGCAAATGCACAAGACGTAGGAAGCCAAAATCCTCTTAAGAGGAATTAATAATAAAAAAGTAAGGCTAGTAAGTCATTTAATTCTAACTTAAACTTCTACATAATATGTAATTATCTTTTAGCACAGTCTTTTAGTATAAAATAAGGTCGCTTTCCGTAACATATTTTGATGCGGTTTTCACCATCAGCTATGACAATTTTTCACAGAAGGTTTATTAGGTATAGGTATACGTATATAAATAAACTAGCAACGCACCCCGGCTTCGCACGGGGGTAAATTTATTTTTTTTACACCTTGGGTTACATTATTGGAGTTTTAGTATAGATCCCTATTTTTTTTGTGAATATAATACAGCCTATGTCACCCGGGAATAGTGTAGCTTCCCAACAGTGATATAATTTTTCAAATCGGTTCAGTAGTTTCGGATCCTATTCAATGCAAACAAACAAACAATCAAATCTTTCCTCTTTATAATACTAGTATAGATAAAACTTACAACCGTGCGTAGCCGGGGTGAGAATAAGAATGTGTTCAATTGTCAAATGGTCCATTATCAATTACCTCTAATTTAGGTACCTACTATAGAAACTAATGTGAGCGTGATTCATTATTTAAACTAATAAACGGCTGGCCTTAGAATAACTACTCAGTGAAGGTAGGTTTCCAAACAACGCCTTCTCAAAACGTAAGCTACAAATTCGCATTGTAACTTACGTTTCGATTGGTAGGTATATGAATGGATTACCCGTGGAATGTCACACCATAACTCTTATGCTGCGTTTCTGATTTGTTGTGGTACGATTTCACCGCGCAAATTGTCATAGTAAAATTTTTATATTTTTTTTGGAGCCATATATGACTCCATTTGAATGGCTTAAATTTTACGAATGTACTTGGTTTCTTTGTGTAGTTATTCTAAGCGGCTGGCACTCATGGTTCTGTATCTACTTTGTTCACGGGTTTTCACTACACTAACTCGAACGGTTTTTCGTGTTCTTCGGCGTAATATTGTATTACATTCTCAACGAACTCTACTTGAAGGTCCCGATGGAGATCGCTACTTCTTATGTACCAAGGTGCATTTGCAATGTTTCAAATGTAGACATTATTAAGGTAACATTATCACCAGAAATTATTTCATCTGAGCTGAGAAAGCGGCCGGTAAGTAAGCCATAAATCTGTCAGCGTATGACGCGCCCGACGCGACGTTAATCAACACGCAGACTTGCGCTCGCGCATATTTCACGCACGCAGTCTTTCTGCTATAATTTACCCATTATCAGTTTGCAGTGCTGTTTATTTTTGTACAATAGAATGTGAGTAAACTTGTTACATTCAGTTGTCTACACTATGCTATAGTATTTTATATTCGGGCCTATTTAGACCAAACACATGAATGCCGATTTCAGGATTGGTCCTCTAGTAAAAATATTCATAACTAGCTGTGCCCCGCGGCTTCACCTTTTTTAAATAAAATTTCCAATTTTCTGCGCAATTTGACAAAAACACAGGCTCGGCCTAGTTTGGGGCCCACAGCTAAAAGATAAAATACTTAGCTTCATCATCATCAGCCTGTAAACGTCCACTGCTGAACAAAGGCCTCCCTCGTAGAGAGGGGTGTTGCCATAATCCCCACGCTTGGCAGGCGGCTTGGGGATCGCAGTACGTTCACCGTGTACTAATAGGACGCTGCTAATATTTAAATACTTAGATCAATCTAATTAATTTGTAATAATTTGGATATTGTTATTAGATAAATAAATTATGAATTTACAAGTTGTTCATTTTGATGGGTTGATCAACATTCATGAGGTAATTATCAAGGAAGGTAGACTATTAATATACCTGTACCTTTATGTCACACGCTGTAGATACATTTCCTGCTCTCTAGATCATTCGGAAAAGAGCTCTAACTTTCATACGGCTGAACATATTTTTTTTTAACAAAGCTAAGAACTACCGCAATAACTTTGACAAATGACCTTATCTAAGCGCAATAAAACCCGTATTATAATTAAACAAAACCCGCTTTTTAATTAGTCCTGCCAATTAGGAGAAAAATGATAACAGACATGTCCCGTCCAAAGGTACCGTCGTCGTGGGTAAAAAAAAAAAGATTTGCACGACTAATGTCAGAAAAGAAAAATGTCCAAGATCTTAATAACACCCAACAAAAGAAACGTCAAAGTATAAAAACGTCCAACTAGAAAAAAACATTGAGTAGCAATGGCTGGGCTTCACGCTTTAGGTGCTATACGGGCAACCTAACTTTTATAATGCCTCACACCAAAGAGTAATCTATAACTACCTATAACCAAAAGCCTCACACCCTGCTGTAACCCTACGTGGGTAACGTAGGATAAGCCATAGAAAAGAAAAAAATAATTGGGATAAGTGATGTGTGGGTGAAATTTTGACAGCTCTTAAAGTACTAAGTTAATAATTTTTCTGTGGGATAAGCGTAGGATAAGTGATGTGTGGGTGAACTTTTAATAGCTCCTAAAAATATTAAGTTAATAATTTTTCTGTGGGATAAGCGTAGGATAAGTGAAGTGTGGGTGAAATTTTGCCAGCTCCTAAAAATATTAAGTTAATAATTTTTCTGTGGGATAAGCGTAGGATAAGTGATGTGTGGGTGAATTTTTGACAGCTCCTAGGAAATAATTTTGTATACTAGCTGAAAACTTTACATGATTAGGGCGGCAGAATTTATGAGGCGGCACTCTGAGGAAGAGGGCAGCTGATAAAACTTTCAGCTGCCCTCTTCCGAGTGGTAGAAACCTACCACTCGTACCTACGTTGTCTGGCATCTCTAGTTCTGATCTAGATGGAGCTTACATCCTAACTGACGAATAAGGGAGTGGTAAGATTAAGATATTCAGGGTTACCCAGAACGATGATGCTAGATTGAATAGAGGTCACTATTTGGAACTAACTCTGAAATAGATAATAAAATCTCCAGTTCCATTTCGAGTGTAAATGACATAAATTTATCTACGGAAAAGCAGTATGTAGTTTTTTTGTGTTTTTAGGGTTGATGCCATAGTAAAAGTTGTTCGTAATGTTGAGTATAAATACCTTCTTTCGTTGTATCACCATTCCGTGTAGCCCTGTTTTAGCCAGACGCAGAGAACTCGCTAAACCACGGAGTCATACCTCATTAGGTTTTTGCATAGCGTTGCGGTTATTTTCATTTAATTCCATTATATTACATAGAGGAGCAATTTAGCAGTAGCGTACTCTTCCCATTACAGGTAATTTGTAGTAAGGGCTTGCTCGTCAAGAATCGCGTCGGGATGATAACTCACAGACTCACACTATAAAGGATTCAGCTTATGAAGGATAATGGAGTAGTCGCCATAAGTTTTTATGGGGTTTGGTTAAGGTGAAGCTAAATTTGCAAAAAAAAACTTGCGTCAAATTGGCCGTCACCTCGGCGATGAGTTAATACGTTTTCGGGATATGTTCAGCAAAATAATTGTTAATAATTCATTGATAGCCCTTTGGTCCAGGTGGTAGTGAACCTAACTTCTGCGCTTGGGGGCGTGGGTTCGATTCCCACCTAGGACAAACATTTATGTGATGAACATTTGTGTTTGTTCTATATCTGGTTGTTAATATCTGTTTAGGTATGTATTTAAAACTATATACTCAATACTCAATATTTTATTGCAGACATATGTAGGTACATGGAGTTCTTAAATTAACATGTTTAAATATAAAGTAATACACATGACCCTATTTGGGTATGGCAATAGTCGGAACGGATCGTATGTATGTATATGTATGTATATCAGTCTCTGGCAGCCATATCACAAGCTTTGCTTAGTTTGGGGTCAACCGTGTGTGCAATAAAAATTTCCAGAATATAAAAAAAAAAAAAACAAACCAAAAAAGCTCAAACTCAGGGTTATAACATTTGGGGACGAGGGTCTGATGATGGAACCTGGAGATGGATTATGAATTTGTTGGCCAGGAGGTAAATAGCTATTAGTAAACCCCTCGAGTAGTTTAGGTTTATTTGGTTTGTTTTAACGAGTCTCATTCCAAGAGTCCACTCTATCCAGGGAATATTGGCAAAAGAGGGAGGCGGCTTAGGTTCTGCAGTAGGCATTACACATATGTGATCCGTGCCTGCGAAGTCATCGTGCCAGCAGAGTATCATTCGGTCCACCGCACACAGTACTCCATCTCGCCAATATAATTGGTCCACAAGATAAACGCCGCGAAGACGGGCTGTTTGTGGCTGTGTCATGCGCGCGCAATCTGCCCCCGCTGCGATGCGCGCCCGCTGCCACCGGCGATGGCTTACTTTACCCACCCTGCAAAGAGTACACAACGCAGAAGGAATATCTTCAATTGGTTACCTATATGCTTTGAACAAAATAAAATGAATGGACGGGCCATAACCATTGAACTTGCTAAGTAAAAACGAGTCAAAACCGTCGGGCATATACTTCAACACCTAATTATAACCATGTATACAGAATATTTGTTACAAAAAAGAGATAGCGATTTTTTGTTGCGTATTTAGGTACACTTCGGGACAGCACACGAAGGCATAATTTTGTCAGATGTTTCGTTATCTTGTAACAATAGTCTTGTGTTGCACTTCCTACGGCTAGAGACCGACAGAAGCGAAATGAGCGCCGTCGCTTATTTTGCAATCTCCAAAAAGGCGCTTCTTCTGGACCCGTCCATTAATTTTATTTTGTTCGAAGCCTATATGTTGTTATTTGAGCCATTTGGGGTCGAGACATTCGGCCCTTGGGGACCGGGGGTTCATTATCATAAATCTTTCAGAGTGCCTGGTTATTGCGACGCGTGACAAAACGCTGGAGTGATTCTGGCTCACTGCAATATAAGCATTGCCATTCAGCGTGGTAATACCGCCAGCATGCTGGGTACGCTGCCAACTAGTAGTGAGTGCGAGCATTTGGATTGTCTTTAGGACTTCAACGGTCTATGGGCAGTCTGTTTTTGTAGTGTTAGTGGTAATTTGTTTATTTATTAATTAATTAAACAAAATACCTACAAGCTAACTAACACTACAAATTTAATACAGTTAGACTGCCCATAGACTGCTGAAGGTCTAAAGACAATCCAAATGCTCAAGCCCACTACCAATTGGCAGTGTACCCAGAATGCTTTCGGCATTGCCATTTTGAGCCAGAAACACGCCAGCATTTTGGTCACGTGTCGCACTAATCAGGCGCTCTGAAAGGTTTTTGAAAAGTTTTGATTAGGTATATGCTTACTTGCATGATGTTGGTATTGGACAGTAAGTTCAGCCGAGGCGAAACGTAAGGGGTCTGACGTTTTCTGAATATTAATAATTAGCATGAAACTAGCAACAACCCGTGGATTCATCCGTTATCCTATAGGATCCGTTATTTTTGACTGAACGATGAGAAGTATCAGATTCTTACGGAATAAGTCGGCGTTTGAATGGATGTATATTTGTTAGGCAATAATTTTGCGTATCGTTGATCCGATCTTGACGAAATTTTGTAGAAAGTAAGTAAGTTCATGCAAATATAACTTTGAACTTTAAATATGGGAAAAATCGGTCCAGGGATTGTAAACATGTGATCTCAAGGTCTGTGTTTGTGTTTTTTATTGTATTTTGTTTTATTGAGGGACGTGCCCCCCAGACGCAATTTTTGTGTACTGTGGAGATTCCATCACAATCATATATAGAAGCAAATAAAATTATCAAAGTTGTTAAAATATATGAATAAAACTAGCGGTCCGCCCCAGCTTCGCACGGGTATAGATTATAGCCTATGTCATCCGGGGATAGAGTAGCTTCCTAACAGTGAAAGAATTTTCCAAATCGGTTCAGTAGTTTCGGAGCCTATTCAATGCAAACAAACAAACAATCAAATCTTTCCTCTTTATAATATTATTATAAAGAGGATAATATATATTATTATTATTATTATAGTACAGAAGTACAGATAACAGACAGAACATGAGTGAAACTTTTGTCTATATCTGGCTGGAATTGCGAATTTTTTGCCCGTCCGCCCCTTGTGCCCCCAGAAAAAATCCTGGATCCGCCCTTGGCAAGCAGTCACCGTCGCCTATGGATACTTGTAACACCAGAGACATCACAAATACTACCTTGGAGTTTGTGTTACAACCGTTTGTATTTTGTTTGCATGTACAACGAGCCACCATGTTTTTCCACGTTGGCGCCAAAACTCCCGGACTGTACAGTAGTCGCTGAGACGCTACCTCACTACCTACCTACACTACCTCAACCTGCTCTGCTGTATTTAGTCTATGCCGTCGGCAATATTACCCTTTGCTATTATCATTAATAATTGAAATAGCTTATAAAAAGTAGCTGAATGCCGTTGCACGAATCAGATACGATTTTATTACAACTGAATAAGTCTCCGATATCAGTCGCTGCAAGACGCCATTGTCAAACATATCAAATAAAAAAAACAACTGTAACTAAAGTTAGAATTTAATATAGCTAATGGAGATGTCTTGATGCTGATTGCAGAGACATGAAATGCTTTGTAAGGTCACAGAATAAATTATAGTAGCAATCAAGGCAGTATAACGCTCTACTAAGTATTTAGGTTAGGAACCAAAAACTGTTTTTGGTTTTTAATTTGTTATATTTTGTCACAGATATACAATCTGTGTATTTTGTGCTGCATCTTCTTTTTTTCTTTCCTTTGTGAGGAGTTTGGCGTCGCATTCTTGTGCATTTGCCAGTGTCAAATATTTAATTATTATCAAGTTTGATGAAATGTAGTCTTTCGTCCTCCCATCTCTTATAATTATGTCTACCTTACCTCAGTTCCTTTTACTGTCTCGTGAGTCGTGGGTACCATTCTGTTACTATTCTAGCCCATTTCTCCTTCTTGTCTCTTATCATAATTACCTATGCCTTTCCATCGCAATTTTTAGTTGTTTGTACTTAGATTGTGTTGTGTATGCATTCTTAAAATTTCTTATAAACTAAACTCTCTACTATGTTGTAAAGTAAAATATACTACCTAATTACTTAAACTATCCTAGGTCTGTGCCAGGTATCTAAATGATTGAATGCGAGCCCAAATTACAGGCTGTACGAACACCTTATTACCCGCTCCGGCTCTGTTAAAGCAATTTAGCTGACATTTAAGTAATTCCTGCGAACCGGGCCGGTGTAATGACGGTTTGTATACTTACATTAATGAAATTAGCGCATAGGAGGCTGTGGAAGGCATGTCTCGTGCTTCTGTGGTTGCAGATCAGATGTTACGCAGATTCGTTTTTGTTATTAAACTTATCGCTAACGTATAAGGCCGCCCATTATACTGCCGTTTATTTGTTTTTATGTTACTTTAAGTTTCATTTGTATTTTCGGTGTGTAATAAAGTTGTATTGTATTGTATTGTATTGTATCCTTAAAAAAATATTCAAGACAGTTTGGTTTCGAACGTAACTTTTGCAAGGATGTTCTACCTATTGGTATATACCAACATCCTTGAACTTTTGTTGTCTGTGGACGTTCAGTTTTGACAGGACAATTTCGCGCGCTTAAGGCGAGTGGATTGTAGAAAAAGTTGGCTCATAAATAAAATATATTATGATTGTTTTATTATTGATCTTGTTTCCTGTTACCCACAAAAATAGAAAAACACACATTACTTATATGGAAAGGACCTAGGGCACCTAGTGCGATGGTGGGACGTTCCATGAGATCCCCTATAAGTTGATGACCCCGACGTGATAAATTTGCGTGGTGACTCACAATAGATGGTTTTTTTCGATTGGAACTTTTTCAATATTACTGACTCAGCGGTGTCACAGAATAGGTCTGTGGTGGTGCACCCAGTGTAGAGCGCATCAGTGTAAACCTATTTGCACTTGGACTTTGTTGGTGTACGGTTGTAGTACTTGAGAGCTTTAGACTACTTGAAAATGTTTATTATCTAAACTAAATTAATACTGGCTATAAATAGACAAGATGTCGGGAGCCAAATCTTAAAATAAAAAGAAACCACCACTTAGGTGTTATTATCGGCCCTAATCATAGATTCAGTATAGTACTTATACTGAATCTATGGCCCTAATATTTATTTGCTCTTGACAGCTTCAATAACATTGTAAAAATATGAACGAAAATAGTAACTTCTGATTACTTTTTCTAGCTTTTTAAACGTAAGATTATAGCTGGTAGCCACTGCTAGTAGCCCCTATACTTACCTACTTCAGTAAAATAGATTTTTTTTGTTATTTTTTCAATGTTTTTGCAGCTGCATTCTTTCAGAGGCCGGACTGTAAAAAATATTATTATCTTGTCACTGGCTAAATAGACCTAACGTCTGGAGCCAACAATTACAAAAGTTTAAAAATATACCTAAGTGTATTTTTTTTTAGGATAATTAACGGATAACATTCGATCATTTACAATATCGTGACAATATCAGATAGGAAAGTATTAACAGAGAAAATAAGTAAAAAAAATATTTGACATTAGTTTTGACACCAAAATAAATAAAGTTATATGATTATTTACGGGGTATTTACCGTGGAAAGGTTGTGGAATACCAACCGTGATAGTATAAAACTGTTTTACCAAAATAAATGTTGATGAATAAGTAAATGCAAATTGATCTTAAATTACGTAATAGATATTTGAAAAACGATATCTAAGTAGCTCACATACCTACACCAGAAATGAGGTCTGCCGGTCCGTGCCAGGACCGGACTCGAGCCCCCAGGGCAGCGATTACGTCGCAAACCTCGTCATTAAACAATTTAGGATAATTAACTACCGGATTTCGTAGCCACCGGTAATTGCCTTTCATAACACGCTGCTGCGCTGTTATTAGTGCCGACTTCATTTTGTTGCTAATATGGCCCAGTAATTGGCACTGAATTTGTTTAACTCAGTTACCGGACCTTACATTGTTGGCGAAGCCTTTGACTCTTTTGAAAACTTGCGTAGCTTTATTTTCTTCAAACCAGAATAAAGGCAACATCTTTGTACATTGTAGTGTGCTGGACTGGAATACTTATTGCATTTATCGTCATGATCGAATGAATAGACCTTCCAAATATCAGCGGGCATTATTTCAAACAATATGAAACCAATGACAATAACAACAGAAAAGAAAAAACATTGTTTAAATTAGAACGGCTGTTAAGGCATATTTGTAAGAAATTTGCTGAAGCCAGTTTGCACCCATATACCTATACGAAACGTCAGTCATTCGAAATCTGTTAGCAACTGTGATGCGGACAAAGAACTTTGAGACCTAACGTTGACATAAATAAGAATGTTCAATCGAGGTTCACTCATATGCCTGGTAACAGATAATGCCACTAGATCTATCATTTTTGCAATAATTTTTTTCTCCTCTACAGTCATGTTCCTGGGTTTTATTTTTACTCATAAATTAACTAGTATGAGAAATTATGAGCGTTCAAAAAACTCAAATTTTTTAATTATTTCAGCCGTTTTCAGACGACCATTAACCCTATTGAAAGAGTTTATAAAACAAACAAAAATACTATGGAAACATAGTCTAAGCCTTCTTATAATTATTTGTACATAAATATATGATATAATCATATAAATAGGTAGGTATTCGTGACATTTTTGCACAAACGGTCACCTGACCCCAAAATAAGCAAAGCTTGTAATATGGCTGCTAGAGACTGATATACACACATAATATATTATGTATTTTTAAACACATACCGTAGACGTAGACATGCGGAAGACGCAGCGTAGGTAGGCCTCCCATTAGATGGACCGACGACATAGTGAGAGTTGCTGGCATCCAGTGGATGCAAAAGGCAGGCTGTCGTTCAGTTTGGAGGTTAAAGAGGGCCTATGTTCAGCAGTGGACGTCTTCTGGCTGATGATGATGATGATGATGAAATACATACCTACTTAAATAAATATAATCGGCCCAAATTTAAAGGAGGAAAATGAGGAATACCTACAACACATAATATTATTTCCACCAGGCAGCCCATATGCTTGTTTGCCAAGTATGGCAAAAAAAAGTTGATTTTGTCTACTTTTCTTAGGTAGAATCGGTCCGAGCTGCAGTTGTCGCTATCGCGGTCTGTTTCACCACTCCACCAAAGTACACAGTTTTATGCAATAAAAGTTTACTTTACTTTATCAATCGCGTGGGAGTTGCCATTTAAAACTTCATAAAATCTTCAATTAATAACCCGATGAAACTTGATGCTATCGCTGCGTAAATCAAAGCATCTGTCTTTACACGATTAATTACGTGTGCCGATTGCTATCAGGCTATATAGCAGTCGAATTACCGATCACTTACGTAAGTCAATTTGCATGTTAAACTGTGTGATAGCGACCAGTTTATATCGGACAGGACGATTGAGGCTGTCATGTCATAGCGGGCTCAAAGGTATATAAATAGGATACTTTCGATGATGTTTATTACTTAATATCTTTGCATACCATAGACAATTTGTTTCTTTAGAGTTGTTGTAGAAATGTGAGGCTTCTTTGAAGCTTCAGTTTGAGGCACCATAAGACCGTATTGAATGCGCAGTCAAATAATGCTATCACAATAATGTGAATAATTTAAATTTTAAGGCCAAGATAAATGATGATTTTGCTCGTGTTTTAAATTTTTTGAAGTAGGTACTTAGAAGAATAAAAAAAAATTGTTCATTCATAAAGATATTACAAATATTTTGAACAAAGTTTTATTATAAAAGTTTTTTTTAAAACCTTTACTTTTATATATTTACATTTTTTGAGGTGCGCAAGCGAGATAGCCTTGCGCTTTTAGCTGCCCCGAATAGTACGTATTCCGAAGAAAAAGATTCCTTACATTCATGTACTTATATAGTGATAGTTACCACGCGATCGAAAAAAGGAGAGGCATTGGTGTTGGGTGGTATAGACCTTCTACTGTTTTAATAATTCCCTTCACAACATGTAATCGAGTCCGCATTTAATCGTCAGTTTAATCGAGCCACCATCGCTCGAGGCGGCTGCACGGAGGCTGACGGACGACGTGCGAATTCACCAATTATCCAACTCTATCGCATTACGCTGTCGAGTTGCGAGTAAGAACCAATGGTAGCGGACAAAGGCCATCTTATCGTATAACTCAATTTTTATAACGAGTCACCTGTCAACGTCAAAATTTCAACCGTTAACCACCCTCGCTTACGAGCAAGGCCGTAGGCAGGGGGGTTTGGGGGTTCAAACACCCCAGAATGTCTTAGCCAATCCATCGTAGGTAAGTACTTTGGTACTTTGATATTGAACACGTCGAACGCGGTTGTGTTCTACTGGTACTACCTAGTACTGGTCCCCTTAAATAATTCCTGGCTACAGCCTTGCTTACGAGGTTAGTTTGAGAGTGGTAAGCGGCGAGTTTTTTACAGAGACCTTTATTTTAGTTTCGGCTCAGTTTTCGCAGACTTCTTGTCTGGCGGTTTGACGGCCCCAAGCACAGAAGGTAGGTTCACTACCAACTGGACCAACGGGCTATCTAATAAATCACAACATCATGTCGGGCATAATTGGCAGCACATTTAACCAACTGCAGGACATAAGCCTTTTCCCTCTTTCGCCAATTTTCCCTGTTTAACGCCAGTTTCGTCGTTGTATGTTCTCCCGCCACCACTGGACTGATCTTCCGCGGTACCTCCAGATATTTCAATTGATGAAGACCCCTTAACTTGAGGTGAAGTAGGTCAGTAGGTATCATTAGTAAATTTACTTATACCTAGACTGTTGAAGGACTAAAGACAATTCAAATGCTCAAGCCCACTTATCAGCTGGCAGCGTGGGTCTTATACTTAGACTTAGAATTTATAAACATTGATTTAAATTTTTTATTGTACCTACCCAAAGCCTTTTTATAAATGGTGATGAATTTAATACATATACTTAGTTAGATCGTTCGACATAATGTTCACTTTCTTTGGTCGGCAGTAAGTACCTAATAGGAGGAACCCATGCAGACCCGTGCCGAGGTTAAGTGTACCTATCCAATCCAAAGCTTTACGTAGCTCTCTAGTAATTTAAGGGTGTGGTCCATAAGTTCAGATCGTGATGAATTACGACGTACTAACATTGAATTATCTCTAAGGAACTTTACACGCTTAACTTCTAAATGAGCACCCTCAAAAAGACACCTTCAGACTACGTCATACGATATTTTCTTGACTTATTCTCCAAAGTACCTTAGTAACTATAATTGCTAGTTCTCAACTTCTCAGCGAACCATAGTAGACTTCATAGTTAAAAACCTCAACCATCTCTATCTGAAAGCTAAAAATCTTTGATCACCTTCTTGCTAAGTATCCGATAGACCGCCAGTAAAGTGTCAAAACAAATCCGCCGTTCATCAGCAATGACTAACGCTGAAAGGCCCATTAAACCAAAGACACGCTACGCGATGCCACACTAATTGCAGAAAACAACAGCTAAACCGCAAGACAATGCGATTACCCTACCCCTTTCGAAACATCCACCTCAACATGAACTCTCACACCCATTACCATCCACCATTACCAGGGTCAATCTAAATTGGATCGTTTAATAGCTTAGAACCGAGCTGGGAGGTCCGTCGGTCACCCCGCTAATTGAATGTGTCAATCATTTTAACAACGTAAATGAATAGAGCACAGAGTGCACGGCCAGTTTACAGAAACCCCTCAAAAAGGCTCCACCATAGAGGTTAGAAAGGAGAACGTAGCGTCGGAAGGTCAAGCTACGCTTAGATTGACAGACGCCTCAAGCGCACCACAGTAAATTAATGTCGGTTAATACTCGAAAGTACTAATTGTACAGTATAATTTTCCAGTAAACTCATTACAGAGGTATAGCTTCGGGCGCAGATAGAAATCTATAACAAATCGGTGTTCTTGGACGTCGGTAAGAGGCTGGAATTCTAGCAATACTTGTAATGCTAGAATTCCGCTCACGTTTCTAAAGATGGTCGAATGACGGGCACTTATCGCGTTTGACGTGAAAACCTGAGAGAATGTGGCGTATTTCGTAAGTGGAGGTCTCGGAAAAATACGCGGGAATCTAGTGGTATTCGAGAACCAAAAATCGATTTCTCGATATTCGATCTTGACCTTTTTATTTCAAATTGGAGTGTACGACTTATTTGGTAAATTGAATTACTTAGTATTTATTAAATTTACTAAAAAAAACACTCATAACTTGAACAATTTTCTGCAATTAAAACACAAAATCCACTGGCGCCATATCATCCCAGCGTAACTTTTTTTGGTGGCTGCTACTTTATAAATTAAGATAAAGTTCGTCAATAAACGAGCTTCATATTCAAATGAACAAAATCGATTCGATTCGATTCTTCTATTCAGATACGATCGGGATTATTAAATCAAAATGCCAGACGCCATATTTACATTTACAGATTTGAGGCGGTGTTGGATGGTAAAAAAGATAATTTGTTATAATATATCATGTGGTTGTAATATTTCATGTTCGTATTTGTAATTTGGTCTGCCTCTGAGTCGTCTCATTACAATGTTAAATTGAATGGCTGGTGCCTCTGGGTGTAGATAACTGAGCTAATACAATAACTAGCTGGTAATGAAATATAAATAATTTGGAATGGGGTGTCTTAGGTTTGTGATATGGTGTGATGGATTGGGTATTTAGTAATAATGATTTGTAGATTGCGACAGTGTTTCCATAAGTATATATCTACCTACTTATAAGTAGATATGTTGACTAATTTTCTAAACATGTTCTACGTACGACTGTTCTTACGGTCTGCTATTTCTAAAAAAGCTAATTAGCCATAAATTAGCTATTTTTTTTAACATTAATAATGAATTCGTGTTTTTTAACAATTCGTGGCAGACAAATAAATAATTTGATTAGATTTGTTCACTTGCAGGCGTTTTGCTTATGACGAACCCAACGATCTATTACTAATGATTACTATACTACGTATCTTTATCTAAGGACTAGTAGGCCGCCCCGGCTTCGCACGGGTATAGATATATAGCCTATGTCAACCGGGGATAGTGTAGCTTCCCAACAGTGAAAGATTTTTTCAAATCGGTTTAGTAGTTTCGGAGCCTATTCAATGCAAACAAACAATCAAATCTTTCCTCTTTATAATATAAGTATAGATATACCTATCAATATACACCCTGTCAACTTATGTTTAGAACTTTCTGCGAGCTTTCAAACTAAGTTTTCACAATCGTGATGTCATTCGATTGGTTGACGTTTCACTTATAATGGCGGATTGTTGTATTTTCCATTTTTATCTAATCAAAATACAATTACTTAAATTAATATCACCTTTAAAATAAACACAGTAAGTATTTAGAATCTTAGAAAAATTCTAAATATTTTATTAACTATTTACTTACTGTGTTGTACTTATTTTATTATTGAAAACCATAACTTCAGTTATTATTTTTTACTGTCATTTTGTCTATTGCTTACTTAGATAATTTATAACTTAAGGTCCAAGGAAAGT
Organism: Agriopis aurantiaria; assembly: GCA_914767915.1. Taxonomy (NCBI): domain Eukaryota; kingdom Metazoa; phylum Arthropoda; class Insecta; order Lepidoptera; family Geometridae; genus Agriopis; species Agriopis aurantiaria. The sequence continues at coordinate 4,416,667 of OU611982.1, forward strand.
TTGGAGCATTTAAGCCACAAGATAGATGAACTTACATGAAGGCGCAAACCTGGCGCCTTACTTCCAACTGCTTAGATACGCGTTTATCAAACTAACGTTCGGGAAATCATGCTAACGTGTACCTAACGCGCACAGATACGGATTGCGGTCGCCCAAAATTTTTTCATCACCTAAACTACAGCTAGGCCTAAGGCCCTAAGGCTAAGGCTATGATCTATTAATAAAATAAAAAGATTTAAGTAATTAATTCCTTATACATATAGTTTTATAATTATATGTTAATGTGTTATAATAAGTAAATTTTAACTTATTTTTTTTAAGTATTTAGCGTAGCCACCATAAGTAAAACACCGATCTAAAATATTGTTTCTCATTCTTTTAGGTTTTTTTTTGTCGTCCTACATTATCTAATATGCCTACAAATACTAAGTAGGTACCTATCTACTTACAGTAACAAATAAGCATTCACAATAAATATGATTAATTCTCAAATCTTACCTAATTTTATTATCTACTTTAGATGATAATCAGTACAGTTCCACTTCAATTTATTTTTAATAACATAATCAAGAGCTAGCAAAAAGGAGGCCGAAACCACCTGCGTGTAGAAAAACAACGATTATTTGCACCTGCGAATAATCGATTAATATTTTTCTTCTAGGGGCAGACGGTATAATTCTCTCTGGCAATGGAATGGACAGACGTCATGCAGCGACTGCGCGCCCCTATACCGGTGCGATTACGATAACTTGAGCAACAGAAAAATTACTTTGAAATAACGGTTCCTGTTGAATAGTGGGTAAAACCGCGAGCCCTACTCAAGCCCTACTCATCTAAAAAAGTTTGTCATAGTTTTCTGAAATTTTCCAATTTTCTGCGCAATTTTCTTAATTTTTCTCTCCGCAAGAACTTTCTACCTATATACAAAGTTAGAAAACATATAAAAACAAAGATGAATAAAATTGGTAAAGTCATTCTCAAGTTACGGCGTGACCAAGGTAAATAGGGATTGATTTTTATATATAGAAGATAGATAGATAGATATGCATCCCAAAGGTCAGAACCCCATTTGGATGATAAATATGCTTTAATTCAATCAAGTAAGCTCAATAGGTGATGTTGGTAGCTCGCGCCTCCCATTGAGTGATGCATGGCATTCAATATACGAAGCTTAGTAAAAAATTATCGAATCTATTCTGTAATTGTTACCAATTGCCAGGCTTCTTTGTTTGAACGGATTATAAATGAAGATCCTGTCTCAGATATTTGAAGACATATTGGTGAAATGGCATACGGAGAAACGATTCACGATAGCTAAAAGAATCGAATATTTCATTTAGCTTTTTGAGCTTTATTAGTAGGTATTAGTATATCTTATACATAAAATGCGATATCTGTCTTTAGACCTTCAACGGTATGGGCAGTCTAACTGTATTTAATTTTGTAGTGTTTGTATTAGCTTGTATTTTGTTGTAAAAATATGTATGTATGTATGGACTGACTCCAAAACGGCTGGACCGATTTTGACGGGACTTTCACTGGCACATGAAATGAAATGAAATGAAAATGAAATAAAATGAAAATTTATTGATAACAAACGTCTTCTTAATAATTGTAATACATGGTGTCATTACATATTAATATTCCTAGTGGAAGTGCATTGGTACCCAAACTAGGTAAAACCTGTGAGATGGCATACCAATACCCTCCGCCGAACAGAGATATCTGAAGCGGGTGACTGAGCTGATATATAACTGAGTCATATTATATTATAATCAAAACAGCAAAATAGTATACGTACCTACCACTACGTATACTATTTTGCTGTTAAGGCCCGTATTCTAAAACGACGCTCAGTCATGATTCTCTACTTAAAACTAGTTTTAAGTAGAGATTTTATTCTAGAACTAAACTTGGGTCAAGATTCTACGATCGTAGTTCACCTGTATTCTAAAACGTCACTCAGTTGCCAATCTGTACTCAAGTTGACATATGATCTGCGATCACGCAAGTGACGTCTGTATCACGCTTGAGCAGAGATTTCTGTGTAGTGTACTTGGTTTGTGTTATTAAACTTGTTATTATTTGCTTAGCACAATGGATATTTCTGAAGATATCGAATATTATGATCAAATTTTCCGAGTGAATAGACAGATCACTGTTAGCATTCCAATGCGACACTTGAGAGATGCTGAAGATCCGTATGCAATGGACGCAAATAATTTTAAAATGCGCTATCGCAGGAACATCTGATGGGTTTGCAGTTAGAGGTTCCATTATTAGCAGTTTTGATTGACTGAAGCATGGTCTCCTATACAACTTTAACAAATTGGTTAAAAAACTGTCTGTATTAATTAACTCATTTGTTAATCATATAGCTTTTAAATAAAATAATACTAATATTTTTTTAATAGTCATTTTTCTTTCCAAACTGAAGGGGTAATCCTAAAAATATCCAAATATAGGCAGGACAAGATACTACTATTTCGTAGCACAGTTACTTCCTTGATTTACTTAAATTGAATTAAATTTCCGAAGAAAATCGCGAAAAATAAACAAGACTAATGTGACATTTCACAATACATTGACATTGTTGACGTTCCGTATTACATAATTTTTCTTGAAATTATTTGACGAAAAATGCTTTGAGTAGGTTCTAGGGTTTTAAGCATAAAGATGTATAAAACCTTTATGATATAGTGTAGATCATTACCTAAATAGTTAAATACTTAATAATTTCAAACTACATTACTGTTTATTTAATTAAATAAATTATTGTAACATTTTTAATTATGCGTTACGCGGAACGACATTGTTAAACTAAAATAAAAATGTAAACGAAAACAGACTGATTCATAGACAAAAAGAATATCCGCTTGAAACTCTACTTAAATCTAGATTCAGCTGAGTTGAGTTTAAGGGCAGTTTTGGAATAAGAACAATACTTAAGCAACGATTCTAGGCTCAAGTAATAATCAGGTAAACTAAGATCAAACGATACTTGAGTCTTGTTTTAGAATACGGGCCTAAGGCCCGTATTCTAAAACAGTCTTGTTCTAAAACAGTCTTGTTTTAGAATACGGGCCTAAGGCCCGTATTCTAAAACAAGACTCAAGTATCGTTTGATCTTAGTTTACCTGATTATTACTTGAGCCTAGAATCGTTGCTTAAGTATTGTTCTTATTCCAAAACTGCCCTTAAACTCAACTCAGCTGAATCTAGATTTAAGTAGAGTTTCAAGCGGATATTCTTTTTGTCTATGAATCAGTCTGTTTTCGTTTACATTTTTATTTTAGTTTAACAATGTCGTTCCGCGTAACGCATAATTAAAAATGTTACAATAATTTATTTAATTAAATAAACAGTAATGTAGTTTGAAATTATTAAGTATTTAACTATTTAGGTAATGATCTACACTATATCATAAAGGTTTTATACATCTTTATGCTTAAAACCCTAGAATCTACTCAAAGCATTTTTCGTCAAATAATTTCAAGAAAAATTATGTAATACGGAACGTCAACAATGTCAATGTATTGTGAAATGTCATATTAGTCTTGTTTATTTTTTCGCGATTTTCTTTGGAAATTCAATTCAATTCAAGTAAATCAAGGAAGTAAAGAACTGTGCTACGAAATAGTAGTATCTTATCCTGCCTATATTTGGATTTTCAGTTTGGAAAGAAAATTTTCTATTAAAAAAATATTAGTATTATTATATCAATATAAACACGGGTCTAGCCCGGACATTTGGTAGGCATTGGTGGGGCCGAAGCCAACACCAAGAGGCCCCGTTGAATATAAAATACAATATTATTGAATGTGTATAAAATGGATTATAAAACTATTGTACAGTATAGGATATAAAACGTCTAGGCTATTGATGTGAACAACTTGTGGATGGGATAACAGATCTATGGTATGAGTAATTAAAATGATTATAAATAAAAGACTGACCTTATTATTTAGTAGTTTTGTTTAATTTTTATATTCATTTAAAAGCTATATGATTAACAAATGAGTTAATTAATACAGACAGTTTTTTTAACCAATTTGTTAAAGTTGTATAGGAGACCATGCTTCAGTCAATCAAAACTGCTAATAATGGAAGCTCTAACTGCAAACCCATAAGATGTTCCTGCGATAGCGCATTTTAAAATTATTTGCATCCATTGATCTTCAGCATCTCTCAAGTGTCGCATTGGAATGCTAACAGTGATCTGTCTATTCACTGGGAAAATTTGATCATAATATTCGATATCTTCAGAAATATCCGTGGTGCAAAGCAAATAATAACAAGTTTAATAACAACCAAACCAAGTACACTACACAGAAATCTCCGCTCAAGCGTGATACAGACGTCACTTGCGTGATCGCAGATCATATGTCAACTTGAGTACAGATTGGCAGCTGAGTGACATTTTAGAATACAAGTGAACTACGATCGTAAAATCTTGACTCAAGTTTAGTTCTAGAATAAAATCTCTACTTAAAACTAGTTTTAAGTAGAGAATCTTGACTGAGCGTCGTTTTGGAATACGGGCCTTAGTGTGTGTAGTTAGTAATACCAAATTATTATTTTTTTATGTTTTTTTTCTTTCTTGTGTTTTCCAACCTGTTGTCAAGTTATAGATGTAGATAGATAAGTAGACGTCCTATAACAATTCGCCGCTAACGTTAGTGAAACAAAGTGCGACAGTCAAGTAAAAGACGTGCTCTAGTAAAGTAGGAAACTTTACAAGAGGCTTCAATGAAGTTTTGGAAACAACACGAAAGCTGTCGACAGCACGTCGAGGCTTTATAGTCCAATTTTCGAAGAAGATAGTTCTTCAAATTATTAACTTTAAATACAGTGATATAGAAAAAGTATGTATTTTTACCTACTTACCATGTCTGTATTTTTTGTGGCGTGATCACTAACTGCTTAACTTACTTTATTAATGTGTATATCTTATTGTGTAATTATAAATTTCGTTTGTTAATTAAATCGTGTTTCGGCATATTTAATGTTTCGGCGGTACAAAGGCGCGCGCGCGTGTTGATTTTCAGTTTATTTCATTAGAATCGCGCAGCGGGGGCTGTGGAATCGATGCTGAGTGTAGGGTGTCTCTCGTTTCGAGAACATGATTTTATTTTATCAACCTGGTAGATACAGGGTAATTTTTTAAAGTGCGTAATTTTTTATCACGCGATCGCAGTGAGAAACATATTTCACGATAAAAAAACATATTTAATAGGTGTATGATTCCGGTCCCACAAGGTAAATCACTGTTTCAAACTATCGAGAGCGACGAGTGGGGGTTTCAGGTGAAGTTTTTTTACATGCTTGATGGGTAGGTGAGCGACGCGTGGGGGTTTCAGGTGAAGTTTTTTTATAAGCTTGAAGGGTAGGTGAGCGACGCGTGGGGGTTTCAGGTGAAGTTTTTTTATAAGTTTGAAGGGTAGGTGAGCGACGCGTGGAGGTTTCAGGTGAAGTTTTTATAATAAGTTTGCAATGTAAGTAGCTATATTTGTTCGGGTGGAATCTTGCAACTCAATTTTGAAGCAGATATCTTCAACCGATTAAGCTGAAATTTTCTTACACGTTTAGTTTGGATGACAATATTATTTGCTAAAGCTAAAAGCTTGCTTAAAAATGTTTTTTTACTATTAACTTTTTTATAATATTTTTTTATTCACAATTTTACAATACATACTTACGCTAAAATCTCTAAATAATCTTTCAGGCTAAGTTATTTTGACTTTAACCAGGCTCTGTAACGTGTTTAAATGTTATGTCGTAAATCCTAAAATTTGGCTCATTCTTGGCCACCTTACAATTCCAGAATAGGGTTCACCTGCCTGCTTAAAAATAGTGAAATATTGCATTTATAATGACGCAACCTTTTCAATTTTCGGCTTTACGGCGTTTATCGGCGTGACATCGGCCCGTTTCGGCCTCATTCGGCTCCGGGCTAATCAAACCGCCACAGATTAAACAGTTACTACATGCCCACACGCTTGTTCCTAACGTTTTTTATTTGAAAATTATTTAGTACCGAATGAAGATTACCTTTCTTTTTTAATTTTAGAACATCAAACGTTGAGAAAATATTTGTTAATTGAATTTTTTTGATCGTTACAAGCTTCGACGGATCGGCTCGTTTGTCGTGAACCAAATGTCACGTATGTAAATTGTGTTGTATGGATATGGTTTTAGAAATTATTTTGTTCTCGTAAAAGCTGAGGAGCATGGGAAACTCATCACATACAACTTTTTATTATTTTCTTGTAAGTTTATGTAACTACTAAAATTTCTGTCTTCGCCTTTTTTTGTCTTTACATCACACGTCATTAGCCAGTAAACGTTCACTGTTGAATAAAGAATCTCTAGAGACGGGTGTTGCCATGATTCCCACTTGGCAGGCGGCTTGGGGACTGCAGTACGTTCACCGTGTCAAGGGCGCCGCCAGCCCATGGCCTACGGGGGGGGGGGGGGGATATGAGAATGAGGGAAATATAAATTGTAGGTACAGTCAAGAAGTAATAGTGAATTTATTCGAGTTTTGACGTGCGGGATTTATCGGCAAAGCAAGACAATGGCACGGCCTTAGGACTTTTGGTTTCTTTGCAGTTGGCAAAAAATTTTAAATCTCGGGGGGCAGCTGCCCCTCCCTGCCCCCCTTGGCGACGTCCTTGCACCGTGTAATAAATAAATAAATATTTCGTGACATTTTTTTTTTCACACACGTTCATCTGACCCCAAACTAAGCAAAGCTTGTGATATGGATGCCAGAGACTGATATACATACTTACGTATATAGTTTTTAAATACATACAACCAGATATAGAACAAACACAAATGTTCATCACACAAATGTTTGTCCTAGATGGGAATCGAACCCACGCCCCCAAGCTCAGAAGGCAGGTTCACTACCAACTGGACCAACGGGCTATCATAATAGGACGCTGCTATCCACCCTCCGGTGGTTCCGGTCACAGTTTTAGGCCATACCAGGGTCCAACACAAGTAAGATATACTTAATCAATGTAATCATAATTTTTAGGTATAGGTAGATATATTTTAATAGTACCTACAATCAGCGTGCAAATAGATTCACTCTTTGACCTAATTACCCAAATCTTAAATTGAAGACGCAATTATCTGACAATGAGATAGTTTTTTTTTGTATCTAAATTTCAGAAAACGTGACCAACCAGTTTTAGGATATACCCTCGGTTTTTCTCTTTACGCTGTTGAATAATTTGAATGCCCATTTGCATCAAACAATTATAAAAATTGTTATTATATTTTCCGTGCTTCCGGTTTTTCTACATTTCCCCGGGATAAAGAAGTAGATACCTAGGTATACAGGATGTAAGGGATCAGCTGTTCCATACATTTTGTCGAGTGTCAATGACCGTTTTCTATAGAACAGCTGATATTTTTTCCGCGATTTCAGCGTTGGTCCCATAGTAAAAGTGGTTCATAATGATGAGTACAATTACCTTCTTTTGGCGTCAAGAGTGTTCCCCTTACACCTCGTATAGCCACCAAATAATAAAAGAACAATTCTGGCTCGAAGGACCAAACGAGCGTCAAAGCACAGTCAAAGCTTATTTAAACGCGAGATGCGGTCGACGATGGAGCTCACTTGTCTAGAAGAAATCAATTCACTCGCGATTTGAAGACTCCCAGATTGTAACTATCAGCAGAACGTCCTAGCTATCTCTAGTTTTATAGCTTGTAGGATAGTGGAAAGGAAAATCACAATTACCACGAGCATCGTGGTAATTACCGTGTTTGTTCTATATCTGGGTGTTAATATCTATTTAAGTATGTATTTAAAACTATATATGTATGTATATCAGTCTCAGGCAGCTATAACACAAGCTCTGCTTAGTTTGGGGTCAGATGACCGTGTGTGAAAAAATGTCCGAAATTTATTTATTTATTTATTATTTATTTATCGAGATTAATATCGCGTATACGTGTAAATTTACATTTACGGCGTTTTTACTATTCAATAGAGCCGTAAACTTTATAAGCAACATCAAGACATAATTACAGGGTTATACGGAACGCAACTAAGCCGAAAGGTGTTCATTGTTATCATTATTGTGTACATCTATTACAATGGGACCAACTCTAAAGTCGCAAATAAATCAGCTGTTTCATACATTTTATTCCCAATTATGAATACAATAACTGTTGAATACTTATTTTTTCAGGCAAGTTCCTCTTTTGACTAAACAAAATACAAGCTAATATCACTAAATATCCAAATTATATAGCTTTCTATATAAAACAGTTTAATTGCCCATACATCGTTAAACATCTAGAGACAATCCAAATGCACTACCAGTTGCAACTGCAAGCCTATGTTGGCAACGTACTCAAAATGAATTAAAAAATTAAAATAATTGAATAATCATAATGATGACCTACTCCACAACGTACAACAACCTCCATTCCTCTTAGTACCACCGTTCTGTATAACCCTGTACAACATAGCGTTTAATTACTAATGCATAACTAGCTGTGTAACTATGTATGCAGGAAAGCAAGCAGGCTAACAAAGCAGGACCTGGAGAACAATTTTTTTTGAACATGTACCATCTTTATTCCCCAGGCCCAGGGGCCTTACGCCTAGATGTTTTAAGCAATCCAGTTTAGGCGATGAAAAAAGTAACGCGACCGCAAACCGTATCTGGGCGCGTTCACGTGATTTTCCGAACTGCGCTGTTTTAACGTTAGTTTGAGACCGTGTAAGGCGCCTGGCCTACAGACTCAATAAATTTAATTAGAATTTTATAAAATTAAATAAAACTTTTTCGACATGAAACTCGGTATTTAAATGACGTCAAAAATAAAGGCTTAATTATCTTAGAAGAGCCATGGAAAGTGAGTAAAATACCGACCAAGTGCAAGTCGGGCTCGCGCACTGAGGGTTTCGTACCACCACAGGTTATATTTTTCTTGGAATACCGAATTACAGTTACATTTTTTTGGCGTGATACAGGGCCCCGATTCTACTAAAGAAATTGTTTTTAAATTTTAATTGTTGCGATTTTAATTGTTAAATAACTGCCTCAAAATTGACGTTTTAAACGTTTATCGGGACTTATCACGTATTATTTAATTTAGGTAAAAAATATGTACCTTCGCTCGACGTTATAAATAAAGTTAATAACTGCCGAACGTTTAATAACTGCCTCAAAATTGACAGTTTTAAATATTTTTTATACTAGAAAAATACAACCACCTAATATTATAACTAAATATAAAAAATAAAAAAAAACTGTCAATTTTGAGGCAATTATTTAACAATTAAAATTGCAACAATTACATTTGTTTAGTAGAATCGTGTGGCTGGTAATGTGATACAGGTAATGTGAGTGTATTTTCATATTATTTTTATTATCTTCAAGATAACTTTACGATCCCAAAGTTATTTTATCGTATGCCTACCTAGTTCATGTTTTATATTGTAATTTGTGTTAGTTGGGGGCAGCCAACGCCGCCCGGTGCATGGAGAGCGGTGTAAAGGGCGCTCAATGAAGCCTGGCGAGTCGATCGACCCCCGTCGGTTTTGAGTAGCACTATCAAGCTAGGGTTGGCACAAGACTAACTTATTTGGATACAAAAAAGGCTTCTCAAACATAAACAATATACTTATAGGAAAAAAACGTTTAAAAAAAAAAATGTAAAGTCTAGCTGTTTTATACTTCTTAACATTTAACGATGGTGGAGCTGCGTTGTCTATGTCAAAATCATTCCATATCATAATTATGTATACTTAATATATAATTTTAAACACCGCGGGACAGGGGAAACTAAATAAAAGCATCAAAAAAGTTCAACGTTTGCCATCACAGCTTTTTAATGTCATCAACGCATCTTTGGGCTGGTCTTTCATTGTTGCATTACCGAGAGATTGAGAGTCATGTTATGTGATAACACTATCAATTTAGATGGCAAACATGGCTAACCAGGAGTTGGGCTCCATTCAGCTTTTTCGTAACGAAGACGCTATAACAACGAGTTTTGACAGAAAGTAATTAAACTTTCTCGATTTGAACACATGTCTTAAATGTTTATTTGTACTTATTGCGCATTATTTTATTTAGGTAAAAATAGGTACGGTAATTAAAAAAAAATACTTGTTTTCATTGCCCTGATAATCATTTGAAACAGAAATTAATTTTATATTGAAGTGTTGCTGGTCGTCCAGTTTTTGAATTTACTAATTTATGACATTAGCCAGCTTTTTTTATCATCAAAATATGTTATGTCAAAAATTGTGTATAAGGCAAGGTATTACCTTTATATATATAAAAAAGGTAAGTAGACACTAGAAAATAACGCACAACTGATAACGGTAAAGAATATTTTAAATAAGTGTTATGCTTAGCGACAACCCTGACCCCCGCTGCGTGGAAATCATTAATTAGTTCACGAGACTAACCCCAAAGAAAGGCCCAAATGATCCGAACCTCATAATTGGATGTTAAAACGAAAATATTGGAATATATTAAACAGGAACATTTAATTTGGTCCCGAGTCATTTGTTTCTGGTTGTCTACTGTATTGCATTTGTTTTGAATCCATTGTTGTAGACGTGCCCACTTGTTTGAAGAATTGTACTAATTAATCTAATATAGACATGATATAAGTGAAATAGTATGGTGATTTTGGGACCTACGTTTCTAATCATACAGGTTCAACGTTTTTTTAATTCCTTCTTCTGTGACTATACTGGCGTCGCACTTCTTGTGCATTTGCCAGTGTCTAGGTGTCTAGTATTAAAATATTGTTAAGTTTGATAAAATGTCATCATTCTGACTGTGAATACGACTATATTCAGTCAGAGTCAAGCAAAGTAAGTCTGGGTCAAGCAAAGTAAGTCTGGGTCAAGCAAGAGGTTCAGGTTATCGAATACATTTTCTGGCTCAACAATAGACATTAGTATCCACAATAAACTATGGATCACCCTTAGATCAGGTAATGGGATCACCAACGAGTTCTTATTCTTGTAACCCTGTCCCTTTGTTCCCATAACCACAGTAATCAGCCCATTTAATTAATAAGCCCTATGAAGTCGTGACCACAACCAGGGAGCCACCGACTGCTCCAGGATAAATCAAACCGACGCTTCTTGATCTTTATTGGATTGAGCTTTGATTAATGAAAGATGAGAGAAGACTCACGGATCAAAGACAACGTTCTTTGGTCTTGTTTAGTAGGTAAGTAAGTTTATTTTTTGACTAGCTTAAACTCTACACGGACCCGCCTAAAACTGCGACCAGAACCACCGGAGGATGGGCAGCAGCGTCCTATTAGCACACGGTGAACGTACTGTGATCCCCAAGCTGCCTGCCAAGCGTGGGGATTATGGCAAAACCCCTCTCTAACAGGGAGGCCTTTGCCCGACAGTAGACGTTTAATGTCTGCTGATGCTGATGATGATGAAATTCTACCTAAATAATAGAATCAATACTAACGTCTAATAGCACAAAATCGGAGTATTAATTATTATTCGATTTAATAAAGATTTTTTTATTACTTAAAAAGTACACCCGTAACGAATTGAGATAGAATTTTTGCATACGAACTTTCTGCATGCGGCACAGATCTACGCATGCGGTTTTGGCGCCCACAGAAAAGAGAAGTAAAAAAAAAAAACTTTTTTGTGTTGATGTCAGCGTAAAAAACCATATCGCCTCATTATATTATTATTTTCTTAAACTTGTACCTATCGTATATTATTTTCGAGTGCTAATATAATAATGGGGAATATTTATTTTATTATTGATTTATTGGTGGATTAGGGTCCATCCTCTCTTTCTGAGAGAAAGTCTCAGCAGTGCGAACATGATAGGTGAGGCGTAGATAATGATAGTATGATAAGATAAATGAAACCCTAACCAAATCATAGTGAAAGATTAGATTATGCTTAGCAATAAATGGATAAACTATCGACTGCTTGAACATTCTGGAGCCAAATTTTAAAAGAAAAAAAGGGGTTGTCTGTAAAGTCGGTTTACGGATGATAATTTACGTGATAACGCTAAGGCCAATCGTGCCTCTCTATAGCTTGTTCCGTGTTCTCGCTTGCACGCGCGTCTCAGGTGGAACATGACAATTTTTCGTGCGTGCAGCCGACGTTCATCGATTTATAAGACGTTATCACGTCAAAAATGGGAGGAATATGGGCAAATAGTGTCTTTGATGTTCCGAGTCAATTACAGTTTTAATAAAAGTATGTATAAATTGAATAAAGAAAATAAAATCAAAGCTCAGATTAACGCCAGACAAAAATAAGAGCCGCCGCAGCCGTTAACGATAAAATCGTGTCTTAGGTATTTTAATGAAGCGTTAACGATTCAGTTTATTGTCTATTCTTAACTAATTGAAATAGCCCATCGCTTTGATTTAACAATTGAACAATTTGGACACGAATGTTATTTGGAAACGAATATGATTACTAGCACGAGTTAGAAAATTGCTTTAATCGATTTAATATACGTATCATAAAGTTTTTTTAATTGTGAACCTTGGTGTTTTGATTTGATTTTGCAATACCTATGTAAGTATCAGGTTTTTGGGTTTGATATCAATCAAAGTCACTGAGTAGGTAAATACACTAAACGTGAGGAGTCAAATCTAAAGAAAAGGTAATTTTTGGGGCAAAATAAAAAAAAGCCACTTATAACGTCTCGTTAAATAATGCCAATAACCAGATTTTCACATCATAAAACCGATACAGCTTGTATCGATACTAAGGGGCATAGTTAATTATTCGAATTGATTAGCGGTGGGCGTAGCCTCACTAACGAGCTCTGCCGTTTTCGTGTTTGTTAAATTACCTCGGATACCGCCTCCTTGCTGCTATGGAGTCCTGGTACTTTAAATAGCTTGCTCCTGGTCTTCAAGGCTGTAATTATAATAAAGCTTCTACATCTTTGGTAATTTCCATTAGCTTATTAATTAAATACCTGTGCTTACCTCCTAAATCTACCTCTATACAAGTATTTCTGGCTCTATCACAAATACCTACTTGTGACAAAAAAAAAAAATATGGATGGAGGTCAAGACCCACAAAGAACTACAAAAAGTTAAATTTATTTAATTATTTTCCAAGTCATTCTACCTCACCAAAATGTTAATAGTTTTTTTTCTTTCCTCTGTGAGGACTTTGGCGTCGCACTTCTTCTGCATTTGCCAGTGTCAAGTATCAACATATTATCAATTTTGATGAAATGTGTCGTCAAACAAGTCAGTCACAGTTAAGCAAAGAAATTTACGGTCAAGTCAAAGGCATGCCTTAGTAAAGTGGTGGAGACTTTATTAGAAACAACACGAAAATACATGTTTCACGTTATATCACCTTCCTACACTCGAGCACGTCCACGGTCACTCAATCCGCTATTGTTACACATTAAGCCTCGAAAATAAACAACTTTAGGAAAACATTACAATGAGACATGTTTTTTTCACGTTGGCGCCAAAACTCCCTGAATAGTTTTATCATGCGAAATTACTATGTACAATAGAGGTTTATTTCCTATATTACCTACGTGAGATGATAGTCTTATTTAACTCATTCAGTCACACAAACTTTTTTAGAAAGGTCAGTTTTGAAAAGGTTTTTATAAACATTCATAATTAGATTTGGCGAGGATCCTCCCTATGTTGCAACCTTAGTATGGTGCAAGCCATAAGCTAGGCGTCGATTGGAATGTTTGTAAGATAAGAGAAGGCATTAAGTAGTGAATATTAAGGAAATAAAATATAATAGCATAGATTTTTCATCTTTAATGTTATATTTTATGTGTAAATAATCTGAATTTGAATCTAACTTAAGAAGTAGCAACTTTACTTGAATTTGCAGATATGTATAATGTTAGATCAGATTTTTATAAGAGCGGCACTGTAATAAAGTTTTGTCGCTTTCTTGTACTACCAAAATGTCTAATACGTTAGCGCATAACTGTTGATTTGAATAATTTGTATTGATTTAACTCTAGCAGGTAAACTTAGGGGTGCTATCGTAGCACCTTTGACTAATTAAGGACCGTTTACTACGATCTAAAAGATGGCTTGAAGGAGACTGTTGATCAAGGGATGGTGCTACGTTAGCGACTGATTTCACTGTTTAATGTAATCCTACCCTAGATATTTTGTGTTGAGGAGGGGAACAACAAAACCTCACATTTCAGAGAATACAGAAAAATTTAAATAATAAAAATCATTATTTAGAAGGAAAAGTGTGGTTTTGTTCGAAACTCTCGATTTCAAATGAAAATTTATATAGGAAAAGAGGTGTTTTTGATAAGGTTTTACTTACATGCTTTAATCAATTTAACATTTTTTTGCACATAAAAATATTGTCATAAGTGGAAAAGTGAGGTTTTGTTCTTCACCTCCTCGTATGTCTTTTTAAAGGCCGATTGCATCCGCCTCATAGGCTCTATCGCCGGAGTACGACATCTGTGCGATATAGTTTCTCGGTGTTCCGCTTTCAATGTTGATGTCATCTTTACTCCCGCTGTCGCTGGCGCTTATACCTTAATCATTCCTTAATAAAACCTTGTTGAGAGGCGTTCCCAGTAGATGAGTTTGGGATAAAAATTCGATTACAATTAAATTAACCACGCATATATTTATTTTTCGACAAACATTCCATTTTAGTAGTAATATAAATCATCCCGATGGAATGTTAATTTTAAGTCGCTACTAAAAACTTAATTCTTGATTTGTTGGTTGCGTTATTTGAAGAGGGACCTAAATGTTTTCAGAAGTAATAAAACAACTAAAGGTTTTAAAACAGCTTTTTACATTGTTATTGTAAGTGTCAGAGCAAATAAATACTTAAACCGAGTTAAATGACTTTACAAGAGGAATTTAAACGGAACTATAGCTGGTTCCTTTGCGTGATAGAATCCGAAACGTGGATATTCGCCGAGGGACTAGAGTCACCGACATAGCTATTAAAAGTTGAAATGCCAATGCGCAGGCCACATCGCTCGAAGAACCGATAGCCGATGGGAAGAAAGGTTCTTTGAGTGGAGACCACGAACCGGAAGACGCAGCGTATGGACTGACGACATCTTGAGAGTCGCGGGCATCCAGTGGATGCAGATGGTAGGCTGGCGTTCAGTGTAGAGGTCGAAAGGGGAGGCCTATGTTCAGCAGTGGATGTCTTCTGGCTGATGATGATGATGATGAGCTGGTTTAGTAGCTGGTGCCATAGTAACTAGCCGAGCAGGGCACGCCTCATTGTTCATCCATCATCCATTAGAAGGTACAATTAATTATATTATCTCATCTAATTATAACATAATTCAATAACACATTTAATTATAAACTGTAATTACTTATAGTTATTTACCATGTGGGAAGAACCCGTGGGTAGAACATGATTGGATTCTCATTTCCTACTATTAATCTAAAATTCAATTAACCGATTGATTTAGCGGTGGTTTAAAGAAAGCCTGGTTCGGTCACGTTCGGTGGCTTTATTGAATGATTAAACATGCTTTTTTCTTTTTAATCTTGTTGTATGGGAACTGTTGCGGCCTCACAAATCGAGGAGACGGTAAGCATTGCTGAGCAAAACAAAAGTTTGCATCATATATGATCATAGTTTTCTTTTATCTATGAATGACTCTTAGATCAGGTAATGTATATATTTGTCAAAGGAATGACTATTCGGAGATAAATGTTACTTCATCATTTCAGCCATTGGACGTCCACTGCTGGACATATCCAAAAGGGCCGGCCAGAAGCGGCCTGCATCCAGCGTTTCCCTGCGATCTCTTGTAGGTCGTCTGTCCATCTTGTGGGTGGACATCCTACGCTGCGCTTACCGGTCGGTGGTGTCCGTTCGAGAACCTTTCGGCCCCATCGGCCATCTGTTCTGCGTGCTACGTGCCCTGCCCACTGCCACTTCAACGTGCTAATCCGGTGGGCTATGTCGGTAACTTTCGTTTGTCTACGGATCTCCTCATATCTTATTTGATCTCATAGACAAACCCTAAGCATAGCTCTCTCCATAGCACGTTGTGCGACTTTGAGCTTGCTTATGAGGCCCATAGTGAAAGACCACGTTTCACTACCGTATGTTATCACACACACTGGTTGAAGACCTTCGGAGGTATTTTCGACGAGAAGACGTTGCGAAGTTTACCGCACGCTGCCCAGACTAGGATTCGCCGATTGACCTCTTTCTTGAATACTCGTATATGAGCTCTTTAAAACCTTATTTTCCGAATACTTTGTGTTATTTAGTTAACATATATTATTGTCAGTAACGGATCCCTGATTTTACGGAATATAATCTATCTAGCAGCCTAAATACAAGACTTTCCAATCATTCCGTACGATGCGCTTTGATTCCACTTTTATTGTGCGATCCCCTAAACTGTGGAATGCACGTGCGCTATAATCTGGGTGTTTTCAATTCGCGAGTGAATCGGTTTCATCTAGGCGAGCGTGCTCCATCGTAGACGGCATCGTCGCGGCAGTTAAACGCAAGCCTATTGTTAAAAAAACAGTCAGGCACCTACCCCGTAACTGCAACAATAAAAAAAATCTATTGACCTCTCTTTAATCAAATACACTAGTCTTACTAATCCGGCACTTCAGCACTTACATCGACACGTCCAGTAGTCCGGCACTCTACCTAACCCGCGCCATTCCCTTTACTCAGCCGATACCACCGATACCAACGTCGCCCGCCCGCGCTCTTTCAGGCGTCTCTAAGTACTTCGGTTATTTAGTGAGACTTTTTCATAACAGTAGTTCGTAGATATAATACGACCGGAGTATTCCTCCCCAAAATGCTTAAGTAAGATAGTTGTCATAAAGAAATTTGTGACCTGTAAATACATACTATCTATATATATTAAGCAATCCTTTATTTACCTTAAATTTACCTACATGATCCAGTAATCCGAAAATCCAATAATCCGGCACGTTCTAGTATTTAATAATGCCGGATTAGTAAGACTCTACTCTAATTGCAACCATAATTACTCAGGACAGCGAACAATAGTCATGGCGATACTGATGGAATAATTACCCGGGCATGTAGGTACAATGTAAACCTAATTAGGTAATAAGGTAGGTACACGATCTTAATTGCAAGGTTAGGCTTGGATGTGGTACTTGCAGGGTAATTTATTTAATTAAAGCCTGCAGAATAAATAGTGGCAAGGTTAAAAGAAAATGTATGTTAGTTTGTTGCAGATTTATCTGAGCGACATAGAACTATTCTCGGTCCAAGTACTTATTTGCTCTAACAGCGGAAAAATATTCTAGATGGCCATGGCTTGTACAAACAACTAATCACATACCTAGCCGTTGGCATATTTTTTGTTAACAGTATCTATCTGTATCTATGTTTGATCAACTTGCCTGATGGTAAGCGATGGTGAAGCCGAGAATGGACCAGATCTGGAAGAAATCTATTTATTCACTTGCCTTGTGGGTGTGCATCAAATGCGGATGAGGAAGATTCTCATTTCAGTCCGTTTTTTTGTCTGTATATTCTAAGATAAACCTCTGTGCAATCATCTCTTTTTAGTTGACCTAAAACACCAATTTTCATATAAGTGGTATTCTCATTTAATATCATGTTAGAGAAAAAATCTTTACATAAGTGACAATAAAAAAATAAGGCTCGAATTCAGAACCTTCCTCTTTATTTAAAGTCAGTTAAAAAGGCACAAAATTTAAAAACATCCCAAATGACAGAGAGAAAGATGACCCGTCTCACAAAGGGAAGTGACGACCGGCAGTCGGTTAGCGAGTTAACCGGCATTTTTACTGACAGCTTATAACAGTGATTGATGATGGATGATTAAAACCAGCTCGAGTAGTTTAACTTTAATCGCTGCTTAAGACCGGCCGCCAGTTGCTACTCTTTGTAATTTGTAGATCTCTATGCGTGATGTATAAAAATGTTTGCAAAATAAATTAATGATCGGTAAACGGGTTTCGGCGGCGAATTATCTACTATTTGTTACAATATACACGGTAGTTTAATAGCTATTCCAATTAGCTAAATAGTGATAAAGAACTGCCAAGTGCAATTCGTGATCCGCTCTAGGAGGAGTTCCGTAGCTATTGTAATAATAAATAACACATCACAAGCAGAGTTCTTCTAAGTACGTACACTTCGTTGAGGTGTAAAGTTAATAATAATTTTGAATTCCCTACTCAATGATTTACAACAAATGAGGTAGATACATTTTTTATTCTCCCTTTTAAGGTGCTTTCATGCAGTCTCTTTACATTTTTATTTTTATTACGCGAAAAAATAATATATACACGTATACGTATTCAAAATTTCACTGGTATGTATAACCTTTATAGCCTCTGAAAATATAATGACTTAGGACATTACGGACTGACGCGGTGAACCTATAAGGGTTCCGTTTTGCTACGGAACCCTAAAAATAGTCTGTCTGTAGATAACAATATAACTGTGTGCATAATTAGAAGTATGCGTAAGTATACACGTGCCTAATTTTATTTCATACAACAACATTTGCTTCCTTCAGTGAATACCCAACTTATTACTTATAGATCATTTCTGACCAAAAGTCTGCAAGTACTTATTATTACACGCTATAGGTTATTGTAAAACTGGCCCTAAAGTGTCAGCTGCTTCACCGTGCTTGGTAAGATACTAGAATTTCTTGTAACTATTCAAATAGTTACGCGGAAATACTTAGGTAGGTATATGGTAACATCGTTGAAAAACAAAATGCAACGTGTCAGGTGTATATTTTGTTTATTACAATGAATATACAATTTCTTTACATTTCACTTTAACAAAAATAATATTTATGAAAAAAATTGTAGTTAAAATTGCAGTTAAGTAGTTCACATAGGTTTCGAGATGAAGTTCACATTAAATACATGTATTATCTCATTTTGATAATAGGAAAATGGCTTTCAGAAGGCCAACTGAGATTTATTTTGCTTTACATGGTAGAACAAATTTTGACAGAAACAGTTTTTCTTAATTGATATTATCGGTTTGAAGCATCAAGTACAATATTCCTGAATCTGTATGCAAAGTTGGAGTAACTATAAAATAACGACAAGGAAAAGTAGTATTATATTGATAAAAGTACTTAGTACCGATCTTAAACAGATTTTTTAATGGAATGCTTAGTTTCATTCGACTTGGGAAAATACACTGTCTACTTTGTATATGCTTGGCCCAGCAGTCACCGACACTAGCAGTGTTCAATTGTATACCTATGCCAGCAGTTCAATTGTCCCTATAATTATGCTTGGCCCAGTATTCACCGACACTAGCAGTTCAATTGTGTATCTATGGCCCAGCATTCACCGACACTAGCAGTTCAATTGTATACGTATGGCCCAGCATTCATTGACACTAGCAGTTCAATTGTGTATGCTTGGCTCAGCATTCACCGACACTAGTAGTTCAATTGTATACGTATGGCCCAGCATTCATTGACACTAGCAGTTCAATTGTGTATGCTTGGCTCAGCATTCACCGACACTAGTAGTTCAATTGTATACGTATGGCCCAGCATTCACCGACACTAGCAGTTCAATTGTATACGTATGGCCCAGCATTCATTGACACTAGCAGTTCAATTGTGTATGATTGGCCCAGCATCCACCGACACTAGCAGTTCAATTACTGTCCTAGGACTTCTAGGTGGTACATTTCATCGTTGGCGAGAAAAAAAATTCTAACACTTTTTGTCCTTGTAGCTAGGTGGAAATTGGTGTTTGCGGCAATCGATGATTATTCGTTACATTATCATGTAAAGCTTAAATAATACATTTCCCGCCATAAGTGAAACGGATCACTTTGGATGACTTGAATGTTTTTTTTCTTTTACAGTTTTTTCATGAGAACGTCTATGCAATCTTGATCGGTCACACGATCTACACGTTTCTGTTGGAAAGGTGATGTTTTTCAACTATGAATTTTATTAACATAACTAGCGGACCCGGCAGACGTCGTCCTGTCATGAAAAGCAGCGCCCATTAAATTTGATATTTTAAATAACAATCCAATTGTATCCAATTATATTTTCAATACATCCAGGAACCCATTGAAAAATACACACAAAATTTCATCCAAATCGGTCCAGCCTTTTAGGAGGAGTTAGGTGACAAACACACGTACAGAAGAATTATATATATTAAGATAATTACAATATTCTATATACCAACATGAAGGCACCAAATGTGAATAAAACACAACATCAGAGTGCTTACAAAATTTAAACATTTATCACTATATTTATAATTCCAAAGCTAATTTACGAGTTAAGTACAAATTAAACCTAAAATAAATAACAATAAGGCCTATAAATGGACGGAACCGAGTAACAACACCGTAGCTTATTCTAGTTAGGCTCATCGCCGACTGTAGTGGAGGCGTTATCGCAGCATAGGTAAAGGCAAGGGGACGTGGAAAACTCAACTGTCTGATTTTTTACAACGGAAAAGACATGTACGAATATTTTACCACAATCTCACCTCGCATCAAGACAGGAGTAAATAGGTACCTCATGGGAGTCATGGGCAAGCGTGCTCCACCTTACAAAACATCATCATCACTTTAGGTGAGTTGTGGTCAAAGGCTAGCCCATTTTATCATTAAAAAGGCTATGATTCAAGAAAATCTTTTCGGCCGGAGACCCTCAGCTCTTTCGTCTGGATTTTTTTTATATGTATACTTGTACTAGAGTTTAGAACAGTTGAGAAGCAGCGGAGGCGTGACGGGTCGCTTTAAAATAGTTTGAACCTATGGTAAAAGTTATTTTTCCACGGCCGTTTGAACGCCGCGACGCTGACGTCTCGATTCACAGTGAGCGTTGAGCCTTAGATATCTTACGAGGCATATTTTCGTGCCAAACAATACAATTACAACTATTCAACATTTTACATTTAATTATTGCGTTTTATTGGTATGTATGGTCTGTACAATTAAACTTGGCAGACGCACTGCCATGAGATTAACCTACCGTATTTTTTTAAATATTAAATTTTAATTATTGAAATACCTCACTTTTTTAATTTTCAACAAATTCTCGGAGCAAAAGTTGACAGCGTTCGTAAATTACTTACTGTCACACTTTTTTTAATTTCCCTTATTGCTCTCTAATGTTCACTTAAACGGTGTTTAAACTTCAGCCAAAGGCGAAGCTCAACTAATCAGGTCGGTCTGGTGTCTCTGTCTCAAGATCTCCAACCGTAGCTCGTGCTCTCTCGCTGCCATCCTCAGCGCTGCTATACTCGAGCTTCTTCTTTCTACTTCTTGTGGAGGGGGCTGGGCTGGAGGGGACTCACTTCCAGGGGATATTGGGGGAGATACGGGGGGTGGGTCTGGGGACTGTCTTGGAGGTGCCGAGAGGCCGGCGAGGAGAGAGTGGAACGGGGGAGTGGAGGTGTAAAGGGGAGCTGTGCTGAAGAGGGGCGGTCGGGGTAGGTGCGCGCCAAGGTATTGTGCGCCCAGAACTGGACCTCCCGCGTATCTGCCGAGGAAAAGAAAATACTGTTCAAGGATTTAAAAAAATAAGGTCACCAATGCCAATTTAACTAATAGTAAAAGTGCAGAAAGTTAAATCCTAGATAATCGATCACCAATTCACTTCAGGTAAGTTCGTTTGCTCACCATAACCTCTTCACAACCATCCCAGACACACTATGACTTTTCCAAACTTGGAAAAGGCACAATTTGATTGATTTTTTAAGGCTAGATTGTTAGCTTTTTCTACTGCTGTTTTTATGTGTAAAATTCTGCATTTTTAACTCACCTAAAAGAAGCCAAAGCGTTCGTATCAAAAGGTTTTCTAAAACCGAAGCCCAGCTGCGTGAAGGGGTTCGGCATGGACGCCACGACAGATGGAGGGGGTGCTCCCCCAGTAGCCCCCAGGTAGGGGTTGTAAGGGTGCCCTTGAGGCCCTACTTTCTCTTGCTTCCGCCACTTCGCTCGCCGATTTTGGAACCAGACCTGTAGAAGAAAAAAAAAAAACCCATTTATAATGTGATTTAAAAAGTATGATGCTAGAGATTATTTTAGTTCTTTTTATTATAATAGGACGAGGGACGCAAGGTAGTCTCTTTGAGGATTGGTTTTTCAGTTTTACTCTACATTTTTCGTGTATCACGTTTTGAAGATGCTCTTCTTCAACTAAGACTGAAAATACCCAATCCCAATACTATCTATGTGCATACGTTTGATCATGAATGTGAGAATAAAGTGGCTTATACCTACGACCTAAAAAGAAGGGTCATATAGCTTTAACGTGTGCATATCTGTGTATATGTATATCTGTCTGTGGCATCGTAGCTCCCAAGCGGCTGAACCGATTTCGGTTTAGTTTTTTTATGGTAAATAAATAAATAAATAAATAATTCGGGACATTTTTCACACACGGTCATCTGACCCCAAACTAAGCAAAGCTTGTGATATGGCTGCCAGAGACTGATATACATACATATATAGTTTTAGATACATACTTAAATAGATATTAACAACCAGATATAGAACAAACACAAATGTTCATCACATAAATGTTTGTCCAAGGTGGGAATCGAACCCACGCCTCCAAGCTCAGAAGGCAGGTTCACTACCAACGGGCTGGTGACTTGATTAATGGTTTTTTTAGCTATGATTCAAGAAAATCTGTTCAGCTGTTTGAAGATTATAAGTTGCTTTATCGGGGGTTTATGAAAATCAATTTATTATTGTTAATAACAGTAATTATTTTATCTGAACAATTCGCTATTAAAACGGTTCGAATAAATACCTCGCTCAAGGCATACAAGATAATTTTAATTTTCATACAATAAGTACTAAGTCAGGCGTCCATTTATTACCTACTAACTACTTTGTATTTTATATTACAGTTACATTTTATCGCGTTCTTAACAAATTAATTAAGTGTCTTAATAGCTCTGCTAATGTGCTATTAAATTAGCAAATAGGTCCAACGACATTATTTAGGTCCCTACATGTCGCTTAGCAGAGAATAGAATAACTTAAGGCTTGTGACTCTATTAGCAATATAAATAAACCATTATCTTTCATATTTATCTTTATCTTATCGTAACGTTTAAATTATACGATTGGAGCGGACAGCTTTGCGAGAAAAATCTTACACGATTGTATTTAGCGCATGGAAAAAAAATCGCGGGCCGCAAATGTTCGCATGAAATATTTATATCATAAAATATTTATGATCAAAAATAAAACGCTTACACGAAACGTTGGCCATTATGTAAACTGCAATTTTTATGGCAATTTAAATTAATTCACTTATGATAAATGCCACAGAGTAAAAAGCTAAACGTGTTTCTGCAAATGTCGATGCGGGTAAGCGGATGCTGCGTTTTAACAAGAAACTGCAACAGTTGTACAATTTTAAAGGTGCGATCGTCAATACTTTTTGAAATGTCAGGTTAAATAAGTTATTTTATAACCTAATCTAAAGGTGTAATAACTTATTAGAGAGGCTACCATTTAGCCACGTCAGAGGCTTTTGGGCAGTCATGAAAACTCTGAAAAAAATCCTTTACAAGAAATTAAAATTAAAAAAAATACACACAAACAAACAAACAAACAAACAGGTGGATTACGATAGTGGTAGATACGTGCCTAGACTTTCTTAATACCTTTGGAACTTGCCAAAGCAGAAATGGCATGACATCGCAGAACTGGTCATGAACATTAACGCGAGGGTTTTCCACTTTTAAGCAACGCTTGTTACTACAGATGACCTTAAGGCCTAATGTATTGTATTAAAGTCGCATTTAGTGGAGCAATACCTCGAGCAAAAGCTTGCTAGCTTTTGGAATTCGTATCCTCAGTTGATTGTGAACTAACCCTAAAATGAATGGAACACAACGAAGACGTCCTTATTAAAATATACATGTTATATTAGTGGTAAGCTCGATGCAGTCACAAAAACGTTCTGGCTCAGGTGCTGGGTGTAATAGCTTGACAGAGTCGCGCATTAAGGTAATCACCACGAGTCAGGCTCGGGGCTGCGCTACCAACAGAATGACAGCTAAAATGACGCCTTAACACGTTGTTGTCAGTATCCATAGTACAAGATTTGATAGTTTTCGAAGAAAAAAATCTTTTTCGTATTGTATTGTTCCATACATTTTTGTAAAGTGTCTTCAGCGGAAACGGGAGGAACTAAAATTCGTAGTAATAGGCAGTTTATGTTGCTTCACTAAAAAAAACATTAATCGAATAGTTTTCAGCCCGTAACGTATGAAACGATATGAAAACAATCAATACTTGTACTAAAGGTACCGAAAGTGTTTATCGCCCCTGGGTAAATGTCTATCTTTTCTTAGTATATCAAAATATTTTAGATACAAAAGACAAGGCCTCGTAAACATTTTAATTTAAAAAAAAATTAAAAAAAAAATAAATATGATTGGATGATAAAAAAAGCTGCACTACATATATTTACGGATTGATTTCCGTTTTGTTGTTTGTCCGTCCGATTGTTATATTATTATTCACATCATTTATTTATATTCTCAATATTTTTTTTACAATAAATGTATAAAAAAGATAAGGCAGCGGGGCAGGGCCGAAGCTATCGGTGGTTAGAGCTGCAGATTGGGGAACCCCCTGACAATGCGTGCCGTGCCAAAGATTATAATTATGTTCTTGCCTAATTATAATTATGTTTTATTTTATGTTTTGTTTTGTTTTAATTTAATTAGCGTCAAAATTTATATGGGCTTAGTTTCAAATAAATTATTATATTATTCACACCAGACGGTACGAAGCGTGTAAGGTTATGATTTAAAAAAATTGCAACTTATCAAGTAGGTAAACATCATAAAGGGCAGACTGTTGATACTACAATGTTCTTACCATCTTCTGTTTGTTTTACAATTAAATGATTTCTGATTCTGATTCTGTCATATAAATGAAAACGAACTTACATTCAATAAAAATATCTATTTTTGGTAGCGAGTCCAAACGTAAAATAAGATCTGATCATCGTTTGTTCGGTGAGCGATGGCTAATTGGGACGCAGCCTTAGAATTAGCTGGTATAAAGGGACTAAAATAGCAAATTGAACCTAAACTATGATAGTACGGTTTACCTACACTTACGGCTACGCTTTGAGGCTTACGGTTTACCTAGTTTATCTTCACAATCGGACATCATCATCATCACTTTATCTTTCTTTTTACTTTATCACCTTTAACTATCCACTGCTGGACATAGGCCTCTCCTGATGCACGCCACTGAGCTCGGTCGGCAATTCTTTGCAACACGATCGGACAAATAAGAATCTAGTATAACATAGCCCTGAGCATGACATGCGCCATTTTAGCGCTCATCCAGCGATCGATAGTAACTATACAAGTAAATTGCTAATGATCTCATTTAATAAACAAGGGCCTGAAATACGCCGCATTACAGAAATTGAGCCGTTTTGAGGCTACCATGTTTCTGAGGGCATTCGCTCGCCGCAGCGGGAGGTTACACGTTTAAAAGGTTAATTTACAACGTATATAGGCATCTATAAAAATAATATGACCAGGTATACGAACTTAGTACTGGTATAAAATATATAAATAAAAATTTTACTGTTTAATTCAGGCAATTTGACCAATAGAACACGTACTAATTAATGTTTAAATAAATGCACACTGTATGGGGGTGATAGTCAAACTCTGTGTTCAAACCATAT
The DNA here is from genome assembly GCA_914767915.1 of Agriopis aurantiaria. Lineage (NCBI taxonomy): Eukaryota > Metazoa > Arthropoda > Insecta > Lepidoptera > Geometridae > Agriopis > Agriopis aurantiaria. The sequence goes on from OU611982.1 coordinate 4,442,382, forward strand.
AAAAAGAAGTACGGTGCATACAATTGTGCACACAATTGTGCACCGTACTTCTTTCACTCAGCCAGGTCACTTTTTGTTTCTATTCATGTGAACAGAGTACTAACCGTTTTTGCGTAAACCGGTATAAATAAATAAATATTCGGGACATTTTTGCACACACGGTCATCTGACCTCAAACTAAGCAAAGCTTGTGATATGGCTGCCAGAGACTGATATACATACATATATAGTTTTAAATACATATATAGAACAATCACAAATATCCCTATATCTATTATCCAAATCTATACTAATATTATAAAGAGGAAAGATTTGTTTATTTGTTTGTTTGTTTGTTTGTTTGCATTGAATAGGCTCCGAAGCGACTGAACCGATTTGAAAAATCCTTTTATTGTTGGGAAGCATCACTATCCCCGGGTAACATAGGCTATGTTTTTTTATTTTATTTTTAATAGGGATCCTTTCTAAAACTCCGATAATGTAACCCAAGGTGTAAAAAAATAAGATTTACAATTTTAACTTTGCGTGTTTGACAGTTCTAAGACTAAGGACAACGTCTGTCAGGTCAGCTAGTATATTATATAAGCGGCATAGCGGAGTAGTGATAAATATCCCGTAAATAATCATATACTTAACTTTAGTGAACAACCGTGATAGTTTAAAACAATGTTTTACAACCACAAATGTTCATCACATAAATGTTTGTCCTAGGTGGGAATCGAACCCACGCCCCCTAGCTCAGAAGTTAGGTTCACTACCAACTGGACCAACGGGCTATCAAATATAGCGGTATAGCGGTGTAGTGATAAAAATAAAACCGGTCAAGTGCGAGTCGATCTCGTGCACTGAGGGTTCCGTACCACCACATAACTTATTAGCTACTAAAGTACAAAAAAAATATGTAAAAAGACAACATCCCATCAACGCCCAGGCGGTCACCATTCGACGTACCGGCCGCACCTGATGTTGCTTCACTTCGGTAATCGTACGAGAACCGGTGGTGAACAGAAGTTTGACACCGACTCGCACTTGGCCATTATTTATTATTTTTTGTTATACTTTAGAGTATGTACTATAATCATGCCAAGTTTGACGTTTGTAGGTATTACCGTTTTTACATTAGAGCTAATACAAAAATACGTTAAAAATACGTTTGTTGTATGGGGAACCCCCCTTTCGTTTTTACTTATTGAGTTTTTTATTATTTCTCAGTTAATCCGCCGTAACATTACATATTCTGTGAAATTTTTAACTAGCTATCTATTACGGATCGAAAGATATAGCCGTTAATAGGTAGGACAGATGGACAGACAGACAGACGGACGGACAGACAGACAGACACCGTAGGCTTAGTAATAGGGTCCCATTTTTACCCTTTGTAATTATTTATTTATTTGGGTACGGAACCCTAAAAATTTAGACATTTAGATGCACACGATCGATAATTGTACTAAGGCATATCTCCCTTGTTTGACTGGTCTGAGGTCAAACTAAACCATCGAGCTAACAGTTCCTTGAAAGGTTATCTGAATAATAACAAATGCATTTTAAACAGTCCCCCGCAGCGTTCAATAAATTTACACACTCTAAACATAATAACAATTGCACAAATTACCGTCCTTTTTGCCATTCCTACACCTGCCTTGTAAAAAGTGTAATAATACTTGACACTGGCTAAATAAACTGGTCGCGAGGAGCCGATATTGTTTTTTTTTTCAAATATGGTCAACTGTCTTTGCAAGACAAACATAAATGAAAAAAAAAAACAATTTGTCGTTTTTTTTTTTGCAAAAAGTTGTGTCACTGTTTCTTCTCCCACATCAGTGGTATAATTTGTTTACGCAAAATCACCTGGGTCGAGTGAGCGCAAATAAAGAATTTCAATAAATAATTGAAGGTTGCCAAATTATAGCCAGGTTCGATGCTGACCGATTAAAAGATTATTTTGATTATTTTGACAGCGAGTTACGAAAAAATAATTTGCCGACACTTTTCTATATAACTAACGACGAGATAAGCAAATAGCTTGATGGTAAGCGCCACGCTTGCCCAATACAGTTATAGTCCCATAATTTTTGAACGTAAGTTTGGAGCGATGGTGGTTTGGAAGTCCGCCATATTGGATTTAGAATGACGTCATTAATGCAATTTCATCCAAACTAAACGAGTATGGGAAATTTCAGCTCAATCGGTTGGGGATAGCTGTTTTAAAATTCAGTTGTAAGATTTGACCTATACTAACAAGGCAAGTTGAATAAACGTTTGTAAAAACAGTTTGGACTGCCCATAGACCGTTGAAGTTCTCTAGACTCTGGAGACAATCCAAATGCCCAAGCCCCGCTACCAGTTGGCAGCGTAGGTTCCCAGCATGCTACCGACATTACCACTGAATGGCAATATTTATACGTTGAGCCACGCGATTCATTATTGTAATGAATTCATAATTATTCAACGTATGTTACAAATTATGTCGGTGATAATTTGCTATAGTTGTAGTGTTATTTAATAACATATATTATAGGTAAGTTTTACTTTAACAGCTATTTAAATGCGGGCAACTACCTAATAAGTTTTGAAGGATAACTTGGTTAGAAGATCGAAAATCTTAAAAGACGTTTAGCGGATTTTTAGCAGTCCCTATAGGTATGTTTAAACTAGAATAATGTACGACTAATATAGTGAATCGATCCGCTTCGGCCGCCTACGAAACCTTAGCTAAGTAACCAGCAGTGGAAGTACCGCCCTCAATCTTTATCGATCCTCAAATTCGATAAAATGCCATAGAATCGATCATAGTGAGTATTGATCAAATGGTATTTTATCGAATTTGACGATCTCACCTGCCATTAGATAGCCCGTTGGTCCAGTTGGTAGTGAACCTGCCTTCTGAGCTTGGGGGGGTGGGTTCGATTCCCATCTAGGACAGACATTTGTGTGATGAACATTTGTGTTTGATGTTTGGTTGTTATATCTATTTAAGTATGTATTTAAAAATATATTGATTGATTGATTAACTCTTTATTGTTCACACCATGAAATTTGATACAGAGGACAAAAAACTCTTAAAAACTAGTGTAACAACTGGCGGCCTTATCGCTAAAAACGATGTATATATATATATACTATATATGTACTTTATAGTGTCTATATATATACTATATATGTATGTATATCAGTCTCTGGCAGCCATATCACAAGCTTTGCTTAGTTTGGGGTCAGATGACCGTGTGTGCAAAAATGTCCCGAATATTTATTAATTTGACGATCGATAAAGTACGGTACTTACACCCTGTAACCGTACAAATAACAAATTGTTCGTTCTACGTAACTAGTTTCGTTCGGAGATATTAAATTTTTCGTACGAAACCAATGAAACTCTTGTTACGTACGTAGTATCGTAGAAAAAATAGTTTTTCTTCTACATGACCAGCAGTGCACCGTTCTTTATCGATCGTCAAATCGATATAGCCTTACGTTCAAAAACCTAGCGAATGTGATCAGAATTCGTAGTTTTCATTAGCTTTTTGACAATGTTATTGCTGACAGAGCAAATAAACAAATGGAAATAGTGTAGGTATAGAGTATACTTAACAGCGAGAATTGTTTCCGCTATGAAAAACATAGTTCTCGACACCTCCATTCGGTTCAGTTTCATTCATCCAAGTTATTTGCAATGAATACAGTAATCAAAAGCCTTCAAATGTCGCATTCGATACGGCTTGGCTGATTGCAGGATGCCCGCCGCAGATACGATGAATTAAATCGAATTAAAATTTAATAATGATCCTTTTTAGGGTTCCGTACCTCAAAAGGAAAAAACGGAACCCTTATAGGATCACTTCGTTGTCCGTCTGTCTGTCTGTCCGTCTGTCAAGACCCTTTTTCTCAAGAACGCGTAAAGGTAGCAAGTTGAAATTTATACTAAATACTTGGGTCTATGGTTTCTTTTGGCTGTAAAAAAATAAAAGTTGTAAGTCAACGCAATCAAAAGATAAGAACGTTTATGTCGTATATTTTGCGATTTCACAGGGGAATCAAAACCTATAGGGTACTTCCCGTTGACCTAGAATCATAAAATTTGGCAAGAGGCAAGGTCTCATAGTACATATATAGGAATAAATCCGAAAGTTATAAATTTGAAGTTATATCATTTAAAAATAATTATTTTGCTATTACAAACTTACATTTTGTAGTTCGAATGTATGGAAGAACCTTATTGTCAACTACAAACTTAAGTTTGTCTTTCAATATTTTAACTTCAGTTAGTTTTTTTATTGGTCTCGCGCTCTGAGGGTTCCGTCTAACGGAACTCTCAGAGCACGAGTCCTACTCGTACTTGTCCGGTTTTTTGAATATTGGCTTCAGTCATCTCGTCTGTTTAGCATATGATAATTATGTCAAGTACAAAAAATAAGTAAGTACCTACAGAGGGAGTTTTGGCGCCAACGTGAAAAAACCATGTCGTCTCATTGTATTATTTTATGTCGTGAACTTGGGTAGCGTTGCATAAATTTACGCGGTTATGGCAAACAGCAACAAATTCATATTTTGGTTATAAATAGTTAAGTATACAAGTAAGTTAAATGTAATTTTGGAAACATGATTGGTGAAACTTTTCTCGATAGAATAATTCGGCGAAAACAGGCTTTCTAAAACACGTTTTAAGTTTTATCTCCGCATTTGAAAGATCGTAACAATTTATTTATTCACATTCTAATGGTCATTTGTATAATGTAATTTAAGGTAATTTCGTTTTATTTAAAATTAAAATAGTTCTTGAGTAATTTGAAGTTTTTAGCATATGTCGCTTCCGTAATTTAATTTTGAGGCGGGGCGGGTGCCGATTCGTGCGTATATCTTCCTGCAGGCGTAGATAGCATATTTATGTCCCTGTTTCGCGCAGAGGCAAAACTTGAATTTGAGCCGATGACATATCGACTCTTAACTTGTGTATTTTCAAGTATGTTAAAGCGTAATAATGGTAGATTATTAATAATTAAGTGTTCGTGGACGTGCTGGAGAGTGGAAAGTAATATAACGCGATGAAACATGGTATTTTTGATAATCCGTTAAGTCTTTAATTTCATTGGATTCTAAGAAGTTTTGAAAACAAGACGAAAATGCATATCTCACATTTCGTTCGCAGAGCTTTCGGAAAGACGGCAATGGCATTTTGGAGTTAAAATAAGTAAGCAAGTTATCGGTAATAATACTACACTTAGGCTTTTCATTTGTGGTTTCAAATAACGTGCTTCAATTTAAATGCGATTACTGTTCATATATAGGTAGTTATGTACGGTAAGTATATGGACCTTTTCAAAGCCAGAGTGAATAGGTATCTTCTAAGTCTGTGTGCTTCATCTTCGATCACATCGTCGCTTGCCAACAGGCGAGTTGGTGGTCAAACACGGACTTATTCGCTATAAAACAAAAATATATGTCACACTAAAAATACCAAAACTAGACATACCTAGGGTTCAATAATACCTATAGTGCTGCGATCACAGACCTTATATCCAAGTAGACGCCACATGTCGACCTACCTTGCATGCCATAATTATTTCCAATACAACTACGATAAATTGCCGTAGTTGAGTCCGGCTAAAACCAGTCTGCTCAATCGGTGCCGCGACAACACGTGTAAGTTTGAAACGAAAATGAGTAATTGTACAATACTGAGTAAGAATGCCACAAATAGAGTTGGCTGACAGAGTAAATAATTTTTTTTTTCATAGGTAAGTACTTACTTTTAGGTACGAAAAATTTGGCACGCTATGTTTTCATACAGTTTGGACCGCTTGTGAAGTCTACGATAGACTTTGTAGAAGTCTGTGGCTGCGAGGCTAATACTTACATTGTAAGAGGTTAATTAATTTAATGACTCTAGGAAACAATTAATCGCTATTGTAATTTTGTTATTAATTTAATGTCGTTACTTGCATTTCATTAATAACAAAATTGCTTGCATTGTTTAGTATTAATACTTTTGTTACTTACAACTTTGTGCACGTTTGTTTGAATGACGAATGTTTCATATTTAAATTATTTGTAGTTCCGTGCGTCTCAGAAGGTCAGTGCTGAAAATCAGCGCTGCAGAGAAATCTGTAGCATTATCGCTGAGCACTGCCCTTTTTTGTCGCACTGGACACTACAGCGACAATTTAACATGTGTTATTATTATTGTTATTATTACTTTGTTGCTTTTGTTTTGTAGTGTTGATGTTGTAGTGTTTTGTACGCAAAATAAATGTTATCTTTTTTTTCTTCCACGTGAATAAAAAAAAAAATAAGAAAAAAAAACCGACTACAAAATTAGTAAATACGCAATTTCGTTTATTTGGTTGACATATTAAATCAAAATCGGTTCAGCCATTTGGGAGTTACGATGCCACGCACAGGCACACTGATACACACGTTTAATTTATAGACACGCTTTATGTGACTCGTGCGTGGTTAGGAGAGAAAGGAGACGGGTGGTTGACACCGCGTTGTACATGCACCATAATAGTTGGCGTCTTTCCCGCTAGATGGCTCTGTCAGTCAGTATCATTCCCGCTATTGAAGATTTCCACAATCCACCTCTCCAAATCAGATCAGGTCGACGGCAAAAAAAAAAATGCGGCAAAATTTGTGATTTGCGTATATTTTTGTGGGTTTTCTTTCGACATGTGCTCATCAAATAAAAATCTGTCTTGATTCAATTTTAATAATTTAGATTGTGTTTCCATCATCATCATCATTTCAGCCATAGGACGTCCACTGCTGGACATAGGCCTCCCCCATCGATCTCCAAAAGGGCCGGTTGGAAGCGGCCTGCATCCAGCGTTTGTGTTTTATTAGTTTAAAATATTGTTACCACTCAATTTTAACGCTGATTTGTATTTGTGTGCTACACATAGTTTTTCAAGGATTTCAAACGAGTTTTCATAAGTAAAGGTAATAAGTTTCTTTACAGTATTTTTTCACATCATCAATTCGGCACGTCACCTTTGATGTTAAAAATGAATACATTATTTGCATTTTAGAGTCTGTGCCTTAAGGCTCAGAATACAGGTATTCTGAGCCTTAAGGTTGTTGTGTTATAAATAATGGTTAAGGAAAATATTCTACTTACTTGTATTCTAGCTTCTGTGAGGCCAATTTTCATCGCCAGCTCTTCTCTGAAACAACCATTGTCATATTAATTTTTTGAATCATCTATCACTAAATCATCATCCTTATCTTATTTAATGTTTGTCCACTGCTGCATAGGTCTCTCCAAAAATCATGGCACGATCTTCTGCTTTTCGCTGCTTTTGCCCCCAACCGCCTTTCGCAGGTCGTCGCATTCTACTCTACGTTAATTTGGTCTTCTCTCTAGAACTCGTCTAACCCCACGGTTGCCGATTCTTCTATAGATAATACAGATAATGTCTAGCCCATAGTCACTTAGGGCCATACTCCGGTGAGGCCGGTGCCAGAGCGATCACTCTCGTACATTGTCAACATTGTTGAAAAAAGTACACTGTGGAAAATATGTAAAATATGTATGTATGTATGTTATGTATGTAGGGCGCCTGTTAAAAGCCTAGAAAATAATTTTGTTGATATGTTTATGTTATTCTTGTTTTTTGGTATTTTAATAAAGAGTTTTGTATTGTATTGTATTTGAATGTAAATATTTGTTATCGCAATTATTAAATAAAAAAATAGCCAGTACCTACTTATTTTAATTTTACAAGCTCATAAGTGGATTATGATAATCCTTAAACAATTAATTAAAAACACATCGTTATCTGTTAAGAAGGAAGAGATAAGCCAAAATTATATAAGCAGTGCTAAATAAAGAAACTTGGATTACTATTAATATACAGTGTAAACTCTATATAACAAAATATGATTGATACTCAATAATTTATTGCATAATATTATGAAATTAACATAAAGTTGTTAGGTAGCATGTTTAAAGTAGGTGGTAGGTTTCTCACTTTTTATATTGAAAATCTTTTACAATGAGACCAATACTGAAATCGAGAAAAGAAATCGCTGTTTCATACATAATGTTGAGTTTGAATGAAAATTTTCAATGGAACAGCTGATATTGGCATTGATGCCCCTTGCTATCTAGCGCCTAGCTCAGCGACCGCCCCTCTCGCTCTACCAGGGCTGGCGCAGTGTATGAATGACCAATGTATGAGTAATGAGGTAAACGACAATCGATAACCAATGACAAATTATTTCTTTGTTACTTATAGAGATTATAGTTTTTATTAAAAGGGAATTTTCGATATCCATTTTCTAATATTTAATTATGTATATTTACGTAGAACAAACACAAAACTTTAATAACTAAACTAACTAATTGAAGATCGTTTGTAAAATTTATTATAGGTAAATAGAGTTCACACTGTATTTGTTATCTTAATCCGTGATATGGGTACAAGTTTTTTGGAAAAGTTTCTAATCCTAATAAGGGTTTATGTTTTGTTACTTTAACATTTAAAAAAAAATGCTCTGTTCTCAAGGTAGAGTTAGACGGTTAATCTAACTCTGTCTGGTATCGGATACTCAGTGACACAAGTAGTACGCTCGAATGAAACTTCGTACATGGCGTCGACAAAATGGTGACGTCACGTGTTGGCGACTCACATAGTAGGTACGCTCGAATGAAGCTTCGTACACGGCGACGACAAAATGTTGGCGACATATGTCTTACAAGCAAGACGTTGACGTGCGTTGACTCTCAATACTAACTAAATTGCTGACTTGCAGTTATATTGCAAGTTCATGTGCCAGGTATTTTTACCTTGTAAAAACATCAGGGTAATGTGTCCTGGAGAATGCCTTCTCCAGCTCCTCCAGCTGGAAGCTGGTAAATGTGGTCCTGTAACGGCGCTGCTTCCTCTTCGGGGCGAATTCATCTGCGTCGTCACTGTCTGCCGACCCTGCGGAAATACAGCAGTTTATATAACACTGTTTTAAACTATCACTCACGGTTGTTCACTAAAGTTATATGATTATTTACGGGATATTTACTGTAGTTAGGTTGTGGAATGAGCTCCCGAAATTTCGGCGCAGTTACATAGACCATTTTCACAGGAAGATGACGGTGCATGTAACTGCGCCGAAATATCGGGAGCTCATTCCACACAACCATACCACGGTAAATATAGTCATATAACTAACTAAGGTATACCTAGCATAGGAGTCAGAGATTCACCTAACTTGTATATATGTTATTAAGAGAAAAATAAATATTTTTGTTTTTGTATTTAACTTTACCAATCATTATAGTTTTCGTACAAATACGATTGGTATGTATATTAGCTTTACCTAGCTTTACCTGTGTGTAGATTTTGGCGTGGCACTTTTGTACATTTGCCAGTGTCAAGTATATTAGTCAAAAAAGTCAGTTACAGTCAGAGTTAAGCAAAGTAAGTCACGGTCAAGTCAAAAGTAAATTGATGGAGAGTTTACAAGAGGCTTCTATGATGCTTTGGAAACAAAATTAAAATGCATGTTTTACCGCGTTATATTTCTTTCTCAAACTCGAGCACGCCTACGAACACTTAATAAATAATAATCTAACGGTATAACGCATTAATAATCGAAAATATATGTCTAGGAAAATAATACAACGAGACGAAATGTTTTTTCACGTTGGTGCCAAAACCATATAGTGGTATGTACTGGTTTTAATATGCATCAAAAGACTAGAGAAACGGATGTACCTACTTGATTCTTAAAGAAATGTAACTCACAACAAGTAATACCTGGTGGCGGTCCCGAGGCCGGAGACTGGTCAGCTCGAGGCAGCTCAGGAGTTGTTCGCGGAGAGTCGTCCTTCGGTCCCTCCTGCACCCCCATGGTGTATTTGTTATAGCTCTGCTCTTGGCTGTAGTAATCTGAAACAATAGAGAGGGCCATTAGGACCAGTTCTACTGATATTTGTGTAGGTTTAACAAGCACTAAAACGCCGTAATCTGTTTTTTTAGAGTTAAGCGCTGGGCCCGGCTATCTCTTAACGAGGGCTCAAATTAGCGCTGAAATAGCGTGGTTTGATACGGTTTCCGGTCGCGCATCTTTTCTCATCACCTTAACAGAATCGCTTAAAACAGGCAGCCGTATTTCAGTTTTTTTTTTATTTTACTTTTGTTTCTATTGACGAAGAGTCACTTCACCATAAATAATCGCATCAAGTATTGGGATGATTTTTTTAGATTAAATTTTTTTCCACTTCACTATGTCTGTGAATAACTAGTTACGAAGCAAGACTAATCCATAATTCGATTAATGTCTTTAGGATATGTTTAATTAGATAAATGTTTAATACCGTGTTAATCCTAATCAATCACGGCTGTAATAGAGATAACATTATCGACAATAGCGCAGAAAACAGTGACTATTCTTGCGCTTATAATATATTAGCACTATTTTGTAATAAAAAATATATTACTTACTCGTAGAACGTGACGTTGAGGAAATCCTACTAATATTATAATCGCGAAAGTTTGTATGTATGGATGATTGTTCCTATTTCACGCTGCAACGGAACAACCTGATTTTTTGGATAGTTCAAGAGCCAGAGAGTGACATAGGCTACTTTTCATCATCATTATCGCCATTTTTCATCACTACGCGGGTGTAACCGCGGGGCGCAGCTAGTAATGACAATAAATGCGGTTAATCTATAATTTGATAGTTGTAATTGGGTACAATTCTGATATCGTAAATATTATCGAATTGAAAGCCAATCGTTATTATTCTGCGGTAATTAGTAAGAAATTTAGGCTCAGCAAGTATTAACTTACTAGCAATTTGAGCTCAGTTGCGACACTACTTTCTTAAAACATTTTTACATTTCCATCGTACCTGTCAATAATCGCACAAATCGTTTATCGATTCGATAATTGACGAATCGATGAGTTACTTCGCCAGATTATCCGTTGTGATGAATATTCTGGGTCGTACCTCAATGTCACAAGCATTCATAGATTAATCTGACATTGAGTTTTGTCTCGCTCTCTCGGCTAATAAAGAGAGAGCAAGACAAAAAAAAATTATTTGTAGCAAGTTGAAGTGGCAATGGACAGGCCACATCGCTCGAAGAACTGATAACCGATGGGGAAGAAAGGTTCTGGAGTGGAGACCACGAACCGGAAGACGCAGCGTAGGGAGGCCTCCCACTAGATGGACCGACGACATTGTGAGAGTCGCGGGTATCCAGTGGATGCAAAAGGCAGGCTGTCATTCAGTGTGGAGGTTAAAGGGGGAGGCCTATGTTCAGCAGTGGACGTCTTCTGGCTGATGATGATGAATATCTGGGCTGATTTGGTCATATTTGAAACTCAATTCTTGCGTCAGGTTAGCGGGTGAATTTTACTAGGTCAACTTTACTTGGATGCCAAGTAATAACTCTGCTTTCTTATTAACTGTGTGTTTGTTTGCGTTGACACTGCGATTGAGGTAATTGTCATAATCACTCAAATCGATTAGCCGGTAATTGCCGGTGAGTTGCCCCGCGTGACCGTCAAGTGCAATGAATATTCAAGTCTTCATTGAATAAACGCGTCGAAGTGCAAATCCTTGGGTTAGGTTATACAGTTTGGGGTCAATTTTAGTTAAAATGATGGAACAAAAAAGAAAATTTTTAGAAGAAAAAAACCGACTTCATGACTTCATTTACAAACTGAAACTAAAAAGTAGAATATAATATTTAAATAACTTCAAAGCAATGAGCATTAGAGGACAATCAACGAAATTATGAATACATATATTACCTACTTATATATTTACAATTTATAATCAGTCATTCAGTCAGGAGTCGGTGCCAGCCAAAGCAAAAATAATTTCTTCCCTTCACTTAGTACCATGTCAAGGTAGGGGTAAAATCTAAATGTAGCTGTACATTTAGACATGCGCGTTTGTATCTGTGCATATGCGCGTTTGTATCCATGCACACGTGCGTTTGTATCGATGCACACGCGCTATAGTATCTATGCATACGCGGGTTTGTATAGACGCACACGTTCGATTTTATATATGCACACACACGTTTGTATCGATGCACACGCACGTTTGTATATATGCACTTACATGTTTGTATCTATGAGCACACGCTAGTGCATCTCGTCAAAAAGATTTTCGGCGTCTGTATCACGTTCGCTGCAAACGCGCTGCCTCCGTGCTCAGTATAGTAAAGATCTGATAAGTAATTATTTATATTTGTTGAGAGATCCAGCGAGTAAAACTTTAATTGCTTATTTATCTTACGAGTTAATAATTTAACAAATTTTTAAGGATCTTATCTCTGGTGGCCTACGTGGAGTATCCACGTTGGAAGTCAATAAATAACAAACGCAAAATATTTTTTTAACGTAAATTGTTTTTTTTAACCTGCTTTAAGAAGCTGATATCTAATCTTTAAACTTTCTTTTTTATTGACCATAGCTAAGAAACTCTCGATCAAGTCACCTTTCAAACAAAACAAAAACACTACATGTAAATAGGTTCAGCCGTTTCGGTCAACTCCTTACGCCGTCTCAAACTAACGTTAAAACAGCACAGTTCGGAATACCTCCTGAACGTGAACCATAACGCGCGCAGATAAGGTTTGCGGTCGCGCAACTTTTTTCATCACCTAAACTAGATTGCTTAAAACAGCTAGCCATAAGGCCCTGTTTGCGTGTTAGACATAAAGAAAAGAGACCTTCCTGCTTTTCTAAAGTAAATTTAATATCATATTAACTGGCGGAAATTACAAAAACAAATCCACCACAGATCGCGTGCGATTACCATAAGTAATTGCACAAATAAAGCGCACCGATTGCAGTTTTACGTTCAAGGAAGTAATTATTCATACAATTAAATAAATGAAATGCTTTTTGTTTAGACCTATTTTGATAGGGTTCAAACTGTGGTAATTAAATTGAAACAAATCCAAGAACATTAGTAATTGAAGCCCCGTAAACATCACATTGTAAACATTATAAAGATAAAAATAACAGTGAGGTTAAAATTCAAACACTTACCTATGTAGATTAAAAAATTACTTAGTGACAATAAAAAAAAGTCTGGGCGATGTTTAGAATAACATTGGAAATGGTAGCAAGCTTCGTGTTGATATTTTACGGGATGGCGGATGTGATAAGAAAAACCTTTTAAACCGACTTCATAAAGGTGGAGGTTATCAATTCTACTGTTGGTATGGTTTTTTTTCTATCTTCTCCGTCATCTTATAAAACATCAACAACAAAAATTGCTTTATATCTACTATTTTTAATGTTATTTTTAAATGATGCGCAATTGTTTTTTTCTAATTCTTACTCAGTGTTTTTTTTTTATTCAAAGTCGTTGAAATGCGCGAGTGATACTTATAACCGTGCTAGTTTAGCTTCCCCTAAAGTTCTAAATTATTGTACGTTTTGAAGTACATTCTATGGCACAACTAGTTGTGCAAAGTAGTTGGTCCACAGGTAGCTACTACCTTCACTGAACTGGGGCCTTACCGCGGGCTCAAAACAGCGCGGAAACAGCGCAGTGCGCCGAGATACGGTTTGCGGTCGCGAAACTTTTCGCAAATATGTAGTCCTAAAGTACCTGAACTGTTATTGGCAAGCGTGGCGCTTACCATCAGGCGACCAACTTGCTCGTCTCGTCATAAAAAAAACACTCACTTTTACACACTCCCATTGGCGCACTGTTCAAGCACTACAACTGGTATAGATTACGTTCGTATCAGTTAGTGGTCAGACTATGAATGAAACGATGTTTTGTTAGTAACTGAAATATGATAAAGTGAGATAGCACCACTTCCTCTACGAATATACTGTTATCTATTGGCTATATTTCTATGAGGTAGACCGACTTATTGTGACTAAGATTCTATTTAACTTATCTCTTTTTCAATTAGATTAGGTAATACCTTAGTAAATAAGAAAATTGACAAATACTTCATGTTAGAATTTGCGGAGTAATGGTAGTTTGCATCCGTACTATAAATATTTTATTGTCTAATATGAGCTATATACAAGCAGACAGTCCGCCTGATGGTGGGTGTCAAGCACAGTAGCTTTCTCTTTGTTTTTTGAAAATGGCAGAGTTATATTCGCAATCAGTAGCTTTCTCTTTTGTAAAACACTGTTTTAAACTATCACGGTTGTTCACTAAAGTTATATGATTATTTATGGGATATTTACCGTGGTAAGGTTGTGTTGTGTTTTTTTCTCTTTTGTTTTTGAAAAATGGCAAAATAATACGCGTGATCAGTAGCTTTCTATTTGTTGTTTGAATTTGGCAGAATCATAGTCGAGATAAGCAGCTTTCACTTTTGTTTTTGAAAAAATGCAGAATACGCGTGATCAATCTGTAGCTTTCAATTTGTTTTTTGTAATTGGCAGAATTATACTTGCGATCAGTAGCTCTCTGTGTTTTTTGAAAAGTGCAGAATCATATTCGTGATCAGGAAATTTCTATTTGTTTTTTGAAACTGTTGGAATCATATTAGCGATCAGTAGTTTTCTATTTATTTTTTTGAAAATGGCAGAATTATACTCGCGATCAGTAGTAGGTACGATCATTCAGTATTTTTCCTATTTCTTTCAAGATCAATGCTAAGGATAAATGGCGCTAAATGTATTTCAGTAAGTGTGTTTTCAATTTAGATTACGATCTGTAATCATAGTGCTAATGTAATTACGATTCATATCTTTTATTTCATAAAAATCTAATCGCACTTTAGAAAATTGTACACTTTCGATGTAATTGTGTCACTCTATTTGTTACCAAGTTTTTTAAATTAAAAAATAATTATGCAAAAGCTCGCTTCCTGCCACAGCCATGTACTATCTAGCTTGCGCATTTTACAATACTTTATAGATAAACAAACATCGGTCAAGAGCGAGACAGACGGGGGCGCCGAGGGTTCCGCACCTAAAACTGTGTTTTCTTTCTGTTAGTTCGGAATCTGAAGCGCGCGTCCGACTTGCACTATTTTATTTTTATTTTATTTTACTCTAGAGTTAAAATTAAGCAAAGATAAAAATACATTTGTTATAGGGGACACCCCCCTTGTTTCATATACATTTTGTCGAGTATCAATGACCGTTTTCTATGGACCAGCTGATATTTCAGGGATGGTTCCATAGTAAAAGATCTCACTAATAGTCCACATGCAAGAAATAAACCAGCCAAGTGCGAGACGGGCTCGCGCACTCAGGGTCCCGTACCACAAAATACAATATAAGATCGTCCAAGTAACTGAATTACCAGATATTATAACGCCTTCCAAAATAGTCAAAGCAATAGCTACGCAGCCACAGTTCATTATTTAACTACAGGCGCTCGAGTAATGAACAGAAATTTGTCACCGACTCGCACTTGGCCATTATTTATTATTTGTTGTTGTACTTTAGAATGTGTACCTACTATAATCATACCAAGTTTAACGCTTGTACGTATTATCGTTTTTACATCAGAGCTAATACAAAAATACGTAAAAAATACATTTTACTTTTGTATTTTTAGGGTTCCGTAAAAATGGATCGAATTTACCCTTTGGGTACGGAATCCTAAAAAGGGCGGAAATGGAGTGAGTTTGACTAAATACATCAAGCCTGATTTGGATGCATTCGCACCCGCCACTCCACCTTACCACATCGTTCTTATTTGTTTGATCTGAAGGAAGCTGTACTACATAAATTCGTCTAAGCTGATCATCATCATCATCATCAGCCAGAAGACGTCCACTGCTGAACATAGGCCTGCCTTTAACCTCCACACTAAACGACAGCCTGCCAACGACACCGCTGATCGGCTCTTTTTATTTTCTGAGGCCAAGACCCACTTTAGGGTCACTGTGCCAGCTTAGTAAGTAAGTAAATATGTATTATTTATCTCTATCATCATGCAGAACTTTTTATCGTGCACAGATTAAACAATTACTGCGTCGATAAGCATCTAACCACTATCTGCTTCACCATCGCCTCGGTATCGCATCGATAAACGATAATATCTCGATTATTTTACATTCGATCTAATTAAATTAGCAACGAATCAGATCTTACAATAAAAGTACCGATGATTGCGATCGCCCTGATTAGATGACAATGCGATAAAAAACCGATAAATACGTAATTAGGTAGGTGGTGCGAGTCTTTATTATATTTCTAGAAAATTGTAAGATTGACATCACCATTAGGGTGTCCCAAGACATAAGGGAAATATTTTTTTTCGCGAAATCAAATACGCATACCCTCTATTTTTATTCGGTTTGGCCTCTTTGACTCAAATAATAAATATTATTGTGATTGGACAACGATAACCCGTGCCGACTTGATGCCAAACTTTTGACATGAAAATTTGTACTGATTTACTGTAGGAGGATTTAAGAATTTATTTTTTATTACTTAATTAAAATTCAAATACACCCAAATAGTATATTATTTATTCATTTACTTTAAATAATAATATTATTGTTAAAATTTTCTTTTTAACGTTTGTTTTTTAGAGTCAGGATAAATTTTCCGGTGTTCTTGTACACAACGTAATAAAAATTGTTTTTGTCCTTCCTCAACAGTGAGTAATCCATGAAAGTCTTGCATTAACTTAACCGCTCTTTCGGCTACATCGTTTACTAACCTCAGTCTTTCTGGCTTCTTGAAACGAAGCATTATTTGACCACAAAGTAGGACATTCATGTAGAAAACTGTCTTCAATTTTAAGGCGGTTGAACAAGGACTTGCTTTTTACCGAAATGAAGTCAAATCTCCTTTAAGACCAATTCATACACGTGATGACGACAAGCGAAAATAAGCATTTCTCTGTTCAGTTTTTGTTCAAGAAGCACACAGGCACACCGTTTATACGACCTGTATTTGAAGCAGTAGTATCACAACAAAGAATTTGCACATTATCTTCTAGTTATATTCCAGTTTACAATGGCGTTCCAAACTGCCTGTGCTTGTTCACTTCCTGTAGAACTTTCTAGTTTTGGTACAGCAATAAGTTGTTCTTTGTTTTCATAAGAAATAACTATAGGAAGACGTTCTTCTTTTAATTTCCGAGCATTTAATGCAGGCAAAAGCTTGCCGTCCCAATGAACAGTCACAACTTCCGGTACCTTATTTTGGAAATCAATTTTTATTGTTTCAGCGTGTTCTTTGCGTATTTCTGTGCGAATTCTTTGGATGGAAGACTTACTTATCGGAAATTCATCAAAATTATATACAAGTGCTTCAATAGTTGCTTCAAGAATGAACACAGAATCTCTCATACTCAATTGACACCTATCTAGCGCTGCTACTAATTTTGGAGTAATGAAATCTCTCCGCAGAGGTGTTTTGCTGGTTTGCATGTTCTCGACAAGCTTCAGTACGTCCTCTTGTAAATCTAAGTTTTCATTAGATTCAGATGATGAGTCGTCTTGTAACGGTACATAAGACGAAGTCGAAGGAGTCGGCTCGGACAAATATTTAGCACGTCGTTTTTCTTCTTCAATAGTTCTGAGGCGTGCTCTTTCCTCTCTATCAGTCAATTTTTTATCCACTTCTGCTAAGTGACCAGGTCAGCCAGGTTCTCTTTGACGCTGTAAAAAGATTCTATCCTCATTTATTTTTATTAATTGAAGCGCATCGGCGTGTGCTATGTCAAACAAATTATCTAAATTGTTGACAAAGTCTTGACGGAGCTGCTTAAATACATCTTGTGTCTTTTGTGCATTTTTTTGTAAGTCCCTCCAAACTTGATATAAGTTTACAAGTTTTTTCACACAATTAGGCAAAGATTTAGTAGGAATACGCGCCTTTTTCCAATAGATAATACACTCGCGAATAGTGAGATTCACGCTTTCATTGACAGCTAAATTCACTTCACGGATATTGTAAAATAAAACTGCTAGAACTTGTCCAGTAGACGGAAGTTTAGAACCCGTTATTTGATGTTTTACGTCACCTATAAAAAATATACCCCTTTTAGAACTGCGTAATTGCACTGACATGTTGACTGATTAAAAACAATGTGAGTTCTATAACGAAATAACAAATAATCACAAGCACATCGACACGTTAGGTCGCGTCAGTCTTAGAGAGCAAGTACTAACATGTATCGATGTAAGTCGGCACGGGTTACCGAGGTCCTACCCTCTTAAAATTTTATTTATAATTGTTTTGACTTAAAAGTAAAAAAATAAGAGGGTATGCGTTAAAAAAAAACGACTTTGATTTTTTTGGGACACCCTAATCACCATTGTTCATTTTTCGTGGGAATCCTTTCCTAATTTGAATTATTGGAAATTACACATTGTTTTGATATGGATTCCTGGTAGCCTAAGCAGTTATTTCCTCAGAATTTTTGAATTGTTTATTAGGTGCAACACCCACTGGAAAGTCGAGGTGGCGTCGGCGTCACGGCGTACAAATGGACGGTCAGCGTTAGCCCTAAGATTTCTTACAAAGTCTTACCTATTTCGTCATAGTTTTATCAAACAAGTTAATATTGCTACCAAGTAGGTGGGCAAGCGTCAACCTCAAAATAAATAGTTGTCTTCGAATTCGTTTATATACAAATTAAAGGGAAAGGTAATTGTTCACTTTTTAGCATTAAAAAAAACTGCCTGGTGGTAATGACTTTCCCCGGTTTCCTCTAACGCGTAGAGAAAGTAAATTCAGTTAATCAAGTGAAGCAAAAAACTGTTAAATACTTTTTAATTTAGCATCATACTGTGGGAAAATGGCACGCATTCATACCTACTTATTAGAAATCGAAACAATCTTGTATCTTCCCACCCATATTTACCTTCCAAGTGCACATTTTATTAAGTAGCTGTATTTTTGTATTGATTTACTACTGAATCATAAGGTATTAAGTTTCTTTTTCTTAAGTTTCGCTTGCAGAAGGTGCCCCTTAGTTATCCATCACTATGAAAAACTTTTACTATATAAATGGCAAAAAAAAAATACGATCGAGACAGTCGACAAAATGTATGAATCAGCTCATATTTTTTTACGATTTCACTGTTGGTCCCATAGCAAAAGCATCATCATCATCCATTTTCCACCTACTTCTGGGTATAGGTTTCCTCTCAGTGAAAAAAGTTGAATATAACGTATAACAATGATGAATATAACGGACCCCTTTCGGCTTAGTACACCCTTTCCGCGTAACCCTGTAGTGTATTACATAGACTTAGTAAGTAGTATATAGAAATGATAACATTATTGATAACTTTCCGTTTCCGCCTTTCCTGTTACAAATTTAAAAAACCATGACGTGTGCATAACTTTACTCGGAATCTTAGTTACGTGGCTCGTGAATTATTTCTACGATTTCCTTAATGGGCTCTGTTGGTTCATTCGATGCATTCTGGACACAATAATGTACAATGCATATATTGTATCAACAAATATAAGTAACCAAACGGACCTGCTCACCACATTTTCAAAAATCTTTCAGAGCGCCTGGTTTATGCGACGCGTGACCAAAATGCTGGCGTGTTTCTGGCTCAACGCATTAGCATTGCCATTCAACGTGGTAATGCCGCCAACATATTGGGTACGCTGCTAACTGGTAGTGGGCTTGAGCATTTGGATTGTCTTTAGACCTTCAACGATCTATGGGCAGTCTACCTGTATTTGTAGAGTTAGTTTTAGCTTGTATTTTGTTTAGTTAACAAAGGCACTTGCCCCAAAAAAAAACAGACTTATCAATATTGTCATTCAGCGTGGTGACGCCGCCAACATGCTGGGTATGCTGCATAGTGGTAGTGCTGGCTTGAGCATTTGAATTCTCTTTAGACCTTCAACGGTCTATGTGTACAACCCAACTGTTTGTTGTATAATACACTGTCTTTGTCAACTGGTAGTGGGCTTAAGCAATTGGCTAGTGGCCTATTATACAAAAAAGCAGTTGAATTGCCCGTTGAAGGTCTAGAAATAATCCAAATGATCATGCCCACTACCAGTTGGCAAGGCAGCGTACATAGCATAATGTAGTGAGGTTATACCATCGATTAATAATTAAATATTTATAATTATCATAATCAACCCATCTTAGTACTCTTCTGGGCATAATACCTAAGTAGGCCTCTCCCAATAGGTACAT
This sequence comes from Agriopis aurantiaria, assembly GCA_914767915.1. Lineage (NCBI taxonomy): Eukaryota > Metazoa > Arthropoda > Insecta > Lepidoptera > Geometridae > Agriopis > Agriopis aurantiaria. Next base: position 4,462,458 of record OU611982.1, read on the forward strand.
CTCTCAGCCCGATCTTCGGCTTATCGCTTCCAGCCCCAGTCACTGTCTATTTCATTACGTACCTATATCGTCCCTTCATTAAATCTCAGGGTATCCTACGCTACGTTTTCCAATTCTTGGTCTTCACTGTAAACAATGTCAACAGTTATCGGTTCTGCGACCACAGAAAGAAGTAAATAGAACGGAAATGAGAAGGAAAATCTGTCGCTAGGCATTATGACAGAACCTTGATTGAACATTCTTAAATAAGAATGTCAACGCGTCGAACTCCGTATCCAAAGAACTTGGACCTTACCTTTTTGGGTTAGGTCTCAAAGTTCTTTGTCCGCATCACAGTTGCTAACTGATTTCGACTGACTGACGTTTCGTTTATAAGGGTGCAACTGGCTACAACAAATTTCTTACAAAATTGCCTTGACATCCGTTCTAATTCAAACAAAAAAAAACGGTGTCTGCGACCGATATGACCCGCTCACTGCCACTTCAGCTTGCTTAGGTATATACGGTGATTTTTGTTCTATGGCGAATTATTTAGTTTTATCTTCTACCCATCTATCCACCAGAGAAACGCTCGCCGAGCGATCATGAACTTGTGGATTGCTACAATTTTGTGCCCACGTTTCAAAAACATAATAAGTCATAGTAATTTTTAAACTTTCGCGTTTTGAACACATGTTTTAAACGTTTATCGGGACTTATCACGTATTATTTAATTTAGGTAATAATATGTACCATTCCTAGTCCCGATAAACGTTTAAAACATAATAAGTCATGATAGGTAGACTAATACCGAAAACTCGACAGTTTCCAGATTGTTGCCCAATATGTGTAGTATTTATGCTGTTTTATTCACAGGAAAATATAAGATCTCTGTAGAATAGTAGGGAGATCTATGTGATGTTCCAAAATGTAGGTAGATATATATTTTTTATTCTTCTATAAGCAGCACGTACCAAAATAAGCACAATACATAAGTGTGCATAAATGAGCCGTCGACGAGCTATAACACTGCTGAATATAAAATTAACAAATCGCTATAATTTCCACCGTAAATTATACCTTAATAACATACCAGCTTATCTCGACCTAAGACATCTATAAATACAAGTCTGACTCTACATTTGACACGCCAAAGTGACGACTCTACATCAAAGTCATAAAGTCGACAATCGAGTATGAATGATCGATTTAAGAATACCCGTATCGTGGTATTTATTTGTAATAAAACAAAGGGAATGATACATGCAAGTTAATTACGGTCTGAAATGTAATTAGGTCTAATCAAATAACCTGATCTTTTTGTGCGTTTTTGTATCGCGAAACGTTTTTGCTGGCGGTGTAGTTAATAGTGGCTTGTTTTTGCGAACGGTACGTAATTGAAATGAACGTAACTGTCCTCTAATGCAGATATAAAATAGATAATAACTGTGGACAGCTTCGGACAAGCGTTAAACTTATTGTAGATAATGGAACTGGGCACTTGGCTAATAATAAACTAGTTACAGCATTAAAGATATGAAAACTGTGTTAACTACTTAGATACCTTATTTTGATTGCATATACCTTTCAACATTAGTAGTTGATAGTCTGGCTTTTGGTTCTTTCACATTCATGTTATTTAGGCCCCGTTCACATTAGACACGCATGTGGAAGTTGAATTCGGTCTACTCACTGAGTATTTTTTTTACCTTTATTGACCTTTGCAATATCATTTGTTTAATCGTTGTTTCTGTAGCACGTTGCGTATTTTAACAGTGCTGTGCATACTTTGGCAATTTTCCCATAAACTTTAATGCTATGGAAATGAAGTCGAACTTGGAACGGTTTTTGCGTAGAACTCGTGCCGTGCGTAGCAAATGTATCACCAGTCACCACAGACGACAGACTTTTAATCAGTATTTACGTAGCAACGTGTCGTATTTTATTTATACGTATTTTTAAAAATAAAAATATTTGTATTTATTTGTAATTAACAAACAAAACATTGTATGCCCGAAATGGGTAATCTGTGATACTACTAAAATATAACACCTTATAATGTACCAGTTTTTACAATATTCTGATTCTGATTCAGTGGACGCAGCGGACTGCGGAAGTGAGAGGGAAAGGAGGACAATACTGCGTTAGTTAGAGCAAGAGGGAAAAAGACAGACTTTCTAGCGACTAAAATCCGTTGGCTAGTGAATCTTAGGACGTAAGATATTCTGAATTTTTACAAATTGCTCCCCGGGGAATGACCCACTCACTATCCTACTGGTAGGTACTTACAGTAGGCCTATAGCACGGGCCATGGATAAATTGTCTATCCACTGTTTTTATCTCGCGGGAAAGAGACATACGTTTCTATATTCTAGCCTTGTCGCGTCTAGGCGTGGATTAAAACGGTGGAAAGACAATTTGTCCACGGCCCGTGCTAGGCCTGCAGCTGGTATATTTTCACAATTTCGACAAACAACAACATAACATCGCTTAACATCAGGCGAGTTGAAGGTCAAGCCAAAGCATATTATTTATATATAAAAAAGGGTTATGGGGAGTGAACTTTATTATGCACAACTAAAAAAACAGAAAATTAACGAAAACTTAAATAAATAACTAAAAACTAAAACTTAAAATAACTAAATACAAACTAAAAACTTAAACTAAAAGACCATTAGTGGAGGGAAAGGTCCCCAGAATGCTGGCAGCATTGCCACGTTGAATGGCAATGCTCAATTTCTGGGCGAAATAGAAGCCAGCATTATGTAAGTATGTACTCTATCGTCATCATCATCAGCCCTGGGTGACCCACTGATAGGCCTCCCTTTGTTTATGCCATTCTTCCTAGTCTCTCGCATATACCTACTCCATATGTACTCCATATCTTTTATTTATTGTTAGATATATAGATATCTAATATCTATTCAGGCGTTACGAAGTTTAGTGACAATAAAGAGTGTGCTTCACCACAATTTTCTGTTATAAAATTTATAATCTGATGAACTTTAAAAAACGGTCAACAAAATTATTTTGCACCAAACTCATAAATTCTAAAGCAAATTATCCCGACCTATTGAAGTCAATGTAGGGTGTGCAAAAACGCGGGAAATCGCAACTTTCTTTCTGTAATTATAGATTGAAGATATCGCAAATGCATGTTGTTATTATGAATACGAGTGAATAGAATTATGAAATAAGGGTTATAGTAATTTTGTAAGTGTTCATAAAGTACGCAAGATGTTAGATCATCTTGTATGTCATGACACATTCATGAAAACCATCCTATAGGGAAAAGTAGAAAGAAAGAGAGAACCAGGAAGATCAAGGAAAGCATACTTCGACCAAAAATGTCATGTCGCGGTGGTAAAGGAAGGTGAAGACAGTGTCCGCTGACAAGAGCCATGCCTAAATGAATAAGTAAACAGATGAGTAAAAATTAGTCGCAGAGTTGTCACATACTTGATACCACAGAAAAGAAACATTTTTTTGGTTTAAATTAGAACGACTGTCGAGGCATTTTTGTAAGAAATTTGTTGTAGCCAATTTGGTTGTAGCCAGTTGTAACGAAACGTCAGTCATTCGAAATCAGTTAGCAACTGTGGTGTGGTGGTGCGGTGTGGTGTGGTGCTTTGAGACCTAACCCAAAAAGGTAAGGTCCAAGTTCTTTGGATGCGGAGTTCGACGCGTTAATATAAATAAGAATGTTCAATCAAGGTCTGTCATAATGCTTGGCGACAGATTTTCTACTACTTCTCATTTCCGTTGTATTTACTTCTCTGTTCTGTGCTTGATACTGACAAATGCACAAGACTTGCGACTGCGAAATGATCTCGAAAAATATAGCTTTTTTTTCACTCTTCTTGTCTGTCTCGCACTAGGCCGGTTTATTTATTAATCTCTAGAGTGAAACCATTTCACTTAGGAAAAATATTCCACACCTAAAAAAGGAAAATTAGAAGATTAGGGGATGAATCCCTATAGTTGAAGTAACCAGCTTAATTATTAAGTAATTCCCGTGTCACATAAATAAAAACATAAAAAAACAATGTTATGAATCTTGTTTACTGAATTTCACCCATCACTCTGGTTTATAGTTTTTTTCTGTAAAAATTTACTTTAAAACAAGGTGTGTAAGTTCGCAATCTAAATTGTGATCAGAAACAGAGCTGGATCGCGATTTATGTACTTACCGCAAGATAAGACGGTATCGCACTAATTAACTAACTACAAACGGCTTCCGAAAACCGCTTGATACGATTAAGAGGCTATTGTTTTCACCGACAATAGGTAGTACCTATCTAGGCATACTAAAAGGTAGGAACTGTTCGGAGCGCCACCATCGCTAATACAGTCTAAAATGTACACGGGGTTCCGCGGAAAAGTTGTACTAAGTCGAAAAGGGTCCATTATACCATTATACTTACCACTATGAACAAGTTTTGCGACGCGTAACATTCTGAAAAAAAATATCAGCTTCTTCATACATTTGTCGAGTATGACTGATAGTATTCTATGGAACGTCTGATATTTTTTTGAAATTACAGGGTTGGTCCCATAGTAAAGTTATTCATAATGATGAGTACGAGACATTTTAGACACGAACCATAATAATTGTACTGAGTCATATCTCACTTGTTTGTCTGATCTGAGCTACCTCCTTACCGTCCTTCAACCTACCGTCATCCTAATCAGTTCAGCCGTTACGGGCAAACCACAGAAAAGAGAAGCAAATAGAATGGAAATGAGAAGGAAAATCTGTCGCCAGGCATTATGAGTGAACCTTGGTTGAACATTTTTATTTAGATCAACGAGTCGAACTCCATTTCCAAAGAACTTGGACCTTACCTTTTTGGGTTAGGTCTCAAAGTTGTTTGTCTGCATCAAAATTGCTAACTGATTTCGAATGACTGACGTTTCGTTTAAATGGGTTGGGTGCAACTGGCTACAACAAATTCCTTACAAAAATTTCTTGACAACCGTACTAATTTAAACAAAAAAATATCTTTTCTGTGGAGCAAACCTACACACCTACACACAAATTTTCGCATTTTTAATAGTGTGATGTTTTGAATTCCATATAATACAAGTTAAGAGTCATAACTGACAGCACAAAGGCTCACATAACACAGACATCACAAAGGGCCCATAAATAAATACATTTTTTCCATAGAATTCGATCACGCATCGTGGCTTCCGTGCTAATCGGCAATTACGACTGCGCAATTACTTTTATTTGCGCCACCACACGCGTGAGTTCCACAGAACATGCGTAATATCAGTAACTTAACTTTAGACAGTGTTTTGACAAGGTGTGAGGTTTAGCAAAGAATGGTGCAACACGCTCGGCGGCTATTAAAGAAAGAAAACATTTATTGTGTGCTCAGAATACTACAACTAAGAAAGAAAATATAATGTATGGTCAGTTGTCGCTATAGTGTCTAGTGCGACAAAAAAGGCAGGCTTTTTTTAATGGCAAAAGTTAAATTAACATTTTGCCAGCAACATGTATGGCAGAAGAGAGAAAATAGAAGTCGGAATTTAGAATTTATACCGATAATGCTGCGGATTTGCGGAAGACAAACTGGGAGATACACTAGCGCCAACCGGCGGCAGTAATCGTAAACAAAAATGGTCAACTGTCAGAAGTCAACGTCAAATTTGTAATTATCGCTTTTTTTATAGCGACGATCGTCGATCGCAAATAATGGATACCGTAATGAGTTTTTCCGCCAACGTGAAATAAATATGTAGCCTCATTCTATTATTTTTCTAAAATTGTGTATTTTCGCGTTTTAATGTTTAATAATGGTTGATTATTTTTAATTAAGTGTTCGAGTGTGGGAAAGTTATATAACACAGTGAAAAATGTTGTATTTTCGTGATGTTTCCGAAACCCTATAGAAGCCTCTTTTAAAGCCTCCACTCTACGACTTTATTAGGGCATAACTTTGACTTGACTATGATTTACTTTGATTGACTCTGTCGTGGTATCGAGTAATGACTCTCAGGCGAGGTAATTGTTAAGCGCAAGCCTATGACGTCCTTGCGTGTCCGCAAAAGAACGGTTACAAGCTTGCAAGTCTGTCTTTGTTTCTCGACGTTGGGGGTTGTATTACTGTCATTTCTTAGCCAAAGGTTGCAACAAATTTGCAATTTCAAACAGGCTGTTAACTCGCTCCCACGGATGTTTATAACGCTTGATAATAATTGTTTCATATGACAAGAAAAATAGGTAAGTATCTATAACGGTTCGTGGAAAAAGAAATTGGCGAGCTGTTAGTGTTGTGTTTAGGATAATAGTTTTGATCGATACTCAACAATGGTGGGACAAGTTTTTTTCCTATACAATGTTGATAGTCGATATCTACTTATCGTTATTTCTATAAAAAGATTGCCATTTATATTTGATAGTGATAAGTAAAAGTAATCTATTAGGTCCGTAAATATCTATGGTGATATCCAGTTATGGATATCTTTGTAATGCCATAATCCCCACGCTGGGCAGGCGGCTTGGGGATCACCAGGCTGTCGTTCAGTGTGGAGGTTAAAAGGGGAGGCCTATGTTCAGCAGTGGACGTCTTCTGGCTGATGATGATGATTTAATATTTAATTTAATTTATATAATTTAACATGAATTTAACTAATGTAATTGGTCTTAACTGTTTTAGTTAATAAACAATAATAAGTGTCATCATTAGTTGTAAGCTTTTTAAAGCCTTACCAGAAGTTTCAATACATTGCGCTAATATTATTTATGGTGTGTATATATCTCTAGACGACGGACATATTCAAGGATGGCATATTGTACTTATGATATGGCTGCCAGAGACTGATATACGTACATATATAGACACAATACATATAAAAATATCATTAGCACTCATCGAAGTGTATGGAACAGCTGATTATTTTTTTGCGACATTGTCGTTCCCTCATACATATATCGAGGTAGACGCTACAAGTCGACCTCTCTTGCATGTCATTTTTCTAATTCGTCATAATTGAGTTCGGCTAAAATCAGTCTGCTCAATCGGTGCCGGGCATGGGGGCCATGGCTCCCCCCAAAACACCTAGCAATTCCATACATTCGACTCAATTTTTCGATTTGATTCCTTCGAACCTTGTCTGAATGGAATGTAGCGTACCCCCCCCCAAATGAAATCCTGGATCCGCCCCTGGTCAGTTTGAAACGAAAATGGGTAATTATTTAATATTGAGTTGCAAGACTATACAAAAAGCTACGAATTTATATTCAAAAAGTGAAAAGAAATTTCTTTATTCTGTTGGCCAACTCTATTTGTGGTATTTTTACAACTCAGTATTGCACAATTACTCATTTTCGTTTCAAACTTACACGTGTTGTCGCGGCACCGATTGAGCAGATTGGTTTTAGCCGGACTCAGTTACGACTAGGTATTCGTCATGATTGTATTGGAAATATGACATGCAAGGTAGGTCGACATGTGGCGTCTACTTGGATATAGGTCTGTGATTAACTCATTCTGCTGAAGGACCAGATTTAGCCACTAAGTAACAATTCACACAGTTCAGCTATCTACATTGTAGCTTTTCACATAGGCAGTACTCGAACCAACGGCAACGGTTACCGCTCCAAAGTACTTAGTACCTACTCCACGTCCAGAGCTTACACCGAGGTGCACTTACGAAGGGTGTAATTACGGAGCGAGCGCAGGCGCGAAGGGCGATATTTGTTTGTAATTAGTGCCCGCACTGCGATCGCAATAGTTTGGGAGCTACGGTGTGATTGAGTCACGAGTGAGACTACAAACTACATAGTCATAGGGCGGTTCTTGTATAACTTTTACTAGCAGCTCCCTGCAGTTTCACACGCTATCCTATAATATTCAGCTTTTTTTTAGTGTACGCTTTATTTGAGCATAACGCACTTACCTACTATTGGCGATTTTCTACTTTACTACTATTTGTAGACAAGAATTAAGTTTTTTTTTTTAAATGTCGTTATACTTAAAAAACGTTTTAATGCGCGTGTTTTAAATAGTCATGATGTACTTATATATTAAGGTCAATTTGTATAAACACACAGATTTATCGAATCCTGTCTTGGAGTTTCCAAATAATTAAATACGGTGCGTGCGGTTTGTATGAACACAGCCAAAATTGTTATTAATGTATGAATATCCTATAGGTATATTGATGTGTTTGACGTAGTACAAGTATAAATAGATTTCTTCTTATTTTATTATAGAAACTGACGTGGTTTTCACACATTTTATTTTTATTACACGGGAATTACTCACGTAACAAGCGAGACGCAGCCGAAGTCTTTTTCACCTTGAAAAAGACTGCCTAATAAGGTTGAAACTATAGTCAGAGTGACCAGCTTAATCTTACGTGAGTAATTCCCGTGTAATATAAATAAGATTTCTTCTTCTTTACCCCTAGTACAAGTTTTGATAGTATTTGAAAACTTTTTTCGTTTACGTATTGTTCCATACATTGCTGGGCTGAAAGGTATTCGAAAACTTTTTTCGTATTAGAGTGAAGCAATCTAAACCGCCGATTACTACCGATTTTAGTTCCTCCACGTTTCCGCTGGAGGCACTTTACTACAATGCATGCAACAATACGTAAACGAAAAAAGTTTTCGAATACTATCAACAGTTGTACTAAGGGTACTGGGCTAGGTTGAAGAGTTCGAAGAACGGTACATTGTAATGCGTAGGGGACTACCTTGGCACAACCAACTGTCGACATTGGTACCTTGGTAGCCCGATATTTATATCGTTGCCGTGGCTGACAGTGCACCAGATTGCGAGCCGAACATTACTGTGATATTTGTATTACGCAATTTTATTACTATAATTTTAATTTTAACCATTTTATGGCAGATCTATTTTATTTTTATTGTAATTTAAGAATATCTGTGTCATAGTTATAATATGAGTTCCATGCCTGAAATACAGACTTTTTTAAATTATTATTTGAGTCCGGGGGTTGAAAACACAACATGGGCTCCCCGACTAAAAGGAAGGTGATGTCCGCCGCTCTTGCGTAATTTATGGTTGTGCGAAAGTAGCAGTTGAAAGTGACGCCGCGGGCTGCAGCTGCTCCGGGCCCGAGTGACGTTTCCTACCGCTATAGCTGCACTGTGGATACGTAGGCGTTAATATATATCTACTATGTGAACTACGTTTTTAGAAATATAGCTATTTGCCTTATGCACATAGGGATATAGCCATCAAGTTAAATACAGTCTTAGATGCCAAAAATTAGGGTTGTCGCAATGGATATGCCACATTAGCAGTTTACGGCGCGGGCAGCTCCTACCAGCCCAGTGATGTTTCCTACCACCACGCCTGGACTGTGGATACGTAGGCGTCTATAAGGTAAGTAAGGGATGTACCTATCTACTTTGTATACCAATATTAAGAGTGAGCTCTTAATATTCTTGTTACTTTCATTCTTAAACAGAATCTATACCTACCAACTTATAAAAAAATACAAACAATATAAGCTAGCTGATTTCTTGATTTAAAACAGCATTGATGGTAGTCGTAACTTCAGGACCTCCATGGAGACTTTAAGCTCATTTTGCGGTCATAATCCTTCATCACGTATGTCAGCACAATCTGTCAGTGCTCTCTTCGATCGAGCTAATCGTATTATGTACGCGATAAAATGTTGCCCAACAAGTTGCGAGCATTCGCTTTAGCGAGTTAAGCCCCGACTCGACAACAACCGAATTTACAAGTTTCCTTCTTTATTGATTCTCAATATAAAAAGCTGTCAAGTACGTGTTGTCATTATTATTTCAGGTTAGGTTAAATTAGCACCATTGACAAAAATGTATGTAGAGGAAAGTTATTGATCCTAAATTCTAATAGGCATGTGTCCTAATGTTTAATTTATTACAAATAACCAGCTTAGCGATGAATATAACTAAATACATTACACATACTGAAAAAATAATTTAAATTGGCTGATAAACATCTGAGATATGAGTGTTTTAAAGTTTTAGCTGGGGATAGCGAGGGATGCTCTATCCCTTTCTCGCAAAGCGTGTGTTAGTCTAGCATTTGTATGGCACTCCTGAGGCGTGACGTCTCGGCTCAGTATAGTGCGCTCTCTGTCTAACATGCAATTAAAATGCTGCTTATTTATTTTTGAACGAATTTTAATTTTGTTTTCGTTGATGTGCTCTATTTATGTTCAGCTTTTTTATGAGGTAATAAAAATATTAGTCATCCTGCCTATTGTACTTAATGCGATGTTAAAATGGAAATACTAGAGATTCGGCAAAGAAATAGTTTCGTTCAACTACTGTTTTGTAGGTGCCATTTATCTCATGCTGATACGTACCTAGTTACTCACTTACCTACTTATCTGTTTAATTAATCAAGATTCATATTACGGTGATTAACTGCCTTTAATTACTCGTGCAATTAAATGAGTAATACAATATCGGTTCTTATTATACTGGGTTACACGCAACGGCAGAACTATGCTGAAAGAAGGCCACTGTACTCATCGTTATAAACAACGATACTGTAACAATGACTTCTGTGACAATACTAAGGAATAGAAATAGTGAAAAAAAAACGTTCCAGTGACGTCTCCTATTGGGTTTTTCAGCGCTTCATCATCATCATCATCTTATCAGCCAGAAGACGTCCACTGCTGAACATAGGCCTCCCCCTTTAACCTCCACACTGAACGAAAGCCTGCCATCTGCGTTCGAGCGAAATTGGAGCTGGCTTAGTTTCTTTCTCCTATTTTTCCTCAGTGTCAGTCACACTATAATTGGCTACGCACATATTTTATAGCAATGAGAGTCCAAGTCCCCAAGCGGGATGGCAGTGCAGGTCTTAGCAATTTGACTTCTTGACTGTCACTTTGAATTAGAAGATCCTCACGGATCTTCTAATTATAAATAATGTTATTTGCTACGGTTTGCATCTAAGGACATAACAATAACCACATGCACTTGTAATGGTCCAGTTTTTGTACCCAAATAGCACTTGCTCTTATGAACTATAGGATGGGTGACGTTCAAAAATTATACCATTGATACTTGTGGACTATATACCTACATCCTAGTTCACCTAACTGATGAAACTTCTTGATCTGCAGGAGGTCGTCCTTTGCACATCTTATTTTTGGATCCGACAAAAGCTTGACTGTTGCAGAAATGAAAGAATGTCTTTAATTCTACGAATATAATTATATTATTACTAGCGACCCGCCCGCCCGGCTTCAATTAGAGGTGTAATTTACGTGTGAAGCCGGGGCGGATCGCTAGTTATATATATAAACCTTCCGTGAAAATGTATCTTACTGATGGTGAAAACCGCATCAAAATCCGTTACGTGGTTTAGGAGGAGTTAGCGGCCATATAGACAGACAGACGCGGATGTAGAGAAGAGAAGAGATAGAAAAGAGAAGAGATAGAGAAGATAAAGAGATTATGGTACTAGACAGTGCTTTTTGAAATATGGTGACATTGCAGTCTTTCCAGCCTTAGATTGGAATCAAAAAGACTTCACTCGCTAGTTGTTACTAGTAGACTTTGTTCCAATAGTTAACCAATTACCTTGCACCGTCGGCGTCGTCGCCACGTTTACCAATTCCTCGAAACGGTTCGTATACGGTTAATTAAGTTATTTTTATGCCATTCCATAATTGTGAACTTGTTTATTGCATTGTATTTTAATGGGTTTTAATTGAGTGGGTGAGGTACAATTTGCTTGCCTTTGCATTTATGTTGGTACGGGAAACGTGCGGGTATGTCTGAGTCTCTGAGCCTGGCTTGGGATTGTGCTCTTTCGATATTTCCTTTGAAATGTTACTTCACCACTTTTTGTTTAAATTATATGGGAATGCCGTGTTTGATTGAGTCGGGTTATACAGGGTTACGCATATTGACTGGACTAAGCCGAATGGTGGTCATTGTTATCATAATTTTTAACAACTTTCGCTATGGAACTAAGCATGAACTCGCGAAAAAGAGGTGTTTTTCTATGGAACAGTAGATTTTTTTTGCGCGGTTTCAGGGTTGCCCCTATAGTAAAAGTTGTCCATGATGAGTACAATGACCTCGTTTCGGCTTAGTATAGTCTATATGCGTAACCCTGTAGTTTCGATCACATCCGGTGATCTTTTAAACCGAGATCGAAAAAAGAGGGCGTTCAAAATTTTTCTTTTTTTAATGTTTGTCACCTCAAAATTCTCACTTATAAACCGATTCGAGAAATTATTTTTTTATTTGAATGGATATATTTTCATTAAAATCGAATGCTAGTCCCATAGAAATTTTATCAATATAGGTTCAATAGTTTGTAAAAAAAAAATGGATAAAATTTCATCCGGGTAAACGAAATTGCGTAGGCATTTACTGTTTACTAATGCCAAAGTCGGTAAAAAACTAAAGTTCTGCCTACGTAATACTTGAATGGCCCCGAAGTCGGCCAGCCAGAAAGCTAGTCTTTATTATAATTCAATAAATCTAACCACTCCTGTCGACACTCGTATCAAATAAGTCCCCGGACAAGTTCGCCGATCGTCGTAAGTTCCCTTCGCGAAAGAATCCGTTCGCAATTACACCAATCAATTATAATGGACGAGGAAATTGCCCGTTTCCGCACCGGCTTCGGCTGGGCCAGAGTTGGGACGGTCCAGGTGATGGGAGAACGCGGGGTAAAGGTTACGAAAGCCTTGTAGTACTCCTGCGCTTCTGTACCTGTAGTTGGCTTCTCTAAGTTATAGCCTATATTTTTATAAGTCAGTTCCAATTTCAATTCCTGGCTAAGTCTATTTTATTATCATCATCATTTCAGCCCATCATGTTCCCACTGCTGGGACTGGCCAGACAGAGGGGATGGACCTTTATCTACCATGCTGGCCCTGTGCATGCTGGTGAATGTCATGTCTTTGAACTTTTGAGGTTCTTGGGCATACCGGCTTTCTCACGATGTTTTCTTTCACCGTTGTTGAGCAATGGCATCGAAACTGCACATAGAAGTGAACCAAGCTACCGCTACCGCGTTCGGTCACCATCGCTTTTTTCACACATCGGTTTAGCGTTTACCATGTTCGATTATCTGATCAGTTTTTTTTTCGCGATATCTTGGTTCTTCAAACTAAAAGTTATTTAAAAAAATATTACAAATGATTAAAAATTTGTTACAAGTACAATGATATCCCTGACTATTTCCGTCGTCACCCGTATATACGCCCGACATATTTACGAATGATGTTAGGCGTACTTTTCCCACTTTTTTAGATTCTGTGACCTTCCATTCGCTAAGTCAACAAGGTTCACTTATTTCCCCATTTGTTCGGCTTTCTCGTATCCCTTGTGCCAGCTCGTTCAACCTTAGGCACTAGCACGCGACTTCTAGTATTTGAACGGATCACGATACCGATTGTGTTTTACACGAGCATCGCTCACTGCGCTCAACTTTTCACTTTGTGGAATCATCGATTGGGCTCAAATTTGATTTTTACTGATAGGATTGGATAGGATAGCGTAGCGTAGAATTGGATTGTTTTTGACGAGTTAGTAGTTAGACATATTTAGTTTAAGGAGTACTAGATACATAGATAAATAGATAATTTGGGCGCTATTTATTCGACTTTTAAATTATGAGATTCGAACAGAGTTTGAATGAATTGTGAATCGGTTCTAGGCAAGCGTGCTCCACCATAGGCCGCATCGTCACTCGCACACATCGCACGCGTCAGACACGTCAAGCGAGATGGTAGCAAAGCGCAAGCTTATCTACTGTAGAAATATGGAAACCGATATAAGTATTTATACTTAAAAACGCGGAAACTGAAAAGCGGAAATCGATTATCATCATTAATTTAGCTTTAGTGTATTCCTAGTGTATTATTAGTGTATTTAGTGTAGTGAGTTACGGATTCAAATTAAGATTAGAGGGTATGAAGTGGATCCATATAACCCCTAACCATGGAGCGAGCCATATATAAATACTCGACATCAAATTGCAAGGCTGTATCTGAAACTCTGAGATAAGAGACTGCAGATATCGTAAGAAAAGACGGTACTAAAGTGAAACTGGACAGAACACAGTCATGACCAGACGTGATGATAGGAGGTGGTGTATGCGCAGTAACTGCGTGGTGGACGATACTACGGGGCACACTTGCATTGCTTGTAACCAGCGCAAAATTTCAATATTGAAATAGTTTACGTTCTGGATTAGCACATGGGCTACTTATTGGCTACTTCGATTCCTGAACGATAGTTAAAAAAAATGAAAGACGCCGAAAGATAATCTCGCTCTACCCAAAGGATTTTTTTCTGTGCTCTATACCCTGATCAAACTCTAAGGCCGGCGCAGTTTACACAGTTCGTTAGTTACAAGTGAATCTAATAAAAACATCTTATTAAGAAATACAGGAGCTACTGCAATATAAATGTTATGACGAAATATCTGATCTGGAATCGTAACTCTTTTTTAATCAAAGAACTTTTTTTAGGTCTCAAACTATAACGGAAACAGACAACCATTCTCATCTCCCCAATTTCCATTTTATCCCCATAAAAACTCCAAAACGAACTAATGAAGATGCTACAGAATAAACATGAGCCCGTAGGTAATCAACTGACAAAAAGCACACGGGCACAATCACGGAGCAATGGGTGACAAAAATGCAATTTAAGTTATGCCACAATCTAAAAAGCCAATTCTACGTCGAAACCCTCATAACGTAATGGCTGCCCGGTGAGAAACAAAAACGGCCTTGCGATCATCCCATGGCATAATTAGTCACATGCTGAGCGCAGCAAAACAAATAAGACCCTGATGGATATTACTTTTTTCTCACATCGCATTGAATACAGCAATTGCCATTTTATGTCGCCAATGTCATTCGTAGTGATGTTTCTATCTTGGATTTTCGCTTTTTCTGCAAACCATTCTGTTTTTTTGTTGTCCGTTTAATGATTATTGCATTTGAGTTGCGATTGCAACGTCTTATTTATCTTTATATTTAGTATTCACGATGGTATGAGGCAATGATTAGTTTTTGATGCGGACGTCTAAATAGCAATTGGAGAGGCATGCGACCGAAGACGCAAAAACAGCATTTAAAATTGTCCACTTAACTGGATCACTAGCAAAAACAATACTTACAACTTCTTATTTGCACGTCCATATAAGTTAATGTTGCATGAATAAAGAGCAGATTATAAATGAAAATATTACAAAGTAACATTAACTGTGCTTCCAGAGTGAAGGTAACATATTAAGTACTAAAATGAGCATTTAATACAATTGATTCACTTAAGGAACAGCATTTATCCGAATTAAGCAGTAAATTACGAAAAAACAGCCGGCGAGTGGACGTTCATTCGTGTGCTAAAACCAGAGCTGGACACCCTGGATTCTTCGTGGAACCAGCTTCACTACGACTACTTTTTGCCATCGACCACGGCCGGTCTCATACAGCTCACATAAATGTACGAGCAAAAGGGCTTAACTACAAAATTATAAACCATTTTAAGTTTGTATCCGACTCAAATGTAACCTTTCAATATTGAAGAGGTCCATCCAGCAGGGTGGAAAATTGCTCTTTTTTCAATGGAACAACTGTTTCATCGATGCAGGAATTTATATCATGGCGAAATGTCCGCAACGACAAAAACCGAATTCCATTTAATTATGGATGATTTTTAAAATCTGTGAACAATGCCAGCTATCCTTTGTGGCCGTTCGGTCGGTTTTTACTGTAGATAAGGTTAATTTAATAATTTCCTATTAAAATGCGACAGGATTCCCTAGGTGTATACAGTGCTAATAATGCTGCCATTATAAGGTCGCGTTTCTCAGAAAACAATTAATCAAAATATGAAACTGGTAATTACTGCGAGCGTCGATATGAGAACGAATTAATAGAGGCAAGCATGCGTAGCTAGAAAAAGTTCCCTAGTTATTGGCATATTTGTACTGGTGGTAACCTGCAAACACTTTAATAAAATTAATTAGATCCCAAGAAATTCACAAGAGGAATCTGATTGTTAGAACATAAAATTAACAGAAACAAGAACCGACGAAATTGATGAAAAAGTTAATTCGTTAGAAATAATTACGGCCAAATAAAAACCAACTTCAAAGCTCGTCAAACGAGATTTACTTTTCCAGGAATTATCAATAGTAACAACACCAACAACCAATAAAAAGGTGATAAAAACATTAGTAGAATTAATTTGACGACACAAATAACTCAACATTATAGAAGTAATAGTCCAGAAAAAAAGATTCTTAGTACAGCATAGAACTTGATTCTAACCTCGCTACACTGGAAACAATTATTAATTCATATTCATTCGACAAAAGGACAAGAAACTCAAAGCTTACCAAACGAGATTTACGTTCTAGCGAATTATCTGTGAGCTATCCATTAGTCAAAGGGAGATAAATTCGCGTGCAGATGCAGACCCGCTAACCGCTATCGGAGTTATTAATACGTTGGCAATTAATATTTGAGTCGCGTCGAGGACTGGACCTGGTGACCGTCCGGTCGGTCGCCGACGAAGATATTTGAAGATTTATTGGCGTCGTCAGAGGCTAAAAGGTTCGAGACACAGGATGATAAGTAGTGATATAATTAGTGGGGGAACACGCGACCACCGACAGGACACGACTCGGCTCAGAATTGGGAGTCTTTTTGTTCGGTCTATTGTGGATTTTGTTTTGACGTCGGGATCCGAAATAAGATCACGTGAGTAACCCACATATAATAAAAACAAAATAATTTTGATTAGCTGCTCTGTGAAGTATAGATAACAAGATATAGAAACCTTACATCATTGCACAATCACATTATGCAAAATGAAATTGTATGATATTTTTTATTTAATTAAATCTTTGGTTTAACAGAAAATTGTTTTGACTTATGTTATTGACTCTTTAAATCGCGTTTTAATCTTTTTACTTTAAGTAATTTTGCTTTCAAGTTTTGTATTTTACCCCTCACTGCATTTACAAATGTTTGTTTTGACTTTACAAATGTTTCTTTTATTGCGTGTTAACCCTACGCCAGCATTCCAGCGACATGCTTCGGTCCCGACATTGCCTTTATCTTAGGCGCCTTCGACAAATTACGTCGGCTCCAAAAAGTCAACGAGTTTATCACAAAACGTTAGGGCCTGTGTTAGTTGCTTGTACGGCGTTCCTTTTAATTTCGCTCGTATAGTTTTTGTTATGTCCTCATTCTTAAAGAGTGTGGCCAGCTGATACTTTCTCGAACTCGCTAAAAATATCAGTGTTTTGTATTTTGGTTAAGATAAGGCGGATGATGAGGAGAATGGTGACACATGTGTATTGTCTATGTAAATCTCTTTCAGGGAGATCGAAATTAGTTTTGACTAACGCGCTTCACGGGCTTTGAATTTTGTTAGCACCCCAGGGGCTTAAAACATTAATTAGACGTTCACATAATTAAATATTGTGAATTTAAACCTTAGAAATAACTTCTAAAATTTGAAAGTGCTATCCCAAAGGCGTTCTTAAATTTGTAATGTCGCATCGATTGCATTGGTGATAATCAGATCAGGTAATTAGAATACCTGAGGATCGGGCTAAGTGGCGTGGGAGAGTTGGGTAAGTGAGAGAGTTGGGAGGCCTATATCCTACGTTTTTAATAAATTACCATGGTTCAGTTAAAAACATTTCAAAATATTTAATCTTTAAAAATTAAACAGGTTTGAATTTTTATTAGTAGTGATTTAAAAGAATTTTCGTTTATTGCATTTTAAATCTCTCCTCTTTTCGGGGAAAATGAGCCGCATGGCAACGCTGTTAGGGTTATCTTATTCAGTCGTTTGCGTGCCTCCGACACATAGTTGCCGACTGGTGCTACTTTTTTGGTTCCCCAAATATAACAAGGAGAGAAACAGAATAAACATAGCTTGGAAAAATATTACAACTGTTCAAGTGATTTTTTTTAACAAAGATTGTGTTTTTATTCGTATATGCTTCGCGTGCGTCATCTATATTGCTTGCGCATTTCAAAATTTTTTAAGATATTAATGTAAAATCTAAGGAAAACAAATAAAGAAAATAACATTACAAATATTCATTAAAATGTTAAAATATTTGATCTAACAAGTTTACCATACTTATTTAAAAACGAATTATAACTATTTTTAACCGACTTCCAAAAAGAGGAGGTTATCAATCCGACTGTTTTTTTTGTGTTTGTTACGCGATTACTCCGCCAATTTAGAATTGTTTTTGATGATTCTTTTTTTTGTTGGTAGGTCATATCTCATAGGTGGTAGCATAATTTTTTTTCTGTTTGAAAAGTTGTTTGAATCAAAATTAAAATTTTACTGAACATTTGTATGTATTATTATTTTCTTTAATTTTTCTGATTCGATTTCACATAAGTACTTGCATTTTCATAATTTTTATGATAATGATTAATGAATTTAAAATAATTTTCATTTTTATATTTTCATAAAAGTTGAAATATGAAAGCTAGATAGTGAACGCACGAAGCAAATTCATTCTGAGATTATATTTGAATACTTTTTGATTTACAGTTTTTTTTATTTGATTAATAGTCCTGCGTTTGACCGCCAACTCGCCTGATGTTAAGCGATGATGCGGTCTACGGTGGAGTACGCTTGCCTAGAAGAAACCGATTCTTAGAAGAATTGTGATTCTATTAAACCTACTTCTTATAGACTCTAAATGCCTACATGAAAATTTTTTAATTCCTGGTCTGCAGAAGTAGGTATTCAAGTAATAGGCATAAGTCCTCATGTTTAATTTATTACAAATAACCGGCTTAGCAAGGAATATAACTAAATACATTACACATACTGAAAAAATAATTTAAATTGGCTGATAAATCTCTGAGATATGAGCGTTTAAAGTTTTAGGTGGGGATAGGGATGCTCTATCCCTTTCTCACAAAGCGTGTGTTAGTATAGCATTTGTATGGAGCTCCTGAGCCGTGACGTCACGGCTCAGTATAGTGCGCTCTCTGTCTAGCATGAAATTTAAATGCTTATATCTGCTTATATCTTATTTATTTTTGAACTAATTTTAATTTTGTTTTCTTTGATGGGCTCTATTTATGATCAGCTTTTTTATGAGGTAATAAAAAAATATTAGTCATCATGCCTATTATCTACTATTTGTCGAAACAAAGAAGGTTGATATTAATATATAGATACTTAGTTATAAATTTCACCAAAACCTTGAATCTATCTACTCGAAATTCAAATATATATTTTTATTATCTGCTCTTCATATACCCACTGAGTTTTATTACTAGAGGACTTTGGTGTCTATTTTTACAAGCATATAAATGTAGGTACATACAAATTTATATCGATAGTGGTAATAATTCATTACCTTTTTGTCATTAAAGTACGTACATGCAAACCTGTATTGTTCCATTTATAGAGTTCACTTTTCAAACGAAATGGTCCGTCCGTCGGCAACGTTAACGTTGAATAAAATAGTTTTTCGGTAGCAGTTCTAGAAATGTTTAATTTAAAAATATAGTAATACTACATAATATTAGAACATAGGCTATTAATCCAATTAAACAGCACATGCATATCATTCTGCATATTATTTAATAATATGATTATGATGTAATTATGATTATTTCAAATTCAGCTAACCATCTAACAAATATAGGTAGGTACTCATTTAAGACATAAAAGTCATCTAGTGGCGCGTGTAACTAATATGATTCGTAAAAATACATTAAAAATAAGATAATATGATAATTTTAATTCGTTTTTAATTTTATAATGGCAACAATAATATAAATAGTTATTAAAAAGCATAATTATTTGTAAGATTAGAACCTGTTTAATAGTAGAATTTGCACTACTCACCGTTTCACAGCGGGTGGAGTAAACTTCAACTGTATCACTCTGTCTAATAAAGTTTAAACACTCAATTTCAGATATTGCCGGCTAATTACAGAACAAGCTATTAAATGAAAACATCAATTAATTAGAAGGGGAGAGGCGAGCGGGCGCGAGGCTGCAGCGCTCACAACTGGTTTCGAGAGACGTACGCAGCATACCTCATCCATAATTCAAATAAAACATGGGGGCCAAACCACGCCCCTGCGGCACGCCGGCCAATAGCCTCCACAACCAGTACACTCGGCAACTCCGCCTGCAATAAACTTATTTCCCCACCTATCCTACTCTAAATTAGCCCCATTCGATTAAACCAATAAATTAATAAGTGCCAATAATATCATCCCGGCCGTGGTCGACAGTACCCAACGCCGCACTGTTATTGCTCTAGGGCGCCAATTCATTATTTGCAATATTCGATTTATAATTATCGTGATCCAAATGATCACGACCAACCCGGTCTTTCGGGTCTAACTACAATTTTAAATGTCTTAATAGACAAATTGAATTTCTGAGAAGATAGAAAGCAATTACATGATTCGATTCAATTCTTGGGAGCGATTATTAATTTCTGTATTTACCAACCTGTATCGCTACCGGTGTAAATTACTTGACCGGTAGCTAAGTTAGTTTTTTGACTAGGCAATTGCAATTAAATAAAATTGATTTGGCGTGGCGAACAGGATATTCTTGATTTTTGAGCATTATTGCTTTATCAGTGCCAATATATTACAGAGGTAAGTTGACAGAGAGATAAAAATGGTCTGGTCTCGACTCGGTTTCAATGGCGAGACAGTCACGAGCGAGACCACTTTATGCACATTAACTAATTTATTTTAGGAGATTTGTTTGACGACTGACACTACATCCCTAACGATAAGGATTTTGAAATGGCTAAAAGGATTTTTCTTATCTAAAGAAAAACAAGTAGGATAACCTGTAAAGCCTTTGATGCAATCGAAGATTTTATGAGATCTATGAACTCAAATCATCGGACATTACCTAGTCTGATATAGAAATTTGGCGCAAAACTATTTTTAGTAACCTATTTTTAGCTATTTTGTATTGTAAAAGTTGTACTTTACTTTCAATACATCTTTACGGATGTCAAAGCTTACCTACTGTAAGAATTTCCACTTTCTAAAGATCAACAGAAAGGTCAGTGTTGGGAATTAAGCTAAAAAATAAAGTCCAAAACGTAAACATCCCGGAAACAACAAATATCCTAGATGCCGTAAGGACGCTTTAGAAGTGGGCTGGTCAGAGCCATGGATGGGCGCTAGAGCAAACGAATCCTGCATTGGTATCCCAGGGAAGTAACTAGGTCAAAAAGGCGGCCCAAAGGATGACGGCGCGACGACATCGTTGAAGCTGCTGGAAACACCTGGACGCGACTGGCGTATGAGATACAATATTGATTTGAGAAAACTAATAACTTAGTACTGAAACCCAGTGTGAAATTTCATGTTATTCAATTATGGACTTAGGTTTTATTTATTTATTTGTATCTAAAGGAAATGAACATAGTATCCGAAAACTTATCAAAAGCATACAAGGAATACGAGTACATCCTTAAGTTGCATGATGGGTGTTCCCACTTTGCTTATCGGTCCATGATTTTTCTTCACTACATTCATAAAAGCTTATTGTCAACTTCATGCAATCACTATTCAGCATTAAAATGCAATTTCTTTTCAGATTTAAAAGCATCACATTATTCATCGCGTTGCAATTAACCATAATACCCTAAAAGGTAGCACTAAAAAGGATAAAGTAATCGTTATTAGTTATTGTCGCTCATGACACTACAAAAGGGTTTCAATAAGCAATTACTTGCTTACGTAAATCTTTTCCTTTGTTGCGATCACTAATTCATTTCCAAGTATATTTTTTTACATTTAGCATTGTTTGTTGGTACAATTTGTCAGTTTGTTGTCTTTTGAGCCCTTGCCGGTAGACGGTGCAAAAAACGTGCCCCTTTTCGGAAGTTGCTAATGATAAGGCGCCATCAGTAGCTTTGTTATTTTTTGTATTTGCGTCTCTGGCGTGAATTACAGGTATAAAAGTGTGTAGACTATCCTTGAAATATATGATTTCTGTGATTTTAATCTTTATATCAGTGTTATGGCTGTATATTGACGTTTGTTGTGTAATTTGTGGTTTGTCGGTTGACGCCACGTGTCGGCGAGTAGGTCCAGTTTGGCAGCTAATGACAGAGCGGACCCATCTCGCGGTGTGGTCCGGAAGTTAAGATTGTCATCATCAGGTGTTTGGGAACATTTTCATATCGTCATCCGGAAATTTGTTTTCTATTACTGATATTAAATTGCGACATGACGCTGCAGCACCGAGATTATGCAAATTATTTGGACATTAGCTTCCTTGAGATTTTATTTCTACAAATCTAAAACAAATTGCCATTATTAAAATAAATACAGTTGTTCTTATGAGTTACATTGTTTTATACATTTTCGTAGTGTTAAATCAATAAATCTTAGAAAATTACCTACCATATAATAATTATGACAGTGTGAAATAATTCGTGCTTAATTATGCACACAACAAACAACACGACGTATCAACAGACATAATAAAAACGTTTGTGCGTTATTCAGTCACACTAGCTAATTAAATTCAAGCAACAGGATATGGAGTGTTTTATCATTAACATCTAAGTTTAAGGGATGGCAATAAAATTATTTTGACTGTGAATAATTACTACTTTAATATAGTTATAAATGTTTTACGTGTAAATAGACAATAAACAGTAGGTGATTACCCTCACGGAATCAGCCTGAAGCGATTACTACGATAAACATCGCTTCGTAAATTATTTGGACTGTCGTTAACGCACTCCGTCTTCCAAATTACCTCACCACCTTCATTTATTACCTCACCCCTCCACGTCACTTACGAAATGATAATTTCATTTACCAAACAACAATAGAGATGTTTATCTACGGAAACGGCGTGGTTCAAACGAAATTGTTGAACCGTTAAAAGCGTTCGGTAAATAAGGCGTTCAACTCGAAAAACAGACTTTGGAAGCGTCACTAAATGTGATCCAATAATGGTTGTACAGAGGTTGTATTGCGGGCATGACGGTGCGCTTGCGCACGCTCGCGTCCCGCGCCGCCGCACCCCCGCGCTACCGTTCCGCTAAACAAACTTCACGCAGCGACGCTAAATCGATTCTCTCCGATCGCATCTCCGCTCGTCCGCCTAATAACATCCACAGAGGCTTTTTTACCATCTCCGAGATATTGTTAACGGATAAACTATGAAATTATAGCGGCAATCCGGCTCTTATTGTTTCCGCTCCGCTCCCATGCTTTTAGCGATCGGTGAAATCTGTTAAGTGAAAAAATTTCATTTTTATAGAATCGGTTCTGCGTTGTTTCTGTTGAACATCTTTGTCTACGGAATTGCCGTGGCGGAATCCTTTTTCGGTTAAATTGAAGCGGAATTTGCTGAAAATTAGATTTTGAGAATAATGTGGAGGGGTCAGAGCGAGACTAATGGTGCTGATTGAGTTTTTGTGATCAGGTGTGTAAGGTGGGTGTTCTGAACAGGGTGGAAATTGAAAATTTATGGTTTTATCTGCTAAATTTTTGACTTCCTTAGGAAGTATACTCGAAGGACCAGCATTTTAAAATAATGTGTTATATGCTTTTCCTTTAAGTCATATATAACTAAGAATCACAATATCGTTATTTATAATTATTAACATATCCATAATGGTGCTGTAAAACTTGACATGTTCTTCTATCCGATGTTTTTCTTTATCTAATTTATTCACCGCAAAGTGAATAAACTAAGTAAAGTTCATTAAACTCTTCTCATGGTTAATCAAAGATTATTCAAAGGCCGGAAAACTGGGCGACAAAAACCAAGTCCCCATTCAATGAGTACTAAAGCCCAACGGCCACTGTAGACTCAATGTACACAAGCGGTCCTGGAAAAGTTAAGTCTGGGAGACTTGATTTTTCCACGCGGTCGTGGTTACGGATAAAGTGGTTACCTTGACTGTCCTAAACTCCAGTAAATGAGGCACAATTTTGAACCTAACGAAAATTGAAAAGAATTTATTTTTCCATGGCCGTTAGTACGTCGAGACGCTGCCTCGACTCTCTAATCGGCGTTGAGCCTTAGTTGGTTTGATTGAGCTTGAAATAGAGCGAAATGGAGCGAAGCTGAGGTGACACGAGCCATGTACTTCGCCTGAGAATGATATCTTTTAAAGCAGAAAATTACGAACCTTTGAAAAGATTCGTAACCTACACTGATGAGGTAAGTTTATGACTTTGTTTGTAAGAAAGATAATCTCTAAAACTACTGAACCTAAGCACCTAGTCTAGTTGAGTAGTTCTTGCAGATAACAAGAATTATAGATGCGGCGTCGCCAAAGCTTAGATTGCTTGCAAAGACAGCTCAAAAAGAAAAACGATACCGTTGAGCATGTACTGCACTGCAAGGCCACTGAAGACGCATATGAGTAAGGTAGGTACAGCCTCCTTGAAGAAACTCCACAACTAGTCTCCAATACCACAACACCTGGCGATATAAGGGTAAAACAGTCAGCGACCAAAAGCTGTGCTCCGGTATTTTAAGGAGCTCGGCTGGTTTGGGGAGGCTGACAAATGTACAATAAGTATATCCCAAGCGAGATGTCAGTGCAGGTCTTATCACCCCACATTAATTTAGAATTAGCTCAAGAGTTTTGAGGCCAATAGGAAAGCGACCGTCAAGCGGAAAGAGCGTTCGGGGCGTATACCGGATAGCGCAGGTTCAAATCCTGCAGGATGTCAAGTTTTTTGGGAAATCCTAAAATGTGGAACAACACACAAATATACACAAATTACTAACTAGTTGTGTAGTTAAATCTAGAAAGATTTTAAGTTACTAATATGAAAAGTAGCTTAACATTATTTAATTCTCACTCAGTGGTTTTTATCTTTAAAAGTACTTATGCGAAAGAGATAGCTTTGGCAACTGTTCGCGGCCATTTTTTTTACTTTTCGTGACTTTAATAGAGCAATCAAAAATGTTAGAAACCGCTACTCGAATAATCAACAATACTCTATTACAAAAACACTTATACTGAACAACAAACATTCTCCATCGATGGATCGTAGACATGGCAAGAGGCCATGATTGTAGAAATGATCAAATGACTCTTATTTGAGGTTGCAGCGGGCGCTAGTGCTTGGTTTTTGTGCACGCGCCGGATGTGGTCTGCTTTTATTTATTGGACGGTAAATTATAGTAAATACGCTATCTGTGGAATAGACGGCGCGAATACGAATAAATTTAAACCAGAAGATATATGATAATAGGTATTTGTCGGATCGTATAGAAGCTCAGTGTATTAGCAAGCTGAAGTGGCAGTGGGCCGGTCATATCTGTCGCAGAACCGATAACCGTTGGGTAGACGTATTCTTGAGTCGGCAAACGTAGCGTATTGTAGCGAAAACGTACTGTACTGAAAACGTAGCGTTTTCAGTAGTGTGCAAGTCATCAGATGCCGTTTCTCATCCTATATATCTGTTCCCCTATCTACTAGTTTTTCACATCAGTAGCCCAGTGTACCTATTTAAATTTGTTACTCCATAGCATCAATAGTCCATTATCATATAATATTTTTTTGCTTTTTTTTAAGGGGGAGGCCTCTGTTCAGCAGTGGACGTCTTCTGGCTGATGATGATGATGATGATAGCTTAATTTATTTATATACACAAAAATGCCTCTCAGTGTTGGCCTTGACCCAACTAATGTCGCATAAAGGTCCCGGCTAAACAAGTGAGTATAAATATATACATTAAATTTGAATAATAATAATTACTTATTTAAATATATTAACTAATAATAGTATTAATTTTATTTTTATTGTGAATATTTGACATGTATCTTACTGGTAGGTACTATAAAATAGGTACTATGAATATTAATAGGTACGTCTTCTAATCTTATAAGTAGGTATACATGAGTTTATAGTAAACAAATGAAATAAATAAATATTCGGGACATTTTTGCACACACGGTCATCTGACCCCAAACTAAGCAATGCTTGTGATATGGCTGCCAGAGACTGATAATATATACAAACATATATAGTTGTAATTAACAACCAGATATAGAACAAACACAAATGTTCATCACATAAATGTTTGTCCTAGGTGGGAATCGAACCCACGCCCCCAAGCTCAGAAGGTAGGTTCACTACCAACTGGACCAACGGGCTATCTAATATAACTATATTAACTAATAATAGTATTAATTTTATTTTTATTGTGAATATTTGACATGTATCTTACTGGTAGTATAAAATAGGTAGGTAAATAGGTAAATCTTACAAGTTTTTATGAGTTTATAGTACCTCTTGCAACCTCTTAACATTTTCTAATTTCTAGAAACTTTATCTTCATCATTACAAATTGTAATAACTTACCCATTCCCATAAGATCATCGCTAATGTTGATACAATTATAATGACTCTACTATCATTACAGTTGTCCAAGCAATTAGTATCATATTATATTGAGATTACTCAGAGTTGATCCGTTTTTTAGCTAACCAACAAACAGTAACTACTACATATTTTACTAGTAGACTTCCAAAGAGTTCCAAGCTACAAGCGTATACTTATAAAAAACCACAAAGGATTCGGAAAAGAGACAAATGATATGAACAACAGTCGTTGAAATAATCATATCACTGGCTAACGCAACGAGTGGTTTGAACCATTTGAATTTGCTTTCTATCAATAGAAAATATTTCATTTGCCATGATACCTATTTTCGTGCAAAATTATACGAGGGATTCAAAAATCGAGCCCTTGGGTAAAAAATGCGCACCTCCAACACATTTCTTCTTAGTGGTTTTGACAGACTCTTGGCAGAGTGGTTATGGTAATCAGTTTGGGTGGAGGCTCGCATCACAATTTGTCGCCATTACTCGCGTATTCTGTTCATAGTGATTGTGTTGCGCGTTTTTGTCCCCACAATCTTACTGCGCCACAAGGCATTCTACAGCATCACAGCGTCGCGATACGAGTCCAAAAGAGGAAAAGATGCGGACTTGAACGATGGAGGACGAACGCACATGGTGCCGAGATCTTTCAAAATAAAGAAGAAGAACCTATTCGAGCCAAACTGAACTGAATTCAGTTAAGTTTAGCTTAAAAGTGTTCTTCTAGTTTTTCTGCATAATAAGAACTGAATTACCCAATGCTACGCACATAGATTTCACCCAGTTTCAAACCTTTGATTCAGCTATAGTTCCAACTATTTGCCATCATGTTTTTGATGTTATCATCATCATCATTCAGCCTAATCAGCCTTATCAATTTTATCAGCCTATCATATTCCCTCGGCTGGGACACAGGCTTTCTCTCAGAGTGAGAGGATGGACCTTAATCCACCATGCTAGCCCAGTGCACGCTGGTGAATGTCATGTCTTTGAACTTTTGAGGTTTATGGACATATTCCTACCGGTTTCCTCACGATCACTGATCCTACACTGTGAGCGATGGCATTGAACGTGCACGTAATTTATTTTGTTTCCTGAACGCTTTGATTTTACGTTTCTAGTCCTTAGAGCCAAGGAATGGAACTACCTGTCCACTTCCTTGTTTCCTGAGAGATATAATCTAAAATATGTAAATCTTTTCAAGGTCAGAGTGAATAGGTATATTCTTAGTCTGCGTGCTTCATTAACAGGCGAGTTGGTAGTCAAACGCGGACTAAAACAAGAATTTTAAAAAAGGTCTAAAGTTAGGTAGATTTACTATTCAGATACCATAAACATTTTCAAGGCCATGTGCCTCTAACAAAATGAAGACCAAACACAATAGCTTTAATCACATCAATAAGTAATCAAAATTACCAATAACTTTTATTGTAATACCACTCCGTCCAAAGCAACAACATGAAGACATCTATAACAAATCCAATAATATGATAGTTACCAAATAAGTTACAGACAATATTACTAACGAGCATTCTGTGCGCGTTATAGACCAATTTCGTAGAACATTAATCTAATAATAGCTACATAATAAACTTGTAACGTTGTTCGATAATGTTATTTACAAATTGTTCGATAACGTTATTTACAATTGTAGTTTGATTGGGAAGATAATGCTAAATAGACGAATATGATTGCCTTTATTGCTTCATTTCATGGAGTTATTCCATGATCAAATATGAAAGTGTGATTGAAATTATTGCAGTAAGTATCTATCTGCCAACTAATAGTGAGCTTGAGCTTTTGGATTGATATATTTATTGCCCAAAAATAAAAACAATGGACATACACTATAAGAAACATAAGGAGATACAATGTTTGGCAATAGGGGTACGCTCAGCGCTGTACTGCGAGGTCCCGAAGGACCTTCAGACCTTCAACTGTCTATGGGCAGTCTAACTGTTTTTGTAGTGTTAGTGTTAGCTTGTATTTTGTTTAGTTAATAAAGGCCCAATTAAAAATAAGTATCTATGTTGGTACTTACTTTAATGGTGGCTGAACATCAGGTAATTTTCAAACTTTTCAAAGAGTATTTATCGCAGAAATAAATAAATGGAAATGGTATACCTACAGCTTCCCCCTTTAGCACTTGTACACTTCCCTTGGTCGTTCATTTGATGCCGTTTTGATAATCTGCTGATATCATTCACATAAAGTTGTGTGCCGCTCAATATTGAAGTGTGTGTTTGTACAACTACCTATATAGTAATATCAGTGTGTGCAATACGTGTTGACCTCGCTCCCTTGAGTTTTTGGCCGACTTTTTTCGGTACTAGTTCGAGTTTAAGGTACCTATATCTAAATTATTATAATATATGAGCAAAGATATTTATGTTTCAATTTTAAAAAACAATAGGGTGGACCAATTTGATTGCGATTTATTTGTTTGTAATTTTTGTAATTGTGGGGTTAGGCGGGACACGTGGCCAGAATGCACCCTGATAGATGGGCTTAGAGGATTGCCTGAAAAAAGACGCCAAGACAGGCCTAAAAAGCGCTGGTGATATGACCTCGACACGTTCCAGATACAGTGGTCGAGTCTGGCGGATGATCGCACTGTCTGGAAAGAGATGGGGGAGACCTTTGCCCAGGAGTGGTACAGCACAGGTTAAAAAAAAAAAAAAAAAAGTAGTTTCGTTAAATTATAATATTTTTTGTACATTCCGGCTACTTTTGTACATGACATATCGTTTCTTTATGATTATATTTTATTTAGCCGGATATTTTTTTATTATGTAATATTAGATATTTGTTTACATATTTTTATTCAGGCTGGTTATTTTTGTACTTCGATAATGTTTCTGTCCTGCTTACACTTATGTCAATCCGAATGGGAGTTGTAACAAATCCAACAAATATATAATTAATCCCAAATTCATTATTAAATTCAATTCCAAATATGTACATATATCGTGGGTATGTGTATTGTTGGCATTGTGTACTAAGTAAATGTTGCTCTACATTAACATTAACTCAATTAATCGTTTTTCGATTATAAATAAAAAAAAAAAAACAACATTCAGTCGAATTGATAACCTCCTCTTTTTCGAAGTCGGTTAAAAATACTTCTAATTAAAAAAAAATGAACACCAAGATTTCTCGTGCGGCATGGTAGATTTTTTTTTAATGCGATAGCATAATAAAAGCACTAATATATTTATACTAATATATTTATATATTAGTGCTTTTATTATGTTATCGTGCTTTTCAATATTATTCACTCATAGACAATTTATGTCGAAAAAGTTATCATGAAAAAAGCTCATTTTTTTGTTACTTGTAAAAAAACATTAAAAATGCTACCTTTGCTACATTTTCTTGGAGAAAGCTGACATATCACGCACACACGACACCACCTGCGAATCTATTGTATGTGCTTGTCATGCCGTAGTTCCTACAGCTTAGTAAAGTAAAGACTACTGCATTTTTATGCAAGAAGGTTGATTAAAACAAGTTTCAACAGAACTATTTAAAAAAAAAAAAAAAAAATTACAAATTGGCACAGTTCTTCTTCTGAGCAAATTGGGGGTATAGTAAAAAAGGAAGACTGCTATATAATAGTCATAAGCTAAGTATACTTTCTCCCTCTACGGCTATATAGTATAAAGCATAGGTATAGCTATACCTTTTTCTTCATAAGATGATTTTAGCGTCGCATTTGTGCACTGACTAAATATCGTCAAACAAGTCACATTTAAATTAAAGCCATGTCCTAGCAAAGTGGTGGAGCTTTACAAAAGGGTTGTATGGAGATTTGAAAAAAACACGAAAATACATATTTCTCTTCGTTTTATCACGAGAACGTCCACGAACACTTCATAAACAATAACACTCGAAAATACATACGCATAGAAAAATAATACATAATCGACATGTTTTTTTTTCACGTCGTTCGGCGCCAAATCTTTCATAGCTACCTTTTGTGTAACTATTTTGTCATTATGAAATTTTCCAAATAAAAATAAAACCTTACAGAAACGCACTACTTACTATGACTGTAACGGTATAAATTTCTTATGACTTGACATCCGTTAAGAAAGGATTTTACGACAGAGAAAGGGGATTAACAGTTTATAAGACAGGGCAACAGCTATCATATCACATTAATATTATAAATGCGAAAATTTGTGTGTATGTTTGTCCCCACTTAACTCCGTAAAGGGAGAACGGACGTGGATGAAATTAACTAGCGCAATCTTGTTTTTAACCCCAGATGCAGAAGAAGGGTGATATAAGTGTAATGTGTGTCTGCCTGTGCCCATATCGTAGATTTTGATTTAGTTTTTTTTGTTTGTTTGAAATGTGACTCATCTAGAGTGTTCTTAGTTATGATTCAAGAAAATCTGGTCAGCCGTTTGAAGAATATAACCCTTTTTTTTAATAATAGATAGGCTTGCGCTTGGCCGCCATCTCATCTGATGTTAAGCGACGATGCGGTCTACGATGGAGCACACTTGCCTAGAAGAAACCAATTCCAAGTTAGTATTACTAGTTATGTTTGGTTCGAGGCGAGGTGGCGAACAAGCGCAAGACTATTATATAGTTAAAAAAATATAAAAAAACAACCGACAACAAAAGTGGCAACACAGGTTGGGGTGACATTATGAATTTATAATAAGGTGACAGTAGACTGGGGCTGAACTATACACTATTCTGTGACGGGGTGACATTAGGAAGTGTGATGCGTTTACAGCGGCGTCACAAATTGAATTTTATTACAGGTTCGGACAGAAGGGTTGTTGTTCAGTGACGATGCTTTGAATAATGCATGTAATTTTATGTCTATTAGGTGGTTACGCATTTGCGTTATGAATTTATAATGAGTGTAGAACTATTACGCATATCTATCGTGCTCGGGTAGGCCGTCACAGGTTGTACTATTCAGTAATACTGATGAGTTGAATTTGGAATTTAAAACTTTCAATAAAACAAACTTTTCAAGTTTTGACAGGTCAAATATGACATGTGTTCAGTTCACTTAAGTTCGTTTTTTGCTAGCCTATCTAAAGTGAAAAACACAATTGCGACGAAAATTCTCAACATTTTTTTTGTTTTAGTCTTCTATCAACCAAATACATTAAACAAAATAAAAACAAAAAAAACATCTCGTATTTTGCTTTTTTAATCCTGTCTTATGTCACTTATGTCCGCCATTTTATTTTTATATTTTAAGGGGGACCAGGGTCTCTACTAAGGGTGATGCAGAGGGTGGTAGCTTGATGAAGATGAAATTAGTCAGGCAGAAGCCAAATAATACAGGGTTACGTGAAAAGGGTGTACTAAGTCGAAAGGGGTCCCTACTAGTGTGAATGATCTTTTTCTATGGAACAGCTGATAATTTTTTCGCGATATCAGAGTGCTCCCATAATAAAAGTTGTTCAATAATAATGATGAGAACTATGGACCCCTTTCGGCTTAGTACACCATTTCTGCGTAACCCTGTATTATTGGCTTGTACCTTGGTTTGTATACACTACCAGATAACCGTCATAAAGCGATCGCTTCACTTCGCACACAATCCACTTCGCTGCGCCAAATCGCGTTTTAATTAGCCGACAGACTTATCATTAGGCCCTTTTGGAGATCGATGCCTATGTCCAGCAGTGGACGTCCTATGGCTGAAATGATGATGATGACCTACCGCTAAACCGCTTAACGCAAAAACTATAAGTACGACACACAGGACGCTTGCAGACGATGCTTAGTACAAGTACTAAGTACAAGTAGCAAGTACAAGTTACAAGTAGCTACGAAGCATCGTTTGCATTGTTTTGCTTAGTGCAAGTAGCAGTGGAAGTGCTACTAACAAAAACATATCTAAATCTAAACAGATGATTCAAAATATTTGTGTGATACATGCTAACGTTGTTTTGGTAGGTTAAGGCCTTCGCTTTGCTCGGTCAATTAACTAACCTTTATTTGTGGTATCAGCTAGCAGGGTGGCATAAAAACACTCGTAAAATGTTGTCTCGATACGATGAGTCATAGAAAAGGGTTGCTTCCCACTTAAAACGCTACTAAAACTAGATTATAGAATTCCAAAAATAGTAAATCTGTCGTAATCCGGCCCACTGTGCGTTATCCGAGGACATAAGTGGTAGGAGACAGAAGTCTTTCCATCAAGGATTCAGTGCGACCAACATATCAGTAAAGTTGGTCAAAATGAGTAACTAAAATTTTCTTCAGGAGCTTGCCTTTCTGTTGTAAAACTACGATGATAGCTCCCCCTCTCAACTCTATACATAAGTTGGTCGCTCTGTACACAACTTTTACGAGCTAACTTTTTTATGCGCTTTTTATTTTGAAACAGCGCGTGCGCCTCAAATGGGTCCCCGTGATAACTCTCACTTTTAAATCCTTTTATACTCATGTCACCTTGTAAAATACACTTTACATAAATACGAATTTTGGACCTTAATTCTATTATGCTAAGGTATAGTTTGGTCCGATCTAATCGCGCACTTTAAATTCCAGAAACATAAGTCATTTGTTAAGTTATCAGCACTTTATTTGGAAACGATATACCTGAATATCAGAGGTTTGTTTTTCGAATGTTACGGATGTTTGGAATTGTTTGGATGTTTTCGTGTTTCGATAAATTATTGGGTGGCCGATTAGTGTAATGTATTGAAATGTTAACTTTACGGTGATCTTGTGAACTTTAAGAGCTTTGAGAGTTTTAGTGACTTTATAAGTTTAGTTTACCGTGTCAGTGGGTAAAGTAGGCAAGGTCAGGTTTAGAGTATACTTAGCCTATGGGTTTAGATTTTTTATATTCAATTTTTTTCCTCTTATAGGATTTTGGTGTCGCACTTCTTGTACATTTGCCAGTGTCAAGTATTAAAATCCCAGAAGAGTTGTTTTTTTCTCGTGTTTGTGATTAAAATAAAATTTTATCAAATTTGATGAAATGTCTTCAAACAAATCATAGTCACAATCAAAGTCAAGCAAAGTAAGCCATGAAGATTTACAAATGAAATGGGGGACATCTTTCCTCGGCAGAGGGACAGTATTTTTATTTAATAATATTCAAAACTCTGGACACATAACACTATCTGGAAATGTAAATTATGTTTTGTCTGTAAATTCTAACATAACCTCTGTGCACAAGCATCTTTTTAGTGGAAAGGGGTAATTAATTACTTTTTATAATGCAATTTCACACCCACCTACAGATACACACACACACACACACACACACACACGCAAGTGCGCGTGCGCACACACGTGCGCGCGCACGCAAACACACACACACACACGATTTATGGGGAAAACTGGTAGCTAATAATTTTTGTCCTGTAAAAATTTCCATGGTCCAAGTGCTTTCTTCAAATAATAGGCTAATTCAATACCATGTTTGAGAAAATACATTAACTAGGCTCTAGCATAAACATGCATAATGAGTAGATACCATTAAATTTATTTAAAATGCACTGGCGAGTCATAAAGTTAATGCATGTAGCGACCATTAGCGATTTTAATAAACACCTTGCCCTGTTTTATTAGAAACGGATAATAGCATTAAAGCCTATAAATTGCAATACATACCCTCTAATAAAAGTATACCAAGTAAAAAAGTACAGTTAAAAACACAACCCCATCAAGTAAACAATACCTTACTTATTTAAATATTATATAGTATAGAATAGACATAGACAATAAAAAAAAAATACGAAATCAATTCATTATTTAGGTACAATTAGTTACAATTAGTTGGTTTTATTATTCATTATTTAGGTTTAGTTTAGAAGTATTTTTAATTAGGTACATGTACGATATATCTTAATATATAATTCCGTACCATTCCCAGCAAAAACAATAAGTAACTATTAATACAGAAAAATCAAAAAATAAAATAAAAATAGAAGCTTTTTAAAAGTTCATACGCATTAAACTTATCTAGAAATTTCTAGATAGTTTAACAATAAAATTGATTGGGACATTTTGATGCATAAATATTTGATGTATTTTGATGTGTGGTGCACAAGTAGATGTATTTCTGATGTCAATATTTTTCACTGTTTGAAACACTTTTGTTGCTGGCTGTACATAGTAGAAGCATAAACAATAGGGCATTAATGAAGGATAAACTATAAACCTCGCATACTTCACATTAGAAAAGATATCTTCCGAGAAAGCACATTCTTATAACTTATAACAAGTACCTACAATGTATCTACGTATTCTACGTGGCGCTCGGTAATAGAGGTATTAGAAACATGCACCCTTTCTTAGAAGTGCTGATCAAAACGCTGGCGTGTTTCTGTCTCAACTCAACCATTGATGTAAGTAAATAGGGGGAAGATGCGGGACGAACTTCTTGACGTGGACCGCACAATATAGGCTCCGGGGCACAATCCACTTCAGTCACAATCGAACTGGCGCTTTGATAGCACGTGAATTACCTGCCAAAATTGTGTGAAATAAAGCAGCAAAAATTACTTCCTGCGTTTTCACAAGGAGCACCAACAGTTCGAAGACAAAAAACAAGTTTCACGGCATTACTTTTCACTCGTAAATACTTAAAAACAATTAACTTAATTTTCTTTAAATGTCACTTCTATGGTCTAGTGTAGTGTCTAATGGAGCGTTGAAGTTGACGTTTACAGTGTAGACGTCAACGTCGCCGCTGACTCGAGCCGAAACAGAGCCATACTTATTGGGTACAATGTTTGGATGTCACGCGTCTTCCCCCTTTTTAAAACTGTCATTGGTCTCAACGCATAAGCATTACCATTCAGCATGGTAATACCGCCAGCATGCTGGGTACGCTGCCAACTGGTAGTGGGCTTGAGCATTCGGATTGTCTTTAGACCCTCAACGGTCTATGGGCAGTCTAACTGTATTTGTAGTGTTATTATTAGCTTGTATTTTGTTGAGAAGTGCTTGGAAGAATAAGACGTAAAACCTAGACGTTAGCTGTCATAAAACATTAGAAAAAGAATTTGAAGTGTGTCAACATAGGTATTTCTTTTTTTCATTCGTGACAAGATTTTGGTGTTGCGCGTCTTGCGCATTTGCTAATGTCAAGTATTTAAATATTTTTAAGTTTTCTAATAATATTGCCAATCAGATTTAAAGCCAGGCCAATGTAGACAAAAAATTGCCTTCATTTGTCTGAACAGATTTCAATGATAACAATGAAGAATTGCTTAAAACCTGGACTAAGGACTAACCGTGCAAACTACTTGTTTATCCCGAAAAAATAAACAGTTTTCATGCTCAAGCTACTCCGTACATTGTGCGTGTTTAAACGTAATTTAAAAACGTACCACAAATTTAACACAGAACTAACACAGTAAGTTTATTTTAACTACTTAGAGCGCTATCTCTAACAGCTTTTCCTGGTTAACATAATTGAGTTTTTATAAAGTTCGGTGCAATGAAAATTAGTTTCGTTTCTATAATATAATGCCAGCGGTAAATTAGGTTTTATAATTTAGCATATAGGTATATACCTACCAAAGTGGCAGTGGTAGTGCTTAGTAGTACTTCCACTTCCACTGCCACTTGCACCCGACGCAAACAGAGGGATGTTATAAGTTTAGGGTATGTATATGTATAGGGTAACTGTGTGTCTGTAAATGGCATAGTTTAGCTCTCAAACGGCTAAACCGATATTGATTATTTTTTTGTTTGAAAGTTGACTTAATCGAAATTGTTCTTAGCTATGATTCGAAATGGGAGAGGCCTATGTCCAGTCCAGCAGTGGACGTCTTATGGCTGTAATTATGATGATGATTAAAAAAAACAGCCGTTTATAAATTATCAGCTCTTTTATGTATTTATTTATTTAGTTTATTGGCACACAAAACAAAATATGGTCAAAACAATTTAAACTTAGAGTAGACTATACAATTTTAAACTAAACCATATTCCTAAATATGTATACACAACATGGTTTTACTTGTTAAGTGGTGTGAATCCGCGAGGAATGAAATTCTGCGATGTTTTTTGGTGACAGCAAACATGTAATATATGTAACATTATATCACAAATAAATAAAAAAAAAAAAAAAAAAAAAAAACGAACGCGAATACGGTAGTTTTTAGTGGTATGTACTGAACGCTCCCGTAGTTCGGATGACACGTAAAACTGTAGTACCCGGTTGTTATTCTGAAACGTTCGTTAACGTATCGTTAAGTCATGTCGGAGGCCATCGGTCAGCCAAAATTTTGATTAGGGATGGCCAGTTAGCAAACACATAGGTTAGGTAAGGGTTAGGTGGATAGGTATGACTAACTTAAAAAAAATGTTTTAGGTTGTCCCTAATAATTAATATTTCATTTTGAATTTGTGACAAAAACACTCGCAGGCGATGGCACCTGCCTATGACGTTACGATTTTAGACACTCCACGTCAACAGTAATCAACAGTTACAAAGTTTCTGCGAACTTTCTAACAATTTGGTTTTCATAATCGTGACGTTCGACTTACCATGGCAGGTTGCTGAATAACAGATTTTTATACTACAAATATAAAAAACAAAAAAAAAACTCAGAATCGGAAACTCAAAATCGGACTGCTCAGAAAGTTTTGCCTCATAATTACATAAAAAAATGATACATACGCGTCGACGAGTAAACATCCTCCTTTTTTGTCGGTTAAAATACATTTTCTAAATCTTGGTTTAATCAAAATAAATACGGTTATGCCAGCATGTTGGGTACGCTGCCAACTGGTAGTGGGCTTGAGCATTTGGATTGTCTTTAGACCTTCAACAGTCTATGGGCAGTCTAACTGTATTTGTAGTGTTAGTTTTAGCTTGTATTTTGTTTAGTTAATAAAGGCACTTGCCCTGCAAAAAAAAAGTATACATTTGTTTCAATATTTAAATATAGTTTATTTCTCATTTATCAGTTTTAGTGATTTTTTGTTACTGTTTATAATAATAGCTAACTGAAGAAAATTCTAGTTTTCTTTTTTCCCCACCCTTTACCTGCCTTCCGTATTAACCTAAAGCTATAAGTAGCTTGTCCAAGTACTGGCGAATTACATTAAGTGCCAATATAAGTATAGAGTAAACGCTGTTCCAAACTCAAATTATGCGGGTACATGTTATTATGCGCATGGGCATAATGAAATAACGGATAATGCGTCAATTGTCAAGATTGACCATTAGCCCGACATGCAAGTTAATAAGTTTTGTGTTTATGGCTAATTGAGAATTAAAGCTAATTTAATTTTATGGGAAATTGTTTTCATGAATAAATAATGCAGAACAATGACGAGTTTTTGTACTCGGTTAATTATATTAGCTTTAAGTATAAAATTATAAAAAACTTAGAAAACTAGGTACCTATTTTCATTGTATAGATATGTATCGAATCTGTTGTACAGCTCTTAAGCTGAATTACAGCATTCAAATTATCTGCCTTTCTTTACATTTTAATATGAGAAAAAAGTAAAAATATATATGTATGTATTTCAGTCTCTGGCAGCCATATTACAAGATTTGCTTAGTTTGGGGTCAGAGGACCGTGTGTGCAAAAATGTCCCGAATATTTATTAATTATTATATAGCATTGTTGAGCATTGTATAGTGAATAGTGTATATGTATGAATGACCTGGATTATGAATAACAAGACAGGTATAAATTGTTTTTATTTTTATAAACTACAAATAAAAGAGCAGATAATGTCCAAACAGCTAAATCGATTTTCATGAATCTCTCGGTCACCTTACAAACAAACAACTAAATCAAAATCGGTTTAGCCTTTTGGGAGCTACGATGGCACAGACAAACACACAGATACACACGTTAAACTTATCACACCCCTCTTTTTGCGTCAGGGGTTAAAAAGAGCGATCAAACATTTCAACACAACAAATTAGGTACAACTATACATAAATATGTTAAAAAAATAAATTGTAAGAAAACTATCGACAAAAGGATCCTTTTGTCGATGAAGAAAACATAATAATATCTTCTGTAAGTAGTGACGTCCTACTGGTCAATACAATGAATGCAGTAGTGATGTCCCTACAATATGTCGATACAATAAATACTAAAAACCGTATCGGCTATATCTGTACCTGTCATAAAAACTATCGCATCATATTATTGATCGTAAACAAGAGTTTATACGCTTGTATTGTGTGCTATCATACTATTTTATGAGAAGTAAGCAATGGAAGTAGGTTTATCTATTGTGCACCATTTTGTGGGTGGCCAAAGATGGTTATAATATATTTCTTTCGGACAATGATACAAAATAGGCGACCAATTTTAAAGAATGCCTATAAAATTAATGCAAATTCGTCAGCAATTGGTTCTTTGTAAACATTTAATGGTTCTGGAATCATCTATTTTTAATAAAATTTTCTGAAACATGATATTTAATGTTTCTATAATTTGAACCCTCTTCGACGTTGGCGCTAATACTCCCTATGTTAGAATTTACAGACAAAAATAATGACCTTTCCAGATGGCGTCTTGTCTTGTACTATGACCCAATTAGGGTTATACTTGTACTATGACCCAATTAGGGCCATACTTGTACTATGACCCAATTAGGGTCATACTTGTACTATGACCCAATTAGGGTCATAGTACAGTCAAGCCATAGACATTTTGAAATTTCTGTGTTTTTTTAAGTTTGGTTGCTAGACTACGTTTTATGAAATGTAAAAATTACCCCATAATAATCATGCAATTTTTTATGTGAAAATTAATGCATGTTTCAGAAACATACTATGTAAACTTTGACGGCAACTCAACATTTACTTATAGACTTACGCCCATACTTCCGTTGAAGGCCATATATCGGCCTCCTTGACGTGTCCGTCAACGGTGAACCTGATTAGCGCCGGTTATGAGCGCGTATATGGCTGGCAAAACCAAACTTAGTGTTAAAGGTCCTGTTGCAAGGCGCACAGTGCAACTGACCATCAGCATTGTATGTGTAGGTGTAGGAAGGATTCGTACAGGTCTTAATAATAAGGCGTTTTGGATCTAGGTCTTGTATTCGTTTCTCTTTGAAGCTATTAACAGCCTTATGAACAGAGCTGCGCCACTCTCGTCTCTGTTGCGCGAGCTCTTCCCAACCCTCGCACGGGATGTCACATGCGGTGAGATGGCGATTCAAGACATCCTTGTAACGTAAGTACTGGCCTCCAGGAGTGCGCTTTCACTCCTTCAGCTGTGAGTAAAATACAACTGGAGTCATCCATACGTACAAGATGTCCGCGCCATTGTGGCACCATCTCAGTTGACCTTTTATGAGCAGGGATTCTATGCCACATAGCTCTGTTCTTCTCAAAACTTCAGAGTTTGGAGACCATTGAAGGCCACTGCAGTAATTTACCTACCTATATTTGTATTTGGTGAATGTAGAGTACAGTGAACACGGAAACATTTCAAACACCATATTAAAATTGCGTTCCGAAATTATTTAAATGACTCGTACCACGTGCAAGCCATTTTAATAAGCTATCAATCGATAAAGATCTGACCTATGGAAAACTAATAAAATTGACATTCAGAGGTCAAAACAACAATTCTAGATTAATAAATAACAGATAATGGATGTCCAGTAACTCCAGGTATCTTGCAACATTACGAGCAGCTAATTAATACTTGTGAGTGTAGTAAAATATTCAAATTATCATTTATTACCTAATAGATGGCGTGGTACTGAAGGAAATTATTTTAATCGTTGCCAACAATGTAAAGACTCCACCGTTTAATCATCTTGTCACAATAATACAAAGTAAAGCTACTACGCATCTCAAAGAAGAAGGGATCGGGTTTACTGCGACAGAGTCTTAAAGTGTTCAGTTTGAGAATACGGTGGATTGTGCATTTATGGCCATTGCGCAGGCAGTAAAAATACAATAAAATCAATGTAACAAGTTAACATGAGTGATGTCATCTGCGCGATTTAATGATGGAGTACAACGTAATTTTTATGTGGGTAGTTCAGTAATTTGTTGCATTGACTGCAGAATAGCAGGTTGAGGCAATGGAATCGATTCTGATGTGTTCGACACTAAACTAAATTTGACTGCTCTAAAATTGTTGCCATCCTCCTCTCACATATTAAAATGAAAAGAGAGGCAGATAATTTTAGTCCTGTCAGATTGGTTTAGTTTAGTGAGTGGTATGACAGATTCGCCGAAAAACCAAAGTCACCGACATAGCTGTTAAAATTTGCAAGTTGAAGTGGCAATGGGCAGGCCACATCGCTCGGAGAACCGATAACCGATGGGGAAGAAAGGTTCTTGAGTGGAGACCACGAACCGGAAGACGCAGCGTAAGTAGGCCTCCCACTAGATAGACCGACGACATTGTGAGAGTCGCTGGCATCCAGTGGATGCAAAAGGCAGGCTGTCGTTCAGTGTGGAGGTTAAAGGGGGAGGCCTATGTTCAGCAGTGGACGTGTTCTGGCTGATGATGATGATGATGATGATGACAGAATCGACGCCAGTGTGTACCTACTAACATTTTATTTGCACCTGTAGTTATTAATGTCTTATCAATAATCACGTCAAGATACATATTCAACGGTGATGACGAAGAGCGATGGTTGCCGAGCGGTAATATAAGCGTTTTACAATCCGACGCCATCCGGTTCGATCTTCGGTTCTGCACCAATGACCTATTTAGTACATGCAGTTTGATGCCATCGCTCAAAGACGGTGAAGAATTTTTTTTCAATGCGTTAGAGCCCATCTTCTCTCTCTCTCTCTGAAAAAAAACCGTCCCAGTAGCGGGAACATGATACTCTGATAATGATGTTGGCATAGAAATTGCATTATAAGTTACTAGCGGTACGCCCCAGCTTCGCACGGGTATAGATTATAGCCTATGTCACCCGGGGGTAGTGTAGCTTCCCAACAGTGAAAGAATTTTTAAAATCGGTCCAGTACTTTTTGAGCCAATTCGTTACAAACATACTTACATACAAATCTTCCTCTTTATAATATTAGTATAGATATAAATTAGTATAGATTTACGTAGGAGTGAATTGGTTTCTTCTAGGCAAGCGTACTCCATCGTAGACTGCATCTCGGTTTACATCAGGTGAGTTGGCGGTCAAAAGCAAGCCTATTAATAGATAATAAAATAAAAAAACACCTAATAATTAAATCATTGGCGCAATGCAGAGGATCGATCCGGGTGCCGTCAGATTGTAAAGCGCACATAACATGCTATAATACAATCTCTCCATGCTCTACGCCAGGGGTCTCCAAACTTTGAAGCCTAGGGGTCATATTTTTTTTTTGGTATGTTGCAAGGGCCACAAACAAAACACACACACACATGGACATGGACAGCCACATGGACTAATGTTACTTGTCTTAAGCTGTCACGGGCCGGATTGATGGCAGTGGCGGGCCGTAGTTTGGAGACCCCCGCTCTACGCAAAAACAACAAAAATTGTCCAAAAAAAGTTAATCAAGCAGAAAAAACTGACTGATTTTTTGGGATCTGTCGCGTTGATTATTTAT
The DNA here is from genome assembly GCA_914767915.1 of Agriopis aurantiaria. Taxonomy (NCBI): domain Eukaryota; kingdom Metazoa; phylum Arthropoda; class Insecta; order Lepidoptera; family Geometridae; genus Agriopis; species Agriopis aurantiaria. The sequence continues at coordinate 4,504,316 of OU611982.1, forward strand.
CTATACTAATATCTATACTAATATTATAAAGAGGAAATATTTGATTTTGTTTGTTTGCATTGAATAGGCTCTGAAACTACTGAACCGATTTGAAAAATTCTTTCACTGTTGGGAAGCTACACTATCCCCGGGTGACATAGGCTATAATCTATACCCGTGCAACGCTGGGACGGACCGCTAGTTAATAATAAAGGCAATTGCCCGTTAAAAAGTTAGACATTTTTGCGATGCGAGAACGAGTTAAGTGTAGCAAATCAAGCACTTATCTCTTCACGCAAGTACACCATCGAATGGTATCTTAACTGCTGACAGGCGTAGACATGTAGCTGGCAGGCGCCCTCACAGATCGCCTCTAGGACCGCTTATTTTGTTACATTTACTTTACAACATGTTTCTGTTTCCAGAAGATATGACCACGATCATAGAAAAAAAATTGTTGTAGAGGTTTTTTTTTTTTTTTTTTTTTTTTTTTTTTAAATTATAAATAGGCTTGCCCTAGGCCGCCAACTCGCCTGATGTTAGGCAATGATGCGGCCTACGATGGAGCACGTTTGCCTAGAAGAAACCTATTCACTCTCGACTTGAAGACACCCAGGTGATTTTAAACTTGAGAATTGACCCCTAAATCTAAACTATCACGGTTGTTCACTAAACTTTTATGATTATTTACGGGATTACCGTGGTAAGGTTGTGGAATGAGCTTCAGATATCTCGACGCAGTTACATGCACCATGTTCACGGGAAGACTGAAGAATGCGGGTGGTTGGTCCAACAGTTAAAAAGTTAGATGCATGGAAAACGATCTACCCTTAAGACCTTTATGGTTGGGTTAGCTCAGTTTTTCGTTACCGCGTTGGAGGGTCATGCAGTCAGGAACTACTTTTGATAAAGTTTTATAATCAGTGGAAACCACATACTGTGCGATTGACACGATCTTTCTTGCCTCACATCTGCAAAATGAGGAAAACTTTGTGATGCCTCTGGTGTGTGACGATGACTGCTAACCATCATGCAGCTGGTATGCGTGTTTGCAACTTATGGCATAAAGAAATAAGCTAGTAGATACCTATTTATAAGTTAAATTTGATAGACAACTCAAAAAACAATAATTTATCAATTAAAAAAACTGACTTTAAAATTTACATGACCTATTTTTTCCAGCTGTTTTGATTTAAAACCCAAACAATTGAACCGATTTTGATGCAATTTATATGGTACTTATCAATCTGTATATCAGTTCAAATATTTTTTTCCCGAATTGGTTTATAAATTACACGAGTTCTGAATTAACAAACATAAAATAAAATAAAACCGAATTGAGAACCTTCTCCCTTTTTAAAGTTGCTTAAAAACAAAAAGAAATAAAACCTAATGTGGAAAAACACTTCAAGATAAAAATCATGTTTGAAGTAACCATTATAGTTAAAGTCAAGTTATTTATCTACAATGTTCTTGTTTTATTTGTGCTTGTGACGAATTGGCAGAGCAGGTGCCTAGGTGGTCCACCTGATAGCCTTCAATATAAAGGTAATTAGCACCCGCACCTATACAGGGTTAATGGCAAAAACTGAACTTGATCAGCTGTTCTTATACGGTATATTTTGCTAAGTTGCTCCTTTGACCAAAATAAAATGAATGGACCGGCCATAACCATTGAACTTGCTCAGTAAAAACGAGTCAAAACCGTCGGACATATACTTCAACACCTAGTTATAACCATGTACAGTACATTTGTTACAAAAAATTGATAGCGATTTTTGTTGTGTTCTTGCTCTTCGGGAAAGCACACGAAGACATAATTTTGTCAGATGTTTCGTAATCATGTAACAATAATCATGTGCCGTACTTCCTGCGGCTAGAGACCGACTGAAACGAAGTGAGCGCCGGCGCTCATTTTGTAATCTTTAAAAATTAGCTCTTTCTGGGCCCGTCCATTCATTTTATTTTGGTCGAAGAGTTACTGATGGATTCGGTAGACTTTTTTTGGGAGGGTATTTTCTCTCCCTGCAGCCATATTACTCAGTTTAGAGGAAGATTTGTAAAACAATATGTCGAGTACTTGACTAAAACCACAGACAAGAAAAAAAAAACAATTCTTTTCTGTGTTTAAAACAATCCTCAATTTTGTAACAATATGTTCACTCTGAGTGTTCACTATAATGATAATGACGGTAAAAAGTTTAGTCTTTAACAAAAAATCTTTCCATAATGTCATTATTATTGCATTATTATAACAAAACATTATTCTATGGAGTTTTCATTCATAAAATAACAAGTTTTCAGGTAAAATTAGTATTTACCAGCGCCAACATTTGCGTTTCCGTCGGTTGGCCGATCGCTATCCTCCGTGCCAACGAGATGCCTGATGCTGAACGAGCTGGTCTTCCTCACCGGGGGTTCCACCGTGGCTCCCTTGATATTATCCCCGTTCACACAACTGACCACCGCATCAGCTCCGTTCACGAGGTGCCCCGGACTGCCCCCGTCCGCCGTCTCCCGACGAGTTGTCAAATCCATCTCTGACGCTGACATTCAAACTTCCGACGTCAACTGACATCTTTGTTCACACGCGGTATAGCTTAAAAGCAGTCATCTCAAAACTAAAATAGCAAATCGGTTTTTAGTTCACAGTTTTTTTTCATTTGGCAAAGATTAGTATAGTATGAAATCTTTGTCATTTGGTTTTGATAATAATATGAGTTTTGTGCACTTCACTGAATCCTTTTAGTCAAACAATTTGCCTAAGTAATTCAACTACGATAAAGTTTATTTTTAGTTTGTTAAGGCACTTTTTCGATTTCGCAAATTTTCGCGTGGATCGCGGGTCGCGCGCGCTGGCTTCGCGGTTGTTCAGGCGACTGGTCCTCTTTCCTCCTCCATCGCGGCACTCTCGCGTCCCTCCCTACGCCTCTATAGGCGGAGCCTCCGCCCCATCGATATACCAGTAACTGGACTAGTCACTAGTGTAATTGCAATGGTACTCTTCAATTAGACGGTGCGATTTTTTCCTAATCATTTTGTTTTAATGAGACTTAATTGTGTTTATTGATAGAGAAGGCGCGAAGAGCTAAATGACGGCATTGGCGGCGTTTACTTAATGAAATTGAGGGCAAAAAGCGTAAGAGGTGTATAAGCGCTATACATACATTCCATTGACAAACCTAATAGTCTTATGTCTCTAGACAGCACGCCTGAACGTGGCCTAATGAACGACAGGCTAATATATTGTAACTGTTGTCTTATTACCAGTACTTTGGCGTTCCGCAAACTCCGCAAACGATCAATTAATTATTGGTATTAAAGTAAATAGTATATTAAATCAATAGTTTTTTAACTTTAGTAGGTTAAATTAACTGGTCTAATCTAGCAGGTGATTGCACAGGTTTGGTAAGAGATGGGGGAAACCAGAAATCCAGGAGTGGGAAATAATATGTAAAAAAAAAGAAAAAAGGGTGTTAAAATATTTGTAACCTTGCAACTTTATAAAAGGAGGTTCACAGTTTAACCATATTTTTTTCATGTATGTTGCGCAATTTCTTCGCTGATTTTGAACCATTTTTTTTTAATTGTATTCTTTGTTATATCAAGGGTTATGCGGTCAAACCCAAGCCAACTACTAAAATATATTTAAAAAAACAAGTGTCTTTTTTTATTCAAGTGAGTCCATCATTTGAATAAAAAAAATTAAAAAAAACTCTTCTTAGCCTGGAAAATTAGGTTAAATATCTAATTAGGCACCACTGGAAGACGTATTGTAGGTAGGCCTCCAACTATTAGATAGACCGACGACATCGTGATAGTCTCGGGCGTCCAGTGGATGCAGATGGCAGGCTGTCGTTCAGTGTGGAAGTATAAAGGGGAGGCCTATGTTCAGCAGTGGACGTCTTCTAGCTGATGCTGAATTTGGTTTTTTCTGTTTAATAACATATCATTATTGCAAAGCAAGTTTGTTGCATGGAATTTCTAGTATTTTACTAAAAGGCAGACTTGTTAGACAGTTCTAAAACAGAAATTCAGTCAGTAATCTTGAATGCAAACGCCAATATTTATTGAAGTACCGTAAATTGAGTTAGTTGACTGCATGTCGAGCCATAAATCGTGGTTGACAACCTTAATTTTCTTGTCTACCTAGTGCATTATTAGGGTTGACCAAAGTCTAAATAAGTTATACATGCATATGTGCATACTTTCCTAGACGGGCTACCAGAAGAGAATAAAAATTTAGGCGAGTCACCTTGATTTAAACCGATGAATAAAAACAGTTTTATGACATTGTAGTTGTATTCAATAGTATATTATGTAATTAGTGAATAAAAGACGGATTTAAAGCGAGTGCTATAGATAAATCACGAACGTAGCAAGTGATTCAAGTGTTAGAATCCTGAGCGGTGCGAGTGATTCATGGCCCCCGATATAAATCCGTTTTATTCAAGAGTTGCGTATTATACTTTATATCAAGACTACGAGGTAAAAAATAAGGTTTGTGTCCAGTATTTTTTGCGCAAGGAGGTTGTATATCATTGAGATGAAGGTCAAATATATTGGTGTGTTTTAAATTCAAACACCTGTGGTTTTTATTCACTGTTTCCAGTGAATAAATTAAACTTTTTAGTCGGGGTATGGTATAATAGTATTATATGCAATTAGTGAATAAAGGACGGATTTAAAGCGAGGGCCATAGATGAATCACGAGCAAGTGAAGGATTCTAAAGACTGAATCACGACCGTAGGGAGTGATTCATGATGCGCCAAAAGTGGATTAAAAGCTTACTAACTATTATGGCAATCTGTGTGTTTTGTCTACATTTTGTTGCAAACAAATAAAAACTTCGTACGATTTAAATTAGTTTGTCAGCTCGTGACCACGGCCAATGTAACGGTCGAAACGTCGAGCAAAAAGTTTTTTACTTTTTACCTAAATAAAATAATGCGCAATAAGTCCCGATAAACATTTAAATTAGTATGTTATTATTTCTGAAATCCACTTTAGTAATAATACTAACAAAACACCAATTCAATTAATAATATTTCTATTAGTTTTGTGTATGTATGTGCTTATCACGTTAGTATTATAGTTTAGTAGTAAGTTAGTAGTTAGTAAGGTTAGGGGGTGGGGGGGGGGGGGGGGGTTAGGTTAGGGGTTGGTTGGTGGTAGTTAGTGGTTGTAGTTAGTTAGTTAGTAGTTTAGTTTTACTTTTTTATGTAATTAATATTTATGTCAGGTTAGGTTTAAATTAGCATCACAAATATCTATAGAGTAAAATAGTTTGTCCCAAATCTTTATTGTACTCAAAACGACGTAGAAGCGGAATTACACTAGAAATTCATATACACATTAGTATTATACTTGTATAAGTATATATAATTACTAGCTGAATGCCGCGGTGCTACCCGCAATTTTCCACTTTTCCTGCATTTTCTGGGAGAATAAGTACCCTATGTCCGTTCATTTGATGTACACTATCATCTTGCCAAAATTAGTAAGCGGTTTAGTCGTGAAAAGCGAACAAACATCCAGATAGAGAGACATAGTTGTTTTCGATTTTATAATATTAGTAAGGATTTAATTACTTATTTGTTATCAGTATCATATATGTTAAGATTTATTTAATTTATTTAATGGTATAATTAAAAGTTTTTACATGTTTTTTACCCTGCAGTTTCTATCCATAATATTTTTTATTAGACCCGTATAATTTTATAAGGTTAAGATTTTTTTTTTTTTGTATTTTTTTTTAATTTTTTTTTTTAGTTTTTTTTTTTATTATATACGGACGCAAACTTCGAACTTTTTTCCCTACATTTTTAGGCCTATATAATTATGTGCAATGGTTGTATTAATTTATTTATTTAAATACCTAAGTAAGTATTTCGTGATGATAAATAAAGCGGAACCCTGTTTTTCTTATTCAAAGGTTGCTCAGTAGAAGCGACTACAGAAGATGCTCCAATTTTTTTATATGACAAAATATCTTTGATAATAATATAGGTTGATGCTTGGACTCAAGCTAGTACCGAAAAAGTCGGCAAAAACTGAAGGGGGCGAGGCAATGACGTATTGCATACACTGACATATTCTTACTAGTTCTACAAACGCACACTTCAATATTGTGCAGCACACAACTGCAAAAGATGTGCTCAGAGTGTAATCAAATGGACAGCCAAGGGGAGTGTAAGTACTAAAGGGGAAACTAGGTATAACGCTTCCATTTATTTATTTATTCTGAGTAAAGTATGTACAAAGCTTTATTTAATCAGAGGCCAGCCCTCGAGTAAAGACCCACTTTGTAAATACAAGTTCTGTATTTGTCGTGTGCTCCATAAATTCTAGTTAGGGACCAATCCGAATGGCCGCTTTAGGCGACTGCACAATTTATACCCTTGTTTAATTATTTGTTTGGTATTTATTGTTGTTTTAATTAAAATAATATGTTTAAACGTAAATCATGTTAAATGACGTTCTGTTATTTTGTTTAGGTTTGTTAGGATAAATTGATTTTGAGTTCCAGCCGTGTTGTTACCTCAGAATTACTGTTATTATTCTGAGGTCGTAACAAATTTTTGGGAATGCGCCCGCTGCAGTGATTTTTGAAAAAGATTTTTGTATTTGTTTCGACGATGCTAATTCGTAGATTGATATGGTTTTTTATCATTAGGAGGAAATGCAGGCGGTGTTTATTCCATATAAACGCATTCCTTTGTTTTTTGCCTTCTTTCTGACTATAGAGCAAATATTTGTGTATTTGTATCATACAAAATCAACCACTGTCATGTCTTTAAACTTTTTAATAAATTAATATTACTACAATATCTTCTAATTTTTTTTTATCCCTTTTCGAACTTCTTTATTTACACAAGGAAATTATACATATTATATACAACTTATCGATAAAACTACTATGTACGACTAAAATATAATATATACAAAAAATTAATAAAAAATAAAAAGTCCTAGGTGAACAAATCGCCACCATGCGGCAGGGTTCCCAGAATGCTGGCAGCATTGCCCCGCTGGAATGCGAGGCTTAATTTAGTAAATTGGCATCAGACATCCAACAAACGAATATATAAAACAAAAAAGCATTCTACTAGGTCTATATTGTATTCTACACATCTAAGATACTTAGAAATTTTCACAGAATCTCAATCCCCTTAAGCAAATAGAGCCTACTAGTTCACAAATCATTCGCCACACCTGGCTTCATAGAAACCGCTACGTTTTCAATCGCGGCGTATAATTTTCACGTACCCTACACGAAAATGAACAAACATTTATACAACAAAGCACTTTATCGAAGAAACTTTAATAAATAACGAAGAAGACTTTTCAAGTAGATTTTTGCAAGATTCATTGTGACATGATACTCAGGGGGTTTAGTATTTACACGTAGCAGTACACAATAATGAACAAATAACGAGTCGGTGCATTTAATCACCGTCCTCTAATATTTGTAAAGCAATCGTCCGACATTTTTGTACAGGTTAACCACGTTGATATGTCTAATTGCGATGTACTGTTAACTAATTTCAAAATACAAGCTAATACTAACACTACAAATACAGTTAGACTGCCAATAGACAGTTGAATGTCAAAAAAAAAAAACAAAAAAAAATGTTCATTTCGATACTAACGAATAAAAATCTCAAATTTTATTATTGAGCATAGAGTCTAAAAGACAGTTTTAGATTTTTAGCTGCTTCATCTAATCATTCATTGTTTCATTTCAGCCCCTGCATATTCCCAGTGCTGGGACTCAGGCCTTCTCTCCGAGAGAGAGAGAGAGAGAGAGAGAGAGAGAGAGAGAGAGAGAGAGGATGAGCACTGATCCACCATGCTGGCCCAGTGCATGTTGGTGAATGTCTTTGAATTTTTGAGGTTCTTAAACATACTGGTTTCCTTACGATGTTTTCCTTTACTGTTTTAAGCGATAGCATCGATACTGCACATAATTTATTTAGGTACTAAATAAGTCATTGGTACAGGGCCGAAGACCGAACTAGGGGCCGTCAGATTATAAAGCGCACATGCTACCGGTCGGCCACCATCGCTCCCTATAGTTATCGTTTAGCTGTTTGTAATACCTTGGCTAATGTAAAATTCTACTTTAGCCTTGTAATTTATTTCCACTAAACACGCTTAACCTGAAATGGTAAATGAATTCAAGATTGGGCGCGTAGTGACTCGTCACTCTTGTGGGTCCTATCAGTTAGGACGAGAAGGTGACGCAGGATCTGATCATCCTTGCGTTACCTACATCGTATCCCAGGTGATGTAGCGTCCAAAGATGTGACCGCGCCTGCTGTGTGCTGCTGCTGTGGCTGTTTATATAATCATAACAGCAGATGTATTTTGGACGTAACATAAATCACCTGTTGTATATGAATATACGCCAATGCTTCGACCAAAATAAAATGAATGGACGGGCCCTAACCATTGAACTTGCTTAGTAAAAACGAGTCAAAACCGTCGGACATAATTATACTTCAACACCTAATTATAAAAATGTACAGTACATTTGTTACAAAAAATACATAAGTAGGTACCGGTTTTATTTGTGTATTTACTTCGGGAAAGCACACGAATGCATAATCTTGTCAGATATTTCGTTATGACGTAACAATAGACTCGTTTTGCACTTCCTACGGCTAGAGACCGATAAAAATGAAGTGAGCGCCGCCGCTCATTTTGTAATCTTCAAAAATGAGCTTCTACTGGGCCCATTCATTCATTTTATTTTGGTCGAAGCACCAATGATGTTAATTAAAGCTTAAGCTTCCAACTCTAGGACTTTTAGAGATGCAGTAGATGAATACCAATTCCATCTTCTCAAGTTCTAACAGCTGAACACATTCAACCTGTGTCCATATAAATTGCAGTGATGTTGTCGAGTCTCGTCGGCGGGCTCAAAGCCCCAAGCCGGCGGGGCGTCAGCCTCAATTATACCGCGACCCAAACTGATTCTATCTGTATGGTAATGCTCTCATTACAGAAGACAAAAAGGGTGCAGGGTTGAGACCAATTTATGGCTCGGGAAGGCAGTGAAAGGGTCAATGAGATTTTGCCCTTCGTGACGCCGGCGCCGCTTAAACTGGGCATTGGACGACATCTGTGGGTACCTTCACCTACTGATGAAGCTAAGCCTTTTATTAGACTAGCTAAATGCCCACGACTTTTTGTGCATAGGGCCTCTCCAATAGATTATTATTTTGAAATATGCTAAGAAAGGATATATCTTATCTCCACCTAATATATAAGGAACACTTATTAAACACCTTAGGTGATCATTTTCCAAAACTCAATTAATAAAAATTAAAAAAAATCTTACCCCCTTATTAATAAACGTGGAGTAGTCTTGGAATAGTTACGCCGTGTTTTGTCTTCTTCTCTCTTCCAAATTTTGAACTCGATCGAAAAAGACAAAAGACGGAGTAACTATTCCAAGGCTACTCCACGTTTATTAATAAGGGGGTATTACTCTAATAATATTAGTAGTGATTTTCTAATTTTAGATGGGTTTGGCCTCTTCTGTTAAGTTTTGGTTCTGAGGTCCCCATGTGGCCACATAATAAATAATACTTTGTATAAGCGCGTAGAGACCTGTATATAGGGTCTTGGCCGGGAAAAAAAAAGAAAAACATATAGTCGAATTGATAACCTCCTTCTTTTTGAAGTAGTTAAAAAAACGGGCACTTTGTCCAAAATTATGTGTTGACAGTATTGACATTTAGCGTGACAATGCTGAGTGTTTTTCTTTTGTTTAGTTTTAGGTATGTACTAATAATTTTCTTATATAAAACTTCAGCTCGTGCATGGCTGAAACCGTTAACATAACTAGTATTAATAAATAGGTAGATATATAGTCCACAAAACGAGTAGGCGTGTATTCAATTCTGTGTATTAAAGGCAGTGATGAGTCAGCTTTATATCTGTTCTACTGTTCGTATTTAGGAACAAGTGGAGCGGTACATTTGAAAGAGTTTGCTTTTTATTAGGCGCATGACAGGGCCGGTAGTAAGGGAAAAGTAGAGGGGGTATTATTGAATTAGGTTAACACTTAGAATAACTACTCAGAGAAGGTACGTTTCCAAACAACGCCTTCTCAAAACGTAAGCTACAAATTCGCTTTATAGCTTACGTTTCGATTGGTATTTTAAACGATTTAAGGAAGAAAATTAATGGATTACCTGTGGAATGTCACACCATAACTCTTATGCTGCAATTCTGATTTGTTGTGGTACGATTTCATCGCGCAAATTGTCATAGTAAAATTTATATTTTTTTTTATAGCCATATATGACACCATTTGAATGGCTTAAATTTTGCGAATGTACTTGGTTTCTTTGGGTAGTTATTCTAAGGGTTAACATTTATAAAGTTCAAAGTACTGGTACTTATACTGTATTTTGCTATTGATTTTTAACTCTTAGGCCCATGCCTACTGGAAGGCCGAGGCGGCTTCGTGATGTACAAGCGGGAATGGAAAAGTCATCTTTTTTTGGTTTACCTTTATTAAGTGTTCGTAAACTCGAATATGCTCGAGTTTGGGTAGTGATATAAGGAGGCCTTTTGCCCAGCAGTTGGATGCCCAATGCTTGGACCGAGAATAGTCTTCGTCCTTGTCCCGGCCCCTGTCTCTACCTTTTCTCACTAGTCATCGTCCTTGTTCCGGCCCCTGCCTCTACCTTTTCCCACTAGTCATCGTCCTTGTTCCGGCCCCTGCCTCTACCTTTGCTTACTAGTCATCGTCCTTGTTCCGGCCCCTGTCTCTATCTTTGCTTACTAGTCATCGTCCTTGTTCCGGCCCCTGTCTCTATCTTTGCTTACTAGTCATCGTCCTTGTTCCGGCCCTGCCGCTACCGTTGCCCGCTAGTACCTATTGTCAGCGACCACTGATTGTAGTCGGGTATAAGAATCGATAAATAGATTACTGGAGAATTACTTTGTAATTGATACGCCGTTAGATTGACTACATATACAGGGTCTCACAGATCGGTGATACTAACACTAAAGAAGGTACTCATCATTATGAAGAACTTTGACCATGAGATTTTCGACATCTTTTTTGATCCCGGATATGTCCGTGTTTAACCAACAACTCGCCTGTTGGTATGCGACGATGTGGTCGAAGATGAAGCACTAGCAATCGGTCCCAATAGCACGTCCAATCTTTTCCCACTCTTAGCAACTTTGGTTCTCTTCAACTTGGAACTTCATTCTAGTTTTAGATTGTCTACTGCCATGATTAGCTTAAAATAAAATGTTATATGAAATGTTTTATGTTTTAAGTAGGAAACAGTAGAGATCGGACATTTCGCTCATTCTTATTAATAAAGAGGAGGCAAAACGCTGTACTGCGTTTAGTGCGGCAACACTAAATGAAGGTATGGTCTAAGATATTTATTTTTATCTATACTAATATTACAAAGAGGAAAGATTTGATTGTTTGTTTGTTTGTTTGCATTGAATAGGTACCGAAACTACTGAACCGATTTGAAAAATTCTTTCACTGGTGGGAAGCTACACTATCCCCGGGTGACATAGGCTATAATCTATATACCTGTGCGAAGTTGGGGAAGACAGCTAGTTTTTATGTAAAAATGAATCCCTATTTACCTTGGTCACGCCTAGCTTGAGAACGAATTTACCGATTTCATTCATCTTTTTTTTAAAGTTTTGAAAATTGCGCAGAAAATTGAATTTCAGGAAACCTAACACCGATTTTAACTTCGCGCGTTTGACAATTTTAAGACAGGACAACGGCTGTCCGGTCAGCTAGTATACAATAAATCTACGTTTGGCCACCAACTGGACTGATGGTAAGAACGGTGTGGCCGAGGATGGAACACGTTGATCCAGAAGATATACTCGTAGATATGACTGACCCGTTACAATTTACATGGCTGCATTGTTACCACTATTACTTACACCCAAATTACATGAGTGTGCGTGCGTCTCATTTGGCGCCGACCAGGAGGCGGTGTCTTTTGAAACAATGCGCGGGCGCAGCCGCCTGATTGCGCGGCGATGACTCGACGGTAGTGGAGCTACGGTGGGCCTTCTCGAACTATTTACTACTTAGAAACTTTGACCGATAGATATAAATGCTATCCAACAGGAGCAGTTCATATTATCAGGAAAAAAGTATTCAGTCCTTTCTCGTAATATTTATGTAAAAAAGGTGTGCGTTTTCGTTATCCCAAACGGCTAAACCGATTTTGATTTGTTTTTTTTTGTTAGGTTACTTAATCGAAACAGTTCTTAGCTATGACTCAAGAAGAAAAAAATCTGCTGTTTAAAGATTATCTGCACTTTTATTGGGGGTTTAAAAAATCAATATACTATACTTAAGTAATATGATTATTTACGAGATATTTACCGTGAAATGCGCTTCCGATATTTCGGCCCAGTTACATGCACCATGTTCACGGGAAGACTGAAGAATTTGGGTGGTTGGTTGAACAGTTAAAAACAACAGGTCATTCCACAACCACACCACGGTAAATATCTCTTAAATAATCATGTAACTTTAGTGAACAACCGTGATAGTTTAAACACTGTTCAATTCATACTTTACTAAAAAAGGTACCTATTGAATCTTATCAGTTATAAATTTCAGCGATTTTCTTATTTCGAATTTTTCTTTCATACCACATATCACGACTTAAACTTTATCTATACTAATATTATAAAGAGGAAAGATTCGATTGTTTGTTTGTTTGTTTGCATTGAATAGGCTCCGAAGCTACTGAACCGATTTGAAAAATTCTTTCACTGTTGGGAAGCTACACTATCCCCGGTTAACATAGGCTATATTGTAATTTCAAAAAAATAGGGATCTTACTAAAACTCCAATAATGTAACCCAAGGTGTAAAAAAATAAGATTTGTAATATTGACTTTGCGTGTTTGACAGTTCTAAGACAGGACAACGTCTGTCAGGTCTGCTAGTAGATTATAACTAGGATGGACTGGAATTTCCGTGGAACAGTTTAGCAACAGATCTTCTCTTTCTCTATTTAAATCTGGATATTTAATTAGCTGACCACTTCCGTGTATCCTGGATGCTTGTCGGCATTATAACAAATGGTGGTACAGTCGTGTCTACCGCCGCGACACGCCCATTAATTCAATTTACATTGGTCAACGTACATTGTACTGGTAAGAAGAAAAGTTATTTACGTACGGTGTATTCTCAGTTTTACTTATTAACTTCAGGAACATAAAAACAGGACTGTCTATTTTAATCGGGATATAGGTAGTATTATTAATTCTTGGCCTGTGATAGTAGGTACATAGACACATTGAAATCGGTTAGGAAGGGTTACGACTTACGAGGGGATTTTTAACCAAGTGAGTTTACGCGAGTTCAGTGCATATAAAGTGCATGTTTTCTCCTTCTAAGCCACTTTTTGATCAAGATATATATATGTCGATTACTATACACATAAACATTTCTGTATTTCTGTATTTCTGTATTTTCTGTATACAGGGTTACGCATATTTATACTGTACTAAGCCGAAAGGAGGTCATTGTACTCATCATTATGAACAACTTTTACTATGGGAACAACCCTGAAATGACAAAAAAATATCAGCTATTCATTCCATAAAAATACGGTCATTTTCACTTGACAATACGTATGAAACACAGAATAGTACAAGGTATACTTTGTTATTAATAATAAAAAATTTAATAAACGACTTCAAAATAAGTAAACGCTCAAACAAACATATTTATTTTGCCAAATCAACAGACGTCTGAACAAAATTATTCGTATTATGGTGAAGTGGTAGGAGCTGGTGAAAAACCACTTTGTCAAAGGGAATCGAAGTTATGTGTGGGACCAACTCGAAAGCTTCTTCTACATAAAAAAACCGGACAAGTACGAGTAGGACTCTCGTGCAGCTCGTAAGTAACTCCAAGTTCTACTAAGTAATCGATTTTATGATTATTATGTACAAGTATTCCTTTTTTCGTTTAGACTATGTACTTTTAATGTTTAATTTTGACCTCTCGAAAGTGTACTTGTATTTGTACCCAATTGAAATAAAGATACTGAATACTGAACATTTTTTTACAGCCGAAAGAAACCGTAGAGTATTTAGTATAAATTTCAACTTGATACCTTTACGCGTTCTTGAGAAAAAGGGTCTTGACAGACGGACTGACAGACGGACAACGAAGTGATCCTATAAGGGTTCAGTTTTTTTCCTTTTGAAGTACGGAACCCTAAAAAGCTAAACTTTACTAGCGCGACCAAAATGCATCCATTTAGTGTGGTAATGCCGCCAGCATGCTGAGTAAGCTGCCAACTGGTAGTGGACTTGAGCATTTGTATTGTCTTTTTACCTTCAAAGATCTATGGGCAGTCCAACTATGTAGTGTTAGCTTGTATTTTTTTGTAGGTATTAAAAGCATTCGCCATAAAAAAATTATCAAAAAGAATCCCAAAGCTTGGTACACAAATGGTGGAGTTATCGGTATACACACATGAAAACGGATCGAATTTAAAATTACCTTCCTTGGCCCCGATACTACTAAACCAATTGTTTTTAAATTGTAATTGTTTTGATTTAATTTTTTTAATGAATTGCCTCAAAATTTTCCGTTTTTAATTTTATTTATACTTTAAGTGTCATAAGTGTCAATTAAGGGGCAATTGAATCAAAAAAAATAATTTTAAAAAAACTGTTAATTTTGAGGCAATTCATTTAAAAAATTCAATTTAAAACAGTTGGTTTAGTAGAATCGGGGCCCAGAAGTCGGTAAAAATATGCAATTTTCCTTGTTAGTTTTCTTCGCAACTGTACCATGTTAGAATTAATGAACGAGGATGATTTGCGGAACAAGGAGGCTGCTCGCATGAAACTGTAATTACTCGCAGGGATTGACCCCGCCCTCGCTCTGTTGATAGAATGATATTCTTGTAATGAACTGCTAAATTTACTTCTTATTAAATCACACTAATCACATTATTGGTATCATACATGCGAAAGTATGTGTGTCTAAGTATATTTTTACTAGCTGACCTGACAGACGTTGTCCTGTCTTGTCAAACGGGCGAAGTTAAAATGGTCAAGTTTCTGAAATTTTTCAATTTTCTGTGCAATTTTCTTATTTTTGCTTTTCGTAAGAACCTACTATAGAGTAAAAGAAAACTTTTTTTTTTTTTATAAAATCGGTAATGTCGTTCTCAAGTTGTGGCGTGACCATGGTAAATAGAGAGTAATGTTTATGTAGAAAATATATATTTTACTGTCCCGGTGGCCCAGTTGGCAGTGAACCTGCCTTCTGTGCTTGGGGGCGTGGAATCGATTCCCACCTAGGACAAACATTCATGTGATGAACATGTGTGTTTGTTATAAGGTATATCTGGTTGTTAATACTTTTTAAGTATGTATTTACTGTGTATGTATGTATGTATTGTGTAGGGCACATATCACGCAGAACAGATGATCGAGGGGGCCGAAATGTTCTGGAGTGGAGACCACGGACCGGTAATCGCAGCCACCCACAAGATGGACAGACGACCTAAAATATACCGCAGGGAAACGCTGGATGCAGGCCGCTTCCAACCGGCCCTTTGGAGATTTATGGGGGAGGCCTATGTCCAGCAGTGGACGTCCTACGGATGATGATGATGATGATGTATTTAAGAAATATATATTTATTTATATATATAAGTATCTGGCAGCCATAGTACAAGCTTTGTTTAGTTTGGGGTCAGATGACCGTGTGTGCAAAAATGTCCTGAATATTTATTTACGATTGGAAGGATATTATATCTGAATGTTTGAAGTTCTGTGAGGCTACGTGCTGCCGTGCTTCAAGCATTCAGTAGTTATAATTATCTAGGTTTAATATTGATGGACTTGTTGTTTGTTATTTAATGACAATAACTATCAATTGAGTATTTTTCTAATTTTAATTTCGTTTAAGTATCATAATATTGTGTAACATTGTCTCATTGGTGTAATTGACGCAAGCCAGTAGAACGCATTCTGCGTCTGTAATGTGAAAGGGGCCTAAGTAACAAACAGCACCAATTCTAATCATCTCACAATCTAAAACAAACTTAGCAACCAAAAGTGTACCGAGGCCGTGTAACAACCATCATTAGGCAGTTGAGGAAACCACAGACTAATCACGGTGCTAAGCCTGCGCTTAGCAATTTAGCAGAACACAAACCGCAAAGTGCGTTGTGTTCGGCCCATTAGGTAGTTAGACATAACTGTGTCACGATTTTTGCAGTAACTAGCGAAAATTATTATTTTGGGGTTTTGAAGCTTTTTAGGCTCATAGTCATCCGACTAGCAAAGTAGTCGATTTCCATCTCACGCCCTCCTTTCTGAGACTATACAGGGCTATAAAAAAAGATACATCAAAATCGGACTGCTCAGTAAAAAGTTATGCGTCATCCATTAAAAAAAGTATACGCATCGTCAAGTATTCCGCCTCCTTCTTTTCGTCTGTTAAAAAAGCCTTCATTTAACGACTTTATAATAAAAATTAGCAAAAAAAAAAAACAACTAAATACATTAAAGAAAAAACAATATTGGCTCTGTTCTTGTTAGATACCGTGCAAAAGGTCAACTTTTCAAAAAATTCAAAATACAGACGAAAGGATAAAATTCTGCCTCCAAAAACCATGCGGGGAAAAATAACTAAGTATTTAACTTTGTTGGTCATCACGCTCTCACTAAAAGAATGCATCTGACAGTTGCCTAAAAAATGTAAACAGCTGAACGAAAACAAAAAAAATCTGATCACCAAAACTAGCTTTTTGAAGGTGTTGTTTTTTCTGGTAGCAATACATTACAGTAAAATATAAAAAGAAAATTGTTTTAATTCAGATTTAGTTTTACAATGTTATTGCAGCTGTCAAACGCATTTTCTCAGCAGCTGAACTATAATATTATTAATGTGAAAGTATGTGTGTATAGTATACGTTTGTCCACTCAACTCCGTAATGACTGAAGACATTTGAGATTTGTATGAAATTTGATATGCAGGTATAATAATGCACAATAGCGGGTGAAATCGTGGGACGCAGCTAGTACAGATCATAATACAGAAAGTTAAAACAATTTTAGAAATACCCACCGAATTAAATTATGTCCAACCTACAAAAGTCAGCCATCCATAAAGCCTGTCACGAAATCCAATAAACAAATACTGCATCTAAATACCATTTTGCATAATAGTAATTTCTTCGCAATAGAATTTCTTTAGCAATAAATCCAATAATTGTTTAACGTTTCCGATTGGCTCGAGCTATCGTAACGGATGGATAGACAAACAGAATAATCCTGTTGCGGTTTTATGGACAGACCAAAGATTACAAAACAATGTCATTTTTCTATGGAGCTGGTATTATCTATACTTCTATACTAATATTATAAAACGGAAAGATTTGTATGTAAGTATGTTTGTAACGAATTGGATCAAAAAGTACTGGACCGATTTGAAAAATTCTTTCACTGTAGAGAAGCTACACTATCCTCGGGTGACATAGGCTATACTCTATACCCGTGTGAAGCTGGAGCGGACCGCTAGTGTAAAATAATAGTTCAGTTCAGTATCTTTATTTCAATTGGGTACAAATACAACTACACTTTCGAAAGGTCAAAAATTAAACATTAAAAGTACATAGTCTCAACGAAAAAAGGAATACTTGTACATAATAATCATAAAATCGATTACTTACTAGAATTGGTGTTGTCAAGTTCCCGTGTTGGAAAGCTACCAGACTTCAATTTGGTAGATTTACACCAATTAAACTTTATATAATACGTATAGTACGTTATATAATACGTTATTTACACCAATACTCATATTATAATATTATGCGAAAGTGTGTTTGTTCCTCTTTTAAGGCCGCGCTCACTGGCCAGCTACTTCGCATGTTTTATAACCGAATTGAGAACCCCCTTATTTGTTGAAGTTGTTTAAAAATTGTTGCATATTCTTTAACTTGCGAAAGTATCGCTCATTGATCTACAGAATTCAGCTGAGGCAGAATAAATGGTATTTGGTTTTTAGGATTCCGTACCCAAAGGGTAAAAACGGGACCCTATTACTAAGCATACGATGTCTATCTGTCCGTCTGTCCGCCTGTCCGTCTATCCGTCTTTCCATCTGTCCGTCTGTCCTACCTATTAACGGCTGTATCTTTCGAACCGTAATAGATAGCCAAAATTTTCACAGAATACGTAATGTGACGGTAGGTTAATTAAGAAATAATTAAAAATTCAATAAGTAAAAACGAACTGGGATGTTAAAAAAAAAGAATTAATTCCCATAACTTTACGCACGAAAGCACATTTAATAAAAAATACAAGTAGCCAGAAATAAAACTTTTTTTTTAAAGCCGGTAGAATAGGGTATTTGACACTGGTGGAAATAAAATATGAAACCTAGCTATATTGAAAGGTTTTGTTTAAAGATATTTTTTAAATATTTTTTTAATAATAATAATAGCTCCTACATTTAATTATTTAGATTTAAAAATCACGATTTTTAATCTATGTGTCACGTGACTTGAAAATCCAATCACAGTGCGTGACGTCAATATGGTTATGACAGCACAACCAAAACAAAACAAAGTAAACAGAAACATTTTATTAAACTACTCTTTGCAGTTTACTATAGTTGAAATACTTCGTAATCTTGAAATTATTTGAACGAAGACCTATTTCTTTCTATCTACTAAGTATTTACTTCATTTGCAACCATGGAAGCAGGGTACGCGAAAGCTGATAGCCCCAATATCGATGCCGTAATGGTAGCAAGCTTTTTCGCATCAAACTCAGATTTTAATGCAGCTGAATTTCGAAATATCAAGACAACTGCGTAAGTATTTGTTTAGACAAGAATTAAAACCTCAACTGTGCATTGGCAATGTGTTTTTAGTTTTAGTTTCCAGTAAGATATTTGCATCATATTTCAGGTTATAATGGGTATTTACTTGCATGTATGACCTCTATGCCTAATGTGTACTAAATATTTGTTTTTTTGCAGATCATCAAGACAGTCTTACGGCGATGATGCGATTGGATATGTACAGTTGCAACGAGACTCGAATGTGTGTACACTTAGGTAAATGCAAAGTTTGTCCAGAACATCGAGTACGGTCAAAATCCTATGCAGCAACTATGACAGTGGATGAGAAGGAGGGTAAAGTAGTCAGTGTACAGTGTCACGATTGTGCTGGATCCCAGGGTGGATGTAAGCATGCTGTTGCATTCCTGATGTGGGTTCACCGAAGAAGTGAAGAACCATCAAGTACTTCTGTAGAGTGTTATTTGAAGAAATTTACATTGGCCCAAGTAGGGACTACTTTAAAATGTATAACTAGCAAAGAACTTTTAAAAGCAGTACCTACTCGCTCACAGAACACATCAGGAAACTTGTTATTTACGGAATTTGTAAAAGAAGCTGGAAATAGAAATATTAATTCTTGCCTAATACTAAAACACCAATCAAATTTTCAGGTTCCTGATTTGCAAAAACTGACATTACATTATTTAATTAATAAATACAGTAACCGTGATTGCAATATTTTTTAAATGAAATATTGCATGTATTTACCCAGTCAAATATAGACAAACTTGAAGAAGATACTTGGGGTCAACATGAAAGTAATTTGTGGCATGAAATGAGGTATTGGAGAATAACTGGTTCTATTGCGTATAGTGTCAGCAGATGCAAAACTGTGGATGGAACATTAGTAGCGACTATTATGGGAGCTAGGACACCAGAGACAAAAGCTATGAAAAGGGGACGTGCTTTAGAAGAAGAAGTAAAAAAATGTGTCTCTAAGTAACTAGGCAAGAAAATAGAACAGTGTGGGTTGATAATATCACGACAATATCCCTACATTGCTGCAACTCCAGATGGAATTTGTGATAAAACCATAGTAATAGAAATAAAATGCCCATCTACAGTTTTTTTTTTTTTTTTATTATATATAAGAAGATAATACCATTAGCGAGAGATGTATGACTCAAATACAACTACAAATGTTTGTATCTAATTTAAAAAAATGTTACTTTTGTGTAGCTAACTGGAACTTTGATAATAATGGAGTTGTTCACACATTATTAATTGATTATGATCAAGCCTATGTCAAAAATACTATCCAAGATCTAACATCCTTTTGGATTAGTAATATCAAAGATTATAATACTAGAGTAGGTAATATATAACCTTTGTTGTATGAAAGCACGAAATAAATAAAACAAATATGTATTGCTATTAATTATTTTTATTTGTAAATTCCTATTTTTTTATAAGACTGTCTTGGAGGTTAATAAGTGCACATGAAATTGTTACACAGTAGTCTATTACACGAATTATATTGTTATTTATAACGTTCAGGAGATACGTCCGAGCGCAATCAGATTATATATATATTCTTTTTTATATCTATATTCGGGGCATTTTTGCACACACGGTCATCTGACCCCAAACTAAGCTATGCTTGTGATATGGCTGCCAGATACTGATATACGTACATAATATAGTTTTTAATATATACTTAAATAGATATTAACAACCAGATATAGAACAAACACAAATGTTCATCACATAAATGTTAGTCCTAGGTGGGAATCGAACCCACGCCCGGAAGCTCAGAAGGCAGGTTCACTACCAACTGGACCAACGGGCTATCTAAATGGTACCTTGCCGGTAGTAACATCAGTGTGAAAATTAAGACAAATACACTTCAGTGTTTTATCCATCGATTTCGACGGTTTACCTAAAACTGAGGTATAGGTACACTCAAATGTTGGGAACAGCCAAATTGTGTTACGGTTGTTCTTCACACGGATGATGACGTTATGAATGGCGAAGTCGCACCCAGACGTATCTCTTAAACGCAAACCAGTACTTGACTTTTGTTCACAAGCGGTATGGCCTTGAAGGCTTTAGCCTGCCCGAGGGGCGAATAAAATAAAATAAAAAATGACTTTTGTTCTGTCATAGTACTGATTATTGACGTCACAAAATGGCGATTGTCGTTTTGGCGCCTTTTGGTGCATCATTTAAAATTTTAAATAAAAATAGCTTATAATTATTTACTACGTACTGTAATGAAGATAAAAAAATATTTTCTAGTAAATATGGACCATATTCTTTAATTTTAAGGCCTTTGTAAAATTTTGTCAATATCCCTATTGAGTAAGCACAATACTGCGTTCGTAGATGCAAGTGTTTCTCCAGTAGTAGCTCTACCTTCGCAGCTCCGTGTCTCCGGCACCTCGTTAGCGATTGCGACCGCGACCGATCGCCGTAGCACGCGACTTCCGCGACCGCGCCCATTACTGTACCCAATCGGACGGATCAAGCCGATCGTTTCTCATACCTGATCTAGCCGCAAGATTGAATAGAGAAAGATAGAGCAAAATTATATTAGGACACTTCGAACAAAATAAAATGAATGGACGGGCCATAACCATAGAACTTGCTCAATAAAACGAGTCAAATCCGTCAGACATATACTCCAACACCTAATTATAACCATGCACAGTGCATTTGTTACAAAAAATAGATATCAGTTTTTTGGTTGTGTATTTACACTTCGGGAAAGCACACGAAGGCATAATTTTCTCAGATGTTTCGTTATCATGTAACAATAGACTCGTGTTGCACTTCCTACGGGTAGAGACCGACTGAAACGAAGTGAGTGCCGGCGCTCGTTTTGTAATCTTCAAAAATGCGCTTCTTCTGGGCCCGTCCATTCATTTTATTTTGGTTGAAGATAGTACATATCTACTTTACTGGAAAAAAAAATAGTCATTAGCCTACTCCTAAATAGTGACTCCTTTACTGGAAGTGGGTTACAGTTTTCCCGCAGTATTCCGATTTTACTGCATTTTCCGAAATAACCAATGACCATTCTAATTGACCGAGCTGACACAGTTGTGAACAGATCGGTGTTTGTATGTATATTTGTATATTTGTCTGACGATAAATTGCGTAACGTTACTGACGTTCATTTGATTTTCATGAAAAAAATTAAGCAAGTACTTAAAGATCTTCTATCTTTTAGTTATGGTGAGGCTAGCGAGTCCCTCTTGAAAGACCTGACAGCTTTGGTAAATCTCATGTTATCTGGACGGGTCAGTGATGACGTCATTGAAATTTTGTATGGCGCTAATTTATGCGCACATCAACTTGGTTTTGGTTCGCGAGGTGGATGTGAGGCTGCTGTTCATTCTGTCCGAACTTTTCTCGATCAAAATTGTGGAGAGGTACTGCTAAAGGTGGATGTCAAAAACGCTTTTAATTCGGTCGATCGCGGTGACCTGTTGACACACGTAAAATATAAAATTCCTGATCTTTTCAATTTTCTCTGGCAATGCTATGGCAGTCCCACCAAATTGACATACCAAAACAATGTTTTGTTATCATCAGTCGGTTGTCAACAGGGTGATCCTTTCGGTCCCGCTATTTTCAGCCTGGCTATTCACCCAATTATTCAACGTCTCCAGTCCAAACTTAATGTTTGGTACTTGGATGACGGAACCTTAGGAGGCGACGTTCTAACGTTCTAAGTGATTTACAAATTCTCATAGACGAATTTCGTCATATTGGTTTCGAACTAAATTTTTCTAAATGCGAACTTTTTGTTTGCGATTCATGTCCGGATAAAGATGTGGTTATTGAAAAATTCAATAATTTAGCTCCCAATACCAAATCATTAGACAGGCGTTCTCTCCGTCTCCTGGGTTCACCGATATTGGATGAGTCTTTTTCACCTTTTGTTGAGGAAAAAATCAAAATTTATATTAATTTATCGCACAAAGAAACTCCGAGCATAGCTCTCTCCATTGCCCGCTGTGTGACTCTGAGCTTTTCCAAAAGGCCAACAGTTAAGGACCACGTCTCAGTACCATATGTCATCACTGGCAACACACACTGGTCAAAGACCCTCGTCTTGAGGCACTGTGGTATCTTAGACGAGAAGATGTCACGCTATTTCCCGAACGCTTCCCATCCGAGTTGGATGGGCTCGCGCTCCGCGCGCGCGAGTTTAACCGTCTATACGAAAAAATTACGTAATAAATTGAGAACCTCCTAATTTTTTCAAGTTGGTTAAAGAATTGCACGCATGCTCATGCTCACATAGAAAATGATCGAATAAAATATGTTTTTGAAAGCAATATTCGATACAATACCTCGACACGATATCAAACAAAAGATACGAGAGTCTAGACTCCATTATTCAGATCGAGGTTTCGAATTTAGAATCAAATTTTAAATCGAATTCTTTTTAAATGTCATTTGTTTGTCGACATTGGCGCGTGCCCACTAATGGAAAGGTTCGTTTTTCAAAAAAATATGGAACTGTCACGAATCGTTCCGTGCAGGCCATTTTGAGACTTATTATGATACACCAAAGTTAAATTTTCAGTGCCCATTGGTAAGAGTTGTGACATTTTGTAGAGCTTTTCTTGGAATGTTATCAACCAGTATATTTGTTCGGGTTACGATGTTTCTTTTAAATCCTTTATCGAATTTCCAAAGAGTGTTTCGAATTAAAACATTATTTGCGTGTCGTGAGCGATTTTAAAGTGCTTCTCGATTAATCGTGATCGAGTGTTGGATATCGTTTTAATAGATGGTTTATTAGTCGAAATTTTTGGAATTAGATTAGTCACATTGATGTCATAGAAAATTTTGTTTTTATTTATTTATTTAGTTTAGCAGTTCTTCCGTTAATCATTTCACCTCATAATCCTCATATTAATTTTACAATACAAGGGTGCAAGTGCCGTTCTTTTATCGATCGTCAAATTGGCAGTTGAGGTCGTCAAATTCGATAATAAGCCATTTTTTCAGTACTCGCTGTGATCGATTCTATGGCATTTTAGCGAATTTGACGATGGATAAAGAACGGTACTTACACTGCTGACTCGCTTCATCGCAAACCATCCTCGGTGCTTGGCGAAAAATACTCCGCTTAGAAACCTTTATTCATAATATAATTACATTAAAAAACCGGACAAAAGTGAGTAGGAGTCGCACCCTGAGGGTTCCGTACAAACTTAGTAAATATGTATGTAGATCCATCCCGGGAATCGAGTCTTGACGAAAAAAAGGTTAAAAAGATTGAAATATTTAATCAAAAACTTAACTTTGTAGTTGGCAAACAGGTGCTCCGATACATACCAACTACAAAGTGTAAGTTTGTAATAGCAAAATCTATTAGACCTTACTTCATGTCAAATTTCATGATTATAGGTCAACGGGAAGTATATACCCTATAGGCATTGATTCCTTTGTGAAATCGCAAAGTATGCGAAAATATGTGACATAATCGGTCATATCTTTTATTCGCGTTGTCTTACTAGTTTGATTTTTTCACAGCTAAAAGAAATTGTAGACCCAAGTACATATTTGATATAAATTCCACTTGATACCTTTACGCATTCTTGAGAAAAAGGGTCTTGACAGACGGACAACAAAGTGATCTTATAAGGGTTCCGTTTTTTCCTTTTGAGGTACGGAACCCTAAAAATAATTATAGATAGTGAAAAACGTTTCTCTCTCTCTCTGTCTCTCTCTCTTTTGGATCTACACAACAAACATATGAGCGAACATTTTACAGATTTCAGTTTACTCATCATCATCATCATCATCATTTCAGCCGTAGGACGTCCACTGCTGGACATAGGCCTCCCCCATCGATCTCCAAAAGGGCCGGTTGGAAGCGGCCTGCATCCAGCGTTTCCCTGCGGTCTCTTTTAGGTCGTCTGTCCATCTTGTGGGTGGACGTCCTACGCTGCGCTTACCAGTCCGTGGTCTCCATTCCAGAACCTTTCGGCCCCATCGGCCATCTGTTCTGCGTGATATGTGCCCTGCCCACTGCCATTTCAACTTACTAATCCGGTGGGCTATGTCGGTATGCTGAAACGTGGTCTCTCACTATGGGCCTCATAAGCAAGCTCAAAGTCGCACAACGAGCTATGGAGAGGGCTATGCTCGGGGTTTCTCTACGAGATCGAATCCGAAATGAGGAGATCCGTAGACGAACGAAAGTCAGTTTACTAATTAAAATTAAATTTTAAAACAAAATAGGTATCAGTTTCTTAAGTCAAATGAAAAATTTAAAAAAAACCACCATATTATCTTCCCACAATCAAAGCATAGTAAGACAGAGCGGTCAAACGGGCCGTCTTTACGTCATCGCTCAAATTATGCCTAATTTATGTTGATTGAATCCATAATAGAAACTATCAACACTTGGACCGGTATCTTAGGGCCTTCGCACACTCAGAACTTTTAGGGAACAACGATCAGTAACGGCGACTAAATTTAACAATATACAAAAGTTGATTTTAATTACAATATTGCAACTATAATAGCAGTGCCCGGGGTTCTTTCACTTGCTGTTCTACTGAAATCGTATTTTTTCAGAATAAAAAGAATACAATGGTACTAAATTTCATGCAAATCCATTTAAAGTTGAATGGGAACAAATCTACTTTGACAATTACATACACGCTCACATACACTAACATTCGCATTTGTAATGCTATAGTGTGATGGTCTACAAAACGGCCAATATTGCTGTTTTAACCGACGAAAAAATAAGACATGTTCTAGGTCGTGTACGCGATGCGAATATATAAATATATATATATATATATAATATAACTATATATATATATATATAATATAACTAAGGACCACGTCTCAGTACCATATGTCATCACTGGCAATATACACTAGTCAAAGACCTTCGTCTTGAGGCACTGTGGTATCTTGGACGAGAAGCCGTCACGCAATTTCCCGATCGCTGCCCATCCGAGTTGGATGGGCTATATATATATAGTTATATTATATATATATACATATTTTATATATATGTATTTCGTAATTTTGTTGAACGATCGATTGAACGGTATCCTGTCCCAACTCCCAACGCCTACGTATATTATTATCATATTATCTGGAGTGTGCTCGGGCCGTTATTTATGCAGTTCTCAAATAACAGTTTATTTTTTCTATTTAGGCATTTATTTATTATGCAAAGGTTAAATTACGATGGTGGAAATTTAATTGATTTTTCAACAACCGACATCTTTTAGGCGGAACGCGTTGAAGTCTTTCGTAAAAGAAAAGGAATAAAGATTTTACCTTTTTTATATAAACATACATATTTATGTAAAATGACAGTTGTTATGGCAACTAACGTTTATCAAACTTATATTTAAGTAAAACACCCTTAAATAATGTACCGAGTAATTGTGTAATTAAGCATTGGACCTTAGATAAAATAAAATAATTAAATATCCAAAAGCATCTAAATATGGAACTATGTAAATAAATCTTGGAAGTCAACTTTAAGCTAAGGCGCTCGCAAGTACAATTACAATTAACAAGTAGAAGTAGTAGTCGGCAGTCGTTCAGTGTGGAGGTTAAAGGGGGAGGCCTATGTTCAGCAGTGGACGTCTTCTGG
This sequence comes from Agriopis aurantiaria, assembly GCA_914767915.1. Classification (NCBI taxonomy): domain Eukaryota; kingdom Metazoa; phylum Arthropoda; class Insecta; order Lepidoptera; family Geometridae; genus Agriopis; species Agriopis aurantiaria. The sequence goes on from OU611982.1 coordinate 4,530,787, forward strand.
CTGATGATGATGATGATGACATTTCAAAGGTGTATCGTGTATCATAGTACACCTATTTGAGAGAAAGATTTATAAAAAAAAGTCAGATAAACAAGGAAGATTATGATAAGGTGGCGCTGCGGGTGTGAACGTAATGTATCTAACCTAAACCGAACTTACCAGCAGCAGACGATATCGTTGCCCTTTTGCATGTGGACTATTAGTTCATTGATGTCACTACAAGATGTTACTTAGTGTGCGTGAAAAATGAGAAAGTGAGCCGTCTTACTTTACACTAGTGATGAAAAGTCGATTATTTAAATAAACGAGTAGGTGATCTTTTACTATCTCAAACTATCTCCAATTCGCCAAAGTCACCTACAATAATCAACAATTTCTCGTGTATCTATCTACTATAATTATATCCATGGCTAAGCTTGTTGTCTATATAAATAGGTAAAAATAAAAAATAAATGTGAGCATAATATTTTATATTTGGTGTCTACAAACGTTGTCGATCATAAATATTTAACAATAGTTTGTTCCTTAAATAAATACTCAATGATGATGATGATGATGGCGTAACAATACCCTCCGCTGAACTATATACATACAGTCACGATTCCATATTATAAGACAAAACTAATTACACAATATTTACTAGAATATATTTGTCAAAGACTAGAATATGAAAGTACTAAAAATATAAAACAAAGTCATGTATGAACAAAAGTTCCTTTTGTCGAAGCATGTATGTTGTATGTCCAATGTATGTCACACCATTTATAACTCAAAAATGGCTGGACCTATTTTCATGATCTTTGATTTGTCGAGATTGCTCTCCGCCCCGAATAGCAGAATACCTACGTATTAAAATATCGAAAAAATACACGGAAATATAAATTATGAACAAAATTAATTTTCCCGTACATTTTATTTGGAACGGTTAGAATTGAAGTCGTATACATTGACATATTACATCACAGACAAAAAAAAAAACAAATCATCAGTCAAAGGAGGTCGCACCAAGGAGGTTGCTTCAAGGAAGTATATAACGCTAGTGAAACCACGGGGCGCAGCTAGTTTGCAATAAATAAAAGATTACGACACAGGCCTTTTTACCTTTACTACTAAGGTTGTATGTAGGTAATCGTACAACCTCCATACTGTAACAGATGAAGTCATAACCCCGATACCCAATTAACATCAAAACTAATAGCTCAAACACAATATATACGCGGACCCAATTAATTGTAAAATTATTTACATCTTTACAACACACTGACATAAATTTTTATTGCACTATACATTGATTAGTATAACGATCCAGTCGACTGTTTGATGATCGAATTAACATTTTATAGAAATTAATCGATTCTGTATTTATATCGATTATAGTATTCGAATGAATCGTGCTATAAATGTCTCGTTATCGTTATTACGGTAACGTATGGGGGTTCGGTGGGAATCGGGAACGGTCGGTTTCCTGTGTATTTTTAATTAGCTTTTTCGTAATGAAAATGATATTGGCTAGTTCGTTACGGCGATGTTAAGTTGGCTCTAATTCGGAGCTTATTAAGATGATTTCTGGTGATTGAGGGACAAGTTTATGTTACTAAGGTCGTATAATGCTTGATAGCTTTGGGTATGGATCCTAGTAGGTAATTGTACCTTATGCTTGAAAGTGACAACCTCTTTATCTATGCTAATGGTTGGAACATATTATTTCAAAGTTCATTAGGTATAATCATCACGTATTATCATGGTTCATTATTTACGAGGGCTTTGTATGCCATGGTCTCGGTCATATTAGATCAGCGTAAGGACTCTGGTCCCTTTTGATTGTGTAAGTTGCTTTGTAGAACGGGGCTGACATGATCGCATAGCCCACTAAAGCCCAAACAAAAATTAGATTAAAAAAAACATTTAGTGTAAATTAACACAGAACATTTTGCCAGCTTGGGGTGTTTGAGTCTATTGAGAAACGTGCCAAGAGGCTCATCAGCAACGAATCACTGTTGCAAACTAAGCTTCTCAGTCTTGAGCATCGGCGCAAAGTTGCTAATCTATCGGTTTTTTATCGGATACATTTCGGTGAGTGTGCATCGGATCAGCATTATCTAATTCCCCCTGCCCATTTTTCTATTGAACTACCAGAGCGGGCACGAAAACTCGACACCGCTTTATGGTTGATATTCAAAAACCCGTACGAAGTGCTTTTATTCCACTTTTATAGAGCGAACTGCTATATAGTCTGTGGAATGCGCTGCCTGAATGGGTGTTCCCGATAGTTACAATCTGGGTGTCTTCAAATCACGAGTGAATCGGTTTCTTCTAGGCAGGCGTGCTCCATCGTAGACCACATCAAGCGAGATGGCGGCCAAATGCAGGCCTATTATTAAATAAAATTAATTTAACAGTATAAGGCAAATAAAGTTCTTTTCATTACTCTTACTCGGAAAGTAGGTCTGAAGTTGCCTGAGGAGCGGGTTGAAAGTAATACATATCAGCCCTAGGGAGAATTACTTTCAACTGTCAGACACACAAATTATAAAAAAAAACTAGTTCTATTTTCACATTTGTATTGAACCATGTTCCAACTTTTTTTTTCTCCTCTGAAGATTATGGTCCCGCACTTCTCGTGCAGTTGCCTGAGTCAGGATGCAAAAAAATTTTTTTTGACGGGAATCCGATCTTCATTGTAGAGTTTGTATTAGCACAATGAGTTCATCTGATTCCGATATGGATTTAACGCCTGATTTCAAATGAGAAGTGGCTAAAGCAGTAGTGGAAAACCTTTTATTTTTAGTTTCCTTGTATTCGTAATGAAAAGCACAGTGTTTACCTCGGGGTTAATGTAGCCCCATTACCTTCACCCCTAGGGTAACAATTTACTATTGTAACTTGACTCTATAGCTTAGGTTCATCATTTATTTAGGGAAGTAGAGAATTTCACGGAAACTAAAGTCCTCACTAGAGAGGAAACCCTATGTTTACTTCTAAGGGCAGAAAATTCTTAATCCGCTGTATCATTACCTAATCTGTGACAATTCCAACTGGTTATCTATTACGGTTCGAAAGATACAGCCGTTAAAAGGTAGGATAGACAGACAGACAGCTTAGGCTTAGTAATAGGGTCCCGTTTACAATCTTTGGGTACGGAACCGTAAAAACTACTTTGAACTAATACTTTTAGATATTAGGTACTTGCTATTATTATTTACGATAGAGGCTATATTTTATATATATTTTTTTTTTTTTTGGCTGGATTTTATGTATATTGAATTTGAATTGATTGCAAAACTAATTTGTGGGTTAGGTTAACCCTCATAAAATATGTTGATAGCTGTTTCTAAATCTTTTTTTATTTATTTTAAATATTTAGTTAAATTAAAATGTATAGCTTGGCTGACATTTTGACCTCATTCATATTTAATGGCACCATACTAAATCATACAGGATACGAATATGATCTACTAAGCTGAAAAGAGTTCATTGTGCTTATCATTATGTACTTACAATTTTTTTATTCACGGAAAAATATCAGCTGGCCTGTACATTTAATTGCTATGTGTGCTTAATAAATTGTTATTAACCCGTTTCTTATTGTCCCTAATTAAGGAGAAGTTATTTTGCTCCCGCGTTCTTTAGAGGTAGCACTACTCTAAAGAACGTTGAGTGTAAATATCTGATTTCTGTGGTAGAGCTGATATCTTTTCCGCGATTTAAATCATGACATCAAGAATTAATTCCTATGTATTTGGTATTTTTACGAGTTCACAATCTGGAGCACTTTGCTATGTAGACAGACACACACACACACACACACCAAATGTCATTCCAATCAGTTCAGGAGTGGCAGAGTTGAATGGGAACAAACACACACACACACACACGTGCACGCACGCACGCACGCACACACACACACACACACTTAACCACACTTAACCGGGGTACCAAGCTGAAAAGAGGTAGGATAAGGCTAAGAGCGATGATAGCTGAATAGTACCATGTGCGCTTTACAATCTGATGGCACCCGGTTCAATCCCCAGCCCTACACCAAGTTACTTAGTACTTACTTAGTACTAACACTTATTTAGTACTTAAAACTAATTATGTGCACCTAGTTTTGATGCCGTCGCTCAAATACGGTGAAGGAAAACATCGTGAGGATCCGGTCCAAGAACCTCAAACGGTGAAACATATGAAATTTACCAACATGCACTGGGCCACCATGGCGGATTAGGGCCCATCTTTTTTTAGGGCTCATCATCTCTCTCTGACAAGGCCTGTGTCACAACAGTGAAAACATGATAGCCTGATGTTTTTTTAGTCGTTTTTATACATTCGTGTTTCATCCTACAATGCGTGTCAAATGTCAATGTGTATCAAACTCTCTAAATAACGCTGCGCGACACGGTCAAAAGCTTTATCGATTATCGACAAAACAAACTCATAAACATCGATCGTGACGCCAAACGATCGCAAAATAAATCGGAATTGAATCAACACAAAGCTTATTATAAATACTGCAATATAAACCAGAGTGTATTTAAAATAATTTAAATGGAAACGTCTGGGCGTCGTAGCGTTCACAAAACGTCTTTATTCTGCCTGTAATTTATGGGAAGCTATAAAGTGCTGTACCTAAAGATCGGTGAATAAAAGTTAGCCAGCAAACGCCTGCGCCCGCGCCGGTCTGGATACGATACACTAAAAATCGAATGGTTAGTGATGATCTTATAAATTTTATCGATAACCTTGAAATCTTGAGCTTGAGCGTTAGCTTTCATCGTGTATTCTGTTCGATAAAATGAAACAGTATTTAAAAATATATTATGTATAATATGTTGTTTAATTCATTAGCTCGGCTTATCACCAATAACATCACTTACTTAAATAAATAAAAAAACTACTTACTTGAATATATGTACATTTATTAAGATATACTTTGCGACTTTTCAGTTTCCCTCAATTTTGGGAATGAATCTCATTTCTGTTTCTCTTGTGATGCACATTATCGAGATCAAACAAGATGTTGTTTGTCAAGAGGTCACAAATAGTCATCTTTTGTATTTATAATGTGAAAAAGTGTAATTTAACGATTTATCGTTTTATCGATAAGTTACCCCATCATTAGACCCGCCCGAGTCCCGGCTCTGCTCGTAAAATCTTATGATAAGAGCCATTATCATCACAAAGGATGCGTGTAATTGTTTGTCAAATAAATACTAATAAAACGTTGATGTTTATTAAATATAATTTTGAAAAGGACCTTTTATGTTTTCTTGATTGTCGGAGAGAAATAGTGTTTTAGTGATTACGTTCCTGCTATCATTCAATTTGAATGTCAGTTTTATTAAATTGATCGTAAAGTTTGTGTGGATTTACGTCGGATATATTTAAATTTTCGACTTCATATGAATATTGTCTGACAACTTTAGAGTTACACAGTTGTACAATATTTTTATAGGTTGGTAAGTAAGTAGTAAGAAGTCTGATATGTTTCTTTGTCGTTATAAAACCACAATTGAACCTTTGACTGGTAAGTCGGCACATAACGAGACTTACCACCTAATAACAGTGAATAATTAGTAATTACGTGGTCGGACCGTAGGTCACAGATTAGCAAACTGCAGATGGACCAATATCCTACTCAGAAGTTGCAAAAGAACAATAATACAATTTTTTTCTTATTCTATCTTGCACTTAGTTTAGTGACGTCAGTATTCGTAGAGATCCTAACTAACTATATAATAATAACTATATATAACCTAATATCGAGGCTTTAATAAAAGCTGTGTTTAGAAGTTGCAAAAAAACTATTTAGCAAGCTATTTTCTTTAGATGTTGCAAGCATTCCTCATGATGTATCACCTTGGCTTTAAAATGTATCAACCTAACTTTCTCATGACGCCTAGGTTATGTTTGCCTCAGCACTACTCATGGTCATTCAACTGACAAAGGGCTGTTATTATAATGCATGACTCATCTATCAACTTTTGTGGTTACCTACCGAATATATTTTTAAATTTACATATTTGTTAAGTACTAGTTAGTAATTATATTACAATCGTATGACGTAAATTAAGCTCCAACATAAGACTTCTTCTTTGCGTCATGTTCATATGATATGATATCTATTATTAATCTGTGGTTAAAGATGCTAGTATTTCAACTAGTTTATTTTTCTGCATACTTTTGTAATCTAATATTTTGTTGTGTACTGTTCATTGATACTTACATAAATAAAAAATAAAAAAGTAAGGGAATCATACTGTCAACTAAATAAATTCAAAAGTTTGCGAGTAAGATGTGTGTGTGTATGTGTGTGTGTTTGTTCCCATTCAACTCCGCCACTCCTGGGGCCTTACGGACAACTGCTATTACAGGCACCTAATCCGTTCAGTTGGAAAATCACGCGACCGCAAACCGTATCTGGGCGCGATAAAGTTCACGTTCGCGTGATTTCCCAACTGAGCGGAGTAGGTGCCGCAATTAGCTGTTGTCCGTAAGGCCCCTGAACTGATTTGAATGACATTTGGTGTGTATACGTAGCTTATAACCTTGGCTTTTCAATCTCTATCTCTATGCAGATAAAAGTCACGTCTGTTGATCTGCGTGAAAGAGTAACAAACAAACCAATTATGAACTGATATAAGTAGAAGTTCATAATTGGTTTAAAGTTTTCCTGTCTTTAGATAATTGACAGAAACAGTTACCTACTTTGCGGAAGTTCATATTCAAAACTGTATCTTACCCTCATATTGATAGACGTAAATAAGTACCTCAAATCCTCACGTCACCCTCAAGTGGTGTTTTGTCATATAAAAAACATCACTTGAGGTTGACGTGAGGATTTGAATGACCTTTATAGACATCTCTAGAGTTATATGATTATTTACGGGATATTTACCGTGGTAAGGTTGTGGAAGGTTGTGGAACTTATAATCATATAACTTTAGTGAACAACCGTGACAGCTTAAAACAGTGATCTCTAGAGTATCTGTTACCAGCAATCATCTACGCTTCAATGTCGTGTCAATAAACAATAAATAATTAATTATTTATTTTTCATTGTACAGGAATTAATAAAACTAATCAAATTAATTATTTTCATTTAATTTTAATCAGATTTTTTATCAGGTTTAATTTTGTTTTCTAGCTTAAATTAAATTAATTAACAATTTCCTGTAAAGTAAAAATGAAAAATAAATCCGTAATTATATTATATCCTACTAATATTATAAACGCGAAAGTTTGTATGTATGGATGTATGGATGGATGTTTGTTCCTCGTTCACGCTGCAACGGAACAACGGATCGACCTGATTTTTTGCATGGTTATAGTTCAAGAGCCAGATAGTGACATAGGCTACTTTTCATCATCACCATCACCATTTATCATCACTACGCGGGTGAAACCGCGGGGCGCAGCTAGTTATAGTATAAATGCGAAAAGTTTTGGTTTGTTGGTTTGTTCCTCTTGTAATAAAATCCTCTAACTACTCGACAGACGTGACAGACCCTCCTCCTCTCCGTAGACGCCCTAGAATCATCTTGGGCGACCCGGATGACCGCATCGCCGTCGTCACCGCGGCGGCGCTGGGCTCGCCTGATCCAACTGCTCCTTGCAATAGGAAATATTCAGTTTTTGGTACAGGCATCGGTTACCAGAGGCGCACACACACACACACAGCGATCCCGCCGGCGGGATCGTAGACCCCCAGGATCTGTTAGAAGATCGGTTAGATTCTCTCCAAATAATCATTCAGTTCAACAAACCGTTAGGGCTCCAGGGCACACCCCTTCTGGGGTGCCTGGGCAAGTCTGATTCCCACTCCCGGCGACGGCCAAACCGAGGTTCGTACCTTCGAGGTGCCCTTGTGCTAGTCGCCCACAAACTTAAACCACCAAGTTATGCCGAACGCACTCTGCGTTCGCTAACTAGTCCGGTCAAGCTGTAGAGGCCAAAAGGCCAACAGTACAAGACAATATTAAAAAAAATTAAAAAAATGTTTTGTTTGTTACTCTTTCACGCAACAACAGAGCAACGGATTGACTTGATTTTTTGCATGTGCATAGTTCAAGGGATGGAGAGTAACATAGGCTACTTTTCACCTTCATCATCATCATCATTTTTCATTTCACTACGCGGGTGAAACCACGGGGCGCAGGTAGTTTTCGTATATAAAGGCTAATAAAGACACGTAATTGAAGCGGAAAAACACTGGAGATGTCTTGATGTCGGTGTGCTTCATCTTTGACCATTATTGTCGCTTACCAACAGACGAGTTGAAGGTCAAACGCGGATATTCGCGATAAAAAAAAGTTTTGAAGTTTGCTGTCTCTTTCTCAGTAATTCATAATGCCCCTAGGTCGCAACATCGGTTCTATAATCGGTCACGTAGAGATGATCCCTTCACTGTCCTTGGCGGTGAGTAACACCGAGCTGACGGCGTCGGTGTGTGATTGACGGTGACTCACTATTGTCACTATGGCTCTAACACGAGCGAAAAGCGAGATAAATTCAAGCCCTGTCAAACTTATTTATTTGTGGTAGATTACAGCGCCAGCCCTGGGCAGAGCGAGAGGAGCGTTTTCTCTAGGCGCCAGAAAACAACAATGCCAATAGTGAAAAAAATTACATTTTGGATGCACTCCGCGCTTCACGCCTCGGGCAGTGTCGGCGTGTCAGGTGGCGGGGCGCACTTACATCGTTTGTATCCAGCCTTAATTTTTTTAGCAACCAAATTACGAAAGAAAATATGGCTTTGGTATAAACTATGAGCCAGTCGCAGCTTTAAGTATTGTATGTAATAGAATAAGATAGTTTTAAGTATTGTGTGTATAAGAGCACTCACGCTTGCTTAAAGGCCTAGATCAGCTTAAAGGCTACTTCTTACGGCGGCATCGTGTGACGGGTCGCCGTCTTCTCTCAAACATGGTTAGAGAGAGAGAGAGAGAGAGATCTCGAACACGTCCGATACCAGTGTAGGTCTTAGATGAAAAAGTTCCATAACAAACCAACTCGCTTGCCACTTATGTCTTGTACCATACTCCAAGTCCCACAGACTCAACTAATCACATTATTTTTCCAATTAGACACACACGTGACCATATTTCACGAATCTTGATTCATTTGGTTATCTTTAGTATTGGATCCGTTTCGCGGAATCAATTTACCTGTTTATTGGATTTGTTTTCCCCCTTATTATATGAATAAATACCTAGACTTCGAGGAAAAGCTTATGAAAGTTAGTTTTTGTCATAATAGTGACATCGGAATGAAAAATCAAGTAAAATACATAAAAATCATTTTAATTTACATACCTTTCAGTTATTTGGTACATAAAAGTATCTGAGACGTTGGACGGATTGGTTACCTACTAAACGGAATGTATAGATAAAATAACGATTTTAAAGAATCAAAATGCTATAGAAAATAATATACATCCAACCTTATCCAAATATTTACTTATACCTATCATATTTACAAACATTTGTATAGACTGAAAGTCAATATAAGCTGAGAACAATATTTTAACTAAGTACTTAATTATTATCTTAATTTTATTCACAAAGTTCAACATAATTAACTTTATTATTATAAAACTTTTTTCACAATCATAAATAGGTTACATGCTAATAACATCTCTATTTTAAAACTAATAATAAACTTCCGTACTCACAGATATACACAACCAGATCGGCAATATATTTTAGTGAAAGAGACAACTTGATATGGCTCAGCACAAGTACGAAAAGGACATAAATAGATTTTGTTGTCCTTATCGGCGTGACCTGTTTTTGGTACCTCAAGTGTCAAAATCTGTAATAATCAGTGACAAACAAAACGGGTCTGAATTATATTTATTGCCTTTTTTTGGTGATTTAATGTGATAAATGCGTGTTTCCTCTGAGAAATAATTGTAAAAGATATTTTACAATGGTTGGTTGTAGCATTTTGGGCTGCAAGAAGCGCAGTGAGCGAAAATACGATGATGAGCGAGAGGCACTGAGCTAGCCACGCTCATTGAAAATCTATAGGTAGTAGATCTGTGTCCGTACTCAAATTCAAATACGTTCCAATTTGTCACTTCACAAACGTCATAAATCTACCAATTCTCGTAAACACAGATCAATAAAAATGTAGATAATAAATTCTTCAACAGATCAAGTCCGCTCTTTGTCGAAGGAGTTCCAATCTCAGCTCGTGTTCTCTGGCGGCTAGCCTCAGAGCTGCGATACTTGATGTCCTCACATCGTCCATTGCTGGTTGGACAGGCAATGATTCACTGCCAGGCGATATCGGAGGGGAAATGGATGGTGCTGGCGAGCGAACGTCCGGAGAGGTTCGGCTGTGGTCAGTGCCACTCTCCGAAGAGAGCCGATGTTGTTCTGGGGCCGCGAAGTTGGCGAAAAGAGAGTGGAAGTGAGCGGGCGCGGAAGCGTAAAGCGGAGCACCGAATAGAGATGACCGTGATAGAGGTGGTAAATACTGGGTCCCGAAAAGTGGTGTGTTTGCGTATCTGTGGAAGAAAACTATGTTAAAAGAACTGTATTTTGTTTGAGTACACTGACATGACCATTTAAATCTGGCATGTTACGTTGATATATCTGTCTATAAATCTAGCAATTTACCTAAACGAAGCGAGTGCAGCAGCGTCGAACTGCTTCCTTAGACCGAAACCCGGGCCAAGTAGAGCAGGCGCTGGTAGTGCGGACGGCAGAGGCTGACTCAGGTACCCGCTGTATGGGTGAGCGTGGGGCCCCACCTTTTCCTGCTTCCTCCATTTTGCTCGCCGATTTTGGAACCACACCTGGAAGTTTGATGGTGACTTGAAACATTTGACGTTATAACTCGACTCGAGTTTCGACTTAAGACCTAATCTATACTTATAATAAAACTGTAACAAGTCCAATTCTGTACATTGAAAATATTTTGAAAAAAAATATTGGACGGCACTCTATAATCGGTACTGAAGTCAAAACTGTATTTTTTTTTTTTGTCTCTCTGTCTGTCTGTCTCTGGGCCGCGCATCACGCCGAAACTACTAAATGGATTCAAATGAAACTTAGCATAATTTGAGTTCATACTCCGAGCTAGGTTATAGAATACTTTTTATCCCGAAATTTTGCATGGTTCCCTTGGGAGAGGGGATGAAAGTCAAAATGTGTACTTAGTTGTAAATCATTACCGCGTAGTCCGATTTCATTAATAATTTTTTTGTTAGAAAGGAGGTACATTAGAAAACGTCCCGTAAAAATGTCAAGGTCATCGATTGCGTAGTTCAGAAATTACAGACAACACAACCGTCAGTATTAGGTCCAAATAACTTGACCTCCTGAATGTACAGGAACCTTTAAACGTACGGCTCATCTTAAGCTGGAGGTAGCATTGTAGTGCACTCTGTAGTGTACGTTGAGTAGGTACTTAATAAAACTATAAATTAATAAATCTTATTAAACAAATAAATGACAAAAAGGGTCCGCAAATCACGTGATGCAAATTAATGGGGGTTACTATATTTTGTAGAAGTTTTTTATGGAAGGAAAAATTAAGAAAATTGGAAAATTTCAGAAAATTTAACAACAAATTTAACTTCTCGCGTTTTTAATTTCTAAGACAGGACAACGTCTGTCGGGTCAGCTAGTTTACTAATAAAAATAAAAATAAATATTTTTGCGACATTTTTCACACTCGGTCATGGCGGTAATGGCTCTGTCAAACTTCTGCAGTGCAAGTACCGTTCTTTTATCGATCGTCATATTGACAGTTGAGGTCGTCAAATTCGATAATATGCCATTTTTCAGTACTCACTGTGATCGATTCTATGGCATTTTAGCGAATTTGCGATCGCTAAAAGAACGGTACTTGCACCCCTAATTCGGTGACACCTTAACGATAGCTCAAGATCTGTGCTCAAGATAATAAACTTGTTTTTTTTTTTCAGTTTAAACGGCCTTATTAAAGCAAGTTAAGTTTGATTTGGTATTTTTGTTCGGACGTTGTGCTTTACTACAGCAAAACATCAGAAACTCAAAGATAATAATAAACTAGTATAGATATAACAACAATAATAACATAAATAACACAAAACATAAACGTACACTATTCAAGTCTTGGCAAGTCAAATCTGTGTGTTAAGGCTCTGAGTTAAGACATACCAAGATACAAAGTAACACTAATTCTAACTGATAACCGTTAGTTACTCAATTATCGTTCTAATACAGCATTAGTTCCCGAGACTGGTCCCAGGTCCTTTGAAAGCCAGTCTCAATAAGGCAACATGCAATACAACAACTTATAAATCTCTACTAATTACAGAACTGCACATGTTGCCAGCTCCCAATTTGGACATGTCAAGAATTCCTAATCATTAACCACTAACGGGAGTAATAAACAAAAAATAATTTCTAATTAAGATAACAGGTAACGAAATGTTGTAGAGAATATTGATTTATTAAATTATATAATTATTTTTTAATTGATTTAGTTTGTACTCAGTCATTCATCAGCACTCATAAAATTGCTGGCTTAGGTCATTAAAACTAAATTTGCTGCCTCAAAATTTCAATTAACTAATCAATTTGAAATAGCAAAAAACATACGTTAGTTATAATGGTCTCGTTAATTCGGAACGAGTGAGTGTTAAATAAACGAGTATAGTTTTAAACCGTGTACCGTTTCATGCTTCCGTCGAAAAACATTACATACAACATAATTTCACGAAGTGAAACTAACACAATAAAATTCAATAGCCATCCATAAGAGCTTCATGATTTTTTAACTTTTTAAATTCCTACATTAAATGCGTAATTGGGAATTTTAAACAATGTCGTATTGCCAAGTTTGCTCGCGGCTCGGTCTTTAATGAAAACGTCTGCGCATTCGCTGTGATTAAGTGATCATTAAGGTGTCGTTACACCGTACAATCGTCGTAGTCGCGTTCCCTTGCGCGTAAAAGGAATCTTGAAACTGCTGTGACCATAACTCTCTCTTAATAATGGACGGTAATCGTCTTAATCTTTGGTGATAGCTGGTCACCGTTACGGTGTTTTGTGATGTTTTTAAATTAACTAGATTTTCCCATGGCTTCGCTTAATACATCCCACTCAAGTATAGTGTAGGTTTCTATAAGAGAAATAATTTTCAGAATCAATTCACTAGTTTTAGAGATTACTTCCTACAAACATCCTTCCTACAACAAAGTCACACATTTACAAAGTTTACCTCTTAATAGTATTAGTGTTGATGTTTTTTTTTATGATGCAACTTTCTTGCCGAATTTTATCAATATTAGGTCATGGTTACACGGAGAGATGGTAATTAGCCGGAAAGAGTCACACCTAGAAACTCATAATTTAGATAATTTTTTACTATGGGTCCAATATATAACCTATTGAGAAAAGCTGTTTCATATGAAAATTATTCAGACTTGACAAAAAGTTGTTTTCGTAGGTCAAAAAAGACCAACAGAGTATTTTTCACTTTTATGATATATGTTTGAAATATTCAACATCACATTGGTATATATTAGGTATTATAATAGAACGAGTAGATAAGTAGAATTAGAAAACTTAATATGTAACTAATTAAAATTATATAGAACCTTATTATAGCATAGCTCATTATGCATAGATGAAAATTGTATTCCTATGTGTAATTGTTAAGTATCAATTGAAGCGATTATCTAGTTAATTCATTTTTTACGATCATAGTAGATCCTTGTAACATGTGATCTTTACAAATTGCTAGTTTAATACATTGTTGATAATTTTATGGTCCGGTCCATTTTACGATGGTTTTGAACTTTACACAAAGAATAAATTAAATAGAACTAAATTATGACTAGTGTTTGCTACGGTTTACATGTATATTGTAATTTACTTGTTTTTTGTATATTGTGATCGTGCTTCTATAAAAGTGGAAGTATTAAACATGTTAATGGGAATGTCTCATTAATTTGACGTAATTATGGTCACCTGATCACCAATGAATCGACCAACATGGACGTGAGAAAAATATTAAATTTTTATGAGGAACATAGTTTTGTTAAATGCAGTGTTTATTTTATGGTCTGCCTGCACTGGCACTTAATGGTTTTATACTTAAACTTTCTTGAGGTTACCTAACCTTAATAAGTTGTTGATAAATCATTTTGAGGGAGCATTTTTAGCTTTTATTCTGAATTTGTAAGTTAATTGTTGAAGTGTGTAAACTAGTCGTTATTTGGCGTTAATTTCTTACAAAATAGGTACGAAAATATATACAAAGTATACATTTTCTTAATCTATACTAATATTATAAAGAATTACATTATTGGATTATTGATATAATGATATATTTACATTATTGGATAAAGGGTTACATTATTGGAGTTTTAGTAAGAATCCTTGTTTTTTTTTTTAAATTTATTATAGCCCATGTCAACCGGGGATAGTGTAGCTTCCCAACAGTGAAAGAATTTTTCAAATCGGTTCAGTAGTTTCGGAGCTTATTCAATGCAAACAAACAAACAATCAAATCTTTCCTCTTTACAATATTAGTATAGATTAGCGTTTAATTTGAATTGCTTTGCGTGAACGGACAAACAAAATGACAATTAAAATGCTTTCTGTATTTTATTTAATGGATTGTTTACAAATTTGTTTCCCAATTTATGTGTTTGTTGAATTCTAAAATACTTTGCTCACCTTTAAGCTATGACTAGAGGAAGATATATCTCCGCAAAGCACCACCCATGTCTTCTAGTTATAGCCAAACTAATATGTTTTGTCATAATACTTTTTTGTAATGGCCACACCTTCGTGACAAGCGTCAAAAGAAGTTTTGGCGCCAACGCGGAAAAAACATGTCGGCTCGTTGGATTATTTTCCTAAACTTGTGTATTTCGAGTGTTAATGTGTATTTTATGGTGAATTATTATTCATTAAGTGCTCGTAAACGTGCTCGAGTGTGGTCAAGTGATATAAAGAGGTGAAACGTGTCTTTTCGTGTTGTTTCCAAAACTCCATAGGAGCCTCATGTAAAGTCTCCACCACTTTACAGGGGCATGAGTTTGACTTGACCGTGACTTACTTAGCTTGACTCTGACTGTTACTATGACTTGCTTGACGCTATTAAGACCATGCAAACTGTTTAATATTACGACTAAAGGACATTGAAACCAAGGTCATAAAAAAAATTAACAAAAAAAAAAGCGTCAAAAGGTTTTACTGATCACAATCAGTGTAATAATCTAAAGAAACTTGTACATGGCAACTGCGTCAATCACATGGAGCCAAAAGCCTCAAAACCGGCAAGAAGAAAAAAAACTAAAGAATTTTTAATTTTTCGCCATTTTCTTATGACTCAATACGCTAGCTTGACAATATCTATATGACTGTCTCATTTGTGTCAACTTATGTAAATTCTATCGCACTTAATATTATTAAACCTTCTATAACAACACATCAAAGACTCCTATTAGAATAATATAAAAAGCTATCATTTAATTATAATAGAAAAAGGTAAAGTCTGATATCCTTGCGGTGTCGCAGGAAAAGGTGGCGTCATGTCGCGCGACCGCGGGGGGTCGATGGTGCGACTTTTTGTCGCCCAACTGCACGCACTTCTGATTTTAAATGATATATTTGATTGAATTTGTGAATAATATTGTGTGGAATAAAATTCATGAGGATTCTTAATGAGGATTGTACTTTTAAGGTATGAGGAGTGACTTCGTGGGTGGACTTTGGGTCGGTCTGGCTAATTGGCATAAGAAAAATGTACCCAAAATGGACTTACTTGGATTCTAGCTTCAGTCAGGCCGATTTTAAGCGCCAACTCTTCTCTGAAAAAAAAATTATAACTTTAAAAGATATAAAAGGCGATGTGGGTAGGTATGTATGTATGTTCCCTATGTACTCCAAAACAGCTGGACCGATTTTGACGGAACTTTCATTGACTGATAGCTTACTTTATAAGGAGTAACTCAAGCAAATTTTTATCATCATCATCAGAATTTTTCATCACCACGCACCTGAAAGCGCGGGGCGCAGCTAGTCTATATACTAATATTATAAAGAGGAAAGATTTGATTGTTTGTTTGTTTGCATTGAATAGCCTCCGAAACTACTGAACCGATTTGAAAAATTCTTTCACTGTTGTGAAGCTACACTATCCCCGGGTGACATAAGCTATATTATTATTATTTTTTAATTTGAGATCCTTACTAAAACTCCAATAATACCCGTGCGAAGCCGGGGCGGATCGCTAGTATAGGATAAAAATATAAGTCAGATAAGCTTATTGATAATTAGTTAACGACCTCTCGCAGGCAGATTCCTTATATTATGCCAGACAATTTTTGTTCCATGACAATAATTATTTCGTCTTTTTTCATCCATACAAATCAAAAATATTTTTGATGTCTATATTTTTTTACATGGATTCGTCCGTCCGCGTTGTGCAAACTCGCATGTTAGTTAGCGACTTATCCACGTATGGATTTGGTTGACGGACCGCCCTCCAACCAACGGGAGAGAAAGAGTAAGAATATCATATTTCCCTCTCTTTCTCTCCCGTTGGTCAGACGGCGGTTGAGGTCAACCAAATCCATACGTGAGTTAACACTATTAAATGCCAATACATTCACGTGGTTTTTAAAGAAAGGGAAATGTGGCAGCTCGGGCAAAGGATAGAAGCCGATTCTTGCACTTGTTTTTTTTAATAATGTCATAATTTCAAACTTTTTTTTGTATTACTGTATTTAGTTTTTAAGAACTTTCTCAGACACTAGGTAAACTTGAGTGTGCTTCATGCCATAGGAAGCTAGCTAAAGCTCAAGCTAACCTACGAAATAGCAAAGTATATAGTAGTATTCGCAAGTTCATATTTTTTCAAACTACCCTCAATTTACGACTTAAGGCCCAGAACATGGCACGCCGCTATCTCACTCGCTTATTTAAAATGCAAGTTGATATAAAATTAGTTCCCCTTTTTGATAAATTTACTTCGGCCATTCTGCAACGTTAGTATTACAATATTTTTTTGGAGTCCGCCATGTCTCAGAATGACGTCACTTAGCGAACCATGCATTATGATTCAAACTAAACGTGTACGCAAAATTTCAGCTCAATCAGTTGTGGACAACTGGGGCCTTACGGACAACAGCTAATTGCGGCACCTAATCCGCTCAGTTGGAAAATTACGCGAACGTGAACCTTACCGCGCCCAGGTACGGTTTGCGGTCGCATGATTTTCCAACTGAGCGGATTAGGTGCCGCAATTAGCTGTTGTCCGTAAGGCCCCTGGTCTAAAATTCAGTTGCCAGAGTTGTCCCACACATACCTGCCTATATGTATAGTAACTAACAGGACAAGTTAAATAAAAACTTGTAAAAATTGAATATTCATGTCAAAAAAATGTCAAAAACTCACCTAGTAAAAACATCAGGGTAATGCGTTCTCCCAAAAGCTTTCTCCAACTCATCGAGCTGGTAACTCGTGAAGGTGGTCCGGTATCGGCGCTGCTTCCGTCGAGGAACGTCTTCGTCTTCAAATCCTGACCCTGACTCCGGCCGCTCGTCTACTGGAAGGTCAGGGGTGGTGGAAGAACCAGGCTCAGAAACTCCCATGTTGATTGGTACTTGGTTGAGTTTGAAAGTTATTGTAAACTGCGTAGAAGCTCTTTTTACTTCTATTTTGACCTGTAACAAATATGACTATGATTTATAATTATTTAAGGTGGCGATATTATGTCTAATTCCACAGAATAATAAAGAGCATGGAATCCGTCACGTGATTTACATAGCATACAAGGCCGTCTGTCAAATAGTATGTAGCCATTGGACCCTTTTACAGGTCCCTAGTAGGTACATTAAAACAGTGTATTAACCCTGCAATTTGCCGCCCTGTCAAAAATAAATCTGTTTCATTGTGGTAACAACAATTTTGGCATATGAGTAAACAATGTAACATGTTTAAATTGTTTATGCTTAATTAGCACAACTTCTATGCCCTTTTAGATCCTCTCTGGAGTCTAGAGTCCTTTTTAGATATTCTCACATAATTTTGACATGCCAAAACATTTATTTTGAGCTAGAACGCCTTGAATTTATTAGAGATTTATCGCTAATCTCTATCCCCCCTATTAATAAACGTAGAGTAGCCTCGGAATAGTTACACCGCCTTTTGTCTTTTTCGATCGAGTTCAAAAATATAAAGAGAGAAAAAGACAAAACACGGCGTAACTATTCCAAGACTACTCCACGTTTATTAATAAGGAGGCAGAAGTTGTGTTCACAATATGTTAGAAATAACATCTTGCTTCTAGCTCAAAGGTTGTTGACATTTTAACTAAATGATCTTAAAAAATAATCTTGGTATTTCAATTTTATTTTTGATTGATTGATTGAATATCTTTATTGTTCACAGCATAAAAAGTATAATTTTATATTAGGATGATACATTGTCATCTCTGAAATGCTAGGTCCACTGAGCTTCGTTTGATCGTTTTTTCGATAACCCTAACCATAATCTATTTCTGAACAATGAATATGAGCACAATTACCTTGCTTTGCCTTGCCTTGGCTACGGAATCATATGCATATTAATATTAATAGTACTAGTTATTAATAATACCTAACAGCATGACAAGTTACTAGTTTCTATCTCTACGAGTTGTCTCACTTTCCACGTCTGTCTGCCTGTATGGCCGCTAACTCCTCCTAAACCACGCAACAGATTTTGATGCGGTTTTCACCATCAGTTAGATAATTTTTCACGGAAGGTTTATATATATAACAAGCGACCCACCCCGACTTCGCACGTAAATTACACCCGTGCGAAGCCGGGCGGGCGGGTCGCTAGTGTATAATAATTTACAAACGCAGTGGCAATTTGTTGTCATTTTGGCGTGCCATATTACGCAAGAGATACATTTGATAAAAAAGTTATGTGTCAAACCTTACTTTCGTATTAAAATAGCGTTCAACGATACGGGACACAAGAGATTTCGAAGAAGCGTTTCAATCCAATATATATTTAAAAAAATGAGACCTCTAAGACTGAATTTGTGGAAAGTTTCATACACTTATTTTGATAAATACAGATTTATTCAAACCATCTTGGGTTCAAAAAAATTAGGAAAGACGGATAGACGGACGGGCATAACGAATGTATGAGTATCTTGTAATAATGAAACCTTAAAAAACATCGCGCTAGCGAACATTCCCCACCTGGACTTGAAAATAAGCACCTGCCCGATATATTTTAACCACAGAATTCTCACTATTAGATCTCCTTTGTAGGTATTTGATTTTAACTTTGTATTACTTATAGAACGAGTAAAAATTAGTACTATTCAGTAGTTCAGTAGTATTCAGTACCTTTCAGTGGTTTTAAGCAAAACCAGTCTGAATTTCACGAAAATATCCTAGGAATTAATTTTAATTGTATAACACCGAACTTAATCTTCTATACATATAATAAAATCGTAGAGATAAAAAAAATCAGTAATTGCGAGATATCAAAAAAAATTACACAGGGCGTCTTAAAATAAGAAGCTGAACACGTTAAGACAGTTTTTAGAATTTTTGTCTGTTTGTTTGTTTGTGTTCGTTAGGTTAAATGTGGTATTCACGAATATGCTTAGCTATGATCAGATTGAAGTACAGGCTATGCTAGGTCGCGGGCAACAGCTAGTAGGTACCTAATAATTACACAGTATGCTTTATTTATCGTCCTTAATACCTTCCAGCTTTTCATAGGGAGCTTTTTCATTGACTTTGATACTTTATACATGGTGTTTTATTTTATAGGCCTTAATACAATTACGCAGTTGACTTGTTTGCGTCCTTAACGTCATACGCAATTAACTGTCTATCTCGCTTCCTCATCTAAATTGCGGTTCACAAACATCCGCTTTCACCCCATAAAATATGATACAAAAACAAATAATGATGAAAATTTCCTAGAAATGACGGCCATTGTTAACGGAAAGCGTTTGTACGCACCTGACGGCAAACCTGTGAAAATGAAGCATCTCGTTGGTGAGAGATTATCTTCGTCACTCTCACTCTTATGGCATTTCGAATCAGAGAGACAGTGAACAAGATATCTTGGGCGTGCAAGATTAGGGCAATTGATTAACGATGAAGTTTTATTATGTGCGTTAGATAGCGAACAAAACCATAACTAAGTAATGCCAGCATTATCATGCTTAATTTTTTAAGAGTAGGTACTTGATAGCTTACTACACTGAAAAAATATATCTGAAAAGACAGTAAATTTTGACCTGCTGAGTCTTGGAAGAAGGAATCGGTATTGGAAGGCACGATGACATTTCCTTCCTAAATTTAGGAAGGAAATGTTAGGAAGGAAATCTCCTCATCTTACCTTCCAAAACCAATTCCTTCTTCCAAGACTCAGCAGGTTAAAATTTCCTGACTTTTCAGATTTTTTTTTCAGTCAGGAAAGTCAGGATATTTTTTCAGTGTAACTGGCCTTAGCATTTGCCCATAGATATAAATTTAGCTCTTCTCTGTCTCTCTCTCTTTTATTATTATTTTATGACTAAGCATTAACATAGCTCTCTGCGTGCGTTCTTGACATGTTTCTAGTTTAGATTATGGCACCCGCATTAATTATAAATCGATTAGAAGGGTTAAAATAAGCACAAATAAAAATTTATAACGTATATGGGACAATTGATCATAAATCAATAGAGAATACAATGCAAACACGCATTAGGCCTATCATGCATTACACGAATGGTTGCACTGACCAGCTGTTGTAATCAATGGTCTGCGATAGTCTGAGGGATTGTCAACACAGATGAAAACGAGGTGCGCAGGTAATTACGATCGATATTGCTCTGAATCGTGCAAATATCTTTCTCAATTCAGACATCTTGGTTTCACCCAAACATTGACATTTTGGTTTGTTAAAACGAATTTTTTGTTACAGATTTAATTACAATTTGTTTCAGGTTAGGTTAATTTTACTTTTTATGTAATTAATATTTATGTCAGGTTAGGTTTAAATTAGCATCACAAATATCTATAGAGTAAAATAGTTTGTCCCAAATCTTTATTGTACTCAAAACGACGTAGAAGCGGAATTACACTAGAAATTCATATACACATTTAAAATGGACTTCCGCAAAGTAACGCCTGATTCAATCAACTATCTTGGTTTCATCGCAGCTTATGGGATATCGACATCACATACAGAATTTACCTGAAAAATTCCAACTTGTGATTATCAGACCGTCAACGAGTGGTATTTTGTTTTTTATATAAATAGCGATTTGGTCGTATTTAATGGACTCAACTAACATTCATCATATTATCGCACAATGCACGTGTACCCTTACTCCAAGGGAAAAGAACGGCAAAATGGCCACGCATGTATTCAGATGAAACATTCAAGACAAAACAATACTTTTTGCAATTAATAGTGCGTTGGAACGCATAAAATGCGACGAACCATGATACAAAGGAGTTTTTTACGTGAGATAATAATTATAATATAATTAATTTTTATCTATATTAGATACATTTATTCTATTAATAACAGATATTGCTGATTACATACCCATGTACGGTTGGAAATTTTCACCATTATCACGCAACGCTATAATTTTTTGCATTCGTTACAACTGGTATTTTAATGATAAGATTAGTAGTAATAGTACATATAAATATTTTTTTTCATTATAGACTACTAATAATATTTTGTTAAATAATTCATAGTTCTATTCATCTAAAAAAAACCTCTTTATGCGATGTCGCGGCGTCAAGGTGCCGGGAAATAATTCAACTCTTTTCTGTTTACGTTAGGTTGAAAATTATACCTCATCTAGCTAGACTTTAGAACAATCACGTAATAGCACCGAGACAATTGGACATGCTGTAAACCGGGAAATGTTGATTTTTCTACGGCTACTTGCACGCCCCCGCGACGCTAACAGACTCTACAGTCTCGACTCTACGGTCACCTAAGTAAATGAGTCTAATTCTTCGAGAATGTTTTTGACCTATTTCGAGAAATCTAACATAATTAACATTCTATGTAGGTATATGAAATACTAGCTGACCTGACAGACGTTGTCCTGTCTTATAACAGTCAAACACGCAAAGTTAAAATTGTAAATCTTATTTTTTTACACTTTGGGTTACATTATTGGAGTTTTAGCATAGATAAATAGGTTTTAGTAAGGATCCCTATATTTTTTGAAAATATAATATACATAGCCTATGTTACCCGGGGATAGTGTAGTTTCCCAACAGTGAAAGAATTCTTCAAATCGGTTCAGTAGTTTCGGAGCCTATTCAATGAAAACAAACAATCAAATCTTTCCTCTTTATAATATTAGTATAGACAAATATTTTATAATGTTTCGTCTGGTCGAAGCATCTCGTGACTAAAATGTTAGCCGATATATTGCGCAACATGTTAGATTTGCAATTCAGCGCGGCATTTTGGGCACGATACCTGCTGACAGCGGTTTATTGGTTTAGTTTAATATTTTAGTTCTAGTTCGTTTATATTTAATTTTAAGTACTTTTAGAAATTTATTAATTTTTCTGTGTACAATATTTTTTCTTGGCTTTTAATTTATTTTAAATTCTGGTAATCTTAGAGTCGACCAGTTTAGTAGATAATAATAAATAAATAATAATAAATATTCGGGTCAATTTTGCACACACGGTCACTTGACCCCAAACTAAGCAAAGCTTGTAATATGGCTGCCAGAGACTGATATACATACATATATATTTTTAAATACATACTTAAATAGATATTAACACCCAGATATAGAACAAACACAAAATTTTAATCACATGAATGTTTGTCGTAGGTTGGAATCGAACCCACGCCCCCAAGCGCAGAAAGCAGCTTCACTTCCAACTAGACCAACTTTCTATATAAATAACACTTATTAATATTTTATCCATATTCTTTAAGCTGCTTTGGCTTTACATGTGTTTTAAACATACATCCAGTAATATACCTTTAAAATATGGTAATTATCCTTACTCATTGTGATTTTTCAGGAACATTTGACAATTACTTTAATATACCCGGAATATTTCTAGCAAATAATTAGGTACATTCGAAACCTCATTACCCCTTAATTAAAAAGTAAAAAGCAAATTATTTGCAGCTCACGACAATTGCCGATTCGCCGCACTCGAAATACAATTAGTGTCGTTAATTAACTGAAGATCCAATTAAATCAATGTTTAATTGCTTTTAGTGGTTAATTAATCGGGAAATTATTATCTATGGTCGGCCTGTAATTGAACTTTTAGCGTTAGATATTGTTGTTCCTGTTTTAATAGAAGGTAAGTATTAATCACTTATTTTTTACCGACTTCAAAATAGGAGGAGGTCTCAATTCGTCAGTTTTTTTGTATTTTTGTTTTGTTTTATTATATTGTTATGCAATTACTGCGCCAATTATGAATTGATTTTGATGTTTTATTTTATTTGGTAGGTCTATACTTCAGAGGTTCCATATAAATTTTATAGAATTTGAATTAAAAAAAATATATGTATATATATATATATATATTTATATATATAAATGGATGGTTTGTGGTTCCCTTCAGCCAAAGTTTTGATAAGGACTTTCAATCTCTATTTTAACTTTAATTTTTCTACTTTTTAGTGTAAGTTTATGCATGTAGGTATACAAATATACACACATACATAGTGTTGGTCGGATTTTGTTGTTTTTTAGGGTTCCGTACAATACAATACAAAAACTCTCAACCCGTACATCAAAAGGAAAAAACAGAACCCTTATAGGATCACTTCGTTGTCCGTCTGTCTGTCTGTCCGTCTGTCCGTCTGTCAAGACCCTTTTTCTCAAGAACGCGTAAAGGTAGCAAGTTGAAATTTATACTGAATACTTGGGTCACCGGTTTCTTTCGGCTGTAAAAAAATTAAAGTTGTAAGTCAACGCAATCAAAAGATATGAACGTTTATGTCGCATATTTTACGATTTCACAGGGGAACCAAAACCTATAGGGTACTTCCCGTTGACCTAGAATCATGAAATTTGGCAAGAGGCAAGGTCTCATAGCACATATATAGGAATAAATCCGAAAGTTATAAATTTGAAGGTATAGCATTTAAAAATGATTATTTTGCTATTACAAACTTACATTTTGTAGTTGGAATGTATGGAAGAACCTTGTTGTCAACTACAAACTTAAGTTTGTCTTTCAATATTTTAACTTCAGTTAGTTTTTTTGTGTCTCGCGCTCTGAGGGTTCCGTCTAACGGAACCCTCAGAGCACGAGTCCTACTCGTACTTGTCCGGTTTTTTTTTTAAACATTAATTTTATGTATTCCATGTTTTACTAGAAGTTAATCTATTATTCACTTATTTTGCAATAAATCAACAGCATGAAGTAAGTAAATGAAGATATGTATTAAAGTCATCATACAAGAACTTGCTATTGCAAAGTTTAAAGTAGGTTTTTGTTTGTACTAGAACTAACATAGATTTAACAAAATATTTTTTCACAACATATTTTAATATGAATTTTAATATGAATATTTTATGATGATAGTTCTCCCGCTAAACTCTATACAGGATTAATGACAATTTAGCTAGCAGCCTCTCTCAGATAGTTTCTTTCGATCATACTTAACTTTAAATCTGCCTAAAACGGCGGGTAATAACTGGATGGAAAGAACTGCTGATCGAGCGCAGAGGTATGCATTAGGAGAGAGAGAGGGCTATGTCCAGCAGTGGGCAGTGAAAGGTTGATGATGATGACGATAATGATAACAACTTTTACAAAACTTAACACATTCACCAAAAGATTTTTTTGTTTTTATGAAGAAAATACTATATAGTTTCCGGATCTTCCCGTTAATTCTCTTTTTAGGTAATATTATTATTGTTAATATGTGCAGAAAAAAAACTACTTACCTGTCAAAAGTCATGAATTTAAAGTTGTTAGTTATGATGTAGGGGCTCCGGTGCGTTCTTTTGGAGATCCCGGAGCTCTCATGTCAAGCTTGGCAAGGCTGGTCAGCGGGAGGTTTTAGTAAGTATAATTGTACACAACCTGGCTACACCCCTATGCAACCGGGTATTTTTGGAAGATTTTCCACCTCAACAAAAAAGGTATGATGACGTAGCAAAGCTGTCTGCGAGAACTTGTTAATTAATTATCAATAACCTTGAACCTAGCTACCTAAGTTGGTCATATTTCATGAGTCACCTGTCAGATTGCTTACCACAGATTGATTACAGCAACAGAGTCAGTGCGATCGTGGTTTCAGTTATAACTTATAGCTCGGTGTCAGTGCACCGTGACGCCACCTGCCGGCGCAGGCGCATCTGCCGCACGCGCCAATAATCGAGCTCCACTACAGGCGGGTTTGTTTCCTCTGTCTATGTAATGATAGTCTAAAAAACTATAAAAATACACGATCGAGACTCTTTGAAACAATTAAAGGATAAAACACTGTTAAATATCGGGAGCTCATTCCACAACCTTACCACGGTAAATATCCCGTAAATTATCATATAACTTTAATTAAAGGATAATGGCCAATTGCGAGTCGGTAACAAATTTCTGTCCACCATCAAGTTAAACAACGTCGGGCGCGGTCGGTACTTGGTCGGCAGACTGCCTGCATGATGTCTTTTTGCACTACGTTTTGTATTTTGTGGTGGTACAGAGGGTTCTGTATCACCACAAAATATAAAAAGTAGTTATGGGTTGAGTTTGAGGGTTCATTGCGCAAGCTACTTGCACTTGGCCGGTTTTTTAGTGTTGCTTTGTTTTTGTCATACTCTGTCTAATTATATACCTACTACCCTCTGTTTTTCCTATATTTCATTATTCTCCTTTACATTGCTTTTTTTTTGAGAAACGTTAAATTTTCCTTTTAAAATTAGTTGGTTACCTTTTGACAATTCACTTGGCCTGAAATAACAACAGTGAGCTCGCAGCCACACTATGCTCTTCGCGTTGCCGCTATTATTCGCTATATAGGCTACGCATCATAGAATAGGTACAGAAAATCGGCTGCATACAACGAGCCTAAATAGGCGCACGCATACAGAGACGCGTTTGTACAGCGATCTTGGATCAACCCGTCGGATTGTCACTCGAAACGAAAAATTATGTGTATTGCCAAATCGTGGGCATTCGTGACTGGCATCAACCGATTTGATCCGAGATCGCTGTACGTAGGTACGTACGTGTCTGTGTGTGCGTACGCCTGTTTACGCTTGTTGTATGCAGCTGACTTTCTGTACCTATTATGTGGAGTGTGGCTGCCCAGCGAATAATCGCGGCTACGCGAGGAGCATGTGTGGCTGCGGGCTTATAGACTTTTTTTTTACAAAAGCTGGCAGTGATATAACTCTTTTTGCTAACTCGAAAGTAATATCATATTTATGTGATCCACACAGTTTACTGGTAAATCCTAAAGTGTGCAATTCAACAAACAAAAAAATAGGCAGTCATGGGGACAGCTGACAGAAATGAAAACTTTACGTCACATTTCGCAAGCAAGCATTTCGACGCGGTTAGCATGTCGGTGACGCAAACCCATAAGTTTTGTCCCGAAAATCGTAAAACGCGGAAAAGAAATTATTTTCTCTTTAAATATATATTTTATTTACGGAGTAATCTGTGGCCGTCGCTAGTATGAACATTGCAACGATCACTTCAAAATACTATCAAAATAATATTTATGATATCCTAAATAACCACTGAGCTCACCACAACACAGTAATTGGCTGGTCTGCAAATATTTATTTATTTATTTATTTATTTTATTTCCAACTTAATACCAATAGGTAAGTAAGTACATTATCTCATAACCGTTTGCATCCAAATTTAGTTTTAGTTTTTCCAAAGTCCAATCTTCAAAGTACTTAGACATAATGTAACAACTAAGTTACAATCAACTATTATGTTAAAATGGCACAGAAAGGTACATTTCTTAAACTTAAACAAAAACTCCGCTAGACGGGAGAAATTTGCGCACGAAAATTATGAACAACTCAAAAAACAAATTAACCGTCCACGGTTCAATGAGCTTGTATAGAGACGAACAAAAACAGCTGTGAATTAAAAACCGCTGTAAATTAAATAAAGCAATCGAGAAATAGGTTTTAACGGTTGGACAACCACTACAAATACTATCGAGGAATCGACACGAAGAAAATTAACGAAGTCCAAGGACTTGCTTTTAATTATGTTTCTAATTTAATTTTCTTCAATAATTCACAACAATTTTCAGATAGTGTATTTTGTTACGAGGCATTTCTTTACATTGTTTTATTTTTATTTTTATGGTTAACGTTAAAAAAACAAACCAAGTGTCAATATTATTTAATTGCCTTCATTGAATGTTTTAATGCAAATAGTGTTTTCCCGACGTTTTCTTGTGTGAAAATTTTAGGTCTCCCAATATTTTGCCGATATAGTTTAAACATCAATGGGTTTAACCTTAGACCTTCTAGGTTAGAAATGGCAGGCTGACTGTATAAAAAATATAAATAAATACTTTTTTACTTCATATGAAATGATTTCGTCCTTTATTTATCTTTTTTAATCGAATCTTCACCTCAGTCAATAAAATTAAATTAAGGGTCGACTAAGACAATTACCATCCGTGTGATAGATAAGGTTTAGTCCTCCACATGTTCACAATTATGACCAATATCACACATGGCAGACTAAAAGTTCGGTACGGTGTGACATTCAAGTCCGCCTCGTAAGTCTCGCGGACTCTGGTCATCGAGCCAAACTCCCGAAAAGTTTTCGTTAACAAATCAAAAATTATGTCGTGCATACGGTATGTGGAACCTTTGTTGTACCTAAATACAGATTGGTTATATTTTTTATTTCTTTAGACACCTTACACTTACCAAGAAAACCGCAACACCTGGCCAAGTGGTCTAATTATCGACTTGGTACTAACCAACCGCTTGACTTGGCCACTTGGTACCAACACCAACTACCAACCGCGTAATCGGTTCGTTGTTAAACCGAACTAACTGTAAAAGAAGTTCGTTTACCCCGACAATCAATAACCGTGACAATTTGTGTCCAATTCAATTTTTTTGCCAAACTGTATTTTGCTATACCAATTATTGGAAACAATTCGATGCAAATAGAAGATTAAATAAACAGCAAGCAGAGAATTTGAGTGGATATTTCGATGGTTTCTACGTACACCTACGCGAAGTACCATACGCCTAAAAAAGTCTACAGAATTTGTCACACATGCAATTTATCCTGCAAAGAGCCTCTAAGCCTACTTACCACTTTATAAGACGTATAGTATTTTGTATTCTGTGGAAGACGTAAGATATATTTATGTATGTATGTACTCACCCATTTTTATTTGTGATTAATTTTTTACCTTAAAATAATTTACAACAACAAACAAGCCTCAATGTCACTATGAGGCGTCTGTGTTATGAGGTCTAACATATTGTAATATGAAAGTTTGACTATTGTGTTTCATATTTTGTTCACGATTATAACGTAAAGGTACACCTGATAGTAATGAATTTTAACAACATTCGTATGCCAAGTTTAGTAGAAAAAACCGGACAAGTACGAGTAGGACTCGTGCTCTGAGGGTTCCGTTGGAAGGAACCCTCAGAGCGCGAGACTAAAAAAAACTGGTATAGTAAACTAGTATAACAAACACAATAAAAACTGAAGTTGAAATATTGAAAGACAAACTTAACTTTGTAGTTGACAATAAGGTTCTTCCATACATTCCAACTACAAAATGTAAGTTTGTAATAGCAAAATAATTATTTTTAAATGATATAACTTCAAATTTGTGACTTTCAGATTTATTCCTATATATGTGCTACAAAACCTTGCTTTTTGCCAAATTTCATGATTCTAGGTCAACGGGAAGTACCCTATAGGTTTTGATTTCCCTGCGAAATAGCAAAATATGCGACATAAACGTTCATATCTTTTGATTGCGTTGACCTACAACTTTTATTTTTTTACAGCCAAAAGAAACCGTAAACCCAAGTATTTAATATAAATTTCAACTTGCTACCTTTACGCGTTCTTGAGAAAAAGGGTCTTGACAGACGGACAGACAGACAGACAGACGGACAACGAAGTGATCCTATAAGGGTTCCGTTTTTTTCCTTTTGAGGTACGGAACCCTAAAAATATGTTAAACTAGGCGCGGATTTGCCTGTCCATAAAGTTAGAGGAGTAGGTAAGGGTGTTGTAAGCTTATCTTAAAATTACCTACAATACCTAACTTCTAACCTAATTCTACTTACCTACCTACCTAAAGAAGCTAACAAATTCCTATTAAAACACATTACATAAACAAAAATCAATAATTCAGGTAAAAATTATGATAAACATTGTTAACTTTAATTTAAAAGTGGCCCCAGATACCAGTTTATAGAATTATAATGAAATAATAGGATTTGTATCAGATACGAGCGCTGGCGCCTCTGGGATTAGTTTTGTCTTCATGGTACATTAGGCGATAATCTATTAGTTAAGTCACTGTTCAATAATAAAAGCTCGTGAGATATTTCAAATAAAATCTACTAAGGATTTAAAGTTAGCACCTATAATTATCGAAATTATTTTTAATTATACCATGGTATATACCCGGACCCGGGCATGTCCAAAAACTGCGACCAGAACCACCGGAGGATGGGCAGCAGCGTAAAAATTAGCACACGATGAACGTACCGCGATCCCCAAGCTGCCTGCCAAGCGTGGGGGTTATGGCAAAACCCCTCTCTAATAGGCTTTTGTCCAACAGTGGACGTTTAATGGCTGATGGTATACCTAAGTTTACTTACGATACATGCCAAATCCCACTATTACAGCACCAATATTATAAACAGAGAATATACTCTGTCCTGATATATGTGCCTAGGCTCGCCTCCGCCCATATTTTCTTGTCCATTTATCACTTAATAGTTGCTTTTTTATTTTATTCATAGTCTTGCTTTTAACCACCATCTTGCCTATGTTAAGTGATGATGCGGATATCGCTGTCGGAAATGTATTATTGTAAAAAAGAGTTAAACATTTTCTTTAAAAAATTAAAATGTTCCATTTTATCAACAGTAGTTCCTATAATGATGAATAACAAAAAATAAGAGCAATTAATGCAAGTACCTATTAATATCAACAGTTGTTGAAAAAATTTTAACAAAAATTCCCTTCATCTACATCCAATTGTTCATATCTCTAGCAAATATTTACCAAAACCACTATTATCTCCATTTTGCATTACATTATCCCAACCGCAGGATTAAAAGTTTTTGTCCATTAGTTCCAGAGTGTTAATGGCTTTCCGGATTATGAGATAAGACCTGACTCATCCTACTGACTGATGTCTGCTACCTGATAACCCTGGCTTCGATATAATCCTATCCAATTAGATTCAGAATCACTCGGGTATGAGCTTCTGTAGCAGTGCTAGCTTTACCCTCACTAGTTATATCCTCTATAGGTCTATAGCACTGGTTCACTGTGACTTTTTCCGATAATGTTGCCATTCAAAGCCTAATTATTTTTTTATTGTATTTTTGGCTTGTAGGGATTTAATTCAAGAGTTATATACATATTTACCTTATCTGTTATCTTCGTCAGTTCTAGTCATATTAGGCAAGTATCTTGATATGTGTTTCTGAACTGATAGATTTGCATTTGACCTTTTCAAAAATTTGTGATAATAAATTACATCAAAACCTAAAGAAATTGATTTAAGTGTAGTACATTTTTATGTGTTAATCTCTTCATCTGTACTATATTATTATTTATCAATTTGTCTTCACATATATCTTTGTATGTATAAACACTTTTATCGTTTGCACCTCTTTGAGAAATAGCTTTCTTCTCACCTTATAAAGACTTTACAAATTCCACATATCAATCTGATTCCCACACGAAGCATTTATATGTAATGACAGTAATCTATACAGCATCTGAGTCAATTTCATCACCATTAACGTACAAAAAGAAAAATATACAATTTTAATATCCGTACTTGCATTACAAAAAATAATCAAGATACGAGACGGTGTGGATGTAAATCGACTTTCCTATTATAGCCGCGGCTGGTAGCTCCGACGACCGTGTAATGAGAAACCAGAATGTTAATTAAGATCTAATTAAGTCTAATATAATCAACAATGCTGCTCGCGTTCCGAAGGCATCCGCAAGTCATCCTGAGGGGTTTATCTCGTCTACTCTTACGAGACCTCTAACCTTCAGCCGCGCGTTTAGACTCACCTTAATTTTTCAAAGGACAAAAAAACGCAACGGTTCTTCGTTGCTGGTGATTTTAATCGAATTGAGATCGGCCAACCCTTTTGTGAAAAAATCGGTAAAATCACTCGTTCCATGGTCTATTGTGATGTGAGAACTCAATTTAGTGAGCATAGTGGCAATGTAAGCAAGAGTTGAAGAGGGAATGAAGAGGTCTCACGGCGAGGAGTAAATTGGAAGTCACTGTGAACGGGTTTATTCGATTGTAAAGAACGTATTGGCTATTATGATAAAGCTATTTCAATTATAATGTAACATTCAACAGTTGAAGAAAATCTGGTAGATCGAAGATTGATAATTAAATTTGTATCAATATACTTACAGAGATTAGTTATTATTGCATAAGCAAGTTTATTCAATTATTGGCAACATACTGTTACCAGTTTTTAAATTTACTTAAGACAATTTTTTATTATAGTTGAATTGCTTTTTAATTAATTAGCTTATATTAAAATTATGCTAATACCATAATAAATGACCGCTAGAAATATTAGCATGTCCAATATGAAAGCAATAAAACAAATAGGCTTAACAATATACACGCGTATAAAGTGTATGATAGACGACGCATTCCTCAGTAAAAGCTAATAAAATCAAGATCAATAACATAAATACACTATTGTTGTCCGCCTTTACAATATCTAACAACTTTTATAGAGTCTGAGATATGAGAATAACATTCGAAACTGACCATAATACAAGCTATAAACAAAATTAACAACACAAGGACCCCCGCTGCTTTCAATTTTGAGGCTGACATCGGCCCTAATTCAATAAAGCAATAAAATTCACCTAATTATGCAAATGATTTAAAAATATCTGATATTATGCCTTTTGGACTTCCAAAAATATGATGGGAGCCGTCAAATGAGCTTGTTGCAGCTTTGATAAATGAAAGCCGGTCCGAATATTATTGGAATAATGTCATTATTTTAATAGTAAATTGTAGCGTATAATTAGTAAGTCAGCAGGAGGCGTCATGTAGAGTAATTTATTAAATAACTATTCCAATGTTATTAAGCTGTAGATATTAATATTGTACTTGCAATTGTAAAGCGGGCTAAGTAATAACCTGCTTGGTTGGAGTGTAAAACGTATATTTTACGGGTGTTTACATTAATTTATATATGTTAGTAAACTTGAATTAATCACTAGACTGTTAATTGATAAATAATGTACTGTAATACAATTTTATATCACATAATATAATAATATGATTATTAGTTTACGAAACATTGTTAGTAAATTGATAGAAAGTTAATAAAAAAACTTAAAAAAACAGAAAATTTAACTTTCATATTTATATGAAAAAAGTTGTACATTACAAACGTAATTTTTGTCTTATTTTTTATGTTTACTAAGGTAGGTAGGTATGTAGTCTATCTATGCTTTTAGGCCTATTTGCATTTAGGTATCTACTCATTATTTTGTTGTTACCAAACTATTATAAAATATTTCAGATAGATATGAATAATTTTCCTACTGACTCGTATACTTACCAAAACCAACTTCCCATATCAAAATATTTTATTATGTCCTCACAATTTTTTTTTTAAATCAACTGCATTATTTTACTTTAAAAAAAATTCACGACAAACATTACAACGTCAAATATTAAAAATAGGAAAAACTAATATATACCAGCATTTTTATTTTGTTGTATAAAAGTTATAATTAAAAAAACACTTACCTACCACTCCACAAGTACAGTCGAACTCCAAAATAAATTCCTTTTTTAACCACAAAATAAGAGTCAGTGAGCACGATCAATCCGCCACCGTCGTCGTTAAAGGTCACAATTTACATGACACGCTGTGATGTTTTGAACAAGAACAAAGCAATAAACTATAACACACCAACGCCTTCAATCGACTGGTAGAGAATAAAGCCGGTCGAGCGCTGTCGCCTACGCACCTTCGGAAAAAAATGTAGCGGGCCGAAGCCACTCCCCTGAGGCACGCCCGGCCAATCGCAACGCAGTGATATGGCGGCCGGTGCGAGGGTGGGCCCGATCACTTGATACAGGTCCCTGCTTCGATACCGCTAATTGACTTTATCAACAAACTGACTTTACTGGCCGGAGTCACGATATATGCGTTTGTCTGCCGTGTCAAAAGCCTAACTGTGGCCCACTAGCGATGTAATTAAGTACCTATGTCTATTGGTAATGGATAATCCGAGCTTGTAAATTGTCCGACAAGCTTAGTGCGCTTTAAGTGAAAGGTAATGAAAGTGGCTTAGGTATTATTGATGGAAATTTTAAGAGCATGCATTGAGCACTGAATGTGATTACAAAGGAGATCACAATACAATTTTAATTATTTAGTGTAAATTTTAATATTGATTTCTTATAAATATGAACAAACGAATAAGTATTTCTGTTGTGTTGTACGCTCACATCAATGCATTAAGTACTAATTTGGCAGGTACTTACTTTACTAATAAGATTTTATAATTTGATACTTCATATAAAACATTTGATAGCCGTTTAAAGTGTGCAATAAATACTTTGATGCATCTTCGAGTGCCGTATTAGGCATCCAATTAGAAGCTATGAAATCTTTATAATGGCGGTGAATACTATTCATTTGTATCTAAACGTCGGCATCTTTGCTCTAATTGCACCTAAGGCCATAAAGCCGGTGCAGTAACTTGTTGCAACTTAGTTAGCGGTACAACTTTGGCAGTTGGATATATTCCCTGAGGGTATAAAGTTTATGACCATTATACTTAATAATTACGTGCAATCCCGTATTGTACAATACCTGCACGAGTTAGCTATCTTCCTAGTAAAGGTGTATATACCTACCATTAGACAGCAAACTCTGTATTGAAAGCCTTATCTGGCAGTGGGATAATGAAAACTGAAGGGAACTGAATACTCACTGAAATATTGTAAATGCGAAATTTTTTGTGCAAATGTATCAAAATATGTCCGTAATTAACTTCGTAACAGCTGAATGGGTTTGGATGAAATTTGGTCTGAAGGTAGCTTATACCCTAAGCATGGGCTACTTTTCATGCCGAAAAACGAACCGTTTCTTATAGGATTGCGTGTGAAACCGCGAGGCATAGCTAGTCTTACAAACATTTAAATTTGACATTTCTTAATCTAGTGCTAAAACAATTTAGGTATCTTG
The DNA here is from genome assembly GCA_914767915.1 of Agriopis aurantiaria. Lineage (NCBI taxonomy): Eukaryota > Metazoa > Arthropoda > Insecta > Lepidoptera > Geometridae > Agriopis > Agriopis aurantiaria. Next base: position 4,565,221 of record OU611982.1, read on the forward strand.
AAGACGAATTTTCTAAATAAATATTAAGAAGAATTCAGTGGAGTGGTATTAGCATTTCTGAAGCAAACGACAAGAATTCCAATAAGTATTTTAATTTCAGATATCCATCAAACGCAGTCTTTCAAACAGCAGCAATTGAAAAAAGTCCTTACACGAAACAACAAGATAATAATCAGAGTTACGGCAGCGCAATCACCATTATGCCTGTAATTAGCCCCCCAGCCCGCAATATAATTAAAACTATTAAAATGACATTTGGCGCAGAATCGAGCCGTGCCGTGTGCTGGTAATAATATGAAATCGCTTTACGGTTTTGTCGTAATGTTAACGGAATTGTGTATAAGTTTTTAGAAGGTAATTAGGGATAGAAAGTTTTTTTATAAGACCTAGATGACTAGATTTTCTTGGATTTATTTGTAAAAGTGTTGCCATAGCCATTGTATTTGCAACTATTATAGTCTCTCTTACTTAGTAAAATATTTCTAATGGATCTACCATTCTACTCTACCTCAGTATCAATTTCAAATCTCAATTTTGCGTTTGGTCGATTACCGTTAATTGTCTATCAACTGTACCTATGTAAAGTGTTTCTTGCTAAACTATGAATGGCATTATCCACGCGATCACTTTGAAGCAATACAAAAAATAAGTTCACACAAAAAATTGCTATTGTCATACTCGATTACTTTGGTCTAATCTTTGTTACCCGTTCGTATTCAAAGCACAATTCAAACAGAATTACTTTGACATTTTTTGTGATAAACAAACACTTGAGCATCGAAATAAATGTTTTATAATGAAACACAATAACCATAATAACGTTAGATAAACAGTGGAAACTGCACATTACGTACAAACAGATTACAAAACAACTAGGATTTCCTCCGTACATAATTGCACAGCACAAATTACACAAGTAATCACATATGAATAGTAAACAAAATGGACATAAGCCATTGTGATTAAAGTCTAATCTAAATCGTTGGGAACTAACTTATCCCCGCTGTTTCACTCATAAAGATGCTTAAGTATACCCAAGCTTTGAGATCTTTGTTATCTTTTCGAGAAAAGCATAGTAATCTCTTCTTACAGGTTCAATTTATGCTTATCGGATTTTCATAGCTTCAAGTAGGTACCCAACTAATAATAGCTTCTCGGATTTAATCATAATAGCAAAATGTATTATCGAAATGCCTTTGCTTTGTCCTTAGATTTAATGGGACTCCCCAAGAACAATAATTTAAGGTTCCTTATGAATTTCTATAAAAGACACAGGAAATTGTTACGTATTAACTGTCGGTCAGTCAGTTGCTACTTATTTAGGAGATCACACGAATTACGCATAACAACGTAATTCCCGCCACCAAATTGGTCCATATTTAATTTTGGGAAAATGTAAAAATAAACGTTTTTATTTGTGTAAATAACACAATAAAACTGGCTGGTGTTATTACGGAGTCGACACGAAATTTGAACTGACGAAATTACACAGATAGCATCTGTGTCGCCATAATTGTTAGTTTGCTGTCGTTAGTACCCCCGCTTGTGTAAATTCAGTTAGGGATTTGATTTTTCAAATTCAATATATAATATTTTTTGTTATGACCGGAAGCGGACGTGTTAGGAGAAATTATACGCATCCGTTTTCGCTTTCGCAATTACTAGCGATAACGTCCAAAGCCTAATAATAATTGTGGTTTGAAACGTACCGATTTATTGTTATTATGTGCTCTACCTAACTATATGATAACCTTTTTTTGTATACATTTGAATTGATTAACTTTATTTTTTTAAACTATCACGGTTGTTCACTAAAGTTATATGATTATTTACGGGATATTTACCTTACCACGGTAAATATCCCGTAAATAATCATATAACTTTATTTTTTTATTATAATAATAATCCCATATTTTAGGAGACTTATTTGTTATACTAGTAATCTTTCTTGAATTATTTACTGTCCATGTGCGATTCCATGAACTTTGCATAATCATTCTTCAGTTATCTCTCCATTTAAGAAATACAATTTTAGTTAATCATTATCAAATAAAATTAATTCCTTAGAAATTTCATCAATCACAATTCACAGTGATGTATAAATAAACCTTTTATCATTACCAGCATCTGAATGATTCTGCATCACTTCACTCCGGATGCACCAATTGTCCCCTGATTCCTTAGTTTCCTTTTTTATTTGACAAACATAATTCAAAATAAATTGCTCGGGTCATTCACTTGGTTCTTGTGCTGGGCGATTTCGTATTTAGACAAAAAGGTGTGAATAATCAAACGAATTGAAAACATTGGAGTCATTGACTTGGGAGAGGAAATCGAATGAATGAATAAGTCATCGTAGCCTGTCTTTTTAATTTATGTCGCCAAATAAAAATATTTGTCACCAATATTGTTGATAGCCCCTAAAACTTTTATATAGGTTAAACTCATATTATCCTCATCACTATGATCAACAATCGACATCGTTTTATGGTTGATATTCCGAAAACCCGTATGAAGCACTTTGATTCCACATTTATTGTGCGAACTGCTAGCCTGTGGAATTCGCTGCCGGAAAGGGTTTTCCCCGTCAGTTACAATCTGGGTGTCTTCAAGTCCAGAGTGAATCGGTTTCTTCTAGGCAAGCGTGCTCCATCATAGACCGCGTCCTCGCTTAACATCAGACGAGATGGCGGCCAAGCGCATGCTATTATTTAAATAAAAACACTCATCACTAGGTACATATTCATCACTATGAACATCTTTTTCTAACCAACCCTGAAATCAAGAAATAAAAAACCGGACAAGTACGAGTAGGACTCGTGCTCTGAGAGTTCCATTGGACGGAACCCTCAGAGCGCGAGTCCAAAAAAAAAAACTAACTGAAGTTGAAATATGGAAAGACAAACTTAAGTTTGTAGTTGACAATAAGGTTCTTCCATACATTCCAACTACAAAATGTAAGTTTGTAATAGCAAAACAATTATTTTTAAATGATATAACTTCAAATTTATAACTTTCTGATTTATTCCTATATATCTGCTATGAGACCTTGCCTCTTGCCAAATTTCATGATTCTAGGTCAACGGGAAGTATCCTATAGGTTTTGATTACCCTGTGAAATCGCAAAATATGCGACATGAACGTTCATATCTTTTGATTGCGTTGGCTTACAACTTTTATTTTTTTACAGCCAAAAGAAACCGTAGACGTAAGTATTTAGTATAAATCAACTTGATACCATTACGCGTTCTTGTGAAAAAGGGTCTTGACAGACGGACAGACAGACGGACAACGAAGTGTATAAGGGTTCCGTTTTTTCCTTTTGAGGTACGGAACCCTAAAAACAAGGGTTTCATAGAAAAATGCCATTCACACTCAACAAAATGGGACAGCTGAACAGATGATCTTTTACCTCTTGTATGGTGGATTAATTAATTATGATGAGTACAATGGCCTTCTTTCAGCTTAGTACCTACCATCATTACGTGTAACCTACGATCATAGATTTATGAGATAAGCGGAAAGGGTGTACTAAGCCGAAAGTGGTCCATAGTACCCATAATTACGAACAACTTTTACTATGGGACCAAACCAAAAAAGCGAAAAAAATTGCTGTTCCTTACATTTTGTCGAGGGAAAAGGAACAGCAAAAAAAAATATTCGCGATTTCTGAGTTGCATCCTTTGTATGTATGTTGTTCATAATGAATAGCTCCGTGGCCTTACGGCTAGCTGTTTAAAGCAAGCCAGTTTAGGCGATGAAACATGTTGCGCGACGCAAACCGTATCTGGGCGCGTTAACGTTCACCTTCGCGTGACTTTCCGAACTGCGCGGTTTTAATGTTACTTTGATACCGCGTAAGCAGTAGGCCCCTGGACTCCTTTCGACTTAGTACGCACTTTCCGCGTAACCTAGTATCATCATCATCATTTCAGCCATAGGACGTTCACTGCTGGACATAGGCTGGTTGGAAGCGGCCTGCATCCAGCGTTTCCCTGCGGTCTCTTTAAGATCGAAGAGGTCCTTTTAGAAGGTTCTGGAATGGAGACCACGGACCGGTAAGCGCAGCGTAGGACGTCCACCCACAATACGGACAGACGATCTAAAAGTAACCTATTAATAATAAAATACACAATAAAAAATAGGATACCCAGTAACAGAAGCCATCCGTACCAGCACCGAGACGAACCCGTAACTCAATATTTGTTCTAATAACGTCAAGAATTGATTATCCACAGCACCGTGCTCCGTGCTCCCTCGAACATGATCTCCGGCCACGACTCTAACCGAGTTTACACTCTTTTGTGACGGACAGACAAAAAGTAAATCGAGTTATTGAGAGAAACAGAGAAAATCGACGGACAAACACCATTACCACGGCCATTTTCGAAGATGCGCTCGTGATGATAGTTTTTCAGGGCCCGTAGTGATGTAGCAGCTAAGACTGTAGTATTGCTGGCACGTTGACCATTGCTTCATTTGATCAACTAGCTAATCTACTGTTTCAACCGAGCTTATAAAAAGGTTTTTTCAAGTACAATAAGGAACGAGAGATCAATTATTTATTTTCCACTATTTAAATTCAAATTCAGTTTTTTTTTTAAAGCTTTATTAACTTTTATTTTTCTTTTAATTCAGTATATTACTTTACTCTATTATAAAAAAATAAAAAATAAAAACCTAACTATCATTCTATTAAACCGCTTCCAGTGGGAACTGTTCCCAAAATGCTGGCCCCATTACCACGTTGTATGGCGATGCTCACCCTTTGAGCAAAGTAGAGGTAGAGGCCGGCATTTTGGTCACGAGTTGCGTCTATCAGACGTGAAGATTTTTTGGCTCCCGATCTCCACGGCCCCATTGTTTCGAGCCCAAAAGGCTCAAAAATTTATCCACTATCCAGTGTACCATATTTGCGCCTTTTGAGATCCTCTGCAGATAATTGTTTATTTACACATAAAATATTACATTACAGTTGAAAACCATGGCGTAATACTTTATTTACTTACTACATAATATTATTCTAATTAAACTAAATGATATAGACAACTAAAAAATTTGACAACCGGTAGGATTCGAACTGCAATATGCGGGAAAATTAAAATGTGGAAACTCAACTCGGCAACAGCAAAAAGGATTAGAATGAAATTTATAATCATTTTTATCTCGAAAAATTATAAGGATCCTATAGGATAGCGAAACTAACGATACGCGACTGATAAAAAATTTGTCCTTTGTCTATTAGAGCAAAAGGTACATATATATTTTTATCTAAATTAAATAATACGTGATAAGTCCCGATAAACATTTAAAACATGTGTTCAAATCGTGAAAGTTTAAAAATTACTATTGTCTATTGACCGTATCGTTCGTTTCGATCTTAAAGGGTGACCGTGAGTGATATTCACAACAAACCTTTGGATAGCCTTACGGCTACCTTTAAACGCGGGTTCGATACAGCGCTGAAACAGCGCACTGTGGAAAATCACACGAACGTGAACATTAACTTACCGAGATACGATTTGTGGTCGCGCAACTTTTCGCAATCACCTATACAGAATCGCTTAAAACAAGTAGCCGTAAGGCCCCTTAGCTCTATCGTGGATCAGGCGTAACGTCAATTTGTAGGTCCCAGTAGTAAGCAAATAATTTTGATAACAGAGCTGATCTCACCCAATACCAACTTCATTACTTACCCAGCAATGTGTATAAACCAAACCATTCCAATCTCGCCATCGATAGTAAGGATTCAATCCACGACTCGTCTTTTTGTCCGGATTCGGTCGAGTTGGCTAAACAAACTCGGCATCGTCACAATCGATTGGTCTCGTGACGGAGGCCATCGAAAACATGTGGCTTGGACACGCTACATCCGAGTCACTGGGAAGTGAACCTACTAAATAAATAAGCATAGTTTTTAAAAGCTGACGACGAAAACAAATATAAAAAAATTATGTATGTTTTATATATGTACGAGCGTAACCAGGTTTTAGTTTGGGGGGGGAGAGGGGTCAAGAAATAACACAACAAACATTCGTGATGTATAAATGCTTCCTCACCTGTCGATCCTTATTTTAATATAATATTTATATTATTATTTCTATTCTATTATTTCTGAGAGAGGGAGGGGGGGGGGGGGGTTGACCCCAACTCCCCATAGTGAGGATGGGCCATAATTTACCATGCTGGCCCAGTGCAAGTTGGTGAAAGTCATGTCTTTGAACTTTTGAGTTTCTTGGACATGCATACCGGTTTCCTCGCAATGTTAACCGTTTTTGAACGATGGCATCGAAACTGCACATAGCTTATTTAGGTACCAAATAAGTTGTTGGTGCAGGGCCGAAGATCGAACCGGGTGCCGTCAGATTATAAAGAGCATATGCTACCGCTCGGCCACCATCGCTCTCTCAAAAGTAGTTCAATTGATTTCCATCGATATGTATTTTGTGTCATTGCGCTCTTCATGCCATAATGTTATATCTTGGTATCCTGTGCTGTGGTATATACTCTATATATATATATGTATAAAAAGCTACGTGTGTATGTATGTTCCCTATGGACTCCGAAACAGCTGGACCGATTTTGACGGGACTTTCACTGGCAGTTAGCTGATATTATAAGGAGTAATCCCCGCGGGTGAAACCACGGGGCGTAGCTGGTTGTACTTATACAAAGCTACTGATACAAATTCAATAAACAAGACAGAGGAAAGCATCATAAAAATAACATTATTTATGGTGATCATAAAAAAGCATTATCATCATCACAAAGTTAGGTTAGCCCCATTTTTGCGCCTTATTTTCTTTTGTTATGTTGCCCAGTCGATAACCATAGGTAGCTTTTGGGTCATCTGCCCTCTTAACAGGCTTCTCTGAAGTCACCTGCAACCCAGAAAAGCCATTATAGCAGTAAACATCACAACTATTCTTCTAATAGATATGTTAAGCCGCGATCGTTATTATGTAATGATCACACTTCTCACTAAAAAGTATCAACGCCATCTCTATCCTCTAAAAAGTGACAATAATTGTTAAACGGTATGCGAATGTTTGTTCCCACTGAGCTCCATAAGGACAGAATAGATTTTGAAGTACCTACATAATATTATGTCTGTACTGTACCTTCGACCAAAATAATTTTATTTTGGTCGAAGTACTACTACATAATTATGAAGTTTGGTTTGACAATAACCTGGATTAACACAACAGGCGAGTTGGTGGTCAAATGCGGACTATTCAGCGTTAAAAAAAAAAAATTTAACCTCGGAAGTACCGACAAAACACATTCGATTATGTTTTGTTGGAACTTAGATTCGTTCGAGTTAAAGACTAAGAAAAAGAGTAGATCGTTTTATCTGCACCATTGAACTTTTTGATATAACTGCACCAAAATATCGGGAGCTCCATCCACGACCTTATCACAATAAATATCCCGTTAATAACCTAACACATAGCAAGCTAACCTAATAAGATACAGGACGGGTAAGGTGTCCTTAAAAATGCCACATTAATTACAAATGGGAGAAGACGTTTTATTCATCAAATATTGATGATCCGTCGAATGATGGGATGTGTGCAGTGCGAAGTCTCAGAGCCGTCAAAAAAACATTACATGCTAAGAGAGTATTACTAATCCACGGATTTTAAGAAATCTTGGGCTGAATTGTTTTGTACTATAGACGCCTTGGATCATTCATCAAAATATTCAATTGCCAGATCTATACAGGTTCTTAATTCACCAGTGTAATCCGAAAACACATCAAATCCAATCCAAGTCACCCCAACGGAATCCCGTCTGTAGTCGCCTGCCTAACTAAAAGGTCAATAGCATCCTTTTGGTGCAACTGGATGTGAGACGGAACCCATTATATGAAGACTATCTTCGGGCAGTTATTTAATGTAAAAAAATCATGCCTCTTGATGCTTAGTTGTGGTGGTGACTTCTTTCTTGTCGTCTGACGGCATGCGAGTTGACTTTTTTTCCGAATCGTCCTCATCCGGGCCCATGGCTTGGATCATTTTCTGAATCGCTGTTCTGAGGACACGGCAATTGTAAATTACGGGGCCAGCAAGTCACCCCAGTTCACCTGAACGTAAGCGCCACTGCTCTTGATAATTAAGAATGTTAATGTAAAGGCAAATCTCATAGCGACCAGACTTGACAAGGTACAAGAATTGGTTTAAAAACAGTTTACTCACCCAGCAACCTTATATCCCACGTCTTTAAACGCGTTTCTCTCTGCAACGCTCAAAGGCAAATGTAGCAGACCGTGCGCGTCTAACATTTCCACTGGACTGAGCGTAGTCGTAGTAATGTTGTTTGTCTTGTCCTCTTCGCCGTTCGCCCGCAAGAACAACGACATATCAAAGGGCAACCCATCAAAGGACGGCGCGCTGCGTAACCTCGTCCTAACGCCGACAACGCACTGGTAAAGCTTTGGTCTCTTGATCAATACGCACAACGCCGCGGTAAACGGTTCCACCGCAGTGTCAAGCGTTGCTCTTCACCGCTGACGCATGCTTCGAATGAACAACAACCCTAAGAGTAGTAGGATTGTTGCTATAGAAGCATCAATAACAAAAGCTTTTCATAGCATAAATTAAAAAATAAATAAATTTGGGCTTGCCTTTGACCGCCAACTCACCCGATGTTAAGCGATGATGCGGTCTACGATGGAGCGTGGAAAATAACGTGGTAAAATAACATCTAAGTACATAATTCCGTATTTAATTAATTAATTACTCCACTTATGGCAACATCCCCACATACTTTGACATTAGAAACGGAAAAGTTTACAGCAGCTTGGATCTGCTAAATCTGGTGGAAGACTGGAAAATAGATGAAAGCATGACGAGCTTAGACTAAAACATCATCATATTTAGAATCAAAAAATATATAATTATTAAAAATCAGTCAATTACCAGACATTCATTAATTTATTCCGCACAAAATATTAAGGCATCGATAGGTACAAATATTTTTAGAAAGTGTTTTTCTTTATTTGAAATGTTGTTCCACACTTAAAAATTTACTGTCTAAATGATACAGACAATAAAAAAAATGCACTATGCAGGTTTACGTCCCAAACGCTCTTATTTTGTTTCTTTTTAGATTTATACGATACTTATACCGGGCCGGTTGTAAGGGAAAACTCTCGAAGCCAAAACTCTACTCTTATAATTATCTTTAGACAATCGAATACTGATTACCATTTGCTCTATTTACCTGCTTGTTGTTTTAGTGTTGTGGTTTAGATAAGAATATTGCAAACCAGCAATGTAAAACGTACAAGCGTGCACGTGGTGCAGCGACACGCAGGTTGGTATAGTTAGCTGACATTTTAACAGTCTTAAAAAAGGGACTCTCAATTCGATTGTTTTTTTATGTTTGTTATCTCAGAACTCCTTTATCATTTTTTTCATATAATAACCGATTTGAAAAATGAAGGTATACTTTCAGGTTGATCCCATAGATTTTCATCAAAACCGGTTCTGTAGTTTGGCTTTTAAATCAAATTATCTGGAAAATTCGGTTACATGGATGACAGCATTATATTATGTCATCCAAATAACGAAATTACGTATTTTACTGATTTTGTAAAGTCGTTTTTAAATTGTAAAATCATCATCAATAGGACATCTACTGCTGAGCTTCCCCATCGATCTCCAAAACTGCCGGTTGGAAGCGGCCTGCATCCAGCGTCTCCCTGCGGTCTATTTTAGGTCATCTGTCCATCTTGTGGGTGGACGTCCTACGCTTTCGGCCCCATGCCCCATCGGCCATCTGTTCTCCATGCTATGTACCCAGCCCATTGTCACATCTACTTGCTAATCCGGTGGGCTATACCACGTAACACTTACTTGTCTTTATCCTTTTCATCGTTAAACTCGTTATAGAGAGTTTCGTTGACACTCTTAGTTACCGCGTGATCTTCGTAAGCGAACTTTACTTGTATCATCATATCATGCATGCTGTTATCAAGATCGGCTTTCTAGAGAGAAGAGGCAATAGCACATTTTTACTATGTTTTTACCCGACTGAGAAACCAATTTAGCAGCAAGTTTCTTTCTAGTGTAAAAAACTAAAAAGACACTTACTTAATCATTGAAGGGTTCCATTATCTACGGCTTTAAAACAGATGTAAAAATGTATTTTTGCTTCTAGTACAATAAAGAATTTGGGGTTTTATTGTATTTGAAGCGACGTAGAAGCAGAAATACACTATAAATTCGTCACAAAAACAGATTTGAAGATGGACTTCCGCAATGTAACGCCTGATTCAATCAACTTTCTACGGCTTTATCATCTTCGTCACCAAATGAATCATAATCAGCTTATCATGTTACCACTGCTGCAACACATAACTTCTCTGAGAGAGAGTGAGAGAGGATGGGCCCTAATCTACCATGCAGGTCCAGTGCATGTTAGTGAATGTCATGTCCTTGAACTTTTAATGTTTTTGGATATACCGGTTCCCTCACGATTTTGAGCGATCACATCGAAAACTGCACATAACTTATTTAAGTAATAAATAACTCATTGGTGCATGTCCGGGGATCGAACCGGGTGCCGTCACATTGTAAAGCGCACATGCCACCGGCCACCGTTGCTCACCAAGGGAATAGGACTCGTTAATACATAGACATACCCGAAGATCTCAAAATCGAGATGTTTACTAGTCACCTTCATCATCTACAACAGCCAGAAGACGTCCACTGCTGAACATATGCCTCCCCCTTTAACCTCCACACTGAACGACAGCCTGCCATTTTTTAAATAGAATAAGTGGCAAATAAGCTACGGGCCACCTGATGGTAAGTGGCCACCGCTGCCTATAGACACCTACAACCCGGGGCATAGTCAGTGCGTTGCCTACCTTTGAGGACTTTCATCTGCATCCAATGGGTGCCCGCGATTCTCACAATGTCGTCAGTCCATCTAGTGGGAGGCCTACCTACGCTGCGTCTTCCGGTTCGTCTCCACTCAAAAACCTTTCTTCCCCATCGGTTCTTGGTTCTTCGAGCGATGTGGCCTGCCCATTGCCATTTCAACTTTCAAACTTTAATAGCTATGTCGCTGCTCATGCGGCCTAATATACGCTACACCGGCCGGCACTCGCTTCTCTTCCAACACTGAAGTAAATAAATAACCTTTCTGTTCAGAATTTCCAAATACTCTGGTGTCCGGCGGAATCTCTTCAATAACATCGTCAGATCTTCGCCAAACAACCTTAAAGCCTCAGCGTTCACGTCGTACTGTCGGCATTGCGCCAGCTTCCACTCTAGAAAATAATATGCGCATATTTTATTTATATTACACAGGAATTACTTACTCACGTAAGATTAAGCCGGTTACTCCAACTAAAGTTTCAACCGCATTTGGCGGTCTTTTTCAAGGTGAATGCGCGCGGGCAGCTCCCTCTCACCGCAAAAAAAAAATGTGTGAAAACCACGTCAGTTTCCTTAATACAATATGGTTATAATTATTAAATTATTAAAAAAAACTATGAGTACCTACAAGGAACCCATATACATTCCTTTTGTCTGTCTCTCTTACTGTCCGTCTGTTCGTCCGTCCTATTTCTTAACAAACCTTGACCGCTAATTAAGGTAGAGACCATAGTCCAATAAAATTATCGACACCGCTTTATGGTTGATATTCCGAAAACCCGTACATGGCGCTTTGATTCAACTTATTGTGCATGATGCATATAAGGATAAGAAAGATGACGCTTAAGCATAAGAGAAAAAAACCGGACAAGTACGAGTAGGACTCGTACCCTCAGAGCGCGAGTCCAAAGAAAAAAACTGACTTAAGTTGAAATATTGAAAGACAAACTTAACTTTGTAGTTGACAATAAGGTTCTTCCATACATTCCAACTACAAAATTTAAGTTTGTAATAGCAAAATAATTATTTTTAAATGATATAACTTCAAATTTGTGACTTTCGGATTTATTCCTATATATGTGCTATAAGACCTTGCCTTTCGCCAAATTTCATGATTCTAGGTCAACGGGAAGTACCCTATAGGTTTTGATTCCCCTGTGAAATAGCAAAATATGCGACATAAACGTTCATATCTTTTGATTGCGTTGACTTACAACTTTTATTTTTTTACAGCCGAAAGAAACCGTAAACTTAAGTATTTAGTATAAATTTCAATTTGATACCTTTACGCGTTCTTGAGAAAAAGGGTCTTGACAGGCAGACAGACGGACAGACAGACAGACAGACGGACAGACAGATGGACAACGAAGTGATCCTATAAGGGTTCCGTTTTTTCCTTTTGAGGCACGGAACCCTAATAACATCAAAAAGTGTTTTTCTTATATTGGATACACATAATTTGAGAAAATAACTATACTGCCACCAGCAGGAATTTTATATACTGTATTTTGTATATTTATGAACATAATAGGCACTTTACCTGTAAAATAACACAATAATAAGATTCTAAAATAAGTGCACTGCATTGTGTGAATTTTGAGCAAATCTCGTAGAAATATAGATAAGAAAACTCATTCCGTAAATAAAACCAATTCAGTTTAATATGAAATATTTATTTCTTTTGATACATAACAATCTTGCATTCAAGTTGCACTTATTTTTGACCAACTTTAAAATGCGAAGCGGTTCTTATTTTAACCGATTTCATTAAAGGAGGAGGTTTTTATTCGACTGTTTTGTTTATGAAATCAGAAATATTTATTGGCCATAACAAGTCACTTTTACAAAGATTTTGTTAATATGTTATAAGAGTTAAATAAAAATGGGCAAAAGGCTTATAAAACAAAAATGCTAAAAAAAAACAATAACTATACTAAAACAATTAACTACCCTAAAATTGACTAAACTAACTAACTTACTTAATTTATATGGATGTAAATCTGGAATAAACTAATTTCATTTTCATAAACTTACAAAAATGAGGATTCCGTGAACTCCATTGAAATGTTGGGTTGTTTTCAAAGAAATGCTTTTATATCTGCTTGAATTTACTATACTTTAGTTAGGTTATACTATTCAGCTATTTTTGTACCTACATACATATATATATATTTATAAATAATAGGCTTGCGTTTGACCACCATCACGCCTGATGTTAAGTGATGAAGCGGTATACGTTGGAGCACGCTTGCCTAGAAGAAACCGATTCACTCGTGATTTGAAGACACCCAGATTGTAACCATCTTGAACCAGATGATCTTTGTAACCAGATTGATTCATCTATCTGCGAGACGGCCCTGTTTATCAAATTTAAATAACCTAGTCCTTGGCTACGCGTATATATGTGTGTATATTACGCAATGTCTTCATTTCATTGAATAGTCACCCCGACAGTGATTCTATTAATATATTCGGAAGAAAAAAACTACCTCTAAGGGTGGAAAATAAAGGGACCATTATCACACATCATCAGCCACGGCTGAACAAAGGCCTCCCTCTTAGAGAAGGGTGTTACCAAATTAAGGGATGCGCATCTCGTACGTACTTCCCTTCTTTAATATGAAGTCGGTGCTATTTTTGTTTTAATTATATTATTACTACTAGCCATTGCTCGCGACTTTGTGTACGTAGATTTCCATATAAAATTTACCTTCCTCAATAAATTTTTTTAAATAATAAAAAAAAAATGTTTTAATTTTTATTTACCTGCCTGCTTTATTTTAAATTTATTTTGCCCCCCTTAACTCCACTCTTTGGCAGATTTTTTCGTAGCGGACCTCTAGATTAGTTTTTGTTTTTTTTGTAAATGGGTTTTCAATGTAATCCACGCGCTGGATGCCATGTAAGTTTTTAAGGCGCACCCACTGTAGGGTTAATTCATCTCCTTCTAGATGGACACAGAGCAGTGATGATGAGAGATGGAGAATATTACAAAGATAATATGAATCCACATGCACACTCAATACTTCATCTTACTCTATTAGAGCAAATTATGATTGTACCAGGGTTAAATCTCCAAAAGGTTAATTTTTTGAGCCCATAAGTATTTACGGTTTTATGTGTTTCCTTTGTGAGTATTCAAGTTGTTAAATACAATGTAAGAATAGAAAGTAATAAATAGCTCTGCTTAGGACTGGTCCATAAAAGGTGTTGTATTCAATATTATTTGTTCGGTGGTTTTAGTCAGGCTATGTGTAGGTAGTTTCCATTAATTATAATAACACTGATTGTGATATTATTAGTGACAATTGGAAAACTGTAACGAAAGTGTTTTTGACTTATTGTGAAAACTTAACTGATCAATGGCAAAAAAGCCGATGACTATGATGACAATTTGTATGACATACTAATTTTATGTTGACATATTTTTACAGCAATTTGTTGTATTTATTATCATCATCATCATCAGCCGGAAGACGTCCACTGCTGAACATAGGCCTCCCCCTTTAACCTCCACACTGAACGACAATTGTTTGTCTGTCATTGGGGGGTTTGCCAATAATCCCCACGCTTGGCAGGCGGCTTGGGGATCGCAGGAGGGTCCACCATTCAAGTAGGAGGATGCTGCTGCCCATCCTCTGGTGGTTTTGGTCGTAGTTTTAGGACATACCCGGGTCTACAGGTGTATTTATTATATTCGTTTTTTATGATATTATTCCTATGTTTACCAGGAAATCTATTTAAGCTTAACAGTATGTGAGATAAATGTTAGTGGAATTCGTCCGTTTTTATTCTCAATAATAAATTTGAATTTGAATAATTAGTACTTTAATTTTACGGACGAACCTCGGCCCAGCACAAATGCTTTAAAAAAAAAATATCTTCTGTTTTACCACCATCACTCATTTAGTATCTACTTAGATAAATTATATGCAGTTTCGGTGCCATCGCTCAGTAAATGGCGAAGTTGAACATCGCGAGCAACCGGTATGTCCAAGAAATTAAAAAAATATTCTAAATCACTCCACGAAAATTACCTCGAACCGTTGCTATGTTGCAGCTTGAAAGAGGAAAAAAACAAACAAACCAACAAACTTTAACATTTATTATTACTCGCGTGCGGGCGAATATCCACGCAAATCCGAAAAAACGCCGGAATCCGGCGTATTTTCCGGGATAAAAACTATTCTATGTCACTTTCCCGCACCGTCAACTATCTTTATGCAAAAAAAAATATGTAAATCCCTTTCTTTGTTGCGACTTGAAAGAGGAACTAACAAACTTATATATTTTTTTATATTAGTATGATATATTAAAATTAAAGTTTGAAAAGCGACAACATTGCTTAACCTAAGTATAATTTAGCAGTATTGTACCTTTTTAAAATTAACTCAATATAAAAGATTCCTTAGCCGCCGCCGACGTCAAAATTACGAAGTTACACATTACCGGCCGTTTTACTACCCAGTAAAGATGCAATAAACCGCGGCCACGAATTAACTATTAACTTAACAAAATAAGATGTTTGACTTTACAACGTTTTCAGCACTGAAACTGTTTAACTTTTCACGACATACCTACACTAGCTAAACGAATTTTTTCAAGACAATGTTAGTGGTCAAGGCTTGCGCAGACTTTTTTATCTTGTTCCACACTCGTAAAATCCTCGTAAGTCCTTGACTTTCAGCATTAATGCTGAGACGGACCCATTCGACACTGATTGTATCCTTTAGATATAAGTTTTTGTAAAGGTGTCGAATAAAATTTATTTTCTTTTCTTACTTTCTTTCTTTCTTGAAATGGGACGCGGTGGTCTTTATAGCTATTACGTGTCCCTTTTGAAAGCGCATGCTTCGAGGGTCCTTTACTACGCTTCAGCATTTTGACATTACTCATATCAAAATAGCTTTATCGTTCGTGCGTGTGGAACCTATAATAGGTTACGTAAATATAGTCTAGGTATGGATATATTTGTCTCTAGTATTTCATCCATAAGGAAGTGGTTAGGTGACAACTTTTTCAAAAATTATGTGTGAAAATTTTGGTACTATTCTGTCTTAAATATTATTAAATGTATTTCTTATCTTGTTAAGTGCACGTCTTAGTTTGTCTTAGTTTATTTAGAGTCCATTGCTTTGTTCTAGTAATATTATACATCTATATTTATTTATTCACATGTTTTAGCGTTCATATAATGTACTCTGTTTTTTATAAGTAGAAACTTCTAAATGGCCTCTTTGTCTCTAGCTAATTATTAACTCTGTTAATTAAGACCGTTAGTTTCTCCAAGATAATAACAAAAAAAAAAAAAAACTATATTTATATCGAAAATTACATTACAAAATGTTGATAAAAATATTTTGATTTAAAATAGTTTTCACACATCAAAATTAATTCTTGCACATTATTTTATAGTTTTTATGCTCGGCAACTTCTTTGCATTTTGTTTAACAGCATCTCAACGATGTTTCAAATCCTGCTGTCAAATCCACCAAATTCTTGACCAAATTACATCTTAAATTAATGTTAGCCTCCTTACGAGTCCTTATTAATTACCTAACTGTCATAGAAATCATTAATCACAGAGGGATTCACCCAGTTAGA